>CM028136.1:750063333-751281666 GCA_016271365.2 Neoceratodus forsteri
AGAACAGAAACTGCAAGGAGAAAGGGCAAAAGGGATGTTCTTACACAAGTCCTGCAAGCGACAGTGAAGTTTATGTGGCCCCATCTCAGTAACAGCTGATTGTTTGCTGGGAGCCATGTGCTTCAGTCATAATAACCAAGTGTTTGTTATACCGAAGTTCAGTATAGTAAGGGACCATGGTATCTTCTTATTGTTGCCCTGCATGTTTGTTTCTTAATTATTTACCCAACTGACATATATATTTTCAGTTGGTTACTTCTTCTTTGAGCACCAGGAGGTTAAGTGACTTGCTCAAGGTCGTACACTGGAGTAAATTATTCTGGTGATATTTGAACCTAAATCTTCTGATTCACAGATTTAATCACTAGGCAGTGCAACCTGTATGGTTTATGCCCTACAGCAATGAAAGATCCTACGTCATTGCAATGTATGAGGAGATGTATAAAAGTAAGACTAACCATTTGTCATGTGTTTTCTTTAGGTCCATTTTGGATTAATGATCGTAACTGTGGTAGCAACAATAATTGCCTTCATACTGGCGTTTGTATCAAGGCTTGGATGGAGCTATGTAAGTCCTTGTTTTATCATTAATTGTTTTCCTCCTTATATTCTTCTCATTTAAAAAATGATGGCTTTGAAATCTCAATGACTTAAAATGTTGACCAGTTTGCCAATATATCCTGTTTTTTTTTTTTTTTGTAAACTTTATTTTAAAGGGATACTGTCAACCCCCTTAGGCCTCACAGTGTTCCTTGTTTAAAAGACACTTTTTATGATTGCTGATGTAGCTAGTAATTTGATTCTAGTTCTTTTTTTCTTATAAAAAGTTAAAAACAGACTGCCCACTATACTGGTGTTACCACACAAAAACAGGTTTGTTTACATTCCTTGATCAACTCCCACTGCATCTTTCCTGGACTTGAGAACACCTCCAACACAGTCTAGCCACTCATGATACAGTGTGAGATTAGTTGGCTACTGCCTTACGAGTGACTGCACAGTCTGAGGGTGCTTCTAATGTTCAAGAAGTATTCAATAAGAATTGATTCAGGATTTTAAACAAAACAAAGTTGTTTATAAATATACATTGCCATGCATTTCAGTTCTACTAAACAAGGAGACAGACAAAACAAATAGCAACATCAATGACTTTTAGAGAAGTAAGCAATCATAAAATGTGGAGTTTTAATTGGAATGATGAAATGGTTAGAAAGAATGTTGGCTCCTGATTGGCCAAGAGCAGCTTTCAGCTGGGCCATTATTCCAGCACAATGGCCCAGTTGAAAGTAAAATGTTTAAAAAAGGCATAACATTTAGAAAAAAATACCAATTTCATAATTGCAATAAGGTGTTCCAGGGGGGTGCATTATGGTGGGCTAACAGCCCTTCTCGGGTGGTGGAAGCACTCGATTATGTCTCGTGCTTCAACCCACCCGAGATGGGCCATTATCCCACCATAACACATCCCCTGTCATGCCTAATTGTTTAAATAATTTGATGCAAAACAGGTTGACAGTGTCCCTTTAAACATTGTCTCTTTTAAAAGTCTGAAAACTATATAAAATGCATCAGAAATGCAGTACAGGTCTATTTGTATATATTTCCACTCACTTTTATATGATGTCAGTCAAGTGTGTCCACTTTACTGTTTGCTGACAATTATAAATAAGGCTTTTTGACCACAAACAGCTACTTCAGAAGAGAGGTGTAAGTAGACAAATAGTATAATCAGGTACACCAAAAAGAATCCCAGCAGTCATCACATGACTAAAGAGCCAGTCCAGCCCAGAAACAGATTTCACAATGTAAGTTTTTTTTTTTTTTTTTGTGAGGTAGCAAAACACAACTACATGTGGATATAAAGAGACTGGCACAGCAAACCAACATTGCACTCCTTGCTAAATTATCTGCAGGCCCAAATTGGGTGCTGCCTCCAGCACGAATACTATCTCTGCTGCCTCCCGAAGCCTTGCCTGGTTGGTTGGCTCTAACTAAGCCTCCACCTACGCTGCTCAGCTGGTCTGCCTGGAAGAAAGCTCCTCTACCCTGCAAAGGTACGACAGGACTCAGCCATCAGGTTCAATTTTTGGCGTGTTCCACAGCCACATCCTGATTGGACACTGCCCTCTCTTGCTGCATCTCGAGTGGCTAGTTTTCCATTAGCAGGTTACGCAGCTCTACCACTAGAGGGTTCTTGTTCTTTCATTTAAAAAAGTCTACCCTCTTAAAGTCACAGTTGCTTTACTTGCTATATATCTTCCTTGTACTGCCTACTAAATCCTATTTGCCGAAATTTTTGCCCAGGATTATTTCAGCCTACTGTACTGATTCGAATTGGGAAATTCTGTTTTGGGGAAATGCTTATATTGTACTGCTTTTAATTTGGAAATTTGGGGATTTTGTCTTGGGGAAATGTTTTACTATTTAAAGTTGATTGAACTTCTGTGAAGTTTCCTCCCCCTCCACCCCCACCTTAGTTTAATATGCTCTAGCTCCGCCCCTCTTCCTCTCACTCTGCCCTCGATTGCCCGCTGGTCCCTCCTAGTGGCCTGCAACACTTGCTTGCTTTTTCTCTTCCTTCCTGTCCCACCTAGCTCCAGCCTACACTGCTCTCTCTCTCCCCAGCTGCTCACATACCCCATCCTCGCCATTCCTGCTCACTCTCAGCTCTCTTTTCACTACCTCTCCCCGCCTGTTTTTTTTTCTTTTCTTTTGCCCTACACTAGCTATGAGTTCCCTTCCCCACCTGCTCCTTCCCCTCCTTTCCCTCCTTGTCCTTCCTCCCTTGTTCTCTCTCCCAGGCCCTTGCCACCCCTACCTTGTACCCACTTTCTACTTAATCAATACCAGCAGCACCTTGGGAACACTCCACTTCTTGACCAGTCCTCCCCATGGGCCTCCACTTGGAAATATCTGGCTGTTTCTTAACACCACTAAGATTGGTCTTAATGCCAGCCTATCCCTAATGTATCACATTGCATATCATCAGGGCTGTCATATGGTCTCTACCTACTGCCCATACACTAAAAGGAAACACAAATTATCACTACTGGACCTGCGTCTCTGTTCAATGATGCTCCTCCTACTTCTCCTACTGATCTCAGGCAATGTCTATCTGAGCCCTGGCCTGGGCTGTTCAAGCCTTCTGAAAAAGGCAGGGACCCTCACCATCATAACCATTAACATCTGCAGCCTGTTACCAAAGCTTGCTACACTCCAAGCCTTTATCAGCCAACATAATCCTGACATCCTTGCTGTAGTTGAAACATGGTTGACACCAAAAGTTCCTGATCTAACAATTACCTTACAGGGCTACAATGTTTTCAGACTGGACTGTGTCTCTAAAAGTGGAGGGGGCTGTGCCATCTACATTAAGGATAATCTCCTGGGGCACCTTGTTCCAACCCCTGTCCCTGCCTCCTTGGCCCAGCTTCTACCCATTAAAATTATTCTAGGTCCCAATCAAAAAGCCCTCACAATCATCTCTGTATATATTCCACCTCGAGATCAAGATCTTGGCATCAAAGAAGTTCTTAACTTCGTCAGCTCCCAACCTCCTGGCTCTGAACACGATCTGCTTGGTGACTGTAATACAAACTGTCTCGCATCTAATGTCTACACTCATAAGGATGCCCTTGTAGCTGCCAGCCTCTCACAGTTGGTAACCACACCAACTCGGATAAATTACAAAACTGGCACCAGTACACTGCTGGACTGGGTTCTCACCAATCACCCTACCAGGATCTCTCGTACCTCTGTTCTCCCAGACTCTCTCAGTGACCACTCCCTGGTTATATGTGAATGGTCTAATACATTTCTAAAGCCACTCCCTATAATCATTACCAGCAGTGTCCTCCCCCGTGGTCAACTTATCCATCTCAAACAGTACCTGTCCTTGCAAGACTGGCTGCCCATCTATAAGGTGACGGATATTAACCTAGCCCTCAGCTACTTCATCACCGCCTTCAGTAAGGCCTGTGACCTCTTCGATCCTTCAAAAAAATTGGAAACAAAAGCCCTCTATAACTCTTGGATAACTGCGGCACTCCTTTCCCAGTGGAAATCTAGGGACCACCTGTGGGCAGTGGCTAAAGCCACAGGCAAACAATCTGACATCCAAAAATACAGACATGCCCATAATGCCTGCACAAAATCCATTAGTCTCACAAAAAGCTCATATTATAAGGACATCCTCACCAACACTTGGGGAAATGGTCGTGCTTTCTAGGACAATATCAAGGACATTACTGGGAAACAATCAAAGTCCCCTCCGGCCATGTTAATTGTTGAAGGGTCCACTACCTTTGATCCCATGGTCATTGCAAATACCTTTAACACGGCTTTTACTGACCTCAGTACTGTTCTATCACCTGATTTCTTCACAGTCACACCCCCCCTCTAACACACCCTGCACTCTGTCAAGCCACCCTCATTTTTACTTCAGGGAGTTTAAGATGAATGAAGCTCACTGCCACATCGCCTCAGCCATCTCCACTTCCAGAATCAGCAGTGACATCCTGGACCTTAAGCTGCTGTCTCTTACACTTGACGAGGTCCTCAGTCCCCTAACTAAAATTCTTAACCTCTCTCTGCACACCAGTACATTCCCTGAAATATGTAAAACTGCCACTGTGATCCCGGTCCACAAAAAATGGGGATAAGACCTGCCACTCTAACTACTGCCTGATATCCATATTGCCACCACTATCCAAGGCCCTAGAGCATATTGATGCGGACCAGCTCACTGATTATTTGGACAAATATAATATTCTGTGCACACAACAGCACGGTTTTAGAAAAGGGCATAGTACCACCACTGCCCTGATTGAATTTACCGGTGCAGTGCATAGTTCCCTTGAAAAAGGTCTTCTTACTGGGGCTGTCTTCATCGACCTCTCGAAGGCATTTGACACGGTCCATCATCGGCTGCTGTATGACCAACTACTCCTTGCTGGCCTCGCACCAGACTCAGCTCACTGGTTCAAAAGCTACCTTAATAACCACTCTCAGAGAGTAAAAATTGCCAATGCTGTCTCTGACACCTTGCCTGTCCGCTCCGGAGTCCCTCAGGGGTCCATACTGGGCCCTCTCCTTTTCAGCCTCTTTTTAAACTCCCTACCACAGTACTGCTTGGAACAAATCATCCTGTATGCAGATGATGCTGTTGTCTTTTCTACGTATAAGGACCTTTCACCACTACAACACAGCCTCCAACTCAGTTTCAGTGCTATTGAAACATGGTTCTCCAACCATAAAATAGTCCTCAATCACAAGAAAACCAGGTCATTGCTATTCTGCAGTTCACATAACCATTACAAGCAACACCCCCTTGCCATCTCCACTAAGCAGGGGACTGTCCTCAAACAAGTTTACTCTTTCAAATACCTAGGGATTCTGCTTGACCCCAGTCTCTGCTATATGGCTCACATTGACAGCATGGCTAAAGCTGCCAACACATGCCTTGGATTACTCTATAAGCACAGGCAGCACCTCACCCCAGAGGCCCCAAAAATTGCCATCCAGAGCTCCATGGTGTCAATTATTGATTATGGCCTCATAATCTATGGCTCTGCCATGACATCCACCCTCTGACATATAACAATTGCTCTTAACAAAGCATGCCGACTCACAACTGGTGCCCACTGCCTCAGCCACACCTGTGCCCTTTATGAACAATCCGGATGGCTCCAACTCTCCAACCATATAAAATATCTCACGTGTGTTACTGCGGGAAAAATCAACCTTGGCCTCACACCCCCCGGTGTTACTGCCTTATTACATCAAAACACCAACCGACAGAACACCAGGAGCTCGACAACCAAGATTCTACAAGTTCCTCGCTGGCGAACTACGCAGGACCAACGCTCCTTCACCTATAGGGCTCCTGTATGTATGGATGAATGGTCTCAGCCACACCGTCTCCTCTGCCTCAACACTAGGTCTGTTCAAAACCAGGCTCCGGGCCCATCTCATTGCCTCTAGCTCCTGTGACTGCCTCTCCTAGCTGATGACCTGCACAGCTTTAATCCTAACATATACTGCTTAACCCCAGGACCCCCAGTCCCCCTTCCCCCAGCTCCTGAAGCGCCACTTCAAATCTCAGGTCTTCATACCACCTCGTTAGTCTCTCCTTGCTCCATTATAGCACTTATCCCCCCACCCTGCACCCTTTTTCTCTTCTGTCACTCCTTCCCATTTATTTTTCAACAAATGCCTCTGTCTGCATCTTCATCCTCCCCCTCTCCTCTCATCCCTGTTTCTCTGCCACTCCCAGGTGCCTGACCCTACCCATTCCTTGTGGGCACATGTGTCCTAGCTGTGTTCTCCATTTTCTATAGCTGCCTGTTAACTACCTACACTTCACCTCCTCCTCTACACCTTACTCTTCCTATAATTGACCCCTTTCAATAGCACTGTTGTACATGAATTGTTTACTGTTATTTCACTGTTGCTTCCTTGTTGTTTGTTATTTCTGATGTGGAACCTTTGTAAAAGAGCCTTGGCTCAAAGGTACTTGTAATCCTAGAATAAATAAATAAAATAAAAGGGACTATTAGCCTCCCCCTGTGTTTACCAACATTTATACTAGTATGGGCAAATGCATAATTATTTTAATTGACACACACATTATGTATGGTGCTTATATGGGCACTTGGATACATTTTAGGTAAATTGGCACTATACACATATATTAATTATTATCCATTATATTATTTATAATAATAATAAATACAATTTATAAGGCACCTTCCAATATTTCAAGGTACTGGACATGGTCAGAATATAAGTATATACAAGAATCATTAAACACTAGTTAATAAAAGTGAATCTTTATAGTTTGCTTTTAAAAAGTTCAGTGTCAATACAAGCCCAGATTTTCAATGACTGTCTATTCTAGAGATGATGCCCATGAACCAAGAAGGCTAGATTACTAAATGTAGCTTGTCTGTTGGAAGAAACATTATACAGGTATGTGTCAAAGTAATGGAGTCAACAAATGGGTAAATGGGTAGATGGCAGTGCAGTAATTCAGATGACTGGAGGGGAGTGAGTCCATCAGTCTTGTATTCAATAGGAAGCCAGTGGAGTTTGGCCAGGAGTGGAGAGGCGTGATCAAACTTCCTAGAGCCAGTAAGGACTGGGGCTGCAGCATTGTGAACTAACTGAGGTTATGCAGAGTTTGTGCTGGAAGACTGAATACGAAGTTGTTATAATTCAAACAAGAAATGACAGAACAATGAACTGGGGTAACAGCAGTCTCAGAACTTGGATACAAATGGATTTTCACTATAGTACAAAGATGGTAAAATGCTGAGCTGACAATACTTCTGACATGAAATTCTAGGTGCAATGATTGATCAAAAAGCACTCTAAGACTGCAAACAACTGCAGTAATATGAACAATGGAGGAGCCAGGGTGCTGACCCAGGTTGGGTAGACTGAGGGATTTAGTCTTTGCTCTTCTATTGCATACACGATGTTCTGTCTTGCTAACATTTAGACTGACTAAATTTGAGGTCATCCATTATTAGATGTCAGTAAGGCAGAGAGACATCCGAGTTAGAGTGGTTTACAAAGAGTCCGTAACTGGGGCATAAACTTGGGTGTCATCATCATAACTATGGTAGGACAGACCATTAGCTCTTATGATATATGCCAAAGGTGCCATATATTATAGTGGTGTGGTAGTGCCACTGTAGTAATGTTTGAGTAGGGGATTCCATGTTAAACATCAAACTTTGCACTTTAATAACTTTGCAGCCGTTCAACAGATTTGCATGAAATTTTGCATGCACAGTCTTGTGTGGTAGATCTCTTGACATGCCAAGTTTCATTTTGGTCAGTTTGCAGCTTCCGAGCTGCACATAGTGCTAAAACGTTAACAAACACTGTTTGATGTGCTTTTTTTGTAATCTTGCTGCACCCTGATGGTTTGGAATTTTAGTCTGACATTTTCAATATAGAACGGGATTGCCTCACAGAAGTGCCTTTCGCTGGTGTGGTGAAAAAATACTAATCCGTTCCAAAGTTATGTAACATTTTGAGTTCTGAGCATGCTAAGTTCAGTATTTTGGATAGCTTCCTGGAATGGCAAAATAATTTGATCTTACCAAAAAGGATTCTTTGCTGTGAGGGGCCAATCCTTTTTTGTGAGAAAGAAAATCCATTTTCGTTATATGCCATCTTTGCATGGATTTGCACTAAATGTTGCATGCACAGCCTCAGAGGATAGATCTCGACTTGTCAAGTTTCCTTCTGGACGAAAGTGCGGATTCCGAGAACCAGATAGTGAAAAAAGTTACAAAATCGCCTTTTTCTTTTTTTGCTGTTCTTTATCATCTAGCACCCAGACACTTTGGAATTTGGTCTGAAATTCTCAAGGTGTTAACCCTAACACCCACCCCATTCCATGAGTAACTACACTGAGTTGGGTACAGTATATGAGAATGTGGTGAGCATTATGGTTGACGACCCCAAGGCACACCCCACACCTGTTGCTGCTTGCAGGGTGGGGATGGGTTGTTAGGGTTGAATACCCTGATGCCACATTTCCTTACTTTTGTTGCTTTAACCCTACCTAGTGCATTAATGAAGGTTTTACAATTAATAGATATATAAAGCTGCAGGATGGAGTCTTGCAGTACACCAGCAATCACTGGTTTATGTGGAGAAGAAGTGGAGTTGAACCTGATAGATTGTACCCGTTCAGTTAGGTATGGACAGAGGCAACGAAGAACTGTACTAGTAATAACAAAGATGGATTTCAGGCCAGCAAACAATATTTGATTGTTGATGGTGTCAGCAGATGAGATGTCTAATAGCAACAGTACAGTGGGGGTTCCTCAGCTGATAGATAGTAGGAGCCATCTGACACATAGAAGAGTTGTTTCTGTGCTTTGTGTATTTCAAAAACTGGACTGAAGCTTAGGGATAAATTGGCAAGATAAACTGTCAGTCGATTTGCTAAAGCTGTTTCTAAGACCTTGAAGATAAATGGCCACTGGGCTATTGGCCTGTAGTAGGAAATAATATCTGGATTTAAGGTGTTTTTTAAGGATGGGCAGAACTAAGGCTCTCTTAAAAGCAGTTGGAAAACACCAGTAGTTAAGGATGAGTCTTGTGATAAGTGGAATGGGAATATGGAAAGAAGCTTTGATTAGCCAGGTTGGGGTAGGATCAACAGTAGATGACTCCGTGCCAGAGCTTTTCAATATAGTGAGTACTTCAGCTTTTGAAAGGAGGTTGAAAATGATAGAGTTGAGGTGCAGTAGTCCACAGTAGTCCGCTGGAACCACAAAATATTTGTTTCCAAGTGAGGCAACTGTAAATTGTGTGACACACAATAGAAAACAACTTTTGCAAGATCTAATGCACTTGTAAGCAATTATTATTTCCTAATGCTAACTTAAATCAAAATAACTGTTTATTTTTTATTTTTTTTTGCAAAATCCATACAATAAGGCAAAAAAGCAATCCATATATTTTCCTCTCTTTCTCAAGAAATACAAAGCAGTTGTACAGCTTTTGCTGTAGGGTCACTACCCTTACAGAGTATCCCTTGATGATATCACTGAAAATGAGTTGATGTTTTAGCAGTCATTCATTATCAGTCGCTATCATCACAGGATACCATTGTCAAAATACCAAGCAGTAATCCTCAAACATCTAAAGAATAAATAAGAAAGTAAATTAATAATATGGAGGAAAGAATACTATAAAGGAAAGTAGTGAAGAGGGAAAAGAAGGGGAAAACATGGAGGAGGGAAAAAGAAGAGGAAAAAGGAGGGGGAAAGGAAAAATCATGAAAAGGGAGATATAGATTTATCTGACAGGAATGGAGTTCTAGCGGATCATTGAGACCTGACCATTTGCATGCCCCCAATTTAAAAACACAGAAAGATTCCCATTTTGCCAGTGCTAGATTTCTATCCCACTTGAGGATGAAATTGGTAGTATAAGCCTGAGGTGGGAGGAAACAGTGCAGTGCAGTGAATCTTTCTGAATTCAGACTGGTATGGGTTAAGTCATTAATAGCAACTAACGATGGAGGTCACGTGATGCAGGCAACCTAGTGTTAGCAGGGATACAGAGCACCTAACCCCAAACTCACATAATCAAATTTTACAACTAGAATTTTGCCTGGAACCTTAATAAAATGCAAAATATGAAGAGAGGGCATCTTCAGCATCAGATATCACCACTCCTTTCGTCGCTATTGGGAGAATTTCTTCCGCGATGGATGCAGATATGAAGATGGCTCAGCTGAGGCATACACCTTCTCCCTCACCTGAAAAGCAACCAAAGAAAGCCAGACCTCCAGGGGGAGCCTCCAACTCCAAAAGCCTAGCTACCACATAGCCTGTTCTGCTTACTGAAGGCTGAATTTTGCAGAAACTGCTACCCTTCCAAGAAACTATATTAGAAATACTGTATCTATGGAGCTCAAGTCTCTATAAAGCAACATGACTGATTTAAATAGAAGAATGGGGAACTCTGAAGCTAAATCTGCCTCCCTGGAATGTGGAGGGACAAAACTGATCCAGAAATACACCAGCTTCAGCAACAAATACATAAGTTACAATTAAAAATGAAGGATTTAGAAGGTAGGAGCAGGAGGAATAACATACTGATAATGGGTCATCCCGAAAATGAAAAGAACCCCAATGTATTAGAGTTTCTTCAGAAGCTCCTATTGAAAATAGTGGGCCTCTCTCCTCTAGGGGATAACTATCAGATAGAGAGCCCACCGCTGATTACGGCCACGTCCACAACCAGGATCTCCACCATGGCCATTAATCCTAAAATTCCTGAGTTATCTGGAGTGACAACATGTGTTGAACAAAATAAAAGAGATACAAGCAATAATGTGGGAAGACACTAAACTCCATGTAACACAGGACCTACCATACAAAACGCACCAGAAGCAGCAGCATTTCATTCCATAGTCACCAAAATCATCGCAGCAGGCATTCCTTTTAAAATGCTGTATCCTGCCAAGCTACAAGTTTCAGTATCTGGATCATGGCTATCCTATGACTCACCCTCACAAGCAATGGCTAATCTTAAACTTAAGCTCCCAGATTTATTTAAAAATGACTGATTTTTGTACCTGCATTCAGAGCTGTAGAGATTTTCACAGAAGGAGAGGGCGTTCTATACTGTCTCCACATTTTCAGAAACTCAGACTTGGGATAACATTTTAGAAAAGCCAGATCTCACTGGTTGCAGTGTCAGCTTCTCAACATAGAGGTCAGCGCTCAGCATGACTGCATTTTCCCTTGAGAAGGGAACTGATTCATCTGGGAATGGGTAAAGGGAGACTGTTTTTCTATCAGGGACCGAAAAGGGTCCGGCTTCTTCTAACTATCCTCCCCATCGCTTCCTTTCTCTTCAGAACAGCCAGATTTGGACTCTGAATCAAAGTACTGTATCAGCTTTAATTTCTTGACATTGCATTGCAATAGTTTGCAGTAGTTCAAGGTGCTTTGCTATTTTTCTTTCTAGGTGGCAGCAGTTTCTGAATTCAGGGGGCGGGGGATCGTATTTCCACCTAGCAAATTACCATATAATTGGAATATGGAACCTGACTCAGGGAACATTGATTTGATAAACTTTCCTCAAATATCAGGAGAGGGGAATTCCTGAGTAATGGGTAAAACAGATTTTGGAGATATGAGGATCAGGTGCAATAAGCCAGCGAGAGCAATGCACCTGCAGAATATCTGAATTGTACAAAGTTGTTCTATGCTTATGCATAATAATAGTAAGGGACTAACAAGAGGTTTAGTTATGAAGATGATGTGAGGGATGGGGGGTTGGGTGCCTGGCTCAAGTAAACTCGGGGTTTGCTGCATAGCGAGTTAGTTTCTAGGGCGACTCTGCTCCTACACATTCCCTATGAAAAGATATGGGGGGGTTTTGGTTTCTTTAGTTGCATTTTCTCAGTTTAACACAAATCTGCCAAAAACTCCACCGATGTAAGTCTACTAATTTTTGGGGAATTGTGGCTAGGAGTGTGGTGGGATAGTCTTCCCTACTGGGATTGGTACCTGAAGTATTCTAATTGTTCAGTTGTTTCAGGGGGGACTACTGTACATAGTTATTGGGGATTTAGGGGAACATTTAGGGGGTTGACTACAGTAGATTCATTAAGATTACATTTGTTTGGGTTAGGATTAAGCTTAGAGTACACATTCACATTAGTGAATGGGAAGCATCCTTGCAGGGCTATAGGGGAGAGAGGGAGGGGCCAAAATTGCAGTTCTGTTTGGTGTTCCTGGGAGTGGTCTCCCTTCGCTTTCATCAGCTTCATTTTGCTAAAGTTATATGCCGAATCTTACTGTTGGGCTTCAGATGGGGGGGAGGTGGAGGGAAGTGTACCATGTGATTATTTTTGGTTTTTTCATGATTCATCTGCTAGAGATATTATGAGGTTAAATATTGGGTATGGTGATTAACAACTGCGAAATTGTGACCTGGAACGTTAGAGGAATTAGGGAACCTACAAAGAGATATCAAGTGTTGAAACACTGTACTCTGCTTAAGGCAGACATAATTCTGTTACAGGAAACACATCTGCTGACTAGAGAGGCCATCTGGCTACAAAGAATGGGGATTTCCAAAATTTTCGCTGTGGTGGGGATCTCCTCATCAAGTAAAGGGGCAGTGATATTAATCAAAAATATGATTCCATTCCAGGCAGATACCACAGTAACTGATCCCCAGGGCAGATACAGTCTGGTCAAAGGTAACCCTAATGGGCACTATGGTGGTCTTGGGCTCCATATATGGACCACCAGGGGGTGATCCAACATTTTTTATGGAACTTGCAAGTAAAATCACACCATTTCTTCCATACTAGGGGGTGATTGGAATGTTCCACCTACACAAGATATGGATAGAACCCATAGATTCTTAAGATCCCCCATGGCTTCACAAAGAGCACTACAAGACTTGATGGATACACTAGGGCTCTGTGATCCATGGCATTTACTCAATCCATCACATCAGTTGTTTTCCCTTTACTGTAATGTACATCAGTCCTGGTCCAGATTAGACTATATCTTGATCAATATCCCATTGTTAACTGGTTTAATTCAAACAGGCATTGAGCCTGTAGTGCTCTCTGATCACTCGTTGGTATGGGTGACATTATCTCCTTCTCCAGATGGCCCTAAAGATAGATCATGGAGGCAGAACACACAACTTTTAAAAGATAAATCCATCATCACTAAAATTCAAAACTCCATTCAAACCTTTAGAGCTACAAATGTAGGCACAACTCAAAGAGATGATTTATTGTGGTGTACTCTTAAATGCTATCTTAGAGGAGATTTCATAAAACTGGCCGCCAGATATAAGAAAACGAGAGAAAAAGAATCGCTATCTCTGTTAACTCAAATAAGAGTGGTTGAGCTTGCTCTCTCGACATCGACAAGCACTTTCTCCATAACTAGGCTCTTAGATCTCAGGAATAAATATGCAGACATCTTAAAAGAAAAAGCGGAGTATGCAATATTAAAAACTAAATCCAATTATATAGATCAGGGAGAAAAGGCGGGCCAACTACCGACCCTTCAGCTCTGCAAGATGGAAGGCTCAAGACTTATACCCTTCCTTCAGGCTACAGATGGATCTATTAAAACCAAACCCAGATATTGCTCAGATATTTAAGAACTTTTACCGTGCCCTGTATGGGAAAAGACACACACCAACTCCTACTCACAGGATAGAATCTTACTTGGACTCCTTGTCTCTCCCTTCCTTACCCGAACACCTCCAACTTTCCTTGATTTCCCCTATCACTCTATAAGAAGTGGTAGCAACAATTAAGGAATTACCCCTAGACAAAGCCCCAGGCCCAGATGGCATTCCCGCAAATTTCTACAGAGTCTTTGTTGAGGAGCTGGCTCCCTACTTGCTCAAACTATTTCAATATATGCTCACATCGAAACCCTTAGATCCCTCCTTATTAGAAGCAACAATTTCTCTCCTATTAAAACCCAACAGATCTCACCTTCTACCTCCCAATTTCCCTCCTAAATTATGATATTAAGATCTTAACAAAATCTTATCTCTTCACATCAGGAAAGTATGGTCTCCACTCCTAAGTCCAGAACAGGTAGGATTTGTCCCTGGAAGATCCTCCTCAGATCACCTTCGGAAACTTTCCCATATTTTCAATGTTGAAGGATCATTTCAAATCCCGATGGCTCTAATCTCATTAGACACTGAAAAGGCATTCGATAGAGTTGATTGGGACTTCCTCTGGCTGACCTTAAGTAAGATGGGCGTCCCTCCCCTTTTTATCCAGTGGATTCAGGCCATATACTCAAACCGCTCTGCAAAGATAAGCTGCAATGGAGTACTCTCCTCTTGCTTTCCCCTCTGCTCAGATACAAGACAGGGTTGCCCCCATCACCCTTTCTATTTAATTTGTATCTAGAACCTTTGATTCGCCATATGAAACAGTCTTCCCAAATACAGAGAATTTCAATACGTAATCACAAGCTCACTCTATCTCCATATGCAGATGACATTCTCCTCCATTTGGAGAACCCTGCTGAATCTCTGAGACATGTACTCGAAGTAATATCTCAGTTTAGCTCCCTATCCAATTATAAACTTAATCGGACCAAATCTGAAATCTTTCCCCTGAACCATTTCACTCACAAAGCAGAATTTAACAGCTTTGATTTTAAGTGGTCTCCTCATTCACTTAAATATCTGGGCATTCACCTAATTACACACCCACTTTTGACCAAGAAGCTCAATCTCGATGATCTAGTGGCGGTCCTTCAACTCAATCTTCAAAGATGGGAAGCTCTTCCTCTGTCTCTTTGGGGGTGCATAAACATAGTTAAAATGAACGTGCTACCTAGACTTTATTACCCTTTGCATATGCTGAACATATGGCTCCCACTATCTTTCTTCCAAAAGGTACACTCTCTTATCTCGGCCTTTATATGGTTGCATAAACAACCCAGGAAATCCTTCATCAAACCGAGTCTACCTAGAGCATCAGGGAGTCTTCGCCTCCCGAATTTTCTTCTGTATTATTGGTCAACTTATTTCTCTAGGATTGGGAAATGGCTGACAGATACATCAGAAGAAGATGCTCCCATTTGGCTACAGTTAGAAATCCAGATGTTACGACAATATCACGTGCTTTCAACTGCCATTTACTATATCCCAGTGAAGAAGCTGTCGGAGGCAGTCAGTCACTCAGTAATAGGGACCTCCCTGAAAGCTTGGACTCAGTTTTGCTCCTCATATAAACTTTCGCGATGTCGGGACTTTGCAAAACCTCTCCTCTTTAATCCCAATATTAAAATAGGTGACATGTATCACACACAGACTTGGCTACCTCCATTACATTATGTTAGAGTAAAGGATTTATATTCCTCCACGTCTCTTCTCTCCTTTTCAGAAATCAGACATAAATTTGGCCTACATGCTTCTCATTCCTTTAAAACTCTGCAACTAAGACATCTAATAGCACAAACATTTGGGACTGCTTATACAGAATCTTAACTTCAACCAATACTGGAAAGTCTCAAGGATCTGTCTTCTAAACCACACTGCTTATCCCTCTTATATAATTATATCCTCTCCATTGGCTATACTGAACCAATGCCCAGCTCCAAAATCTGGTCACCTCTACTACCAGGAATAACCACTGAATGGCCAAGAATCTGGCAAGATCTATCTACTTATATCTCTCAAGATAGACTGCAACTTACCCAATACCACATCCTACATAACCTATACTACACACCAGTTAAATTGGCCAAAATTGGTCACCTTCCCAGTGCTAACTGTTCCAGGTGTGGTATGCACGAAGGGAACTTAGTACATATATTCTGGGACTGTTCCAAAATTGCCCCCTTATGGAGATTGATCCAGTCTAATTTGGACCCAATGCTTGGCCTAGGGGACCTTTTCACTGTGGAGATCTGTATTTTAAAGAACTATTCTACTATTCAGATTAAGGAATGGAAATACCACATGTCACTAATTTCAATGGTGGTAAAAAAGCTAGTGCTTAAACAATGGCTAGATCAATTACCTATATCCTATAACGAGTGGCTAAATGACCTCTCAGTCTACTTTAGGATAGAGCGCTTAATCGCTGGTTCCCGTAATAACCTGGCATCATTTGATAAAAAATGGGGCAAATGGTATGCTTTATACCTATTTTGAAGCTACTAACAATAAATAGTTCCAGGATTGTCTCCAGATGTCTCTCTGTACCAAATATTTCTTTCAAGAATTGTAATATAGGCATGGACACACTTTGGGGAGGGTTGGGAGGGAGGGTTTGGGGTGAGAGGAGAGTTTTTCTTTTGTTTGCTTTGTTTAGTTTTGTTGGTTTTGTGGGGTTTTTTTTTCTATTAATCTATATTAGCACTCCGCTGTATACTTTAATTAGAAGACTACATCTCTGTACCATTCCTGATATGACTATAAGGATATACATAATTTAAAATCAATAAAGAAGCTGAATTTCAAAAAAAAAATATCAACTAACAGAGCAGAAAGTACAAACCATCTAACCAGAGTTAAGTATTAGCATCACTGTGATTGGGGTAAGGGGCAGATGCTGGCTTTTCCCCATAGTTCACCTGCTTCATGTTAAGTTTTAACATCACTGTAACGGGGGGGGGGGCAGATTTAGTTGACTACTGGCATAGTCAAGAAACAAAACATGAAAGTTTGGCACCTGTGTAGGGCCAAAATATATTTTCTTCCATCACAATAATCAATATTTCGGGGCAGTGCCACTTTTTCAGGACTGGTGGTTTCTTACAAAGGTTGCTTGCAAACACTACTGGAAAGAAAATTCTGGATATAGCTTATAAGGTAAACCAGCTTTCCAAACTTCCTGGGCACCCATTCATTAATCATTGCTGCCACTGAATTGCTGCAGTAAAGCTTATCAAAGTGTTTGCAGTGCTGGCTCCATGGCGCCGAGTGAAGGGGTTCACTTGGTACGCTGGTGACCCGGGTTCATGCCCCGAACCTGGGCACCAGGAGTGGAGACCAGAAGAGAGGCAGGGAGGGGACACACAAGCTCCCATTGGATGCTTCCCTCCTGGCTGGGGGGGGGGGTCTGTCTTGACACCTCTGGGCAGATTGGGCATGTGCATGGGGACATGAGGCCTCAACATGCCCCCTGCACGCCCCACCTGAGGACACCACCCACAAGGCTGAGAACTTGCTGGAGCGAGGTGAAGAAAAACAGGAAAAAGGTGTTTCAGCCAACTGGATGATAGTCACCTGGACCCTCACTACCACAGAGCCCCCAGACAGCTGGGACTGACCTCAGCAGCACCCAGGGCCAAGCAGGTAGGCCACAAGGCTAATTCTCTCTGGAGGGAGAGGACCCGCCCAGCGAAGGGATACGTCGGGTTACCCTGGGGAGGGCTGCAATATAGGGTTGGCAGGTGGTGACAGGGGTTACCGGAGGCAAGACTAGTCCATGGTGGCCCAAAGGAGAAGCCGGCCAGGATGCAGGGGAGGTGCATAAACAAATAATACAAAAAAAAAGTGTTTGCAGTACCGGCCAATTCCCTGCTATCAGAAGTCATTATGTAGAAGTTGAAACGTCATGTTTTTGTTTTTTTGTGGTCTTATTCTGCCAGTAAGGGTTCCTTTGAACCACTGCTTCATCTCTGAGAATCTGGGCATCCTGAAACTGTTTCTAGTATGGGCTCATGGCATAGTGCTAGGAGCTACTGTAGCACCCGGTGTACTTGAGTTTTTTTGCAAAAACAGTGCTGTGTGCAATGAAATACAGCAGATGCTATTACAGTGGACATCCCCTTATAATGAACAATTCCACCCTTCCAAAAGTTGAATGCTGTGTCCGCAATGCAAAAGAGTACACATGTAGTACACTGTGTAACCCTTATTTAGTGGGCAGCCAGAGGAATTGCCAATCAAACTGTCTGCAACTGGTTGTAAAGTGGTGGTGCCTAACTAGCACTCGGTCATTTATCTATTTGCTCGCTCAGCCAATGAAGCCAATAAGGATGACACCCACTTACCTCACTTTGTTTTAGCTCCTGAAACCTGACAGTGACTGACATTATGTCATCCGAGAGGTCTGCCTTCACTTTAGCAAAAAAAAAATGTAGAGCCTTTCCAAGATCAACAAGCTGCCCTGCACTAACATATGTAACCAAGCACTCCATTTCAGCATCTCAAAGTCAACCTTATTGGATGTTTTGAAAAATACAGATCGGCTCCTTTCTGAGTGGGACAAAAAGTTGAATCCAGAAAAGAAATAGAAAAGGGAGGGTACAGAGGGTGATGTTGAAGAGGCACTGCTATGGTAGTTCATAAACATTAGAGGGAGGGAAGCTATGATTAGTGGCCACTACTGTTACAAAAGGCATCTCAACTAAAACAATGGGGAAAATGATTTCCCCCCTCTCTTGGCTGGCTACACAGATGGAAACAATGTCAGCTTCAAAAAAGCCCATGCCGAGAAACAATGTAGACAGTGCAGAATACTGGATGAGAGAGGTTCCACCTGCACTTCTTGAGGGATTTGAGGCTTGAGATATCTTCAAATAAGAAACTCGATTTAGTTATGGTTGGGAAATCTCAGCAGCTGAGGTACTTTCAGGGTGTCCATGATTTGTCTCTCAAATACCGTGCCAGTTGAACAGCATGGTGACAGGCAATCTGTTTACAGATTGACCGAGGGTTTGGTATAATCACCTGCATTGCCATAAGATTGCCCTTATAACTGACCACTTTACGGGCTACCCTAATGTCCTAGGACTGAAAAACATAAAACTCATCTTTTTGCCACTGAACACTGCTTGCTTCACTCAACCCCTAGATCAGGGGATCATGTATTCATTCAAGCAGCACTGCGTGTGGTCTATGAGAGCAATTGTGCAGGAACTGTTAGCTCGTAGGACTTGACTGTGGCTGTCTATATCAAACAACTCTCCTTGCTTGATGCTGTTCACCTCCTGAAGCAGGTGTGGGACAGCTTTATCCAAGAAACCATTGTCTGGTGTTTTACAAAAACAGGGTTTAGTGACCAAGCATCACAAGTTGAGCTGGCTGTGGCTGAAGAAAATGCTTCCCCGGCTGAAATGACCAAGGATTAGTTCCTAGAATTGTGTCACGTAAGGGATGAGACAGAGAATGACAAAAAAGAACAGATGTCTTAGGCTGAAGAAGTGCTGAGCCAGATGACATTAGAAGTGACTTTAGCTGAGGAGCAGGAGGAGGAAATGGAGGACACTGAGCCAGAGCAACCAGTAAGCACTAGAGATGTCTGACATGCTTTATTCACATTTCACTGCACCATGGCACAATGGGCTGACATTAAGCAGAGATGGGATAACCTGTCTGCTACAGAAAAAAATGTGGGAGAAATACACTGTCATTAAGCCTCATCAGTACCACATTACTGATTTCTAAAAAGGGAATGAGCATATAAAGTTACAAAGTACAGTACTGTGACCAAGTACAATACATTAAGTATATCACCCTCCACAACAGCACCTCCCTTTACTTTCCATGAAATGGTGTAACCCCTAGGTGGCATTATCCCAAGGGCTACTACCAATGCCTGCTTGACTAGTAGCAGGTTAAGGGGCCTGAGTTCTAAAACGGGTGCCTCCACCTGGAGGGTCAGGGTTGGTAGTGGTCAAGCTAACCTGGGCACAGCCCTCCAGGACACTGTAACCCCCCCCCCTTTCTTTACTAGTGGCCGGAACAATACACAATAATCACATTCCCATGCTAGCGTTGCTGTATTACCCCTTTTTTTCAGGCTTAAAGGTTTTGGGTTGCATATGTGGCAGGGTAATTAAGTCTACAGAACTGCAGTCCACTACTCTTCGTGCTGTCCACCTGCACTCCCCTTCCAATGCAGTTTGCTTCTTTTTTTTCCTTTTTAGCAAAACATCACTCATTTGGGTATTAATAGTTTTATTTTCATTAACGTGCTTAAAACTAACATGTGTTTTTAAAAAAAAAAAACTCCTTTTGTTTGAACGTTAAGAGTCCAAAGATAGTTATATTACAGTCATTACTGAAAACAGTTTGTGTTTATATGTCACTTCATATTGCTTCATTTGTACTTGATTGCAAAGTGTTTTTAACACGTACTTTACCATACTTCCTTTATGGCAAGCTGTTTCCTCTACATGGCTCTATTGCCTATTCCAAACTCTCTCCATATTCATTTTGTTTCTTTTATTTCTTTGTGATTGCACCTTGCATTTGTATCCATTGCCCACAATTTAGAGAGCCTACTGTTGTCCACAAATGCTTGACATTCTGGTTATTTGTTTCGTTTAGCTTCCTGTGCCATTACTCCTTCTTTCTGCTTTGGACCAGCCAGCCTCCTTGTTGCTTCCTCAATCAGGTTATAGCAATCACATTCTAATGTGCTGACATTTCGGAGAGTAAATCTCCATCAGCAGAGCACACAGTGGGGGACCAAATCACGACCCATTTTCTATATAAAGCACATTTACATGTAAGGAAATTCTACTGTATCAAGCAAACTGCTGTCCGATCATGATGGCAAAGTCTCTGAACAAACTGGGGATTCAAAAGCAGCTGGAAATCCTGACAGGCTGATCACATTCAACAAAATCTTCAGTCTTCTTCAGGTATGAGCTTGGTAAAAAATCAGTGGCTTGCTTCAGTCTCACAAACTTGGATTTAGTCCAAAATAATTCTTTTCTGTCCCTCTCAGGGGCAGCAGGCAGTCATGCAGGCCAAAACAAATCCCTTTCACAGTTCTAACATGCAAATCCACTCACGATTGCTGCTCAACTCACTTGAGCTCTTTCTTCTTCAGCTCCAACTTAGATCTAACTAAAAATTGCAAGCAGTCTGGGATTTCCGCAAGACCTAAAAGGTTCAGTTGGCTGATCTGTCAGTCACAAAAAGAGCTCCCCTTCAGTTGTAAAAAGGCGCCAAAAACCTAAAACTACAATTCCTACAGACTTAGCTCCAGTAGTCTGGCTCCATTTTAGGTCCCACTAGACCTGAATGGTCAAATTCGGCAGTTCCAGGCCAAAATGGTGGGGATAAACAAAATGGTTCTTGCTGCAAAGAAGGCAAGTTAGGCAAATTACATTATCATTATCACTCTAAATGATTTTCAGCAAATAGTTACATCTTTCAACTTCCTCCCTCTCAGATTACTTATGCGGCTATCCAGGCAGCTCTTAAATAGACAGTACATAGAGGCTATACAGGCTCTGGTAATCACATTTAAACTGCTAAAACGCAGGACACCAGCCTGGCAGTGGGCATTTAGGCAAGCTCAAGGAAGACTTTTTGGGAACCCCCATTTGTAGGGGGGTTACACCCTTCCCTGCCTGGGGAAACTTGGCGTCCGCATCAAGTCTGTACCATCATAGCATTGAAAATGCAACATATACAAGACATTTATACAGTTAGCATGCTATACAAGTACTATCTGATTCATCAATTGGCATAACTTGTCACTTTACTATACATTTCAATGTACTCCATTATATAATTTCCATTCTGACAATACTTTATGCATATTTCACACAGGTAAATTGAACATTACTATACAGAATCATGTAATAACTTCTTGTACTCTAAACAATGCAAGAGGGGGCCCTTCCCTATCAGCTAACTTGGGGCTGGCTGGGGCAGGGGCACCACGGTGAGAGGGCAGGGCAAGTAACCTGGAATGGGCCATCAAGCTCAATTTGGGCAATGAGCTCTGAGAGACATAAACACCTTTGTGGACTACACTGAGAGGAAATCCACTGGCCTCCTGGGGGAATCGTAACTGAAGCGCACCACTGGCTTGACAGCTCGGACAGTCTTTCTGGGGTGAACAAACACAGTCTCTGTACTTTCAGCAATGGTCTTGGAGCTTTCATCACTTGTGAGGGGTGCCTCTGCTTGAAGGGGAATGTCCAAGCTGGGAGCACTGTCAGCTCCTTGTTCTATAGGCTCTGGTTCCACAACACTTAGCTCATTTTGTGAAGGTTCAGGCACAATCAAACTTTGAGGTACTGAAAGGGGCCTGTCAGTACTCTCATACTGTTCCTCAGGTTCTGGGTGTGTCACCAGAGAGATTCAAACCATCAGCCTCTTCTTCGGGCAATTCACACAGTTCCACAAAACACAGAGACTCGGCATCCTCAGACGTGATACTTTGCACTTCACTTTCAGGGAGCATTGGCTCCAGGGACAAAACTGGGGGGTTAGGCAGTCCAGAAGGCCCAGCTTCATCCCCACAATTAATCATGGGGTTACCTCAAAACAGCTGATTCAGTTCATAAGAGAGGTAATAGGCATAGTCGCACTCACTTTCGTCAGAAGTGGACTGACAGTCACTATCATTCTGGGCCTGCTGCGGAGGAAACCTTAAGTCTGTGACCACTGGGGTAGGTTGACTGTGCCTCTTTCTTACAGCAGCATGAGTCACAGGCCCAGGGGGGCTTAATTTCTGGGTGTTCAGCCTCAATCGTGACTTGGCCAATAGGTAGTAAGTGGTTACGGTGCATGGTCTTGACAGCTTTGGAGTTGTTCTCTGGGTGCCCCTTGTACACAGGTAAATCATCCAACTTTCCAACTACTACATGGGGAAGATGGTGCCATCGATCAGCAAGTTTGTGTTTACCATGTAGTCCCAAATTACGTAACAACACATGGTCTCCAGGTCGAAGCTCTTGAGACGTTACTTTTTTATCATGCCTGTCTTTGTTGGCTAGATTTCTCTTGGTGGCCATTGTCTGGGCCAGTTGATAGGCATGGTTCAATTGAGCTTTCAGTTTTTGTACATAATGCAAGTAGTTTTTGGTTCGGACCACATTTGAAGAGAACCCAAAACAGACATCAACTGGCAGCCGGGCCTCTTTCCCGAACATGAGGCGGTAGGGGGAGAACCCAGTAGCATCATTTTTCGTGCAATTGTATGCATGTACCAAGGTACTAATCTGCTGGCTCCATTTATGCTTGTCTTTTAGGTGGAGGGTGCCCAGCATGTCTAGAAGGGTGCGGTTAAAATGTTCTGGTTGAGGGTCTCCATGCGGGTGATAGGGGTGGTTCTTGACTTCCGCACCCCCCCATAGAGAGAGAGCATTTCTTTGATTAGTCAACTCTCAAAGCCTCTGCTGTGGTCAGAGTGGATCCGCTGGGAGGCACCATAGTGGACGAAAACATTTTCCACTAGCACCTTGGCCACGGTAGATGCCTTTTGATCTTTGGTGGGAAAAGCTTGTGCATACCGTGCGAAATGATCCGTAACCACTCAACACATTGCCAATGTTCTGCTGATCAGGTTCTAAACACAAGAAGTTTATGCAGACTAGTTCCATGGGGTGCTGGTAGTAATATTAACAAGGGGGGCAGCCCTCTGAGGCAGGGCTTTACTTTGCAGGCAGCGACTACAAGTCTTTACATGGTGCTCAACATTGGCCCCTATTTTGGGCCAGTAGAAGTGAGATCGTACCAGGTCAAGGGTTCTGACAATACCGAGGTGCCCCATGTGAATGTGGAGGGACCTGAGCACCAAATCTTTAAAGGCTGTGGGCAGGACCAATTGTTGCTTGTCTACTTTGCCACTATGATCTACTGTCTCTCTGTACAACAACTGATTGAGCAACTTTAATCTGGGGCCTTCTTTTTTTTTCCCCTTCCTACTGCTGCCACTGATCCCTCTCTCAGAGCTCCCCTCGTAGATCCCAATTAGCAGCCCCAAGGAGTCTGCCCCTAGAGTGCTAACGCTACTCTAGTACCTTCAGGGCCTCGGATTACCCTCCGAGCATGGCGGCGGAGATCCCCCTCATCTCCCCCTGAGCAATGTTGGGAGTGCACACAGTGGAGTCTGCTTCCTGGTTGCTGTCCTGGAACCGATGCTGAGGCTCGTCGCCTAGATCAGGGCAGGGTTTTTTCCGGTGCTCTATTATGAACCCCCGACGCTGGCATGCAATGAGAAGCAAGGATGCCAGCGTGTGCAGAGATGCATGTCGAATCCAGTCCTCTGCCAGCATCGACCCTTACATTTGTTGGCATCCACCTGGCTGCATCGACATCCCTGAGTTCCCCCAACAGGCGGCAATATATAGCTGCGGATAATGCAATCCTTCCCACCCCAGAGAAGGAGAGCAGCTGTTAGGTGCTCAATCCTTCTCCCTCCCGGCCAACCCCTGGCAGCCGGAGTCCACTCCCAACCCGTCTCTCAAGGCAGTGCGATGTAGCATCCAGTGCCTCAACCCTCAGCACCACTGGGCCGGCCCATCTGGGGCCTTCTTTAAGCAATAAAGCAGTTCGCAAGTCAGTGGAACGTAACTTAGACACATCTTTCCCTGCACACAGGGCATCAAGTGCTGGCTGAATCATAGAATCTTGGGACTGAGCCCACTGAATGCTGTCATTGTCAAACTGAGATAGTGCACTAATGTCTAGAGCAGAGAAGTGGTAATAAGCAGCTGGTATGCAGGTGTCTGAAGGGCCCAAGCAATCTACTAAACAGTCCACTGTGTCTTCAGACATCTGTTCATCTCTATCAATCTTTTGGCACAATGCTCGAATGTCCAGTTCAGACAGCCTGACCCAATCACTCTTGGAAGTGGGCCTTCGTGATAGGGCGTCAGCATCAATATCGTTGAGGCCCAGTCTGTATTTGACAGCATAATCATAGGTTGATAATGCAGAAAGCCACTGGTGCCCAGTGGCATCTGACTTAGCCGAAGTCTGTACATGGATCAATGGGTTATTGTCAGTCTTCATCAATATCGTTGCCCCATAGAGGTATTCATGAAACTGGTCAACGATGGCCCCTTTTAGCGCAAGGAACTCCAACTTATGCACAGGGTAATTTTGTTCGGATGGGGTCACGCTCGTACTGCCGAAAGCTGCTGGTCTCAGGCCATCCTCATGGTCTTGATACAGCACCGCTCCTAGGCTCTGCATACTAGTGTCCATATGCAGCACATAGGGTTTGGTGGGGTCAGCATAGGCAAGGGTGTGGGCATGGGTGAGCTGGTATATGATCTCATGGAAGGCTGCTTCACAGTCGGGCATCCAGCAGGGCCCGAAGAGTTCACCTGGGTGGAAGTATACTTTTTCTGGTTCTTTAATGGCCCCTTTTTTGTATTTATGATTGGTAGGAGGGTAACCCTAGGTAAGGTTCAAGAGTGGGCGAATCACCTTGGAATAGTCTTTTATGAACCTGCGGTAATAACCACAGAACCCCAGGAAACGTTGTAGTTCTTTCAGAGTATGGGGATGGGGCCAGGTAGTCAGTGCTTCAACCTTACGGGGATCAGTCTCTATCCCTTTTGTAGATACTATGTGCCCCACATACTTCACGGAGGTTTGGAAAAACTGGCACTTGTCAGTGGACAGCTTGAGGCCGAAGTCTTCCAGTCAGTCTAAGACTTTAAACATTCAGTTCTCATGCTCCTCTAAGGTGCTCCCAAACACAATGACATCGTCCAAGTACACCAGGCATTCCAGCAAATTCATATCTCCCACCGCACGTTCCATCAGTTGTTGAAAGATGGCCGGGGTACCCAATATGCCCTGTGGCATCCTTAGAAACTCGTAGAACCTCAATGGACAGATGAAGGCTGTTTTGTCATGGTCTTCTGGGGCCATCAGGATCTGGTAGTATCCACTGCGAAGATCCAACACCGAGAACCATTTGCTCCCATTCAAGCAGTCCAGGGCATCTTGTATATGAGGCATAGTGTATTGGTCTGGGATGGTCCGCTGGTTCAGGGTTCGATAATCAACACACATCCTCACAGACCCATTCTTCTTACGCACAACCACAATGGGAGAGGTGTATGGGCTCCTGGATTCTTGTATCAGGCCAGCTGTGAGTATTTCCTGCAGGTGTCTTCTCACATCATCTATGTCTGCTGGGGCTAGGCGTTAGGACCTCTCTCGAAATGGCCATTCATCGTGCAGGCGTATGTGATGCTCCGCACCCTGGACACATCCCTCATCCCATTCCTTCAATGAAAACACTTGGTCTCTCTGGGCAAGTCTCTTGCTAATTCTAGCCTTCCATTCAGCTGGCTACAGGGTGTCACCAAAGTCAAACAAGTCTGGCGTCACTCTCTCCTTCTCACCAGGGTGCTTGTTGCTGAGCAATACTGCAGTGTCTTCCCAGTGCACCGTAGGTAGGATGCACCCTCTGTTCACCCGGATCTCCCGATCTGACACTTTGTGAATGTGGACCATCACACGTCATGCATAGGCATGGGCACGAGCAGGCAAGATGTTGGACTTGACCAATAATCCTTCTGGCAATTTTCCATTGCCTGGCGCATCCAACATCAGTATTTTGTTCTTGACATCTTTCCGGAGACAGACCTCCCCTTTAATGGTACACTGGGTGTTAGGGGCTAATACCATTGAATCGGGATCCTTTTTCCACACGATCTCCACTGGTTCATCCTGGTCTACTTCCTTGGGTTTCTGTTGCAAATTATAGGCCCTCTTGATCAGAGTTGGAATTCTTAGGGTCCACCCAGTCCGTCGCCCTTGTTTCTCATGACAGAGTTGCACTAGTCTCCCAAACATATGGGCGTTTGTCCCAATTAACAGGGGGACCCAATCATACAGTCCATTGGGGGACACACTAGGGCCAATGTCTCTACTCGCTTCTCTACACCAGTTACAGTTGCAGGAAATGAAAACCAGAGGCGGACATACCCTAGGTAGGGATAAGACTTGTCGCTCAGGCCCCACACATGTAGGCCTTCCAGGGATTGCAAAGGCACATCAGATAAGTGTTCCTCATATCAGTCCTGGAATACAGTGGTCACTTGCAACCCACTGTCAAGAGTAGGAATACCATTCACAGTTACCGTAGTCTCCATTGAAGGGCCCACTATTTTGGACCATTCTGGAGAGGCAGCAGCAGAGGCCTGGACAGACTATATAGCCACAAAGAATTTGAGTTAGGGTTTCTCGAACCCTTACAGTGGTCATTTCGGGCACCCCTTGACCATTGATTTGCTTTTCGGGGCTCTTCTTGGAGTCTGTTTACTACTCTTTCTAAGTCCTTCTGAGACCAGCATTCTCTTTTCATATGGCCATCCTTTCCACAGTGGTGACAACTGATAGACTCCTGGGTCATCCTGGGAGAGAACATCTTATGAGGAACTGAAGCAGTAGTAAGAGATTTGGGTCTATAATCTGCTTGCAGCAGTGAGAGTGGTGCAACTTGTCTTAACAGTTCCTTTAGAGTGGCAGTCAATCTGGTGATCTCAGCGTTGGAACCACCCTTGGTAGCGGATGCCTGAGGGTGCACCCCCAACCCCATGGCAGTCGCATCCTGAAAGGGACCAGAATCTTGTTCCATGGGGGAAACCCTTGCAGAGGCACTCGTCTTCAACTCTTGGACTTCCTTTAGTAGCTCATCTTTCCAATGCTGGGCCCAGGGCGGGAAGTCCTTCGCATTCTCAGAGTGCTCATTAAGTGCCGAATTTTGCCCCGAGCCTCACTTGGCTGATCACTCGGTCACTATGCAGCAGCAGCAGATAATGGGTGCACCTCAATGGGGTCACCTTTTGCTCAACCCCCTGAATTTCTTTCATTAGTCATTATAGATGGGGATTCCAGTCGGTGGCAAGGCAACTGAAGCAGTAACAATTCTGAAAATAGAGTAGACTTAAGGATCCGTCCAGCCTAGTTCGATCTAATTCATTTGATGGCAAACTACCCTTTCTGAGGCAGTCTTGTAGTAGCTTTTTAAGCCAAGGTGCATACACAGACAATGGCTTCCCTGGGTACTGTTGAGCATTTCTTACTCTCCACCACAGATCTGCATCTGAATCTGTGCTCCCATACACATTCTCCAATGTATCAAGATAGTCCTGTGCAATTGCTTCAGGGTTATTGGCCCACTTGGCATGGATGGTAGCCAGGGCAGGACCTCGGAGGCCCTCACTCAACCTCTTTCACTTCTCTGCTTCTGAGCATTGCCATTCAAGTACTAGAGGGGCAACATAGTCTATCCCGGTCTCCCAGTCATCCTCCCCCTGTGGGGTGGGAAGCGTGCCCGAGAAGATTCTCAGCTTTCGGTAGGAGTCATGACTAATGGCAGGTACAGATATAGGGGCCAGCATTGGCATGGGCACAGAGGGTGGGGCAGTAACAGGTGCTGAAGTGGGAGGGGGTGTTGGGGAAGAAACACCCCCAGGTGGCAGGAATAGTTTCTTAAAGTCCTCTATGGTTTTCCCTTCCTCCAGCAACAACTTAGCAAATTTCTCCTGAAAAGTCTCAGATAATGGTGGGAGCTCATCCTCCCTGGGGTCTTTACTGTCTTTTGTTATCACTCTCCAGGCAGCTGGAATCCCTTCTGGGGCAACAGTCTGTGGCACTTTAGAGCTGTCCACGAGGTCACTACGCTGTACTAAGGCTATGAAAGTTTGGGCAATCAAATCAACCTGTCGACCCACCACCACAGGGTTTTTTAAACATTCAACTTTGGAGAGTGCTCCCTCTATAGTGTCTTCACTGGTATCCAGGGGAATATCCAGTATAAGTAGAGCATTTTGGGGGTTGATCTCCTTCCCAGTACACCACCCCACTAACTGGTGTACAGCCATTTCTGTTTGGGTAGCCGTTAATCTTCAATAATAATTTGTAATTTTTGGCCACTAGAAGGCACAAAATCCCAGCGGTGAGCCTCCAGAATGTAACCCCTATGTGGCACTATCCCAAGGGCTGCTACCCCTGCCTGCTTGGCTAGTAGCGGGTTAAGGGGCCTGAGTTCTGAAACGGGTGCCTCCTAGTGGTCAAGCTAACCTGGGCACAGCCCTCTGGGACACTGTAACCCCCTCTTTCCTTACTAGTGGCCGGAACAATACACAATAATCACTTTCACAATACCCCTGATACACCATGCAAGTACTCACACTGTTTGCACTTACCACCAGGGCTTTCCCCTGGCTCGGCCCCGGGGACCCCTTGTAAAACAAGGTTATACACAGCAAATAACAGCAGTACAGTACTCTTGCACAAACTGGAACCGCAGTCAGGGTAAATGCAAAAACAAGTTAGATCTGATTTATTTAAGGGACTTGAACAAGGGAGAGGCGTAATCAGGTTAATTTGATTAAAGACTCTATCATTCAAACAGTTATGCATGCACTTCAGGATCTATAAACAGTCCACACTCTGGGTACCCAGATGGAGAATGGTGGGCTAGCCAGGAAACATTGCAGCTGGTTGGGGCCCTGTGACGGAAGAAAAACAACATGTACAACACACACTGTTTGTAATCTGGAGCCGGAGGGCTCAGTTCGTGAAAAGAAAAACAAGACAATCAGATGACACACTTTTAGATTAGGCTGTTGTTGCAGGGAGCTACCCTGATGATTACTCACGATACCCAAGACTGGACACAGGCTGGATGAAAATCGAGACAGCAGGTGGTTAATCTGGAGTGCCAGGAGAAGCAGGGCCGACACGATTCGGAGAGGCGTCGTTCCTGTTCAAGCGTGGAGCAGGGGGCTGATCCCCAGGCAGGTCTCTCATCGATGGTTTCTCTGTGCAGTGGGTAGTCTGGCTGGGCCAGTGTGGCAAGGCCCAGGCCAAATGGAGACAAATTTAGGTACAGTCCATTTTGGGCTGGATACAGCTTCCAGCAAGCAGAACACAGTTCACACAGTGGGGGACCAAATCACGACCCACTTTCCATATACAGCACATTTACATGTAAGGAAATTATACTGTACCAAGCAAACTGCTCTCCGATCATGATCACAAAGTCTCTGCACAAACCGGGGATTCAAAAGCAGCTGGAATTCCTGACAGGCCGATCGCATTCAGCAAAATCTTCAGTCTTCTTCAGGTAGGAGCTTGGTAAAAAATCAGTGGCTTACTTCATTCTCACAAACTTGGATTTAGTCCAAAATAATTATTTTCTCTCCCTCTCGGGGCAGCAGGCAGTCATGCAGGCCAAAACTCAGCCCTTTCACAGTTCTCCCATGCAAATCCACTCAGGATTGCTGCTCAACTCACTTGAGCTCTTTCTTCTTCAGCTCCAACTTAGATCTAACTGAAAATTGCAAGCAGTCTGGAATTCCCCCAAGATCTAAAAGGCTTGGTTGGCTGATCTGTCTGTCTGTCAGTTACAACAAGAGCTCCCCCTTCAGTTGCAAAAAGGTGCCAAAAGCCCAAAACTACAATTCCTACTGATTTAGCTCCTGTAGTCTGGCTCCATTTTAGGTCCCACCAGACTGAATGGTCCAATTCGGCAGTTCCGAGCCAAAATGGTGGGGATAAACAAAACAGTCCTTGCTGCAAAGAAGGCAGGTTAGACAAACTACATTTTCATTATCACTCTAAATGATTTTCAGTAAATAGTTACATCTTTCAACAGAGCTCCCTCTCAGATTACTTATGTGGCTATCCATGCAGCTCTTAAAGAGGCAGTATACAGAGGCTATACAGACTCTGGTAATCACATTTTAACTCTAAAACACAGGACACCAGCCTGGCAGTGAGCATTTAGGCAAGCTCAAGGAAAACTTTTTGGGAACCCCCATTTGTAGGAGGGTTACACTGGCATAAATTAAAATAAAAAAAAATTAACCCATTGCATCTCACAGCAACACCCTGCACAATATAATGCTGTTATAATTGTACCAGCCCTAAGAAACAATTGGCACTGCTGTTACTACCACTTACCATGTGCACTCAGGATATACCCCACAACAGATACAGTGGACAAAATGTCCTTATATGGATGTGTATGACAAAAGCAGGTCAACTGTGTATCAATAACAGAAGTTTTATAAGATGAGTTGGACAGAAGCTTATAGTCAGAGTTCATTAGTTATTTTGAACTAATTAACAGCCCTTTCACTATACAGGCCTAGAGGCTAGGACCAATTCTCCACTATTAATGGGGGCAACAGAAAACAGATGCCTTGGACAGCCACCACTGTGCTGCCTCCCAAAAGTGCCATACACAGCCTTGGGTGCATGTCATGGGGGAGCCTCCTGCCCCACAACAAGAGTGCAGTGCAGTTCATGAATGGGGTTTGTACTAGCCAACATTTACCTGTGAGCATGGCAAAACCTGGTATTACAGAATGTCCAATATGGCACCATGGTGGCAGCTCTAGGCTAACTGGCATCCCCTTAAGATTCAGGGTCATGCAGTGCCCCCTGGCTGACCAGTTCCAAGATCTCAGTTGATGCAGTGAACCTTCCTTCTGGCCAGAGGTGGAATAGACTAGTGCCTAGCATGCACCTTTACCTGGTAATCCAGTGCTCCTTCATCCAACACAACTGACTTCCTGGCTGTTTGCTGCCAGGTGCTACATGCCCCAAGGCTTCCAAGGTCAGTCTTCTGTTTGGATGTCAGAGTCCTTTGGTGGGATTTTCAAAGCTTATGTCCGGATGCAGTTTTTCATTGCATAATGCTGTGATATAAGCCAAACTGGCCCACATCAAATCTTCAAAGAAAGAACATAACTAAGTCAAATGTTCAAAACTCTGACACAGTTCTGTCCAGTTTGCAACTTTCAGATTTAAACGTGACTGGCCCCAATGTTCAGATCAAATGTAACTTGGTCTATCAGTTACATCTGTGTTTAGCATTTTGTATCCAAAACCAGAGGTGAAGTAACATCAAACAGCTCAAAATGCTGCAAGTAAGTCCAGCTTTTCAAAATAGCTCTGATAAGATAGAACATGGTCTAGACATGTCTGGGCAGTCTCTGATACTGACATAATTAGGAGCTGCAACCACTTCATGACTTTCAAAACTCCCACCCTAGATGTCGTGTCCATTTTATGACTTTTTAAAATACCACCACTGGTGTTTAGCACAAGCAGTTATTTCTTTATTTGAGGTATGCAGCATTAATGTGATCAATAGGGGATACAGTATGTGATAGGCGACTATGAGGTAGCATTTTTTTCTTCATGATTAATCAGTCCTTGACCCTCATGAGTGGTGAAGCTACAAGTGAGGGTACTAGAGGTCACCAACCAAGAATGAAGAAAAAATATATATTTCATAGCTGCCCATTCCATCATTGGTTTATACAATTCACATTAGCACTTTAATTGAAATTTAAATTGTTAAAGTTGTCACCCGCACTTACCCCATGGTTATTTGAATCTCTTCCTCATGGCAGCTTGTGCTTCAGCACAGTGGCATTCACAATGCTTAGCGTGTGCAGGCAGTCCGATGTACCATACTGTAGGGATAGCAACTGTGATGTACCCTACTAGCTAGACAAAAGAAATTATCTAGCTAGCTAGGATCCCAATTCACAGATAGCACTTTATTGTAATGAAATAGAGGCATGTTACATGATAGATTATCTTGTTTTGAAAATGTAATGCATCTTAATTGCTATTTCATGTTGGTTACTTTAAAACAGCAAATGCATGAGGCATTTCACGTGCCTAAATTCCTACAGATCACAGTGAATTAAATATTTCTATCCACACTATCTGGCATAGTCCTTTCCCCTTTAAAAAGAGCCAGAAAGTCTTCAAGCTGGCTCCTCCCACACACCCGGTTGGTATATCCCTCAGCTCCACCCCACGATGCTAGATCTTCCTTTCCTCTGGAAGAAGCAGGTTCCCTCCTTCGCGCTCCCACGTTGTAGGCCCTAGCGCTTTCTGATCCTTTTGGATTGCTTTCAAAACTTCACAAAAATTTTGGTGGTTTTTGCCTTCGAGTTACCCGACCGTGATGGATGACAAGTCTGTGCACGGATTTCGCCGGTGCCCGTGCAGGCAGAAGATGTTGCGCACTGACCTCGCCACGTGCGTTTACTGTCTGGGCCATGAACATGATACCCAGGCCTGCGATATATGTCGGTTGTTTCACATGACAGTCCTCGAGGACTGTCTCACCCTCCTTAAGTAGGGCCTCACAGAAAAATGATATCCACTGGTTAAATCGAAAGACACCTTTTGGGTGGTCTCCATGGCTGTGGGGTCCACCGAACAGCTAGAACAACTTGCGACCTTCGAGGAGGAAGTGGCTTGGGATGCCACTCACTCTGTTACGCCTGGGTTATGCCCCCTATTGTCCTACATACACCTCACACTGTATTCCTGGTCTATTGTACTGTGATACTGCTATTTTGCACTAACTTTGTAGATATGAGCACACATCATATAAGCATGGGCACTAGGAATGTGCTTTTCTGCTAAGATATGCTAATATTGTCATGCATGATTCATTATACCTCACTATAATACATTTATCTAGATTATGTTTGTCTTACATATATTCCATATACAATCTACCTAATCACTGATATGATGACTCTGAGGGATCATCAGTAATTACTGTATACTTGTATTCTCACATAATTATATGTAGTGCATGTTTTACACTCGGGCAGATATGCCATGGAATAGAATCCAGTGAGCAGTTCTCTTTGTCTAGGCAAGCTGACAGAGACAGAAGGCCTTTGTTATGTCTATGTTGTATACTGTATGTAAGCAAGAAATGCCTCGTGTCGTTTGAACCAGTCAGCATTTCTTTTGTCTAAGCTATAATGCTAATGGAAGCATATTCTCTCTCATGTAATTCTCATTAGTAATTCTGTCTCCTAAGTCATTCTCCAATGGAGAATGACTTAGGACCAATACATATTGTTTCTCGTATCTGTAACTATGTTGTAATCTCTGTTGCTATGCTGTTATCTGTAGTATTTAGCTGTACGCAACCCACTGTAGAGTGGCTAGGAGGAGATAATTGGTCTCTCAGCAGAGCTGGGAGAAACAAGACCTTAGAGAACCTAAGATCTACAATTCTGGAGATTATGTATTATCTTCAAGAGAGTTGTGAGAAACCCATCTCCTTTATGATTTTCTCTGTCACATGCTTGGCGTAAGTAGTATAATAAACTTTATTAGTTCTCCTTGCTTGTTTATGAATGTTTCTTGGCAGACTCCGAGACACAAGAATCTGTATTAGTATTATTATTATTTTATTTTTATTGTTTACCCTACACACGAAGAGTGTTTAGACAACAACTCCTCTTCAGCTTCTGCCTTCATACTGCTCCAGCTGGGCTCCACTTTTACGGGCTTCTTCAAGGAGCTGTGCCAGTCCCTCCTGACAAATGGTCAGGGTCCTTTTGAATCTCACAGCTCTAGACCTTGAAAGAAGGAGTCGAAAAAAGAGAAGCCTCATCATCAACATTTGTGGGACCAGGAGCATTCTCGGTCTCACGACTCTCAGGTTTTGACCACGGTCGAAACCGTGGCCTTGGCCACTGGCTTCATGGAGACCCCACCGGGCCAGTCAGTCAAGATGCTGGCTGATGATGCAGCCGAGATCTTTCTTGCTCCAATCGACCAATTGTCACCCGAAAAGGTTGATAACTCTCTCTTCAGGACTCCAGTCCTGCATGTGACCATAGAAGGGGTTGCTCAGTCCGCTGATCAGAACCCTCCGGTTATTGACCCAGACCAGGAGGAACCGTGGCATTCCTTTGCTCCCTCCGAGATTCCCCATTGGCATCCCGAGTGTGACTGTCTGTGAGTGTCACTTAGTCTAGCACTTTCCTCTACATTCCATCCTATTTCTCCCCTCCCACCCGCCTCCTATACCCTTTTCCTCACACACATCCTGTTCTCTATCTCTCCCCTCACTCAGGCTACCTCCCCTCCCTGCCACTCTGTTCTTCCGGACTTTTCACATCCTCCCTCTGGACAGTCCCTCCCTCCCTTCTCTACTGTCCTCCCCATCCTCTCCATAATCTGTCCAATAGGCCCTGCCTGCCCTGTTCTACCTAAAGTTAGTGCCTAGGTAATACTGTGTTAGTTTCTACCTGACAATGCCATATTGGCTGCATTAAACTGTTTCACACTGTTTTATTCACTTTCACTGGGTTTTAACCCAGAATATGTATACTGCGGCCTTGATCTCTGCTATCATGTCATTGTACTATTACCTGTATCTACTCATTTACTATATTGTATTCAAGTTTTCAATGCTAACTATGTACTCTGAAGTGGAACCTTTGTAAAAGAGCCTCTGGCTCAAAGGTGTTGAATCTGAAATTTAATAAATAAAATAAATAAATCACCGGCGGCTGAAGTCGAGGTCAAGGTCCTCATCCAGTGGGTTGAGCAGCTCCTGACGTCATGAGTGCTACCACTCTTGGTGCCATGGGAAGTGGCACTGCTGCTACTCCTCATCTTTGTCCTCCTCACGTGAAGATCTTATGTGGCAACAGTTGGTGCTGGCTGGTATGAAGCCAACCTCAGTTTCCACACTGGCAATCACTTAGCTGTTGCCTGAGAGGCCGACCCCCCCCGTGGGGCCAGTCGAGACCGTTCCTCCCCCAGCGGAACCAGTCAAGACAGTTTTGGTTCTGCCAAAAGCCAGCCTCTCTGCTAGTTGTGGTGGAGCTGGCACCCAAGTAGCAGTCGACTGGCACTCCGACCAAGGAGTCTCGGCTGGCCATGGGGCTTCCCCATCGGCTGTCAGTCACCATCACACGTGGCTGAAGGTGACTCAAGGCAGTTTATGCAGACTTCTCTGAGTCTGAGGATTACTCACTGCAATCCCGTCCCATCAACAAAGAGTTCGTGGAGGATTTCTTGATGGAGGAAGGCCCACTTTCTTCCTGGGCATTCTCTGCCTCATCTCCGAGTCCACGGGCATGAAAATGGAACCCATTCAGAAATGGGCTCGCTATCCCCTTACAGAGATTCTGGGCAAAGGGGACTCTTTGTCAGAGGCCTTTCCAGTGGCCAAGGCTATTGTCAGCTTAGCCCTGGAGCTTGGCAGCACCCCACATCCTGCCTTGTGCCCTCTGCCCAAATGGCCTGCAAGTGTGCGGTGCCCATTGGTACCCTCTTTGGTTTCACAGAGTACTCCTCAGCCAAGGGACTGGTGGCTGACTCCATGTTTCAGCACTCAGGCAATATCGGGGATGTCAACAAGCCACTGGACAAGGAGTCCAAAAAATTGGACCATGTGACTTAAACAGTCTATGCTGCCTCCTCGCTCAGCCTCCATCAGGCGAGCTGGCCACCTTGATGGCACACTTCTCTCATGCCGTCTTGGGCTCTTTGGATGAAGTGATTCCTCACCTGCCTGCAGACCTCCAGACCACAGTCAAACAAGTCTGAGATCAGGGCCGGGCTGTGGCCAAGCAGCTGCTGCAAACAGCTCTGGATCTGGGGGATTCCTGTGCCGGCTCAGTGGCAGCTGCAGTAGCCATGCACTGTAGGACTTGGCTGAGGATCTCGACCTTCACAGCAGACACTCGGCATAAGCTGGCAGATGTTCCTTTCTTGGGCACTGACCTGTTTGGGTCCAGTGTGGAGGGTCACCTCCAGTGCATGAAGAAGTCCAATGCCACCTTGGACTCTGCAACATCTACATAAATGGATCCGAAGGGCTCCAGGCAACAGAACCAAAAGACCTTTCAGTCTTCCGCTTCTGTGGTAAAACCAGCCTAGCATCAGGCTGGCCAGCAGGCTCAGTCATGGTGACCAAGGCACAAGTCAGTGGCTTCAGTGGTCTGTAAGCCCAGAGGGAAGGGGCCCAGTAGCACCTCAGCCAGGTTCTCCTCCTCCAAGCCTGCTCAGTGACAGGAAGGGGGTGCTACCCTCAGACCCATCACGCCTCCCCTGGGTCCCCCTGTGGGGGGCCAGCAATGCCACTTCCTTTCCTCCTGGTCCACTGTCACCATGGACAGGTGGTTCTAGAAGTGGTTGGTCAGGGTCTGCCACTGGAATTTGAGCAGTACCCTCCAAGCCAAGCCTGTGCCCCATGGGTGTACTTGGTATCTGCAGACACTCAGTTGACTCTTCGAGATGACATAGCCCAACTCCTCCACAAGGAGGTCATGGTCAGAGTAGCAGATTCTCCAGAACACCCAGAGTTTGTTTCCAGGTACTTTTTGGTGCCAAAGCAGATGGGGGACTGGTGCCCCATTCTAAATCTGCATGACCTGAATAAGTTCCTCAGGTCACGCACCCTCAGGATGGTAACTCTGCCTCAGATCATACTATCTCTCAAGCAAAACATGTGGTTTTGCTCCCTGGATCTTCAGGAGGCATTCTTTCATGTGCCAATCCATCCGTCCCACAGACGGTTCCTTCACTTTCGAGCTGAGGGAACCCTCTACGAATTCTGGGCCATGCCTTTTGGCCTCTCCTCAGCCCCTAGGGTTTTCAACAAATGCATGGCAGTGGTGGCAGCTTACCTGAGGTGCCAAGGGATCCAGATGTACCCCTACCTGGATGACTCACTGATTGCAGGTCCCTCCAGGCATGAGGTGGAGTGGTCCAGGGACCTGGACCTCCAGACCTACACCTCCCTTGGCCTCCTGGTCAACGAGGCCAAGTTGGAACTCATGCCCTTGCAGGTGATCAGCTTTATCAGGGCAGAGCTTGACTCTTGCTGAGCCAGAGCCCGGCTCCCAGTGGACAGGGCAGAGGTTTTCTCCTCCTTTGCCTGATCATTTTGGGTTGGGCAATTGTGCCCTGCTCAGGACTTTCTGTGGGTTCCGGATTACATGGTGGCCTCCTCCAGCATGGTCCAGTGGGCACACTGGAATATGCACTCCCCGCAGTGGGAGCTGGCCAGCCAGTGGTCTCAGTGCGAAAGTCACTTTGACCAGCTGGTCAGTGTGACCCAGAAGATGTGGCTCATCCCAGAGCATCTGCAGAAAGGGATCCAGTTTGTCTGCCCCGAGCCCTGGTCATCCTGATGACCGATACCACTCTCACAGGCTGGGTTGCCCATCTGGGGGAACACAGAGTCCATGGGCGGCTCTGAACCCCCAAGGAGTTATGATGGCACATCAACCTACTAGATCTCTAGACAGTTTGACTGGCACTGACTGCATTTGCTCCGTATATTCAGGGTCAAGTGGTCCAAATCCAGATGAACAACACCATGACTGTGTACTATCTCAACAAGCAGGGCGGGACACACTCCCTGCCTTTGTACAAGGAAGCTCTCCACATATAGACCCTCGTGCACAGCCTGGAGGTGGATCTCCTAGCCATCCATGTGGCAGGAGCCTACAGTCAGCTGGCAGATGCCCTCCTCCAGGTAGGTGAGGTGTCTCATGAGCAGTCTCTCCATCCGGAGGTAGTTCACAGCCCGTTCCCCTAGTGGGACACCCCTCAGGTGGACCAGTTTACCTCCCAGGAGAAAGCAAAGCTGAGGATGTTCTGCGCCCACCCCCTCAGCAGGGCTCTCTCAAGGGGGATGCCTTCTTGAGGCCTTGGACCCCAGGCCTCTTCTATGCCTTCCCTCCACTTCCCTTGATCCACAAGGTGCTGCTCAAAGTCAGGAGGATCAAGGCAGTGATCCTGGTGGCGCCAGACAGGCCATGTCAGTTTTGGTACCCTAATCTCCTCAGCCTCGGCAACAGGCTTCCGAGGATTCTACCACTCCACCCTGACCTGCTGTCCATTGATCAGGGCAAGGTACTCCACCCGGACCTTCAGTCCTTACACCTGATAGCCTGGTTCCTGAGCAGCTAGAGTTCCAGGCTTTGGATCTCTCCAAAGATGTCCTCACTGTTGTGGAGGCATCTAAACAGGAATTGACCAGAAAATGCTATGCCTTCAAATGAAAGAGAGATTCTCCATTTGGTGTCAGGACAAAGGGCTTGACTCTTTGACCTGTCCGGTAGTTAGCATTTTGGACTACCTGTGGTCCTCTCCAAAGGGGGACTTCGGTTGACAACCCTTAAGGTGCACCTGGCAGCCATTTCTGCTTACCGGGCATGGACTGGTCAACAGTCAGTGGTGCAGGAGAAGGCTGTCTGGTGCTTTTTCAAAGGCTTAGATCACATTTCCCCTCTGGTGCGTGTACCACCACCACCGTGGGACTTATTGCTGTTTTTGGCAAAGCTCATGGGTAAGCCAATTAAACCAATGCACAGGTGTGACATGTCTCACCTGTCATGGTAGCCCACCTTCTTGGTGGCTATCACGTCAGCCAGAAGGATTAGTGAGCTCCAGGCGCTTTTGGTGGAGTCTACTTACCTGGTCTTCCACAGGGACAAGGTTGTCTTGTGCCCCAACTCGAAGTTCCTCCCGAAGGTTGTGTCAGAGTTTCACCTTAACCAGGTGATGTTTCTTTCAGTGTTCGTCCAGAATCACACCTCGGATGCTGAACACAGGCTCCATACTCTGGACCTGAGGAGAGTGCTCGCTTATTACAAAGAGCACACAGCAGGACTTTGGGGAGAGGTTCGCCAGCTGTTTGTCACCTATGCTGAAGCCACACCTGGCAGACCTGCAGCCAAGTGGATGACAGGCAGGTGGATCACTTCCTGCATTGATGTCTGCTACAGGTTGGTGGGTAGGGAGCCTCCCAGAGAGCTACGTGCTCATTCCACCCCTCATTCTGCTGCATCAGTGGCTGCTTTTAGGATAATCACTATCCAGGAAATCTGCAGGGCTGCTACCTGGAAGTCAGCACACACCTTCCTTTTCCATTACCACATTGACCTAGAGTCACACCGGGATGCTGGTTTTGGGGCCTCTGTTCTCCAATCTTTGTTTCCTAAATAGGGGGTGTGCGCCTTGCCTCCCTCCTCCCGGAGAACTGCTAGGAGTCGGCCAGATAGTGTGGATAGAACAACATATCCACATCACTAGAAACACAGGTTACTCACCTGTAACAGTAGTTCTAGGAGTGGTATATGTTGTTCATCCACATGGACCCACCCGACGTCCCCTGGCTTAGGTGCACAACTTCCGCTTACAGCCGGCAAGATCTGGCATCATGGGGCAGAGTCTAGGGATATGCCATCCGGATGGATGGGAGGAGCCAGCTTGAAGACTTTCCGGCACTTCTTAAAAGGGAAAGGACTATGCCAGATAGTGTGAATGGACAACATATACGACTCCTGGAACTGCTGTTACAGGTGAGTAAATGCAGGTTACTCACCTGTAACAGGAGTTCTAGGAATGGTATATGTTGTTCATCCACATTTATTGGCAGGTTCCTTGCCGCTTTAACTGTCGCCGGAAGGTCTTCAAGCTGGCTCCTCCCACTCGCCCGGGTGGTAAAACTCTCAGCTCTGCCCCATGATGCCAGATCTAGCCCGCTGAAAGCCAGGTTGTGTGTCGAAGCCGGGGAGGTCGGGTGTGTCGTGTGGATGAACAACATATACCATTTCTAGAACTCCTGTTACAGGTGAGTAACCTGTATGTCTAGGGACATGGATATGTTGTTCAATCCACTCTTATTGGCAGACTCCTAGCAGTCCTCCAGGAGGAGGGAGGCAAGGTGCACACCCCCGATACTTACTTGGGAAATAAGGACTGGAGAACCGAGGCCCCAAAACCAGCATCCCGGCGTGACTCAAGGTCGATGTGGTAGTGGGTAATAAAGGTATGTGCCGACTTCCAGGTAGCAGCCCTGCAGATATCCTGGATAGGGACGTCCCTGGAAGCAGCTACTGATGCAGCGGTGTGGCGGGTAGAATGAGCTCTTATCCCTCTGGGAGACTCCATGCCCGCCAACCTATAGCGGAGCTCTATGCAGAAGGAGACCCACCTGCTTATCGTCCACTTGGCTGCAGGTCTGCCAGATGCGGCTGCAGCGTAGGTGACAAACAGCTGGCGAACCTCTCCCCAAACTTCAGCCGTCCGCTCCTTATAATAAGCGAGCGCTCATCTAGGGTCCAAAGTATGGAGCCTATATCCGGCCTCCGAGGTGTGATTGGGGTAGAACACCGGCAGAGTTAACACCTGGTTAAGGTGAAACTCCGACACCACCTTCGGAAGGAATTTCGGTTGGGGGCGCAGGACAACCTTGTCCCTGTGGAAGACCAGGTAAGGAGACTCGATGGAAAGTGCCTGGACCTTTTCCATCCTTCTGGCTGACGTGATAGCCACCAAAAAGGCGGTCTTCCACGACAGGTGAGAAATATCGCACCTGTGCATCGGTTTGAATGGCTTGCCCATGAGCTTGGCCAATACCAGCAGCAGATCCCACGGGAGTGGAGGTTCTCGCACCGGAAGGGAAATGTGGTCAAGGCCTTTGAAAAAGCGCCCGACCACCTTCTCCTGCACCACCGACTGCTTCCCGACCCACGCCCGGTAAGCAGGGATGGCTGCTAGGGGTACCTTAAGGGTCGTCGACCGAAGCCCTTGCTGAGAAAGGGACCACAGATAGTCCAGAATGCTTGCCAAGGGACAGGCAGAAGGGTCCAAGCCCTTCCCCTAACACCAAATGGAGAATCTCTGCCATTTGAAGGCATAGCATTTCCTGGTTGACTCCTTACGGGATGCCTCAATGACATTGAGGACCTCATCGGAAGACCCAAGGCCTGGAACTCTAGCCGCCAGAAACCAGGCCGTCAGGTGCAGGGATTGAAGGTCCGGATGGAATACCTTCCCCTGGTTGACTGAGATCAGGTCCGGGCGGGCTGGAAGCCGCCTCGGGAGCCTGGAGCTGAGGCTGAGGAGATCTGGATACCAGAACTGGCGGGGCCAGTCTGGGGCTACCAGAATCACCTGCGCCTTGTCCCTCCTCGCCTTGAGAAGCACCTTGTGGATCAAGAGAAATGGAGGAAAGGTGTAGAAGAGGCCCGGGGTCCACGGCCTCGAGAAGGCATCCCCCTGCAGCGAGCCCTGCTGAGGGGGGCGGGCATGGAACAGACTCAGCTTTGCATTCTCCCTGCAGGCAAACAGGTCCACCTGAGGCATGCCCCAGTGGGTGAACAGATTTTGTACTAGCTCCGGCAGGAGAGACCACTCGTGAGACACAGCCCCTATCCAGCTTAGGGCATCGGCCAGGGTGTTAGAGGCTCCTGCCACATGAATGGCCAGGAGATCCACCTCCAGGCTGCGCACGAGGGACCATATGCGGAGAGCTTCCTTGCATAACAGCATGGAGCGCGTCCCGCCCTGGCAGTTCAGATAGTACATGGTCGTGGTATTGTCCATCTGGACCTGAACCACTTGACCCTGTAGAAACAGAGCGAAGGTGGTGAGAGCTAGGCGGACCGCTCGGAGCTCCAGCAGGTTGGTATGGCATCGGGACTCCCGAGGGGACCAGAGGCTATGCACTCTGTGCTCCCCCAGATGGGCACCCCAACCCATCAGAGATGCATCGGGTGATAGAGAGACCATCGACTCGGAGTGGACGAATGGGATGCCCTCCTGCAGATGTGCCAGAATGGTCCACCACTGGAGAGCATTCCACATCTCCTGGGTCACTGTCACAGGCTGGTCCAACGGATCACAGCGCTGTGACCACTGGCTGGCCAGTCACCACTAAAGGGGATGCATGTACCAACGGGCCCAATGGACCACACTGGTGCAGGCCGCCATGAGGCCCAAGAGGCGCAGGAAGTCCTGGGCAGGGCGCGATTGCCCAACCAGAAATGATTGGGCAAAGGAGGAAAGAACCTCGGCCCTGTCCACCAGGAGCCGAGCTCGGGCTCGAAGAGAGTTGAGCTCTGCCCCGATGAAGAGTATCACCTACTTCGGCACGAGTTACTACTTGGCCTCGTTGATGAGGAGGCCAATCTGAGAGCAAACCTGGAGGGCCAGATCTCTGGACCGCTCCACCTCCGCTCTGGAGGGGGCTGCAATCAGCCAGTCGTCCAGGTAGGGGTACACCCGGACCCTTCAGCGCTGCAGGAATGCTGTCACCACTGCCATGCATTAGGTGAAGACCCTGGGAGCTAGAGAGAAGCCGAAGGGCATGGCCCGGAACTCGTAAAGGGACCCCTCCGCTCTGAAGCGGAGGAATCTCTGATGAGATGGACAGATCGGGATGTGAAAGAACACGTCCTGGAGGTCCAGGGAACAGAACCACATGCCTCATTCCAAGGATGGTATTATCTGAGCCAGAGTGACCATCCTGAAGGTCTGAGACCTTAGGATCCTGTTTAGGTCATGCAGGTTGAGGATGGGGCACCAGACCCCCGTGCGTTTGGGGACCAGGAAATACCTGGACACAAACCCCAGGTCTGGAGGAGGATCCGCCACCTTCCTGATCACCTCTTTTTCGAGGAGCAGGGCAATATTGGCTCAGAGGACCGACAGTGAGGCTGTGGACCCCGTGGCCCCCCGAGGGGCGACGGCTTGAAAGGGAGGAGCCTGCTCGAACTCCAGAGGCAGGCCTTTTCCTACCACCTCCAACACCCAGCAGTCCGTGGTGATAATGGACCAGGTGGAAAGGAAGTGGTGGAGCCGTCCCCCCATGGGGGGAACCCAGCGGGGAGTGATGAGGCTGGGGGCGGCACCCCTCAACCCGTCACTGGGCAGGCTTGGAGGAGGAACCAGCCGAGGGACCTCCTGGGCCTTTACCTCCTTGCTTCCTGTTGGAGGAAGCCGCCGGCTTGGGTTTGGGATGCCAAGCGTGAGCCTGCTGGCCCTGTTGCTGGTGCTGTTGGGCCAGTTGAGCTGCAGGGGCCGAAGGACAAAAGGCCTTACGCTGTTGCTGATGGTGGCCTTTGTCCCTCTGGGCAGAGGTGACCGAGTCCAGAGTGGCATTGGACTTTTCGATCCGCTGGAGGTGTCCCTCCACTCTAGGGCTGAAGAGGTCAGTCTCCAAGAAGGGGACGTCCGCTAACTTGTGCTGGGTATCCGCCGTGAAGGGGGATATCCTCAGCCACGCCCTGCGGTGCATGGCCACCGTGGCCGCTACTGACCTGGCACAGGAATCACCTATGTCCAGAGCAGTCTGAAGCTGCTGCTTCACCACTGCCCTACCCTGGTCCCGCACCTGATGGACCGTGGTCTGCAGGTCGGCCGGGAGATGAGGGACAACCTCATCCAGGGAGCCCAAGAGGGCGTGGGAGAAGTGTGCCATCAGCACGGCCGAGCTGGCCTGTCGGACACCGAGGGAGAACGCAGCGTACACCTTGAACCCGGCAAAGTCCAGCTTTTTGGACTCTTTGTCAGGGGGCTTATCCACGTCCCGAGCGTTAGCGGAACGCCGTCGGTGACTAGCCGCTCGGCAGAGGGGTGCTCCAAGAAACTGGGCAAAGAGCCGGTAGGGACCACATACTTCTTGGCCATCCTGGCCAAGGTGGCAGGACAGGAAGCAGGCCACTGCCAGAGCTCCAAGGCTGGGCCGACAATGGCCTCAGCCACCGGAAAGGCCTCCGTGGGGGAATCCCCTCGGTCCAGTATCTCCGTCAGGGGATACTTTGCCCATTTGGACACGGGCTCAAGCTGCATCCTGGTGGACTCCGAGATGAGTCAAAGCAGACCCAAGAAGGACGATGGGCTATCGTCCAATGACTGGCCCCCGGAGGACTCCAGGTCGACCTGACTGGAGAACAGGGAGGAGTCGTCGTCGTCGGATTCCGAAGAGTCTGTGAAGAGCTGCCTTGGCCCTGAGCCACCCTCTACCTGCCGAGGACGGTTGGGAGTGAGGGTGACCGACAGCCTGTGGGGCAAGCCATGACCTGACCGAGAATCCTTGGTCAGTGCCCCAGACTTTGGTTGTGGAGGCGGAGGTTCCACCACAATCGGTGGAGCAGCCAGTTTTGGCCGAACAACCGGCCCTGGAACAGGCAATTCGACTGGGGCAAGCGGTTGCTTTGGTCATTTGGGTGACAGCCACTTGATGACCGGGAGCTGAACTGGAGTCGGTTTAGACCCAGACAACAGTAACTGCTGCCACATAAGCTCCTCATAGCGTCGACGTAATTTACACCAAAGCCTCCCCTCATCCGAGGAAGAGGACGAGGAGGAACAGGTGTCGCTGCTTACTTTGGTACATAGACCGAGACCGCCAATGTCGGTGGGAATGGCTTGACCGAGATGAAGTCCGAGACTGAGACCGAGACCCTCGGGGAATGAGGGCGGGTCTGGGAAGGCGGGGACACCCTTCCCCACCTGGCACTTAACCAGGGACCGCAGCCCCGAAGGCGCAGGCAGATCCTTGATCTCCACCGGGGGAACTGGTGAAGGTGGGTTGTCAGCTTTACCAGTCGACAGCCCATCCAATGGATCGAGAAAAATCTCGACTGCATCAACGGGAGTCTTGGCAGGCTGGCCTGACGGGGACACCGTGAAGCCAGCGGCCTGAGCCGCAACTTTGACCGAAGTCAACGGTCGGCTGTCCAGGGAAGGAGACCTCTCCCACTCCCATGAATGCCTTTGGTGGGACTTACCCTTCGACTCCTTCTTCTTGGGCTGAGAAGAATGTCCCGAAGGCCCCTTTCCCTGCGTGGAAAGGGACTGACAAAGCTCCTTGAACGAAGCCGAGTACGAGGAACTCAGAGAGAGCAGGATAAATGTCGCGGCCAAGGAGGAGGAAGATGCGGCCTGGGCTGCCTCCTCCTCGAGGGCGATCATCTGCTCGAGCTGCTCAGCCAAGCTAGCCACCGTGGACACCGCCCAACGAGCCTCTTTGGATTTTACCAGTGGGTAACGCTTCTTGGGGTGCCCGAGCTTCAATCGAGCAGCGCGGTCTTCCAGGACGGTGGCCGAAAAGAGCGGCACAACTCGCAGGCCTCCGGTCATGGTCTAGGCCTAGGCAGTAGATGCACGTGGAGTGCGGATCCATCCTGGACATTTTCTGCCTGCAAGGGCACCTCCGAAAGCCGGGAATCAATTTGTCCACCGCAGCCGCGAGGGAAGATGAAGACCAAAGTTTAGAAAACTTCAAAACTAGTTTTGGATGAACCCGAAGAGTTAGGATCCAGTCTAAAACGCAGAGCACTAAGGAGGGAACCTGAGCTTCCAAGCAGTAAGGAAGATCAAGCATCATGGGGTGGAGCCGAGAGTTTTACCACCTGGGTGGGTGGGAGGAGCCAGCTTGAAGACCTTCCAGCGACAGTTAAAGCGGCAAGGAACCTGCCAATAAGTGTGGATTGAACAACATATCCATGTCCCTAGAACATGTGTTTATGCCCTGCACCCCCCCAGGCATCTCCAGCATTTGGGACCTACTATGTCACCAGTCCTCGATCAGAACATATTGTCCAGTTTCTGTTTTAAAAGTAAATTGTGTTCCAGCAGGACAGTGTAAATATTTATTAATATTTATTAATTAAAGTATTTTAACTGTACTTTCTTTGATAAGGTCCTTTCAAGGTGATTATGGCCCTCATATTCAGAGCCGGACATGTGCGCTGCATAGACAGGATTGCTGTGTGGCATCTAATGCATGGCTGGCTTGGGACGACATGCACACAATTAGCGTGCTCTGACCAGAGTGCATTAACTACTTAAATAAGGGGGCAATGTCAGTACAGTGCATAGTGACTATGCACTGTGCTGACACAGACACAGACTCAATATAGCCCACAGGGGAGCCCAATGGAGATAACAAGACCCAGATGGGACTCCTTTGGGCCATAATTAGACCTAGGATGTAAATAAGCCCATTGGGCATGCAAGGCACTAAAGGGCATTAGCATGCCCATTATAGTATGTATGAATGCCCTTCCTCTTGACACCTGTCCTGTCCATGTTGACATGCCATAACTCTCACCCGTGGTGGTCTAGAAATGCACCTACCCACCCATCATCCACCTGTCCAAGATATATCCATACATCTAGCCTGGTGGTCTCATGGTCTCCTCCCCCCAACAAAAGTCAACCACCTCCCTTCTAACCCATCCATTCAGGACCCTCCTCCCTGTGGCCCTCATCCCAGTCACGCAGCTGATTCTACAATACACAAGATTGTGAATGCTTGTCAGACAGCAGCAGGGTGAGATGATGAGAGGAGGGCTGTTGCTGTCATGGCTACCACAGAACAGCAACCATGGTAGGGGATGTGAGGAGGAGGATGGTCACAAGTGGGTAGGTCAGCATGGGGAGTGGTTCACCCTTGGGGGGGTGGCAGGCCACTAGACCCCAGGCTAGGATGTATGGAAATATCTTGGACACAGGGGTGATTGGGGTGGGTGGTCTGCTAGACCACAGGTAGGGTATTATACAGATCAGTTGAGCAATAAGGGATGGGGAGTCTGCTAGACCACCAGGATTGAGTGTTATGTCACTTTGACAAGGATGGTCAGGCAGTTGGGGAGGGGGAAGCACACTGTTGTGTGGGGATAACAGCAGGGTTTCAGCAGCATTAAACAGCGCTCAGTAGAAATCAATGAATACACTACTGCACCCAGTATGCATGAGGGGTCCCTCATCTACATGGTTACAGAGGAATATTTTGCTGGTCATTTTATGTACAGCACTCTGGGGGCCCTTCAATATTGCACCCCCTCATCAGCCAGCACTGTTCACAGTTAGTGCAGCACTAACCCAGTTAGTGCTGGGCTGCTAATTTTAATATGGAAACCTGTAATCTTACTTTGGAGTATCTCTTGCAGCAAGCCATCACTCTTAGGACTTAGCTGCCTGGCACCAGGACCACACAGAAACCTTTCCAGCTAGCAGTCTACCAGAGGGGGCCACCCACCTCCAGTGTCAGCGTCTGACATCAGCAAATCCTGTAAACGCGGGTGGCCCACACACCCTCCTTAGTTCCTTCCTGCCATCGACCAGTGTACGTTGGACCACTGACACCGATGCAGCTACAGTCTACTGCCATTTTCCCGTATTTAACCATGTTTTAATATTTTTTGGTTTTAGTTCAGTTTAACATTGAAATTTCAGTGTTCTCACCAGACAGTTTATGTATTCAAAACCTTCTTCAGCTTCCAACCACTCCATGTAAAGTGACTGCAGCAAACAGATCACAGGCAAGGACATCCATTCTGCCTGCGTCTTGTGCCTAGGCCCAGACCACGATGTTCAGGCCTGCAAGGCCTGCCAGAAGTTCAACCCAGCCACCCACAGAAGTTTCCAGAAGATCCTGGAGAACCACCTATTTAAGCAGAAGGTCATCTCAATGGAACTGGAGCTGCAGACCAGGAGCTCATCAATTTCCCTGGCCCATTCCTGGGGGTCTTCTTCATCGAAGTCCCAGGACAAATCTACCAAGAAACATAACCACAGGGACAAGGACTGGGACTGACTCCCATCTGCTTCCTGTACATGGTCCCCACACAAGCAGTCTTTGACCATTAAACAGTCCTCCTCCCTTGGGGGGGGTCAACCTCCTCAACCCCGCACCCCCTAACTTCCACAGGGCTGCCGGTGGCCCCTCCAACTGCCTGGGTGTCCCTCATGGATGGCAGCTCTTCGGGACAAGGTACTCAGAATCTTTCCCCACAGCCCCTGCTGTTCCAGCTGTTGTCCTCTGTCGGCTCACAGTCAGGTGGTTTGGCTGGAGTGTCTTCGGCCGGTGTGGGTGTGGCTAGCACCAGTCTACCAGCTGCCGCCCCCTAACACCCACACCACTGATGCTGGTCTCTTCTTCTGGGACCACTGCCAGTTCTGCCCCTCCTTCTCAGGGGCAGACAATGCAGGACACTGGTGCCTCCCAGAGCCCAGTTTCTCCTCAGCCTTTGCTGGGGGGGTTCACTCTCCACTCTAGCACTTGTCTCCCCACAGCTGATGCACGTGAACACCACCTCTGGCATTGTCTCAGCCGATGACAATAGGGCCTGTGCCCGTCTTTCCTCTGCCACAGCCTGCAGGCCTCTCGACAGCCCCACCTCCTGAGCCAGCACCTGTGGGCCTGTCACCCACTCCAGTGAGTCTGGCACCCATTCTTCTGCAACCTATGCCCACAGGATCTACACCTGGGTACCCTGTGCCAGCTCCTGCTGGTCAGGTGCCTGTACACCCCTACCCAGTGCAAGCAGGACCTATGCCGGCTATCCGTACCCAGCTCCTTTGGGATCATCACCAGTCCCCACTTACCTGACACCTGTGGGACCATCGCCAGCCTCTTTGGATTATCATGGTCTGATCTTGGTCCTGTGGTCCTTTATGCAGACACAGGCCCCTGTCCCAAGGGCACCGGCCCCAGCCACCCCTCAAGGGCCTCCCTTGGGGCCCCTTTTCCCAGTCCCTGTTCAGCCTGGCCCTAGTGCTCCTTGCATACCCAGGGATGGGCCTGATGCCAGATGCTCAGACGATCATTGGCCCGAGGATAGCGGAGATGATGATGCAGATGATGCTGACCAGACTTTCAACAGTGAGTCTTCCTCCTTGGGCCCAGATTCCTCCGAAGGGGAAGAAGCACTTAGTAACGTCCCTAAGTCCCCCATGGATGATCCCACATTCATGGCCATTATGAAGCACATTCAGGCCACAATGGAGTGGAGACAGAAGAACAGGATCCAGAGAGGCGTTGGCTTGTTATCTACTTACCTCAATTGGATGCCCCTCCTCTGGTGGTCCTCCCACCCCGGAATATTGACTCCTATGAGGACATTACATGGGCTGCTTGGAACTGCCTCATATGGTCACAGTGGTGTCCAAAGAAGCTGGTTGGTTTCACAATGCCCTGGCTGGCAGGCCATATGTTGGCAAACAGCCCAAGACTTATCTGATCATTATCAATGCAGCGTATGACTGCACCAAAAGCCTGAAACACTTAAGCTGCCTTCCCCTGAAGAGGGAGTCTCACTAACTGAACCAGGTGGGCTAGCGTGCCTTCGCCTCTGCCACTCTGGCCATTTAGGCCATTAATTATTTGGCCCATATGCTGCAATACAGGGACCTGCTATGGGACCAGGCTAGGGAGGCAGTCCTAGCCAAGCCAGATGACCCTTCCAAGCAGCATACCCTCCATGCCCCGAAAATGGGCTTGGACATCAGTACCCATGTTCTCAGGGCTGCCTATGATGTGGTAGATGCCTCGGGCTGGGCAGCAGCCATCGGCATCTGCATGAGGCACCACTCCTGGCTACGGGTCTCTGGTTTTGTGCAAGATGTCCAGTCTAACATAATGGATGCACCCTTCAGGAGTTTCAAACTTTTGGGGGGAGATGTCCAGGATATCATCTCTGAACTCCAGACCTCAGGAAAGGCTTTCAAATCTGTCCATTCTATGTACCATACCTAGCCAAAGTCAGGACAAGCAGACTCCTTTTCATTGCTCCTCCCACAGACAGGCCCATCCCCCTCCCAAAACCCATGCCAAACACAAAGCAGGGGCAGCTCTCCCCAAGCCCTCCTCCGCTGCCACCCGCAGTGGCCAAGGTGCAGCAGCAGCGGCTGCTCCCACCACCTAACCAGACCCCCCCCAGTCATTCCACAGGAGGCGGTCATTAGTGGTCACTTCAAACAACATGAAGTCTTGCTATATTATGACATATGCAGTATAACCCCAGGTTAGAACTGCTCCGGAGGTGAAAGAGTTAACTTTCCATGCAGGGCATGGGATCTTGAGCGCGAGCTCGGTTGAACACTCTGTCTGTTGTAGCTCAAACTTAAACTGTCAGATTCTTTACTCCGCCTCACTGAACAGTCGCGCCGGAGATTCCTCCTGCTGCTCGGTTCATTTGTTGGTTTTAAAGTGTAATTCTCGGTTTGTTTTACTGAAATTTAACCGCAATTGTCGGTTCAAGCTCTGTCTGTGGTATTGTAAGTAATAGATAGGCTTTTGTTTATTTTCTTCTGTGTGGAACTTGTAAACATCTTTTTGGTTCGGTTTGAACCGATCAGATTGGGTTTAAAATTACTTTCTAGTCCTTTAGAGTGCGGTTCCCGGTTCTTATCGGTTCTAAAAAAAACGGATTTTATTACGGTTTTTTCCACGACCCGTGACACGGTTGGGAACCGATAAGAGAGTCTTGCTTGGCAGATTGCCATTAACGGGCAAGTTTTGGTTAGGCTGGCACTATGTCTGAGAAACCCAAAAGAAAAACCGGACCCACTGGTTTCAGCACTGTGGCCTCTGTGGGGAAGCCTTTGCTAAGGCTGACCCACACACCACTTGTGTATATTGTCTGGGGTTTGACCACCTCAATGCAGACTGCCAGATTTGTAATAATTTTCCTGCTGCGCGTGGAAAGAGTTGGTAGGCTCAGGAAGGAGGCCAAAAAGTCAGCTGACCGGATGGCCAGCCCGGTTCAGTTCCAACCGAACCTGAGGGAGTGCCCTCTGACCAGGACGATACTTCCTCGGGCAAACGAAGAGTCAGCTCTGAGGAGCCGGTTCCAACTAAAAGGACTAGAAAGTCAGCTAGTTTGGGGCCAAAAGTTATTTCTCCAACCGCTGAGGAAATGGCCAAAGCTATTCAAATTGTCCAGTCTCTTTCCCCAGTTCCGTCCGAACTGACACCATTAGGGAAGCGCTCAGTTCGGACGGTTCCCCGGTTCAAGATTATGATTTTGAGGATTTTTATGAACCGGAGGAAGGGGAGGAGGGGTATGAGGAGAGTGAGTGTGATTTTGAAAGTCTGGATGTGCCCATTGAACCGGACATCTCTCCAGACAGACCCTCAGGAGTGTCCCCTCCCAGGCTATCTGAGTCCCCTTCTCATTTTTTGTTTTACAAGAAAGTTGCTGAGACTCTGCAACTCCCTGTTGAGGAAGCTGTTGATGATCAAGAAGAGCCTGATTTCGTGGAAATGATGGATATTCCAGAGTCTAGGAGACTGTCTATTCCCTTGCACAAATCTTTTAGGAAACAGACAGTAAAAATTCTAAAAACTCCTCATTCTATCCTCCCTGTGGATAAAAGGATGGACAAGCGGTATGCTTTATCAGGCTCTGATACAGAGTTCCTCTCCCAGCAGTGCAGCCATGTGGGGGTAGTGCAGGCCGCAGCCTGTGACAAGGCTAATATTCCTCTAGCCTCTCACCCTCCTGAAAAGGATTCCAGGAGGATGGATGCCATGGCAAAGAAACAGTACATGGCAGCATCTTTGGGACTCAGACAGGCAAATTATATGGCTTATGCAGCTAGGTACCAGAAATCCAGGTGGGATACTGTCCTGGCCCTAGCAAAACAGGCCCCTGACCAGCTTGCCAGGGAGCTGGAGCAGGTGGCTGCGGATGGTATTGAGGCATCCAAGGTGCAGTTTCATGCTGCAGTAGACTCTAATGATGTTTCATCAAGAGTCATGGCTACATCTGTGTCTCTTCACAGAATGGCCTGGCTCAGATGTACTGCCCTGTCACAGGATACTCAGTCTAAGGCTATGGATTTTCCTGTTGTGGGCAATTCTCTGTTTGGGAGCAGACAGAGAATTATGAAGAAAATGGATGAGTATAGGACCACCTATAGGAGTGCACAGGCCAAAAAGACAAGTCACTCCTCAAGGCAGCATGTCAGGGGCAGGGGCAGGCCTTTTCATAGGCCTTTTACCAAGCCAGGCCTCCTCTTCTGCTTATGCCCAGAGGGGGTTCTTTAGAGGAAGGGGCAGAAGGGGTTCTAGTAAGCCTGCTTCTACCCCTCAACCCAAAGCCCCACCAAAACAAGGCTCCTGATGGGGTGGCCAGGGCCGATTCTCCACTACCGGTGAGAGCAGGCTAGCTTACTTTGTCCAGGACTGGAAGTCTTTAACATCAGACAAGTGGGTCCTGGAAGTAGTAATTTCCGAAGATGAGAGCCAGGTCTTTTCCACCTGCAAACCCATCAGAGGCACTTGCCCTGGAAGCAGAAGTTTCTTCCCTCCTGGCTCTCAGAGCCGTGGAAAGGGTTCCACCCATACACCAGGGCAAAGGGTTGTACTCCAGATACTTCCTTACCCCAAAAAAGACAGGAGAATGGCAGCCCATCCTGGATCTCAGGTATCTAAACAAGCACTTTTTAAAACCAAAGTTCAAAATGGTGACCCTGAGGATTATTTTACCTCTCTAAGGCCAGGGGACTGGCTAGCCTCCCTGGACCTCAAGGATGCCTACTTCCATGTTCTCATCAGAAGCTCCCATCGAAAGTACCTCAGATTCGAACTGCCCTCAGGCCATTACCAGTTCAGAGCAATGCCCTTTGGCCTCACCTCGGCCCTGAGGGTGTTCACAAAATGCCTGGCAGTAGCAGTTACTCATTTAAGAAGGCAAAAGATTGCCATCTTTCCTTATCTGGATGACTGGCTCATTGTAGGCCAGTCTCCAGAACAGGTCAAGCTACACTTACAAGTAACCCAGCAACTGCTTACATCTCTAGGTTTCCTTCTCAATCTTCCAAAGTCAGTTCTGGAGCCTGTCCAGCTTCTCACCTTCATAGGAGAACTGAACACAAAAAAGCCAGAGCCTTCCTTCCTCTGGAAAGAGCAAGGACCCTGGTGTCTCTGGCCTCTTCTTTCACCCTGCAGGTCTCTCGACCAGCAAGGCATTTTCTACAGCTCCTGGGGCACATGGCTGCTTCTACAGCAGTAGTGCAGGGAGCGAGATTTCAGATGAGGGACATACAGTTCCATTTGAGAGCCTTTTGGTCTCAAAGGACAGATCCTCTAACCAAATTGATTCCAGTGACTTGAACCCTGATCCAGGCCCTTCAGTGGTGGCAGGATCAGAACAATCTGAGACAGGGGGTTCCCTTCACTCCCCAGTCTCATTCCTTGACCCTTACTACAGATGCATCCCTCTTGGGGTGGGGAGCTCACATGGGCGACCTTTCCACCCAGGGGCTGTGGTCCCCTCAGGAATCTCTGCTCCACATCAATTTGCTGGAACTCAGAGCAGTTTTTCTAGCACTCCAGGTTTTTTCCACATCTGTTCAGAACAAGGCTGTTCAGGTCAGAACAGACAATACCACTACAATGTGGTACATCAACAAGCAAAGGGGCTTTCTCGGTCTACGGCCTTGTGCACTGAGGCAATGAAGTTGTGGTCTCTGGCTTATTCTCTGAACGCCTCCCTTACGGCAGTTCACCTCCCTGGCAAGGACAATGTCCTAGCGGATGCTCTCAGCAGGATTTCCCAGGGCCATCACGAATGGGCACTGGACCCCCTAGTACTGGAGGTAGTATTTGCCAGATGGGGCACCCTGAAAATAGATCTCTTTGCAGCCCCAGACAGTCACCAACTTCCCCTTTTTTGCTGCAGGCCCCCAGTGTTGGGCTCAGTCCCTCTGGATGCCTTCCTCCTCAGTTGGGAAGGGAAGTTTCTCTATGCTTTTCCCCCCTTCCCCCTTCTTTTCAAAGTGCTAGTCAGAATCAGATCTCAATCCTGCAAGATGATCCTGATTGCTCCAGATTGGGCCAGGCAGCCCTGGTACCCACTCCTCATGTCCTTAGCAGTCCACCTTCCCTGTGTCTTCCAGGAATCACAACCTGTTAACCTGTGCCCAGGGGAGAGTTTGGTATCTGAACCTCAAATCTCTCAATCTCAAGGCATGGCTCTTGAAGAGTTAGAGTTTGCTGACCTACACCTTTCCCAAGGTGTATTGGATATATTGAAGGCCTCTAGGAAGCCTTCCACCAGGGCTACCTATAATTCAAAATGGAAGAGATTTTCCATATGGTGTGCTGGTAAACATATTTCCCCAGAATCTGCTGGCGTGCCCACGATCCTGGATTATTTGGTGCATTTGAATTCCTTGGGGCTGAGACCAGCTACCCTAAAAGTGCACTTGGCAGCTGTGTCTGCCTTCTTATCAGCAGGTAAGCCCTCTTCTTTTTCAGCTCACCCTGTGTTCTCCAAGTTTTTTAAAGGGTTGCTTCACACCAACCCCCCGTTCAGGGACCCTGCCCCTGCTTGGGATCTTAATATTTGCATCGCTCAGCTTATGCAACCCCCTTTTGAGCCATTGTCTTCAGCAGGGCTTAAGTACTTGACTTGGAAAACTGTGTTTCTGGTAGCCATCACCTCTGCCAGGCACATAAGTGAGTTACAAACATTGTCAGTGGAGCCTGATTTTATCTCCTTTCATAGGGATAAGGTGGTCCTCAGGACTAACAGGAAGTTTTTGCCTAAAGTGGTTTCAGACTTTCACCTTAATCAATCCATGTCTCTTCCTGTGTACTTCACTGACCATTCCTCCTCTGGTGAGAGGAGATTGCACAGTTTAGATGTCAAAAGAGCCCTTAGTTACTATATAGAACGTACCAAGGGTCACAGGTTCGAATCTCTCCAATTGTTCCTCACTTATGGTGAGGTTGGTAAAGGGAAACCTGCCACTAAAAGATCCATTGCCAGGTGGATTGTCTCTTGTATCCAATTCTGCTATGAAAAACTGGGTAAGGTTCCTCCCTCAGACCTGAGGGCTCACTCTACCAGAGGTACAGCTGCATCTCTGGCTGCTGCCAGGGACATCCCTATCCTAGAGATATGTCAAGCAGCTACCTGGAAAACAGTTCACACTTTTACTAAGCATTACTCCCTGGATATCCAGGCTAGGAGTGATGCTTGATTTGGCACAGCTGTGCTTCAGAGCCTATTTCCCAAGTAGGTTCTGTCCCTCCTTCATGGAGGTACTGCTGTGTAGTCTGCATATGTCATAATTATAGCAAGACTTCATGTTGTTTGAAGAAAAAATTACTCACCTTAGTAATGTTGTTTCTTCTAATGGAGTCTTGCTATATTATGACCTCCCCCCCAGCCTGCCCCTCTCAGAACCTCTATTTTTGGGACGTGGGTGGGCAGTGCAATGTTGGCACTTCATTGATGCCAACTTTATTTTCACTCTTTCTAGGGTGCTTAGGTGTTGCTTATTTTTTCTTTCTTGAATCCCCCGACTTGAGTCTTTGTTTTGGGATCAAGATCAAACATGTGTTTTTGTAGTTAGTAGCCAGTGGCTAGTGTAGGTTTACAGCTTCCACACAGAACCTTAGTGAGTTTTTGCTCGTAAAGATCTGACAGTTTAAGTTTGAGCTACAACAGACAGAGTGTTCAACCGAGCTCGCGCTCAAGATTTCATGCCCTGCATGGAAAGTTAACTGTTTCACCTCCGGAGCAGTTCTAACCTGGGGTTATACTGCATATGTCATAATATAGCAAGACTCCATTAGAAGAAACATTACTAAGGTGAGTAATTTTTTCTTCTCCCTGCACCTGGACAGGTGGAGGGAGATCACCACAGACAACTGGGTGCTGCAGCTCATTGAGCACAGCCACACACTCAAATTCATAGAGTGGCCTCCAGAAAACCCTCTGGGCAATACAGCATAACTCTTAGGCATGCTCCTCTCATCCAGGAAAAAATCCAGACCTTACTGTGTAAAAAGGCCATAGAGCTGGTCCCACAGTTTCAGCATGGAAGGGGATTCTACTCCCACTTCTTCCTGGTCCCCAAGTGGGCCAGAGACCTTCGGCCCATACTGGACCTAAGCCAGCTGAACCTTTTTATAGAGAACAGATGGTTCATGACAGTCACCCTTCAGGGTTTACTGCCCCTGCTACATCAGGGGGACTGGCTTTGTTCCCTGGATACGGAGTATGCCTACCTGCATATCAAGGTCTTCTCCTCCCACTTGTGCTTCCTTCACTTCCAGGGAGTGCAATACAAGTTCAGAGCTCTGTCCTTTGGTTTGTCCTCAGCCTCCAGGGTTTTCACCAAATGCCTAGTAGTGGTGGCAGATGCCTTGAGAGGGCAGAGACTCTATGTTGTTCCCTACCTGGATGATTATCTGTTAGCGGCCCCTTCCAGGGACCATCTCCTTCAAACTCTTTCTTACACCTGCAGCCTGTTCCAAGCTTTGGGCATCACTATCAACCTACCAAAGTCTTTCATGACCTCTTGCCAGCACCTCCTGCACATAGGGGCAGGCAGTGCTGGACACCACTCAGGGGAAGGCCTTCCTACCCCCAGACAGAGTAGAGCATCTGGACCAGGCCCATCTTTACTCCAGCTGTCACATACTGGTGAGGGTCTTTCTGAGGCTTTTCGGCCTCATGGCAGCAGCCATTGCCACAGTTCCCCTGGCCATGCTGCATATGCACATCTCTCAATGGACGCTGCGGGTCCAGTGGAACCAACGCATGGACGCCCTTGATCAACCAGTGCTGGTATCGGATCCAGTCAAGAAGGTGCTGTTGTGGTGGCTGGAGTCCAGCAACCTGTTTCGGGGAGTTCCTTTTTGTATACCTTCCCCTCAACAGATCCTTACAACAGATGCCTCCAGCGTTAGCTGGGGCGCCCACATGGGGAATCACCAAAGTTGAGGGACAATGACCTGAGATAGAAAAGGATCTCCTCATCACTTCCTGGAGATGTAAGCAGTGCTGTACGCCATACAGGCCTTTCAGTCAGCTGTCTCGGGGTCCACTCTTGAGTCAGATGGACAACATGTGTGTAGTTTATTATATAAACAAGCAGGAGGAGACTCATTCCTATCCTCTGTGCAGGGAAGTGATGAGAGTCTGGTATTGGGCCATTGAACACAGCTTGGAATACTTGGTCATCCATGTTTCCAGTGACCAAAATGCCTGGCGGACAGCATAAGACACTAGCAGTCCAGAGTCCACAAGTGAGAACTTCTGACCTCAGTGGTAGAAGACCTCTTCGACAGATGGGGTCAGCCCAAGTTGGACCTTTTTGCGTCCCCACGCAATGCAAAACTGCCGCTTTTCTGCTCGTTAGATATATGATTTGGAGTTTTCTGGCAAAACAGTGTCCATGGACAAGAAGATTTCTGTATGCCTTCCCTCCTGCTCCTGCAACAAGTTATGGTCAAACTACATATGGAGGGGGCTACAGTGATCCTCATCGCCCCTTCTGGCCTCGTCAAATCTGGTTCCCCTTGCTGCAACAACTGGCAGTGGAACCTCTGCTGTCCCTGCCCCTGTGTAGAGGCTTCCTGTCCCAGGAATAGGGCACCTTGGTCCATTGGACCTCAAGTATCTCCATCCCTATGCATAGCTCCTGAGGACATAGCCACATAGCCATCACCAGATTTGAGGGTCTTCAGAATGGCAGATGTCTTGGTGGCCAGGAAGCCCTTCAGCAGGGCCACTTACTCTATGGGATGGAAGCGCTTTGCTCTTTGAACTGCATCACATCATTTGGATCCCTTCACCTGTCAAGTGGATCAGGTTTTGGAGTACCTTCTGTCCCTCTCAGGCTTGGGTTTGTGATATTCCTCTATTAAGGTACATCTCTCTGCCATCTCTGCATATTCTTTCCCCCACAGGGACTCAGGTTAATCAAGCTCCCTGATCAGAACTCAGCGTCTCTCCTGCCTGGCCCCTGCACTGAACAGCAAAGTGAGCGCTGTGGCCTTGGAGTGCTGCACTAATTCTTGAACTGGGCTAGCCTGTCACTGCTGCGCATCCCACTCCTACTTCACCAGACACCTTCCAGGCTTTGAACCTCTGACCCTTAGCTCTGGAGGTGGCAGCACTACCACTACACTGCTGCAGCAGCCTCAATTTATTCTGCCTTTTTGTGCCCCTTATCTGTCACTGCACCCCATCCTCCTCAACTGTCCATTCCAGAATACAGAAGAAACCACCCTTCTCTACCTTTCAAACTACACTACTTGCTACTTCTTTCCTCCATCCCCCTATTTCTCCTCTCTCACATCATCATAATGAGAATCCCTCTTGTCCTGCCCCTTCCCCTCTAAGTTTTCCTTCTCCTCCTTCCCTCTGCTCCTCCTGCCTATCCCCTTCCTAACTTAAACTCTTCCCCATCCTCTGCCCACTCCACAACCATTCTTTTCCTACTACTGTCTCCTTTCACCCTCCCACCTCTGCTACCCCCCCAATCACAATCCACCCTGGGCTACTCAGCTGTTCTCTCCTATACCTAGCAGCTATCTGCCAACTCCTTCCCCCTCTACCCTCCTCATGTGTACACCCCCCCCCCCCAGTTTGCTGCATCAAGCACAAAATTCATGCCTCACCTCTACACCTCTTGGTCCTCTAGTTGCTCCTAGCTGGGGACATTAAACCAAATCCTGGTCCTACCAGCCCTACCACCACCCCTCTGCAGGCGCTCCCTAAAGGCCTGTGGATCTTTCACACTTATGTATGCAGCCTTCTCTCCAAACTTGATGACCTGAAAGTATGGGTTACTCAACACTCCTTGGACATCCTCTGCATTTCAGAAACTTGGTTATCCTCCCATATCCCCGATTCCCAGTTGGCCTTACCAAATTTCATCCTTCTCCGGCAAGACCAGGGTAAATGAGGCGGCAGAGTGGCTATCTACTTCCTCAATTCCATAAGCTGCACTATCTTCCATCGTGAAGGAATTTCCCGGTCCCATTAACTTCTCCTACTTAATCTCACCTTTCCTAGTTTGTCTCCCATTTTCATGGGGGTTGTATATGCCTCCCCAAAACTTCACCCCTCATCCCAAGTCTCCTGCATCTCCATCTCCACCTTAGTGAACTCAAGTGAATAAATCATTCAAACAACATGAAGTCTTGCTGTATTCTGACAATTGCAGTGATGTCCAACCTTTGAACTGCCCCAGGGATGAAAGAGTTAACTTTCCATTCCAGGCATGGAACGCTGAGCTCGAGCTCGGTTGAGACTTTGTCTGTTGCTGTTTGAACTCAAACCGTCAGATTCTTTACTCCGCCTCACTGAACAGTCGCTCCGGAGATTTCTCCTTTGCTCGGTTCAATTTGTCGGTTAAAGTACAGTTTTTCTCGGTTTTTGACCGAATTTAAACCACAACCTATTGGTTCAGTCTCTGTCTGTGGTATTCGTGAGTATTAGATAGGTAATTTTTTTGTTTTTATTCTGTGTGGAACTTGTAAACGTAGGATCGGTTCGGTTTGAACCGATCAGGTTGTTTTAAAAAAATCTTTATTTCTGCTTTAGAGTGTGGTTACCGGTTCTTATTGGTTCTAAAAAAAACAGATTTATTTACGTTTTTTTCCACGACCCGTAACACGGGCAGGAACCGATAAGGGTGTCTTGCCTGGCAGATTGCCGAAAAAAGGGTAAATTTTTGGTTAGGACTGGCCATGTCTGAGAAACCCAAAAGAAAAACCGGGCCCACTGGGTTTCAACACTGTAGTATGTGTGGGGAAGTCTTTGCTAAGGCTGATCCCCACACCACCTGTGTCTATTATCTGGGGTTTGACCACCTCGATTCAGACTGCCAGATTTGTAAAAATTTTCCTGCAGCTTTCCTGGAAAAAAGAGTTGGTAGGCTCAGGGAAAGGGAGGCCAAAAAGTCCGCTGCCCCGGATGGCCAGCCTGGTTCAGTTCCAACGAACCAGAAGGTGCCTCTTCGAAATGAAACTTCTTCGGGAAAAAAGAACCGATTCCGAGAATTGGTTCCGGTTAAGAAGAACAAGAAGGGGTAAATCAGCCAGTGTGGATCCAAAGTTTCTTCTCCAACTGCTGATGAAATAGCCAAAGCGATAAAATTGTTCAGTCGCTATCCCCGGTTCCGACCGAACCGGCACCATTAGGAAGACGCTCGGTTCAGTCGGTTCCACCGGTTCCGGATTATGATTTAGAGGAATTTTATGAACCGGAGGAGGAGGAGGAGGGAGAGTATGAGGAAAGTGAATATGATTATGAAAGTCTGGATGTGCCCATTGACCCGGACATCTCCCCAGACAGACCTTCAGGAGTGTCTCCTCCTAGGCTTTTGAGTCCCCTTCTCATTTCATGTTTTACAAGAAAGTAGCTGAAACTCTTCAGCTTCCTATGGAAGAAGCTGTGGATGACCAGCAGGAGCCTGACTATGTTGAAATGATGGATATCCCAGAGTCCAGGAGGCTGTCTATTCCCCTTCATAAATCCTTTGGGAAACAGACATTAAAGATTTTAAAGACTCCTAATTCCATACCTCCTGTGGATAAGAGAATGGACAAGAGGTGTACTCTGTCAGGCTCAGATATGGAGTTCGTTCCTTACCCAGCAATGCAGCCATGTTGGGGTAGTGCAGGCTGCAGCCTGTGATAAGGCAAATATACCCTTGGCTTCGTACCCCCCAGATAAGGACTCCAGGAGGATTGATGCCATGGCAAAGAAGCAGTACATGGCAGCATCCTTGGGACTCAGGCAGGCTAATTATATGGCCTATACAGCTAGATATCGGAAATCTAGATGGGACACTGTAATGGCTTTAGCTAAACAGGTCCCTGGCCAGCTTGCCAAGGAGCTGGAGCAGGTGGCTCGGATGGTATTGAGGCATCCAAGGTGCAATTCCATGCTGCAGTGGACTCAATGATGTTTCATCTAGAGTCATGGCTACATCTGTGGCCCTTCAGAGGATGGCTTGGCTCAGATGTACTAGCCTGCCTCAGGATACCCAGACTAAGGCCATGGATTTTCCTGTTGTGGATAATTCTCTGTTTGGGGAGCAAACGGAGAACTACATGAAGAAAATGGATGAGTACAGGACCACCTACAGGAGTGCTCAGGCCAAGGAAAGGTAAGCCACTCCTCAGAGGCAGCATCCCAGGGGTAGGGGCAGGCCTTTTCAAAGGCCTTTCTACCATGCCCAGGCCTCCTCTTCTGCTTATGCTCATAGGGGGTTCTTTAGAGGGAGAGGCAGACGGGGTACAAGCAGGCCTGTTTCCACCCCTCAGCCCAAAGCCCCTGCCAAACAGGCACCCTGATGGGTTTGCCAGGGCCGATTCTCCACTACCTGTAGGGGGCAGGCTGGCTTACTTTGTCCAGGACTGGATGTCTTTAACATCAGACAAATGGGTCCTGGAAGTAGTAAGCCAGGGACTGGTTCTCAGCTTCAAAACATTTCCAAAGATGAGAACCAGATCCTTTCCACCTGCAAATCCTTCAGAGGCACTTGCCCTAGAGACAGAGGTCTCTTTCCGCTTGGCTCTCAGAGCTATAGAAAGGGTTCCACCACTACACAAAGGGAAAGGATTGTACTCCAGGTACTTCCTCACCCCCAAAAAGACAGGAGAATGGCGGTCCATCCTGGATCTCAGATATTTAAACAAGCACCTTTTAAAGCCAAAGTTCAAAATGGTGACTCTGGGAATAATTCTACCCTCTCTAAGGCCAGGGGACTGGCTAGTCTCCCTGGACCTCAAGGATGCCTATTTCCATATTCTCATCAGAAGCTCCCATCGAAAATACCTCAGGTTTGAGCTGCCCTCAGGCCACTACCAATTCAGAGCAATGCCCTTTGGCCTAACCTCTGCTCCAAGGGTGTTCACAAAATGCCTGGCAGTAGTAGTTGCCTTCCTAAGAAGGAAAAGGATTTCCATCTTCCCATACCTGGACGACTGTCTCATAGTAGGCCAGTCCCCAGACCAAGTCAAGTTACACCTACAGAAAACTCAGCAACTGCTTACTTCTCTAGGTTTCCTTCTGAATCTTTCAAAGTCAGTTCTAGAGCCTGTACAGCTCCTCACCTTCATAGGCGCAGAGCTAGATACAGTAAAGGCAAGAGCCTTCCTTCCCCTGGACAGGGCAAGGACCCTTATTTCACTGGCCTCTTCATTCACCCTCCAGGTGTCTCGACCAGCAAGGCATTTTCTACAGCTCCTGGGGCACATGGCTGCTTCTACAGCAGTGGTGCAGGAAGCAAGATTTCAGATGAGGGGCATTCAGTTCCATCTGAGAGCCTTTTGGTCTCAGAAAAAGGATCCTCTGACCATCATCATAATCATCAAATCTTTATTTATTCAGGCGAACATCATTGAGCAAGGCTCATTTACAAGATGGACCTGATAAGGTCAAGGTTCAACAGTTGATACACAACAGATACATCATACACTTATATAAAACAGTTATACATACAGGGGAAAAACGTTTATAAACACAGTGATGTACAGTAACATTCACATGATAAAAATCGGTTACAGGAAAGTTAAGCTAATATTTACAGTATATATAGTATATACATATCCCAGTGGAGGGCCATGGCAACACACAGCATAATGTAATACTAGGATGGTGAAGGTATTACTGGGTGCCATAAGATGGGGTGTCTGCCTGGAAGGATTTATGCCATATATGGTTAATTTTTGGGAGGGAGGGAGACTGTGAGATGACAAAGCTAGCTCTAGCGGTAGCAACTGCATTTCTCTGTGAAGAAGACTGTACAATGCTGTTTAAAGGATGCAAATGGAATAATATTGGACAGTTTTAGGGATTTTTGTAGGGTGTTCCATGCTATAGCTAGAGAATAGCTGATTGCTGCCCTCCTAGCCTGGTGTTGAATTTGGGCAATTTGAGCAGGATGATGTTGTTGCTTCTTAGGGCATAGGAGCTAGGAATGGTCTGGGTGAAGCAGTCCAGAATATAGTTTGGAAGTTTTTTGATAACGCTCTGTAAATCCATAGGGCTGCATTTCTTGTTCTTTCTGAGGTGAAGGAACCCATCCAACTGCAGCATAAAGAGAGCAATGATGGGTATTAGATGGCAGATCTGTAATGAATCTTATTGCTCTATGGTATAAGGTATCCAACTTGTGTAGGTAGGAGATGGGGCAGTGACTATAAAGGAAGTCTGCATAATCAACAACTGATAGAAAAATGGCCTGGACTAACCTCATCTTTGAATTTCTGTTTAGGAAGGGTTTTAATCTATAGAGAAGGCCAAGCCTTTGGCGAAGCTTTTTTAGCAGTTCTTCTAAATGATGAGGGAAGTCGAGTCTGTTGTCAGTCCACACACCTAGGTATTTGAAGTTTTCTACATATTCCAGATTTTCTCCAAGTATGGTGCATAGCTGGGAGAGGATGATTGAAGAGGAGGTGCTGGTGGAGCTTTGATTTGTGAACATCATTGCTTTAGTTTTCTTTGCATTTAACAGAAGCTTTTTCTCAAGTAGCTGATATTGTAACAAGGAGAATTCTGTTTGTAGGATTTCACGAGCAGCTGCAGGCCAAGGGTTGCTGACATACAAAACAGTGTCATCAGCAAAGAGGTGTACAGAGGAATTGGTGAGGGTTGAATCAATATTATTTATATAAATTGCAAAAAGGATAGGACCCAGGATAGAACCTTGGGGGACTCCTCTTAACAATGGTTTTAATGGGGATAGGTCACCTTCAGCTTTTACCTGCTGTGGCCTGCCAGTGAGATAACATCTGAACCATTTAAGGGAGAGTGGCTCTAGGCCAAGGGAGTGCAGGGATGATAGTAGAAGCTCGTGGTCCACAATATCGAATGCTTTGCTCAGATTCAGAAATACTGCACAGACATTATTCTTTATATCTAATTCGGTTTGCCAGTCATTTGTGACCTTGGCTAGTGCAGTGATAGTGCTATGCTTGGCCCTGAATCCAGACTGAGCTGGATTTAAGAGGTTAGCATTGTCAAGATACTCCCTTAACTGGTTACTCACTAATTTCTCCAGCATCTTGGGTAGCACTGGTAGAATGGAAATGGGCCTGTAATTATTAAGTTCCATAGGGTCCCCTGATTTTAGAAGGGGAACCACTTGGGCTGTCTTCCACAGTGTGGGAATAGAACCAGAGTTTAGAGATAGGTTAAAGAGATGTGTTAGGGGGACTGCAAGTACAAACTGATTCCAGTAACTCGAACCCTGATCCAGGCATTGCAGTGGTGGCAGGATCAGGACAATTTAAGACAGGGAGTTCCCTTTGTCACTCAGTCTCACTCTCTAATCCTTACTACAGATGCCTCCTTCTTGGGGTGGGGAGCCCACTTGGGAGACCTGACCACCCAAGGGTTGTGGTCTCCTCAGGAATCTCTGCTTCACATCAATCTGTTAGAACTCAGAGCAGTGTTTCTAGCACTTCAAGTTTTTTCCAAGTCTGTTGAGAACAAAGTAGTTCAGATCAGGACAGACAAATCCACAACAAAGTGGTATATCAACAAGTGGGGGGCACTCGGTCTACGGCCTTGTGCACAGAGGCAATGAAGTTATGGTCTCTGGCCTATTCCCCGAACACCTCTCTTACAGGAGTACATCTCCCAGGCAAGGTCAATGTCCTGGCAGATGCTCTCAGCAGGATATCTCTGGGCCATCACGAATGGTCCCTGGATCCCCTGATTTTGAAGGTGATTTTCTCCAGATGGGGCACCCCACAGATAGACCTTTTTGCAGCCCCAGACAATCACCAACTTCCTCTCTTTTGCTGCAGGCCCCCAGTGTTGGGCTCAGTCCCCCTGGATGCGCTTGTCCTCAATTGGGAAGGGAAGTTCCTGTATGCTTTCCCCCCTTCCCTCTCCTGTTCAAGGTGTTAGTCAAGATCAGGTCTCAACCCTGCAAGGTGATTCTGATTGCTGCAGACTGGGCCAGACAGCCCTGGTATCCTCTCCTGTTGTCCTTAGCAGTCCACCTTCCCCCTGTCTCTTCCCAGGAATTACAACCTGTTAACATGTGCTCAGGGGAAGGTTTGGTATCCGAATCTCAAATCTCTCAATCTCAAGGCCTGGCTCTTGAAGAGTTAGAGTTTGCTGATTTACACCTCTCTCAAGGTGTTATGGATATCCTAAAGGCTTCTCGGAAGCCTTCTGCCAGAAGCACCTACAACTCCAAATGGAAAAGATTCTCCTTATGGTGCTCTGGGAAGCATATTTCTCCAGAGTCTGCTGGCCTGCCCACAGTCCTTGACTATATGGTTCATCTTCATAGCTTGGGACTCAGACCAGCTACACTAAGAGTGCATCTGACAGCTGTCTCTGCTTTTCTTTCAGCAGGTAAGCCTTCTCCCCTTTCAGCTCATCCTGTATTCTCGAAGTTTTTTCAAGGGATTGCTTCATACCAATCCGCCATTCAGGGACCCTGCCCCTGTTTGGGACCTTAATGTTTGCATAGCTCAGCTTATGCAACCCCCTTTTGAGCCTTTGTCCTAAGCAGAGCTTAAGTACTTGACTTGGAAAACTGTTTTCTTGGTGGCCATCACTTCTGCCAGGCGCATAAGCGAGTTACAAGCCCTGTCAGTGGAGCATGATTTTATCTCTTTCCATAGAGATAAGGTGGTCCTCAGGACTAACAGGAAGTTTTTACCTAAGGTGGTTTCAGACTTCCACCTTAACCAGTCTATGTCTCTTCCTGTTTTCTTCACTGACCATTCCTCCTCTGGTGAGAGGAGGCTGCACAGATTGGATGTGAAATGGGCCCTTAGCTACTACATAGAGCGTACCAAGGGTCACAGGTTTGACTCCCTTCAACTGTTCCTCACTTATGGTGAGGTGGGTAAGGGAAAACCTGCCACTAAGAGATCCATTGCCAGGTGGATTGTCTCTTGCATTCAATTTGCTATGAAAAACTAGGCAGGATTCCACCCTCAGGCCTGAGGGCTCACTCTACCAGATGTACAGCTGCCTCCTGGCTGCTGCCAGGATATTCTATCTTAGAGATATGTCAAGCAGCTACCTGGAAAACAGTTCACACTTTACCAAGCATTACTCTCTGGATATCCAGGCTAGGAGTGATGCTCGGTTTGGCACAGCAGTGCTTCAGAGCCTATTTCCTAGGTAGGTTCTGTCCCTTCTCCATGGAGGTACTGCTTGGTAATCTGCAATTGTCAGAATACAGCAAGACTTCATGTTGTTTGAAGAAAAATTACTCACCTTAGTAATGTTGTTTCTTCTAATGGAGTCTTGCTGTATTCTGACCTCCTACCTTCCCTCTCAGAACCTTTGTTTTTGGGATGTGGGTGGCAGTAGCAATCATTGGCACTCAGGAGCCCCACCTTTTATTCATCACCTTTACTTTGGGTGAGTGGGTGTTGTGTTTGTTTCATTTTTTGGGTTTCCTGACTTGAGTCTTTGTTTTGGGACCAAAAAAATCTGTTTATTATATTTAGTGGCCAGTTGGCTAGTGTAGGTTTACAGCTTCCACACAGGACACTCAGTGAGTTTTAGCTTGTAAAGTTCTGACGGTTTGAGTTCAAACAGCAACAGACAGAGTCTCAACCGAGCTCAAGCTCAGCGTTCCATGCCTGGCATGGAAAGTTAACTCTTTCATCTCCGGGGCAGTTCAAAGGTTGAACATCACTGCAATTGTCAGAATACAGCAAGACTCCATTAGAAGAAACAACATTACTAAGGTGAGTAATTTTTTCTTCTTGGTGATTTCAGCTTAGATTGGCTCTCCCCCTCTTCACTAAGTTCATGCCAGCAAATTGAAGCTTTAAACCTTTCCCAACTGATTAAAAAACCCACCCATCCAAACCCAAGAAGCCAATCACTCTCCCTTCTCAACTGGATGCTCTCATTCCACCCCCACCGTATTTGCTCTGCTGGTACTTTACCTGATGTGCTCAGCGACCACTGTCTTACCTTCTGTGTCAGGAAGTGCCATCCCCCTTCCACCCCTTCAAATACATCCAGCATTGCCTCCTCAAATCCCTTGATGTAAATAAACTCCTTCACAACTTGGTGCTGGCAAACTGGTCCCCAGTCCTCTGCTCCCTCTCAGTTGACCATTTCCTTGCCCAGTTCTCTTCCATCTTCCTAAGTATTTGGGATGCCCATGCCCCACTAAAAACATCTACAGTTAAATGTGCCCACCATCCCTGGAGCACCCCTGACATCCTGGCAAAGTGTAGAGTTCATGACCGTGCTTGGCACCATTTTAAATTTTCTTCCAAGCCTTTCATATCCTCCGCAACAGTTGCACCCTTAGCGTCCACCCTGCAAAATCAGACTTCTTTAAATCCCATCTGCATCCCTCAAACAGTACTCCATCCTCCTTCTGGCAGGATCTCCACTCGCTCCTGCACCCCCCAATCAGATTCCCCCCTCCCTCAATCCAGGAGACCAGCTCACTTATCTCTGACCCCTCCCATGTCACTGAAGCCCTAAATAGGTACTTCACATCCTGTGCTGTTCCATCTGGGGCTCCAACCCCCCCGTCTTCCCCACAGCTCTCAGGGTTTCAACTGCCACCAGTTTTAGCTTCTGGGGTCCTGAGAGCTCTTATTTCCCTAAACTCCTCTATGTCTAGCCCTGATGGACTGCATCCTAGGCTCCTCAAAATCTCTGCACCCTCAATAAGTACACCTTTAACCTACATCCTAAATCTATCGCTCTCCTGTGCCACAGTTCTTACAGTCTGGAAATCTGGCAAAGTTCTCCCTCTTTTCAAAGGTGGTGATCCCACCATTGTGACAGGGTTGAATAGGACCCTGTCCCAGTTCTGGAGAAAGAGTTTAAATGCAAGGATCTGTTCTATTCTCCCCTTTTCTGTCTCTTCTCTATCTGGTTGTGCAACCAAATGTTCTCGTGAGACCTAGAACTTGATCACCCTGATGGTCTTGCAATTCTCTGCCTCTCGCTATCTCTCTACCTTCCCTTGCTATTTCTTTCACCCCCTTCCCCCGCATAGCCGCTGGTATAAAAATATATGTGAATCATTATGTGGAAATGTAACTGATACTGGGATCCCTTTGTTTAGAAATGTATATAGTTTTACTGTTGAAATGATTGCAAAAAGCTGTTTGGAACTCCAGGAGTTAACCTGTTTGCAAACTCTCTGAGAAGCTGTAAACAAGAGGTCAGTTCTGGGTCACAATGTTCTTTTTGCTGCACTTACTGAAAAGTACAGTTACGTAGGAACTTACCGCAACAGTAGGTCTTCGAGAGAGGTTCCTTCAGTAGGTCATCACATATAGGACTGTCGCAACCTGGCGTCGGGCTGCACTGCAGACTTTTCTAGCAACACCTGACAGGGGACCGCCCACGTGGTGTCACGTGACTGACGTCAGCATGACTGTATATAGTGGGCGGTCCCCACGTCCACCCTCCAGTTCTCCCACCGGAGCCAGGAAGAGGCCATACAGCAGGAGCAAACAGGAATTGGAGTCCCTGTAAAACACAAAATGAGGGGAAGGAGGGAAGGAAAATTATGACCTACTGAAGGAACCTCTCTCGAAGATCTACTGTTACGGTAAGTTCCTACATAGTTGTACTATCTTACTTCGAGAAGGTTCCTTCAGTAGGCCATCACATATAGGACAGAGTCCCAAGCAGTCCCTCCAGAGGGAGAGACTGAGAGAAACTAGGGAGGAGGAAGCTAACTCCAACAGAACAACTGAAGTCCAGCATGGACCCAGCCTAGGACAAAAGGCCCTGCAGGATGGCTAATCCAAAGCCAGCCATCCGCCTAGAAGCAATGTCTAGACTATAGTGTTTGGTAAAGGTGTGGACAGAACTCCAAGTTGCGGCAGCACAGATGTCCGCTGTGGAAACGTTCCAAAGGAAGGCCATGGAGGCAGCCATCCCCCTAGTAGAATGACCTCTTATGGAACCCGGAAGAGGCTTATCGTACTTCTGGTAACAGTACCGGATGCAGTTTCTCAACCATTTGGAAAGACCCTGCTTAGAAACCAGTTTGCCCCTCGACCCTGGGGGCAAAGGAAACGAATAACTGATCACAAGAGCGGAGCTCTTGAGTCTGGTGAGTATAACACCGGAGGATCCAGTGGACATCCATCGTGTGAAGGAGTGCCTCACCCTTGTTAGAAGGGGACGGGTAATAAACTGGAAGCTGTACTGATTGGTTCAGTGTGGATTCCGACACCACCTTGGGAAGAAACCTCGGATGTGTCCTAAGGACCACCTGGTCCCTATAGAAAATCAGATAGGGCTTCTTGCAGACTAGAGCGTGAAGCTCCAAAATCCTTTGAGCGGAGGTGATAGCCACCAGAAAAAGCGCCTTCCAAGAAAGGAAGTGCAGATCACAGCTCATAGCTGGTTCGAAAGGGTGAGCTTTTCCAGGACTAAGTTCAAGTCCCAAGGTGGAGTTGGGCTGCGGATGGGGGGTTTCAGATGGAGGATGCCTTTCAGAAAGGTCTTTGAGACCTCCATCTAAGCCACGGGTTTACCATCCACTAGCTCATGATACACGGAAATGGCCAAGATATGGACTTTCAAAGAAGAATAGGACAGACCGGAGTCTGACAAATGAAGGAGGTATTCCATGACTTGAGGGGCTCAACAGGAGAAAGGGTCCCAACCCTGAGCGGAAGCCCAGATTGAAAAACTGCTTCCATTTCATAGCATAAGTGGAATGGGTGGATGGTTTCCTGGCCTCACTGAGGACCTGAGCTACTCGAGAGGAGATCCCGAAGTGAGAAATCGCTATGTCTGAAGGAGCCACACATGAAGGTGGGAGCCACATGGGAAACAGTATAGTGCAGTGGTTTAAGGTTCTGGGCTGCAGATCTGGTGATATCCAGCAGACCAGTCCTGGGTTTGAATCCCATAGCTTCCACTTGCATACCATGTGACCCTGAGCAAGTCACTTAACTTCCCTGTGCTCCCAGGTTGCACCTGGAAACAAGCTTTCAGCCTAGTGTGCTACTCCTGGTTAAACAACTAAAATAAAAAAAATAAAAAGATGCAGGGTCCTGAGCCCTGGATGGACCAACCTGCCCTGATCCTGAGTCAGGAGGTCGTGAGTCAATGGAAGTGGAACCGGTGGTTCCCTGGAGAGCTGCTGTAACAGGGGGAACCAAATTTGTCTCGGCCAGAGAGGAGCAATGAGGATCATTCTTGCTCCCTCGGCCTGAAATTTGAGGAGAACTCTCTGAAGAATGGGAAAAGGAGGGAAAGCGTACATAAACTTCCCTGTCCATGATAGAGATAATGCATTGTTCCAGAAAGCACCATGCTCTGGAATGAGCAAGCAAAACTTGGGAAGTTTTGCATTGGATTGGGAGGCAAAGAGGTCGCTCTCTGGATGCCCCCAATTCTGGAAGATGGAGTCTGCCACTTCCTAATGTAGGTCCCACTCGTGGGCGAGGGTTTGAGTTCTGCTGAGACTGTCCACCAGGACATTTAGAATGCCTGGAACATGCACGGCCACCAGGACCAGAAGGTGCTGGACTGCTCAGTTCCACATCTGGGTCGCTTCCCTGCAAAGAGGGTACGATCGGGTTCCTCCTTGTTTGTTGATGTACCAAACTACCAACATGTTGTCCATTTGGATCAGCAGTGTTCCCTTTGGTAGCAGGGTCTGAAAAGCCTGTAAGGCATATAGGACCACCCTGAACTCCTGTCCAAAAGCCTTGAGCTTGATGATCGCCCAGATGGGCCCCCCCACCCCATATTCGAGGCATCCGTGGTGAGGGTAGCTACTGGTGCAGGGTTTCAGAATGGTAGTCACAGGGAAAGGTTGTGGGGATCCTCCCACCACTGTAAATCCCTTTGGACCGCTGAAGAGACCAAGACCGGATGGTCCAGGTCGTCTAGGAGCTGATCCCACTGCACCTTTAATGACCACTGAATGATTCTCATGTGTAGCCTTGCTAGGGGAACTGTCGTGATGGAAGCTGCCATGAGTCCCAACAGCCGAAGGACCTCCCGGGCAGAAATGGTCCTGAGAGAGGTCATTTTGTGAGCCTGGCTGATTTAAATCTCCACCCTGTCTGGAGAAAGGAAGGGTCTGCACTGGACTATATCCTGGACTGCTCTAATGAACTGCAATCTCTGGGATGGAATTAGGAATGACTTGGGGACGTTGACCATTATCCCCAGTCAGTTGAAGCGGTCCAGTATGAAAGACAGAGTTTCCAGTAGAAGATCTCTGGATGGAGCTGAGATCAGCCAGTCGTCCAGGTAAGAGAACACCGCAAAACCCCTGCAGCGTAGAAACGCCGCCACCACCGCCAGGCACTTGGTAAAAACCCGAGGTGCCGAACACAGACCAAATGGGAGCGCCCAGAACTGGAAATGTTCCCCTTGGAAACAAAAACACAGGAAATGGCAGTGGCTGGGGAAGATAGGGATGTGCAGGTAGGCATCCTGCATGTCCAGGGTGCAGAGCCAATGATTCTCCAACAGAAGTGGAAGAAGGCTCTGGAGTGTCAGCATGCAGAACTTCTTGTATTCTACATACTGATTGAATTGACTTAAGTCAAGAATGGGTCTGAAGTCCCCAGTCTTTTTTGGAACCGAGAAGAAATGGGAGTAAAATCCTTTTCCCCTTTGCCCGAAGGGAACTGGCTTGATTACTTCTTTGAGCAAGAGCGCATTGACCTCTCAATGAGCGGAGGGCCTGGTCCCAGGAATAAGAGGACTTCCGCAGAGGAGTATCTGGAGGAATCTCCAGAAATTTGACGGTGTGTCCGACGGACGCTAGTTCCAGGACCCACTCATCTGAAGTGATCGCCCTCCACTCCTGCGCATGGCGGGCAAACCTTCCGGCCACCTGCCCCCTGTCGTGAGACTAAGGGTGCAGTGGGGCCAGAGAGTCAAGACATGGTGGGGTGCTCGGGAGGAGGTCCTCCTGAACGTCGCTGGTTCTTGGTGGGGGGGGGTAGCGGACAGTACCCGTGGCCTTATGCTTACCTTGGCGTCTCGCCTGAGCGTTTTTACGCTGCCTCCTGGTCCTTTTCCGAAAGGGCTGCTGCTGTTGTTGAGTGCCCGATCGGTACATGGACCTAACAGATTTAAGGGACACACCTTTGTCCTGTAAATCCATTATAATGTCCTTGGTATCTCCTCCAAAAAGGACTGAGCCCCCGAAGGAGGCATCCTGAATCACTGACTGGACTTCGTTAACGAGCCCAGAGAGATGGAGCCAGGAATGCCGCCTAAGGGCAACGGCAGTTGCCGAGGTATGGGCCACTGAATCGACTGAGTCATAGGTGGCTCAAAGAGCATGCCTACAGGAGATCTTGGAGAGGTGGAGATCCTTGGCAAGTTCCTCCTTAAGGGACGAAGGGTCCATGGACTGGACCCTCGCCTCCAGCCTGGTCATGGTTTGTTTTTGGTGAGATACCATGTGGGCCACATAACTAAGGGACCTAAGGGCGCATGTGGCCGACGAGTAGACCTTCCTCCCGAACGGGTCCATCAGGCTCAACTCTGTTTCCGGAGGTGTTGTGCTCATGTGCTTGGGAGCTGTGGAGCAGTCATGAGCAGCCGAGATGACAACAGAGTCTGCCTTAGGATGAGCCTTCAAAAAAGGAGTATCCCTAGGCACCCGATAGAGTCTGTCCGCCCTCTTGGGGACAGCCAGGATCGAATGAGGCATCTGCCAGACAGTGGTGGTGAGGTCTTGGTGAGGACCCATCCACGTGGGGAGCGGAATAGATGGCAGAGACTCTAAATCCAGATGCTCCGTGAGTCTTTGCCGCATAGGATCCTGGTCCTCCGACTCCCAGTCGAAATGCTCTCTTAAGGTCCTCAAGAGGTCTGAAAAGGAAGGATCCTCCGGAGAGGATTTTGTAGAGGTTCTTCCTTTCATATCCTCGGGGTCCTCCATAGGTTCCTCCTCGGAGGAGTTCTCCCTCTCTCCCATCAGAACTGTCTTCAGCCTGCTCAACAGGATGACAATGAAAATCCCGCAAGGAAACATCCTGTTGAGTCTTCCTTGAGATGTGGACGGTGGTAACAGAACTGCTCAGGGAAGGAGATCTAGGAAGCTGTGGCTGCGGGAGTCTGGCTTCTAGATCGGTAACCAGATCTTACCTGGCTCCCTGCCACCAAGACTGGATTAAGGTCTTTAAATCTGGGACCACCAGAGGAGGGGGAGCAGGGGCCGGTTGAGACTGGGGGGAGGAGGAACGACTGGAGGGGGATAAAACCCCTTGAAACCCATATAAGAGGAATATGGGTTGTAACCATGAAAATGTCCCAAATGGCTCCAATCAGGAGTGAACCCCCCTCCCCAGGTAGGGGTCCCCAGGATACCCAAAGGGGTAATGGGGAACAGTTTGGGGCCTAGAATAGATTCCCGATGACAGATGAGGCATCGAGGAACCCACGTCGGACCCGTCATTGTATAAATGGGCGTAGGGTCCGGCATCGGGACAGTCCACATCGAAGGGACCGACGGCACCAACATGACCCGATCCAGCGCTGGAAGAGGATCTGGCGTCTGAGGGGCTGGTGTTGGAACCAGACGAGGGAGCTTCGGCCTAGGGGTCGGGTCCGGCATCGGGGCCAGAGGCAAGGGCCTGTAGACCGGGCCTGGCTGAGGGACTGTCGTCAGGATCACTGGCCGGATGGCCGTGAAGGAGCCTCCTGATCCGGGACCCCTGAGGGGGAGTGCGGAGAGGTACCCACAGTGTCGAGAGGCTCGATGGGTTCTCCGAGAGTATCACTGGACATGTCCGGAGAGGAATGAGAGGACGTGGGCGTAGTAGGAGGAGGAGGGCCCTTCTCCTTTGGTCCTGCCGACTGTCGGGTGAAATGCCATAGCCCCACGGAGGAACCATGCCTGTACGGTCATCAGAGATGGCCAACTTAGAGGGTGGGGCCTCGCAGTCAGGGGAGGAGCCCTTGGCCAGCTTATCGGCTGTGGTCGGGTAACTACCCCCAGCCGGGGGAGTCGACTTAGCGACTGCCGCGTGGTCCCCAGAAGAGCCGGGAGCCGATCTACTGGCCGGAGTGGCACGATCGCTGAAGTCTTGTCCGACTTACTGTCTGTCTTCAGCGGTAAATTGGCCTTGCTTGTGGACGGCCTGGCGTTGTCCGCAGAGCGAGCCCACTCCCTAGTCTTCTCCTTTTGCTTTTTTGACGGGGAAGATTTCTCAGACGAATCCCTAAGGTGCTCCATCTTTTTCTCCAGGGAGGCCAGACGAGTTTTGAGAAGGTGAGCCTCCAATACCTGCTGTCTCCGTTTTTTAGTGGCCTGGTTGAACGACTGGAAATCAGGGCAGGAGGAGATAGAATGGTTTGGGCCTAAGCAGAGAACGCACTTCTGGTGACCATCTTTGTGCAGGATGTGTGCGCCACAAGCTGAGCACTTTTTCTTGGAAGACATAAAAAAATTCGATAGATTTTGAAAGAACTGGGGAAAACACCAAGCGTAATCCATCTTTCTTGAACGCTACTGGAAGTTCGCGGCGCGAATGACATGAGGCAATGGCGGGAAAGAACTGGAGGATGGGCATGGGGACCGCCCACTATATACAGTCATGCTGACGTCGGTCACATGATGCCGGGTAGGCAGTCCCCCATCAGGTATTGCTAGAAAAGTCTGCCGTGCGGCCCGACACCAGGTGGCGACAGTCCTTTATGTGATGACCTACTGAAGAAACCCTCTCGAAGTAAGATCTTACAAAAACACTGTGTGAGAAGCATGCTGTTTTCTTAACGAGTGGAGGTTGCAAAGACTTATAAAAACAGCTGCAATTTCTTGCAAGAGAGAAACACAGAGACTGAGATTGGAAATTGAGAAGAAACCCAGAGAGATTTTCTCTTTTTATGCTATCTTTGTAAATAGTTATACTGAACAATTTTATTTTTCTATTTTACTGTTAATAATAAAGCACTTGTGAATTTTACAATTACTCCTGGTTTTCCTATGCTTCCTGACCTGTGCCTCAACGACAACTATCCATGGTAATTACCGTCACATCTCCCTCCTCCCTGCCCTTGCTAAAGCCCAAGAATCCCACATCCTGTCCAGATTTAACAATTTCCTATCCTCTCATACCCCCTCTCTATTCCAGTCAGGTTTCAGAAAATCCCATTCAACCACCTCATCCCTCCATCGCTTTACCAACGCCATCTACACCGCCATGGATCTTGGCCATATCACCTCAGCTATATTCACTGACCTAGCCAAGGCCTTTGACTCAGTCTTCCAGACCCTCCTACTTTCTAAACTATGCTTCATTAGCCTGTCCCCTACCTCAGTGTCCTGGATCAGCTCTTATCTAACCGGCCACTCCTAGTCAGTTTCAGTTACTGATACCACATTTCCATCCCTCCCCATCCTTGCTGGCATGCCTCAGAGCTCTATTGGGCCGCTTCTCTTTTCTCTCTTCATTAACGGCCTTCCCTCTGTATGCACCCACTCCAATATCCACATGTACATGAATGACGCTGTCCTTTTCCTGTCTGGCCTGTCCACTAAAGCAATCCAAACCCGCCTTCAAAATGACCTCTCAGCGGTCACAGCTTGGTTTGACGCCAACTGCCTAAGACTGAATATTAAAAAAAAAAAACGAAACAAAATCTTGTCAAACTTTCCTCACTGCCTGTCTTATTCTCTGCAACTAATACCCCTCTAGACAATGTTTTCACTTACAAGTACCTTGGTGTCTGGCTTGACCCCTCCCTTGATTTCTCCTCCCATTTTGGCGTGCTCCACACCAAACTGTGCCCTAAACTTGGGCTACTCTATCATCACAAAGCCAGCCTCTCCCTCCCTCTAAGACACAGTCTGATAGTCAAATGGATCCTCCCTACCTTTGACTACACTGACATAGTTTTCAGTGCTGCCACAGCCACCTCCCTTGCCAAGCTGGACATCCTATTCCATGCTTTTTTGTAGGTTTGCCTCCAATTCTCCCCCGCTAAGCCACCACTGTGACCTCTACTTCTCCTTCTCTCTAGGTAACCCATGATATTAGCGACTGCATTTCGGTGACTACAAAATTACGAGCACTTAATCGCGAGTTATTGAATAGCGACATATGAAGTATAGTGCTATAGCAACAATAGCGCGTCACGCTGCCATTGAATGTTAAAAAATAGCGAGTCAATAAAAATCTCGCCTATTACTGTAGGTCCTGCAATACCAACTACCGCTGCACAAACATCTTTACTTCATTAGACCATCAGGAACAACCACCACAGCATAAACACCATTACACATTAGATTCTCTCTATGTCAAAACAGCGACTTCACAGATTGGGGGAAAAAACAATCACGTGTTGTGACTGAAGGCGGCAATATAGTGCACTTCTGCACCTGTAGACAAATGGTTTCTAGAGCAAAATCTCTTTCATTAGGGACTATATTTTTTAATGTGCTACAAGACAACATCTGTTGGAAAGAACTTTAAAATTCTAACAGCTGCTAAATCAGTGCTACTTAACACAGATGGAGCTCTATAAATAAAACAGTTTTCTCTCCACCTCTTTCTCTCTCTCTCTCAATCCTCGGTGCAGCACTGATTGCAATGCAGATCGGTATTAAGGGAACAGGATAGCAGGGAAAGCAAAATGGTGAGTTAACACTTACAGCAATCACTATTATTACGCAGCGCCGAACATGAATAGCGCTAACATATGCAGTCGCTAAACTTCCCTCGCTATTATTTATGTGCTGTTATGGCGTTCGCTATTTTGCGGTAGTGATTTTTACATGGAATCTCTCTCTACAGTCACTTGCACAGAGGCGTTCCTCTCACTGCTCCACCTTCATAGCTAAGTACTGGTTTGGGTCTCTTCCATCATACCTTGCCTCCCTTCTCTCTCACCCTATAACACGTGGTCCAGCTGTGCCCCACACCTTTTCTCTTCCTTGAGTCTGCAACTCGGCTGGCAAACTCTCCTTCTCCTATAAATTTCCTTCCCTTTGGAATAATCTTCCCCCCTAACCTGTCTCTCTCCGTCCTTCCCCCTCTTAAGCACTTACTCAGATCAACCTCTGTCACCTTCTTTATCTGTTCTCCTTCCTAGACTACCACTGACCACAACATGCCATCAGTTCTAATTTATTGTAAAACACTGTATATCTTGCACTCTTCATTGTATTTATTGCACATAGTTTTCTTGTTTGTATCTTTCTTGTACATAGTTTTCTAGTTAGCACTTTATTGTACAGTACATTTTACCTGTTCTGTTTTTTTTGCCCTGTTATTGTTATTTTTAATTGCATCTGTCTGATTATTGTACCCCCCCATCCCCCGGGTTGCACCTGGAAACTAGCTTACGAACATACGAAAATAGCCAGCAGCAAAAGGCCATCCTGGTCTATCTAGGCTGCTTGTGAATTCAGCTAGCTCCCTATTCAGCAGCTGCTCCACCCCCCTTCCCTTACCTCCCTTTACCCTGTCCCACTCCATCATGAAGCATTCCACTGTGGTACATGCCATCACTTCAACTGGTAGTGCGTTCCACTTTGCCAGCACCCTCTCCATAAAGAAATGCCTCCTGACCTCCTTCTTGAAGTTACCCCCCAGTCTCATGTCATGGCCCCCAGTTTCTCTCCCCACCCTTCTCCTGAATAGACCCTCTGTGTCCATTTTGATTATCTCTTTCATGTATTTGAAGGTCTCAATCATACCCCCTGTCCCTCCTCTCCTCCAGTGTGTACATGTTTAACTCTTAGTCTTGCCCTTATATGGCAATTCCCCAGGTCCTGAATCATCTTCGTTGCCCTACGCTGCACCCTCTCCAGCAGCCTAATGTTCTTTTGTCAGTACAGGCGCCGGTACTGCAGGCAGTATTCCAGGTGGGGTCTCACCAATGATCTGTACAACAGTAGAATAACCTCCCTTCTTCTCGAGGTAATTCCCCTTGCAATGTACCCCAGCATTTTGTTGGCCATTGCTGCTGCCTTTCTGCATTGTGCAGAATTGTTCATTGCTCCCGTGATGAGCACCCCCAGATCCTTCTCCTCATCTGTTACCTCCAGCTGCTCTCCCCCAGATGGTAGCTTCTCCTCTGATTTTTTTTTCCCCGAAGTGCAGCACCTTGCATTGTTTTGCATTGAACCCCAGCTGCCATCTGTCAGACCATGCCTCCTGCCTTGCCAGATCCTCTTGTAGCCCCTGCCACCCCTCCCAGTGGTCCACTACCACTCCCATCTTGGTGTCATCCGCAAATAGGCTGATTTTGCTGCTGATGCCCTCCAAGATGTCTGCAATAAATATGCCAAACAGCAGTGGGCCCAATACCGAACCCTGTGGAACACCACTTGTTACAGGCTCAGGGAATGAGTATTCCCCACCTACTACCACCCTCTGCTGCATATCTTTTAGCCAGTTTTCCACCCACCCCACAAGTTTTGCTCCTGCCCCTGTGCCCTGTAGCATGATTCCAATTCTCCCATGTCACACTGAATCAAAGGCCTTACTGAAGTCTAGGTACAGGACATCCACTGTGGCTCCTGTCAATTTGCCTAGTCAGCCAATCATAGTATTCAACCAGGTTGGTCTGGCATGACCTGCCTTTAACAAAGCCACGCTGCCTCTGGTCCCACACCCAATTCACCTCCAGTAGTGCCACTAGCCTATCTTTTAGGATGGTCTCCATTAGCTTCCCCACTATAGATGTTAGACTTACTGGCCTGTAGTTCCCCGGTTCATCCTTGGGTCCACTCTTATGGATGGGAACCACGTATGCCAGTCTCTAGTCCTGCGGTATGCATCCTGTGTCTAGAGATGAATTAAATAAGTCTGCCAAGGGTCCTGCCAGGACCTCTGCCAGCTCCTTCAGCACTCTCGGATGTACTCCATCTGGTCCTGGAGCCTTGTCTACGTTCAGCGCCCTTAACCCCTCCAGCATCCTCCCCACTGTGATTTCTCCATCTGTCACCCCCATTTGTTTCTATCCTCTCTCCTATTATGTGTAGCGCCCCTTCTTTTTCTTTCATAAAGACTGAACAGAAGTAGTCATTGAGCACGTCTGCCTTTTCACGCCCTTCTTCCACCCATCCTCCCCTTCTCCTTAATTCTTACAATTTGGTCCTTACAGCTTCTTTTCTCCCTGATGTACCGAAATAAATATTTCTCCCCTTTTTTTATGCCCTGCACCGGCCTGAGTTCCCTTGCTGCCTTGACTGCCCTTACCCCCCTGGTCACTTTCTTCACTTCTTTCAGGTATTCCTCCCTATCCTCCTCTCTCCCCGATTTTCTGTATCTCCTGTAAGCAGCCCTTTTCTTGCTCGCCCTATCTGGCCCCTTTTACTTATCCGGCTGGGTTTCTTCCCCCTAACCTTCACAGTCTGGGCCCTGCTGCAAGTTTCTGTTGCCTCCCCGTCCCCTGTCATCAGTTGGCACCTTTCCTGTGTGTCAATACCCGGTTGAATTTTGCACAGGAATCCCTGTACCACTTCCCTTATCATCTTAAAGTTGGCATTATTGAAATCGAGCACCCTTGTGCCAGATGCCATCCTCTGTTTAGCCATCTGTAACTAGAACCATACTGTCCAGTGGTCACTACTCCCCCAGTGATTCCTCCACCCTCACATCCCTCACCCACTCCCCATTCGTCAATACAAGGTCAAGGATGTTCCTTTCCCTAGTTGGTTCCTTGACCAACTGTACTAGAAAGCTTTCCTGGAAGGTGTCCATCATTACGTGCTCCCTTCTGCTCTTTGTGGTAGGTGTGTCCCGCTCCACCCCCGGCAGGTTGAAGTCCCCTACTATCACCACCACCCTCTTCCTGCAGATCCTCCTGCTCTGTTCTGCCAGTACCCTGTCCATCCCTTCAGTTTGAGAGGGTGGCCTGTACACCACCCCCAGTCTTAGTGATCTATTTTTGGGATCCTGTAGTTGTACCCACAATGCTTCTGTATCTCATCTTCCTCCTCTCTTACACATTTTAATCCCTCTTTTATGTACAGCACCACCACCCTCCCCCCTTCCCCTTTTCCCTATCCTTCTGGTGTAATCTGTACCTCGGAACCATCATGTCCCAGCCGTGGATTTGGGTGGCTCATGTCTCAGTTATGGCCACCACATTCATGCCCCCTCCTCCAAGAGAGCCTGTAGTTCTGCCCCCTTATTCCCCAGACTCCTAGCATTTAGTGTTACCACCCTCCAAACCTTTTCTCTACCCTTCCCCCTGCCTCTCTTCCCTTATGTCCGCTCTCTTAGTAGTTGCCTTCCTCCTTACCTTGCTATCACAGGGGGTAAGCCCATTTGGTCTCACATCACTAAGCCTCTGAACACCACTATCCCTCCTGACACCCCCCTCATGGTGCCTTTTCCGGTTATCAACTTTTAAATAAATAAAGAAAATATCATGTACCTGTGGATGGGCACTCGGTGGCTCAACTTGATGTCTCCTGCACATTCTTATGTGGCATCCTGCATTTGAAACCCCCAGTCAAGGACCCTGTCCCACCCTGAGACCTTAATTTTGTGTTGGAAAAGTTTATGCTGCCTCCCTTTGAACTGGCCGCATCTTGTGAGCTATGCTTTCTGTCATGGAAAGCATTATTTTTAGTTGCCAGTACTTCTGCTTGAAGAATTTCCAAGCTTCAGGCCCACATGTGCAAGGAGCCTTATTTGGTTTTTCACAAAGACAAGGTATCTTTGCATTCAAATCCTAAGTTTCTTCCAAAGGTGGTGTCAGAGTTTACTTTGAATCAATCCATCCTCCTGCCTGTTTATTATTTGAAGCATCCCAGTCAAGGGGAGGCATTGCTCCATACCTTGGACGTTCATAGAATCCTGAGGTACTATACACACACCAGACTAAAAACTCCCAGAAGTCCAATCAGTTGTTTGTTTCTTTAGCCCCTGGGAAAGAGGGTGTCCAGGGACCAAACAGTGTTTGTCTAAATGGTTAGCCAGTTGCATCATCTATTGTTACCAGAAGTATGGCAAGGAACTTTCTATAGAAGTTAAAGGCCCTTCCATTAGAGGTATGGCTGCATCAGTGGCTTGCTTCCATAATGTGTCAGCTGCTGACATTTGCGCTGCTGCCACCTGAGCACTGTCCACACTTTTACCAAGCATTATAGTCTGGACATTGCCTCTCAGCGTAGGGCCAACTTCTGCCTAGCTGTCCTCCAAGGCCTTCTTTCTTAGACTGTTATTTCTTTTGCCTACCACCTGAGCTCTCTGTCTGTACTGTCAGAACTGCTTGGAACTCAGTCCTACCAGTGATGGCCTGCTGCAAGAGATAACCTCGAAGTAAGATAGTACCGTTACATAAGAACTTACTGTAACAGTAGATCTTTAAAAGGATCTCTTGCAGCATGCTCTGCTTTCTCTTCCTCCTTCCCCCTCTCCTGTGTCTCTCTGTCCTCTTTCATAGGGGCGAGTCTTCTGCTTTTACTTTTTCTCTGCTATTGGGATACCTCAGAGTCCTCCTCGGTTCCCCCCTTCCGGCATCCAGAATATGGTCTCCGGCAGGAGAACTGAGGAGGAGGATGTGGGGGCCGTCCACCTTTATAGGACTGGCTGACATTAGTCACTGACATCGGAGGCTGGTGGCCCCCTCTGGTAAGCTGCTAGGTAGAAAGGTTTCCATGTGGTCCTGGCACCTGGTGGCAAAGTTGGTTCCACCATTGGAATGTGCCCGTCCGGGGCGCAACCATCATTAGGGCACCAAGATTTTTATTTCATAGCCCAGATTATATGCGAGGGGCTGTTGCCCCTGCTCCCATCCCTTCCCAACTATATATTCTAACTCGGAGGGAGGCAGACCTTCGAGAAGAGGCAGTAGGGTATTCAGATTTTGGCACCTTATTGACGGGCGCACTCAGACCGGCGCACAGATGGCAAGAAGGATGTGAAGTCCTACTGGTGATGGCTTGCCACAAGAGATCCTGTTGATGATCTACTGTTACAGTAAGTTCTTTTGTAACTGTACTTTCTTTATCAGTGACTGCTTAGCAAATGATTAGATCAGACAGTTTCTCTTGCATTTATTCACATACGTAGATGTAATCACTATACAGACATAACATGTTTGCATATGTAAACTAAGGCATGAGACAAGCATAGACCCACAAAACCACCCCCTGAGCTCTTACATAAAGTTAAAGGTGACAGTAAACAGTTTTTACGCCTCTAGATGCCCTCCTGTTATTCCTTTAGTGTCTATCTAATATTCTGATATACTTTTGACCTTTTTTGTTAATCTAATAATCTGATTTTGTTGCCCTTTAACTGCCCCAAATCCTTCTTTCCTCAGCAGTTGCTGCTCTCTTTCCATACTGCCTGAACATTCTGTGGCATCAATAACACCATTCTAGGCCATTCAAATGAACAGCATGGAATGGTGTTATCGATGTCATAGAGTGTCTTAGAAATCTGAAAAGAAAGAGCAGCAGCTGGTGAGGAGAGTGGAACTCTATATAGCTTTGAGAGGCACCCTGAAGCTTGATTATTTACCAAAAACTGGTCAAAGCATATCAGAATACATAACTGGCATGGTAATGAAGAGGAAAGGACAGTTAACTAAGTAAACATCATTTCCTATCTCCTTTAAACGTAGTTTAGCTTTGGTATTTGTTTGACATGTTTTCAGTTGGGCTTGTCTGGACACTGTACAAAAATAATCTAACACTTCAGCAATGAGAATGGGTTAAATTGTACCAGTGCTATACCCATAAACTATGGCAACATACTTGTAAAGTTCAGAAACTGCTTTTGGCTATCAGAATGGCATCTGATGGACAGTCCCTCTATGCAAATCTGGATCCTGATATTATCCAACCTGATTTGGAGTTCAGATCCAAGATCAGGTAGTGCATCCAAGGTAAGATAGTGGAATCTGAGATCAGATGCTGCCTCAAATCCCAGATAGCCACAATGGATAGTTGATATCCAGTTGGATGGTTGGTGAAAGAATCCAGCAGCTGAATACCAAGGTATCCAATACCATTTGGCATCCAGGAAAATTGGTGGTATTGAACTGTATTTGATCCCATGCACTATACTGTACATTCCGAGCAATGTTACAACAGCCATTTTTGCATTACTTTTATTTGCCTTGTATGGTCCAACTGTGCTATAATCCTTTATTTTCAGTGAGGTCCTGCTCCTATCCAGTTTTACACCTTGGATATCTGAAGCTCAAGAGGGTTATGAGACTTACTCAGGTTTACGCAGTGAGTCAGTGTCTGGGGTGGGATTTGAATGTGTGAGCTGCTGATTCACAGTGCAGTGCTTCAACCCTTGTGCAGCACAGGCTTCTTTGTCTGACTGTTGCTAATGGCACAGCCCTTTGAATAAAATTTGATGCTAGCTCTGGCAAATAAGTGTGGCAGTTGTGTGAGTTCAGAATATGCAGGAAACAACATATTGCAGGAGGTACTGTGCCTATTACTGGAGAAACAAAAAACATTTCTATGAGACACAGACTTTGTCTCTAGTTTGTGTAGTACTGCTATGATCAGGCAATAGTATTGCATAAAACAAGGTAAAAACTGACCCACCTCAATGCAGGTGCAAGTTCATTTAATTGCTCAGCTGCACAGCCTTGCCTTTTCATGCCAACAGTTTGAGCAGTTGTTTGTAGAGCTCTGAGGAAAAAGACTTGGACCACAGGAAGCCGGCTGGATAAGGAGTGTTGAGCGTCTGGCTGGATGATTTCTTTCTTTTGGGATTGGGGGATCTCATCCTCTTCTGTTGGACTGCCACTCAGTTGAGGCTGGGAGGCTGTGCATGCAGAGACTCATGGGTCAGGGGCTGCCACAGATGCCAATACATGTACACAGCGGTGCATGCATGCCGTGTCATTACATGCCAGCAGCCTTTTGGGGAGAAAAAAAGTGTAGAAATCAATGAAGCGGCAGGATGGCAAACAGCCCCACGCAGGCCCCATATCCCCAAGCAGGCACCTACCTCCTGGACCAGATTCTGCAACCCCAGGAGGACAGGGGAGTTCCTCGCAGATCGTGCCTTGGGGAAAGCCATAAAGACACACTGGAGGTTGGGTTACGTATCTAGGAATGGCGGGTGACAAGAGTTGGGGGGCTGGTCCTCTAAGGGCTGTCCAGTAGAACTAGAGTAGAAAATACAACTAAAAACAAGGGGGGAAAAAAAAAAAAATTAACTGGTATACTGTATAGCTAACGTATAATTCAGCTCTGATTTCACTAACCTGATTACTAGAGTATAACATTTAAAAGCTAGTCTTGTAAAAAACGTTTTTGTTAGTTCAGTAAAAGGTATCACCTGCAATATGTATTTGATTTTTTTGTTTTATTCATCCTGTTTTGATGAATTAAGTAATATTAGTGTTTCATAATTAAGTCAACACAGTGATTAATATTACGTATGTAACCAAATCCAGAACTTTAGTATTGGTATGATACAACAGATAAATCTGTTCTTTCCCTCATTTGCCAAATGTTAAGACAGTGTCATGTATTGTATATCTTATGCAGAATAAGGGAGCTCATCCTGTCCTAGGCTGCATCGTTATGGGTCTTTCCCTGATTCAACCATTTGTGGCTTTCTTTCGACCGGCACCTCAAAGCGACAGGTTAGTACATCAAACGCAGCTGACTTGAAATAAGTATGTTATAAAAACATTATTTTCACTTATGTATTGAGATTTCTTGACCGGGTAGGCCCACTGAGACTAGTGCTACATTTTCTGCGGCAACCTGGCATTAATTCACATACAATACTGAAACATAAATGAATACATACATGATGTAGGTACTCAGAGGCAGAAACTCAAAGTACGGTACAACTTAAATTTAAAGTCACAATACAATGAGGCACCCAGGGTTAGATGCATTTTTACATTACATATAATATATGACAAATGAAATAGAATCAGTTATACGCTGCAACATTGTTGTTAAGTGCAGGATCAACGGTTACAGTTATAACGGTTACCCCCAAGAAGATGTACCTTGAGGGTGGTTTTAAATGAGCCAATAGTAGTGCATTTTAAAACCTTAGGGAGATGGCTATTCCATAGAACTGGTGCACAAGTTTCAAGGGACCTGTTCCCAGTGCAGATCTCAGCCCTCGGGATCTCTAGCAATGGGCAGGTTGAGGACCTAAGTGCCTTTTTCTGAGGTTTGGGCAGATGGATGCCTTGGAGACTGGGAGGAGCAGCAATTCTGAATAGCTTATAATTAAGGCAGAGGACAGAATATGCTAACCTAGCCTCCAGGAATGTTCAGTTTAGGACAGCTAGAACATCACAGTGATGGGCTCTAGGCTGAGCTCCTGCTGCAAAATGTGCCACTTTGTGGTATAGTACCTGGAGTATATTTAGCCCTGAGCCATGAAGGAGTTTTAGGAGTGAGGCATCATAAAATAGCTGAGGCAGAAGTATTCCTCACACAAAGAAAACCTGTAGAAATCTCTGGAATAATGATATGACAGTAAATTTGTTTCAAACATTTAGCAGTGAGCTGGGTTTTTCATTTGCATATGTCGGTATGGTTTTGAGCAGCAAAAGTAGGGAAACTATATCCCTTAATTAAAAAACGTCTTTCTAATGCCTCTCTCCATAAAGGATTCAGTAGCTCTGCAAAGAATAAAGAGTATAGAGGGGGAGATTTTATAAACTTTCTTAAAGCAGTAGTGCATGCTACAGTGAAAATGTTAACCTTTACTTTTTATTCTGTTTTAGACTGCCCACATCTCCTGTCTTGTACAATACCCCTTTCCACTCATTTTGACTCTGCTTTAATACTTTTTAAGGTAATAAGGCTTATATACTGAATGTGAGGATATCTGCAGTGCACCTAGCGGGCAAGAACAATGCACTAGCAGATTCTCTGAGCATGATAGGTCATGTCACCCACAAATGGTTTCTGAAGCAACATGTTCTGAGTTCAGCATTTCAGACATAGGGGTGCCTGAGATTGAACTCTTCAGTTCTTGGGAGAATAGAAAACCACTCCCATTTTTGTTGCTGACCTGCCTCGGTGGGGATAATCCCACGAGATGCTGTTCCCCTTCTGTGGAGGGGCAAATGTCTGTATGTATTCCCTTCATACCCACTGATCCAAAGGGTCCAGTTAAAATGGGGAAGAGAGCAACAATGATTCCAGTAGTACCAAACTGGGCCATAGATACATACATACTGTAGACACATAGAAAGTGACAGCAAAAAGGGGACCATGAGCACCATCTAGTCTGCCTATGTCCCTGTCCCCCTCTCTTAACTGCTACTCAGTGTTATGATGTCTTTGTAATTATCGCAAGCATTCTTAAATGCCTCAACTGTTTTCACCTCTACTGCTCCCTGTGGAAGGCTGTTCCATGCGTTGACCAAACTCTCTGTGAAAAAGAACTTGCATGTGTTGCTCCTGAACTTGCCCCCTCCCAGTTTTATATCATGACTTCTTGTTCTTGTATAACTCTTGACCTGAAACAGGTCTTCAACCTGTACTCTATTTCCTTCATGTACTTGAAGGTTTCATTTATGTCTCCCCTCTCTCTCCTTTGTTCCAAGGAATACATGTTGAGATCCTTCAAACGTTCCTCATATGGTTTCAGATGCAGTCCATGTACCATCTTTGTAGCTTTTCTTTGCACTGCCTCCAATCTATCCACATCCTTTCTAAGATGTGGGTGCCAGAACTGTACGTAGTATTCAAGCTGCGGTCTTACCAGTGATCTATAGAGTGGCACCATGACTTCCCTTTTTCTACTGGTGATTCCTCTTCCTATGCATCCCAGCATACCATTAGCCTTTAATGCTGCCTTCTCGCACTGCCTGGTCTTTTTGAGGTTATCCATTATAATTACCCCTAGATCCCTTTCTTGCTTTGTGGCCTCTAGTTTCATGCCCCATGTGATATTCTTCTCCAGGGTTGCCCTTCCCTATGTGCATGACCTTACACTTCTTTGTATTGAGTTGTAGCTGCCATGTTTTTTACCATAACTCAAACTTCCTGAGATCTGCTGTCATCATATTTGCCCCACCTGGAATGTTGACCCTATTGCATATCTTCGAGTCATCAGTGAACGGGCTCACCCTGCCATCCAAGCCTTTAGATATGTCTCTAGTGAAGATATTAAAGAGGATGGGCCCCAATATTGACCCTTGTGGCACGCCACTAGTCACCTCTCTTTCTTCCAATAAGGTGCCATTTACCAAAACCCTCTGGGTCCTTCCACTCATTCAGCTCCCTATCCAGTCCACCACTTTCTGTCCCACTCCTATGTTGGCGAGCTTGTTTAGCAGCCTTCTGTGTGGAACAGAGTCGAAGGCTTTGCTGAAGTCCAGGTGTACCACGTCCACAGCACCTCCTTGATCCACAGTTTTGGTTACCCAATTGAAGAAATCTAGTAGATTTGTCTGGCATGATCTTCATGTGGTAAAACCATGCTGTTTTGGATCCAAGTTACTACTGTCCTCTAAGGAGGTTTGAATTATTTCCTTGAGTATGGCATCCATTATTTTGCCCACAATCGAGGTGAAGCTAACTGGGTGATAGCTGCCTGCTATTTCCCTACTCCCATTCTTAAGGAGAGGGAAAACATTTGCCCTTCTCCAATCCCTTGGTACCTCCCTTAGTTCAAGTGATAGGTTAAGTAGTTTAGCCAGAGGTGCTGCAATTTCCTCTCTTAGCTCCATAAGGATCCTAGGGTGCATTTTGTCTGGGCCCATGGCCTTGTCTACCTTGAATTTCCCCAGTTCTTCAAGGACTCTTTCCTGTGCGAGTGGTCTTGCATTGACTTCACAATTCATGGTACAACTTCCACTCAGGGTGTGTCCGCAACCATCTTCTTCCTTGGTAAAAACAGAGTAGAAGTACCTGTTGAGGATCTCCGCTTAAATATAGAAACATTGAAGTTGATGGCAGATAAGGACTGCAAGGCCCATCCAGTCTGCCTATTTTTTCTACCTTATGACTTAGTCATTTGTCTTTGTCATCCTCTGCATGTCCCCTTTCATCCCTTGTGATTCTGGCTGTATCACCCCTCATCTTCCTTTTCTCTTTGATATATCTAAAGAATGTCTTGTCCCCCCCTTTTGACCTCCCGGGCTAACTTTTCTTCTGTCGATACTTTTGCTGCCCAAATTGTTTTGCTTACTTCCCTCTGTTTCTCCTTGTATGTGCCTCTGTCTTCATTGCATCCAGTTTTTTGTATCTCCTGAAAGCAGTTCTTTTTTCCTCTAACCTTGGTGGCAACCTCCCTAGAGAACCAGAGCAGTTTTCTCTTCCTCTTTGCTTTACTCGCCCGTCTCAGACATTGATCTGAGGCTTCTGTTATAGCCCTCTTTAGATATGCCCAGTACTCTTGACCCCCCCCCTTGATTTGCTAAGTTATTTTCTGGACACTCCTTCATTATGGCAAAATCTGCTCTTCTAAAGTCCAGTACTTTAGTTTTTGAGTGTCTAGTTTTCACTGCTGTATTTACCTGGAACCATAGCATGCAGTGGTTGCTGGACCCCCAGGTGGCTCTCAGCTTCTACTGCTAAGATGTTTTCCCCCTTGGTGAGTAACAGGTCAATGATAGTTTCCCCCCTTGTTGGGTCCCTCACAAACTGCCTTAGGCCTGATCCCAGCAGCACTTCTAGGAAGTCTTTGCTCCCTAATGATGATGCTGCTGTGCAGGTACTCCAATTTATGTCAGGCAAATTGAAGTCTCCCACCACTATTACCTTCCCCTTGTCAGTCATCCTGTGTATGGTCTTGATGATTGCCTTATCTCCCTCCAAACCCTGTACCAGGGATCTGTAGATTACTCCTACCTGAGCCACTGTGCCATTTTCAGCCTCAAGTGTCACCCACAGTGCTTCAGATTCAGTCTGAGTGTTTTGAGTCATAGCATTTATTCCCTTCCTCATGTACACTGCCACCCCCACCCACCCTTTCTACCTTTCCTGTCCTTCTGAAAGATGCTGAAACCCGGGGTCATTGTTTTATAGTCGTGGTTTTCATTGTACCAAGTTTGTGATGGCAACCCAGTCCAGATCTGCCTCTGTAACTATTGCAGACCAGGCAGACTTGGTGCTCTGTCCCAGTGACAGTGTCTCAGAGAATGCCACTATGTCTGCCACTGAAGCAGGATCTCCTCACTCCGTCCCAGAGCAGGGTGGCTCATACAAATCTCAAAACACTTCATGTGAGAACATGGTTCATGAAAAGCTAGAGTACTCCAGCCCAAACCTGTCCAATCAGATTCTGGAAGTTTTAAAATGTTTCTGCTACCAGAAAAGCTCACACGTCAAAATATAAAAGTGATATATACTATATGCAACTGCAGTGTAGTATTATGAGGCGCCACTAGAGGGCGGCATGGACTTTACAAACTGTAACAGAATATAGATCTTGAGCAGTAAGTAGTACAGTAGTGTTGTTGGAAAGATCCAGATTTTCTCTCTCTCTCTCTCTGTATCAGAAGAAGGCTGCCTTGTTAGAAGCATGTAATACAGCTCTGCAGTTCCTAAAGCAGGGTTTTGTTTAACTCTAAAAATTGATTAGCGTTTTGCTCATAAAAGTGCTTAATCTTTGTGAAAATGCATAGCTCTTGCCTCACTGTGTTTAACAAACACAGCACTTCTAGAAAATCTATATAAGTACTTTCCATACAGTTAGTATCATCCCAGGAAAAAAACTGCTAGTCAATTATTTAAAACCCTGTAAAGAAGTTCCCTACGTAGATTGCTTGGTTTTTCAGGATACAACATATTATTTGGCAACAAGGATAAAAGAAAGAGTCAGTGAGCAACTAAAGAAAGGGGACGTTTTTGCTCAGAGTGAGAAAACGAAAATTATTCAGAGAGTGAAAGTAAAGAAAGTAGTGGGAATTGCGCATATACAGTAAGTGGTTGTTTACATTCAAAGAGGAAATGGCTGGCACAGTAGGAACTGTGGCTTCTTTTAATCCTCAAATTCAGACCTGGGAGGAATACTGTGAAATCTTGTCACATTTCTTTATTGCAAATGATATCACAGAGGCTAGTAAAAAAAGAGGCATTTTACTAAGTGGAGTGGGTGCACAAATCTACAGCTTAATGAGAAATGTGTTGAGCCCCAAAAAGCCTGGTGACAAATCATATGAAGACTTAGGAAAATTGTTGAAAAATCACTTTAACCCAAAACTGAGTGAAACTGTACAAAGGTTCAAATTTAATTCTAGAAATAGACAAGCTGGAGAGACTGTGGAAGCATATGGGGCAGAGTTGAGAAAAATGGCTCTGGACTGTAATTATGGAGAAACTTTAGAGCGAATGCTGAGAGACGGACTGGTTTGTGGGATAAATGATGATAGAATTCAAAGAAGATTATTGTCAGAAACAGATTTAACGTTTGAAACATCATTGAAGTTGGCGCAAGCTGTGGAATCTGCTAGTCAAAGTGTAACAGATTTACAGCTGCAGTCGAGAGAAATGTCTGGGCCCAGTTGTAGTTAACAAAAGCCACAGGACTCTGTAAACAAAATGTTTAGGAACAAAGAGCAGCCGAATAAGAACATAACTAAAAATTGCTACCATTGTGGGGGGCCAACATTCCCGTCGGAGTGTCGCTTTAAAAATGAAAGATGCCACATATGTGAAATGAAAGGTTACATCAGTAAAGCCTGTAGAAATCAGATTAAAGAGAAAAGGGAAGCACACACACCAAGAAAGACAGAGAAACAGAGTAAGAGCAGTCCCAAAAGCTTCCAGCATACCCTCCACTTGCAGAAAGTGAGGAAACAGAGGAAGAGCAGGCTTATGTTATGCATAGTGTGAAGGAGGCAAATATTCCTAAAATAGCACCAATTGTTCAGATATTGGTCATTAATGGCAAAACTGTACAATCTGAGGTGGACACTGGATGTAGTGTCACCATTATGAATCAAGCAGAATACTCTGAGTTGGAAATAGGAAGGAAGCCCCAGAACTGGAAAAGTGTACAATTAAATTGAAAACTTATACAGGGGAACCTGTAGAGATACTGGGTTCAGAGAGAGAGAGTAATAGTGATGTACCAAGAGACAGTTAAAGAATTGCCATTGGTAGTGGTGATGGGGACAGGCCCAAACTTGTTAGACCGAGGCTGGATTGCTGAACAGGATGTGGACTGGAGACAGTCAGATGTGGAATGGAGAACAGTCAATCAGGTGACACCTTTACAGCAGTGGACACTGCAGGAGGTGTTTGCCAAACATGCAGCGGTATTCAAGGAAGGTCTGGGAACTTTACAGGGTACCACAGCAAAAATATATATGGACAGTGATGCAACTCCATGTTTCTTTAAACCGAGATCTGTACCTTACATAATGAAACCCAAGGTTGAGGCTGAACTTGATCATCTTCTGAGAGAGAAGATTATAGAACTGGTCCAGTTTTCAAGCTGGGCCGCACCCATTGTTCCTGTACTGAAGCCTGATGACTCTGTGAGAATATGTGGAGATTATAAACTGACTGTGAATAGGGTGTCATGCTTGGAACAGTACCTGATTCCAAAAATTGATGATTTGTTTACAGTCCTTGCAGGAGGAGAACAGTTCACAAAGCTAGACATGAGTCATGCATACCAACAGATTGTCCTGGATGAATACTCCAAGCAGTATGTTACTGTGAATACCCACAAGGGTCTGTTCAGGTATAACTGTTTACCCTTCAGTGTTTCATCTGCTCTTGCAATTTTCCAGTGAACCATGGATGGGTTGTTGCAAGGAGTCCCCCATGTGGCAGTGTACCTAGATGATATTTTAGTAACAGGCCGGACAGAAGGGGAGCATCTGCAAAACTTGGAAGAAATGTTAAACAGACTGGAAAAAGCAGAACTTCAGTTAAAACGGAGCAAGTGCACTTTTCTAGGTAAAGAAGTAGTGTTCTTGGGACATAAAATAGATGCAACAGGACTGCAGCCTGTAAAAGAAAGTACAAGCAATTCAAAAGGCCCCCGCACCCAATAATGTGTCTGAGTTGAAAGTATATCTGGGACTGTTGAATTATTATAAGAAGTTCTTACCAAACCTATCAATCCTTTTGATGCCCTTGTATCAGCTCTTGAGGGAAGGCGTGAAATGGCATTGGGGAGCTGAGCAAGAGAAAACTTTTGAGGCTTCCAAGAAGTTACTCCAATCATCAGATGTGTTAGTTCACTATGACGGAGACAAAGACCTCATTCTCTCCTGTGATGCTTCACCATATGGTGTCAGTGTGGTTTTGTCACATCGCATGCTTGATGAAACTGACAAACCCATTGGATTTGTGTCAAGAACTTTAACAGCTGTTGAAAAAAAATTACAACTAGACAAGGAGAGATTGGCTGTGATGTTTGGGGTGCAGAGATTTCACAAGTATATTCATAGGTGACATTTTGTCATCTGCACAGACCACAAGCCCTTGATTTCTCTCTTCAATGAGATGAAGGTCGTACCACAGATGGCCTCACCAAGCATCCAGAGGTGGGCTGTCACACTTTGAGCTTATGAGTATACTATAGTGTACAAGGTGGGCAAGGACCATGGTAACGCTGATGCCTTGAGTCGTCTTCCCCTACCGGAGGGCCCAACCAAAGCTCCTTGTGAAGAGCAAGTGTTGCTAATGGACCACATTGATGACTTACCGGTGACAGCTGCTCAGATCAGGGTCTGGACTGGAAAAGCCCCTGTGCTGGCAAAGGTCCAGGAGTACGTCTTGCAAGGATGGCCCCGAAGTAGTCCCGGAAACTCAGTTCACACCATACTTCTCCAGAAAAACTGAGCTCAGTGTGCAGGATGGATGTGTTTTATGGGGGGCTCACGTTGTAGTGCTGCCCCAAGGTCGTAAACTTGTCCTTGAGCAGTTGTACCAGTGCCACTCTGGAATAACACAAATGAAAGGACTGGCTAGAAGTTATATGTGGTGGCCCAAGATGGATGAGGAAATTGAAAGTAAGGTTCAAAGTTGTGACGTGCCAGGAACATAGGAAAGCTCCAGCCATGAGAGCTGTCTGAGAAACCCTGGAGGCGATTATATCTTGATTATGCTGGTCCATTCCTTGGAAAAATGTTCCTAGTTATTGTGGATGCACATTCCAAGTGGATAGATGTTTATCCAGTGACTTCAGCGACATCAGCAGCTACCATAGAGAAACTCCAAATGCGCTTCAGTAACCATGGCATACCCGAGATGGTAGTATTTGACAATGGAACTCCGTTTGTTAGCGTGGAATTTAAAGAGTTTATGGAAAGAAATGGAATTACCCACATAACTTCTGCTTCATATCACCCTTTGTCAAATGGGTTAGCAGAAAGAGCAGTACAAACATTCAAGGAGTGTTTAAAGAAAATGTCTGGAGGTATGTTAGAAACAAAAGTAGCTTGTGCATTGTTCAACTACAGAATAACACCACAGTCAGCAACAGGAGTGTCACCAGCCGAGATGTTAATGGGTCAGAAATTGAGGTCAGCCTTGGATTTGTTACACCTTGATTTTAAAGGAAAGGTGATACAGAAAGTTAAAAACCAAGGAAAAGCATGATAAGCACACAAAAGCATGACATTTTGTGACAGGAGATTCAGTATACAATCGCAACTTTGGTCAAGGAAAGAGATGGATACCTACAATTGTTCATGAAATGACAGGACCGCTGTCCTACAAAGTGTTGCTGGGAGATGGCAGAGTAGTGCGCCGTCATGTGGATCAAATCTACAGGTGGTACAGCGAACCGGACAGAGCTGTGGGCATAGAGGTTGACAATTCTGTGAAAGGGGCCAATTTCCATAACCAACCCAATTCCTTAGAGATTCATGAGAAATCAGGAGAGTTATCAATTACCATGGAAGTCCCAAGTATTCCAGAGACATCAGTCACTGATATGACATCTGTACCGTTTGCACCGAAAATTAAAGAAGTGACTTTGTCAACTGTGTTTGGAAATTCCTCACCTGTAGATAGTTCAGTACCAGATTGGAGCTTAGATGCTCTTCAAGGAACAGAAGACCACCCCCATATTTGAAGGACTATGAATGTTAAATAATAATAATCCTAATTAAAAAAAAAAAATAGTAGCCTCTTCAAGGGGGAAATTATATATACTATATGCAACTGTAGTGTAGTATTATGAGGTGTCGCTAGAGGGCGGCATGGACTTTACAAACTCTTAAGAGAATATAGATCTTGAGCAGTAGTAGTGTTGTTGTTAGAAAGATCCAGAATCTCTCTCTCTCTCCATATCAGAAGACGGCAGCCTTGTTAGAAGCATGTAATAAAGCTCTGCAGTTCCTAAAGAAGTTCCCTGTGTAGATTGCTTGTTTTTTTAGGATACAACAAAAAGGTTCAGCATTTGGTGTTCTTCCCATCACATCACTGCAATGGCTGCAGATATGTCAGTGGTTTTGGACAGCCATACCTCTCAACCTTTTGTCACTGAAATGAGGGACATGGACATTTTTGGACACTCAAAATGAGGGGCACAGACCCTCAGAATGAGGGACACATCCTCAAACATGGAGATACAAGCTCAGAACACTGTGAAAACCACAGTGTTTACTTGTACAAAGTTTATATTGGATTTAGTATTTTAGATTATTAAGTGGTTCTGCTTTAAAGTCTGAATTTACAGCACATTCGCTGTGTGGGCAGCACCTTTTCCATGAGGGACGGATGAGGGACAGAGCAATTTTAAGGGGCAAAATGAGGGATATCCCTCGTAATGAGGGACACTTGAGAGGTATGTGGACAGCCTAGTACATTTACAGTCCCAGGGCCTAAAACCTTCCACTTTAAAAGCACATTTGGTGTTTTTTTTTCAGTCTTCAAATAAGCAGGCAAATAAAAATATTTTGCTTCACTACCAGTAAAACGTTCTGCAGAGGGTTAAACCACTTGTATAATCCTGTGAGGTACCCATCTCCCCCCACAGAATGTAAACATAATTCTTGAACATGTGGTAGAACTCCTAGTTGAATATATGATGTCAGTAGAGCACAAATGCCTGTCATGGAAGACAGTGTTTATTTACCTATTACTTTTGCCAGAAGGGTCAGTGAGCTGCAAGCCCTCTGTACAGACCCAAACTTTGCAGTCTTCCATAGGGATGAAGTAGTGCTTAGACCAAATGTGAAATTTCTTTCAAAAGTGGTTTTTGCATTTCCCATGAATCAGTCTGCAACGTTGACCATGTTTTCCCAAAACCTTGTTCCAATGCAAGTAAAGAGAAACTGCACAGCCTGGACGTGAAGAGGGCCTTACATTTTTAATTGGATAAAACATGTGTAAGGGACATGTCACCCTCCTGCATCTAGGGGTATATAATGGTATCTAGGCAAGGACAATGCCTGCTTTATACCATGAATATCAGATCTGCACCAGTATCAGTCACCTTGCATCATGGGTGAGGGGCAATGTGGACCAATGGCACTTTAAACTATACTCTGGTGCACCAAGAACATGAGACCAAACATAAACTAGAGTGTCCATACCGAAGCTGGGATCATGTTTGGTGGTTTTAATATAAGCTGCCTGAATGGTACACAGCTCTCCAGGCATTCCCTGGTCATAACTCTTAGCAATGGTACATGCACACACTATGCTTCAGCATTCCATGGGCCATGCCCTACACAAATGTACTCTCAGAACTCCTGGGGCTGTAACATAACTTCCCACCTCTAGTGTGACATACATCCAGAGTGCTGTTTCCTGGTAGAATGGTACCCAGCTTACTTGTGGGGCTTATTGCCCACCCCACGACTTCATTTCCATAGCCACCCCATGAACTAAAAGGGCACAGTTACATTTTGTGAAAAAGTACTGTGTCTCATTCAACCCTTCAGAGCCTTGGCACTTCCATGACCATTTGTGCAGTGACATCCTTCCCAGGCATAGCAAGCACTCACTTGGGGGGCAAGCTGTGTCAGCACATATCTCAGTGTGCCCAGAAGGATAACAAATAGAAGAGCATATCAGCATATGATATCACTATTAAATGCATAAGCCATGGTTAGCCCAGCCATCTGTGCCTCCCTTTGACACTGCACTGATAGCCCTAGTGATCCAAAAAGCAGACTCCTGGATCTGGCCCCTCACACAGAGACTTACTGGCCCCAATCCTTGCTAAGCCCTCTTCTTCCTGATACCCATTTATTCGGTTACCTGTCATGGTTTTCATTACAAACTGCCTAGGACTTCACAGACTGAGCAATTAAATTAGCAAGGTAAACTTACATTTGCTCTGAACATTGACTGACTTCTCATTTTTTTCAGCTGCTTGAAGTAAACCTGCAAAGGTTCTGGTGACTTCCATTGAGGGGTGGCCCATCACTCCCCCAAATGTGCCTTTAGGGGCTGATGATCATCACTCCTCACTCCTCTCAAGGCAGGTTTGTGAGACTTCCATCCCTCCCGCTGCTCCTGATGGCATCCTTCAGTGGAGACTAGGCATGAGGGGACTGGTGCCACCTGATCCCAGGGACCCTGCCACCAACCCTGGGACCACAGGTCCACTCGGCCTTCTCCCCCTGAGGAAGGAGCTAGAGAGACCTTTGAATGCACCTAGGGTATAGTATAGGTGACGGGTAACTTACTGCATTTTGTACCACTGCACTTCATATTTGTTTATAAATTCATACTTTTGTTACTCCTGTGTCCATGCTTGCTGTCTGTGCTAACACGATGGTGAGGCCCAGCTCCGCCTGCAAGAAAACAGAAGAAACAAAACACACAGCAAAATTCCCATAATACTTTCTTTTTTCCCAAAATATAAAACAGTTGGTAAACTAGGTAAACAAGAAAGTTCACTGCTGAGCACAGTCTCTGTAAGCGCAGCAACTCTTGGTAGATCTCCCATAAGGAATTGGTAAGAGCTTTTTCAAGTGGACATAACAGGAGGTTGAACAAAGTGACATTCTATTGCATTGTCTTTGATGGGCACACCAGGCAAGCCATAGCCCCTGGAGCAAAAGGTCACACTCTACTCCCATTGCGAAAAAGCAGATTTTTTCTTCCCTTTTGCTTCTGTAGGGAAGAAGGCACAACAACTGAACTTGCAAACATTACTTTGGTGCTTCTCAGGCTGAAGTTAGTACCCTTTTGATCTTGGCTTACCTATTGATTCCCGGTAGCTTTCTTTCATGAAAGTCCAATATTTTATTTTCTATGTGCAGTGGAGTGGATGGGGCTCCCAAACTCATTGTTCATTGGCTGTGACTACCCAGACCAAGTAGCCAGTTTGCTGTTTGCCTGAATCACGGCAGATGACCTAATGCATTCGGATGACCCTTCCATTGTCCCATGTGCAAACCTTGGCTTTAGCAATTTGGGTTATTTTATCTTAACATGCCAGAAAATACATGTGATCTCCTCGAGCAATGTCTTTCTTTGTTATTGTTAAGAAAATTCTTTCATGATGTGCTTCTGCTTCTCCAGTCTCCTAGACCCAGGCAGGTATGTAGGGAAAGCAAAAGCCACACTTAGTCTCTACTCATCGCTGGATAGCTCTGTCAGCTTGATGTATTTTCCTCAACTTTCTCACATCTTCTCAGCCCAGCGGCAACCAAGGTCCACGCCGCCAATCCTTCATTTCATCCTCTAGGGACAACTGCACTTCCATCTTCCTGGGACCCTGAAGGCACACTTGTAGGAACAGTCACAGGCACTGGTTTGCGGACCTCTGGTGTGGCAGTGCTTGACAATAAGTGAGGGGGAGGACATAGGAGCTCTTAAGGGAGAATTGAGGCTTAAAGGCTTGGCTTCCTCTTCCTGCTCCTCCCCTTCCACAGTGACATCTGGCTTTTTATCAACAGCCTGGCTGCTGTCTGACTTCTTCTTGGACTTCAGTAGATTCAATGGGGATCAACCTCCTTTTCAGTTACAGGAATGGCAGCTGCACCTGTAGGTGGCACCATAAAATCAAAAATTGTCATTAGACCCAGTGTGTGGCTACACCACTCCAAATTGCCAGTAAGACTCACATTTGACCTTGACCCATTCACATTGATGAACTCACACACTCCACTTTCAGTATAGAATTGGCCAGGGAGGACACTCCAGATCACCTCCAGGATCACACCCTATCATCAGTGGACTGGTCGAGTTTCACCCATTACTTCCTAATGATTGTCTCCATTGCCCTAGGCAGTCCGACTAGGTGCACATCTCTTCCTCCATGTTGGCCTTTGTATAAGGCTTCCTTGGCTTCTTGTAGGCCATTGGCTCAGGTGGCAATGTCAACTTATGTCAGTTTTGTAATTATTCTGGTCTGACTAGCTACCCTGCATCAATGAAGATTTCCAGCTGTCCCCAGTCTATGAGTTCCTCTTGAGTAACAAGGCACAGTGGTGACATCTGCTCTCCGTATGGTGTAATCATAACATATGTCGCATACTTTTTCTATCCATACCTTGCATGCATGACCAAAATAGCAGTCACAGTACCTGGTGGGTGGTACACTATGGACTGAATCCTCAAGGCCTATGGTTTGTTCTACCAAGAAACATTCTAGGTCTTCCCTCGCTTTGCATGTGGAGTGCCTTCAGATGCTGGTGGTGCAACCACTCATCCATGCCATGATCCAGTCCTGATGGCTCTTTTTACAATGATCCTCCCCTGACATACTGACTTGTTTCTTTTTGTAAACATTCAATAAAGATCCGTATACCATTTATACCATGCGCACATCTGAGGCTTGATAAAGTTACTTGTAAAATTACTGTTACAGTCTTTACGTCTGTGTCCCTCCTCTGTCTCCTTTTAATAGAAAGAAAGTACCTGGTTTGAATCCTCGGAGGATGGATTTGAGGCAGGAGTCTTTTGTCAGGGTCACACAGCAAAGGTGGGCAGGGGTCCTTGGTGGGCTTCCCTCCTCTGGGCAAGTGGCGAAAAGGGTCAGGAGTGAGCTGGGTGGCCAGTGACTCTTGGGGCACGAGTGCTGAATCTGTGTTGTCGTAAGGGGTCAGTTGTAAGAGTCAGAGGGTGTACTGCTGTTCAGTGATCTTGCTGCTTTTGCTGATACACAGGGCCTTCCTCTTCGATTTCTATGATTCTGCCAGAGTCATGCTGCATCTCTGACATGCAGGCTGCTCCTCATGCACGTGACCAGCAAGCAGGCCCTCTTCTAACCCTGCTTATCAGCATAGCACAGCAGTTTCCTGCTTCAGGCTGCAATCACAAAATTCCATTGCATTTCAAATTAAATGTTCTGGCTAGCTGCTCTCCCAAACAGTCCACATGCAGCTAAGTCAGCTGTGAAAATAAACTGTGGGCACAAGTTGTACCTTTTTTTTAGACCCAAAACTTTTAGGGCCCATATCATAGTGGTTTCTGAACCAGTTTGCACCCAATAAACTTAAGATGTTGTAGGAGGGGTACCCAAAGCATGGTGACCCTAATTCCAGCATCCCCCAAATTCTGGCAGATGAGCCCATGTGTGTAAGGGCTGGGTCAGCTTCCTGTGCCTAGGGATATATGATGGCATCTCACTCATTAGAGCACTTGCCTTATGCTATAAATACCAGTTCTGCACCGAAACCAGTTACCTTGCATCATGGGTCAGGAGCGACAAGGACCCAGGGGCATCTTAAAACGCACTCTGGGGCACCAAGAATATGAGACCGAACACAACTTTTTTTCAGCTTATAGAGTCCAGCCTCTGTAGAGTAACTACTATACATGCATAGCTCTTTAAAGGGAAACATCCACCTCCTGACAGGCCCAACCTACGTGTGAAGCAGGGCCTGATTAGCAGTTTAATAAATATGCACATTTTTGTTACTTACTGTGACATTTTTAATTTTAAATTCTATCTGGTTGATCCTGCATCCTCCCCACTGGCATTTTAGAACTCCTGTCATTACTGTATTCTATGTACGGAGCTGTTTGAAGAGATGGCAATACAGATTACTATATCGCTGTATCTTCAGACAGCTCTGGTTTGGAGTCTGCATGTGTCCGTGATATACTGAGACCAGGTACCGACTGGCAGGGTGCATGTCAGCTGGTACATAGTCTCATTATACCACAGAAACACTTAGGCTCCAAACTGGAGCTGTATGTACTTTCCCTTATACTGTTAGCCTATGGAGGAATCCCGGCTGCTCCCTGTAGGACACGTCATCACAGGGACAGCCACGGGTGTTTGTGGGTGTGCCGGGGAGGGCTAGGAGTTCTAAAATGCCAGCGGGGAGAGTGCAGGATCAACCAGATAGAATTTAAAATTAAAAATGGCACAGTAAGTAACAAAAATGTGCATATTTATTAAACTGCTAATCAGGCTCTGCTTCACACGTAGGTGGGGCCCATCAGGAGGTGGACGTTTCCCTTTAAATAAGAACAGCTATCTCTTTATTTATTAACTTTTGGTAATCAGGTAAGTGTACTAGGCAACAAACCTGCCTATTTTCAGGCACGACCCGAGAGAGTACAAAATGAGAATACAGTAATAACAAACAGTAAGGTACAGCAATGACAACAATTAGGAATGTAATGAACATAACTGTCAGGGCAACAATATCACAGAAACTTAATATACATACATAGATAATAGTAAACAATAACACAAGTTAGAGTGGGATACAATTTTGGCATAATTCACTGGTAACAGTCAAAATAGCCTAGCTAGGAGAGAAAAAAGATAAAGAAAACACACAAATAGACAAAATATATACTTTTTTCCGCCAATGGCATGAACACCGCTGGGGATAATACAGTGTAAACAGCAAACACTTAAATGTGAGGTGAGGTGAGTTATTCTTAATATGATGGGGGAGTGAGTTCCAAAACCTAGGTGCAAAACAGGCAAAAGCTTGCTCACCCATTTTAGATGAGCAGGGCCAAACTGAGAGCATTGGGAAGCAGGAGGATCTAAGGGATCTTGGAGTGAGAGACCGGGGTAAGCATGCCACCCAGAGTGGCAGGATGAGGGGTTCTGGTAAGGGAGTCAATAAAACAGCCTAGAGCATATGAACGGAGGGCACTGGGAGACAGCCAGTGTAAGACAGCATAGAGTAGGCAGTGATGTGTTAGGCGAGGAGCCGATAAGGCGAATCTACAGATATTGTTATAAGAAGTTTCCCACTTGCAGAGAACCCCAGCATTGGCATGAGAAAATACAGGGAGGGCATATAGGAGTTGACGGAGTAAAACACCTCCTGCTACCGAGATTCTAGTAGCCGGGTTGAGTGAGTGGCGCCACTCTATAGGCCGCACCAATCTTAGCGTTAACTGAGCTACATACTTCATTGATATGTGCAGCAAAATCATGTACCAGGTCAAGCGTAACCCCGAGATATTTGAAGGTTAAGGAGTTAGAAACAGCAGTACCATCGTAACAGTGGACCAAAAGCTTAGGGGACTCCGTGGGCACTTTTTTAGCAGATCCAAAAAGCATGGGCTGGGTCTTAGCTATGTTTAGGATTTGATAGTTAGACGAAAACCATGACTGAAGGGCCTGAAAGTCCAGGGAAAGATTTTGATTTATATCCACCATAGACTTGGAGGCAGAGTAAAGCACTAGGTCATCTGCATACAAGAGTATACTGCTGTGAGGCAAAGGAACAGGGATGTCGTTAAGGAACAGAGAAAAGAGTAGGGGACCAAGGATAGATCCCTGCGGGACCCTACAGGTGATGGGGCAGTGGAGGAGAGAACCTTACAGAACAAGACAGTGTGAAAGCGATTATCAAGGTAGCTAGCAAATCAGGATAGGGCAGAGTTGGAGGCACCTAGAGCCTGCAGCTTAGCCAGTAGTAGTAGAGAGTGATGTACCATATCAAATGCTTTAGAGAAGTCTATGAACACAGTTCCAGTGAGTAGGCTCTTGTCCATGTTACATTTAACATCACTTGTAAAGTGGGTCAGCGTAATCATTGTGCTGTGCCCAGCTCTAAAGCCATGTTGTACAGGGAATTAAAGGTTGAATTTGAGAAGGTAATCAGAGACCTGATGATAGACTAGTTTCTCAAGCAGCTTGCTGAGCATGGGGAGGAGTGATATGGGGCGATAGTTAGATAGGATCTTGGTGTCACCTTTCTTAAGTATGCAAAAGTGTAACTACCTACTATCTCTATACTTGCCCAAGACACAATACTGATTATGTAACTATGATTTTTCCACTGTATCACTAGTTTTCACAAAATGTAAACCTCAATTCCGCACATTATTGTTTGTATCAATGACTATGTCGGTTCTGACTGCTAGCACCTTTGACAATGTCATGCTCCTTGATTGGACCTGAATAGCTACCTAATCTGTATAGGCCTTTTTTCACTAACTTAATTGTATTATCCACGTTATGTGATTTTCTAACCACTGTATTGCACTGTCCAACTGTTGTTTTGACTGTACTTTGACGTGGAGCCTTTGTAAATGAGTCTATGACTCAAAAGTTGAAAATCTGATCTCTTCAACACATAAATAAACACAGGTATAGTTCTGGCCATTTTCCAGACCAAGGGGACAGAGGCAGAACAGACAGAGAGGTTAAAAAGCGTGGTTACGGGTGCCACAAGCCAAGTGGCAAACTGTTTAAGAATCCCAGGATGAATGCCAACAGGGCCTGCACCACCACAGGCAGGGATAGTATTTAGTAATTTAAAGACATCGTGGCATGTAACTGGTGACAGCTCCAGAGGAGGGGGAGCAGTGGCAAGCAGGGATGAGGCAGCCCGTTCATAGAGGGATGTGGTAGGGGTGGGGGTGGGAAGTGTGGAAAAGAGGGCATTGAAGGCATTAGCAGTGGTGAGAGGGTGGTTGCAATTGGTATTATTTATATACATATCATTAGGGGTCAGAGGCTGTTTGTTCCCAAGAATTTCCTTAATTTGAGATCAGTAATGTTTAGGGTTGGAGGCAGAGGAACCGAGGAGGTTCCTGTAGTATGTACTCTTGGCGAAGCGAATCTCCTTTTCACAAGTATTCCATAAAGCCCTATAGGCCATGAAGTTGCATATCTGAGAATATGACTTCCATGGTAACCAGAGTTTATCCCTTTGCTTCAGAAGCTGGAGCAGGGAACGTTTGAGCCATTTGGTGACTTTCCTTTTTACCCTACGCGTGGTGACCAGAATGTGCTGGTTTTGTAGAGAGAGTAGGGTAGAGTTGAAATAGTCAGTTGTAATATTAATATCATAGGTATTGTAAAGGGGAGACCAGTCAACCAGATGTATATCATGAAGGAATGCACACATATTAAGTTTAGAGAGGTTGGAAAAAGTTAAGACTTTCGAGGGGAAGGAGGGAGGGGAAGTGTCCCAAACACAGTAAACCGGAAAGTGGTCACTTATGGAGTCAGGTAGCACTCCAGCAGAGGGTAAGAACTACTTCCTATTAGCAAGAATGCAATCTAAGAGAGTGTTGCAGACACCGTGACGGGAGATCCTCATGGGATCCTGTATAAGCTGAGTGAGATTGGCCTCGCTAGTCATGGAGGATAGGAGGGAGGAGCAAGGCCCAGTCTAGATTAAAATCACCCAGGCAGATTGTCATTTTTCCCAGTCATGGAAAGCACATGTTCTATAAATTCTTCAAAACCTTGCCTGCAGTTTCTGGGAGGTATATAAACGCAGAAAATATGAAGTTTCTTAACGCCCCCACCAATAGCAGGGAGTGAAGAACCTCACAGTTAGCAAGATGGGGATCCTGCATTATAGATACATTTAGATGAGCCTTGTAGTATAGAGCCAAACCCCCACCTCTTTTGGCACTACAGCAATCCACCCCGAAGCAAATTATATCCCTCGAGGGAGCACAGGGAATCCGCAATGGAAGGCTGAAGCCAAGTTTCAGATAAGGCAAGTATATCTGGGTTATTTGCACACACCTAAGCCTCAAGTTCCGGGTGGTTAGCCATCAGACTCCTTATACTGTAGTTTATGCTTCTTTAGCTAGAATGGTTGTTTCTATAGTTTTTGATATAATCCACCTCTCTATCTATAAATTACTTGTGCCTCTAAATAAAATGCAGCTCTCTAGGAGAGGAGCTTTAAGAGCTAGGACATTCTCACGAACGCTTAGCCCCATTGATAAAGTACCCCCTTTTTGTCAACTACTAATCATAATTTGAAGTCAAGTGACAGTCAGTATTTTTCTTTTTCCCCATCTATGGTATTAGCTCATATTTTACTCACTTTTAAAACACAATATGATGTGTATTTCTTTTCACTTAGGCTTAGCTTGCTTTAAAATGAATGTCATCAATTGCTTCTTCCACATCAGTTTTGTAAAAGTGGGTGGGGAAATGTGTGACTCAGAAATGGAGTTAAAATGAAGTTTGCAATATTAATTTAACAGGAGCATTTAAACTGAGCAAGGATATTCCGGGCTCCACCCCCTGTAATGGAGCAACAGCTTTCTGAAACATTTGGGAGTTTTTTTTGCCAGTGTTCACACCTTGCTTGTAATCATTTGCAAGCCTGTCATTTTGGCATAATAAATTCTAACTCAATCTATATATAGGATAGTGCATGGGGAACGGTTGACAACAGGGCTATTCTTCCACCGAGTTGGCACTATGACAACGGCTTACCCGAGAGCGCAGCCCCGAGAGGTAAGCCATTGTCATAGTGCCAACAAGGTGGAAGAAGCCCTGTTGTCAACCGTTCCCCATGCACTTTTCTTTATAGTGTATGATGGAACAGCGTTTTCTGACAAAAAAAAAAACAAACAATCACTACTTTGTATTGCTGCTTACAAAAATGTTTACTTGGTTACTGGAACAACTTAAATTTACATTCTTTGCGTTTTCACACTTGAAATGTTTAGATTAACATTTAAACTTTTGAAAACTCACATACAGCAGCACCCAGAACAGCACAGCAATTCACAGAAAGTGGCTTTGAAAGTACTGCCGCCGACATTGCTGCTAACGCTATCTGTACTGTCAAATGAATGAACCCTAACTGTCAAATTGTGCTCGAGGACATGGTTTGTGACGTGCGCAGTGCAGTGAGACTAATAGTTCTGCTGCTCTGTGATCGTCGCTACTGTGTGACTACAAGGTTTGGAAAACGATCGATTTCGGTGGAGAACGACGTTCCACCATACACTATATTATAGTATTGTTCCACTAAAGTAAAATGCTTAACTATGAGGGCTAATGCACTCAGTATTGTGGTACCGTAACTAGTGATGTCATGATATAAAATTGTAGGTATCAGTATAGTAGTAGAGTAAGAAGTATCATCATTGACTGATTTCACAGAAAACCCTTTAGGGCAGAAATATGCAGATAAATAGTACACAAATTCATACAGGACAGTGAGATACTAACGTTACAATAGGTACAGTGAGATATTAAGGTAACAATGAGGTTCTAGCAATGAAATAACGTACAATACAATACAATACCATAGTTGATCTAATGCAGCCACTAATTCAATGTACCCAGCGAGATACAGTAAGTAACTGAGAGATAGGGCTTAACTGAGGTTAGTAATGAAGATTTACAGTGGGTTGACTAAAGCACGTGCTCATGGAGAGATGTCAGAAGGGGGCGCAGGTTACAGGTCAGCGATAGCAGTTGCAAGGACCAGGAGGAACGACTGACAAAAGAAGCTGGGATTTAAACATATTGATAGAGCCAGTGGATTTTATAGTGGGGAGCAGTAAACATATTGATAGAGCCAGTGGATTTTATAGTGGGGAACAGTAAACATATTGATAGAGCCAGTGGATTTTATAGTGGGGAGCAGACCATTCCAGAGTTTGGTGAATCTAAAGGAGAAGCAGGCTTGTCCTGAGATTGTTTTCTTATGAGATAGCACATGGGCATTTTGTTCGACACCCCTCATGGCATACTTTTATTCAGTCTTGCGGAGCAAGGCCTGGACACAAGGGGACAGCAAGCCAAGAAGGGCTTTCTTTCCAGTAATCAGGGTGCAGTATTGTAATCTCACATCAAGGTTTAGCCAACCAATGTCACTATAAAGTACACAGGGGTGAGAGTCTTGCCTTAGGTTGAGTTCAAAGTGACACAATCTACTCAAGAGACCACTGACCCTGGTGAGAACATTGGCATTAGTGACTCCATAGACCACTGGACTATAATTTATTATGCTGATGATGTAGCATCTGACCAGGAGTTTCTTTATCTCTGGCAGGAAGCTGTTCTGCTGCCTGTAGAGTAATCCAAGTCTTGAGTTGGCAGTCTTGACTAAGGTGTCAACGTGCGATGCATAAGAGAGTTGAGAGTCAAGGGTGATTCCCAGGTCTTTGAAGGTAATTACCTGCTCTAGGGGTTTCCAGAAGAAGAGATAATTTTTAATGATTAGGAGGATGGTGATTTGCCGTGAGTGGCTGAGCATAGATTTTTTTTTTTTTTTTTTTTTTTAGTGTTCATGACATGTAGGTTGAAAGTGAACCAGTCCTGGACCACTGAAAAGTTGAACTGTAGCTTCTGCTGTATTATCTGCAGGCATTTGTCAATAAAGGAGATTATAGCATTGTTGGCATATAGCAGAATATTAGCGGACTTATAGGCTGCTGGGAAGTCATTTTTAAAAAGGCAGAAAAGAAGGGGGACCCAGGATTGACCTTTGGGGGACACTAACAGCCACAGGTCTATATTCTGAGAGAGAGCACCCTGGCATTTTACTGAGTTCTATCTGCCAGATAGCTGAAAAACCACTGGGTGGCATCAGCAGAAATGAACAGTTTGATAAGTTTCTGGCAAAGTAATGTATGCTTGACAAGGTCAAAGGCCTTGGTAAGGTCTATGAAGACAAAACCTGCCATGTCACCTCTGTCAAGTGCGCCATGGAGCAGATCAGTGCACAGCAGTAGTACTGTCATCAGTCCGTGCGTTTTCCTGAACCCATGCTGCTCCTTGGTCAGGAGTTCATGCTGTTGTGTTAGCTGGTCATTTACCACCCTTTCTAGCATCTTAGATAAAGGTTGTAGGATAGAGATAGGGCAGTAGTTCAAGGGCAAGCCATGGTCCCCACCCTTTGAATACTGAGGTTATGTGTGCTACCTTCCAGAGCCTTGGTACTTTCCTCATGGAGTAGGATAAATTGAAGATGATTTGGAGGGGGCAGGTAACCTCCCATAGGACCAGTTTAAGGAGCTACATGTGTATGTTGTCCAGTCCTATCCTATCCTCATTGTAACTTTGTGCAAAATTGAAATAATCTGCAGCATTTCTAATTTTAGGAAAACAGTAAGACTCTGATTGGAGGAATGGGGGGGATCCGTGATCATGGTTGCAACTGGAAACTTTCGTGCTGCTGGAGCAGCAAGTTAAGATGCACACAGGTCCATTTTCAGAGGAAAGAATGCAGAATGAATTTGCAGCCCTGAAGGTGGACAAGGCTATGGGACCAGACAGGATTTACCCCAGGGTACTAAATGAACTTAGGGAGGTTCATGCTGCTCCACTGACAGCCTTATTCAACAACTCACTACAAACAAGAGTGGTTCCAGAGAACTGCAGATGGGCTAATGTTCCTATACGTGGAGCAGCAGCAGGGAGAAGGCTTGCAATCATAGGCCAGTCAGTCTCACTTCAGTGGTGGGGAAATTGATGGAAACACTACTGAAAGAAAGGCTGATAGAGTATCTTAAATCCAATTGACTGGAGGACTACAGAGAACACAACCTCATGGGAGGAGGTCATGCCAAATGAATCTAATAGATTTCTTTGACTGGATGACCAGGGAAATTGATGAGAGGGGAAGCAGTGGATATGGCATATTTAGACTTTATCAAGGCCTTTGACATGGTGCCGCATAGAAGGCTGATTAGGAAGTTGACCAACCTAGGAGTGGGATCTATGGTGATAAATTGGGTTAGAAACTGGATACAGGATAGCAGACAGAGAGTGATGGTTAATGACAAACATTCTGAAGAGGGAAGTGTGACAAGTGGGGTACTACAGGGCTCAGAACTGGGACCAGTCCTCTTCAATATCTTTATAGGGTATATTACAGAAGAGCTGGAAGGGACAGTATGCCTTTTTGCAGACAATACATAAATCTGTAACAGGGAAGACACTCAGGAGGGGGTGAAAAAATGCACAGGAATCTTGGGAAACTCAAGAAATGGTCAAAAACTTGGCAGTTGGTGCTCAGTGCAATAGTGTAGTATCCAGTTCAGCCAACCTTGGTAAACAAAAGATATAATTTTTAAGGAGTAGCTCTCTACCAATCAAGGCACACAGATTCAGTAGACAAATTGATAGTAATAGAGCCCACTCACCCAGTGTAATCAAAAATTATTTTATTCTCTTTCAGCTTGTTTTTGAAACAGTCAGTTGCCCAAGGATACAGTGTTCATATTTTTTCTTTAAACGTTTCGGACCTTCATCAGTAAGAAACACTGTACAAATCAAAATCAGATTTTTTTTTCTTTTAATATCGTGTATGTCTGTAACCCCCTTGTTCCCAGGAGTTACTAGAATCCCACTTAGAATCAGTGGCAGGCAGGGAGAGGCACCTTGTGAAATGCCAGTTAAATGGATTTCACACTGTCACACTCTGTTTTCAGTCTCAGCTGAGCTGAAGTGATGATGTCACCATAGAACTATCACAGCAGCATGAGCCACAATGGAATGCTAGCTGCAGGGGTTAGCAGTAGAATGTTGAGTTAGAGTCAGTAGTCTGTAGAGTAGGCTGAAGAGAGAGTCTGTAGAGTGAGGAGCGCTGCAGAAGGCAGCTCCTCAGACTTAGCTCTGATAGAGAGCTACCTTTGGAGATTGGGTAGTGTGTTTTCATCTTAGAAGAAGAACACAGAAGACCTGCGAGTGAAGTGGTAGAGACCATTCCTAAAGGGTTTTCCAGTGCTCCATCCCTGGAGGGATGGGGGGAATTCCAGGATTCAGGGGCAATCCCCTGGTCCAGCCTGGATGGTGTTGAAGCTGCCTGAGATTCATTTGCTCTGTGAGTACCCGAGACTTTTGTATGGAAAAAGCCCTGGGGCACCTGCATTCCTGTGGTGAGTTTTTCTCTGACAAATTGACTGTCACCAAGACTGTTTCTGTTAAACATGTCTGTCTACTATGGGGTCCGGAGAGAGACTAGCCAAGTACAAAACTTTTAGGACTGTTTCTGTTAAAAGTGTCTGCCTACTATGGGGTCCAGAGGGAGACTTGCCAAGTACAGAACTTTTAGTTTGTGTCTGATTTAAAAGCATCTGCTGAAGTGGGAGTCTAGTGTAAAGACATAGCCAATTACAGAACTTTTTATTTCATGACCCCTCCGAGGTGTGAGAAGTAGAATGTTAAATGTGAAAGACTTTTCAAGATAGCATCTACAAGAGTGTTTCAGAGAAAGGTGTTATTAACCAGATGAATGGCTGAGTATAAATTTGGAAGCAAAAGGTGGGAGACCCCCCATCTGGAGTAACCATGTTTACCTTTCTGGGTTCAGTTTGGGCATCTTTATTTTCTCTCAGTGCACTTGGCCAGTGCCTGAATAAAATACCCAGATGTGGGATTTTGGATTTTCTGTGAGCCGGAGTGTGCTCATTGGTGGTCAAGAGAGCCACCAAGAATTCCTAATGAAATATGGGCAAGTCTCCTAGTACTGGCCGAGGGTGCCAAGTCAAGGGAAGTGTACCACTTCGGGCCGTGTGTGCCAAGATCCATTCAGAACCTGAGGGTTCTCTGTGTGTGTGCTCTGCACCTCAGTAATATGCATTACCAGTGGGAGTAGCCCTGTGGGGGTCCATCTTCGCTTTGTATTATTCTGTGTGTGTGTGTGAATAAAAGCCACACTCTAGAATCCCAGCCTGGTTTGGACAGTATAGTTATTGTTTCCAGTGCCTGGATTTACTTGGGTGCTCCTAGCCAGAAGTACAAACCTAGCATAATGCTGAGCAAAACTTTCTCTCAGGGACCCAGGTTGATGGCCATGCTAAATGCCCCAGGTGTAAGCCAGGTAGTTGCCACACTTGGTTTGCCTGTCTAAGGATGGCAGGCTACGAAGTACATGTATGGGTAAATAGAACTGTTCTTAGTGACTACCCCCATCCCTCTCGTTGGCGCCATGAGTGAGAGGAGCAGCCCTGCTAGTTGAACAAGGGGGCTTGTGTGGGGAGGTAACATGTCTTTCTTCTATTAAAAACACTTTTTACCATCAAGCAAGGTTATGTTCCTCACCAAACACCTCTCCGATTCATTCTCATTATACAAAACAGGGTTATTCAGTTACAATATTATCCCTGTAAAAAAAATTCAAAAAAAAACTTGAATAAATGTTATTTGTTTTTTAAAAATCATATCTGAAATAAATAATTCATATATTGTACCTTCGTCATAACATACAAAACAAACTTATTGGTATATAGAACAAGGGACCTTACTTCCATTACTTCATATATTGTCTTATTCACAAATCCCCCAAAAAGCCCCCAAAAATACATTATACATATAATATGTATAATGAGGATGAATGGAGAGTGTTTGGTGAGGAACATAATCTTGTTTGATGGTAAAAAGTGTTTTTAATAGAAGAAAGACATACAAGATGTTAAAAGAAAAACATTTTTTCTGATTTTGATTTGTACAATGTTTGTTTCTGATGAAGGACTAGGGTCGGAAACGTTTAAAGAAAAAATATAAACACTCTATCCTTGGGCAACTGACTGTTTCAAAAACAGGCAAAAAAGAGAATAAAATGAAAGAATTTTTGATTACACTGGGTGAGTGGGCTCTATTACTACCAATTTGTCTATTGAGTTTGTGCTCAATGCCAAATTGCAAAATAATGCACTTTGGGCATAGAAGTCCTGGCACTGAGTATAGGATGGGGGGTACTAACAGTGACAAAGTGGAAAAGGGACCTCGGAGTTATCATATGAAGACCTCAAGGTGGCAGGGCAGTGTGTCAAGGCAGTGAGTAGGGCTAATGGACTGCTGGGTTGCATAGGGAGGGGGTGTTGCCATTATATTGCTCACTAGTGCAGCCACACCTAGAGTACTGTGTTCAGTTTTGGAGACCACACCTCAGAAAGGACAAAGACAGAGCAGAGGTGGTCCAGAAGAGGGCAAATAAAATGGTACATGGTTTGCAGGAAAAGCCCTACAAGGAGAGATTACATAGAAACATAGAATTTGATGGAAGATAAGGACCACTTGGCCCACCTAGTCTGCCCATTTCCCTACCTAATGGATAAGCTGCAGATCCTAGTTAACCAACAGCCTACTTTTTCCTACCCCCACCCACTAGAATTGCCGTATGACTGTCGCATGCATTCTTGAAATCCACCACTGTTTTTAGCTCTACAACCTCCTCAGAAAGGCTGTTCCGTGCATCCACAACCCTCTCTGTGAAAAAAATACTTCCTCACATTACCTCTGAGGCATCCCCCCCTCAATCTTCAAATTGTGCTCCCTTGTTCTTGCACACCTCTTTTTCTGAAAGATGTTACCCTCTTGGATTTTATTGATTCCTTTGAGGTACTTGAAAGTTTCTATGATGTCTCCCCTCTCCCTCCTTTCCTCAAGGCTATACATATTAAGCTCCTTAAGTCTCTCGTCATACGTCTTCTGGTACAGACACTGCACCATCTTAGTTGCCCACCTCTGGACCGCCTCCATCCTGTCTATGTCTTTGAGGAGATTGGGTCTCCAGAACTGCATGCAGTACTCCAGACGGGGTCTCACCAGTTGTCTGTACAGAAGGATAACAACTTCCTGTTTTCTACTGGTGGTGCCTCTCCCTATGCATCCCAGTATCCCCCCTTAGCCCTCCTTACTGCCCCCTCACATTGCTTGCCCACCTTTAGGTCATCAGATATGACTACTCCCAGGTCCCTTTCCATTTTTGTTGTTGTTAGAATCTCTACATGCACACCCTAGAAGAAAGGAGAGAGAGACCGGGGGAGATAAAAGCCTACTAATACCTTAAAAGGATGAATAGGGTGCAGGTGAGAGTCTCCTTCAAATGAGAATTAGTACAGGACCAGGGGACATGTAATGAAGCTGGGGGGGGGGGGAGAATTCAAGAGTGATGTGAGAAAATATTTTTTCACAGAAAGGGTAGTGGATGGCTGGAATAGCTTGCCAGCTGAAGTTATAGAGGCTAGAACACTGGGGGGCTTCAAGCATGCATGGGGCAGACATATGGATATACATAGATTCATAGAAGTTGCAGGCAGATAAGGACCGTGTGGCCCACCTAGTCTGCCCAAGGGAACCCTCCAATATGTCGTGAATTGGTGGGTCACCAGCCCTGCCCTCCCCTCTCAAGTATACCCATTTGTTTCTCCCATGTATGCTTGAACTACATGATGGTAGTAGCCCCCACCACCTCATCTGGCAAAATTCCTGTCCTCCAAGGAGTACAGGTTTAATTCCCCAAGCCTCTCCTCATATGTTCTCCCCTTCATACCCAGCATCATCCTGGCCACCCTTCTCTGCACCGCTTCCACTCTGTCCCTGTCCCTGCAGAGACAGGGTCTCCAGAATTGCATGCAGTACTTGAGATGTGGTTGCACCAATGATACATACAGGGGGATAAGAACCTCCTTCCTCCTGCTGGTGATCCTCCTTCCTGTGCATCCAAGCATCTGATTTGCCTTTCCCACTGCTTTCCCTCACTGTTTGGTCACTTTAAGGTCATCAATAATAATTACGCCCAGGTCTCTCTCCTCTCCTGTGACCATTAGCACCCCCCCAGCGTATATGCCATCCCTGGGTCCCTATGCCCCAAATGCATGGTTCTGCATTTCCCTGCATTGAACCCCAATTTCCACTTTATGGACCACTCCTCCAACTTCTTCAAGTCCGTCCCATCCTATCTACCCCGCCCCGAATGTCCACCCTGTTACTTAGTTTAGCATCGTCAGCAAACAGTGATGCTTTCTCTCCCACCCCCACAGTAATATCACATATTAATATTAAAGAGCACTGGTCCCAACACAGACCCTTGAAGCACTCCACTGGTCGCTGTTCCCTCTCTTGAGCATACACCATTTACCAGCCCCCTCTGGCTTCTATCCCTAAGCCAATTTTCCACCCATTTCTCTATCCCTGTTCCCATCCCTAGGTTTCTTAATTTCATAACCAACCTTTAATGAGGGACAGTATCAAAGGCCTTTCTGAAGTCCAGGTAGGCCACATCCACTGCCCCACCCTGGTTTATTACCTTGGTCACCTCAACAACGAATTATTTTTTTTCTTACCCCAGGAGTTCTCCAATATTCCTAACTCTTGCAGTCAGCCTTTGAAGTAGAACTGCCTGGAGACAGAGTCTTATGCTAATGATAGAACCTATCATTGGCGCTTGCCACTTTTCAATTGCTGCCCTTATCAGCTGCGTTCTATAACGCCTCAGATTTCTTTCTCCGCCTGCCAAGGCAAGAAATCTCTGAGATTTCTCCTCACAGTTGTTCCTGAGTGTTACTTTGAAAAGTATAAATATTTTTCTTAGAAATTTTCATTTGCTGCCTTTATTACCTGTTCTAATAGTAAACTGCTAGCTTTGGAGTAGATATTTAAGTTTCTCTCGGTGTCTCTCGGTTCGGGATAACCACTGAGGAACCAAGGTTTAGTTAGTATAATAACAGTTTTGTGACTAAAACACTGCTAAATTTTAGCTAAGTTTGTTTCTGTTTTTTTAGTCAAAAGAACCGCTAATCTCGGTTCTTTTTCTACAGACCCTGGTTCTTACATACAAACATAAGAACTTGCCAGTAGAAATAGGCCACCTGGTCTATCAAGTCTGCTCAAGTGTGCAGTTAGCACCCTCACCTTGCAGCTGCCCTGCCCCCTCCCTTTCCCAATTATCCCCCCTCACCTTGTCCCATCCCCTTTTGAAACTACACATTGTCTTACAGGCTACCACCTCCTCTGGTAGAGCATTCCATTCTGCCATGACCCTCTCCGTGAAAAAGTGTCTCCTCATTTCCATCCTAAATCTTCCCCCCTTCAATCTAAGACTGTGTCCTCTCGTGTCCCTCGTCCTCCTCAGCCTAATTATCCCTTCAGTGCCTGCCTTGTTTATCCCCTTAAAGTACTTATAGGTCTCAATCATATCCCCCGGTCCCTTCTCTCCTCCAAGGAGTACATGTTCAGCTCTCTCAGCCTCTCCTCATATAGTCTGTATTCCAATCCCTGGATCATCCTTGTTACCCTGTGTTGTACCACTTCCAGTAATTTCACATTCTTCTTCAGATATGGGTGCCAGTAACATAGAAACATAGAATATGAGGGCAGATAAGGACTGCTTGGCATACCTAGTCTTCCCATTTCCCTACCTGCTGGATAAGCTGCAGATTCTAGTTAACCAACAGCTTACTTCCTCCTACCCTCCACTAGAATTGCTTTATGTCTGTCCCACGCATTCTTGAATTCTCCTACTGTACTCCAGGTGCAGCCTGACCAGTGCCCTGTAGAGAGGCAGGATCCCCTCCCCGCTCCTGGAGGAGATCCCTCTTGCAATACAACCCAGCATCCTGTTGTCTTTTGCTGCCACCCTCCTACACTGCTCTGTGTTGTTCATCTTCCTTGTTACAGCCACCCATAGATCCTTCTCCTCCTCCTCGGTGAAACCTAGCTGCACCCCTCCCAGCTGGTAACCCTTCTCTGGGTTCTTTGCAGCAATGTGCAGGACTTTGCACTTTTTCACATTGAACCCCAACTGCCACGATTCTGACACTCCACCAGTTTGGTCAGGTCATCCTGCAGTTCCTGCCAACCTGCTGTACCTTCCATCACTGCCCCCAATTTGGTATCATCAGCAAATAGATTGATCTTATTCCTGATGCCATATAAGATGTCCGCTATGAAGATTCCAAACAGCACTGGCCCCGGTACCAATCCCTATGGCACCCCGATCGTCACAGCCTTCGGAGATGAGAGTTCCCTCACCACCACTACCCTCTGCTGTCTCCCCTGCAGCCAATTCTCAATCCATTTAACCATCCTAGTCCCCGCCGCCCCCACATATCTCAACTTCCCTCCCAACCTCCCATGTGACACCAAATCGAAGGTCTTACTGAAGTCCAAGTATATGATATCCACCGCATGACCCTTGTCCAATTCTCTCATGGCCCAGTTGTAATACCCAACTACGTTCATCTGGCAGGATTTTCTGGAGACAAACCCATGCTGGTGACTATCCTGAAGCCCATTGTCTTCCACAAAGGTCACCAGACTTTCCTTAAATATTGTCTCCATCAGCTTCCCCACAATGGAAGTTAAGTTTACCAGCCTGTAATTACCCAGCTCATCCTTTGGTCCACTTTTATGGATGGGTACCATGTGGGCCATCCTCCAGTCATGCGGTATGCACCCTGTGTCCAGGGAGGTATTGAATAGTTCCGCCAGCAGTCCAGACAGGATCTCGTCCATTTCCTTCAACACCCTGGGGTGTATGCCATCCAGTCCTGGTGCCTTATCCACCCTCAGAGCCCTTAACCCCTCCAATACCTACCCTCAGTGATTACCCCATCCACTACCCCCTCTTCCCCCCGCCCACCCGCTGCAGTAGCTGCCCTCCTTTCTCCCTCATGAATACAGAACAGAAGTACTCATTCAGTGCTTCTGCCTGATCCACCCTTTCTCTGCCCACCCCTTCCTTCCTGATTCTCACTATCTGGTCCTTGTAGCTCCTTCTCTCCTGAATGTATCTGAAGAAGTCGTTTTTCCTGTCCCTGATGCCCTGCGCCAGCCTCAATTTCCTAGAGGCCTCAGAAGCTCTGACTCCCCTGGTAACTTCCTTGGACCTCTTCACATACTCCTCTTTATTCTCCCCCTTCCTGGATTTCATGTATTTCTTAAACACTACTTTTTTAACCCTCACCATTTCTAAGACCCTCTACTGAATTAGTTTAGTTTTGTAGCCCTTCCCTATTTGCGCTGCAATCTGGTACATGTCTAAGTAGCCTTCAATATCCCTAATTTGATTTTTTCCCATTTCTGATTCACATCCCAGTGTGGCTGTATTCCTTCCAGATGCCCCTTAAGATTTCACTCATCCTACCAAAGTCAGCCTGTCTGAAGTCCACCACCCTGGTCCCTCTACCCACTGCTTCTCTGTTCATATTAAATGTGAACCACACCGAATGGTGGTCACTCCAAACCAGTGGTTCCTCCACCACCGCCTCCATTACAGCCTCCCCATTGGCCAGAACTAGATCCAGTGTTTTCCCCAACCTAATTGGCTCAGTGACCATCGGTGGCAGGAAGCAGTCCTGGAAGGCATCCAGGAGTATTTGCTCCCTAGCACTCGAGGTGGCTGGGGTACCCCAATCCACTCCTGGTAGACTGAAGTCCCCCACAATCACTATGTTACCTTTCCCACACCTTCATAATTTGCTCCACCAGCTCCCTGTCCAGGTCTTCTCCTTGAGTCGATAGCCTGTATACCACCCCCATCCTGAGAATCCTATTCCTCATTTCCTGGAATTGCATCCACAAGGCCTCTGTCTTACCTTCCTCCCCCCCCTCTTCTTTGCACACTTATCCCTTCCCTTATGTACTGTACACGCCACCTCTCCCCCTTTTCCTTTGCCTCTATCCTTCCTATAAATCCTATACCCTGGGTCCATTAGGTCCTGGTCCTGGTATTGGTTGGCCCATGTTTCTGTGATGGCAGCTATGTCCACCATCCCCTCTGCCAACAGCACCTGTAGTTCTGTGGATTTGTTCCCCAGACTCTTTGCATTCAAGGAGACAACCTGTTGTGTGTAGTGCAGCTTTAAAAAAATGTTAGACAGCACAGCTTTAAGAAATGTACTTCCTGTGATCCTGTAAATCTTCCTGTGTATGTTGAGGACAGTTTTCCCCTTATGTCTGTGCTGAATAGAAGTAAACAGAGAAGGCCTAGATTTCTGTGTGATGTGTTTTCTTATTACCAAGACCCTGATGCATTTAAGATACTTATTTTCGGCCATCAAATACAACAAACTGCCGATGAGGATGGGATAAATTTTCATAGCTCCAGCTTTCTGAATTACACCATTTTGTGACTTTCTGCATTGGAGGCAAGTAAGCAATTTGGAACTGTGGAGTATCATGGAAACTTCAGCTAGCTTTGAGATTTTTATACGAGTGGACTGGGATATATGGTCCAGACGGTTTGATCAGTGGTTATAACTTAATCCTGCCATACAATCAGCAAATGATCAGTTACAGGGTGAACTTATTTGAGCTGCTTTTTGTACTTTCTTGGGAAGTGAAACCTTCAAACATTTATGCAGTCTGCGTGCACCGGACTGGCCAGAGGATTTGTCATATCCAGAGCTAAAGACTAAATTGAATGCACAATACAGTTTAACAACTTTTCCAAGGGCTGAATGTTATAAATTCTACAGTTATCAGCAGAAATCAAGTCAGTCATTACAGTCTTATTTGGCTGAGATCAAAAGCTTAGCTCTCACATGTGAATGGAGCAGGGAGCATCTTGAATCTAATTTAAGCTATAAGTTTGTTATGGGGTTGAATAATGAACATGGTATGCATCAATTACTTTCTGTAAGTGTCAAGAAGTCTGCTGATGAACTTTTACAGTTGGCACAAATATATGAGGCTGCAGAAAATTATGGACATGCTAAGATGGACACTAAAAATGAGGTACAAGTAGCTGCAGTAAACCCCACATTGAAACAGCTCAAACCTAAGTCTAAACCACTGTTTTGGAAGCAAAATTCAACCACTCCACCCAAACTGTATGGCCAGTACAAATGTGCATCATGTGGGTCTTCTCAGCGTAGCAGGGACCAGTGCAATTTAGAGAAGTTCAGTGTCATGCATGTAAATGTCTGGGTCATATTGCTAAGGTTTGCAGGAGCAGGAGAACTGCGATGGTCAGTTCAGAGAGCACAGACAGTGGAGTGGTTCCTATTGCACCACAAATGTAGACTAAAGATGTTCCTCCTTTCTATGTGTTACTTAAATTGCCACAACTGAGGCGTCAGTTGCGTTTAATGGTAGACTCTGCTTCCCCAGTTACTTTTATAAACCATCAAACATGGTCTGATCTGGATAAGCCACCACTGTCTTCTTGTCATAAGTTCCTGCGTGCATTTGAAGGGCAATCAATTCAGCCACGGGGCTCGTTTACCACTTTGGTACACAGGACTAATTCTCCTGGTATACCTTTAACTTTTCTGGTTTCAAAAAAAGTGTGTCAACATTTTGGGTAGAGATGCTCAGATTCTCCTAAACATTCATATTGATCCAGCAGATTTTGGCCTACTTGCTGCTGTCCAGGTACCACAAAGCAGTAATCCGCCCAAGCTTGGAGAGATTTTAGACATGTATCCAGAGTTGTGGAAAGGCCTGGGATGTTGCACAACATTAAAGTCAAGCTAGTTACAAAGTCTAATGCAATTCCTAAATTTTGCAAACCACAGAAGCTTCCTTTTGCCTTAAAACTGGTGGTTGTGGCAGAATTGGACAGCATGGAAATGTGGATGCCTTGTCGAGGTTACCAATATCCAGAAAAAGGAATTCCAGAGACAGCTGCTAGCTGACTTCAACGATGGGCATTCAATTTGTCTGCCTATAATTTTGAGTTTACATACCAACCAATGGACCAGCATGGAAATGTGGATGCCTTGTCGAGGTTACCAATATCCAGAGAAATGGAGTTCGATATGGGACTTAAAGAGGAGCCATTAGTATGCCAGGTGGGGCCAGATAGTTTCACAGTGCAATTCAAAGATTTGGATGACTCTACTGTTGTGTGTGCAATGGAGCTACAACAGTTAGATCAGCTTCCAGTACTAGCCAAGGACATTGCAAAAGCGACTAGTCAAGATGTAATTTTGAAACAAGTATATCAGTATACGCTTGAGGGTTGGGTGCAAGGCACTATCAGTTCGGCTGAACTACAACCCTACTATACAAAGAGACAGCAGTTGTCCATTGCTGAGGGATGTCTTCTACTGGGATTTTGTGTCATAGTAGCCCAATCTTATTACTCAACTGTATTGACTCTTTTGCATGCGGGCCATCCAGGCATTGCTAAAATGAAATCACTGGCCAGACTTCATGTATGGCGGCCTTCCATTGACAGAGACATAAACCAGGTTGTGCTGTATCGATGAGAAATCTGGCAAGAGCTCCAATTCACCATTGGGAACAACCTGGCAAAGGTTGCATATTGATTTTGTGGGACCCTATTTAAATTCCATGTAGTTACTCTTAACTGATGCTTATAGTAAATGGCCAGAAATTCATCAAATGTTTTCAACAACTACAGAAAGTACCATCAAAGTGTTGAAATCTATCTTTGCTACCCATGGTTTTCTGCAAGTGATTGTCTCAGATAATGGACCACAGTTCACGTCTGTTGAATTCCAAGCATTTTGCCAGCAACGTGGTATCTACCATATTTTCTCACCTCCCTACCATCCAAGTTCAAATGGCAAAACGGAATGCCTGGTTCAGACTTTAAAAAAAAGTATGGACAAAGCTGATACTACTACATCGACGGCAATACAAATAGCCCTTTTGGACTTTCTTGTGATGTACTGGAAAACACCACATTGTGTCACAGGAATATCCCCTGCAGAATTGTTGTTTGGACGTCAGATTTGAACTTAATTGGACCTTCTTCACCCTCTAGGCTATAAGTCAGTACCTAAAATGCTTCCTAAGACCAGATCCTTCAAACCCAATGATCTTGTATGGGTCAGGATATATGCAGGCCCGAAGAGATGGATAGAAGGTATGGAGGAAAAAAAGTTTGGAAATGTTGTCTATACTGATCAACTGACTAACCAGAGGAGAGTGAAAAAACATGTGGACCAATTACGTACTAGAATTGAGACAGAACAAAAAAGGGATACCCAGAGTCGGGGTAGTTGTCCAGCATTATTTGTTCCAGAACAAGAACAGGAAGAGATAGTGGAACCACAGTGTTTGAGACAAGATGTGGCTGATGCTAATAAGATTCCACAGCAACAGCCTCCAGTCCTACTACGTCAGTCAGGATGTATAAGACGTCCACCAAAGAGAATGGACTTGTGGAGATACAGTCTAATGACATAAACTAACTGAAAGGGACATTGCAGTAATAACTTCAATAGTTTCATATTACTTCTGAATTATTTACTTACTTACTTTCTAGCTAAGTCAAGAGGGATTGTTATGTGTAGTGCAGCTTTAAAAAATGTTAGACAGTACAGCTTTAAGAAATGTACTTCCTGTGAGCCTGTAAATCTTCCTGTGTGTGTTGAGAACAGTTTTCCCCTTATGCCTGTGCTGAACAGAAGTAAACAGAGAAGGCTTAGATTTCTGTGTGATGTGTTCTCTTATTACCAAGACCCTGATGTGTTTAAGATACTTATTTTCAGTCACCAAATACAACACAACCCTCCAAGATGTTCCCTTACACTCCTTACCCAGGTTCTCACTCTTCTCAGCCCTGCCCTTCGATCCCTCCCTGCTTCCAACCAGTTTGTATGGGGGGTGGGATCGAATGTCTCTCCTCTCTGGAGAGCCTTCCCTTCAGCAATCCGCTCACCACCCCCTCCCGCCTAGTTTAAATTAACCTTTGCTTCTATGTATTCTGCTAACCTCTGGAGTCCACCAGGATCCTCAGGCAGGGAAACCGAGCAAGCTTACCCCCCATGCTGGCAGCAGGAGATCTAGGGAGAGGTCAGGAGAAGGTGCTAAAAAGGGAGAGCAGGTAGGGAGACACAGGAAGGAAGTGGGGTGGAGGGCAGTATCCCTGAATGCTAGGAGTCTAGGGAACAAAACAGCAGAGTTACAGGCTCTCATGGCTGTTGGGGAGGTGGATATGGTGGCCATAACCAAAATGTGGGCCACCTAGTATCATGACTGGGACCTGGCAGTACCAGGATATAGGATATTTCAGAGGGATAGGGAAAAAGAGAAAGGAGGGGGGTGGCGCTGTATGTGAGGGAAGGTTTGAAGTGTGTCAGGGAGGAAGGGGAGGAAGGTAACACAGAGTCACTATCGGTGCAGCTCCAGGACTCTAAAAATAGAACCCTCAGGATGGGAGTGGTGTACAGGCCACCCTCGCAGACTGAGGAGTTAAATAGGATTCTAGTGGGACAGATCAGAAGGACTTGCAGGAAGGGCAGTATGGCGATTGTGCAGGACTTCAATCTACCAGGAGTAGATTGGGGTACCCCAGCCACCACAAACAGGAGGGAGCAGGTACTTCTGGATGCCTTCCAGGACAGCTTTCTATTGCAGATGGTCAATGAGCCTACCAGGTTAGGGAACACCCTGGATCTTGTGCTGGTGAATAGTTTGTGAGGGAGCAACCACTCACGGGGAGTGACCACCACTCAGTGTGGTTCAAGATAGACATGGGGAAAGAGGGAGTAGGATCAGGCACAAGGGTGATAGACTTTAGAAGGGCTGATTTCGGGAGGATGAGGGAAATAGTACAGGGGTATCTAGCCATGATCACTCCAGATATGGACACTAATCAGAGGTGGGAGGTCATTAAACAGGGTATAGATGAGGCAACCACAACATGTATAAAAATCTAGAGTAAGAGGGCTAGAGCCAAGAAGCCTAGCTGGGTGAGCAGAGAGGACATGGAGAAAGTAAGAAAGAAAAGAGCTGCCTTTAAAAGGTACAGAAGAACAGGGAAGGGGGGACAGAGAGGAATACCAGAAGGAGTCAAGAGAGGAGACAAGGGCAGTCAGAGCAGCCAAGGCATCCTGGGAACTCAGGCTGGCACAGGGGATTAAAGTAGGGGAGAAGGACTTCTTCAGGTACATCAGGGAGAAAAAGAGCTGCAAGGACCAAATAGTGAGGATTAAAAGTGTGTTATGGGGGTTGGATACTAGGGTAAAACAGGCAGAAGCATTAAACAATTACTTCTGCTCAGTATTTACTGAAGAGAAAGGGGGAGCAGTAGCCAGGGGGCTGGGGGTGTGGACATGGGCAGGGAAGATGTGACAGACAAGGAAATCCCAGTGGGCAGGGTACTGGAGGGATTAAGGGCACTGAGGGTGGACAAGGCACCGGGGTCAGATGGCATACACCCCAGGGTGCTAAGGGAGCTAGCAGAAGTCCTGGCAGAACCCCTGGCAGACCTTTTTAATGCCTCCCTGGACTCTGGGAGTATAAATGGTGGATGCCTTAGACATAGCCACTAATGGAGACCTCTAATGAAGTGATAGAAGATGAAGAAGAGGTAGAATACCTGGGACAGGCATAAAGGAACCTTGATAGGAAAGGGAGTGAGGAAAAGCCATTGATCACATAGGCTTAGTGGCCACATACAATGTATAGGATCTACAGGCAGACTGGAGAGGCCTAGTTGTCCTTATCTGCCAACAATTTCTATGTTTCTGTATTTCTGTGAAGCTTATGGGGTTAACACCATCAAAAAAGTTTACTCCCCACGAGCAAATTCTTTAAAAAAAAAAAAAAAAAGGTATTTTGAAGATTCTGCAGGCGTCAAATTCTGTTTCACCTCTGGATAAGAGGTCTGACAGAAAGTACCAGCTGGATAGGAAGGGGCAGAGTTTTTGTTCGCTCACCCTGACCAATAAGGTGTCATTCAAACAGCAGCCTGTGATTGGGCAAAGGTGTCCTTGGCATTACATCCTCCTGAAAAGGATTCTAGAAAGATGGACAGGAGGGCTAAGAAAGGCTATCTTTCAGCTTCATTAGCTATAAGACAGGCCAACTACTAGGATCATGTTGCACAGTACCAAAAATCACTGTGGCAGTCTGTCCCTGCCATGTTTGAAAAAGCATGATCTGGCCTCTCATCTGATCTGGCTGAAACTGGAGCCTGCAAAGTATCAGTTTCAGGTGGCAGCAGATGCCAATGACATTGCTGCCAGGTGGATGGCCCTTATTATAGCTCTTAGAAGATTTGCATGGCTTGGGGTCACTAACCTTATATAAGATACCTAGGTAAAAGCCATGTATTTTCCTTGAGAACAACTCCTTATCTGGAGAAAAGACAGATGCTTATATGAAGAAGGTGGAAGAGTACAAGGCCACCTACAGAAGCAGCTCGGCCAAAGAGTAGTCCTCACCTTCTACCAGACCTTATGGAAGGGGAGGCAGGGGTAGAGACAGTTACAGCAGACCTTTTTACCAGGCTCAGGCTGTTCCCCAATATCAGCAGTGCCCCCAGCAGACAGGGTACTTAAGAGGAAGGGGCAGAAGGGGGTCTAGACAAGGATTCCAGACTGGTCAGTCCCAGTCTCATTCCACTAACTTGCCACGGCCACCTCCCTACCCCCAGTAAGTGGCAGGGTGGCCCACTACTTCCAGGCTTAGGAAACATTACCACAGACAAGTGGATCCTGGTCCTGGATGTGATGGGTCAGGGTTTGTCCCTGGGTTTCACTTCCTTCCCCCCTCTAAGAACAAGAGTGTTCAAACCAGCTTCAAAGGCAGAAAGGAAGCTGTTGTAAAAAGAGGTGCAAAATCTGCTGCCGTTAACAGCAGAAGAACCTCTCACTCCACAGCAAAAGGGAAAAGGATTTTACTCAAGGTACTTCCTGACCACAAAGAAAAATGTGGCGTGGTGGCCTATTCTAGACCAAAAGTTACTAAACAGGCATCTGGTAAAACCAAAGTTCAAAACGGTAATCTTGGCAATGATTCTACCAACCCTGCAAAAAGGTGATTTGGTTGGCATCCCTGGACCTAAATATGCTTACTTTCACGTCTCCATAAGGGAGTCTCGCAGAAAATACCTCTGGTTCAGACTCCCATCAGGTCATTACCAATTTTCAACACTACCATTTAGTCTTACCTCAGCTCCAAGGGTGTTCACAAAGTGCCTAGCAGTGGTAGTGGCACACCTAAGAAGGTTAGGTGTCACAGTGTTTCCCTACCTGGACAATTGGCTGGTGTTTGGAAAATCACCACAGCATGTCAGCAAGCACTTGCAAGTAACCCAGGAGCTCTTGGAGTGACTAGGGTTCCTAATAAACCTTAAGAAATCTGTCCTACAACCAGTCCAGGTTCTGCACTTTATAAGGGCAGAACTGGATTCTCTGAAGGGAAGGGCTTACCTGCCTCAAGACAGGGTAAGCAATATCCTACAAACTGTTGGTTATTTCAGTCTGAACAAACCAAAGACAGCAAGGCAGTTCCTGCAGCTACTGGGACACACGGCTGCAGCAACAGGCACAGTCTTGGGCTTCAGTTTTCAAATGAGAGATGTACAGTTCCACCTCAGAGTACATTGGTGCCAAAGGAGAGACCATCTGTCAAAGTTGGCTCCAGTAACAAAGACGTTATTGCAAGCCCTCCAGTGGTGGAAGGAAGAAGACAATCTCTGGGAAGGAGTCCCCTTCCAGCAACAGTCCCCATCAGTGATTCTCACAACAGATACCTCTCTACTAGGGTGGGTGCCCACCTGGGGAGCACACTACTCAGAACCGGTCAAGCACAGAGTCACTCCAGCACATAAACCTGCTGGAACTGAGGGCAGTACTCCTGGCCTGACAGGTCTGTGCAGCATTGGTGCAGGATAGAGTGGTACAGGTCAGAACAGACAATACCACAACAATGGTCCATACCTTCAAATACCTTGGCATCACCCTTGACTCCAAACTCTCCTATGCTGCCCATATTAATAATGTGGCAAAAGTGGCAAACACCAGGCCTACCTTTCCATCACAGGAAACATCTAACCACTGAAGCCTTGTCTGTCGCCATCCAGAGCCCCATTGTTAGCGTTATTGACTACGGACTCATTGTTTATGCCTCCGCCACTGCCTCCTCTCCCAAACGTGTTTCTACCTCCCTCAATAAAGCCTGTCGACTCGTCACCAGATCCCACAGTCTCACCCATACTTGTGACCTCTACTCTCTAACTGGATGGCTGCAACTCAACAACTGATTTAAATATCAAACCTGCATCACAGCAAAGAAAATAATGATGGGTAATGCTCCTCCTGGATACTGCTCTCTCCTCAAACCCAGAATCAACAACTGCAACACAAAGAGGTCTAATCCTCAATTCCTGCAAATCCCCCGCTGTTGCACAATCCAAGACCAAAGGTCCTTTGCATACAGGGCACCCAGCTGGCTGAATAGTCTCAGTAGTGGCATCTTGGCCTCACCAACGCTGGGTGCTTTCAAATCTAAGCTCTGCCTCTCTCTTCTTGCCTCTAGCTCCTGTGACTGCCCTGTTTAAGCAGTACTCCCACCCCTGCTGCCCATAGTTTCTGCTGCCTGTTGTTGCCCCTCCACCAAGCACTTCATCATTCCAATGCCCATCTAATGCACTTACTCGTGTCTGTCCTTGACAGAGCCCCTTAGGCTGCCATACCCTGTCTCACCCCCCCCACCTTCTTCTCCCCACATCCCCATTCTTTGGTTGTATACACTTCCTATTGTTTCATGTAGTTTCCTTGTGATAACGTTGTGACTATTGGTGTTACTGATTGTTTTATACTGTAATTTGTAGCCTGTATGAACCTTGGATGCCTGTACTTACTGATGTGGAACCTTTGTAAAAGAGTCTTGGCTCAAAGGTACTTTGTAATCCTAGACTCAAATAAAATAAAATGTATTACATAAACAAACAGGGAGGAACAAGGTCAAACCCCCTGTGCACAGAGGCACTGAAGATATGGAGTTTGGCTTACTCATTCAAAGCTTCACTGCAAGCTATCCATCTGCCACACAAGGACAACACCCTAGCAGATACCCTGAGTCTGATCAACCAGGCCCATCATGACTGGACCTTGAACAGGCAGGTGATGGAAGTAATGTTCAGGAGGTGAGGCATTCAGAGGTAGAGCTCTTTGCATCCCACGAGAACCACCCTCTACCACAGTATTGCTGCAGACCACCAGCCAAGGGTACAATCCCCTGGGATGCTTTAACTCGGGACTGGTCAGGGAGATGGCTATATGCCTTTCTTCCATTTCCCCTGATCCGTAGGGTTCTCATCAAACTCAGATCCCAGCCAGCAACAATGATACTGATAGCACCAGACTGAGCCAGGCAGCCATGGTACTCTCTGCTACTCTCCATGTCTGTGGAAAAGCCAATACACCTCCCTCAGAAGCACAACCTGTTAACCTCCAACCAGGGGGGATCCTGTACCTGAACCTCAGATCCCTCAGGCTCAAGGCTTGGCTCTTGAGGACTTAAAGTATGCAGGCTTGCAGCTCTCAGAAAGTGTTCTGAATGTTTTGAGGGGTTACAGGGAACCTTCTACTAAGAAAACCTGTTTCTAAATGGAAGAGATTTTCTATTTGGTGCTCTATCCAATGATGTGGTAACTGCACAGGCAGGAATTCCATCCCTGCTGGACTATCTTACCTATTTACACTCCTTGGGCTTGCAGCCCACGACTTTGAAGGCCTATCTTGCTTCAGTATCTGCTTACATCTTACAGTTACTTCTTACATGCTCTACCTGTCTGCTTCTGCCATCGCCTCCCCACTGGCAGTGCTCTTCAACCTTTCCTTCTCTTTAATCTCCATCCCATCTGAGCGGAAGCATGCCATGGTCAACCCCCTTCTGAAAGGCAGTGACCCATCCATCCCTGGAAACTACCGCCCTATATCCCTCCTTCCCACACTGGCTAAGCTTCAGAAATACCTGGTCCTCTGACAACTGTCTTCCTACCTTGACTCTTCATCCTTTTTCACATCTTACCAGTCTGGTTTTAGGAAGACCCACTTGACCACCACCTCCCTGCTAAGGCTCACTGATTCCATTCATACTGGTATGGACAAAGGCCTCATCACTGCAGCAATTTTTGTCAACCTAGCAAAGGCATTCAACACTGTCACTCATCTGCTCCTCCTGTCCAAGCTCTCACTCGCTGGACTATCTGGTGTAGCTACCAACTGGTTCCATTCCTTCCTGGCTGGTAGATCCCAATCAGTCCATATTGGCAACACCATCTCCGCCCCCCTCCCTGTCTCTACCAGTGTGCCACAGGGATCTGTCCTTGGACCACTCTTGTTTTCCATATTCCTCAACGACCTGCCCTCTGCTTGCCCCCACATATCCATTCACATGTATGCGGATGACACGGTGCTGTATATTTCCGGCCCCACAACCACTGATGTGGCAACCAGACTACAACAGGACTTCAACAGTCTTCATCTCTGGTGTCACACTAATCAGCTATCCCTCAGTGCCAAGAAAAGAGTCTCCATGACCTTCGGTACTAGGCAGAGACTCTTGCGGCTCCCCACTACTCCCAGATTCCATATCCTGGACGGGACATCCCTGGAGGACTGTAACTCTTATAGGTATCTCGGGGTCTGCCTTGACCAGCACCTCAACTTTCCTGTACACATCGATGCCATTCCCAAAAAGCTCCACCCTAGGTTGAGGGCTCTTTACCAAAATTGTGGCTGCATCCCACTGCTGGCATGCCGTGCCATGGTACAGAAAATGATCCTCCCTATTGTTGACTATGAGGATATAGTCTACAGTGCCGCACCCAAGTCCACCCTAGCTAGAGTGGACCCACTTTTCCACTCCTTTTGTCACTTTGCCCTGGAATGCCCCCCCTCCACCCATCATTGCACCCTCTACCAGTTGCTGGGCTTCACCTCCCTCCAGGACTGAAGGCTGCCCACTGCGCTCGGATCACAGCCAAGTGCTGGACCCAGTCCCTACCCACCTACCTCACTTCCTTACTGTCTGCCCACTCCCTTCCAGCTTATGCACGAAGGAGAAATGACACCAGGCTCCTTTCCATGCCAAACATCCACCAACGCAGGCCAGGCAGTCTTCAAATATCGCATGCCTAAACTTTGGAATTCCCCCCCCCCATGGGCATTCGGCATGCCTCCCCCAACTAACACCTAAATTCACTACTCAAAGCTCATTTCTCCTTCCCCTGTACATGTGATCAGATATTCTGCCGGCCCTAGGGCCAGCCCCTTCAAATTGTCAAATAAGCACAGACCAGCAGCACTATGTTCTACGTAGACATCTTTAGCTTAGTCTCTACACTACCCTGCTCTAACCTCCAGCTGCTGCACTATATTTCTCACACTGTACCTGGTACTTCTATATTGTATGTATTTTGTATGCATTATGTACTCCTTTACTGTATTCTGGGCCTTGTTATTCAATGTTTTGTACTCATACTATCCTTGTACTCTACCCTACCCCCAGGACGCATCTTGAATCAAGCAATGTCTCTGCTCAGTGTGTCTTCCTGGTAAAACTTTTAATTAAATAATTAAATAAATAATAAAACATCTCAGCTGGAAAGGGTGACTCCATGACATTCAAACCTATTTTCAAAATGTTCTTTAAAGGTCTGGCCCACCTGCACGCCCCTCACAGGGAACTGGTGCCAGTTTGGGGCCTGAATGTCTGCATTGCCCAGCTCATGGGCCCTCCAATTGAGCCCATGGCCTCAGCTCATTTGAAGTATGTTTCCAGGGTTCCTAGTAGCCATCCCTTCTGCCAGAAGGATTAGTGAGCTGCAGGCTCTGTGTATTAAAAAATACATCTCATTCTATAGAAATAAGGTAGTTCTGAGAATAAATAGGAAATTCCTTCCTAAAGTGGTCTCTGATTGCCACTTAAATTAATCCATCACTCTGCCAGTCTTTTTTACTGAGCATTCTAGTTCTGGTGAACATTGACTCCACAGTCTTGACGTTAAGAAAGTGCTGAGCTACTACATGACTCTCACTAAAGACCATAGGCAAGACAGACGGCAGCAGTGCTTGACTTATGGGGATGTGGGTAAAGGAACTCCAGCATCTAAAAGATCCATTTCTCGCTGAATAGATCAGTGCATTCAGTTTTGCTACTCGAAAGCTGGGAAGGAGCCCCAACTGGACTGAGGGCCCATTCCACAAGAGGAACAGCTGCCAGGGATGTTCCATTGGTGGAAATCTGTAAAGCAGCTATCTGGAGGACAGTACACACCATTACAAAGCATTACAGCCTGGGCACCCAGTCCAGAAGTGATACCAGGTTTGGCAGAGCTGTCCTGCAGAGTCTGTTTCCAAAGTAGGTTCTGTGCCCACCTCCAAAGGTACTGCTTCTTAGTCTGTAAGAGTTAGGAATATTGGAGAATTCCTGGGGTAAGAAGAAACAATTACTCAACATAGTAATCTTGTTTCTTCCAGGGTATTCTCCAATATCATACAACGGCGGGAAAGAATGCTGGCCTCCAATTGATCAGTGTGGGGGTAAACCCAGGATGTTATCCCACCATAACATCCCAACTCTACTCCCAGCACAAAGATGACTGCAGCAACTGGACAAATATTACTACACGCTGCCTGCTGCAGTAACATCTGCTACTCAGTCCCCGACTTGCTTACTCAAACCACACGCACAGAAACCCACTGCCATTGTCCCGAATTCACTTCCGACCCCTTCCCCTGCACAGTATTCCCCCAAACAATAAAAAAACTTTCAAATGTAAGAAGCCATCATCTTAGACGGCATTTCAAATTCCGGTCAGCTGTAGCATGAGCCCTTTGAACTTGGCACATTCAGTCTTCTTCCCTTCCTCAAGTGGCTGCAGTCCTTACAGCTACAGCTCAGAAAACTCACAACAGATTTAAAAAACAGCATCTTGCATCCAAACACACTTACTGATGAACACGGAAAACTGGAAGTGTGTATTGTAACCACGTCTCCTGTCACGGTTCCAAATATGTAAAAAAAAATCTTTGCCAAATACAGACAACAACAACCGAGTCACTTAAACTTCAGAGGACAAAGCATCTACCAAAGAAATGCAGTGGTGGGGGGCAAGAACCAAAACCAGCACCACCACCCACTGAGCAAGTAGAGCAGCACTATCTTTTTAAATATGTATACCCACTCTCTTAAAGTTTTTATTTTATTTATTTTTATTTATTTGTTCTAGGATTACAAATACCTTTGAGCCAAGGCTCTTTTACAAAGGTTCCATGTCATTGGTACAATTGAGACAATCATAAGCAAAGATAACAGTTTATAAAATTAAAAAAAACAACAAAAAAAAACACAACACATAGTCTTGTAGATGAAAAAAGAACAATAATGTGAAACTTTGGGGAAGGAAAAGGGAAAGGAGGGGGGTGAAATCAGGGAGACTAAGTGGATGGGACAGAAGGGGAGGTAGGTTGGGGGGGACAGAGAGAGGAGAGGTGGAAGGCGGATAAGAATAGAGGTAGTGCAGCCGGGTGGCATTTGTCATGGGCCAGCAGGGGAGGTGAAGATAGGAAGGGGGGTGCTGGCAAAGTGCAGGAGTAGATGTGGGTCCAAAACGGCATCTTCAGCTATGGAACCAAAATATATGTTTAGCCACAACAGTCACAGAGGTTGGAGGCAGTCAGTGTTAGGCGGAGACGAGTCTTAAAAGTGCTGAGCGATAGTGAAGATGAGATGTTGCTGGGAAGACCGTTGTACCAACTAGTGGCCCGGTAAGCAAAGGATCTTTGGCCTTGTGTTGTGCGGCAATGCGGGACTTGCAGAAGCTGAGGTTTCGATCCCCTGGTATGTCGGGTGTGGATTCTCGGTTGTATGAGGGCACTGACTCCAGGAGCAAGGCCCAGCAAGATTTTCATAGTAGTAATACAAGTTTGGTGTTTTATTCGATTGGCAAGATTCAACCATCCAGTTTGAGAATAGAGATCACAGGTGTGAGTTAGGCGTTGGGAGCCAGTGACAAGTCGACAGGCCTTGTTGAGGGCGGTGGATACACGTTTGAGTGCGGTGGTTGTAGCAGAGCTGTAAATGATAATGCCATAATCAATGATGGATATGATGGAGCTCTGGACAGCGACAGAGAGGGCTGTCCTGAGAAAGTGCTGAAGTTGAATGGCAAAAAAAAATTTCAAACACATTTTTTATCTGTTTTTTATTTAATTTCACAATGAAGCCATTGTATAATAGGAATACAGTGCAATCCTGTTTATCTGAACCGATGCAGTGACAAGTTCTCAGTTCGGATACATGAGAGTTCAGTAAATCAGAATTAACGCTTTCTATATCCAGCGGTAGTATGCAACACTCGTATATGCTGCGTGAGCATTTTTTTTTTGGGTTACAGTACTTGGTAATGCTCTAGTGATTGTGCTGGACTGTACATATACAATATTGGAGTGATTTGGGGAAAGGGGCAATAGTGAATGGTGTACTCTTTTTTGTTTTTTGTATGCTTGTGAGTGCTTTTGTCTCACGAGTGCTTGTGCTTTTACTGTTATTGAACTTTGGCTTTCTATTTGCCTTTGGGAGGGAATATTTCGTCATTGTGGACTGTTGCAGACAGCTGATTCCTGTTTGTGGCTTTTGCTTGAAAACCCCGCAACAACATTAAGTGAACTGGGTCACAATCCGATTGGTTTTCCAACCAAAGCAGGCATTTGTCAAAGCTGGCAACTGCTTCTGAGTGGGATGGGACTGGCTCCTGGTCTGCAGTATCTTCCAAGCCCTCTTCATCACTGAACTTGTTGACTGCGGCACTCTCAGTGCCCTCAGTACCCTCAGGTTGGAGTTCTGCTTCCACAATCGCATCATCTGAGAGATGCGCATGTCCTTTTTTGTCATTGTTGCAAAGTGCCCTCTCCTCCATACCTTCTTTAGTCAGCACCACATTAAACCTTGTAATCATGTCTTCTGCTATGGCTGCTATGTCTGGGTCCTCCTCTTGGCTAAAAAGTTATTTTTCATCTCTCTGCACCTCAGTCTCAGTGAAAAGCTCATCACCAATCAAAATGCCAGACTTTCTCCAGGACTTAGCGATTGTATCGGGTTTAACTTTCTCCCATGCTTCCACACTCACGCCCTTCAGTGAAACTGATTTAACAATCTCTTGCAAAGTCATTTCCTCATTAGTGTCTGACAGAACAGCCTGCAACAACTGTTGTCGGTACTGCCTTTTAAAGATTTCTAGTATGCCCTGATCACAGGGCTGAATACCGGATGTTGTGTTGGGTGGCAAGAATAAACACCTGATGCTGCCATCCCTCATTTGTATTACAGGCATATCAGGGTGAGCTGACGAGTTATCCAGTAGGAGAACTGCATTGAGAGGGAGATTCTTACTGAGAAGATGTTGCTTTGCACTAGGTATAAAATCCTCCTTGTACCACTTAAGGAATAGGCTGCCATCCATCCAGGCATTCTTCTGGTGCTCATACACCATTGGCAATGCTGACATGTTGACGTGTTGACGTGTTGACATGTTGGAAGCACCTTGGTTCCCTGGATTTGCCGATCAAGAACAAAGGCAGTTTGTGACTTCCACTAGCATTTACACAAGCTAGTACGGTTACCCGGTCTTTCTGTTTTTTTGTGACCTGGTGCTTCTTTTTCCCCGTTATATGCCAGTCTTATCTGGCAGACACCGTCAATACAACCCGCTTTCATCGGCATTGTAAATTTGGTGGCTGGCGAGTGTGTCAGCCTTTATGAGGTCTTGTAGCTGCTGAAGGAATGGAGCAGTTCCTTCCTCAGCAGCACTAAACTTCTCTCCGCATAGCCACAATTGCTGAATTCCACGTCGCTTCTTAAAGCAATCCAGCCATCTGTCACTAGCTGCAAAATCTCCTGTATCCCCACCAAGATTTTTGTTTAGCTGGATGGCTTTCTCCTTCAGAACTGGGCCAGAGATAGGGGTACCCCTCTCCCTCTACTGGCAAAACCACAGATAGACAGCATCATCCCGCTCGTCGTCTTTGCAGGCTCACATGGTTTTGCGCTACTCAAGCCCCACAGAGCCCACCATGGACTTGGCAAATTCTCGGAGCTTGTTCTTAGCTCCTTGGATGTCTGATATCATCAATTTGTCCACCCCAAACTCCATGGCAAGAGAGACTGCTCGCTCGCCATTCTCTATGCGCTCAAGAATGCGGAGCTTCTGTTGCAAGGTAAGAACAGTTCTGTTGCATTTTGTGGAGCTCATACTTCAGCAGGGGAACTGCAGGAACAGATGAAAAAGTACAGCAGCACAACAGCATTTCTGATCTGCTTGTAGCCAATCAGTCGCAGAAATTAAATGATTACAGCTGACGCACAGCTGATATCTAGCTATCAATCATGTCAGACAGAACTGACTTACTGTATCTAGGTGCCGCAAAATAGTGACATTTATTTATTATAATATAAAACCGGGGTATAGCATTGCAGCAGGTAGTAATTTGAGCAAGTTGCCAACAAAATCTGAATAAGTTGTGTTTTAAAGTGAAGCGCCACGGGCGTCAAGATCGGAGTTTGGTTAACAGGAATTTCTGGTTAACTGGGGTTCTGTTAAATGGGATTGCACTGTAATGCCCTCCAGGATGGGTGTTATGCTGGGATAACATCCTTCTCAGGTGCTGAACACCCTTGGCCTCTGGCCTTAGGCCCAACCACCCAAGGCAGGATGTTATCCCAGCATAACATCCACCCTGTCGGGCATTATTCCTTTAATCATATCTCACCCACCCTACCTCCCCTTCTAGAACCAGTGGCCTCTGCACTTAAGGCCGAATAATAATGTGTAGGCTGCCTCACACTGGCATAGCCTATCTTTTTGAGCCCTGTTGGGCATCGTTTTCCCCTTCCTCAGATGACTCTGATGTTTGGGAGGGGGTTGTTTCCTCCAGCTGGAGGTTAGTTTAGATTAGCTTTCTTTTTATTGTTAGGTAGATGTTTTTATTGGGCCTTTCTGTGCAGGCTTTCCAAGAAATCTGTGGTGTTACAGAACGTAGCTGATAAGGGCAGCATTTGAAAAGTAGCATGAGCCAATTAAGCAATAAGGCACAATATGGCGTGTGTTATTGTGTAATAATGTCACTCCTGGGGTGGGTTGAAGCACGAGGTGAAGCCGAGCAGAAGGGCAGACAGCAAGGAGAACCAGGGATAAATGACAACCAAGGAAGGGGCTGGAGTAGAACAGTGAAGCTGTCTAGGGAGGTCAAATCATGGAAAGCCATGTGTGCAAATGCCAGGAGCCTTAGCAACAAGATGGAAGATCTGAGGCTGTCATGGTACAGTCAGACCTGGACATTGTGGCCATCACAGAAACCTGGTGTAAGATAACCATGACTGGGAGATGGCCATACCTGGCTACAACATATTCAGAAGAGACAGAGCAGGCAGGAAGGGAGGAGGAGTGGCACTGTATGTGAAAAATGACATAAGGGCCACAGAGATCCAGGAGGAACAAAATGGGGGAGAGATACTGTGGGTTAAGCTGGAAAGGAAAATGGGGCCAGCCATCCACACAGGTGTGGTCTACAGACCACCAGCCCAGGAGGAAGAAACAGATAGAGAGCTGATGCTAGCCATCCAAAGGTTGGCAGACAAGGGTGAGGTAGTACTGGTTGGAGACTTCAGTATTCCAGACGTGGACTGGAGCATCCCAGCAGCAGCATCAACTAGGAGCAGATTTATCCTGGACTCCCTTCAGGGTGCCTTCCTCAGGCAACTGGTCATGGAACCAACTCGGCAGAAGGCAATACTGGACCTTGTGCTCACAAACAGGGACAGTGTGATGGGGGTAACAGTGGGGGAGCACCTGGGTAACAGTGACCACCAGTCATTGTGGTTTGAAATCACAGAAGAGCAGAACCAAACCACACAAAAACACGTATCCTGGATTTTAGGGGGCAGACTTTGGGAAAATGGGGAGATACTTGAAGAGGCATTAAGGGAATGGGACAGGAATCGGGGTTGAGGAACAGTGGGCAGTATTTAAAATGGGATTATAAGAACAACAGAATTATGCATTAAGCAGGTTAGCAAGAGGAAAAGGAAGAGGAGACCATTATGGTTTTCCAAAGAGGTATCAAAGAAAGTGAAAGCCAAAAAGATTGCATTCAGGCAATACAAAAAGACACAGGCAGAAGGGGATAGGGAGAAGTACCAGGAGAAGCAAAGGAAGGCAGGGAGGTCAGTAAGGGAAGCCAAAGCTCAGACAGAAGAACACATTGCAAAATCAGTGGGTAAAGGGGACAAAACCTTTTACATGTACATAAGTGAAAAAAGAAAGACAAAGGGAGGGATAGTGAGACTGAAGGGGGAAGATGGGAGCCGCATGGAGGATGACAACAGTAAAGCTGACATATTGAACAGGTATTTCTGCTCAGTCTTTACTGAGGAAGAGGAGGGTAATGGGTCTGAAGGGAGTACAAGGGGTGAGAATGGTGCAGAAATGGTCACAAGTCCCTTTACATGAGAAAGGGTCCTGAAGGAACTGGAAGTAATAAGAGTTGATAAAGCAGTGGGGCCAGACGGGGTGCACCCTAGGGTCCTTAAAGAACTAAGAGAGGTGGTGGCTGAACCTCTGGCTATCCTGTTTAGCCGATCACTGGAAACAGGGGAGGTACCCAAATACTGGAGGACAGCAGATGTAGTCCCCTTATACAAAAGTGGGAACAAAGAGGAAGCAGGGAACTACAGACCAGTCAGCCTCACCTTGGTAGTGGGGAAGATCATGGAAGCACTACTGAAGGAGAGATTGGTGGAACATCTGGTTGTCAATGGACTACAGGACCCAAGGCAGCATGGTTTCACCAGGGGGAGGTCATGTCAGACCAACCTCATTGAGTTTTTTGACTGGGTGACTAGGGAGGTGGATCAGGGGAGGGCAGTGGACATGGCCTATCTGGACTTCAGCAAGGCCTTTGACACTGTGCCACATAGAAGACTATTACACAAACTGGGGAATATGGGTGTGGGCAGGACAGTAGTGTGGTGGGTAGGTAACTGGCTGGGTGTCAGGACACAGAGGGTGGTGGTAAATGGCTGTCACTCCACAGAGGGAAGAGTGACCAGTGGGGTACCACAGGGATCAGTGCTGGGACCGGTCCTATTCAACATCTTCATCAGTGACATTGCACAGGATCTAGAAGGCAGAATTTCACTGTTGCTGATGACACAAAGCTCTGTAACAGAGTAGACACACCAGAGAGTATAGACAGAATGAGAAGCACCTGCAGAAACTTGAAGAATGGTCAGGGTTTGGCAGTTGAAATTCAACGAAAGAAGTGCAAGATAATGCATATGGGGCACAAAAACCCTGGCACAATATATCAGTTGGGGGTGAGGATATAGCATGCACCAAGCAGGAAAGGGATCTTGGGGTTGTCATCTCTGATGACCTCAAGGTAGGGAAACAGTGTGACAAGGCAGCAGGTAAAGCAAATAGGATGCTGGGATGTATAGGCAGGGGCATCACCAGCAGGAAAAGGAGGTCATAATTCCGCTATACAAGACACTAGTGAGGCCCCACCTGGAGTACAGGTACAGTTCTGGAGACCATACCTACGTAAGGACATAGACAGGGTAGAGAAGGTTCAGAGGAGGGCAACAAAGATGGTGCATGGATTGCATCACAAGTCCTATGAAGACAGGTTGAAGGAACTGAACATGTACTCCCTGGAGGAGAGGAGGAGAGAGGATGATAGAGACATACAAGTATCTTACAGGGAGGAGCAGGTGCAGGAAAACACTATTTTAAGCAAAAGATGTTCCAGGACTAGAGGCATGGGATGAAGTTGGAGGAGGGACGATTCAGAGGAAACATGAGAAAGAATTTCTTCACAGAACGGGTGGTGGACAAGTGGAACACCCTGCCAGAGGAAGTGGTGGGGGCTGAAACAATCACGGGATTTAAGAATGCATGGGATAGACATAAAGGAATTCTAGAGGTCAGGGGTAAGGGGAAACAGACTTCTAGGAAAACAAACTGAACTTACAAGCTCAAATGGGCAGACTGGGTGGGCCATAGGCCCTTATCTGCCGACACTGTCTATGTATCTATGTATAACACACCCTGGAGTGCCTTATTGCTATTTTACAATGGCTCATTTTTTAAAATAATAAAAAGTAAAAAAAAAAAAATTGACATTATTTATTCATTTATTTTTTTGTTAGAGGTATGTATTGTAGGTACAAGGAAAAGTAGTCCAGTAGGTGGTGCTGGTGCTTCATGCGGTCTTCCTCACCCACAGTGTTTCTATCAGTGTGGGTTTTACTTTCAGTGTGTGCCCCCCCCCACACACACACACGCACACACACACTTGTCAGTGGCCACAAGGCAGTTGTGGTGCTTACTTTTAATTTTCGGTTTCTGTGTGTGGGAACAAACAGACCGCTAAGGAGCGATCGTGCGCGTGCTGGTAATGTTATGAAGAGTGCATAGCTGGAGGAATTCATCATGCTACTGCTTTTGTGGGACAGGTTTATTTTAATATTTCTGCGAGTTCCTTTTATTGGGTCTACTACTCTATTGGACAGACGACATGGGTTTAAGTGAGAAGCGTATTGAACCGTGTGAGCGGCAGTTACCATCATTGCAGTTCAATGAAGCCAGTCGCTTCAGAAAGAAAAAAACTGCAAAAACGGGAATGACAGTAGTTTGTATCCTACTGTACTGTGACTGCTTCTGTTGTTGGTGGAAGTGGTGTTTCGGCATGCTGATGTTCTCAGGGGGGAGGGGGGGGAGTGAAATCATTTAAAGCGTGCTGACCAGAGCTGCTGCAGCAGGTTGGGAGAGGAGCACGATTCAAGGCTTTGTAATGCAGTCATTTGTGTGCCTGGACCTAATACAGTGATGTTATTGTTCAATAACATCACTGTCCCAGGCACATACTGACTAATCAGAGAACAAGAAATTCTCTTGCCATTGTATAATAATGGGTTCTGTCATTAGCATAACATTCCATCTCCAGGCAGTTCTACTTCAATGGCTAACTGCAAGAGCTATGAATACTGGAGAATAACCTGGAAGAAACAAGATTACTATGGTAATTTTTGGTTTTTAGTCCACATTTTATTGACACCTCGACGTCCACCGGGACTCACCTCAGTGGCTCAGAGGTGCCCAGCTAGATGGGTGAGGAGCATGTGGGGGACTGGCTTCATCCTGTCAGTTGGTGCCATTTTCCTCTCATTTTTGCCCAACCCTGCCATGGCTGCGTACTAATGTGGAGGCATGCGCATGCCATGGATCTATAGTGCCCTCCCTATTCGTGCTGCCCACCCACCTGCACTACTCTCAGGCCTCCAGCTGGAGGTAGTTGTGCTGTGGGGGGGGGGGCGGCAAGGTCCCTCCCCAGGAGAGGAGAGCTGCCTTTCGGCTGCTCAGTTCCCCCCCCCCCCAGCCAACTCCCCGACCACCCTGGCTCGTACCAGAACCAGGATCACCAGCATAGCACAAGGTGTGGCATCCAGCACCTCAATCCTCAGCGCCACTAGGCCAGCCCTCATCAAAGAATTCTATCAGGCTGGTCTGACAGGACCTACCCATGGTGAACCCATGTTGTCCCTGGTTCTGCAGCCCTCAGTTTTCAAGAAAATCCTCAATCCTTTCTTTGATTAGTGTCTCCATTACCTTGCCAACTGTTGAGGTGAGACTTATGGGCCTGTAGTTCCCTGGATCCTCTTTATTAACCCCCTTGTATATTGGAACCACATTTGCCACCTTCCAGTCCATAGGCACCACCCTGTCTGAAGTGATCTGTTGTACAGGGTAGCCAGGGTGGCAGACAGAACCTCCCTGAGCTCCTACAGCAGCCTTGGGTGCACAGCATCAGATCCCATGGCCCTGTCAACCCTCAGCCTAGCCAGCTCCCTGCTGACCTTAACTGCAGTGAGGGGTCTAGTATCCACCCATGTTCCATAGGTCCGACCCCTAGAAATAGCTCCCCCACAACTGTGAAAACAGAGCTAAAGTACTCTTATAGAATGTCAGCCTTTTGTCTGTCATTCTCCACTGGGACTCCTCCCTCCCCCATCAGCCTGAGACCCCCTTCAACCTTCCTCTTCTCCCCAATATATCTAAAAAATAGTTTATCCCCACTCCTGGCAGATGCTGCAACCTGTTCTGTTTTTTTCCTTAACCCTCCTAGCAGCTTTCCTCCCCTCCCTCTGCAGTTTCTGGTATGTTGCCCTGTTTCCCTCTGCATGTCTAGCTTTGTGGTGCATGAAGGCCCTAGCCTTAGCCCTGACCTGTTTTGCCACTTCTTTTGTAAACCATGGTGGCCTCCATCTTCTCTTCTTTTCTCCTTCCAAATCTGTCCCACACAGAGGCTTGACACGGTTTCAATCCCTCTGAGGCTAGGGGCATCAGTACTAGCCCGGCCCATAGCCCATGTCTTCAACACATTGCTCACCTCAGGCATAGTCCCAGACATCTGGAAGATGGCCAAGGTGATACCTGTACCCAAGCAAGGGGACACAAAAGACCTCAAGAACTACTGTCCCATTGCAATCCTATCAGTGATCAGCAAGCTCCTGGAAAAGGTAGTCGCCTCTCAGGTCACCCACTACATACAGACCCACAACCTTCTCTCCCCTGCACAGCATGGGTTTAGAAAGGGGCATAGCAGCTCCACGGCCCTAGCAGTTGTTACCGCGGATATCAGGTCTGCTGCTGACCGAGGTGAACTGACCAGGGCCATCTTTGTTGATCTCTCAAAAGCCTTTGATCAGGTTGACCACACATTACTGTGCTCCTCTCTCCTGTCACTTGGCTTCTCCTCCCAGCTCTTACATGGATCAGTAATTACCTCACGGGCAGGCATCAGTACACCAAATTCAACAAGGTCCTGTCTGAACCTGCCCAGGTTAACTGCCGAGTCCCCCAGGGCTCTGTCTTGGGGCCTTTCCTGTTCTCTCTCTTCATAAATGAGCTACCCTTGGCTCTGGCTCTAGGGTCCTCAGTGCTGTACACAGACGACCTAGTCATCATGGCCAAATCCCAGGACATCAGCACCATTAGCACCAAACTAAACTCGGACTTCGACCACATCCAAACTTGGTTGCAGGACCATAAACTTGTTATTAACCTAGAGAGACACAGGCCATGCTATTTGGCTCAGCAGCCAAGTTAAAAGCCGCCCTGGATTCACTACAGATCTCCGGGGCTGATGGTTCACCGCTGACTGTCACAGGCTCGGTCAAGTACCTGGGGGGTGACCCTTGACGCGCAGCTGGATATGAACCTGCACATATGAAATATATGCAAGGCCTCAAACTGCAAGCTGGGTCAGGCTTACAGAGCAAAAAGCTGTCTAACTCCAGCTGCCCGTCTTGCTGTAGCCAGGGGAGTCCCCCTACCCACGCTTTGCTATGGACTAATCACCTTTGCCCACATTGCAAAAACTAGTAAAGTGGGACTCAGTGTACAACAACATATGCCGTTTTGCGCTCTCAGCCCCCCGCCTCACTCACCGCTGTGAGTTTTACACCCAGCTTGAGTGGCTCCCACCGGAAACTCACCACTCTTATGTCGTGGGCCACTTCATTGACAATATTGTCAGAACTGCCACCCCTTAAAACCTTGCTGAGACCCTTGTTCTTGCTACACCCTCCTACAACCTGCGATCCAGCAGCTCCCATGCCCTCCTGGTACCTAACGCCCACACACAAATGGGTGACCGAGCCTTTGCTGCATATGCACCCAGGGTTTGGAACTCTCTTCCTACTAGCACTCGCTCCTCTCCCTCGCACCAGAGCTTTAAAGCCTCCCTCTGGGGTTTTCTCAAAACGGCTGCCACCTGTCTCTGCACTAGACAAACCCTCTCAGCCCGAGATGCCCCAACTAACTGAGATGCTACCTAAACATTGCGACTTGGGCAGAGCACAACTGTGCTCATACTCCTCCTGTTCTCACAGCATATATAAAAATGGACCATTTAGGCACACCGGCAAAACAGGGTGAGCACTATAACTGTGCACTCCTTTCTCTCGCACTGGGCCCACCCTATCCCAAATGTGACTCCTCCTTATTCTAACTGCTAGCCTTACAACTTGCTGCCTGGAGCGATGAATTCACACTGCACTTCTTCCTACTGACTGCAATTTTTAATACTGTATTGTAATACCTGTTTTTGGTATTGTTGTCTTACAATGTCCCTGTGTTCTGGTCACTTTATATTAACTCTTCACTACTATTTGCCTGATGAAATCAGATGCTTGTAAAGTCCCTGTTGTGCTAATTCTATGTAATGTAATCCTTCACTTGTATTTGCCTAATGTTCATGTATGTACCTTGTAATGTACCTTGTAATCTCCCAGGTCGCACCTGAAAATAGGCACTTGGCTGTCTAGTGTGCTTACCCAGTTAACAAAAGCAAATAAATAAATAATCTCCCACATTTCCTCCAGCCCTTGTAGTTCTTGTACCCCTTCCAATGCTTCCCTCAGTAATATGGCCATTTCCCCAAAGTCTGCCCTCCTAAAATCAAAAACCCTTGTCATTGTGTGACATCTCTCCCCATCTAACCCTATATTAGACTTAATAACCCTGTGGCCACTGCTGCCCAGGCATTCATCTTATTCATTTTTCCTTTTATTTATTTTTTTAGTTGTTTAACTAGGAGTAGCACACTAAGCTGAAAGCTTTTTTACAGGTGTGACCTGGGAGCACAGGGAAGTTAAGTGACTTGCCCAGGGTCACACAGTATGCAAGTGGAAGCTGTGGGATTCAAATCCAGGTCTGGTCTGCCGGATGTCACCAAATCTGCAGCTCAGAGCCTTAAACCTACTGTGAGGCTAGATAGGCCATCCCCATTGGTGAGGACGAGATCTAATATCACCTCACCCCGTGCGGGTTCCAAGACCAACTGACTGAGCTGGGCCCCCTGTAGAGCATCCAGAAACTTCCTGCGCCTGACAGTTTGTGCTGCTGGGAGACTCCAGTCCACATCAGAGAGATGTGAAATTTCCCAACAGCAGTATCTCCTCTTTTTGCGCCGTAGCCTGGATCTCAGCCAACAGAGTCCTGTCTTCCACCTCTCCCTGAGATGGAGGCCAATAGATAACCCTCACCTTGATGATGATAGAGACCAGATAGAGTCTTCAGTAACAGAAAACGTAGGATATACCTGGGCAGACTAGGAAAGTTAAGCAGTTCTTTTCTGCTGTCAAACTGTATTTTTCTATGCATTATTTACTTGTTTCAATAACGGTTTTTATCCCCATTTTCCTGACTAGACCATATCAGCTTCAGTCCACCCAGCCCTGTCATCCTCAGAACTTACCTCTTGTCCTAGGGTCCCCCACAAATTTCCCCTTGTGGCAGGGCTGGGGGTTGCTGGCCCACTCCACCAGATCACTATCCAGGTGCCTGGTCTGCAGATGCAGGGCCACGTAAGGACATAGTTATGCATGCATGTGGATGCATGTACGTGTCACACATCAGGTGGTGGATCCCCTTATTATCACTCAGGTGCACCACCACCAAGCCTCCACTTAGTGGTGATCTATGAGCAGAGCAGCCAGATCCTCCTCCCTGGGAGAGGACAGTGAACTGTGGTATGCATGATCCTCCCCCCGGTTGACCCTCATGTGTCTCAATTCCACTACTTACCCTTGGTTGCTTGCATAGGAGGTAGCAGTTCTATTGCTCTGTTACTTGGCCAGCAGTTAATATGCTTTATCACAGTATATTGCAGTATGTCATGCTGCATAATAACCATGATATTATTTTCTTGTTTTTTACAATGATAAATTATTGTGAGATGTAATTATCGTAATATAACATCATATTGTGTTATCATGCCATCCCTAGGTATAACACATTTATGGCTTCTTGTCATTTGCAGCATCAACATGAGATCATAACACCTTCTCTTTTGAACTCTGGTGCTGGTTGTTGTTTTTTAAAAGTACTCAACTCTTAGCTACTGTATAGTTTTGCTGCTGAATTACTTTTCTGCAGGCATGAGCTTGTTAGGTTCCACGTGGTAACAGCGACTGAAAAACGGTGAGACGACATTACAGTGAATTAACACCGTGCCCTTGGAAAACACTGCCAGTGGCAGTGTGACTTTCACACACCCCTTACTAAATATAACAAACTCCGGGGGGGGGGGGGAGAACAGAACTCAGGAGGGGGAAAATCCGTAGGTTGGTGATTTCCACGATTGCTATATTTTCACAGTCGCCCTCTGCAACGGCACTGTGTTTCATCACTGTAGTGTCGTTTTGTTGTTTTTCAGTCACTGTTACACTGGGATACCAGCCTGTTAGATAGTGCATGGAAATGTGGAGTAAATTAATGACTGAAGTATTCAATCACCTCAACTTGCAATTCTGGTAAAGAAAACTGAGTCTCTCAATCTCTTGATTTATCTCTCTTGACTCACTGCCTGCCCAGCTCATCTCTGCTGCTCAGTTGACTTGTAATCCTACCAAGCTGGGACCCAGCACATCGTAAGCAGTCAGGTAGTGGACCAGAAACCAGTGCCCTGAGGCAGTGTGATGGACTCTGATGCATTCATGTTGGGTGGTTTATATTGAGCCCAAATTAAAAGACCCAGTCGAGGTCACAAATACAAAGTACTGGACAGCAAAAATGAAGGGGACAGGCACAGAGCTGCAACAATAGAGTGGCTGTGGAAGGGGGCAAAACACAAATCCATCAATGGAGGCCCGGGGGTTGCATACCTTTTGCAGTCCCTGCAACCTGGGCTGCCATGACACTTCTGTCCCTCAGGGATTCTGTCTCTCAAGCTAGGACACAGCTGCATTCCAAGCATCTGGGGGGGGGAGGGGGAGAGACACATAAAAAGCCAGAACAGAATTGCATTCCAAGCAGCTGGGGGGAGACATAAACAACTGGTATGGAGCAGTGCTGTAATCGGTTGGGAGGAGGGGACACTGAAAGCCAGCACAGAGTGGTGCTATGAGCAGCCAGGAAGGGGAGACATAAAGAGCAAGCACAGCATGGCATTGAGAGCAGCCGGGAGAGAGGGAGGGAGGCATAGAAAAGTGGAACAGAATGGGGTTCCAAGCAGCCGGGGAGGGGGGACATAGAAAGCCAGGACAGAGTGTAATTGTGAGTGGCCAGATGGGGGAAACAGATACAAAGTTCTCACCTGAGGCAAATGTGAAATACTGTGATACAGCCACATCGGGGGGCCAGATAAAAAGTTACACTAAAACACCTGCTCGAGGTGACAGATGGAAATCCCCATACAGTGGCAAAGTGGGGGACAGAAACGCAGCCTCACTGATCAGGATCAGAGACATAGCCACTTTCCATGGCATGTTTGATAGAGTTGGGCTGGAAGGTGGGGAAAGACACAGCCAGGAAAGGAGGGGAGGCTTGCATAACTCACAGTGAAATGAAGTGGGGGAATGTTTTTGGAACACATAAAAACAAGTTGCAGCCTAAGGCAATGAAGGTGAGTGAGGCAGAGCCATGGGGTGGGGGAGGGGGTTGGTGCAGTTAAAAAGGTGATGCAAAGATTAAAGACCTGAATAGAATCACAGATGGAAAGCCGCTAACGAGGAGCATTTTGATCATAATGCTGTTCATCTGGATAATGGGCTGGATTGTATAGATGAAAGGATGCAGCAGCACTCTGGTAGGTGAAGCTGCCTCCTTTCAACTATACAGAGTTCATGCCCATCAGTTTGGCTGAGCACCATCACTATCAGCCTGCTGCTCTTTGGGCTGTCACTGGTGAGCCTTCTGCAGCCTCGACTCCCCCGAGTAGCCACATTTTTACTTGCATGCACAAACAACCATGAACATTACTCACTGTAGTAATGATCATTTTTGCAGAGGCTGTATTAGTGAGTCACACAAACACTTCCCTACCTCCACTTCTAGAACCATAGTTACAGGGGTTCTTCAGAACAATTTTATTAGCTTTTCATTAGTACAAACTTCACAGTTTTTACAATTCATATGTGGGTTTGCATTCTTATTTACATTAGGTAAGAATCCCTTGTATAGATTAGATACGTGGTTAATACTCTCTTCTAGGCTTCAGCTATATGTGTTAAGTTAGAACAGTCAGTGGAGTGTAACCAGGAGTGGGGTTGATGTTATTTTTTGTTTTATTAGCACTGTGCGGTGTCTCCATTATGTAACTCACTACCTGGCTGCGGGGAGAAAACTTGCTCAGTATTTTGGCTAGGTTTGACTTCTGCACAGGGGCACCCAAGTAACTCCAGACACCGGAAGCAATAACTGTAATGTCCAAACCAGGAGTGGGATTCTAGCGTGTGACTTTTATTCTCAGCACAACAGAATAATAAAGCATAGATGGACTCCCACGGGGCTACACTCCTGATAATGCAGATATAAGGAGACCAGGACACATCGTCTTACACACTGTAACCCTCAGGTTTAGAAACACACTGGGCACTCAGCCCGAACTTGTACTCTTCTCTGGATTTCCCTGGCCTGGCACATCTGGCCAGCCTTGGACTACTTCCCTGCATGGCACATCCGGCCAGCAACTGGATTACTTTCCATATGGCATGGAACATTTCTTGGTGGTTCTCTCTACCACCCATGAGCACATACAGGCTCCATAAGGGAAAATCTTCCATCTAAATCCCATGTCTGGGTACTTTCTGCGAACACTGGCCAATTGCCCGGGACAAAACTATAGGTGCCCCAAACTGAACCCGTAGAGATAAATCTGGTTACTCCTGATGGGGGGTCTCCCACCTCTTGCTGCCAAATCTATTCCTGGCCATTCATTTGGAATCAACACCTTTTCTTTGAACCTCTGGTTGTAGATTGCTTTCTCAAAATGTATCCCACTTAACAATCTACCATCTCTGGATAAAATAGTGTCCTGACTGGTAATGTTCTTTAAGTGGCTCTGTCCATCCCTGTAGACCCCCACTGATTAGATGCATTCCTAAGCTATACACAACTTAAGCACTGTACTTGGCTGTCCTTTCCTGACCCACAGTAGTAGATACTTAATACACAGTCTTGGTGAAAACATAGGCTCTCTGGCAGAGCGACTCACCCTGGTTTGCAGGTGCCCGCAGGCTTCTCACAGAAAATCAAACAAACTTCTTGGTGCCTCAGCACAAATCTTCAAGGCAGCTTCTCTCCTTCCAGCAGAGCCAGGGGATTGCCCCTGAAGAGCAGGTCTGGATCCCCCCCCCCCCCAATCCCTCTCAGGGATGGGGCCCTGGAACAACTGAGAGACGGTATCAACCACTTCCAAACTGTATCTTCTGTGTCTCTATCTAGGGCAAGAACACACCCACAACAACAGGTAGCTCTGGTCAGAGCTGGGGGCTCTGAGGGACTGCCCACTGCAGTGCACCTCATCCCTCCACTGAGTCTCCCACTAGACTGACTTTGAAAACCCCAATATTCTATCTAACTCCCAGCTGCAACATTCCATTGTGGCTTATGCTGCTGTGAGAATTCTATATGATGTCATCCCTCCAGCTCAGCTGAGACCGAGGACAGAGTGAGACAGTTTATGTTTACATGAAGTCTGATTTCCAATTCAAGTGAAGAATTTTGGGATATCGGACATTTGAATTGGAAATTAGACTCTGTGTAAACTCAGAAAACCCTACTTCTGTGCCTTTTCTGATAATGGTAGTTATCGGGTTGGATTACCTGGATAGTTCCATTTTTTTTAACCAAAATCACACTCATGTCAATGGACACAGTCTGCAGACTTGGACAATTCAATGTAGAACATGCACAATATATACATATTTTTGAACGTCAACCCTGATAAATGGAGGTGCGCAATGAAAATTGAGTGCTTTCTGTTTTTTTTCCCTTGAGTGACAGATTGCTGTTGTCAATCAGTAGCACTATCTCAGTGAAGAAATAAGTAAACCAGGCTGTAGTTATAAATTAAATGTATCTGCAAATTATTCCATTTTACTTTTTTATTGTTTGCTACGAACATACAAAATTGTCGGAAGAAAAGGCCCATAGGTCTATCAAGTCTGCAGCTCGCAGTATAATACTACTGCAGCTGCCCTCCCCCACCCACTCCCTTCCCTTCATCCCCCCCGGACCTATCCCATATTTTGTTCTTGCCTATACTGATCCTGCCCCTGACTGTCCCATCCCCGCTTAAATCTGTCCACTGTCCTCTGGTCAATTAACTTCCGGCAGTGCATTCCATGCAGCCACCACTGTCTCCATGAAGTAGTGACTCCCCATCTCTCTTCTGAACCCCCCTAACTTCAGACTGTGTCCCCTCATGACTCTTTCTCCCCTTTAAGCAGAACAGTACTTCCTTCCCAACTTTGTTTATGCCCTTTAAGTATTTAAAAGTCTCTATTATATCCTCTCTCTCCCCTGTATCCTTCAGTGAGTACATGTTGAGCTCCCTCAATCTTTCCTCATATAGCATCTCCCCTAGCCCCATGATCATCTTCATTGCCCTATGCTGCACCTCCTTCAGCAATTTTGCATCCTTCTTGAGGTAAGGGCATCAGTATTACACACAGTATTCCAAGTGCGGCCTCACCAGTGATCTATACAAGGGCAGGATGACTTCCTCCTTCCTGTAGGTGATGGCTCTGGCAGTGCACCCCAACATCCGATTTGCCCTTGCTGCCACCCTCCTACACTGCGCCGATACCTTCATGTCCCCTGTGACTAGTACCCCCAGATCCCTCTCCTCCTCTAAGACTGCTAGCTGCACTCCCCCCAGCCAGTAGCTAATCCTTGTGTTTATGGCTCCGAGATGCATGTTATTGCACTTCTTAGCATTAAACCCTAACTGCCACTCCACTGATCATACCTCGAGTCTAGCTACATCCTCCCTGAGCGCCTGCCTCCCTTCCTCACTGTCCACTTTTGCACAAATCTTTGTGTCTTTGGCAAACAGGCTGATTTTACTCTTGACCCCCTCTGCAGTGTCCCCTATGAAGACATTGAATAACAGGGCCTAACACTGAACCCTGTGGTAGCCCACTGATCACGGGCCTTGGCTTGGATGTATGCTCCCCTTACAGTTACCCTCTGCTGTTTACCCTGCAGCCAGCTCCCAGTCCCCCCCACCAGTTTCTCCCCTGCCCCCAGATCCTTTAGCTTGCCCAGTAACCTCCCATGTGGCATAGAGTCAAACGCTTTGCTGAAGTCTAGATACAGAATGTCCACAGCATGTCCCTTGTCAACAGCTCTAGTAACCCAATCAAAGAAATTGATCGAGTTGGTCTGGCAAGATCTACCTGAGACAAACCCATGCTGTCTCTCATCATTTAGTCTATTCCTTTCCAGAAAGGTTATCGTCCTTTCCTTCAGAATGGTCTCCATCAACTTCCCCACTATAAAAGGCAAGCTTACCAGTCTGTAATTGCCCAGTTCATCCTTGGGCCCACTCCTGTAGAGGGGCACCACGTGAGCCATCCTCCAGTCCCTGGGCACATTCCCTGTATCCAATGATGGTGTCAAACAGGTCTGCCAGAGGGCCTGCCAATACCTCTGTTAGTTCCTTCAGGTCCTGGTGCCTTGTCCACCCTCAAAGCTTTAAGGCCTTTTGAAACCCTGTCCTCCTGGATGACCCCATCTGTAACCTCTGCCCCCACCCCTCCCTCCTTCCCTGTGGTACTGGTCCATCCTTTCTTTTCTGAACCACGAGCAGAAGTACTCATTAAGTGCCTATGCCTGGTCTTCCCTTTTTCTGCCCATCCCCCTCCCCTTTATTCTAACAATCTAGTCCCTACAACTCCTCTTCTCCCTTATGTATTTGAAGAACCCTTTCTCACCCTCCCTGAGCCAGTTTCATCTCCCTTGATGCTTTGGCTGCCCTGACTGCCCTACTCATCTTCCTATATGTCTTTGAGTATACCTTCTTGTCTTCCTCCCAGACAGATTTTTTGAATCTGTTGAAGGAAAATCTTTTATCCCTCACCTTTCCCTCCACTTCTCTGCTGAGCCAACTAGTTGTTTTTTTTTTTTTTTTACCTGGGCTGCTTACTCTGAGACTTGGCTCACATGTCTGAGGCCTTGTTTAGACCCTTCCTTATGATTGACCACTTCTGTTCAGCATCTGTCCCAGGGCAGATTCTAGCAAGATGCCCCTCTAGGATGTTGTCTATTCTGGCAAAATCTACCTTCTTGAAGTCAACCACTCTCTTCCTGGTCTTAGCCAACTCTTTCCCTGTGTTGAGGAAGAACCACACTGAGTGGTGATCAGTTCCTGTTAGTGGGTCCTATACGACCACATCCTGACATTGGTCTCCATTTGTTAACACAGTATCCAGTATGTTCCCCTCCCTGGTAGGTTTCATCACTCCCTGCTCTAGGCAACTGTCCTGGATAGCCTCAGGCAGTACCTGTTCCCTGGCGTTTGTGGTAGTCACAGTCCACAAGTCAGTCCCAGGAAGGTTATAGTCCCCACTATAACCGTACACCCTTTGCCACTGGCCCTCCTGCTTTGCTCTTCCAGCTCCCTGACAATCTCCTCGTTTTGTGAGGGTGGCCAGTACACTACCCCAACCTAATCATCTTGCCTTTGGAGTTTTTGGAGCAGAACCAATGGGGCTTCTGGCCACCCTCCTCCCTGATACATAGTACCCCATTCCTAACATAAATAACCACCCCACCATCTCTTCCCCCTTCCGGTCTTTGCGGTACACCTTGCAACCAGGGATTCGGAGATCCCAATCATGGTATTGGGTGGCCAGGGTTTCTAAGATTGCGGCAATATCTACTTCCCCTTCCACCATCATCGCCTGGAATTCCACTACCATGTTTGCAAATCTCCTTGCATTCAAGGATACAATAGTCCACCTTGTGCCTTGGCCCTCCTCTTCCCTACCCTTCCCTCTACTGTTATTCCTTGGTAGATTCCCCTCCCTTCCCTCCTCTTTGTCTGGGGGGGTGAGGCCTTCCAATTTCCCCTGCTAGCTAACTTGTTTTTGTAGTCCCCCTCTGCCCCCTCCTCCTTGCTCAGTTTGAAGCTATTTTAGTTTTAATATACGTCTCCAATCCCAGCTTCAAAGTCCCTGTTCCCTCACTGCTGAGATGCAACCTATCCCTTGCATAGAGCACCTTATCATTCCATGTCTCTCCCCACCCCCTACTAACCCGTACCCCATTTTTGCACACCACCACCCAGCCACTGGTTGACCTCCTCTATTCCTTACTTCCTAGCAGTGCCTGCTTTAGGTACTGGTAGTACCACCAAGAATGCCACCGATCTTCCCTCCTAAGAGTATCTTCTTCCTATCTCCCTTGCACTTCCTCAACCGTACTGCCCTCCAGGTCATTTGTATCTAGATGCAGCACGATATGAGGTTTAATCCCCACCCCCACCCCCACCCACACACACACATTTCTGAATTAATTGTCCTACCCTCCCTGCTGTCATACCTGGCATACAGTCCACCCAGACCCGGCTTTTTCTTGCTTCCTTACCTCCCCATCTTACTTCCCTGAGCACTGAATCCCCCATTATACAGTAACTACCCTTTCCCCCATAGCCTGCCCTGGCCTTCTGTTTTGCCCTACTTCAGACCCCAGTCCCTTAGTGTTCTTCTCCCTTTTTTCCTTCCCTTTCCTTCCTCCGTTTCTCCCTGACTCCACCTCCAGCTGCACTCTACCTCCTCCACCCTTACTGTGCTTCTTCCCCTGCCCCTCTGTCTTCCCTCCACTAATGCTAACTCCCCTCTTTGGCCCTTTCCTAATGCCCCCCTCTCTCCTTTTTCCTACCTTTTTTGGCCCCCTCTCTCCTTACTGTTGTGGCATCCATGACAACCCTATCCACCCACTGCCCCCACCAGATTCTAACCTACAGTCCTTCCTGTTCCCTGACCCACTGTACTTTTCCACTCCCTCTTGCTCCACTTTCCCCTGCTCTGTGTTGACACCAGCATCTTTCTGCTTCTCCTCTTCAGCCAACGCTGCATGCCTGTTCCTATTCTCCAAACCCCTGGCCATGCCCTCCCCTGCAATCGTCCCCTGCCTTTGCTTTCCATGAGTTTGTTTCCTAGCCCTTCTTCCCACCACCCTCATTCCCAACCACCTGCCATCTCCCCCCCTGCACCCCTTGGTTCCTGCGGAGTTGGTACTCTTTGATCCACTACCCTAACTTTTCCCTTCTGCTTGTGGCATCCTGGTGTATCCTGTGAAGGAGCCCCCATGTCTTCCTCGCCCCCTTCATCCCCCCTCCAGTCATATGTGCTTCCTCTCCAGAGCTCCCGTTTCAGGCTTTCAATTTCCAGTCTAAGCTGGATGAACTGCTCACACACTGGACCCCCACTCTCCACAGTGTTCCCAAGAACATTGCTGCCCCACATCCATTGCAGCTCAATACCCTCCCAGCTTCCATGGGTCCACTTCTCCAGTCCACCCTGCCCTCAACTCTTCCCATCCTAGTCATCCACCTGCCTCCATGCAACAACCCTCACATCCTCAAGGTATCCCGTAGCTTCTCCTGCCCCCCCGCAATGTATTTCATCACTTTATTATTTTTTTTCTATTTCCCTTGTTCTTGACTTACTCTCTCTCCCCCCCCAATACCCCACCTGCTGCTGTCCTACCTGACATGGCCTGCAGCCTGCTGTCCTCCCTGCTGACATCACTGGAGACACCACACTCCTGCATCTTGGCACTCATGTGTCAGGGTTGCTCACGTGAGGGTTTGCTTGACCTCCTAGGAAATATAAACAGCACTCCATGACCCTATTGGCCTGCCCGGAGTCATGCTGTGCCTGGCATCCTCCTTTGTTCTCCCCCTCCCTGTTCCTCCCTCTGCTTGGCATCTTCCCTCCTCCCCTTCAGTCCTCAAGCAAGTAGAAAAACTTTAAAACATGTCCCCCACACCACACATTGAACCCAGCACACAGTAAATAGAAAATTGAGCAAAAACAACTAGTTACTTCCACCAAGTCCCGACTCCCTCTTCCACTTGGTGGCGGCCTTCTGTGGAGTGGACTAGAACTATGGTGCCTTATGTGCCACAGCACTCCACGGCCTGATTGACCTGCCTGGAGTCAAGCAGTGCCTAGCGTCCTCCTTTGTTTTCCCTCTCCCTCGTCCTCCTTTGTGGAATCCTCCCTCCTCCCTTCATTCCCCAAACAAGTAGAAAACTTTGAAATATATTGCCCCACACACTTTTCACTGATATGCACATGGTAAATAGTAAATTGACAAAAACAACTGGTTACTTTCCCCGAGTCCCCTGCAAGGTGATGTTATTGATTGCAGTTGCATTCTAGCTGTTATATCCTTTGTAAATAAATTATTAAAAATAAATAAATAATGTGCATGCTGCAGGTACTATTTGAAATGTCAGATAGCAGCCCAACTTAAAGTGTAAGTGACACCAGAAGATTTTCCCCTTGGAACTTTCAGGGTCAAACTGGCGAATTCAGTATCAGGAGACCAGAAATACAGTATAAGCTAGTGCTAATTTTTCATGTTAGTAGGTCAAGTGTGCACAGCCTTTAGGGAGATGTAAAAATTCTGCATGTAGTGTTTCCTGGAGGATTCCATCTTGTGTGGTACTATTTCATCTTTACTGCATTGTTGTGAAGTACATCGTGGTAATGGCTGGTGGATGGCCTTTTTTATTGTCCTGTAGAGCTCTTACAGATTAGAACTAGCCTATATTTCTGGTCGCCTGATAACTGTATTCACCTGTCTGCTCCTGAAAGTTTTATGGGTTGAATCTTCTGTTGTCATAAAAGTTTTACTCACAATGAAGAGTCAAAGCAACAGCACCATGCAGGATGACGACAGCCTCCCAACATACCAAAAGTCCAATCGGTTTCGCGCTTGTGCGCCTCATCAGGGACTCATGCTTCATTCACAACCCACCATTTAAATAGTGAAGCAGCATTAAAGTGACAGTGCGCCATACTATAGCAATACTAGAAAATTGTGATAAAGAAAAAAATAATGTTATAGTAAATTGCACTATATCAGTGTCTGCCAAGGCAAGCACCAGCAACATATGTGTGTATGGACATAAAAAATGCATAAATATCCATAACGTAAATTTCATAATGGTTAATTGAATACATTGCTATCCATCCAAACATCACATTGCATATACAAAACAACTCTACTTAGGCTCATTGGAACTATGGAGATGCAAGTAAAATAATCATGATTTTCCAGGACTGCTAGGGAGGATTCAACCTGTAAAAAGACAAAAAAGAAAAAATGGATAAAAAATAAAAAATATAAGTGAAAAATAATGGGAAAGGGGAAAGGAACAGAGGGAAATGAATGGGGGAAGGAAAGGAAAAGAGGAGGGAATAAAATGAGAAGAAAAGGAAAGAAGGGGAAGGAAGGGAAAAGGGGGAAGGGAAGGGATAGAACAGGGGAATGGGAAAATGTATATAAAAAACAAATAAAAGGATAAACAAAAGAAAAGAAGAAAAATATGGAGAAAGAGAAGACAGCATGACAAAAAAATCATGTCAGAACACATCAATAAATTAATATCTAGCATAGTTATCCCTTAAGAGGTGCAGTATCAAAAGCATCATTTAATCCTGAGTTCTCTAAAGCACCCAAAGTATAGATCCAAAAGGATTCTCTACAGAGAATTTTGTTCTCAAGGTCTCTACCTCTAGGGCCAACACTAGCCTTCTCAATGCCACAGAACAGAAACTTATGTTCTGTGCTATAGTCAACCTGGTTCAAATGTCATACCAAAGCATTTTTCTCATTATGACATCTAATGTCGCTCAAATGTTCACATTGATGTTTTACCCACATAAAATGCATGGCAAGTGCAGATGGCCAGATAAATAACGCCTGCAGTGGAGCAGTTAATAAACTGCTTCACATCAAATTGTTTTCTACTGTTAACAGTTCCGAACGTGGTGCTGGAAGCTAATTCTGAAGAAAGGAACATGTTCTGTAAATAACAGACTCCGTGCTGTACATTATAATATCATGCACAGACCCTATTTCACACATGTTCTGGCACATAGAATTGATCCAGACAAATCAGGCATGTGTCCCAAATGTAATATACAAGGTTTGTTTTGCCATATGATATGATCCTGCCCCAAAATAAACCTCTTCTGGGAAAAATATTAATAATCTTTTGAATAAGATATTGTATACTGACATCCCTATAGACCCGGTAGATATCCTCCTGGGATACCGAAGGGGGTGCAAGACCAAAAAGCAGCAGACCACCCTCTGAGAAGAATGGCTACAGTAGTAGGTAAGCAGGTTCTGGCCTGGAGCTGGATGTTGCAGTCACCACCCTCGGATGCAATGTGGGCAAAAAGCCTGCTCCAAAGTATGAAGCTAGAACACATACAGTACCGAGCCATACATCACCTCGATAAAGACATACAGATTTGGGCCCCCCACGAAGAGATGCTTAGGGAGCTATGGTTTCCTACCTTACGAAAGAAGCTTATATAAAATCCCGGAGCTGCCAGTCACTACCCAAACCCTCCAACCGGACATCTGCATCATATCCGAGACATGGCTCAAACCTCACCATGCAAATGCAGAAATAGCCATCCCTGGGTATACTGCTATTAGGCAGGACCGCCAAGGTACTAAGAAAGGCGGAGGCTTAGCCATGTATATATCAAATAGGTTGCACTACACCCCTGTCCAATTCACAGGTCTGCCTCCCCAGATAGAAACTAAACTGATTAAACTTATACTGCCATACACCTCCCCAGTATATGTGGCCAGGATTTATTGTGCCCCGGCTACACCTGGGAATTCCATAATCGAACATCTAGCCTCCCTGAAAGCTACGGCTGCCTCAGGTGAACTATACATACTCGGTGACCTAAACCATAACTGGCTAGCACCTGACTGCTCAAAACTACGCAGCAGTGTCAAATCCCTAAACCTCTCCCAACTAATAGAACAACCCACACGACTGAACCCTACAACACGCAACCATTCCCTTCTGGACTGGGCTCTCACTACACACCCACACAGAATAATTAAGGCTGGCATCCTACCTGGTTCCTTGAGCGATCACCATATGGTCTACATGACCAAGAAAGTTCATAGACCTACAAACCACCACCCACCAAGGATAATCCTTACGAGAGCATATAAATCCCTCTGTCTCCACTCCCTTTTAAATGACCTTTCACTCACCAACTGGTCCTTTATTAAGTTGGCGCCCACTATTGACCACGCTTTCGATATGTTCAGAAAGCAGCTCCTTGCCTTATGGGACTATCACGCCCCCCCAAGAAAAAAAAGAGTCAGAGACTCTCATCTCCCTTGGATCTCTGCTGACATTATCAGCAGATGTCTGGCTAGAGACCAGGCCTGGAAAAAACACAGGCTATTAGACACCCCTGCATCTCTACAGCATTACCAGACCCTCTGAAATAACTGCACTAAAGCCATAAGACAGGCAAAAAACAACAATTTCTGAGAGGCTCTCACCGCTAATCTAAGTCACCCCTCCAAATTCTGGAAAACCATGAAAACCCTGTTCTCTCCCCCTGCCCAGCCACCCACCCCTACCCTAAACATACAGGGCATCAATATATCAGCCCCCAGCGAGGTTGCCTCAGCTTTCAACTCCTTCTTTTCCACTAGCGCAAAATCTCTTCTAGACAGCCAACAACTCCACACACCCACATACAACCCTCTCGCAATACCCCTGCCGACCCCTCATGTGTCTTCTTTCTCCTTTCGACCTATCTCCTCAGCTGAAGCTCTAGCCGCCCTATGCTCCTCTGACCCAAACAAAGGCAAGTGCCCTCTGAGTCTGGACGCAAAAGTCCTCTTCTTATCAGCCCCTGCAATAGCCACCCCCTTAGCCGACCTCTTGAACTGCTCTTTTTCCACGGCTAAAATTCCAGCTGCCTGGAAGGAAGCAGTAATCATCCCACTACCAAAAGGAAGTGATCCATCTGAGCCTGACAACTACCACCCGATCTCTCTCCTTCCGGTTTTGGCCAAGCTTCAAGAACACCTAGCTCTCTCTCAAATCTTATATTTCCTTGACTCCACCTCTTTCTTCACCCCATTTCAGTCGGGCTTTCGTAAAACACACTCCACCATTACAGCACTGCTAAGGCTCACAAACGATATTTCCTCAAGAATGGACAAGGGCTACATCAACTCCACTATTTTCATAGACTTGGCTAAAGCCTTTGATACTGTATGCCACTCAAAACTTCTCATAAAATTGTAACACGGAGGCCTATCTCATCTCGCCACCAGCTGGTTCCAAGCCTACCTAACAGGCAGGAAGCAGGCAGTAAAAATTGGCCCTCATGTCTCCACCTCACTCCCAGTCAACATGGGGGTCCCCCAAGGTTCGGTCCTGGGCCCCCTGCTTTTCTCCATATTATTAAATTATCTACCTCAAGTCTGTTCCAACTCAGCTATACAAATGTACGCTGATGACACCGTACTGTACACCTCTGGCCTCTCCATCAAGGACACATGCATTTCTCTTCAACAGGATTTTGATGCCGTTCAAGCTTGGCTTAGGTCCAACCAACTAGTCCTTAATGCAAAGAAAACCGCCTCCATAACTTTCGGCAACCATCCTAAACTATCCCGACTAGAAGCCCCCTGTCTTCCACACATTGGATGGTTCCATCCTAGAATCCTGCACCTCTTTCAGGTACCTGGGGGTTTGGCTAGATCAACACCTTGAATTCTATGCCCACATTGACTGACTACAGAAAAACTTCAATTCCTAAATTAGGTTTAATTTCACCGAATAAAGGCAACCTTCCAACCTCAGTCAAGAGAGAACTAGTCCTCAAAATGATCCTCCCATCTTGACTATGGCGACGTGGGTCTACAATGCAGCCCCCATCCACCTTGGCCATCCTGGACCCCTTCTTTCATTCTTTCTGCCGTTTCGTCCTTGACTGCCCACCTTCCACCCATCACTGCGACTTGTACAGCTCCCTTGCTTTCCCATCGTTGGAGTCTCAGCGTAAACTGCATTGCACTAATCTCATTGCCAAATACTGGACAAATGCCCTTCCCCCATATCTCAGCTGCGTACTAGCAACTCACCCCCCCCGGCATACCCCGTCAGAGGATCGGATTCAAAACAACTCCAAGTCCCTTTCATGCGCACTTCAAAGGGCCAATTGGCCTTCAAACACCGGTTACCCAAACTATGGAATGATTTACCTGCAGACATCAGGCTCTCCACCTCCCACTGGCTTCGCAAACCACTTTCAATCGCCCACTTCTCAGATGTATGTAGTTGCTACCCACAGCCTAGTCCTATCACCAGGGGCATCCAAATGGCTCATAAATAATAACTAAAGCAACAAGCCTAGTTTTCCTACTGTGCCAGTATATTTTCTGCTTTACTGTTTCACCTGGCAGTCTATGCCTAACCATGCCACAACTAACTATGGACTCTGCAGCTGTTTTATTACCACTGTTATTGAGTTGTCTACTGAGACTGCTGTCTATTCATTGTTGTACTGTGTATTATTTCCTTACCTCAACCTATGTAACCCCCAGGTCGCATCTGGAAACGAGCGGTCTCCGCTCAGTATGCTTATCTGGTAAATCTCTTAAATAAATAAATATATGATAAGGGAGGCAGACAGTTCTATTCTGAACTCATGAGGCAATGATTATTCCACAATGAATTAAAGCAACTGTGTAGAAGTGAGCAGATTTGACAGTACTGACATATAAATTCACTTTACTCAACAAATAGATATGCAGTACTGTAAAGAGATATTGTAAAGAATACATAAAAGATGCTTTGCTTTGAGCCTGTTGTACCTGATACAGTGTAACTATATGTAATGTGATAAACTGATTGCTGACTTTAAAAAAATTAAAAAAAAAATAACCAACAACATCATTTTGCAGTCATATTGGCTCTGATCAGAGTTTGTTTCTTTTCTGCCAACATATTCTATGTTTCTATTAAATGAATTGCTGACACTTCATATAACTGTTTTTATTAATGCAATTTCTTTAACAGGAGACCTGTCTTCAACTGGTTTCATCGTTTTAATGCTTTGGTGATAAAGGCTTTTGCAGGTACATTATTTTTCATTACTGCTACTTAAACCTGAGATAATAATTCTAAAACTTGCATCCCTCACCAGTTCATCCTGTGACAGGACCACTGATGAACAGATCTCTTATAGTTCTGCAATTCATAAGTGTTCCCACGTTCACCACCCTGCACAAATTCTGCACCCCCATCATGAGCATCCTCCTCCTCTGTGAGACTGAGCATCAGAGACCGAGATGAAGGCACCACCACAGAAATTTGAACCGCAACTGCCCCTGCATGGGCTTAGAGATATCTAGAGCCTGTTATGATTCCATATTAACAAGAAGATTACCATAAAGCCCTGGCAGCTGTATCATTACCACCAGCACTGGGCGTTAACAGGCCATGTCCATAGAGACCAAGGTCATGTCAGCCCTAATCTGTTACCCAACGGGATCATTCCCACTGATCACAAGGGGCACAACTGGAGTAAAATTAAACAACCACAACTGGGAAATGGTTATATATATCTTAAATGATGCTCCCTTGAAGGTGATATCCTGCAATCCAAAAGCTTTCTTTGCAGGGAGCTAGAACCTCATTTTCTGTAGAAAATTCACTTGACAATGTGTAAAAATTCCTTTTCTTTTATTTCGGATATTCAATTACCCCTACGCTCCGCTCCTCAGAGTTTGTTTATAGGGATTTATAATCTGTTTAAACACAAAATAAACCTTCTTTAGTTCCACCTTTTAAATTTTAGTATTACAAATATTTAATGACATTCTTATTGGAACTACATATAATTTACCATTAGTGCTTCTGTTGTTTGCTATGTTAAAATAGTTTCAATTTCCATTGGTGGTGTTACACCCTCTGTAAATAAAAAAAAAATAAAAAAAAATAAAAAAAAAACATCATCATCATTTTGGTTGAGCAGCAAAAACCGCCTGCTACGGTACAGTGCAATTTTTAACTTCTGTATAAAACATGTCTCCCCTTAACTGCACACATACCTCCAGTGGAAAAAAGATTTATGATTGTTGCCCTTCTCCTAAATTTTTCAGACCCCAAAATCCGTTTGGCTTTTGCTGTCTCTCTTACCATTCAGTGACTATAATATTTAAAAATTATTTTTAGAAGATTGTTCTTCGGTTTATACCACTATTCTAATGGTTTTAAGTCAGTTTTTTACCTTTCCACAAGGCACTACTTGCACTGTTTTTCCCACTCTGCTGCTTCAAAGTGCAAGTAGTTACTTGACTGAAAAATGGCGTTCTGAACACTAACTCACTCACTGAGGTGTGTCTTCCTCTTGCTCCTGCTTGGGATTGCCGCTGAAGTGACATGTCACCTCATGTACCTCTCACGTTGCGAGAGCACTGAATGCCATTATTCAGTCAAGTAACCACTCGCACTTGGAAGTAGCAGAGCAGGGGGAAACAGTGCGAGTAGTGCCTTGTGGAGACAGGGCTAGTCTTAATCATTCCAGGCCCCGGTGCAGCCCCCCTGCCGGGGCCCCACCACTCCATTCCCTGTGGGCCCCCCACACACATCCAACATTTACACCTAACTAACCCTCCTGTCCTGTATTAATAAAGCAGTAGCAGGTCTACTAGTTTAACCAGCATCTTTTAATTAGTGCCATTGACTGCACTGAATTATTTGACTTCACCATTGGAAATGAATCTGACTGAGCCTGGAGCCAGAACTTGATTAAGTATGGTGCTACTGCCATATTCATTTCTGTAAGGACAGGGACATCATCACTGGATACACACACCTAAGACACTCTGATTTGCAACAAGTTAAACAATTTAACTTTTCTGAAGGTATGAGAGAGAAAAGAGAATATTATCATAGGAGGCAGTATAGCACAGTGGTTTAAGGCTCTGAGCTGCAAACTTGGAGACCTCAATTTGATTCCCACAGTCCCCACTTGCATACTCTGTGACCCTGAGTAAGTCACGTAACTTTCTTATGCTCCCATGTTGCACCTGGAAATGAGCTTTCAGTTTAGTGTCTCTCTCTCCTGGTAAAAAAAGGAATAAAATCGTGGGACACCTGTAAAGTTGCCCCTCTCAGGTTTTTTACCTGGTGAGCAGGTTTTCAGGGTCCCTATCAGGAAATCTGATTTTGCTCTGTGCTGGGCAGGTGTTTGAGCCATTGTGAGTAGGGGTCAACCTTAAGCATTTTTTTGCACTAGCCAGCAGGGTAAGTTGATTCAAAATTGCACTAGCCCTCAATTATAATGGTAAATTTTGATCACTTATACAGGAAACTCTGCAAGCCGAGAAATACTCTGATTGGACATTTATCCTTCTCCCACATTGCTTCCAGCTCCCCAGCGGGGAAAAAAAAGGCTGCAATGCCATCACACACAGTGAGCCCCCCCCCCCATTGTTGTGTACCACAGCCTCCCCTCTTCCTCTTCTCTTTCTGCACACAAACACACACATTCCCCCCAAACCAAACCAGTTGATATCACAACAGCAAATGTTCAATCAAGCAGTTCTAGCACTGCACACACACAATAACTGACATCATCATGTACCTCACCACACTGTCACCACCACCCACAGGGCAATGAACAGTCAGGCAGAGAGAGAGAGAGAGAGACACTCTCAGCCCCCACCCTATAGTCAACTGGAGACCTGCACGTAGATGTTTTTGTACTGTCTTAAGTGAGCCAGGAGCACATCTAAGATTTCTTTGGGGTGGGGGCTAAACAAACCTTAGGGGCTTGGGAAATAGAAAACTACGACATTTTTATTTTTAAAGCATTGATTTTAGTATGCTATGCACCAACAATAACAGATTTTTCTTTAACATTGTCCTTTTATCAGCCCAGGATAAACAGTACACAGACATAATGCTAAACGATCTCTATTTCTATATAGGATGACCTATGTACTCCAGAAATGCCTATTTTAAGCTTTCAAATTATGTGTTTTATTGGTTTATTTTTGTACCATACATGATCTAAACTTTTGGTTTTAGGATGAAAGGATGTGCTATGTAGGATAAGGGTGGGATTGTATGGATAGTGATGGCTGGCATGGTCCATGTAGAAGAACTAGGGACCCCCTACACTTCCCGGTAATGGCAGCTATGGATCTGTGGATGGTCATTGCAGAGTCTGGTCTGCAGAGGTGTCCAGGGAAAGAATGGAGTTAAGAGATTTGGAAGGGAGAGGGAAAGTATGGTGAGGCTAGGATAAAACCCACCACCTGCAGGCACACCTCTCAACCTTTTGTCCCCCAAATGTGGAACACTGCCTCTCAAAATGTGGAAGAAATGAGCAAAATGTGGAACACTTAATCAAATCTTTACCTAAGAAGCTCAGAACACTGTTAAAGTGTTTACATTTATGTTCAGAAAGTCTGTTATTACTTGAATAATATAATTGTTGTACCATTTACTATATATTTTTGCTTTAAAATGTTGATACTGAATGTGGGACATGCCGTCACAATGTGGAACATGCAGCTTTTGTGAAGTAAAATGAGGAACGTTCCTCGTAATGTGGTACAGTTGAGAGGTATGCCTGCAGGGCTGACCCTGTATACCTCCTCGTATTTTGTCACTGAAATATTGGATACAGTCACTCAAAATGTAGGGGATGAGGGACACCAGTCTTAATAATATGGGCAGGGCCCCTAGTACTCTACGGCACAATTTTCTGATTTCTGCGGCAGGGCTCCTTGGTTTCTGCAGCAGCATTTTCTGATTTCTGTGGCATGATTTATTCATTTCTCTGGCAGAACGCAGTCCTGCCATTGGTTAAATATTATGTGATATCATCAATGACATAATATGCCGAGCATAGAGGAGGGGCTTCAGGATAAACAAGATAGGAGAAAAGCCTGAAACTATGGAAAAACAGTATATTTGAATAAAAATTCACCAAAAACAGTGAATTCTGCGGCACTATATACATTCTGCAGCATTATGCAAATTCCGCGGAAAATTCCGCAACTACAGAATCGCAGAATTCCAGGGTCCTTGAATATGGGACACATTTTTAGACAGAGACACTTTCAGAAAACTGGAAGCTAGAGCCTTAATGGCACTCTACCCTTGATCACACCCTGGACACTAACAGTGGAGTGATAATGACTTGCATTGAGTCTTTTGTGGGATCCCCCTCTTGAACTGCCAGATAACTGCTGCTCTTAATGAGCTGTTAACCACACCAGGCCATCTGGAACACTGAGAGAGATTAGCATGAGGACTAGAACCTGCTAAAGTAAAAGACTTTTTTAACTTTATTAGCAACCATGAAAACCTGCACTAGTCAAGACAGACAAGTAGAGTTACTGGACAATTTGCACTAGTGTTTGGGCTAGTAAAACAATGTTAAGATCGACCCCCGATTTTGAATCCTCACAGACTTTTAAAACAGATTTTGTCATATCATTCATTGTTTCAGCTACACGTCTAAGTTACAAACAAGTTCTCTTGTCAATATAGCCCTTTGTTTGTGAAAGCAGTCAGCCTGGGAGGTGTAAAGTATGGCCATTAACACCATTAGCACTTATTTAACTTAACCTTTTCCACTGCAGCAAAGCTGCCTCCACCTTTTGCAACAGTAGCAGAGCCAGTTGTCTTTCACTTTGATTTGCTGGTAAATATTTTTATCTATAACACACTTTAGGCATTTTTAAATAATTTAAATTATTTTTGCTTCCTCAAGAAAAAAACATGGGCCCCCAAGGTGCAGGGGCACAGTTTGCACCTAGCTAAGGCCGGCCCTGTGTGGAAAGGTAAAAAACTGACTTAAAACCGTTAGAATAGTGGTATAAACTGAAGAACAATCTTCTAAAAATACTTTTTAAATATTATAGGCACTGAATGGTAAGAGAGACAGCAAAAGCCAAACGGATTTTGGGCCCTGAAAAATTTAGGAGAAGGGCAACAATCATAAATCTTTTTTCCACTGGAGGTATGTTTGCAGTTAAGGGGAAGACATGTTTTATACAGAAGTTAAAAACTACACTATACCGTAGCAGGCGGTTTTTGCTGCTCAACCAAAATGTTGCTGTTTGTTTATATATTTACAGAGGGTGTAACACCACAGATGGAAATTGAAACTATTTTAACACAGCAAACAGAAGTACGAATGGTAAATTATATGTAGTTCCAATAAGAATGTCATTAAATATTTGTAATACTAAAATTTAAAAGGTGGAACGAAAGAAGGTTTATTTTGTGTTTAAACAGATTATAAATTCCTGTGAACAAGCTCTGAGGAGCGAAACGTAGGGGTAACTGAATATCAGAAAAAAAAAAGAATAGGAATTCTTACACGTTGTCAAGTGAATTTTCTACAGAAAATGAGTTTCTGGCTCCCTGCATAACTGGAGTAAGCCAGCCCTTGATCTTGTATGTCCTTGAAGAGGAGATTGATGCTCTGGTTACCCGTGTAGGTGACCATCTTGTTTCCTGAGATGGATCTGAAGGCTAGCGTTCCCAAGGAGGTCATGTATAGATAGAATGGCTTCCCTTGACTCTTGAGTATAACACCTTCAGCAGTCAGAAGGTTGTGGGTTTGAGTCCCAGACCAGGACTCAAACTAATGCCCTAAATGCTGTCGCCATAGTGCAGTGCTAAAGATAGTGCTACACTGCTGGGTGTGCTGTCCTTTGCATGATATCTGAAACCAAAGCCCTTTCTGTCCATGCCTAGTGCTCTCCTGGTGTGTGTTGAGGTAGAAGATAAAGAGCCCATGGCACTTTTTGCAAAAGTAGCCCCCCCCCCCCCCCCAATCCTGGATACATTACCTTATAAAACAGAATTAGTTCAGGCTATTGTTCATGACTGTGTGTGGTGCTGAAGAGCAGAATGGATTCCATTGTAAATTTCCTGTCATTAAAATATCAGTCTCTCCTTGCTGGTAGAGTACCTGGTATGCAGCATACAGTATAGGAAAAGCATTATGAAAATACAAAATCTTCTACATTTTGAAGTTAAAGCAAGGCTTCACTGGAAGCTGGTGCAAGTTACTTAGTACATGAATGGTGTGATACAAGAAAGATACATTAGTCAGTGGCCAAGCTATTTTGTTTTGCACAAACTGAAGGCATAGATCTGATTTCAGTGGCAGTCCTCTATGGAGCACATTGTAACAGTCCAGTTTCATCACAAATGTTTGCAGCTATGCAGTGTCAGTGGCTCAGCAGGCAGCACACTCACCTCTGAGGCTGGGAGATTAGAAGGCTGTGGGTGGGTTCTATCCCCACACCAGGCACTTGGGTTAAATCCCAATACTGACACTGTAGTGCAGCATGAAGGTGGGTGCTGCACTCCTGAGGTGCTGTCTTTCGGATGAGACATTAAACCGAGGTCCCATCTGCCTGTTCTGGTGGTAGTTCAGATGGATGTTAAAGATCCTATGGCACATCTCAAAAGGAGTAGGGAAGTTTCCTTGGTGCCCTGGTCAAATTCCTCCCCTTCACTAAAAAATACCACCAGCTGCTTAATCCAGTTCAAGGTCAGTTGGCAGTCATCTGTATCCCCTCCCCCGGGCTGTGCCTGAAAATAGGCAGAATTTGTCTAGTGCACTTACCCAGTCAACAAAAACTAAATAAATGAGGTTTTGCAACTCTTCTGGCCACAAAACATGTTTTGTGACAGTTTTTGATGTAACTTTATGTGTATGCTAAACTCTACATGCAATGTACAGTATTCTTTCATATTTGGTACTATGTCTTTGCAAACTTAATACAAAAAAAAAACCTAGCATGTATGTTCAGAACATGAAATTTTAAGCTGAAATATCTCAGTTGTGTTTCATTCAGTTTGTTCCAAAGTCAGATGAGGTTCAGGATTAACTCATTCTTAAAGTTCTGATTTTTATACGCCCACATATTCAGAACCGGGTGCGCCGCATAAACAGGAGTACTGTTACGTGTTTAGCACATGGCCAGCTTGTGGCGCTATTCAGAGAGCACACTCCAACCAGAACGCCCTCACTGTCTGAATATAGGGCCATGCCAGTACAGCACATAGTGACTATACACTGTGCTGACACAGCTCATGACTTAATATATGGCCCTAATGGGAGCCCAGTGGGGATGGCACCATGCTCTTGTGGGCAATATTCAGCCCTAACATGCTTATGTGCCCATTTGGCATGTAAGCCGTGAAAAGGCCATTTACATGCCCAGTAGAGGTTCATTAGTGTGCGTGTTTGGCACCTGAGCACCACTCCGCTCCAGGTATATTGCACATCCCCCCCCATCCTTGAGGTCTAGACTTCCCCCACCCCATAATTACCCACTGTATACAGTTATAGCCCTCTCCTGGTGGCCTAGTGTTCCCCTCCACCCGCAGTTGACAACTGTACTAAAACCCCATCTTGGTGGTCTTGTGGTCCCCCATCCCCAATCACCTGCCTGAATAAGGCATAGTTATAGCCTCATGGTCTACTGGCCCCTCGCCCTCCCCCCAGCTAGTCGCTGATGGCAATCAGCACAGGTCTTCTTTTACCACCCGAGTGGGCTACCCATCTGATAGGAATTCAGAATTGTACGTACTGTAGAATCAGCTGATTCTATGCTGCATGCAGTCATGAATACCTGTCAGACTGCATCTAGCCAAAGTTGGGAGAGGAGAGCTGTGCCAACTGCTGTCTCAGATTCCCTGGGATGGCATCAGCATCCAGATGGGGGGAAGGGGTGCGAAGGACCACTAGAACAACCAGATATAACTGTGCCTTAGGCAAGCAGGCAGTTGGCGAGTGGGGGAACACTATATCACGAGGAATCTGTATTTAAATGTATATAGTGGGCAACTGGGATGGAGTGCACTGCTGTGCAGGGTTCAGGGCAGGATTTTGGCAGCATTACAAAGCCCTGTGTTGCTGGATGTTTAGCACTGCCACAACCCATGAATATACCACTGCACCCAGTGTGCATGGGGGAATCCCTCATTTGCATGGGCATAGTGGCATATTCTGCACATTCACACTATTGGGTCAACACAGTGCACTGTAGGCCTTTGAATGTGGTGGTGATGGTTGGGTTTTATTCAGTCAAAGCTGGGCCTTTAAAGTCTGTAGTGGAATCATACAGTTCTGGGTGCAAGACAAGCCACTCTCTTCAGGGTCAAGATATAGTGGCTAATAATTGTTGTTAAGGCCTCTGATCGGGCTGGGGAATCACAATTACTTTGGGAGAGTTGGGGAGGTGTTTTATATCAGAGGTGAGGGGTCAGATATTTTTTTACCAGATTTTATATTCATTGCCCAATCTGATTTGCCTGAAGCAAATATTTGAATGGTAGATAGAAAACTGTCTATGATTAGCCTCTCTGCTCTATTGTGTTACCATCTCAACTAACCCAAGCTTAGGAAATGGCATCCCCCCATCCCCATTTCTCATGATTATTCAAGATTAAAATCTACCAGATTGTTATTTTTTTTACCATTTTATGCTGTTTATATTCCTTTGCATCACATCAACTTGTGTTACAAATTTCTGAACACTATCATAAGAGAAAGTTGAGCTATTTTGGTCTCAGTATTGATATTTTATATAGAAACTGCTAGCGAACATCAGCGATATCAGTTCAATACCACCGATTTTAATTTCTACTTTTCTCCACTCTAGTGGCATCAATATTTCTAGGACTACAATTGATTGACAGTTCTACAAATCAGTGGCTGTCCAAGGTTATGGGAGGTTTTCTAGGATGGGAGGTACTCATGTTCATTCTTCTGGATGGAAATCAAATGTGTAGGAAGAAAGGTAAGGTCCAAGTAAAACAAAATTGGACACATGTTCTTTTGCTTTATTTTGTTTTTGACTCTGTTCAAATGTTTGGCATCATTGTGATTAAACAAATAGTTCCACAATGCAAATACACGTAGGAGAGCACACTACTACCTAATGCTGCAGAGACCATGGTTCAGTGCTCATTAGAGCAGAGTATCCCATCAGCAGTACAAGAGAGCTCCCAGAACTCAATGCAACATGTATATATGTGTACAGCGTGTATCAGAGATGGGTGAAGTCCATCCACTTGGTTTTACGCTGCTTATTGTGATAGTGCATGTAAGTTTAATCTGTTGAGGGGAAGGGTTAGCTCCCAGTTTCAGTTTTGTTTCACTAAATGTTTTAAACTTGTAATGTTTTTCCACTGCAGCTTTTTGTTTTAATGGTCCATGTTGTTGGGACTACTTATGAGTGACTACTGGCCACCATATCTACAATTTTAGAAGTGACCTGATCTTTTTATAGATAGACAATTTTGTCTATGCCAGACAACAGTCAGACTTACTCGAGTAGGGTTGTGAAATAACAGTTTAGAGCATCTCAGGGCTTAGGCAGTGCACCTTTTTGTGTTTAAAGTAATTAAAGTGATAATTTATTTAAAAAAAAAAATCCCTTTTGGTTGTGCCAGACAATGGTCAGAGCTATTTGTATAGGGCTACAAAACAACAGTCCAGGGCAATTCAGTCCTTAGGCAGCACCATGTTTTTGTTCCACTAAGAAATATTGTTGAAAAATATTTGTTTGTCTCTGCCAGATCACAGTCAGTTATTCATGAGAAGTTTAAGCAATAAACCATGAGATGGGTGTGGGTTATGCTGGGATTTACCCATGCCTGGTATAGTTTAGTCACAAGGCTGCAGGTCGAGTGACCAAATCCACACCAGAAGAGGGAAAATCCCAGCATAACCCACATCCTGGAGTGGTTTATTGTGATTATACAATGGACCCCTTTTCTAGAGTAAAAAAAAAAGAGGGGGAGAGTTTTTTGTATTTTAAGTTATTTTTAATGATTTCATTAGTCCACCAGAAAAAATAGTCCTTTATTGCTGGGGAGAACTTTCCTGGACTGTTTGCATCTAAGGGAGTCTCCCTCACTTTAGGCAATCTTTGTACCTTAAGTAGGAACACTTTAAACTAGCATGTCCCTTCTATTTATACCTCTCAGCTGTCGCTGAAGAGTTTAAACAGCATGTCCCTTCTATTCATACCTCTCAAATGTCTCTTAAGATTTTAAATTAAAGAGCATGTCCTTTTAATTCTTATGTCTCAACTATAACTGATTACAGCAGACTTCCTTTATTTAAAGGCAGAAAACTGCTGTCCCTCATGATAAAAGTGTTGCTTTTTCCTGCTCAGAAATGCACAATATATGATAAATGAACATTGCAAAAGTTAACAGAGTCACTCACCACACTGGATGCGGAAACGCAACACAGGTACTAAAATGAAAGTTACAGTGTCAGTCACCACAGTGCTGAAGCCTCCAGAGGCTCATGGTTGCCTCCCACAATCCCCGTTCAGCTACTGACATATTTTAACTCTTTAAACAATGCTGAACTGGGGCAACTTTGTCTTTATTAAAAATGAGGGCAGTAAGCTGGCCTGGTGGTGCTGAGGGTTGAAGCGCTGGACGCCACACCTCGCGCCACGCCGGCAACCCAGGTTTGGGAATGAGCCTGGGTCATCGGAGATCGGCAGGGGAGGACTAAGATTGAGCATCCATAGACAGCTCTCTTAGTCCTGGGGTGGGTTCAGGGTTCTCCTGTGGCACTGGCATCCCCTGGCGGAGGCTGGGGGGCACTGCAGTGCACGGCGCAAGAAGCGTGGGGATTGGGGCAGATGTCCTCCGGGAGTGTACAGGAGCGTGCACACTTTGGGCGGGATGTCATTGCACGTCCATGCCTCGGGGAGAAAACACAACATGAAAATACCTCTACCCTCGGGTGAGGCAACAACGATCTCTGGCAAGCCGACCCACCACACGCCCAATACCGGCTGACTCTTCGATCTCTTTGGGGTCTGGGTTTCTCCGTACCGGAGAGCCCCAGGACCCCGTGACATACCTGGTGTAGCTCCAGAGTGGCCAGTTCAGGTGGGTGGTTGAGTGTGGCAGCCATCAGCGGAGAACCCTGAGAGATGCCCGAGTAGATTGCGAAATAGACTCTACAAAAAAAGGGACCGTAACTTATACAAAATGTGGCGGCGAGAAGCCGTGATACTGGCCATGTGCCTATCATCATGGCTCCGCTTTCTCAGCTAAGATCTGTATACGTTACTGCCCTCGTTCTTAATAAAGACAAAGTTGCCCCAGTTCAGCATTGCTTAAAGAGTTAAAATATGTCAGTAGCTGAATGGGGATTGCGGGAGGTGATCATGAACCTCTGGAGGCTTCAGTGCTGTGGCAAGGCAGTGGTTGTTTGAAACTGCCGTTGTAGCGGAGATCAATATGGTGGCTGATTTGTTTTCTATTGGGGGCTCAGATTGATCGTTTGCTAGATGCGGCTGTCTGGGTCTTTAGCCATGAATTATGCTGAGATTTACTCATGGCCAAAAGACTCAGCCAGTCAATCAGGTTTAGACATTTAAAAGTGCCATTGTATAATATGAACCGTACCAATAATGAGGCCTATGCACCAATGTGAGCATGGTACCTGCTAAAGGCACATACCTGGGCTGTGTCCACATGCACTTCTGAACAAGCGTGCACCATGCCCTATTCATGAATACCAGTTGCTCATCCACTGCCCTGCCTCACAGGCATGTTAGAAGCATGGGGGGGGGGGGCACGGAGCACGACATGGACAGGGCATAGGACGCTGGTGGGCATCCAGTTGGACGCCTGTCCCTGTGGCAGACCAGATCCCTACACTGTGCTCCTGTGCAATTTAGAGGGCTCACTGTGTGCAAACCTAGTCTACCAAACATGTGAAAAAAAAAAACAAGCATTCACAATCCACACAACCAAAGAAAGAAGAGGAGTCACAACTACAAACACACACACACACACACACACACACACACACACACACACGCATGCGCCCACACACATGCACACACCACAGTGAATTGCTTTTGCCTCCACCTATCCAAATCCTTTCTGTGAGAATATTTTATCATTGCTTCATCTGCTGAGTTCTTAATTAAAAAAGTAATAAATATATTAACAATAATAATAAAGTATTTAATATAAAAGCATTGCAAGCTACTTCGTTTATATTACAGTTCTCTCACATTTTCTATGCTGATGCTGAGTGCTGTCACAGCAACATTCCTGTACCACAGCAGAGGCTGCAGTACCTCCCAATTTTGGGGAATATAGAAATGTCATTTTTTTTCAACCAGGAGAGACACGTTAAACTGAAGCTTGTTTACAGGTGCGACCTGGGAGCGCAAGGAACTTAATGGAGAAGTCCTGCATTGTTTATGGCTGTTAGTTTCTTACCTGCTCATATTTATTAGTGATGTAGTGCCTCCGCGAACCACCAGGCCAGTTTCTGCCTATTTAGGTCATCTGAAACTGTTTATTTTTTTCATAAATTTATTATGTACTGCCTTCCCCCACCATTTTCTGTTATCTGCGACTCCTGGAATGTGTCATCAGCACAACAGACATCCGCGGTGTCGTGGTTAATGCGGTCCAGTGCGCAACACATTCTGGTGAACTTTGGTTCCCTTGCAGTACTGGGGACACATTTCAGTGATGTGCACTTGCTATAGAGCGTGATACAGGCATGTGCTGAGTGACAGTGTGAGGCACAGAATGTTTAGCACCACGGTCATCGTTTATTTTATTTATTTAAATAAATGCACTGTGAATAAAAATAAAATATACTGTGTGTGATTTTTTGGGGTGAAAACAACTTCAGAGTATGTATTTGTTTGTTGAAGCAGTGTGACAAGGGCTTCAGTGTTGTGTTTTAGTGGATGTTTGTGGCAGCATTCTGTAATGCTATTGGCTCATGATAGCATATTTTCCACATTTTCCCTCCAAATTAATTTGCTCCCTCCAAAACTACATCCTATTTCATATAGTTCAGCATTGCATAGTGTGTAGTCAGCCTTACTGGATACCAGCAATCAGTCTTTGACAAAAAGTAGTTTGTATCTGTAGTTTTATTATTGTTAGTGCATTATATTTTTTTTGGATTGCGTTAACAGTTCTATGTAAATATATGTTTTAAAATATTTTGAAAATGCCACGCTGCATGGTTCCAGGCTGCAACAATATGACAGGGCATACTGTTGGTATCCTGTACAAACTGTTTCCACGTCATGATAAAAAGTTGTCTGCTCAATTGTTTCACCATATCAGACATAAGGATCTTAATCTGAAGAACACAAAAAGGCATAGAAACCATGTTGTATGTTCTAATCACTTCACCAAGGACTGTGTTGAAACAGAATCCGCGTTAAAGGCGCAGGTGTATGGACACGAACCACAAAGGTATATCCGGGATGATGCAGTTCCAACAATCATTTTGCATTCTCAGAAGCAAAAAACTGTCCGAGCGCATACTTTGTGCCATCTCCAATGCAAAGAGAACGAAGAGGTAATTATTACATTTCATTGGCCTTGTTGTTCAGTGTTATATCAATAATCATATCTGTAAGGATGTCATCATGCTATGCCCCCTTTGGCATGTACTGTACCTACTGTAGTTTGCTTTTTTTTAACAGTGTTAGCATGAACATTAGTAAGACAGTTGTGATGTGTCATGCCGTTGAAATCAATGTGGCACCTGCGCATTGTATTATATTTGTCCCATGTACTGCGCTGTATCTTGTGCCTCATGTCATGGCTAATACATGTGTGGGTGTATATATCTCTGCAAATGGTGTCATGTACGAGTACAATTAGCCTGACATGTAGCACATTTGGAAGGGGTACACACGCACACATGTCTGTGCCCTGTCATAATGCATGATTTGCTCCAGGGTGCAAGTTTGTCAGTATATGCTGCACTGAAACAAGAATGGAGCAATGCAAACCAACAGAAACATAGAATATGACAGCAGATAAGGACCTCTTGACCCACCTAGTCTGCCCATTTTCCTACCTAACAGATAAGCTACAGATCCTAGTTAACCAACAGCTTACTTCCTCCTACCCCCCCAGTAGGACTGCCATATGTCTGTCCCATGCATTCTTGAATTCCCCCACTCTTCTGGACTCCACGACCTCCTCGGGGAGGCTGTTCCATGCATCCACAACCCTCTCTGTGAAAAAATACTTCCTCACATTACCTCTGAGCCATCCCTGCTCTATCTTCAAATTGTGCCCCTTGTTTTTGCACATCTCTTTTTCTGAAAGATGCCACCCTCTTGGACTTTGTTGATTCCCTTGAGGTACTTAAAAGTTTCTATCATGTCCCCTCTCCCTCCTTTCCTCAAGGTATACATATTAAGCTCCTTTAGTCTTTCTTCGTATGTCTTCTGGTGCAGACCCTGCACCATTTTGCTGCCTCCTCTGACAACCTCCACTCTGTCTATGTCTTTGCGGAGATGGGATCTACAGAACTGCACACAGTACTCCAGATGGGGTCTCACCAACTGTCTGTACAGAGGGATAGCAACTTCCTGTTTTCTACTATTGATGCCTCTCCCTATGCATCCCAATATCCCCCCAGCCTTCCTTACTGCCTTCTCACATTGCTTGCCCACCTTAAGGTCATCTGATATAATTACCCGCAGGTCCCTTTCCATTTTTACTGTTGTCAGTATCTTACCCCCCACTGTGTACTCTTCCCCTTGGTTTTTGTTCCCAGGTGCATTACCTTGCACTTCTTTGCATTGAATCTGAGCTGCCATACATTTGACTATTCCTTCAACCTTGCCAAGTCCCTTCTCATCCTTTCCACTCCATCTTGTGTATCAACCCTGTTGCAGATCTTTGTGTCATCTGCAAAGAGACATACTTTTCCTTCCAGTTCCTCTGCAATGTCACTTATAAAGACATTAAAAAGGACCGGTCCCAGTACTGAACCCTGCGGTACCCCACTAGTAACCCTCCTTTCTTTACTGTGGACTCCATTTACTACTACCCTTTTCGTCCTGTTGTCTAGCCAATTTTATATCCAGGCTACCACCTTGGGACCCACTCCAAAGCTGGCTAACTTGTGTATTAATCTTTTGTGTGGGACTGTATCAAATGCCTTGCTAAAATCTAGGTAGGCTCTGTCCACAGCCCCTCCCTGGTCTGCTACTTTGGTCACCCAGTCAAAAAAATCTATTAGATTCGTCTGACACGACCTTCCCATCATGAATCCATGCTGCCTTGGGTCCTGTGCCCCACTGGCCTCTAGGTACTCAACAATTCTTTCCTTCAGAAGTGATTCCATCATTTTCCCTACCACTGATGTCAAACTTACTGGTCTGTAGTTTCCTGCCTCTGTCCTGCTCCCACTTTTGTGAAGAGGAATCACATCCACCCTCCTCCAGTCCTCAGGTACCAACCCATCCTCTCATGATTTGTTAGAGAGTAGTCAGCGGTGTCACTAGTTCTACCTTAGTTCTTTTAGAATTCTTTAGATGAATCCCATCAGGCCCCATTGCTTTGTCCACCTTCAATCTTATTAGTTCTTTCAGAACCCTTTCTTCTGTAAAAGGGCTGGTATCGACACCAGTCTTCAGAGTGTTTCTCTTGTTTGGTTTAGGTGCCTCCCTCTCCTCTTCCTTTGTGAATACTGAGCAGAAATGTTTGTTCAGTATTCCTGCTTTTTCCTTGTCACCCTCTACCCACATTCCCTTCCCTTTATTAAGCCTCAGTATCCCTCCTTTGGTCCTTCTTCGCTCCCTAATGTACCTATAAAAGGTCTTATCCCCCTTCTTAACGAAGTTGGCTGTCCTTTCCTTGGTTTGGGCCTTTGCTATTCTGACTGCCTTCCCAGCCTCTTTCTGCTTTAACTGATAAAGTTCTCTGTCCTGCGCCTTCTGTATTTCCTTATATTTCCTGAATGCTATCCTTTTCTCCTTAACATTCCCTGCCACCTCTTTTGAGAACCATAGCGTTTTTTTCCTTCGTTGTGTTTTGTTGATTTGCTTTACACAAAGGCTTGTTGTCTCTGTGATAGCTGTTTTGATTACTCCCCATTGTTCCTCCACCCCTCCTTCTTGCCTGTTTGCTAGTGCTTTTCTGAGGCACTCCCTCATTTTCCCAAAGTCAGCCCTCCTAAAGTCCAATACTCTTGCTTTTGTATGGCTTGATTGTATGGCTGTGTTTATCGTGAACCACACTGTTTGGTGGTCGCTCGTTCCCAGATGGCTACCCACTTCTAAATTTGAGAGTCTTTCTCCGTCCCCGTTTGAGAGTACCAGGTCTAAGATTGCTCCCTCCCGAGTGGGTTCCAATACTAGCTGTCTGAGGCATGCCCCCTGTAGGGCATCAAGAATGACCCTGCTCTTGGATGTGCCTGCAGCAAAGGTGCTCCAGTTAACATCTGGCATATTCAGGTCCCCCATCAACAATATCTCCCCTTTTTCTGTCATTCTAAGGAAGCCTTCTATCATTTCCTTGTCGGGTCCCTCCCCCTGAGATGGGGGTCTGTATACCACCCCCATGCGGATTGTGGTGCCATTTCCTGTCTCCAGGGTGACCCAGAGTGTCTTATCTGCTCCCTGTTTACTCTTTAGTTCTGTTGCTTTGATCCTTCTTTTACATGAGAGCTACTCCTCCTCCTTTTTTACCCTCCCCGTCCCTCCTGTAGATTGCGTATCCTGGTATGTAGACATCCCAGTCATGGTTCTCTGTGTACCATGGTTCTGTGACTGCCACAATATCCAGGCAACCCTCTTCCATCAAGGCCACTAGTTCAGGGAGCTTGTTACACAGACTACGGGCGTTGGTACTCATCACCCTCCACTTTTTAATGGCCTTACCCCTTTGAGCCCCATTCCTGTCCTTACTGCCTATGCCTTTTTTTACATTTACCTCTGTCCTGCTCCCTAATGACTTAGCTACCTTGGTGTTTACCTCACTAATTACCGTGTTTTGTGGGGGGGAGGCTGAGATTTCCCTGCTCCTTTTCAGTGCCTCCCCACTTGGCTAGTTTAAATGCTTGCCAATGAAGCATTTAAACGTCTCACCTAGGATTCTGGCCCCCCCCCCCCTGGACAGATGCAGACCATCGCACCGCTACAGGTCTGCATCCCTCCAGGTGGCTCCCCAGTCCCCAAGGAAGCCAAAACCCTGAGCTCCACACCAGTTTTTCAACCATTCATTGAATTCCCTGGTGAGGAGTACCCTAGCATCACCCTTGCCATAGACAGGCAGCATTTCCGAGAAGGTTACCGTATGCGCTACTTGTCTAAGGCCCCTCCCCAACTCTACAAACTCCTCTTGCACTGCTCTGATCCCATTTCTAGCTAGGTCATTTGTCCCTAGGTGGACAATGACGTCCAGCTCCCTTCCTCGTGCAGCTGCTCCCATAATCCTGAGGATTTGCTTCCTGTCCCTCCAAGTCGTGGTGCCAGGCAGGCACTTTACCTCCCTCTCCCCTTCCTCACCCATTTCTACCCCCCTAATGATTGAGTCCCTCCACCAGGAGTTGTTTCCTTCCCCTGTGGGGTCCCATGCCACCCTCCTGTGGGTCTCCTTTGTGAAGGTTCCCAGCATCCTCCTGGTCTCCACTGCAGGTTCCTCCATAGAGAAACCACTATCCACCAGAAGAGCGAATGAATTGTGGAGAGGTACAGCTGGAGGGATGAAACTCTGTTCCACCACCCTCTCCCTCCCTGAGCCCACCCTGGTCCAGCCTCTCCTCTTTCTTGGCAACCTCTGAGGTAGTGGCATTGGCCCTGGTGGTCTCTGGGTGGGGGAGGAGATTTCACGAATCCTAGCCAGGTCAGCCTGGAGACGGGCAACCTTCTCCCTCAGACCAGAGAGGTGCCTGCAAATAGGGCAGCATCGCAGCCTCTAGAATGTCTCCCAGAACACTGCCGCCCCACAGCCATTGCACTGCACCACTCCTGTCATGTCTTATTTTGTGTCCCCTCTCCTGTTTCTCTGTATGCTTACTCTCTCCTCTCCTTACAACTCTCACCCTTCCTGTTTGGGGACAGGAACTTCCTATATTCTTCATTAGCCTCCTTCTTCCTTGCTATGTGTCAGACCACCAGCAGCTGGGAGGAGAGTGACCTACTTTTTTCCTTTAGGGTTGACAAAACCAATGTTTCTCTATGATTCTTCCCTTCCTACTGCCAAACAGGAAGTTTCTGTTGACAGTCAAATCCAGTGGCTATAAAAGTAGAACTGGCTTAGGGTAGGTGGGATGGAGGGCAATTAGTAAGAAAAAAAGCTAGCAACAGAAAGTTATAATTTGAGTCACTTGCTTTTATAGTGTCTAAGCCACACCCCCAATTGAGCTCTCTCTCCTCCTACTGGTTTAGCAAAGTAAGTTGATACAGTACCCTTTCCAGCACAGCTTTTCATGTCACGTTTGGAGCAGAGATAAGTCACACACTTGTCATGCATCATGATGCTGATCAGTCGCAGTGTGTTACTTGTTCATGTTATAATCTTTGTTCCAGGCACTGTGTTGTACCTCGTGCCTTATGAGGCACAAGTTGCTTCACACTGCCTGTGATGGTGTTTTCAGTGTCACTATGTGTTGCGCCATGTGTGAAGCGATCAATGAAAAACTAGGGCAGAAAAAACTAGTACTCCTCTATATGAAGGTCTTATGAGTAAGCTATAACCCACGACAGGGTGTGCTGTTATGGGGGATTAATGCACACCTAGGTGCGTTGTGAGGCATGAGGCCGCATGCCAAGTGTCCTCACAACACCCTGCAGTGGGTCATTGCACTTATAACAAGGGGTATGTTTAAATAGCAGTACATAAGTAACCCACTTGTAGTGCAACATGATGCTGAACAATCACAGTGTGTCAGTAGTTCACTTTATCTTTGTACCAGGCACTGAGATGCACCTCATGCCTCGTGAAGCACGAGTTGCTTCACATGGCCTGAGATGGAGCTTGCAATGTCATTATGTGGTGCACCAACACATAAAGACATGTAAATCACATAATGTTGTAGGCCAAAAATTGACCTCTGGTCCATCGAGTGTACACATGCACCCCCATTGCACATCAGCCCTGGTGCTGCACCACCACCATCCATCATCTTCCAAAACTACTGTGCACTTCCCTTTCCATCTTGGGTGGTGGTTATTTGCTGCAAATGCATTTGGCACACATACTGTGAAGTGATCAATGAAAATCATATAAAGATAGAATCATATAGTTTGACCGCAAATAAGGACCACTTGGCCCACCTAGTCTGCCCATTTCCCTACCTATTGGATAAGCTGCAGATCCTAGTTAACCAGCAGCCTACTTCTTTCTACCCCCAACAGAATGATCTTATGTCTGTCTCATGCATGCTTGAATTACCCCACTGTTTTGGACCCCACAACCTCCTCACAAAGGAAGTTCCATGCATCCACCACCCTCTATGTGAAACAATATCCCAGATCTTCAGGCAACAATGACAGAGGCTCAACTGGACATAGTAGCCATTAGCAAGATATGGTTCACCAGTAACCACACTTGGGAGACTTCAGTACCCGGCTATGTACAGATCAGAAGAGACTGAGGTACAAAAAGGGGCAGAGGAGTAGTCCTTTATGTCAATGAAAATATCAAAGCTACAGAAATTCAGAATACACATAGGGAGCCAAAAGAACTGAGAGTCACCCTGGAAACAGGAAATGGGACAGCCATATGAACTGGGGTTGTCTACAGGCTTCCAGACCAGGGGGAGGACATAGACACATTACTGTTAGAAGATATACAAAACATGACAGCTAAAGGGAGGTTCTGATAATGGGAGATTTCAACATGCCAGATACAGATTGGTCAATACCAGCAGGAACATCCACCAGAACTAGACACATAGTGGATTCCTGCATGGGAGGGCCTCAAACAACTGGTACAACAGCCCACAAGAGACAGGGCTATCCTAGATCTAGTACTGACTAATGGGGAAAGGATCACAGATCTCCAGGTAGAAGGTCACCTGGGGGCCGGTGACCATCACATGGTATGGTTCAGTTTGGCCACTAGAACTAAATTATCCCATTCCAAGGCAAACATATGGGACTTCAGAGGAGCTGACATTGATAAGATGGCCAACAGAGCAAAGCTAGCCCTGGCAAGAAGAAATACAAGTAAGGGGGTACAGGCAAAGTGGGCAAGCATTAAGGATGCAATACTTAAAGCAGCATCCCATTGCATTAGGGAGAAAAACAAGAGCAAAAGAAGGAGGAAACCACTTTCATAGATTTCATAGATAATACAAGCTATGGTAGACTTTCATCCTTTTTGCTTGCCATTAATAAATATTATAGACCAAATTTTATCTCATCGTCCATTACATTACCTAAACTTATTTTGAAGATATTCACATCCTCACTATCTATCACTTCTTAAGGGAGACTATTCCAGAGAGTAACAACCCTTTGACTATACCAATATCTTCTAGATAGAGTCTTCCATTTATTTCAATCGTATTTGTTTTGAGTGCTTCCTATTACTGACCCTATCCATATTGACCACTAATTACTGTGTTTTGTGGGGGGAGGCTGGGATTTCCCTGCTCCTTTTCAGTGCATATTGAAACTAAGTCCTAGTTCTCTCATTAAAGTATTATCTCTGATTACTTCATATAACAAACACAAATCTCTCCGTATTCTTCTATAATGTAGAGTATATAGATTACAAAATTTCAACCTTTGTTTATAAGGTATTGATTTAAGTCCTGGTATAAGCCTTGCTAATCTGTGTTGTACAGCTTCCACCTTTTTGATATCTTCCTTTTTAAATGGTGACCATACTTGGACGCAATATTCTAAATGTAGCCTGACCAGTGCTACATATAGGGGAAGCAATACCTCACTAGCTCTACTTGATATATGCCTGGTGATGCAGTTCAATAACTGATTGGCTTTTTTGTACTTGTCTCCTACAGTGAGAATTAAATTTCAAATCGTGTGTAACTGTTATTCCCAAGTCTCTCTCGTTTGTGGTTTCCATTAAGGGATTGTTATTTAAAGTATATTTGTACTGTCTGTTCTTGGTGCCCAAGTGCATTATCTTGCACTTATTAACATTAAGCTCTAATTTGTTCTGCATAGTCCAGAAAGAAATGTGATGCAGAGCATTCTGTAAATTAATATTGTTGTCTGTAGTGCTCACAACTGCACCTAGTCTGTAATCATCCACAAATTTGGACATCCAGACATTAGGTACATCTATTTTAAATGATGAAATATAAATATTAAACAAAGTTGGGCCCAACACGGATCCCTGAGGCACCCCCGATCACCACTCCAGCCCAATCGGAAAATGATCCATTCACAACCACCCTCTGCATTCTTCCCCTCAGCCAGTTTGCAATCCAGTATGTTATGTTAGTGCTCAACTTTAATGATTTTAATAGTTTAATTAATTCCAAATGGGGTAACTTATCAAAGGCTTTTGCGAAATCTAAAAATATTATATCAACTGAATTTTTCATGTTGATTTCCCTGTTACCCTTTCGTAAAAAACCCAATAGATTTGTTAAGCATGATCTATCCTTAATAAACCCATGCTGATACGGGTCAATATAACCTGTAGTTGTTAAGTGTTGTTGAATATGATCCTTGATTATACCTTCTAGTATTTTATCCAGTTGAGAAGTGTGGCTAATTGGTCTAAAATTTTCCGGTCTACTTCTTAAGCCTTGTTTGTGAAGTGGCTCTATAGTAGCTACTTTTCAACGAAGGGAAACTATGCCAGAGTCCATTGAGTGTTGGAACACATTGGTCAACGGTCTGTGAATGTAGTCCACTAATTCTTTCAATACTCTTGGGTGGATATCATCCGGGCCTGAGGATTTATTAATATCCAATTTGATCAACTATTCATAGACGTCAGTTGGATTAATTAAAATTTGTCCTGGTGTGGGTGCCTGGTTATTCATCATAGTTGCAGAAACAGGTTTAGAAAAAACTGAGGAATATTTATTCTGGATGTCTGTTGTCCCCTTATTGTCAGTGGGATGTCCTAAATTGTTGGTAGATTGCTTAATTTTATGTTTGATTTTTTTTACCAATATTCTGTAAGCTCGTATCAATTGTTGGTTACCATGTTTAATCCTTTTGAACATCTTACTTTTTTATTTATTAGTTTTTTTTATATGAGGTTTCATCCAGCTAGGAGATGCTCTTTTGTTGGAATATATTTTTAATACTGGTATATGTTTGGATACTACAGTGTTAATTTTTTTGTGTTAACTGGTCCCATTTTCCCATGACAGACTGATTGCAAAAGGCAGTTTCCCAATTGCATTTTTCCATTTCTTCTTTCATTGCTGAGAAGTCTGCTCCCTTGAAGTTGTTTTTCAGTGGCTCTGTCTCCTGGTTGCTTATAGTAATCTATCATCTTGAACATAACACACAAGTGGTCACTGTCACCTATGGGCGTTATTGTATTATTGTATTAACATCAGCCACAGTGTTGCCTGTGTTTTGTAAGAATAATATCCAGGATTTTATCCTCCCTAGTAGGACTAGTTACTAGTTGGTCCATTCCTAAATAAGCAAAAACATCCAAATATAATAAGTCAGTTCTGCTTACCCCACAGTTTGATACCCAATTAATACTGGGCAGATTAAAATATCCCATAATTATCATACTATCAGATGGGTTCAATTCATTCATATAATCCACAAACTTGATATCATCTTCTATGGGTGTTGAGGCAGGTCTTTATATTAAACCTATTTTAATGGGGACTCTGTTATTGAGATAAATTTTAACCCATATTATTTCAGCTCCCTCCACTTCTTCTAGCATCTCTTCACATTTTATAGTTCTGAGAACATAAATAGCCACACTTCCACCCTTTTTGAATCTCCTATTCTTGTAATATAAATTATACCCCAGGATATTCCTGTCCCAATTGTCACTATCCATTCCCCATGTTTCTGTAATCAACGCTAGATGAATATTATGTTCATGTAGCAATAGTTTGAACTCATCACTTTGGTTCTTAAAAACAATAGCAGAAAAGATCAGAGCCAAAAGGCTGGCCTTCAGGAAATATAAGGGAACGTAGCGGGATGAATATAGGGAAGCATACCAAACTTCTCTAAGGGAAGCAGGAAAGGCAGGCAAAGGCCCAAACTGAGGAAACACTGGCATGAACAGAAAAAGAAGAGAACATGACTTTCTGTAGATACATTAGTGAAAGGAGAAAGTCCAGAGGGGGTATTGCTAAGATCAAAGGGGATAAGGGGGAGTGTGTGGAGTAGGACCAAGGAAAAGCATCTATCCTAAATAGATACTTCTGCTCAGTATTTACTGAGGAGAAGGTAGGGCAGGGCCAACAACTCAGCACAATGGATACGGGGAGGGAGGTATGCACAAGTCCCTTCACAAAAGAAAGGGTCCTACAAGAGCTTGATAAGCTCAGGGTGGACAAGACAATAGGACCTGATGGCATACATCCCAGGGTACTAAAGTTGTTAAGGATGGAACTAGCAGAACCATTACTCATGTGATTTCACTCCACAAGAGTGATAGCAGGGAGGAGGCAGGGAACTATAGACCAGTCAGTCTTACCTTACTAGTGGGCAAGATTATGGAGACACTCCTTGGGGAAAATATAGTGCAACACCTGGAATCCATAGGAGCACAGGATCCAAAACAGCATGGGTTTACAACAAGAAGGTCCTGTCAAACAAATCTCATAGATTTCTTTGACTGGGTAACCAGAGTGGTGGACCAAGGGGGTGCAGTTGATGTCGCCTACCTAGACATCAGCAAAGCTTTCGATACTGTTCCACATAGAAGATTGATTAATAAGCTGGGTAGGCTCAGGGTGGGTCAGAAGTTGATCAACTGGGCGACAAACTGGTTGCCGGGTGGAAAACAGAGAGTGGTGGTAAACAGTAAACAGTCAGAAGAGATGCAAGTCACAAGTGGGGTACCTCAGGGATCAGTCCTGGGGCCAGTCCTCTTCAATATCTTCATCAATGACATTGCAGATGGACTGGAGGGTAAGGTTTGCCTGTTTTCAGATGACACCAAGATCTGCAACAGAGTAGATGATCCAGATGGGGTGGGCAGAATAAGAAGAGATCTGGATAAACTGGCAAAATGGTCAGAACAGTATCAACTGGGGTTTAACGAAAGGAAATGCAAGATCATGCACATAGGGAAGAGAAACCCCGAAGCCACCTATAGGTTAGGAGTGGAGTTGCTGGCGGTCACAAGGGAAGAAGGAGACTTGGACATTGTCATTGTAGATGACCTGAAATCATACACGCAGACCAGCAAAGCAGTAGGTAAGGCTAGAGGGATGCTGGGGTGTATTACTAGGGGTATCACAAGTCATAAGAAGGAGGTAATAATCCCACTTCAAGGTTTTAAATAATTGATTAGCAGTTTTTTTCTTGGGACTATACTAACTGTACAGAAAGTATTTATATAGATTTTCTAGAAGTGCTGTGTTTTTTAAACACAATGAGGCAAGAGCTATGCATTTTCACAAAGATTTAGCACTTTTATGAGCAAAACGCTAATCAATTTTTAGAGTTAAATAAATCCCTGCACTTTACAAGACACTGGTTAGGCCCCATCTGGAGTACTGTGTGCAATACCGGAGGCCGCGCCTGCACAAGGACATTAACAAAATGGAGGCAGTCCAGAGAAGGGTAACCACAATGGTACAGGGACTGCATCAGGAAACATATGAGGACAGATTAACGGAGCTCAATATGTATACCCTAGAGCAAAGGAGGGAGACAAGTGATATGATCGAAACATTCAAACATCTAAAGGGCATTAACAAGGTGAAAGAGTCTAACGTTTCAATATAAGAAAAATAGGACAAGAGGACGCAGCATGAGATTAGAGGGAGGCTGATTAAAGGGTAATGTGAGGAAATTCTTTTTCACAGAAAGGGTGGTGGATGCATGGAACGGCCTACCTCAGGAAGTGGTGGATATGACTACGGTGCAGGGCTTCAAACAGGCATGGGTTAGGCATAAGGGAGCAATACAGATTAGTATGAATAGATAGGGTATTGACAGAGTAAAGGCCTATGACACATTAGTAAGGTAGAATAAAATGGGCAGACTGGATGGGCCTTGTGGTCCTTATCTGCCATCAAATTCTATGTTTCTAATACTTCATCACGTTGCCCCCGGGCTGTCTCTCTCCCCCCATCTTCAAATTGTTCCTCCTTGTTCAGTCACTTCTCTTTTTCTGAAAGATGCTACCCTCTTGTACTTTGTTGATTCCCTTGAGGTAATTGAGCGATTATATCATGCCCCCCCCCAACTCCTTTCTTTGAGTGTATACATAGTAAGAAAATTTACTCTCTCTTTGAATGGCTTATGTTGCAAGCCCTGCACCATTGTGTTTTGGCCTTCTCTGGAAAGTATCCATCCTGTCTATGTCCTTACAGAGATGGGGTGTCTAGAACTGCATGCAGTACTCCAGATGGGGTCTCACTAACTGTCTGTACAGAGGTATCACAACTTATTGCTTTCTACTGAAGATGCCTCTCTCCCTCTGCATCCCATTATCCCCCCAGCCCCCCTTACTGCCTTCTTACATTGCTTGCTTACTTTTAGATCATCTGATATGACCTCCCCAGGTCCCTTTCCATTTTTTTGTCCCCCCCCCTCCATTGTGTAATATTCCCCTGTGTTTTTGTTTCCCAGGTGCATTATTTTTCACTTCTTTGCAGTGATTGTAAGGTGCATACTTTTGAGCATTCCTCCAACCTTGCCAAGTCCCTTCGCATCCATTCCACCCCGCCTTGGGTAGCAACCCGGTTGCAGATCTTTGTGTAGTCTTCAAACAGGCATACTTTTCCTTTCAGTCCCTCTGCAATGTCACTTATAAAGACATGAAAATGGACCAGTCCCAGTACCGAACCCTGTGGTATCCCACAAATGATCCCCCCTTTCTTCATAGTGGACTTCAAATACTGTTACCCTCTGTGCCCTGTTGTCCAGCCAATTTTGTATCCAGGCTATCACCTTGTGAACCACCCCCAGGCTGACTAACTTGTTTATTAATCTTTTGTGTGGGATTGTGTCAGATGCCTTGGTAAAGTATAGGTAGACCATGTGCACTGACCCTCCCTGGTCTACCACTTTGGTCACCTGGTCAAATAAAATTATTATATTTGTCTAACATGACCTTCCTGCTGTGAATCCATGCTGCCTTGGGCCATGTTCCACACTGGCCTCTAGATACTGAACAATTCTTTCTTTCCAAATTGATTGCATCATTTTCTATTAGCCCTGTATATGAATGTCTTATAAATGTGTATATTATGAAAAAACTGTGGTTTGTAGATTTCAGTCTGCCACCCCCCCCCATGCTTCAATCTATCATAGCATTTTATGTTCAAATTAGTTGAATGTTTACATACCACTATACATACTTGGAGTGTGAGGCTGAAATGCACACTGAGAAAGTCATGCTAACGACCAATGGGTATGTACCCACTGTAGTTTTCTTTTCCTGTCACGTTTTGCATGGACATAATTAACACACTTGTCATGCATCATGATTCTGAACAATTACTGTGTCACTTGTTCATTTTATTGGCTTTGTACCAGACACTGAGATGCACCTCATGCCTCATGAGACACGAGGTGCTTCACAGTGCCTGTGATGGAGTTTCCAATGTACTTGTGCATGTATGCATCACTGCAAATGCATGGTGTCTCGTAGGATTGCAAGGTAACCTGCCCTGAAGCACACATGCCAGTGGTACACACATGTAGCAACTGCAGTATGATACACTTGACCATTCATCATAGTGATGTGTGTACCACTCACCATTCATCTTTGTACATTTCAATGTTTTTTAATAATATGCATTAGTTAATATGAATTGAAATCGATGAAAGACACAAAACAACTCTTTAATATAGTTCATTTATTGTATTGTGACAGGTTCTACAGACACTGATTGAACAAGAACCAAAAAGATGCCCTGACAACACTAAAGTTACAGAAACGAATGTAGACAATCAAGTACACCAGTCAAGTACTGACATTTTGGACACTGACATCATCATGGAGCCTGAAATACCCGGAATTTCATGCCAAACTGATATCAGCATGGATTACATGCATTTTTATGATCATATGATACTTTTGAGTGATCCACTGTTCGTGTGGCGTGATCACACATATATATTCATAAGGCTAAGGTAAACTAATTAAATAATATTTTTGTCATGTTGCACAGTCTGTTGTTCATCCTCCATCCACGATCTCCATCACATGAAAGATAAAGCTTTCAATGATGAAGTGTTCACACCACCCTCAACCCACTACAGTCTATTCATCACAACTCGCTATACTTGTCCAAATGCAGACATTGTGTCGGTGACCAGTACAGCCATCCTCTCATCTACACAACTGTCATCTGAATTAACTGCCATTGACAGTTCAGTGTCTTGACATTACTGTAGGTGAGACGTGGAGTTGGAATGTCACCGACATTGTGTGGCGTGCTGGGCCGTATCATACCGTTTCTGAATGTAGTTATCATAGTGATTCCTTGCTTTTGTGATTAACAAGTACAGTATGGAAATGATGTCATTTGTTGGGGCGTGGAAGGGTGGTGGACAATATAATACTGAAAATTTGGGTATTTTGTATAAAATTGCTGATTGTGGAATGTGGTGCAGGAGGGTGGTATGACCACTATGCTATGCACATTCAGATTTGTATCTGTTATCGTGTGATGGGCTGAGTGTGAGGGTTGTGAACAACTAGTAAGGGACGTATTTATTATTACACTTGTTTAGTGCAGCACCCATCAGCGCAGCATGTTTTGCCACTGTAAATTTCACTATTGACCTGTTGTGTACTGTGGAGGCTCAGTGCAGGCATGAAGTACTTTATTTACAATTTAGTAACTTGAATACCATCTTTTGGTGTTCATTCATTTTTTTTTATTATATCCCAGAAGACATCTAATAACACTGATTTACTTGAAGATGATTCTGTGGCTGAACTACCAGGTCCTTCAGGTTTGCATCTGCAAAACATTCCATTAAAAGTTAAGTACTGTTGTTAACATAGATATGGCATCATACATTGTGAATGACATTGATATACAATTAAGTTATCAATGTAGCAATTGAGTACTGTTGTGGATTTCACAGTTATGCAGTGAATACATAGCTAAATGTTCATTCCATATATAGGACAAAGTCCTATGGCCACTGAGATATTCAATGCTGCTTCACAATAGCTTTCTCTGCTTTGCCATGCATTCTAAATGTGCAATGCACAGTAAAGTATAGTTTTCCTGCACTGAAAAGAATAATACTTGACTTGTACAACCTGCTTAATAGTATGTGAAATGCTGTCATACCGTTGTTTATTATTACACAGAGGGATGTAATGAAAGAAGACACAGCTGCAAAGTTACATAATGATACATCAATAGAATTCGATAAGTAGTAACCCCATATTTCATGTTATTTAAAATGTATGCTTGAACATACACAATAAGGTGATGTTGTCTGTTGTTTATCAGACAACCACGTCGGGGGTACTTATTTGTTTTCTGAAACAAATGTTAGAAACTGAGCATGAAATCACATTACTGGAGGTAACATATTTAATATTGTTGTTTTTTGCTGATGTCACATCACTGTGATATGTGAAGTTATGACACAGTGGTGAGGTCAGCACTATTAGATTGGTACACAGATATCAGGTGCATGTTGAGTGCATAGTGTATGGAAAGCAAGTGGTGAAAGGGTCTCCGCTATCAGATCAAGAAGTGTCAAGATCTTGTTATTGTGCGATGCACACAATTTTGCAAGGCTGACATTAATCACCCAAGTAATTAACAGAGGTAACCTGAGATGCATACAGTGCTGTCTATATAAACACCCACCTGCCATTGGTGCCGGGGATAACACATTGCAAGTGTGTTTTCAACCCATTAACATTCTGCGGCTTCTTGATGTGTTAACATTTACCCTTTCAACACACAAGGCAGGATTCACAAAAGGGATGTGCCCTGCAGATCCGAGATGTGCCGGTGAATCCCCAAATTGCACACTGGCGCGATTCTGCCAGTGGGCCAATGCGCCTGCAAATCCCCGATGTGCCAATGCATCGCAGATGCACTGCATACCTCCCATAATGATATGTGTCTCATCTGGGGGGGCTGTGAAGGTTGCGTGCTCATGCATATGGTGGGCAGCCCCATTCACAGCCTGACCAGGAGGCGCATCCCCAGGGCAAGTCTGGAGATACACCCCCAAAAGATACATCTACAAAAAGTAGACTTAAGTTGCATGCCCCCAAATGCAGGCTGCTGTACTGCAGATAGCAGCATGACAGCCTGCCTACCTGGCAGTCCAGCAGGCTTTGCCCCCCCCCCGCCCATAGCCCCGTATAGTTATAATAATACATCCACACATCCCTGTTGGCATTTTCCCCCGCTGGTAGCCCATATAGTTAATAAAATACATCTGCTGTCCTGGTAGGATTTTGAATGCCCCCTTCACACCTTTATTCATGTTCAAGCATACCCCCACACTGCTCCTGATAGGCTATTGTAAGCCCCTCCTAGCCTCCATCTTGGCACAGTGGCATACCTCTCCCTTAGGTATATCAGATGGCCCAGTGCTCCCCCACCCCACAACCACTCAGGCAGAGCTGTCTGTGAATGACAAAGTTGTGAATGACCGGGTACAATACACACTGCAAGCCCATTGGTCGACACAGTCTAGCAATGGGCTTACAGTTGTACAGTATGCTGTCATTCACAGACAACTCTGTTGGCACGCAACTGTGGCAGTGTGCGGGTGAGTTTAGCATACCCTCATCATTCGGGACATGCTGAGATGGGGAGAGTGGGGTTGGGTGGGAGTGCCTGAGTGGGTGGGGGGCTGCTGGACCATCAGATATACCTTAGGGAGCAGCATGTCACTGCACTCGGGTTGCGGCTGGGAGTGGGCTTACAATAGCATATCAGGGAAGTGCAGGGGTATTATTTGAATATGATGGTGCTATGGGCAGGGAGGGGTGGGGACAACAAAAGCCTACCAGGACAGTGCAAATGTATTTTCTTAACTATACAGGGCTATGGACAGGAAGGGAGGGTGGGGAAATTGACTAACGGGGTGCTGGATTTGTGGATGTAGTGCTGTACATGCAGGGCCCATGGCGCATTCCGCCAGGCACATCCCTGCAATAATCATCGATCAGGAGTATCCTTTACTTATGGTTTCTGAGATAAGCATACTGTATAAATGGAACTCCCACATTTGTTTCTGGAAAGATAAAGACAGTCTCAGTCACAAGGGAAATCATTAGTGAATTCATTATCACTGCAGTATGAAGAGTAACCAACCACATAGTAGTGTTTGTGCGTGTCTTAGCGATTAATCAACACCACATGCAATGCGTGGACAGTATGCATGCGGCCTTGCAGTGCATAACACATCAGGGTGGGTGGCTTAATCACCAATAACTGCACACCATGTAGTGTGTTACTGTCAGCCTATCACAGTGCAGTGATAATAAATTCAATAATGAGTTATCTTGTGACTGACATTGCACAAAGTGAAATTTATTCATCATGATTCATTACACGATTTTACCCGGTCGAGGACTGCTGTTCACATGTGATATTTTGCATTACAGATTCTGATGAATCTGTGGAAGAAGTTTCTCAGCAAGACAATGATAGTGATCCCGATAACGTCCCTGATGATACTATGACTGAGAATGTGCCAGACGTAAAGGAACACAATTTTGAGGAAATTGGAAGTGTTGCTCAAGATTCACAAGACTATGTTCCCCAGAAAAAATATTTTGTATTGGAACAATGTATTAAGCAATTGTTTGATATGATTCCATGCCCTCAGTGTGGGGCCCAATTTTCAGTCATTGCTAGAAGTAAGACTTCAAGAGGTACCCTATTAACTATCCGAAACTCTTGTGATAATAAGCATGTATTTTATTGGCACTCACAGATGATTGAAAACAGAAGTGCTGTTGGTAATTTACTGTCTGTGACTTGTATATTATTTAGTGGTAATACATATCAGTCTGTTGTGAAGTTCGCGAAATTTATGAACCTTAAGTTTTTTTCTAAATCTATATATAACAAGACTCGGGATTTGTACCTGTTCCTTGTTGTTCGCAATGCACGACTTGCACACCAGGCAGAGCTGGTTGAGACCTTAAGAGGAAAGCAGCTTACATTGTGCGGTGGTGGTCGCTGTGATTCTCCTGGGTACTCAGCCAAATATGCCACATACAGCCTCATGGAGAGTGAAACACACAAAATTGTTCACTTCGCATTAAAACAGGCTGAATATGCGTAGTGTTAATATGGAGAAGATGGCATTTACTGAATGCCTCAACCATGTATTAGATAGTAGTCTCCATATTGAGTGTATTGCTACACATAGGCACATCCAGATAGCTAAGGTTATGAGTACAAACTATAACAGCATATTCCGTCGGTACAATGTTTGGCACATGGCCAAAAGCATCGCCTCCAAACTAAGGGACAAGTCCAAAAAAGTTGTGACACGACCACTGCAGCCTTGGATTAAATCGGTCAAAAACCATGTGTGGTTTTCAGCTGCTGGTTGCAAGGCCAATGAGCAACTACTAATGGAGAGATGGACATCAATACTTGATCCCATACAAAACATCCATCAGTGGTGAGATCAATTGATGTGCCATGCTTGTGAGCATGCACCGCTCTCACCGGATGAGCAGCGGACCAAGAAATGGCTACAGCCTGAAACACCACCCATTGGGTTTCTGTTGTACGGGATAATACTATATTGAGAGACATCGGTAAACTATCAAGGTTCTGCCACACTGGGCCACTGGAGGTATACCACTCTGAATTAATCCACTATGTTCCAAAATATAAGCATTTCTATTTTAAGGGTATGATGTGCAGAACGGAACTGTGTGCTCTGGACCACAATGTCCATACAAACTGCCAAAAGAAGGTTACCAAGAAAGGACATGCCTCAGTTCACCCAAGTGCAACCCAAAAGAAGGGATCACTGGGGTTGCAAAGAAGGTAATGAAGGATAAAACGTATCTGCATATCCGCAGAATGATGGCTAAAGTCCTTGACAGGAAGAAACTGAAAAATCCCAAATTGCTACCAAAACCTGATGTGCCAGAAAGGATGACCTCACTAGAGGAGCCCATTCTTGAAGAGACTTTGAGTTATTCACGCTTCAAGGACTAGGGAATGTTGCATTTGCTACTTTTACTTCACAGAATACAACATCATATCGAAACACAGCACTAACATGACAAGAATGCAGAAATGATGGCATTGAGAACAATGCAGTAATGAGGATAGTCAGATTTTGGGGACGCAAGGGATAATATTCAGTGGTGGATTTTTTATGGGTTAAAGTTTATGTATCTCAGTTTTCGGGGTAGGGATGAGGTCTCTTTTCATACAGTGGCCGTTAATGGTGTCACCTGGTGGCCACTATTGAGATTGTGTCTCTTAAAGAGCTCCTGATGCTATTGTGACAACTTCGAAGGAACTGAATATTTAGACACAATGTAGCTTATATTTCATATATTTTTTGTGTAACTCTCACACTTGCTTCTTTATTACTTACGATATCTGCATATAAACATGACTGTTGCCTTATCTGTTCTGGCTGTTTGCCTACACATGACATCACAGTTCTGTTTATGACATCACAATCGGTTGCTGTTGACATAATAATGATACCACACACAGGGGATTATGATGTTAGGTGTAGGCAAGCAGAAACAGCAGATAAAGTGTAAGGGACAGTAATCCTCTTTCATACTACTTAAATCAGTAATACAGAAATAAGTGATAGATTTTTAGAAAATATATGTACAATAAACTGAATTGTGTCAAAATCTTGCATGATTTTCAAGCTTTTCTAATGGTGTCAGGTGCTCATTAAAAAATGTCAGCTCATACATCGTGATTGGAGTTATAAACATACGCACCACATCCACCCTCGTAACCCTGTCTGGACCTACTTGTGGCCTCACTACGACCAACTGGAATTTGCAACACTGTTGGGCCGTTCGCCTCTTCAGTCCAGCAACTGTGTACATCAACACCTAGAAGGATGGCAGCAATGTTCAATATTATGTGCACAGACAAGTGAACAAACAGACACAACCACAGCAGTAGTAATAGTTGTGGTGCCTGACTCACACCAGCTTCCGCAAATATGCCCAAAGTACGGTTTCCCAAAGCAAGTTTGTTCACATGTCTGTGTACTTCTAATGCTGCGGGTTTAACCCGACTAACATTTCAAATAAGTAAGTAGTAACCCACTACAGGGTGTGGAGTTACTAGGGATTAATCAACACCCTCGGTGCATTGTGAGGCAGGAGTGCGGAGTCCAAGTGTCCTCACAGCACTCAGGGTGTTGATTAATCCCCAGTAACCCCACAACCTGTAGTGGGTTTTTGCACTTAGAACATGGGCTACAAAAAGTTTTAAAAATGTTATTTACTTTTAAAGAAATATCAGAAACTCTCTCGTCTGACTTTGGTATCCTTCCACTGGAAAAGTAGTCCTTGCAGTGAACATGTTCTTTAATTTGCATACTTTACTTTGTTTTTGTCACTCTCACCTACTTTAGTTACCGTCCGTTTAGCTACGGGAGGAGGGGGACCTATTCCCCGGTCCATCCCCAGTATTCATACCTTCCTCCCAACCCTGTTGCCACTCTCCTTCTCGGTCCCCGCTACTCGTGACACCCACAACGCCAGCCCACCTCTCCAAACCCGATCTTACCTCAGGGCCCAGTCAGGGCTCCCTGTTACCCACTCTCTACTCCTGACCAGCTGCACATCTTAGCCCTCTGCTCCCTCTCCCCTCAACCACACATTTATTCTGCCGCACTTCAGCCAGCTCACGACCTGCTTCAATGCAGCTTTCTGCTCCCAGTCCCCCGACTTGGCCTTCAGCTGTCTGCTGCTGCTCCCCCCCAAACATCACCATTCCAGGCGCTGTGTTTCCCCCACTGCCCCGAACCTCTTGCTTCTTCTGCAGCACCTCACAGCCCTCTCCTACCACTCCCCCCAACCTAAGCACTGACAACTTCTGTGTCCTCCGGTGCGAGTGGGACATACCTTTTACAACTCTGCAGATACCGTTTCTCACAGACTGACACAGTTCACCTGTCTTCAGCTCTCTGCTGCCGCTCCCCCAAACCAGGCCGATTGAAGGCACTCTGTTTTCCCCACTGTCTCCTCCCGGTAGCCCAAACCTGCCACCTCTTCTCCGGCAGTTCACATCCCTCTCCTCCCGCACCCCCAGCTGAACCGGACAGAAGACAAAACAGTGTTCGCTGGGGCTGGTGGGAAACAACACTCCACTTAACCATGTCCTCGATGACTGGAACTTGCTAGGGTTACTTTCTGCACTAGTGCTCCTTTCTCCGCTCCAGCATTCGGTGGTGGGTGGGCACGACTTCTTTCCAGCAGTGACCTCCGGAGCACCATGGAAACAATGGGACGAGAGGGGACAACATGCTACTGCTGCCGCACATAACTCTCTTGGGTCCCGGACTCCCCACACATTAACAAGTCCTGACTACCCAATCCATATACCTAACAGCTAAACATGAGTAGGGATTTCACCTAAAACCTGCTTACTCTAGCTGTTGGTATAACAGGGATTAATGTATGGCCACGCACAGTCAGTCCACCAATCACCTTGCATGTTTCAAGGTGCCCATGTTATAAATTGGTATTATATTCATCATTTCTGCATTCTTATCTGCTTAGTGTGTGTAAGAGCTAATAAAAGTAAGACACAATGACAAATGACTGACGTTTGAGAATTTTGGTTCTACTAGACATTCTTAGCACTCCTCAGTAGGCCTAGCTGTACCACATTGATGGGTGATAGAAACACAGGTGGCCTAGATCCAGATTTTCAATATTGTGAATTTTGGGGGGGGGGGGGTTCATGCTGAAGCACCCACAACACCCACTAATACTGATGCTGCGACCCCAGTACACTCCCTACATTTACAGTCAAAATGCACTGTGTAAATATTAAGATGTCAGGCACACGGGTTTAAGGCACCAGGTTTTTGGAAACTGAACCTTGAGCTGAGAAGTTGCAGGTACTTGAATGGTCACCACAACAGCGTGCAGTGAACGTATAGGAACTCCAGATAAAAAATAATAGCAAGAGGAACCAGATATCTAGAACAATATGCTACATATTGTACATAAGACTTCGGAAATAGTATTGTAGAGAACAAAGTTATTGTGCAAATATCATATGTAGAGAAACACAGATAGCATTGCTCTTTGTGAAAAATAAAGCGAGCAAGTCAGACACACGTTGCTTGTCTTACTGCTAAAGATAGAGCAAAGACTGAAAAATTTGAGTGCCACCTTTGAGGATCGGAAGGTGGCAAGTTCTTATAAGGTGAAACCATGTTGAACATGTAAACAAACTATGAAAGTGAGACTGCCATAGGCATAGAGATACAGATAAAGTAAGTTTCAATAAAGGTTATCTGATGATCTGATCTGTGACGTCAGATTACCAGAACATCTGTATGTTTTTGTGAATCTGCGATTGAAGATAAGCTCCAGAAAGCCACCATGTGTGCATGCATTGAGTGCCTCTTCAAAAATATGTGCAACACATTGCTTTTTCTGCAACCAGACTGAACATCTAGACATCATAAATGAACGTTCACATGTTAGGAGAGAGTGAGCTGAATATGCTGAATATGACTGCACATGTGCAGTCATGTTCAGCATAGAAGAAAGTACCCAGAGTCATCGGACTCCATGAAACAATGTATACATTTTTATTCCAAGCGGAGATCACATTCTATAATATATTGGACTGCTCAAGTCAATCTGCAGTATTGGTGCTTGGTTACGAGTTGTGTACTACTGATCTGTTCCTAAAAATTCAGTTACTTCAAGGAGACACCCTGTCATTCTTATTGCTTACAAATTATCTTCTTTACCATGGGGGACCCATTTTCTATATGCAGTAACACACGATGAGGTATAGTTTCTTGCCTGATAAGTGGCATAAGGCATTTGACGCAAGTGCCTCATGCCTTAGTACACCCCTGGCTGTGCTGTTACCAAGTGAGAAACCACACCTCGTTGTGTGTTTTTGCTTGCCTACAGCATACTGTGTCTTCCACTTTATAGCCTTCCATGTGTGCATTGATATATTTTAGTTGCTGTGACTAATTGGGGTGTTTTTTCAGTGTGACCAAAGATTATGTCCCTTGAATTGCCCCCCCCCCCCCTTTGCAGGCCGATGTCTATAACTGCTGTCAGGCACTAGGGATAGCAAGGAGGAGGCATGGGGGAGGGGAGCCAGACTGCGCGGAGTGGGGGAGCTGGGCGGACAGATTTTGTTGTGGTGTCGAGGAGATGCCCTGGGATGAAATGGCGATTTGACAGGGGTCCTCCCTGTCTGGTCCCATACCCAAGGGCTCCACCTTTAGTGGGCAGCCTTCTCGATCAGCCTTGGAGTCTCATCCAACCCGGGCAGTGTTATGCAATGCTAGGTCCATTAGAAACAAGACAGCATTAATTGCTGATCCTGATGGATAATGGGACCTGGCTTGCATCACTTGAGACCTGGCTGGACGGAAATGCTGGTCCAGTTCTTGAGTCAGCTGTTCTAGCTAGTTTCTCAGTGATACACCGCCCGAGGTTGGATCATGATTATTGCAGTTCCTTTTGTACAATCGCACAACATTTTATGGTTGTGACCAGGTCAATGTCATGCTATATGTACAATGTTTTAACAAACACAGTTGCACAAATGTGGAATTTTCAGCCATTTGTAAATTATCTGTTATGTACCCATGCTAAAGGAGTACAACTGGGTAAATGGAAGCCCAGAATGATGCACACATTGGTGCTTCAGTAACCAATTTCTCAATGCTTTAACCAAATAAAAAAAATATATTCTTCCTACCGCGCAAATTGTACAATTTCTAATTTCACTGGCATCCACCTGGCATATTGTAAGTGCCACCCACTACAATCCCGCTGAATAAAATGCTCACTGATGACACTTTGCTGCCTCAGACAATATTAAGACCCTATGGGCCAGATATTCAAAACTTTGCCCCGGGGCAAAATTAGCACTGCCCGGCGGGCAAACTTAGCCCGGAGCACAGAGCAAGCTATATTCAAAAGGAATAGCCCAGGGCAAACAGCTTCTGAATATAGCTTGGGAATGAGGCCGGGCAAACTGGGCTGGGAGTGCAGGGCAAACTTAGCCCTGGAATAAGACAGCTCTGAATATGGCAACCAGGAAGTGCAAACCACAACAGCAACACAGTGCACAGCGATGTGACGGTAGGTAGAGATGAAGTATGTGGCCAATGTGTGTGCCAGCAAATGCGTGGACCCAGTACAGCTGCAGGCAGCAGTGTATGTGAAAGTACAGTGTGCAAAACTGTAAAATATTCCTGAACTGTTAGCTTTAGCGTTAACATCGCTTATGCTGGTTTAGCCAGAGGTCAAAACTGTTAGCCTGGAGCAAACACGCTTGTCTCGGTGTTAAACTTTGCCATATTCAAAAGTGACATGCAAATGAGTCTACTTAGGTAGTCTGTGGGCAAACATCCAGATTAGCATTTCATTATGCCCTGATATGCATATGCAGTTTGCACCGGCTAACTGTTTAAGCCCTCAGTGCTAAACCCGCGCAAACGGTTTTTGCCCGGCGCAAAGTTTTGAATATCTGGCCCTATGTGTGTAGTTTTAATAAACTACATTTTTACTGTGGCCAGTCTTGCTATATGCAAAATGTATGCCATGTATACATTTGGCATATAGTCAGGTTATGCAGAAGTAATGCATAGCACTGTAGAAATGGCATATATTAAAACTCCATACATATGGTCTTATTATTGACTGAGGCAACAAGTCATCATCCCGTGTTGTGCTAAGTGAGAGATCGAGGGGGGGGGGGGTAGCATAACCCAGACAGCATGGGTACACTTACAATTTGCCATCTATGAGGGGGAATTAGAAATTGTACGACCATTGCGTTAAGAATAATATTTATTTTATGTGGTGCAAGCATGAAGAAACGGTGTACGGAAGGCCCGATCATTGGTCAGGGCTTCCCGTTACTACGTTGTTGTCCTTTAATTTACAGTGCGACTGTTTGTCACCGGGTGCTAATGCATCGCAGCTTGTGTTACAGAATAAAACAAAGTTGTGAGTTTCAACACAGCCAATATCATCTTGTTATTAATCAAGTATGCGGTCACACGTACAATGAAGCGAGCCCAGATGAAACAAACTTATCCATCATGTTGAAGAGCAAGACAGCATGCAGCACCACAGTTACTGCTGAAAACAATGTAATACAATAAAATTTGACATTGACTTAATCTTGTGAGTGTCACTTTTACTGCTCCAAAGAAGGTGTAATTCAAACAGAAGTATGTGTTTTCTGCAGTGACTGTGATGCAGCACACGTCCTAATGCTGAATACGCTGATTTCATCAACATGCATGTCACAGTACATTGTACATCAGTCTGTATAATGTAAATATTTATTGTTCTGATTTCTTGAACTCTGTCACTAATTTTTGTACAATAAACATGTTAACTGTGAACGAAAAGTTCTCAACGTCTTTTCGGAACGGTAGTATCAATAATAAATTGGTTTTATATACCATTTGTAATACAGTTTGATGGTCGCAGTACTCCCTAAGTAATATCAATAAAGTTTAGTAAACTAATAAGTACTGCACAGAACCATTAGTGTCATGCTTCCATTTTTACTAATCTGTCATTCATGTTAGATACAGCAAAGTCCACATCTGAATCTTCAGCATTGGCACGATCTTCTGTTTCTTCCGTCCAAGATACCCATGGACCCAGTGAATGTACTGCCGATAAGCAGTGTGTTGAAACACTCTGAAAAGTAAACATGTAGCGTCACAAAACAATGAAATGTAAATATGAAGGCTAAACTCTAAAGAGATTTATGTAAGAAGTTAATATGAAATACATGTACTCAATGGTGTTTTACAGCCATTTATAAAAATAAAAATACAGTTGTGGACGGTGGTTGGTAGGGGGTGTGGGGGAAGGGTTGTAATGATGTACATTCAGCATGTACTGTATGTACACAATGTTATATGAAGTACACTACTGCATGGTATACAGTGTGAATGAGATGCAATGTGGGTCAACACTGAGCCTGAGAATGTTGCTTCAAAATGATCATGGGTGATAGACCTACAACACAGGTAGAGAAAAAGGTGAATGTAAAGGAACCCAAAGCGAATACAACATGCAGGTATACATGAATTGTGTGACGGAAGTTGTAAAGGCTGTTACTAGCACAAAGATCATGTCCAACAGATATGATGGGATTTTGGAAGGGGATAACCAAGGAAATACATCTTAGGTGTGACAAAAAGGTGTGCTGTAACAGAAATGTTTCATGGATGCACAGTGTCATGATGTTGTGCACATGAAGAGGTGACTGTAGCAGAATAAGGTATGTGATGATGCAATTTATAAAATGGCCAAAGGATTTCAAGCTATCTGACTTGAGCTGATTGGTTGTCAGCCATACCTTACAAGTGTGTAACGCATGGTTAAAATTAGAAACCCCATTTAGAATACACACTCCCATTTTATAAGGATATTTATTTATTTGCTTTTGGTAACCGGGTGGGTGCACTAGGCATAGAGATGCCTATTTTCAGGTACGACCCGGGAGGAATACAAGGGAAAAATACATGAACAGTACAATGTGACGCAGCACAAGGAAAAAGTAGACAGAGGGATGGTCAAAATACAAACAAGTAGGCAACTGGGTGATATACAGAGTTAGACAAAGTCAAAAATTAATACACAGTACAGTTTGGAAAAAGTCAAAATATAAACAAGTGTGTACAAGTCAGTATTGGGTACAACAGGAAAAGTACAAAATACAGCAAGTGCCATCACGAGGCTCAAAACATAGAGAAGTAGAAGAGGAGGAGGGGTGGTAGGGATCAGGGAGAAAAGGTAAGGTAAGGAAAGAAGGCATGCAGGGAAAAGGTAAGAGGGAGAGTGCAGGAAATGACAGGGGTGAGGATAGAAGGAATGAATGAGCTGAGGTGGATGGAAGCATGCACAAGGATTTGAAGCCAATAGATGTTCACGGTGGAATTGCTTGAAGACCGCATGGGTAGGAGCTAGGCGAATAGCTTGAGGGATGGAATTCCACTACTTTGGAGCTGCATAAGAGAAAGCACGAGCACCCATAGTGGTTTTGCATCTGGGGATGAAGAGAGGGCCATGGCCATTAGATTGGAGACCATAGGAGGGAGTTTGGGAGTGTAGCAAGGAGGCGAGGGATTTGGGGAGGCCTGATCTAGTTATACTGTCAGTTAGGGAGCCATAGGACAGTAGCCAGTGAGCAGCAGGGCTGGGCCATTTTAGGTCGGCATAAAGCTGACAGTGATGTTTGAACCGTGGTGATGCAGAGGCATAGTGGCAGATGTTATTATAGGTGGTGTCCCATTTATGGAGGGAGGTCTTTGATGCCCTTAGGTAGGTGACTGCGCCATAGGCCAGGGCCAGGAGCAGCAGGCCTTGAGCTACGGCAAGCCTGGCAGATGACATGAGGGCATAGCTAGTACGGTAGGCACCTCCGATTTTGGCATTAACAAATTTGCAGGTGGCGGTGATATGGAGGTCAAAATCCAGGGATTCATCAAGGAGAATGCCTAGATATTTGAGGGAGCTGGTGCCAACTACTGGGGAACCATCGGCACTCGATATTTGAGGGGCGTTGCGATTTGCCTTGAGTCTAGCTGGAGATCCGAAAAGCATGGAGTGAGTTTTGCTTGCATTAAGGGCAAAGTTGTTTTCCATTAGACAGGATTGAATGCTTAAGAAGTCAGTGACTAGGGAGTGGTTAATATCAGCGATATTACCACCATTGCAGTAAATGACGAGGTTATCCGCACACAGCAAGGAGGAGCAGGCTGGTGCAAATGATACTATGATATCCAGAAACTCGATATGCCGATGCTTGGCATACAGAGTACAATGACCGGAATATGAATTTCAGGCATGACAGTAAACCAAAATGTAAAATGCGGGGGATTTCGCCGCATGCACTCATAGGGGGGCAGAGCCCCCACATCCCCATAACTAAATATCCAACTCTGAGGGGGAGCAGACCTTGAAGTAAAATGTTAATAGTTATGGGGGGTGCAGTGTGTAAAATGCCGTGATCCGGACCATGCGCAGTATGCTGGGTGAGCTACTGGTGGTATTCCCCTCCACACCACCGGGGCAGCTTGGCCAGCAGCCCCATCCAGCCATCCTTTATTGTGGATCACACGGGGTAAGGTAGCATTCCATCATATCCGCTACCTTACTCCATCGGAAGTGATAGCGTCGGGTGCAGTAGTGTCAGGATATCGCCTGTATCTGGAAAGGCTGACTGGGGTAGTGTGTGTCGGGATTAGGCGTTTCCAGCAACCATAAGTATACCTTTTATAAACTCAGTAAGCCACTCCGGGGATGTGAGTTATGGAGTTATAATGCACGGCTATGGGACTGGATGCACTTGGGCTGTGGCCTCATGCCTCACTACGCACACATAGCCATGCATTATAACTCCAGTGCACAACACATCTTGTCTTATTGCTTACATAATAGAAAGCCATTGAGGCATCACATTGTCTACTGTGTGAAATGCTGTTGTCCATACATTCACAGTGACATTGACAGTGTGAAAATGGTAAAGAAAAGGTAAACACTTATGATACAGGGTTTGCAAAATAAAGACATATGCTGACAGATTAACTGACATCAATATGCACTCATTACATGGTAGAAGCGAGATTGGGTCAGTGATATAAACATTCAATGCTACAGCGTTCTGTGAAACTCCGGTAACCTCATTGTTCAAAACATGTCACATGACCATGGTAAATCCTGCATAAACCTCGCCTGAGGAAAGCATTTATAAGACACAAAAGTAAATACATTTTGCATTTTTTTCAACACCTGTCCTTTTGTTTATTGATTTGACTGTGCTTTGTGACACATCACACAAGGCGTGGGCTAATTACGCAATAAGACACAACCAGGTTTGGGTTCCTGTGAATTTATCAAGGCCTTCTGTGGTATGTCACGATGCGCAGCCACTTCTATATGGCACAGGATCATAATGTCGCAAGACATTATGCCGCATGCATGTAGCGCGCTGCCAATACAGCATGATTTCTTGCATGCGGCATAAATCTTTTTTTTCTGCAGGAGGTTCTGCACCCCCCAACTAAAATATCTAACTCCGGGAGGGGATTATAGTAAATATTACACGAAGTGCGAAAAAAATACACAATTTCCATGCATCTGGGACTGGCAATGGAACACGGTCCCAAATGCTCTGCTTCTGTCCCTTGCTGCCAGTGGCTCATCTCATCGAGCCATGGTAGCTGCTCTGTGGAAGTCTGTCCCAACAGAGGTCTTATCCTTTGCCTGGGACAGTGAGAGGGTGCAGTACCGTGCACAGAGCCATTCGCAATATTGCACCCTCTTGCTGTCATGTACCACACTGTTCCTGTTTAGTGCTTCTGTCGTACACTATTAAACATGTGACATATTGACCCGGTAGGCTTCTATATACACCTCTGTCACCTGCCCACACCAGTCAGCACCACCTTTATCTTTCATTAACACTCAGCATCTCCTTCCCCGTCACACACCGGTCAGCACATCATTCACTGTCCCACACCAGTTGGCACCTCCTTCTCCCTCCCACACCAGTCAGTACCTCATTCACCACACCGCACCAATCAGCACCTACATCCTCATCCCACACCATTCAGCACCTTCTTCCACCTCTCACAGCAGTCATTGCTTACATCACCCTTCCACACCATGCAGTGCCTCATTGCCCTTCACACAACACTCATCACCTCGTTCACCCTCACACACCAGTGAGAGCATCTCCTTCATCATCCCACACCAGTCAGCACATTTTTCCACCTCCCACAACAGTCATCGCCTCTATCACCCTTCCACACTACACAGCACCTCAGTACCCTTCACACATCACTCTGCACCTCGTTCACCCTACCACACCAGTGAATACATCCTTCCCCATCCCACACCAGCAAGCACAACCTTTATCCTCCCACTGCAGTCAACATCTCATTTACCAATCCACATCACTCCCTCCTTCACACTACCAAACCAGTCAAGGCCTACTTCACCATCCCACTGCAGTCAGTGACTCTGTCCCCCTTCCACAACACTCAGTGCCCCTTATCCTTCACATACCAGGCAGCACCTCATTCACCATCCCACACCAGTTAGCACCTCCTTCTCCCTCCCACACCAGTCAGCAACTACTTCTGCCTACCACACCATTCAGCACCTACTTTCATCTCCCACACTAGTCAGCACCTACTTCCTCCTACCACACCAGTCAGCACCTCATTTTCCCTGCCACACCAGTCAACACCTCCATCCACCTATCACAACACCACTCGGTGCCTTCTTTACCCTACCACACCATTCGGCACCTCATTCCCCCAACACATCAGACAGCACCTCAGTAAAGTACTATGCCAGTCAGCACCTCATTTGCCCTTCCACACCCAAAAGAAGACAGTGACTTTTTCATCAGTTTGCATACCTCGCAGTAGGATTGTTCTCAGGCTGTCTCTCAAGGTATGCATAATGACGTAGGGTCATTATTGCCATTAGAACAGCCCAATGAAGACAAACTGCCTCAAAGTCATTGTGATTCACAATGTATCGTAACTCCTCTTCTGCTTTTTTATCAATGCATTCTTGGGTCTCACCACAGCACATGCATTCCCGATTGATTGCCATCATCACACAGCCACAGCAAACACACCAGTCACCAGTGGCAAGCAGAGTACATTGCTCGACATCTTCTTCCCGATCCTCATCAATATGTACATCAATGACAGGCATGCTATCCATGGAAGCCAGTTCTGGAGTATATTCAGGTTTGAATGCATAACCACTAGTGTAGTTATACTCTGCAAAGTTGACGCCATGGCCTAGGATATAAAAACACATTTGATCGAAATCATTAAAAGGCACAATATTTGATTCATTACAGTAATTACATCATAGTAACAATTGTTGTAAGTGGCCATACAACACATGGTGTTACATATTCAGAATAATTGTTGCCCAACTACAGTATGTGCAACAGTTCTGTTGAGCCACAGCGGTGTTCTGAATCCATATCACCTAGAAAGCTACACTCCGGATGGACGCGGGAATTAGAACCATGAGATGTCTCAACACAGTGGTGGTGCATGAAGTTGTTCATCGTGTATTTTTTTATAGTGAATACTGCATTCCAAAAAGGGTGGGGAATGGATAACGTAAAGTTGATCACACGCAAGGGTGATGCATATCACAGGAGTATTATTTTAGTTGACAACATGTGTCACAAAAAATAAAATCCTCATTCACCCAAACACAATAGTCAGCATCTCCTTCAACCTCCTGGAGCAGAGTGATGCAGATTTATACCAAATGGCAATGACCCACATTAAGCTGTTGGTGATAGTTTTTTTTTTTTGTAAGTGAACTTATTCAAGGGCACATGGGAAATTAACATACTGTTTTGTACACAACTGCAGTGAGATCTGTAAATCAGCCGGAACCAACACAAGAACAAGCACGTGGGACCTCAGTTTATCGTGTCATGAGAAAGATGTCAATTCAGGAGTGCAGCACCACCATTGTGCGGTAATACGTTATCAGTACTGGCACTGAACAAAGGTGCATGGTGTGGGATTACAAAACACAGCTGTCTGATCTCACAGCCTCAGCGACATATGAGCATTCAAACATACAAAGAAGCCTGCAGAAGAAGGCCATTTGGTCTATCAAGTCTGCTCGTATTGCAGGGTACACAGCTTGAGCTACTATCTCTGCCCTCCCCCCCCTCCTCCCATCCTCCCTGCCCATGATCCTTACCTTCCCCCATGCCTATCCCATCCCCTGTTAAAGCTGCCCACTGTCTTCAATGAGATGACCTCTTCCAGCAGTGCATTCCAAGTGTCCACTACACTCTCTGTGAATAAGTGCTTCCTGACTTCCCTCCTAAATCTCCCACCATCCAGATTAAGACTGTGCCCCCTCATGATATGGTTGCTGCTCAGCTTAAAGAGACTCTCCTTATCAACCTTATTTATCCCTTGCAAGTACTTGAACATCCCAATCATCTCCTCTCTCTCTCTCTCTCTCTCTCTCCCCTGTCTTCCAAGGAGTATGTATGAAAATACGAAATTACCAATAGGTACAGGCCATTCGGTCTATCTAGTCTGTTTGAGTGTGCAGTACCTCAGTACATTATGCCCTCCCATCTTGCGCCCCCTTCTGGTTTGTACCCTTCCCTTGAATCTGTCCCACCCCCTCTTGAAGCCCCTAACACTCTGCAGAGATATGATTTCCTCTGGCAGAGCGTTCCACCCTGCCACCACCCTTTCTGTAAAATAGTGCCTCCTCCATTCCCTCTTGAACCTGCCCCCTTCCAACTTCATACAATGTTCCCTGGCTTCCCTTCCACCCTTAAAACTGAACATACACCTAGTGTCTACTCTGTTCAGACCCTTCAGGTACTTGAAGGTCTCAATCATATCCCCTCTCTCCCTTCTTTCCTCTGGGGTATACATATTGAGCTCTCTCAGTTTCTCCTCATATGGTCTGTCCCCCTACCCCAGGATCATTTTTGTTGCCCTGTACTGTACCCCCTCCAGTAGTTTGATGTCCCTTTTCTAGTAGGGGCACCAGAATTGCATGCAGTACTCTAGGTGCGGTCTCACCAGGGACCTGAACAGGGGCAAGATGACCTCCCCACTCCTGGAAGTAATCCCCCTTGCTGTGCAACCTAGCATCCTGTTTGCCTTCACTGCTGCCTTCCTGCACTGATCAGTGTGGTTCATCTCCCCAGTTATCAGCACTCCCAGATCCTACTCCTCTTTGGATTTTGTTAACGGGACACCCTCCAGACAGTAATTGTGTCCTGGGTTCTTGCCTCCTAAATGCGTCACTTTGCACTTCTTGGTATTGAAACCAAGCTGCCAAGTGTGAGACCATTCCTCCAGTTTTGCCAAAACCTCCTGAAGTACTTTTGCTCTGTCCCCCCATCTAACTCGGCACAGATTTTTGTGTCATCTGTGAAGAGGCTGATCTTGCTCTTAATCCCTACTGCAATGTTGGCTATGAAAATGTTAAACAGAACCAGTCCCAGCACCAAGCCCTGTGGTACACCATTTGTTACTGCCCTGGGTTCAGATGCCTCCCCCCCTCACTACTACCTTCTGCTGTCTACCCTTCAGCCAGTTCTCGATCCATCTGATCAGTTTCTTCCCTGCTCCCACACTTTTCAACTTGCAGGTCAGCCTACCTTGTGGCACGAGTCAAAGGCCTTGCTGAAATCCAGGTAGAGAACATCCACCGCATGTCTCCTGTCCAGTGCCCTCATAACCCAGTCATAAAAATCAACCAAGTTCATCTGGCAGGATCTGCCTGAGACAAACCCATGCTGCCTGCTGTCCTGGAGGTTGTTATCCTCAAGAAATTGCACCAGCCTTTCCTTGAGGATGTCTCCATCAGTTTTTCTACAATTGCAGTAAGGCTTACCAGTCTGTAGTTCCCCGGGTTGTCCTTGGGCCCACTGTTATGGAGAGGTACCACATGTGCTTCCTTCCAGTCCCTGGGCATGCACCCCGAGTTCAGAGTGGTTTGAACAGGTCCACCAATGGCCCTGCCGGTACCTCTTCCTTCTCTTTCAGCACCCTGGGGTGGACTCCATCTGGACCAGGTGCCTTGTCCACCTTCAGGGACTTAAGGCCCTCCCTCACCCTTTCCACCGTGATTTCCCCATCCATGGTTGCTTCTCCCCCACCCAATCCCACCTCACCCTTCCACTCAGGTATGGGTTCATCCCTCTCCTTAGTGAAGACTGAACAGAAGTATTCATTAAGTACTTCTGCCTGCTCAGCCCCCTTTTCTACCCACCGACTTCCCCTTCTGATCCTAACAATTTGATCCTTGCTCTTCCTCTTCTCTCAGATATATCTGAAGAAATCATTTTTCCCCTCCTTTGATCCCCTGTGCTAACCTCTGTTCCCTAGCCACCTTTGCTGCCCTTACCACTCTACTCACTTCTCTGGATTTCTTCACATATTCGTCTTTGTCTTCCGCCCTGTTGAATCGCTTGTAGGTCCAAAATAGATGCCTCTTTTTCCTCACCTTCTCCACTACCCCTCTACTCATCCAACTGGGTTTCTTGGTCCTGGCTTTCTTGCTCTGGCTCTTGACACAAGTTTTAGTGGTTTCAGCCAGTCCTGATGACTGCCCATTTTTGTTCCGGGTCCATTTCTGGGTGGATGTTTGCCACATGACTTTCCAGTATGTTTCCCATCCTGCCAAAGTCCGCCCTTTTGAAGTCCAGGACCCTAGTTTTTGTAGTGGCTACTTCTCTACCCAGGTTGATTGAAAACCACACTGTGCAGTGGGCACTACTTGCTAGAGGTTCCTCCACCCTTACATCCCTGACCTGTTCCCCATCTTCCAGTACCAGGTCTAGTATATTCCCCTCCCTCATTGGCTCCATTACCCTCTGGGTAAGGAAGCCATCCTGGAATGATTCCAGAAGGATCTGTTCCCTGGCACAATTGGTTGCTAGGATGCTCCAATCCACCCCTGGTAGATTAAAGTCCCCCACCACCACCACTGTGCTCCCTTTGCCACTATGCCTCCTTATCTGCTTCCCCAGTTCCCCGTCAGTGTCCTCCTTCTGGGCAAGAGGTCTATAAACAACCCCCAGACAGATCTTGGTCCCTTTCTGGCTGTGTAGTTGCAGCCAGATTACGTCCGACCTGCCTTCCTCCCCTTCCTCCCTATTACATCTGATGTCTTCCCTCACATAAATTGCAACCCCCCCCAGCCTTCCCTTTATCTATGTCCCTCCGGAAATGTTTGTACCCTGGGATGGTTAGGTCCCTGTCATGGTGCTTTGTTGCCCATGTCTCAGTAATGGCAGTTATGTCCACCTCTCCCTCTGCCATCAATGCCTGTAACTCTGCCAACTTGTTCCCCAGGCTCCTAGCATTTCGTGAAACCATTCTCCACGCTGCACCTATCCTTCCTCCTTAACCTTCACTCCAACCCTTATTTCACCTAAGGTCGTATCTATCCCTGTGGTGGGGGGAGGTCCACAGGACCCCCTCTTCTGGTGATTTCCATCTCCAATGCCCCCCCCACCTAGTTTAAATGACACCTCTCATTGATGAAATCCCCCAGCTTCTGCTTCAACACCTGTTACCCTGCCTTGCTGAGGTGTAACCTATTCCCTGTATAAAGATCTGTGTTATCCCATGTGCTACCCCAGTCCCCACCAATCCATACCCCTTGGTCCCACACCATTCTCTCAGCCACTTGTTGAAGTCGCTGATTCTTCTTTTCCTGTCTGTACTGGCCCTTGGCACTGACAGAACTTCTGAGAAGGATACTGTTGTTCCCTCTTTGCTGCAGTTTTCCCGCTTCCCTGAAGCTGTCTTGTACCTCCTCTGTCCTCTTCCCTTCCAGATCATTCGTTCCCAGGTGCACCACAATGTGCAACTTCCCCCCCACCTTCCCCACATATCTGCTCATATGCTGCCTCATTCTACTCGCTGTCATGCCTGGAGTGCACTCTACCCAGATGTTACTTTTTCTAGCACCCCCCCATCTTATACTCTTTAGTATAGAATCCCCTAGAATTATGACTGTCTGACACTTTTCCTTCTCACCCTCTTGTTGCCCTCCACTCCACCACCCCCAACTTGCAGTCCCTCTCATCCCCTATGTCACAGCCCCCTTTGCCTCCTTAACGTTTGCCCTGTCCTCTCCCCCCTCACAACTATGACCGGGCTACTGACCCCCTCCTCCTCTGAACTATTTTCCATCTATGGAATCTCCCCTTTGCAGTGCCCTCAACCTCTCCTCATATACCTTACTCTGTTAACCAGCTGTCATCTTTGTAGCCCTCCTCTGGACCTTCTCCAGCATATCAATATCCTTTTTGAGGTGTGAGAACCAGTATGTAACTCCATACTCTAGATGCGGCCTTACCAGCGACCTGTACAAAGGCAGTATAACCTCTGCTCTCTTATTACTGATCCCCCTACATATGCATCCCAGCATCTTGTTTCTTTGCTGCTGCTTTCTTGCACTGTGCAGAGTGCTTCAGGTCACTAGTGATCATCACTTCCGGGTCCTTCTCCTTTAATGCAGATACTCGGACTCCACCCAGGTAGTACTCTATCCTGGAATTTCTGGCTCCAGTATTCATAACTTGGCATTTCTTGGCATTGAAACCAAGCTGCCAGATCCTGGACCACCTCCCTAGCTTTTCCAGACCTTCCTGTAGGTCCTGTATCCCTTCAGCTGTGTCCACTCTCCCACAGAGCTTGGTGTCATCCATGAATAGGCACATGTTGCCCTTAATGCCACCTCCAATGTCATTGATGAAGATATTGAACAACACCAGCCCCATCACCGAGCCCTGTGGGACCCCACTGGTTACCTCTCTAGTGCCAGATAACACTCCCCCCCGCAACCACCCTATAGGTTCTGTCCTTCAGACAGTTTTCCACCCATCTGACCATCTTTTCCCCAACCCTGAGATCCACCAAATTCGATCACCCTTTTGTGGGGCACAGAGTCAAAGGCCTTGCGGAAATCAAGATAGAGGATCTCCTAAGGGATGCCCTAGCGGACTCTTCCTTATCAGTACTGGAAGCCTGGAATAGGGACCTACAATTAGAAGTTCCCTTTGTAACATGGCAGGAGGCAACTTTAAAAGCTATTAAGATCACCGCCTCAAACATGTGGCAGGAATTTGCATGGAAGTCCCATTCTCAGTTTTTCCGCTCCCCAGTGATACTTGTAAAATATCTCCCTGCTTCTTATGGTTTCTGTTGGAGAGGCTGTAATTGTAATTTGGCTGATTTAGGTCACATATTTTGGTTTTGCTCTAAGCTGACACCGTTCTGGTGTGCTTTGCAGGTAGAGCTGTCAGAGTGCCTGGGAGAGGGTATTGAATTAACGGCGGAGATAGTACTTATATCTATTTACCCCCCTCACAGACCTCGCTGGGATAAGACTTTACTTCCCTTGTTTATCTTGGCAGCTAGGAAGACTATCACCCAACGATGGATGACATCCATGATACCCTCAATTGGAGACTGGTGTAATATCATAAAGGAAATTTATCATTCTGAACAGTTTATAGCCAAATTTCATGACAGACACCCTCAATTTGAAATAAAATGGCATGGATGAGTATTGCACTTGTCAAGAACGGATCCAGAATTTATTCCATGAGTGGGGTGACCCCAGCCAGATAGTGACTGCCCTGGGGGGGCCCTCTCTCTCCCCCTATGGGTCGAGGGGGATGACAATAGGGAGTGTAGGACATTTTGAGGGCATTATATGTTGACATGATTCAGCTGCCTGCCTCTTGAGTAGAAGAAAAGTAAACAGAATGGGCAGATAAGTAACAGAATAAGCTAATACAAGGATTGTGTGGAATTCTTTGCAGTAATAACTGCCATGTAACCAAACCTGCTATAGTAAATATTGGCTACAGAGATATGTTAATGGCAAATACCAATATGTAATACCATGTCTCTATTCTTAATAAAAATTAAATGATAAAAAAGATAGAGGATGTCTACCACTTGGCCCCCATCTAGTGTCTTAGTGACACAGTCAAATAAGTCAATCTGATTTGTTTGACACGATCTTCCCCCCATGAACCCATGCTGCCTCACATCTTGGAGACCATACTTCTCTAGATATTCCACTAACCTTTCCTTCAGTATGGTCTCCATGAGCTTGCCCACAATAGAAGTCAGACTGACTGGTCTGTAATTCCCTGGGTCATCATTGGGACTGCTTTTGTGTGAGGCAAGTATGAGTGCTGACACTGGAAATGAAAAACTAAAGGACGATATTGTAGTTTGCATATGCATGTGTACCACCGTGTATGTATGGCAGTGGTTACCTTGGCATCCACACTTAGAAGCATCTCTGTAGAGTAACACCTATTCATAAATTGCTGAAGAATGCCAATTCACGACAAAACCCATGACATCAGTATGCCTTACTGGTCACTTGATTCACAGTGACACAAGAACTTGGAAAGCCAGTGTGCAGTAAGGCATAGGGACAACATGTGCTGAGTAAAGGATAGTTTGTGGGACTGGCATACCGCATCAATTTAGTACCTTGACACATAGCAAGGTAATACTAAACAGAGAGGCTGAGAAATGTTTATGCCAATACTGAATGCTTACTGTTACCACTCTCCACCATGCACAGTGATACACTTGCATAGGTATAACACAATACATGACACACAATACCCAGTCCAACGCAACAAGACTAACGTAGCCAGTGCCGACCCATTTCACACATCAATGAAACACCACTAATAATGTCAGACTACATGGTAGTATGTGACTGAATGACTCAAAATGTGGCAATAAACATACAAAACAAATACATACTTGCAAGTATGGCCAGGGTACATTTTAAAAGCAGCATTAGCAACATGGAAGTGATAATAAACACATATCTAAACAACAGTTCCACATTTCCATGTACAGAGACTACAGAGGTTTCACTAAACAGAACACCTGTAGGATACTAACATAAAAATGTGTGTAGCACCAGTGGTAAAAGGATGCAGTACTGTTGTGAATTATGATCGCATCCTTGGTGTGTATGTTGGGGGGAGAGAGATGACCCCATCACATGAAACTGCTGCTAACATTGTTAAATACTGCTCATTTTCCAGTACCTGTCATACTTTATGGTGTCTTTTAAAGGGAAAAATCCACTTATGCAGGTTTAATGAAATAAATAATTACATGGGGAGAGGAAGGAAGTTGGAGAAATACAAGTAGAATAACAGCACCATCATTTCAGGCAGTGCTCACATTTTAGCCATTTACTTCTAAAGTAATGTCTGCAATAATGGCTTTATGCAAATATAGCTGGACCATGCAGTGTCCTGGCAATGGTAAGAAACGTATGCCCAAGGGCCCCATGGGAAGAGGATGCACTTCATAATTTATCATCATATTCTTCATCAATGCTATCAGGGCCTTCTTGTTTTTAATGCTGTAGTAGCTGATTACACATCCATACCAAAGTGACGCCAGGGACATGCAACATGCCACAGAGGTTGAATACAGGCTAATTCAAGCATTACAATTGAAAATGGAGCCAGAATTAATCCAAAACAGCATTCAAACGTAATGAAAGACAAGATCACTGATGGGAGGCATAAGCACAACTCATGACTGACTGCAGTCTGCAAACTAATTCAGGATATGAAGGGGAATAGACTACTACGATAAAAACAGACACCACGTGGCATCAGTCTGTTCAGGACACCACTCATTTTTTTAAACTCCATGAAATTTACAGTTTAAACAGCAGGACACTATACATGGGGCTTCAGATTACGTAAGCACACAAATATAATTAAAACTCTGACCTCGTATTACCTTTTCTTTTTAATAATTATCAGTTTGGAGCAGCGTGCAATAGTATACATTCAGCCGATTTCTGCATGGCACTCAGCACTAGAGAGGAAAGCCTGCAGCGACGATTACGTGTATCTGAATATAAAGTGAACAACAATGCACATGTGTGTTCTTAAGATGGCACAGGCAATACAAAATATGAAACTGGGTCAGAGCTTTCCACTAGTGAAAATGCGGCCACATTTAGGAGAGGAGCCACAGGGGAACAATAAAAAATGACACATCGCACCACAAGGTATCAGACTAAGTGTTTATTACCAAGATTAATGCTTTATTACAATTTTCATGAGTCTTCTCCTTTAAGTGACTTGCTCAGGGTCACACAGGATGCAAGTGGGGGCTGTGGGATTCAAACCCAGGTTTTCAACTCAGAGCCTTAAACCACTGTACTATACTGCCTCCAAATAATAAATAGTTACAATAATAAGAATGAATTATTAGAATAATAATAATAAACTAATTTAGTGACATAATTACAAGCTACCTTGTTCAAATTTCCACATATCTTTCATATACCAAGAAGCAAGCTAGAGGACATGTCTCATGGCGTAATATGAATGTGCCTGACTGCCTAGCTTAATCATTGTCCCAGTTGCAAAAAAACAACTGATTTGTCCTCATCCATGGGTGGCAAATTAAAATTTTAGTAACCAGGTGGGTCTACTGAGACCAGAGGTCCCTTTTTCAGGGGCAGCCCAACAAAATGATCCAACAAAAGCCAAACAATGGGGAGCAGATGCATTCTAGAACGTGAATGAACAATCACTGGATTAAAATTTGGTGTAAGGCTGTAACACAAATAGGGTTACATGTACTGTATTACCCATATATGTCAACCTAGGATTTAGGGTAGACACATGCTGATGGTCCATTCAATGTGTCCGATTTTCAGCATGAGACACTTAAGGGTATTGTACACCTTTTATTGATCAATCTTGCATTCTTGCAGAACTGAAAGCCACATTTTCCTTTAAGAAGTTTCAGGTGATCAATATTAACTAAATTAAAAATATATATATTTATAACAATAATATTAATTATAATTAATACATTTTTTTTTTAATGAAACATTTCTGAGAATAATTCACACACATTTTCATTCAGATTGACGTGCCTTGTTGTTTACTTACTCTTACATTTGGGGGCTTGGCTGGATCGGTCTATATTGATTTATCAAAAGCATTTAACTTTGTGAACCACCATCTGCTTGCTGCAAGACTATATGATCTGGGATTGGCAAGGGATGCCAATTGTTTCAAAATTACTTGATGAACAGGTCCCAAAAATAAAAGTACTGTAGGTCATGCTGTCTCTTTGCCAACACCCATTAATATTGGAGTACTGCATTTCAGAAGACTTTGAAAGAATTCCAGGAATGGTTTATAAAAAAATAAATTAATTATGAATGTAAAAAAAAGACTAAATCTATGTAGCGACCATAGCTTTCAGTGCAAGAAGTGGAGCAGACTCGCTTCACTAATGTAATCACATTGCATGTCAACACCATTTTGTCTGCTGAGTGGCGGCTCGGCAGCTCACCTCTTCTGAGGATTTATTTACATTTTGGTAAAACTTTTGAACATGACAAAAAGTTGTAAACCTGCATAATAAAGGTAACAACTACAATAATTGAAATCAGCATGCCTCAGACTATGTTGACACAGGAATGTTTGTGATACAATGGAACCATAAAACTGATGGTTTACTTGTCCTTTAAATATTTAGGTGTTTACCTTGATAATATGCTATAATTTATCAAGCATATTGATCATGCCATGGTAACCACCCAGTCCCCTGGGGATACTAGCCCTAGGAAGGTAGAGAGCTCATTTAGAGCTCTGGGGACATGACATCATTGTTTACTCTGGTAGACTGGACAAAGAATGGATTGTGTCATTTAGAATTCTTGCAGCAGCATAAGCCACTTTGGAACCATCTGCTCTGAGGAGTTTTAGAATGTTCAGACCATACTGCAGTCAGTCTGTAGTTAGCAGTGGAACAGAGAGGAGCTCTGCTGTGAAGTTCCTGCTGGTCAGTCCAGTGACTGACTGGGTGAAGGACCTTGGTCAATTTTCTCTCCCTAGTTTGGGGAACAGCATCAATGTCAACTGAAGTGGTGGAGGCCTGTCTGAATAGACTGTGTTTCAGTATGCCAAGGGGCAGTCCCCTGAAGATCCCAATGTGGTTCAGCTGCCAAGAGAAAAGGTGTGCAGTTTGGATCTGTGAAAAGCTACCTGAAATGAGAGAGGTTGTTCCTTCAAGTTGTCCATGTCTGTAAAAGAAAGCAACCAAGCTGTAAGTATGGATTTAGGGGAGTGAGTTTGGGGTTGGGCTGAGGTGTGTGTGCCCTAGATAAGTCTAGATTACATTGGTCAGGACCCCTGTTTAAAGTTAAAGTTTCAGATGCACTTTACCATTTTGTGGGAAATGAAGGATCCAGTCTGGTGTAACCCAGAAGGAAGAGCAGAGACTGAGAATGGGGAAGGGTTGGGCACAACTCCAGTGTGATTCCTCGGCCAGTGTTAACTGATTCACGTATGGGCACCAGTTTAGATGGGGAATGTTAACAGATGTCATTGCTCCAGGATAAATGTTTTTCTTAAAGTGTGTGGTAACTCCCACAAGAAATACACTTTTATTGGAAGAAAAGTCTAGGTATTCCTAGTACATATGGATGGACTGTTTGAATTGTATGTGATAAAAAGTTGCTTGGAATTGCCCTAACAAGTGTTGTTCTGGAAGAAAAAAGTATCTTCCTGTGCCTGTACAGTACCAAATCTTGCCCCCTCTCCGCATGTGCAATTTGCCATCTTGTTGTCAGAATAAAGCCATACTTCACAATCCTAATTCTTGTGTGGACATTAGATCTCTGCTTCCAGTGTGGATTGTTATTGGGGCCCCTGTTGTGATAGTTTTAGACCTAGCATATGTCTGGCACCTCTCCCCAGAACCCAGAATAAATATAAATGTTGTTTTGTACCTAAACCCCCAATCCCTTTAGACTGCCGAGCTGGTAATCATCTCAACGCTAGGGGTGATGCCTTTTTGTTTATACCATCTGGTGGCCTGTTTGCCCTGTTTGTGGCACATATAGGGGGGGCCCGGTTGCTACACACTGCTGGTAACTGGGGCATGGGTTGCACCATAAAGAAAATTAATACAAGACTGGGATGTTATATATAAGTAAAAGTAATTTGAATCAGGAAGCCTATAAGCTAGTGGCCCAATGTTTGTTACTTTCTCTGATTGGTTATGGTTTGCCTGTTTGTGCAATGGTAATTGATAGTGCATTGAACAGAATGCGACTTGCATATAATAGAATGTGTCCATTGATGTTAAAAACAAATACAGATTGCCACCATCGTGATCTATACTTGAACTGGTTTCCACTGAACAGTAGAGTCAACTACTTGGATAGTATCTGGAGTTGGAAAATTGTAAATGGCCAAAGCGCCAACAATTTAAATAAACTGCTGTCCTGGTGCTCCAAGTTACAGTATATAATACTAGAACAACACAAAACTTGAATCTAAATATACCAGGTTGTAAAACTTCCCTGAAGATCAGTGAACACTTGGAATACTCTTCCACAACATTTATTGCACTGTACGTCTCTAGTGTTATTTAAAAATACTCTGAGAATGCACCTGAATGATTTGATGATAGAAACATAGAAATTGTCGGCAGATAAGGACAGCTAGGCCCATCCAGTCTGCCCGTAAGCCCATTACTTGTTTACGGCATTTGCCCCTCCCTCTGCTTTACCTCTATGCCTGCACCATGCATGTTTAAATCTAACCACAGTGCTTGCTCCCACCACCTCCTGTAGCAGCCCATTCCATGCGTCCACCACCCTTTCCATAAAGAAAAACTTCCTCACATTTCCTCTTAACCTGCCCCCTTCCAAGTTCATGTCATGCTCCCTCATTCTTGTACTCCTCTTTTATCATAAGATGTCTTCCTCCTGCACCTTGTTTATTCCTTTGAGGTACTTGAATGTTTCTATCATGTCCCCTCTCTCTCTCTCTGCTCTCCTCCAGCAAGTACATATTGAGGTCCCTTAATGTCTTCTCATAAGTTTTGGTGGTGCAAGCCCTCTACCATCTTAGTCATCCTTCTCTGGACCGCGTCCAACCTGTTTATGTCCTTTCAAAGGTGCAGCCTCCAGAACTGCACACAGTACTCCATGTGCGGCCTGACCAGGGTTTTATACAATGGCATCACTACCTCCCGCCTTCTGCTGGTGATACCCTTGCCTATGCAGCCCATCATGCCACTGGCCCTACCTCCGCCTTTGTACTCTGCTTTTACATTTTCAGGTCATCTAAAATAATGACACCCAGGTCCCTTTCTTCTTGGTGACTGTCAGCAAATCCTCTTCCCCCCCATCCTGTAGCTCTCCCCAGATTTCCTATGCCCCAGGTGCATAACCTTGCATTTCTTTGAATTAAACCTTGGCTTCCAGTCCTCAGACCATTTCTTAAGCTTCCCCAGGTCCTTTCTCATTTTCTCCACCCCTTCTGGAGTATCCACCCTGTTACAGATCTTGGTGTCATCTGCAAACAGGCAGACCTTTCCTTTCAGCCCCTCTGCAATGTCACTGATGAAGACATTGAACAGGATGCCTTATTGTAGATAGATATTTTCAGCTACAGGGACATGATATGTTTATACTGAAATTTGTATTATGTGTACATTGTTGTGTGTTGTATTTTGACTGGGTCACTTTTGAAAATAAGCACTTGTGCCTGAAGGTTCTTTTGCAATCAATAAAATTCAGATTCAAGCAACTTTTACTTTCAGTAAGTATATCCTCCATCTTGAGGAATGAATGCAGCTTAAAACCCCTTTATGGAGTCAGGTTCAACAGAGTACTTGTACCTGCTGGTCTACGGTCTACAGTAGACGCACCTGATCTGTTCAGCAATAATCTGATCATAAATTAATAAACAATGGAGAATCATTGTAATCCAGAGATCTTGCTTCGAGGGGGCTCTTGCAGCAGGCAACAGTGGTAGGACTGAGGCTGCCAGGTGCCAGGATAACATGGAAAACTTCTAGCTAGCAGTCTATCACAAAGGACTACCCCCACTGACATCAGCACGCTGATGTCTGCCTATTCTATAAAGGGGGTGGTCCCCCAGACATACCTCAGTTCTTTTCCCACCGTTGACCCACACACGTCAGACCTCCATGGACACCTGCTTCAGTCGACTACCAATTTCTTTGTGTTTACCTGTGATTTATTTCCTTTTTCTCTTTTAGTACTTGTGACAGAAATGAGAAGGAAAGAGTTAATGGTTTGGATTCTGAAGATGCCTTATTTTTTTAGCAGTGTGGAAAAAATACACTGAGGCTGAAATCCTCCAGCAGCAACCAGCTTGTGGAATTCCTAGCTGCTAGATAAGAGCTGGGTCATAAATCTCGAGTGGACATCTCCAGACACACCCAGACCTTGCAGACACGGACACAGGGCAGTTTGAATGGTTTGGATCATTCAAATATAAACTTAAGGTGAAAAGGGAATATAATTGGTCACCAACAGGTGTTCACTCTGATTGGGACAATTAAATAGATACATGTTAGTTGGTTGGTGCATTTAAGGGGAGAATAGGAATGACCTAGTCTCCATTAACTATATAAGCTTCTGTAAGACTGAGAACTCTCTCTGTTGCCTTTGGAAGCTGTGAGGGGAAACATAAGCTTGGAGCCTACCTGGTATGTCCGTGGGAGCTGGCAGTTAGAACAGGGCCCAGTGTCTCTTGTAAGGACAGGGAAGGGTAAGTTTAGTGATAGTATATTTCAGTAATAGCCTTCTTCTTTTGCCATCTGTTGTTTAAAAACATTTGTTTACTTTTCCTGTATAAGTGTTATTCTCTTGTGTTGTAAATACATTTCCTGTAAATGTTCATTGCACTTTCTGTTAAGTAAAAGCTATTTATTTGCTCAACAGTTGTGTCTCTGATGTCATTTTTCTAAGGTAGATTTGGTTTTCCACTGGCTAGGGTAAACTCTGTAGCATCCGCCACCTGAAAGAGACACACTACCAGACTTTAACTTGTGCAATTGCACGTGTGATTATTCAAGTTTGTACACTTGAAAGAGGTGCCAGAAGGAAAGTCCGGCTGGTGGCAGCGAATACCGAGGACACACACCTCTCTAAAAGCTGTTTCAGCCCAGAGGGAGGTGGGTTGTCACATATTGGTTGGCAGTGGTGGGGTGATGATAGCGCGATCATGAAGCACACTGATACAGAGTTTGCCAGTGGAACAGTTACCTTAGCATTGCAAAACAGGATATACAAGAGGATACATTTGTACAACAGTTTTATTTGTTTCTAGATAGCACAGTATAGTGTAGCAGTAGAGAATGAGCTCCACGGAGTATGACTCACTTACTGTGCCACAGCTTGTTGAAAGGTGCCAGGAAAAGGGATTCAGCCTGAAAGTCTGAAGCAGAAGAAAAGGCAGATCTCATAGCTACTCTCTTGGCACATGATCTGAAGCAGACAGTCGTTGGGGGTGAGTCAGGAACTGAGGCAGCAGGCCCCCCAAATCAGCTTGAGGCACTGCGACTGCAGCTATTGCTGCAAGACAAGGCATTGGAGGCAAAAAGACTGGATGCCGAAGCAGAAGCAAGAAGGTTGGCAGACAGAGAGAAAGAACGACAGCATGAACTCCAGAGACAACAGCACGAGAAGGAGATGATGACCCTCTGCAGTCAGCAAACCGTGAGTAATGGTGGAGTGAGTTTACCTCATGAAGCCAAAATGAATTCTAAATTGTTCCCTCAGTTTAAAGAGGGAGATGACCTTGATTTATTTTTAAGGTCATTTGAGAGAGTATGTAATCAATTACAATTGACTAAGGCTTCCTGGTCAACTTATCTCACACCCTTGCTGACGGGGAGGCTTTGAATGCATTTGCTAAAATGAGTAATGAAGACTATGCTGATTATGATAAAGTAAAAACAGTGTTGTTGAAAGCGTTTTGAATTAACTCCTGAGGCTTATAGAAGAAAATTTAGGGAGTTAAAGAAAAGCCCAGAAGACAGTTATGCAGAACTGCAGGTTAAACTGTATACTTACCTTGATAGGTGGATGGAGGGGCTAAAAGCAACTACTGTGGAACTGATTAAAGATGTATTGGTGAGAGAACAATTCCTTAAAATTTGTACCTGAGGACATGCGTGTATGGCTCATAGACAGGGCATCGCCTCTTCCACAGAGGTGGCAGGAAGCTGACAGTATCTGTCCTAGCGGCACACACACAGCGTAAGTCTTATGGTATGGGGCAGCACATGGGTATAAGGGATCCCAAGGGGGCAGCCCAAGGAAACCAGCCTGCACCTGAGCCCAAAGTAGAGCCCTGTGGTTCTAAGGGACCAAGAAATAGGTCCCAAGAAATGTCATATTTGCAATCAAGTGGACACTTGAGATATAACTGCCCTCAGAAACTGGTTAAGGGGCAGAGATATTGGGGCGGGGGTGATCAAAGGGCACTGGTGTGTTTGTAGGGTGTGTCCAGTCTGAAGAACCACTCTCCTCTGATGAGAATCTGCATCCCATTACAGTTAATGGAATAGTAACACAGGGACTATGGACACAGGTGCTAACATCTCCTGGTAAGGCAAGATCTCATTCGGCAGAGCAGATCGTGCCTGGGAAATACTCCAAGGTTCGGGCATTCACAGGCCACCAGTCCCATTACCAATGGCTAGAGTCTTCCTGAGCTGGGAAGGGGCCATGTAGAAAAGGAGGTGGGAGTTGTAGAGGACCTACCTGTAAGTATGATTGTGGGAAGGATTTGGACCCCAGTAAAAACTGGTGTGTGTTGTAACTCATAGTCAGGCACAAGGGCAAGCTTCTGAGGGAAGAGGGGTTGACTCTGGTGGTCCAGCCACACCCTCAGCAGCTGAGGAAGTGTCCAGCACAGGGGAGGCTGGCTGGAGCTGCAGTCCAGAACCCCAGTCACAAATAGAGAACCCACAGGACTTCCTTCAGAAGGGGCACTGGGAAGGGTCAGACAAGGGCAGCTGAGTGCTGCACAGCGAACTGACCTACCCTGGAAAAACTGAGGGAAATGCTCATAGGGCTGAGCATTCTCAGGGGTAAAGAGTCCATTTACTGGGACAATGGGCTGTTGTACAGAGAATGTACAACAGAGGAAGGGCTAGCTGGTGAGGTACTCAGCAGCTGGTAGTCCCTAAGGTTCACCGTCAGCAGCTTTTGGCCCTTGCACATGATATCCCTTTTCAGGGCACTTGGGAGTGAGGCGCACGAAAAAGCGCCTCACCAACAATTTCTTCTGGCCTGGTATTAGCAAGGATGTGGCAAATTATTGCGGACTTGTCCACAGTGCCAGCGGGTAGGAAAAATGGGGGACAAGGCCAAGGCAGCTTTGGTGCCCCTACCCATTATTGATGAACCCTTCAAGAGGGTAGCAGTGGACATAGTGGGGCCATTGAGCACCCGAAGTCGCACTGGCAAGCGGTATATCCTGGTAGTTGTAGACTATGCCACTAGATACCCAGAGGCAGTGGCCCTAACATCCTCTGAGGCAGGACCAGTGGCAGATGCACTGTTGGAAATATTTAGCCAGGTGGGCTTTCCCCAGGAGATACTGTCAGACCGGGGTGCCAATTTTATGTCAGGATTAATGGTAGTTTGTGGGAGAAGTGTGGTAAAGCAGCTCAAAACCTCCCTTACCATCCCCAAGCTAATGGTCTAGTGGAGCGATTTAATTCAACCCTTAAGACCATGCTAAGGACTTTTGCTGACCAGCATAAGAGAGACTGGGACAAATATTTGCCTCATCTCCTATTTGCATACAGGAAGTCCCACAGGAGTCCACAGGGTTCTCACCTTCGAGCTCCTGTTTGGTCATAGGTAGCGGGCCACTAGATTTGATTCGGAGACGAATGGGAGGGTGACCGTGCCTCCCAAGGGAGTCTGTTGTGGAGTATGTCCTGAACTTCAGGACCCGCCTTAGGAGCTCATGGGGTTTGCTCAGGAGCACCTGGCCACTGCACAACAGCGGCAAAGTCTGGTATGACCGTGGGGCCTGAGCCAGAGAATATGAGGTGGGACAGCGGTGATGGCACTTATCCCTGTCCGACAGAATAAGTTACAGGCAGCATGGGAGGGCCATTCTCCATTGTCCAAAAGGTTAGTGACGTCAATTACATGATAGAGCTCCCGGACAGGAGATGCAAATGAAAGGTGTATCATGTTAACATGCTGAAGCCCTACCATGACAGAGAGAAATGGTCTTCCCTGTATGCAGTGCTCCAGAGGAGGAAACTGAGGTAGATCCACTGGTGGACCTACTTGGGAGGCCAGGGTGCATCCTCTGTGGACAGCCTTACCCTCTCGGAACAGCTGACACCAGCCCAGGCAAGAAATTAGGGGTGTGCTGAGAGAATTTGAAGACATGTTCACAGGAAACCAGGGTACACCACGATGGCAGAGCACCATGTGGATACAGGGACCCAGGATCCCTGAAACAGTCCCGTACAGGGTACCTGAGCATGTTAAGCAGACTGTGAAAGAGGAGCTCAAAGAGATGCTGGAACTGGGGTAATCCAGGAATCTAGTAGCCCTGGGCATCACCCGTGGTACTGATCCCCAAAAGAGATGGCACCACATGATTCTGCGTGGACTACCGGAAGCTTAACAGCTGCATGGAGTCTGATGCTTATCCCATGCCCAGAACAGATGAGACCCTGGAGCGACTGGGGGGAGCCAAGTATTTGACCACAATAGACCTAACAAAGGGCTATTGGCAGGTACCTCTGACCCCTGCGGCCAGGGAAAGATCAGCGTTTGTTACTCCATTTGGTTTATATGAATTTAAGGTAATGCCATTCGGAATGAAGAATGCACCTGCAACCTTTCAACGGCTTGTAGATCGCATTCTGTCTGGGGTAGGTGAGTTTGCATTGGCTTATATGGATGATATAGCCATATATAGCCAGACCTGGGATGAGCACATCAAGAATGTGCGGGATGTGTTCCACAGGTTAAAGAAGGCAGGTCTGACAGTCAAGGCAGAGAAGTGCCAGATAGGTATGGCAGAAGTATCCTACCTTGGGCACGGGTGGGTAGTGGACACATCCGTCCGGAGCCTGCCAAGGTTGATGCCATCCTGGCCTGGCCTACTCCTACCACAAAGAAACAGGTCAGGGCATTTCTAGGGACTGCAGGGTACTACCGAGGTTTGTTCCCGCTATAGCGATCTGGCTAAGCCCTGACAGACCCTAACCAAGAAGGAAAGCCAGATGCAGTGAAGTGGTCAGAAGGCTGTGAGGTTGCTTTTCAGGAGCTAAAGAAGGCCTTAAGCAGCCCAGCTGTATTGGCTAGCCCCAATTATAGTTTAAAGTTTATGGTCCATGTGGATGCCTCAGATCATGGGCTGGGGCTGCTGAGCCAAGTTACTCAGCAGGGGAGGAGCACCCAGTTGTGTACCTCAGCCACGAGCTTTGCCCAGAGAGGAGGCATACGACATTGAAGGAATGCTTGGGAATAGTGTGGGCCTTCAGAAGCTGCAGCCTTACCTATATGGGAGAGAATTTACTGTGGTCACAGATCATAATCCCCTGATTTGGCTTCATAGGTCCAGTGGACAAAATGGTAAACTACTACGTTGGAGTTTGGTACTGCAGGCATACAACATGACCATACAGCATCGTGATGGCAAACAAAATGCAAATGCGGATGGGCTATCTAGGCAGGGCTAATGGCCTGGCTGGATACTTTTGGGCACTTCCCAGTAATTGCATGAACGGCTGTGTCACTTGGGGTAGCCCAAGGGACACGCCTTCATTATCTGGGGGAGATGTGACAGAAATGGGAAGGAAAGAGTTAATGGTTTGGATTCTGAAGATGCCTTATTTTTTTAGCAGTGTGGAAAAAATACACTGAGGCTGAAATCCTCCAGCAGCAACCAGCTTGTGGAATTCCTAGCTGCTAGATAAGAGCTGGGTCATAAATCTCGGTGGACATCTCCAGACACACCCAGACCTTGCAGACACGGACACAGGGCAGTTTGAATGGATTGGATCATTCAAATATAAACTTAAGGTGAAAAGGGAATATAATTGGTCACCAATAGGTGTTCACTCTGATTGGGACAATTAAATAGATACATGTTAGTTGGTTGGTGCATTTAAGGGGAGAATAGGAATGACCTAGTCTCCATAGACTATATAAGCTTCTGTAAGACAGAGAACTCTCTCTGTTGCCTTTGGAAGCTGTGAGGGGAAACATAAGCTTGGAGCCTACCTGGTATGTCCGTGGGAGCTGGCAGTTAGAACAGGGCCCAGTGTCTCTTGTAAGGACAGGGAAGGGTAAGTTTAGTGATAGTATATTTCAGTAATAGCCTTCTTCTTTTGCCATCTGTTGTTTAAAAACATTTGTTTACTTTTCCTGTATAAGTGTTGTTCTCTTGTGTTGTAAATACATTTCCTGTTAATGCTCATTGCACTTTCTGTTAAGTAAAAGCTATTTATTTGCTCAACAGTTGTGTCTCTGATGTCATTTTCTAAGGTAAGATTTGGTTTTCCACTGGCTAGGGTAAACTCTGTGTAGCATCTGCCACCTGAAGAGACACTACCAGACTTTAACTTGTGCAATTGCGTGTGATTATTCAAGTTTGTACACTTGAAAGAGGTGCGGAAGGAAAGTCCGGCTGGTGAGCTGAATACCGAGGACACACACCTCTCTAAAAGCTGTTTCAGCCCAGAGGGAGAGGTGGGTTGTCACATATTGGTTGGCAGTGGTGGGGTGATGATAGCGATCATGTAAGCATACTGATACAGAGTTTGCCAGTGGAACAGTTACCTTAGCATTGCAAAACAGGATATACAAGAGGATACATTTGTACAACAGTTTTATTTGTTTCTAGATAGCACAGTATAGTGTAGCAGTAGAGAATGAGCTCCACAGGATATGACTCACTTACTGTGCCACAGCTTGTTGAAAGGTGCCAGGAAAGGATTCAGCCTGAAAGTCTGAAGCAGAAGAAAAGGCAGATCTCATAGCTACTCTCTTGGCACATGATCTGAAGCAGACAGTCGTTGGGGTGAGTCAGGAACTGAGGCAGCAGGCCCCCAAATCAGCTTGAGGCACTGCGACTGCAGCTATTGCTGCAAGACAAGGCATTGAGGCAAAAAGACTGGATGCGAAGCAGAAGCAAGAAGGTTGGCAGACAGAGAGAGAAGACGACAGCATGAACTCCAGAGACAACAGCACGAGAAGGAGATGATGACCCTCTGCAGTCAGCAAACCGTGAGTAATGGTGGAGTGAGTTTACCTCATGAAGCCAAATGAATTCTAAATTGTTCCCTCAGTTTAAAGAGGAGATGACCTTGATTTATTTTTAAGGTCATTTGAGAGAGTATGTAATCAATTACAATTGACTAAGGCTTCCTGGTCAACTTATCTCACACCTTGCTGGACGGGAGAGCGTTGAATGCATTTGCTAAAATGAGTAATGAAGACTATGCTGATTATGATAAAGTAAAAACAGTGTTGTTGAAACGTTTTGAATTAACTCCTGAGGCTTATAGAAGAAAATTTAGGGAGTTAAAGAAAAGCCCAGAAGACAGTTATGCAGAACTGCAGGTTAAACTGTATACTTACCTTGATAGGTGGATGGAGGGGGCTAAAGCAACTACTGTGGAACTGATTAAAGATGTATTGGTGAGAGAACAATTCCTTAAAATTGTACCTGAGGACATGCGTGTATGGCTCATAGACAGGGCATGCGCCTCTTCCACAGAGGTGGCAGGAAGCGCTGACGAGTATCTGTCTAGCCGGCCACACACACAACGTAAGTCTTATGGTATGGGGGCAGCACATGGGTATAAGGGATCCCAAGGGGGGCAGCCCAAAGGAAACCAGCCTGCACCTGAGCCCAAAGTAGAGCCCTGTGGTTCTAAGGGGACTCAAGAAATAGGTCCCAAGAAATGTCATATTTGCAATCAAGTGGGACACTTGAGATATAACTGCCCTCAGAAACTGGTTAAGGGGCAGAGATATTGGGGCGGGGGTGATCAAAAGGGCACTGGTGTGTTTGTAGGGTGTGTCCAGTCTGAAGAACCACTCTCCTCTGATGAGAATCTGCATCCCATTACAGTTAATGGAATAGTAACACAGGGACTATGGGACACAGGTGCTAACATCTCCCTGGTAAGGCAAGATCTCATTCGGGCAGAGCAGATCGTGCCTGGGAAATACTCAAGGTTCGGGCATTCACAGGGCCACCAGTCCCATACCAATGGCTAGAGTCTTCCTGAGCTGGGAAGGGCCATGTAGAAAAGGAGGTGGGAGTTGTAGAGGACCTACCTGTAAGTATGATTGTGGGGAAGGATTTGGACCCCAGTAAAAACTGGTGTGTGTTGTAACTCATAGTCAGGCACAAGGGCAAGCTTCTGAGGGGAAGAGGGTTGACTCTGGGTGGTCCAGCCACACCTCAGCAGCTGAGAGTGTCCAGCACAGGGAGGGCTGGCTAGAAGCTGCAGTCCAGAACCCCAGTCACAAATAGAGGAACCCACAGGACTTCTTCAGAGGCACTGGGAAGGGTCAGACAAGGACAGCTGAGTGCTGCACAGCGAACTGACCCTACCCTGGAAAAACTGAGGGAAATAGCTCATAGGGCTGAGCATTCTCAGGGGGTAAAGAGTCCATTTACTGGGACAATGGGCTGTTGTACAGAGAATGTACAACAGAGGAAGGGCTAACTGGTGAGGTACTCCAGCAGCTGGTAGTCCCTAAGGTTCACCGTCAGCAGCTTTTGGCCCTTGCACATGATATCCCTTTTTCAGGGCACTTGGGAGTGAGGCACGAAAAGCGCCTCACCAACAATTTCTTCTGGCCTGGTATTAGCAGGGGATGTGGCAATTATTGCTGGACTTCTACACAGTGCCAGCGGTAGGAAAAATGGGGACAAGGCCAAGGCAGCTTTGGTGCCCCTACCCATTATTGATGAACCCTTCAAGAGGGTAGCAGTGGACATAGTGGGGCCATTGAGCACCCGAAGTCGCACTGGCAGCGGTATATCCTGGTAGTTGTAGACTATGCCACTAGATACCCAGAGCAGTGGCCCTAACATCCTCTGAGGCAGGACCAGTGGCAGATGCACTGTTGGAAATATTTAGCCAGGTGGGCTTTCCCAGGAGATACTGTCAGACCGGGTGCCAATTTTATGTCAGGATTAATGAGTAGTTTGTGGGAGAAGTGGGGTAAAGCAGCTCAAAACCTCCCCATACCATCCCCAAGCTAATGGTCTAGTGGAGCGATTTAATTCAACCCTTAAGACCATGCTAAGGACTTTGCTGACCAGCATAAGAGACTGGGACAAATATTTGCCTCATCTCCTATTTGCATACAGGAAGTCCCACAGAGTCCACAGGGTTCTCACCTTCGAGCTCCTGTTTGGTCATGGGGTGGGGCCACTAGATTTGATTCGGGACGAATGGGAGGGTGACCTGCCTCCCAAGGAGTCTGTTGTGAGTATGTCCTGAACTCAGGACCCGCCTTAGGAGCTCATGGGGTTTGCTCAGGAGCACCTGGCCACTGCACAACAGCGGCAGAAAGTCTGGTATGACCGTGGGGCCTGAGCCAGAGAATATGAGGTGGGACAGCGGTGATGGCACTTATCCCTGTCCGACAGAATAAGTTACAGGCAGCATGGGAGGGGCCATTCTCCATTGTCCAAAAGGTTAGTGACGTCAATTACATGATAGAGCTCCCGGACAGGAGATGCAAATGAAAGGTGTATCATGTTAACATGCTGAAGCCCTACCATGACAGAGAGGAAATGGTCTTCCCTGTATGCAGTGCTCCAGAGGAGGAAACTGAGGTAGATCCACTGGTGGACCTACTTGGGGAGGCCAGGGGTGCATCCTCTGTGGACAGCCTTACCCTCTCGGAACAGCTGACACCAGCCCAGGTGCAAGAAATTAGGGGTGTGCTGAGAGAATTTGAAGACATGTTCACAGGTAAACCAGGGTACACCACGATGGCAGAGCACCATGTGGATACAGGGACCCAGGATCCCCTGAAACAGTCCCCCTACAGGGTACCTGAGCATGTTAAGCAGACTGTGAAAGAGGAGCTCAAAGAGATGCTGGAACTGGGGGTAATCCAGGAATCTAGTAGCCCCTGGGCATCACCCGTGGTACTGATCCCCAAAAGAGATGGCACCACATGATTCTGCGTGGACTACCGGAAGCTTAACAGCTGCATGGAGTCTGATGCTTATCCCATGCCCAGAACAGATGAGACCCTGGAGCGACTGGGGGGAGCCAAGTATTTGACCACGATAGACCTAACAAAGGGCTATTGGCAGGTACCTCTGACCCCTGCGGCCAGGAAAGATCAGCGTTTGTTACTCCATTTGGTTTATATGAATTTAAGGTAATGCCATTCGAATGAAGAATGCACCTGCAACCTTTCAACGGCTTGTAGATCGCATTCTGTCTGGGGTAGTGAGTTTGCATTGCTTATGTGGATGATATAGCCATATATAGCCAGACCTGGGATGAGCACATCAAGAATGTGCGGATGTGTTCCACAGGTTAAAGAAGGCAGGTCTGACAGTCAAGGCAGAGAAGTGCAGATAGGTATGGCAGAAGTATCCTACCTTGGGCACCGGGTGGGTAGTGGACACATCCGTCCGGAGCCTGCCAAGGTTGATGCCATCCTGGCCTGGCCTACTCCTACCACAAAGAAACAGGTCAGGGCATTTCTAGGGACTGCAGGGTACTACCGGTTTGTTCCCCGCTATAGCGATCTGGCTAAGCCCTGACAGACCTAACCAAGAAGGGAAAGCCAGATGCAGTGAAGTGGTCAGAAGGCTGTGAGGTTGCTTTTCAGGAGCTAAAGAAGGCCTTAAGCAGCCCAGCTGTATTGGCTAGCCCCAATTATAGTTAAAGTTTATGGTCCATGTGGATGCCTCAGATCATGGGCTGGGGCTGTGCTGAGCCAAGTTACTCAGCAGGGGAGGAGCACCCAGTTGTGTACCTCAGCCGAAGGCTTTGCCCAGAGAGGAGGCATCGCCACAATTGAGAAGGAATGCTTGGGAATAGTGTGGGCCCTTCAGAAGCTGCAGCCTTACCTATATGGGAGAGAATTTACTGTGGTCACAGATCATAATCCCCTGATTTGGCTTCAGGGTCCAGTGGACAAAATGGTAACTACTACGTTGGAGTTTGGTACTGCAGGCATACAACATGACCATACAGCATCGCAGTGGCAAACAAAATGCAAATGCGGATGGGCTATCTAGGCAGGGCTAATGGCCTGGCTGGATACTGGGCACTCCCAGTAATTGCATGAACGGCTGTGTCACTTGGGGTAGCCAAGGACACGCCTTCATTATCTGGGGGAGATGTGACAGAAATGGAAGGAAAGAGTTAATGGTTTGGATTCTGAAGATGCCTTATTTTTTTTTAGCAGTGTGGAAAAAATACACTGAGGCTGAAATCCTCCAGCAGCAACCAGCTTGTGGAATTCTAGCTGCTAGATAAGAGCTGGGTCATAAATCTCGAGTGGACATCTCCAGACACACCCAGACCTTGCAGACACGGACACAGGGCAGTTTGAATGGATTGGATCATTCAAATATAAACTTAAGGTGAAAAGGAATATAATTGGTCACCAATAGGTGTTCACTCTGATTGGGACAATTAAATAGATACATGTTAGTTGGTTGGTGCATTTAAGGGAGAATAGGAATGACCTAGTCTCCATAGACTATATAAGCTTCTGTAAGACAGAGAACTCTCTCTGTTGCCTTTGGAAGCTGTGAGGGAACATAAGCTTGGAGCCTACCTGGTATGTCCGTGAGCTGGCAGTTAGAACAGGGCCCAGTGTCTCTTGTAAGGACAGGGAAGGGTAAGTTTAGTGATAGTATATTTCAGTAATAGCCTTCTTCTTTTGCCATCTGTTGTTTAAAAACATTTGTTTACTTTTCCTGTATAAGTGTTGTTCTCTTGTGTTGTAAATACATTTCCTGTTAATGCTCATTGCACTTTCTGTTAAGTAAAAGCTATTTATTTGCTCAACAGTTGTGTCTCTGATGTCATTTTTCTAAGGTAAGATTTGGTTTTCCACTGGCTAGGGTAAACTCTGTGTAGCATCTGCCACCTGAAAGAGACACACTACCAGACTTTAACTTGTGCAATTGCACTTGTGATTATTCAAGTTTGTACACTTGAAAGAGGTGCCGGAAGGAAAGTCCGGCTGGTGGCAGCGAATACCCGAGGACACACACCTCTCTAAAAGCTGTTTCAGCCCAGAGGGAGAGGTGGGTTGTCACAGTACTAACATTGATTTTCAGTGGTTTCTCCATCTCATTTATGTCTTCATCTCCAGTCTCATCTTCCGACTGGCCTATGAAGTGTGCCTGTGGCAAGCAGCGACTGCCAAAGATGGTCACTCTTCCTGCCTGCTCTGCTTAGGCCCTAACTACAACACTGAGGCCTGCCAGCACTGCCAGGACTTCAACCAGGACACACGGAGACGCTGCTTGAAAACTCTTTCAAAGTTACCTGCTTCAGCAAAAACTAGCCACGATGGAGAAAGAGCTTCAGGCTAAAAGTTCTTCCCAGTTTAGTCTTACAGGGCTATTTCTTCTTCCCAGAAGGAGAAGAAGTCTAGCGGGAAGCATAAACACCGGGACAAGCACCGGGACCATCCTTGGCCAGCCTCTCGCTTGTGGTAGCCGCACAAACCAGCTTCCGCCTCTGGGTCTTCCTCCCACTAGAGGTTGGTCCCTTCATCCCCAGCAGCCCTCATTTCCTCTGGGCTGCTGGTGGTACAGCCTCCCGCCCTATTTTCCATTATGGGTGGTGGCTCCTTGGGGCAGTGGACTTTGTCCCCTGCCTCTCATCTCCTGACACTCCGGTCCTTCGCTCCCACAGGTCCTCAACCAGGTGGCTCAACCAGGGTTGGAACCTCCAGTGGTGGGTCTTCACCCGTTGCCCCGGGTCAAGGTGTTGCCTTCGTCGGTCCCTGTCTCCGGGACTGGCACTAGCCCTTCCATACATCTCATGGAGAAAGCACTCACTTCTTTCTCCACACAGGCGATGCCTCTTCCCCTGCCTCAGGGGAATCCCCACCCCCGCAGGCACCAGCCTCACCTCTGGGGTCCATGTCAGCTACTTCGCCGGACCGATGCCAGACTACACCTGTCTGGCCAGCGCCAGCTACATGAATGCCTCCACCAAAAACTCTGCAGCCGTCGTCACCTTTTCCCCAGTCTGTATCACAACAGATGCCCACTGGCCCTCCCAGGGACTACCAGCAGGTGTCTGCTGGACCAATGCCAGGATACCCTATGCCGGCTCCACCACCGATGTACCCATTTCCTCCTCCTCAATATCCTTATCCACCCTACAGTCCTCCCCACTGGTGGATTAACAGCCATATTTATGGCCTGATGGACTTTCATGCAAAACAAGAATGCACCTAGGTGGCCTTCCCCTCCTCCTCCTCTCCAGGAGGACCCACACCAGGTGAAATCTAGCAACCCCAACCCAACAGGGACTTCTGGGGATCACAAGGGGACCTGTGATCAGCATATGGATGTCTGCCACCCACAGACACTGGTCCCAGATGATGATCAGTCTGGGGACGATTTCTTCTCTTCCTCCTTGGAGTCATCGAAGGATTTGAGGGGCTCCTCTGATGGTCTGGAGCCTCCTAAGAAACTTTCAAAGTCTCCTCCCTGATGATCCCTCCTTCCTTGATGTGATGCACCATATCCAGTCCCTTAAGGGGTTGAGGGACAGAAGAGCTTGACCTAGAGTGCCGTTGTCTGGCTATTTACCTCCGGAAGAGGGAGACCCTATCTTTGGTGGTGCCTCCTCTAATTGATTCTTATGACGATCTTACTAAGGTGGCATGGAACCACCCTTCTTCCTCCCCAGCCTTAGCCAAGAAGGCTGATCGCCTCTACCACACGCTGGTGGGTAAACCCTTCTTTGGCAAACACCCACTGTGGACTCAGTGGTCATAAATGTGTCTCATTATTGTACTAAGAAGCCCAAACACCTTAGCACCCACCCTCCAGAAAAGGAATCTCAGTAACTGTACCAGTTGGGTAAATGGGTGTACTCCTCTGCCACACTGGCCATTCTGGCCTTTAACTATCTGGTCCATATGGTACAGTATCAGAATGTCCTCTGAGTTCAGGTGAGGGATTTGGTTCAAACCCTCCCTGAAGATCCCACTAAAATGCAGTTGGCCTAACTCTTAAAATCCATATCACATGTGGGCAGCCTTGTGCTGAGGGCAGCATACGACACCGTTGACGCGTCCAGGCATGGGGCGGCAGCAGGGATCTGCCTTTGCCACCATGCTTGGCTCACGGTGTCTGGTGTTGCACCTGATGTTCAGACCAAGATCATGGATGCCCCTTTATGGGGTTTGGTTTTGTCCAGGGGAGATGCCCAGGATATAATTTCCCACCTTCAGGAATGGGGCAAGACCCTGAGGTCAGTACATTGCAAGTACCAGTCCCAACCACGGTCTTACCAGCATCCGTCCTTTAGCCAGTCCTCTCGACAGCCCTCCAAGAGCCAGCATTTGAAAGGGACCTTTAAGGGCAAGGCTAACACCCCGCCAGCTGGGGGATCTGCCCCAGGGCTCCCAGAGCACCCACAGCCACTCTGCCCACCCCCTGCTCTACTGCCTGGCTCCTTGTCTGACCCCCCCAGCAGAGGGCTTGTGGGAGGTGGTCAAGGGTTGCTTCCCCCTATACCTAGATGGGTGGCACACAATGACCTCAAATTAGTGGGTGCTGCAGATTATCGAATGGGGTCACACTCTAGAATTTCTTGAGCTCCCTCCAGAAAGCCCTCCCTCATTCTCCCATTACCTTCAGCCACACATTTCCCTCATCCAGGAAGAGATTCAGGCCCTCCTGCACAAACAGGCCATAGAGCCTACCCCCCGGCTCAAAGAAGAAAGGGGTTCTACTCCCACTTCTTCCTCATCCCCAGGAAAACAGGGGCCTGAGGCTGATCCTGAACCTAAGAAAGTAATAAGAAAGGACATAGATGTCATGGAAAGGGTGCAGGGAAGGGCCACTAAAATAGGGCATGGACTAAGAGGGACGGCGTATGAGGAGAGGTTGAGAGAACTGGCTTTGTAACCTCTGGAGATAAGAAGGGAAAGAGAGGACATGGTTGAAACATTAAATTATGTGACGGGAATCAATAAAGTGGAGAAGAGCTTATTTGCAGGGAAGGTAGATACCAGAACTAGGGGGCATGGACTAAAGGTGGAGGGGGGAAGGTTTAGGGGAAATGTTAGGAAGTATTACTTCACAGAGAGAGTGGTTGAACCCTAGAACAGACTGCCAGAGGAGGAGGTGGTGAGTGCCAGTACAGTGAAGGGATTCAAGAGGCCCTGGGACAAACACAGAGAGTTGTCAGGGGAAGGACAAGGGGAATCTTGGTGGTTGGGGTGACAGGTAGAGGGAGGGAATGGGCAGACTCGATGGACAAGGAAAGCCCTTTTCTGCTGTCACATGTCTATGAATCTATGAAAACCTCTACATAGAGTACAAACAATTCAGAATGGTTACCCTATAGGGCCTGTTGCCTCTCCTTCACCGGGGGGACTGGCTCTGTTCCCTGAGCATGCAGGATGCCTACCTCCATATCCAGGTTTTCCCCAGCCCACTGCTGCTTCCTCTGCTTCCAGGGGGACCACTTTCAGTTCCAGGCCCTCCCTTTTAGCCTTTCCTTGGTACCTTGGCTTTTTAGTAAGTGCCTAGCAGTGGTAACTGAAACTCTGTGGAGACAGGGCTTTTATGTGTTCCCTTACCTGGAAGATTGGGTGCTGACAGCCCCCTCCAGGGATGATCTGTTGCGGTCCCTGGAAGGTACCTTTTGGCTCTTCCAGGACCTAGGGATCACTATTAATCTTCTGAAGTCTTGTCTGTCTCTGAGCCAGTGCCTCCAGTATATAGGAGCAGTCCTGGACTCATCCCAGGGCAGAGTTTTTCTGCCAGCGAACAGAGCAGAGCACTTGATAGCACAGGCCCGGTTGGCATCCTTCTGTCGTCAAGTACCAGCCAGAACATTCCTTCATTTGTTGGGGCACATGGCAGCTATAGCCACAGTTCCCTTAGCCTGTCTGCACATGAGGGTTCCCCAATGGACTCGTCAGGTCCAGTGAGACCAACACACTGATGACCTGGATCAGCCAGCGATGGTTTCTGACCCAGTGAAGAGGACCTTGGATTTGTGGCAGAACCCCATCAATCTCCTGAGAGGAGTCCCACTCTGTGCTGTGTCCCCACAGCAGATTCTCATTACAGATGCCTCAGGTTTCAGCTGGGGTGTTCATGTAGCCGACTGTCAGACCCAGGGGACTTAGTCTGAGTTGGAGCAGCATCTCCACATCAGTGAGTTGGAGATGAAGGCAGTTCTGTATGCTCTGCAGGCCTTCCAGATGCACATTCTTCCCGGCCCACTACTGGTCCAGACGGACAACATGTCTATAGTATACTACCTAACAAACAGTGGGCACTCACTCCTACCCCCTTTGTTAGGAAGTCATGAGAGTCTGGTACTGGGCCATTGAGCACGACCTGGAGCTCTCAGCCAACCATGTTCCAGGCATCCAAAATGCCCTGGCCAACAGTCTAAGCAGGCCCAAGTTGAGGATGCATGAGTGGGAACTCTTGCCCTCAGTGGTTGAAGATCTCTTCAACAGGTGGGGCCATCCAGAGTTGGACCTTTCTGCAACCCCATTCAATGCAAAACTGCCTCTTTTCTGCTCGCTCAATTCAGAGCCTGGAGTTTTCTGGCATGACGCATTGTCCCTCTCTTGAAAAGGAGGTTTCTGTATACCTTCCCTCTCTTCCCGCTCCTGTAAAGGGTTCTTCTCAAACATCTGTCAGAGGGGGAGGAGATGATTCTCATAGCTCCCTACTGGCCACGTCAAATTTGGTTCCTCCTGCTGCAGCAACTGGCAGGGAAACCTCCAGTACCTTTGCCATTGTGCACAGGCCTGCTCTTCTAGGAACAGGACATCCTGGCCCATCTAGATTTCAAGTCTCTGCATCTCTATGCTTGGCTCATGTAGATTTAGCTACCACCTGCATTGAAGTTTCTTCCAGGATTGCTGATGTCTTGGTGGTTACCAGGAAACCTTCCATGAGGGCCGCCTATACCATGAAGTGGAAGCGCTTCTCCATATGGGCCTCCACTCATCACCCGGATCCCTTCACCTGCCCAGTGAATCTGATTCTGGAGTACCTCCTCTCTCTTTCAGACTCTGGTCTGGGGTACTGTTTGCTTAAAGTGCACCTTTCTTCCATCTCTGCATACCATGCGCTTGTTGAGGGCAAAGCTGTTGCCCAACTGGAGGTACCCTGCACATTTTTGCAGAGCATCCTACACTTGAAACCTCCCATTTGGCACCCTGTCCCTCCATGGGACCTTCTTTTAATATTGGAAAACCTCACTCTGCCTCCCTTTGAGCCGGCCGCAAGTTGCAAAATGTGCTTTCTGTCATGGAAAGCGTTATTTTTAGTTGCTATTACTTCCATTCAAAAGATTTCCAAGCTTCAGACTCTGATGTGTAAAGAGCCTTACTTAATTTTTCACAAAGACAGGGTGTCCTTGCATACTAATCCTAAGTTTCTGAATAAGGTGGTATCTGAGTGCACACTAAATCAGTCCATCCACCTGCCCGTCTATTTCCCTGAATATTCTAATCAGGGGAGGCCTTGTTGCATACCTTGGATGTTCATAAGGTGCTCTGTTATTATACGAATTGCACCCAACCAGTTCGAAAGACTGATTAGTTGTTTTTCATTAGCCCCCAAAACAGAAGGGACACCTGTTTTGAAACAGTGTTTGTCTAAATGGTTGGCAAATTGCATTGTGTACCGTTAACTGTTTGTACAACAAGCTCTTGCCTAAAGGCTGTCAAGGGTCACTCCACTAGGGGTATGGCTGCCTCTACTGCCTGTTTCAGGAATGTGTTTGCTGTGGACATCTGTGCAGCTGCCACCTGGAGTTTGGTTCACACCTTTGTCTGTCATTACAGTCCAGATATTGCTTCCAGATGCAGGGCCAATTTCGGACTAGCTGTCCTTCAGGGCCATCTTTCATGAGCAGTCTGTTTTTGCTTTCTGCCTCCTCCTGGCTGACTTGTGGTCAGTTTTGGTACTGCTTGGGACTCAGTCCTACTGGTGTTGCCTGTTGCAAGAGCCCCCTTGAAGCAAGATAGTATAGTTACGTAAAAACATACTGTAGCAGTAGATCTTCGAGAGGAGCTCTTGCAGCAAGCGCTGCTTTCCCTCCCTCCTTCCCCCGATAGCTGCTTCTCCTTCACAGTTTCGATACTTTTCATTAGCTCTGAGAAACTGCCTCGGTTCTCCAATTTTACTTTTTGCACCAGGGTCTCTGGCGGGAGAATTAAAGTAGGTCTGAGGGATTGCCCCCTTTATAGGCTAGGCAGACATCAGTGTGCTGACATCAGCGGGGGCAGTACCCCATGATAGACTGCTAGCTAGAAGTTTTCCATGTGGTCCTGGTGCCTGGCAGCTTCAGTTCTACAGGTGTTGCCTGCTACTAGACCTCCTCTCGAAGATCTACTGCTACAGTAAGTTCTTACATAACTGTACTTACCTTTAAGAAATAGGGTTCAGTTGATTACCTGCATATGGAAGCTTAAGGTAGACACAGACTCATCCCTCAGTGTCTTGCCCAAGAGTGTAGGTTTTGTTATATTGTATAGGGCATTTTTATTTAAAACAGGGATTTGATCCCTAAAGATTGCACCTACAGTAGATAAAAATAAAATTTTATCAATCAGTCAAGAGTTTCCTAAACTTTCACATATATTGGGTCTAGGAATCATTAATCATTTCAATATGATAAAAATAAACATAAAATATTAATAAAGCATATAATAATATTTAATCATTTGTTCTTTTTTAGTTTATTTGCACCAGTTCAAGACTGTATCCTCTTGCAGCACAAACAGTGCACAAATGTCCAGAGCTGCTAGAATGCCAGTGTCCCAAAGTGCAACAATAACACAGGTGACACATTGCAGATATACCCAACCAGTGATAGCTCTGGGGGGTTAAAACATGGGTCAAATTGGACCCACTGGTGTAAGAAATGTGGGTCTAAAGAGGAACCTACTGGGTCAAAATATAATCAGTGGCAGATTTTAAACAGTTCACATTCCCTTCCTTAAGACTGTGTTATAGAGTAGGTGCATCAATTTGGACCCACTGGCAAAGGAAAGGGGGGTACATTTTGGAAAGGATGCAACTTTTGCCCTTTTGGTGCATGCTAGCACTGTCACTGTACCCAAATGTCTCTATAATCGTTGAGAACTAGCGAGGCAAGACTTTCTGTTGTCTCATGATAGCAAATCTTGACATACTTTTTGGTTTTCATGAGAAGAAGTTAGAAATGCTTTTGATTTTCTGCTGCTGCTGCTGCTTTTTCTTCTGGTTTCTCCTTCTCCGCCTCCTCCTCCTCCTTCTCCAGTATGCCTAGCTTTGGTCACAATTAACATCCTCCATCTTTGGCCTAATAGGAAGGAAGAAAATTAAATGTTTTACCTTGCATAATATGTTAACAATAGGAATGTGCCCCATTGTTCATCTGAATTACTACTGGAAACAAGCTATTCACAGCTTAGTGTGCCTTTTCTGGTTGAAAATTGTAAACAAATTAATCCCAGATCTGAAAAACCAACAAAACAAAACTGGAATCCTATTTTACTCCATTATTCCTAACTGAAGTATTCTAGCTTCTGTCATGTCTTCAGCGTTACTGTCATTCATGGAGTTTCCATCACTTAAGTCTTTATGATTCTAAAAATTATTTATAAAAATCAATATAATAAATAATGATAATCGTATACTAATTAATTTGGACATTTACTTATTTGAAAATAGATGACTAGGAAAGGCTCACTGAACTGAAGCTCATTTCCAGGTGTGACCCCAGGGGGAGGGGGTTTATACAGGGGAGAAGCAATTACTATCAATACAAGTAAATAATAGTGACAATTAATAAAAACAGAGTTTTATTTAAACATCCTGAGAGAGACCGAGTGGTTTCACTTGATAAGTCGAGGTGAACCTTGTCATTCATCATCTTAATATAAATATAATAAAATAATTAAGTGAATAAACACGAATGCCTTAATATACTAAATAAAAACATTATGAAAAGAGAAAATCATATGTGCATTAATTATTTTGCAGCCTTCTACACAGCTCATGGACTGCCAGCCTGTTTACCCTTTGCTAAGTAGAGCTGACTTTTCAAATGAAGCACCTTGCATGGTTTCACAGCAAAGTGTATTGTGACCTACATTTGGCAACAAAAGAGCCATTTTAGAAGGTCTTTATGAAGGGTGAAGTTTGCGACGTTGCCATATCTTCCCCAGTGAATGAAAACTTTGCAACATTCCTCATACTGCATATACTGATAAAAACAAATACAATACATGCAATGAGAGAGAAAATAAATACAAAGAAGGTGTGGTTTACAAGGAAACAATACCACTGAGGGGGCTAACATGATCATAAAGTCACAAGCCTGATGGGCAAATCACCTTTATGATCATGTTAGCCCTTGAGGTAATATTGTTTCTGTAGTACAGTGGACTTTTCTAACATCTATTTTATGTCATGTATCATGATGCTCTAGTCTTTTTTATCCCTGTAGTTGCTGTCATTTCTGACTGATTATGTGCACTGTATCATGTGTAGTCACATGCACGAGTGCACAATGCCATTCATGCATGCAGAGGATGAGTGCTTATTCTTGGAGGATGCTTGGAATGTCCTTGCATTAAAAGGTGCTGTGGTGCATGAAAGCAAAATTTCCCCTCCTATTTTGTTTAAGATAGCATTCAAGTGGCAGAAGTGATGGCATGGAGGGATCATTGTGGAAGCTTTGTAAAAGAGCCTTGGCTCAAAGGTATTTGTAATCCTAGACTTGATAAATAAATTGTACAGCATGGTAGCAGTGGAGGCTGGCATTTGATGAGAGTCCTGGAGCTGCATCAAAGGATTGTGTGCTTGGTGAGTGTTGGAGGGAAGACTATGGTGGCATGTGTTTGTGAAGTGGCAGGCTGCTTAGGGCTATGGTAATGCCATGTTTTGTAGGGGCTGTAGGTGTTGAATGATACTGAAATGGTGTTTTGTTTTTTGAGGGGTTAGTTTTGTAGGTTTTTTGTTTGTGTAGGGCATATTTTTTTTAAGAATAAGACATCTTGTTCATGTGGTAATAAGGTGTTTTTTGTCATGTGTTATTGATACTCTGTTCATTAGGGAGGTTATTACACACGTTAATAAGGTTGCAGTGAGGTGCTTTTTATAAATATGTTCATCATACATTAATGTATTATTACAATGTGTTCAGCTTGTTAATTCAGTGGTAGCAGTTAATTGGGTAGGTATTTGATACTTAAGCATCGTAGTTTATCGGGAACTATATAGTATGTTTTTTTCCTGACAGAGATAACTGTAGATAGATAGATAGATAGACAGACAGACAGACAGACAGACAGACACCAAAAAATAGAGGACAGAAACAAATGTCTTAGCTTGGACTTGAACCCAGGCCACCTGGAATACTGTTCTGGTTATGCTACCAGCTTCTAGCACTAGGCACTTATTTCTTTCTTTCCTCTGTTTGTTGCGGTTCCGTACAGTAAATGTTCGCACTGCACCCTTGTGATAGATAGATAGATAGATAGATAGATAGATAGAGGTATTACAATATATCAACACATTATTGAAACAGTGAACAGCACTTGTGTGACTGTCTTTACGGTACACGTATTATTCTAGCTCTGTTAAAACTTGGAGGCGGGCTACTTATTGGGAGTAAATATGTAAGTGGGCATATTTTTAGTGCATGCTGCTACATCCATATGTAAAGCAGCAGTTCATGCTAACTATGTTTTATGCACTTCATTCTGCACTCCTTTTTAATCCCCAGTGTTTATCCCTGCTGTTCATGTTGGTTTCCAAACACATCTGTATGCTGCAACATTTGATGTTATGTTCACCATGTCAGAGCTCATTCTGTGGCCTGGATCTTGTTCCTAGAGTCCCATAAGTTCATAGCAGCAGTGTCAAATGTGCAAATGCATACTAGTTCCTGTTAGTTAAAAGATGAGAAACGTGCACTTCCATACCAGTGATCAGGGTTCTGGAGTGAACTTGAGAGACAACACTCCGCTGGCCAGGCTGGGGAGAACATGCTGCTAGTAGCAGCATGTCCCTGCCAGGGGATGGGAGGTGCCACATTCCGGTATACAGCCACTTCTGCTGATAGGCCAGGGAGTTTTCTGTCTCAACAGGATCATGCTTCATGCACCTAAGGCACTCCCCACAGGTTCAGTGCAAGCCACCTAGGGACAGAGGCAAGAAACGTGGTGGGGAAAAAACTGCCTGACACTAGATGAAGGTCTGCCCCCCACAGACCATGCACTGCCTACCATGGCACCTGCCTCCACTGGATCCTGGTCCCAACAAGGACTTACAGAAGGCTTCCTGGGGGAGCCCGAACTTAGGCCCTGGCATGGGAGGGCAAGTCATGGAGAATGGAGGGTGGGGGCAGTACTTGGAGAAGGTAGATGATGGGGCCGTGGGGGCAGACCAGATAGTGGGCTGGCTAGAGAAGGAACGTAAACACTTAAAGAAGATGAACAATATTAAATAATAGGTGTTCAGAAATATGTGATGATACTGATGAACACATAGGGCAGCCACATTTCATGCAGCACTTCTTTAATGATTTCAAATCTAAAATAAATACTAATTCAAAATTGATAAAAAAGCATTTTACAGGACAGCAGAAGAAGGCAGCCTATAATGGAATAAAAACATATAGGTACAGTACACAATTTCCAGAATAGCATGAACTGCTGCTTTAAATAAATCATTAAAAAATGCTGGGTTTAAGAATCCCCCTCAAGATCTCTCTCAATGCAAATAGTAATAGTAAGTGATTATATTTCTGGCTAAAACACAAACAATACAGAGGTACAGTCTACCATCTACTGTCTGCTAGTCTAGCATTAAAAAAAAAAAAACAAATACGACAAATAAATGATATCAGCATAATGGCTGCTAAATGGTTTGACTGTTTCTGTTATCTTTTTCAGAAGTACAAGACGATCCAGATAATAAGGTAATTAACTTTTTTAACTTTCTTACAGAGTCTAATTTACGTTCTAAATTAACATCTTTGAAAATTATCCAGCATTACTTTACGTTTAGATTTACTATGCCAATCAGATAAAGCTGTTTGAATGTATAGGGATACAGTAAATTCATTTTAGCCATAAAAAGTCACTTCTTAACTAGAATAGAGATTTCATCAACAGTGAAACATAAATTGAAGAGCATACTGGACCCCGGCACAACACGCTTTGCAAAGGGCATTGTGTTCACTTTAATTTGTATGAGGCCAAAAGGAGTTATACTGGAACACTTGTGCTAACAGTTTGTACTTAGGTGTCAGCGTGGCTAACTTGGTAGCACACCCACCTCTAGGACAGAAGGTCATAGGTTCTAGTCCCACCCTGGGACTAGGCTTGTACCATAAAACACTGGCACCCAAGTGCAGTACTAAGGGGATGCAGTACTGTTGAGGTATGCCATCCTTTAGATGAGACATTAAACCAAGGTCACATGTGACTGTTCAGGTAAACATTAAAGATCCCATGACACTTCTCAAAAATAGAAGGGGAATCTTTTAATAAAAAAAATTCAGTAGTAAAGACAAATGATAAATTAGCATTGACTACTTGTGTATCACATATGAAACTTTAAATTACCATGATTTAACAGGTAAATTAAATCAAACTATTAATTATTTATTTTTAGGGTGCCAATTTTCCCATTTGCAGTTTATACTGATCTGCCACTAGAGGCATCTTATTTTTCCTATTAATCCTCCAACTTTGCCTCTGTCTTTTTCCTATTCTAATCACCGTTATCCCCTGCCTTGTTCTCACTTTTAGCATGTTGTACTCTGAAGAAAAAAAAAACTACTCCACAGTGGCAGTCACCCTCACTGAAGGTCAGTTATTCCCCTTATCCCCCCCCAATAAAAAATAGCAATGGGCACCATGGCTATCACACTCAGTCTACTCATGGTTACCTTTCTTGCTCTGCCCATGTCCCATCCTGCCCCCTACCCTCCACACTGAGCCCCACCCCTACCACCCCACAGCAGCCAACTGCCCCACCCCACCCTGGACACCCCTATTTCTCCACGGCACCCACCTCCAATACCCCCCTCCCGCTGGGACACCCTGGGCCCACCACTTCCTTGTCATACCTATCCTTCGCTCCCTACCCATCCCTTGTACCCCCACTAGTAGGACCTCGCATCGGTACCTGGCTAAGGGTCCTGGTCGCCACAGACCGCTCATCAGATTAATTGCTCTACTCCTTCTGCTCTCTGGGAACATACACCCCAACCCCGGGCTGTTGTCAACTAGCCACCCCACACCCCACCCTGGTACTGGCCTCAGCATTGCATCCATGAATATTTGCAGCCTCCTAAAAAAAATCCGCTGCTCTCCAGTGCTGGGCTGTACAACACTGTCCTGATGTTATAGCACTAGTCGAGACCTGGCTGTCGAGAAAAACTCCCTCCCTGGCTACACTCTGTTCAGGGAAGGCCATATAGGCAAACATGGCGGTGGGTGTGCAGTCTTTATGCGTGACACACTTTTAGGCCATGCTCTCCCTGCCTCCAAGCTTGGTTTTAGTGCCCAAGCCCTCATCCTTAAGGTTACCCCTGACCCAGCCAGGGGCCCTCTTTTTCTCACAGTCTCTTACATACCCCCAAGGGGCCAGGGACCAGCTGTCCACTCCCTCATTGATTACCTCGCCACACTCCCACACAAGGTGGAGCAGCTCATCCTAGGTGACCTTAATGTCAATTTGGCTGAGTACCATTGTCCCCCATATCAGGGACTCCTTCGCTGCCCTAGATATGACCCAACTAGTTACCTCACCTACTAGATTTAACTGGTCAGGCAGCTTCAGCACCCTCCTAGATGTAATTCTGTCAAAACTCCCCCATAAAATCAGGGATATTAATGTACTACCAGACTCTCTTGGGACCACTCTTCTGTCCTCTGTCACTGGTCATCCCCCACACCAAAACCAGTGTCCCAGGTCACCTTGCGCCAGCGCTTCAGAAACATAGAAACATAGACGTTGATGGCAGATAAGGACCACTTGGCCCATCTAGTCTGCCCATTTCCCTACCTACAGGATAGGCCGCAGATCCTAGTTAACCAACAGCCTATTTCTTCCTACCCCCCACAAGAATTGCCTTATGTCTGTCCCATGCATTCTTGAATTCTCCCACAGTTTTAGACCCCACAACCTCCTCAGGAAGGCTGTTCCATGCATCCACTACCCTCTCTGTGAAATAATACTTCCTCACATTGCCCCTGAACCGCCTTCTTCTATCTTTAAATTATGTCCCCTTGTTCTTGCAAGTCTCTTTTTCTGAAAGATGCTACCTCTTTGGACTTTGTTGATTCCATTGAGGTTCTTAAAAGGTTCTATCATGTTCCCCCTCTCCCTTCTTTCCTCAAAGGTATACATATTAAGCTCTTTTAGTCTCTCCTCATACGGCTTCTCTTACAGACCCTGCACCATTTTAGTTGCCCTCCTCTGGACTACCTCTATCCTGTCTATGTCCTTGCAGAGATGGGGTCTCCAGAACTGGACACAGTACTTCAGATGGGGTCTCACCAACTGTCTGTGCAGAGGGATAACAACTTCCTGTTTTCTGCTGCTGATGCCTCTCCCTGTACATCCCACTATACCCCTAGCCCTCCCTACTGCCTTCTCACATTGCTTGCTAACCTTAAGGTCATCTGATATGATTACCCCCAGGTCCCTTTCTTTTTTTTGTTGTTGTTACTACCTCCCCACCCATTGTGTATTCTTCCCCTGGGTTCTTGTTTCCCAGGTGCATTATTTTGCACTTCTTTGCATTGAATCCTAGCTGCCATACTTCTGACCATTCCTCCAACCTTGCCAAGTCCCTTGTCATCCTTTCCACGCTTCCTTGTGTATCAACCCTGTTGCAGATCTTTGTGTCATCTGCAAAAAGGCATACTTTTCCTTCCAGTCCCTCTGCAATGTCACTGATGAAGACATTAAAAAGGACTGGACCCAATACTGAACCCTCATGGCACCACTAGTAACCTCTTTCTTCAGAGTGGACTCCATTTACAATTACCTCCTGTGTCCTGTTGTGCAGCCAATGTTTTACCCAGGCTACCACCCTGGAACCCACTCCCAGCCTGTTTAATTTGACTATTAATCTTTTGTGGGGGACTGTGTCAAAATGCCTTGCTAAAGTCTAGGTAGGCCATATCCACAGCCCCTCCCTGGTCTACTACTTTGGTCACCCAGTCAAAGAAATCTATTAGATTCGTCTGACATGACCTTCCTGCTGTGAACCCATGCTGCCTTGGGTCCTGTGCTCCACTGGCCTCTAGGTACTCAACTATTTTTCCTTCAGAAGTGACTCCATCACTTTCCCTACCACAGAGGTCAGACTGACAGGTCTGTAGTTTCTTGCCTCTGTCTTGGTCCCACTTTGTGAAGGGAATCACATCCCCTCCTCCAGTCCTCGGGTACCACACCATCTTCCCATGATTTATTAAAAGAGTATCCAGTGGTTTCACTAGTTCCTCCTTAATTCTTGTAGAATTCTGGGGTGAATTCCATCAGGACCCATTGCTTTGTCCACCTTCAGTTTAGGAGTTCTTTCAGAACCCTTTCCTCTGTGAAAGGACTGGATCGACCCCCGTATCAAAGTGCTTCTGTTAATTGGATTAGGCACTTCCCCTCCTCTTTGTGAAAACTGAGCAGAAATATTCGTCCAGTATCCCTGCTTTTCACTGTCCCCTCTGCCCACCCACCGCTCATTCTATTCAGCCTCACTATCCCTCCCTTTGTCTTTCTACGCCGCTGATGTACCTATAAAAGGTTTTACCCCTTCTTAACTGAGTTGGCTATCTTTCCTCAGTTTGGGCCTTGCTATTCTGACTTCTCCTGCTTTCTTCTGCCTTAACTGGTACAGCTCTCTGTCCTGCTCCTTCTGTGTTTCCTTATACTTCCGGAATGCTATCTTTTTCTTCCTGACTTTCACAGCCACCTCTTTTGAGAACCACAGTGGCTTTTTCTTTCATTTTGATTTGTTTATTAGCGTCACACAAAGGCTTGTTGCCTCTGTGGTGGCAGTTTTGATGATTCCCCATTGTTGCTCCACACCTCCTTCTAGCCTGTTTGCTAGTGCTTTTCTGAGGCACTCTCCCATCTTGCCAAAGTCAGCCCTCCTAAAGTCCAGTACCCTCACTTTTGTATGGCTTGACTCTGTAGCTGAGTTTAATGTGAACCACACTGTTTGATGGTCACTTGTCCCCAGATGGCAACCCACTTCTAGATCTGAGATCCTCTCACTGCCCCTCTCCCTCACTTCACCCCGGGTCTCAGAAAGCTAAAAGCACCTAGCCCAGCTTGACTGGTCCCCAATCCTACTCACAATGGATATTGACTCTGCCCTAGCCTATTTCTCCAGTGCCTTCAGCAAGGCCTGCGACCTTTCGCCCCCTGACCAGAATCCGTACCAAGAAACACAATGCCCCATGGATCTCCCCATCCCTCATCCAAACACTGAAACAAAGAGATAATCTCTGGCATATTGCTGTCGAGACAGGCAAACTGGCTGACAGACAAGCCTATAATGCAGCACGTAACAAGTGCACCTGGGCTATAAGGCAGGCTAAGGCCAAATATTATCACACCACCCTTGAATCCACTTGGGGCTCATCCCGTGCCTTCTGGGACAATATGAAAGAGCTCAATGGAAAGACTCGCTCACCTCCACCATCACTACTCTCCATAGACGGTACCATCACTACTGATCCTTCTCACATAGCTGAGTGCCTCAATATGGCTTTCTCAGATCTAAGCTCTGTCCTCCCCAACTACTTTTTCAACCCTATCCCTGCCTCCACCCCCGCACCTTGGATCGCCCCCCTTTCCACCTGCGTACCGTATCACCCCTTGAAGCCAGGTCTCATCTGCAAAAAGCCTTAGCTAGCAACAACTCCAGCTGTGATCCCCTGGACTCCAGGATTCTCTGATTAGTCCTAGATACTGTACTAGCCCCTCTCACCAACCTTTAAAACTGGTCACTATGTCTTGGTCAATTTCCCAGTGCCTGGAAAATTGCAGAAATCACCCCTATCCATAAGAGTGGAGATAGAACCTCCCCTAACAATTTCAGGCCCATCTCTATTCTCCCCCCCCCTCCAAAACACTAGAAAAAATAGTGGCCATTCAGCTGTCCGAGTATCTGGCCAAATATGACCTGCTGTGTCCGGAACAACATGGATTCTGCTCTGAACACAGCACCACTACAGCCCTCCTGGAGTTCTCCCAGCACCTCCACTCTGCTCTCAACTCTGGTCATGTTGCGGGTGCAGTGTTCATTGACCTCTCCAAGGCCTTTGACACTGTCTGTCACCCCCTCCTACTTGACTCCCTCCACCAACTTGGCTTCTCCCCTGGCCCACTGGCTTGGTTCACCAGTTACCTCTCTTCCAGATCACAGCGCATGAAGGTAAATGGCACCCTGTCCAATACCCTGCCCGTTTGCTCAGGGGTCCCCCAGGGTTCCATCCTGGGCCCCGTTCTGTTCAGCCTATTTCTCAACACCCTCCCCAGCTCCTGCTCGGGCAATATGCTACTCTATGCCAATAATGCGGTTCTCCTTGCCTCTCACCCTGACCCTGCATCTGTACAGGAATCCCTGCAGCACACATTCAACCAAGCAGAGAAGTGGTTCCTTGACCACCGGCTGGTCATTAACTTCAAAAAAACAAAATCCTATGCTTTTCTCGCATCACCAGAATAAGGCTAAAAATACCCCCCTCTGCATTCTCCCCAATAATGCTCACCCTCTCAAGCAGGTGTCATCCTACAAGTACCTGGGCATCACCTTCGACTCAGCTCTTTACATTCCACACCACATCAATACCCTGTCCTCAGTCATAAACTCTCGGATTGACCTTCTCTATCACCACAGAGATTGCCCCCCCAAAACCGCCCTCGGACTGGCCATCAACTCCTCCGTCCTGTCCCTAATGGACTACAGCCTACCTATCTATGCTGTGGCCAACAATACTGCCCTCACCAGAATCCAGGCCTCGATAAACAAGGCCTGCAGGCTCCTGCCCGGCGCATTCCTCTGCACCCATACTTGCCTGCTTTATTCCACCGCCAACCTGCTCACCTTGGAGGAGCGCCTGCACTACCAAACCTGCTTACTTGCCAAAAAATCCCTGCTAGGACTCTCCCCCCAAGGGTCACCACGTCCCTGCGACTTGCATCCCCATCTGTTGCCACCTGTAGCTCAGTTAAGGCCACCTTTCTGCTGCCCTGTACCAAGACTTCCCTAGCCCAAAGGTCCTTCCACTACCGCACCCCCACATGGTTCAACTCCCTTCCTCCTGCCCTCTGTCACTAAGTCTACCAAAATTGGTCCCTTTAAAGTCACTCTCCATAACCACCTCTTTGGCGCCAGAAGCTGTAGTTGCCCTTAATCAACCTAATGTTGGGGTCCCTCCCCGTTTCTGGCCCATAGCCTTGACAATGTCCGTTAGACTGCTTCCCCCCCTTTATTTTTTTTTTTCCTCACCCCGTTTCCCCTCCACCCTTCCACATAGATATTTCCCCGGTATGACCAGGGTTGTGACTTCTACTATTGTTATACTTTATACGATTGCTAATAACTGCCTGTAACTTTATTCCGTAAACCACTGTTATATTGTGTTCTTTTATCTGTATTGCAGCTGTATGTTACCACTGTTGTATCTCACACTGTAACCATGTCTACCCTCCCTGCGATGAGGTGCCTTTGTAAATGAGTTCCTGACTCAAAGGTTGTAAATCCGACTTTCAAAAGAAAATAAAATAAAAAAAATTAATAAATAAATCAGCAAATATTATTGGAAGTGACATCCCAATTGAGAAGGATGGCTTTAGAAGCTTCAGGGTACACCAGGACTCCATAGAGAAGATTTGGGGAGGAGCATCCCCCTGGCAATGGCAAGACATGCCTGTGGTGTCAGGTCTCGGGCCATTTTATGCGAGACACCAAGCATGGAGCTCACTGATTTACAGACACTGACATGGGATGCATAATCATGCATGGGGTCAATGGTGATTCAAGGGGTTCACCCATGCTGCAGTGACAAATCAGCGGTGTAAAGTTTAGCACAAGGAATCCATCAACACCAGCCACAGCGCTCTGACAATTTGCAGTCCAGCAGTTGGAGCAACCTCCATCAAGTGGGGGAGGCTAAGCCTTCCGCACCCCCAATGCAGGGGTCTTGCCCCCACACACCCCAGTTACTAATATAAGCACCTCCAGGTCACACCACACAGTAAAAAGAGCAGCAACAGCGGGAGTGCTGAAAATGCAGGACACAAATAAATTAAAGTCACAAATGCAGCCTGCGACAGCATTCAGGTGGCAACATCAGGGTGAGAATAATCAGTTACTCTACTAAGGGTATACAATTCCAAGTTATGTAAAAGAGGAGGTTGTGGGGACCAAGCTAACATCTCGGTATGCTATGGATAGAGGGGATGAGCATGCCCTGAGTTTGGAAGATGTGCCAAAAAACATGGTTTGAGTTTTAGTGATGTTAAGGATTAATTTGTTTTCAGATAGCCATGTGTACACTACTGTGTGTGTGTGTGTGTGTATGTATATATATATATATATATATATATATATATATATATAAAAAAACAAAAACAAGGTGCTGCGTCAGCATGTGGTCTAAAAGCAAAACAAAATGGTTATATTAAATGCATGCTGAAAATAGAAAATAGAGTTAAAAATCTATGTTTCGACCTTAGGTCTTCTTCAGGAAATATCTAAAAAAAAAAAAACATATATATATATATATTTCCACCTAAGGTTCAACTCTCTACTAGAAAATGTTATCACTTCCTTTTTATATAGCACCAATAGGTAAGCAATAAGACATGATGGGGTGTGCATTGACAGTTCTAATGCACAGCTAGGGGGACGTAGTGAGGCACGAGGCCACAGGCCGAGTGCATCCAGTCCCCTAGCCGGGCATTAGAACTGTCTAATGCACATCCCTGGAGTGGCTTATTGCACTTATAAAATGGGCATGTGTATTCTAAATGGGGGTTCTAGTTTTAGCTGTGCATTAGACACATCTAATGCATGGCTAACAACCAATCAGATTGCTTTAAATCCTTTGCCCACTTTATAAATTGTGTTCTACCATCTTATGATATGGAATGGTCATATTTGTTGTTGTTAGAACAATAATCAGCATCTTCCTTGCCATGATAAGAACTTGGTGGACGTTATTATTAATCTAAAGGTTGCAAGCTGTATATCTACAAAGTTATGCAAGTATTTGTTCATAGTGCAGATTCTTCCAGATGTCGGAGAGTCAGTCACATGCCAGTTGGTACCACAGAATGCAAAAGGGCACTCCTGAAAAAGATGTTGCATTATTTCTGGGACAGCACTGAAACCTTGTTGTGGACAAACTCATTCAGCTATACTTCTATGTTTGGCATTGCCTTTAACAAAATGGGTTGCTGTCTCCCAGGGTTCCCTTTTGATATTCTTCTGATTAATGTATTAGATTCTTACTCTTTGAAAAAAAATATATGGAGAGGAATGTTTCCGTGATACCGGTTCTGGCAACTGCAAATATAAAAGAGTGAAGCTCTCAGCCCAGTATATATTTCAATCTGTTTTAATTTAAATCTTTTGTCAACATTCCACATTCATAACAACATATTTAATGGACAAAAGAACCTCCCCTCCCCAAATGTGGGGTTTAGTTTGGCTAAGCTGCCGTGGATGTCTAAGGGTTAAAGATAATACTAATTGTAAATGTAAAAGAGTGAAGCTCTCAACCCAGTATATATTTCAATCCATTTTAATTGTAATCTTTTATCAACAGTCCACTTCGCTCAGTTGATAAAAGTGTTTTAAACAGACTCCCTTAATTTTCCATAACAAGCCAGAGTCAGTCTGACTTTGATTTGTCTGAAGCTGAGAACCTTGCTACACTGCAAAGAACAAACTATAACTCCGTTTAGGAGCTGGAAACTTGGTAAGGCATACTATTGTAAAGCAGGGGAGCTATGCTTTCTACAAAAAGTTTTATTTATTTTTTCCTTATTGGCATTAAGCAGAGAATTGCAGGATTCCATTAAAAGTGTAGTAATTTTATAACCAGAGGGAGTGAGATACAACTGAATTTGCTTGATTGTTGTAGTTGAGACCTAGGATTTGGAAGGATATTTTTGCAACATTTTAAAAGTGTCCTGCTGGCTGAGAAGTTAAGTTTTTATCCCTGGTTTCACTGAAAGATTTTGTGTATTAGAATCAGACATAGCAGACTGCCTACATTGAAAGGCCTGCTTACATCACAGGTGTCACTAGTCAATCAGTTGGCTCTGGGTGGGGTTTCATCACTGCTGTCTTAGGCATCCTTCACAGTTAGAAGCCAGTCAGTCTGACTTTGATTTGTCTGAAGCTGAGAACCTTGCTACACTGCAAAGAACAAACTATAACTCCATTTAGGAACTGGAAACTTGGTAAGGCATAATACTTTAAAGCAGTGGAGCTATGCTTTCAACAAAAAAGTTTCATTTTTTTTCCTTATTGGCATTAAGCAGAGAATTGCAGGATTCCATTAAAATTGTAGTAATTTTATAACCAGAGGGAGTGAGATACAACTGAATTTGCTTGATCGTTGGGGTTGAGACCTAGGATTTGGAAGGATATTTTTGCAACATTTTAAAAGTGTCCTGCTGGCTGAGAAGTTAAGTTTTTATCCCTGGTTTCACTGAAATATTTTGTGTATTGGAATCGGACATAGCAGACTGCCTACATTGAAAGGCCTGCTTACATCACAGGTGTCACTAGTCAATCAATTGGCTTAATTTCTTAAGATTTTCAGTGCAGGAAGAGTGTAAAGCACAGCTGACTTATTTTGGGGCTGACTGCTTTCAGAGCACAAACCACCAGGCTGTTTTGGGGCTGGGGAGGTTTACCTGTGTCTGACTTGGATGTCTGGATTTTCTCTGTCTGATTAGCAGGGTACTTTCTCTGTCAAATTGTTGTGTAGGGCATCTTGCTGACAGGAATGCACTCATCGTAGCGCTGGGTCAGAACTTTTAGCAGATTGTTTTGTGAGGGCACAGATGTAGAAGTGGGTAGCCATCTAGGAACTAGCGACCATCGAACAGTATGGTTCACAATAAACACAGCAATAGAGTCAAGCCATACAAAGACAAAGGTATTGGATTTTAGGAGGGCTGACTTTGCCAAAATGGGTGCGTGCCTAAGGAATGCACTAGCAAATGGGCAGGAAGGAGGGATGGAAGAACAATAGGGAATAATAAAAACTGCTATCACAGAGGTAACAAGCCTTTGTGTAAAGCAAATAAACAAAATGAAACGAGGTAAGAAACCACTATGGTTCTCAAAGGAAGTGGCAGTGAAGGTTCAAGAGAAAAAGAAAGCAATCTAGAAGTACAAGGAATCACAGAAGGAACAGGACAGAGAACTGTATCAGTTAAAGCAAAAGGAAGCTGGGAAGGCAGTCAGAACAGCAAAGGCCCAAACCGAGGAAAGATAGCCAACTCAGTTAAGAAGGGGGATAAAACGTTTTATAGGTACATCAGGGAGCGAAGGAAGACCAAGGGAGGGATAGTGAGGCTTAATAAAGGGGAGATAGGGTGGGCAGAGGGTGACTGTGAAAAGGCAGAGATACTAAACAAATATTTTTGCTCAGTACTTACAAAGGAAGAGGGGGAGGTACCTAAAACAAACAGTAGAAACACTCTGGATACAGAAGTTTATACCAGCCCATTTACAGAAGAAAGGGTTCTGAAAGATCTCTTAAAACTGAAGGTGGACAAAGCAATGGGGCCTGATGGGATTCATCCCAGAATTCTAAAAGAACTAAGGGCAGAACTTGTGACACCACTGACTACCCTGTTTAACAAATCATGGGAGGATGGGGTGGTACCGAGGACTGGAGGAGGGCAGATGTGATTCCCCTTCACAAAAGTGGGAGCAAGGCAGAAGCAGGAAACTACAGACCTGTTAGTTTAACCTCAGTGGTAGGGAAAATGATGGAATCACTTCTGAAGGAAAGAATTGTTGAGTATCCAGAGGCCAGAGGGGCACAGGACCCAAGGCAGCATGGATTCACAGTGGGAAGGTCATGCCAGACAAATCTGATAGATTTCTTTGACTGGGTGACCAAAGTAGTTGATCAGGGAGGGGCTGTGGACATGGCCTACCTAGACTTTAGCAAGGTATTTGACACAGTCCCACACAAAAGATTAATACACAAGTTAGCCAGCCTGGGGAGTGGGTCCCAAGATGACAGCCTGGGAAAAAATTGGCTGGAGAATAGGACACAGAGAGTAATAGTAAATGAGTCCACTCTAGAAAAAGGGGTTTAGTAGTGGGGTGCAGGAGTTCAGTATTAGGACCGGTCCTCTTCAATGTCTTACTGGCACATTGCAGAGGACTGGAAGGAAAAGTATGTCTCTTTGCAGATGACACAAAGATCTGCAACAGAGTTGATGCACAAGGTGGGGTGAAAAGGATGAGAAGGGACTTGGCAAGGTTAGAGGAATGGTCAAATGTATGGCAGCTTAGATTCAATGCTAAGAAGTGAGTAATGCACCTGGGAAACAAAAACCCAGGGAAGAGTACACAATGGGGGGTGAGATACTAACAACAACAAAAATGGAAAGGGACTTGGGGGTAGTCATATCAGATGACCTAAAGGTGGGCAAGCAATGTGAGAGCAGCAAGGAGGGCTGGGGGGATACTGGGATGCATAGGGAGAGGCATCACCAGTAGAAAACAAGAAGTTATTATCCCTCTGTACAGACAGCTGGTGAGACCTCATCTGGAGTACTGCATGCAATTATGGAGACCCAATCTCCGCAAAGACATAGACAGGATGGAAGCTGTCCAGAGGAGGGCAGCTAAAATGGTGCTGGGTCTGCACCGGAAGACATATAAAGACATACTTAAGGAGCTTAATATGTATAGCCTCGAGGAAAGAAGGGAGAGGGGGGACATGATAGAAACTTTCAAGTACCTCAAGGGCATAAACAAAGTCCAAGAGGGTAGCATCTTTCAAAACAGAGGTGTGCAAGAACAAGGGGGCACAATTTGAAGATAGAAGGGGGCAGCTCAGAGGTAATTTAAGGAAGTATTTTTTCACAGAGAGGGTTGTGGATGTATGGAACGGCCTTCCAGAGGAGGTTGTGGAGTCAAAAACAGTGGTGGAATTCAAGCATGCATGGGACAGTCATAAGGCAATTCTAGGGGGTGGGGGTAGGAAGAAGTAGGCTGCTGGTTAACTAGGATCTGCAGCTTATCCATCAGGTAGGGAAATGGGCAGACTGGGTGGGCCAAGCGGTCCTTATCTGCCATCAAATTCTATGTTTCTATGTTTCTAAGCCTGACAAGGGCAAGTCAGGTAGGGAGCACGCCCCTTATTTATAGGACAGGGCATGTTACCCTGTCCTATAAATGAGAGGTATGCTGCCTGCCTGGACATACAGTGGCCAGCTGAGGAGGTGTGAGGAGGGCAGCACCAGTCACCATATGCACCCACAACACAGAGGATACTGATAAGGTGACTGGGGGTGCTTTGTGCCACACTGGGGAGGCTGCTAGATGCCAGGGATTTGGAAATTGTGATCAGTGTGGTACCATGGATCGGTGTTGGAGGGGTGAACCACTGGATGCCAGGGAGGGTTCTAAGTTGTACAATTGGCTAGAGATCGAAGAGGGCCACTAGCAGCAGGGAAAGTCATTTTATAACACGGGCTGGCAATCGGAGGGAAGGGGGACCACTAGCACCAGAGAAAGTTATTTTACAATATGGGCTGGTGATCGAAGGGAAGGGGGACCACTAATGCTAAGGAAAGTTAGTTTTAGATGCAGGCTGGTGATCGAAGGGGAGTGTCATGGACCACAGTGGGCGGGTGTGCTCCCCCAGTGGACAACCGCTACTTGGCTGCAGTTCCTCTGGCAACCACTAGGGTTGTGCGGAGTAAGAGGGGGTTTTGTTCAGCGGTATTTTGCTGCGCAAAAGGACCACACTAAACCCTTTTGTGCAGTGCAAATCTGCTAAATATCGGCTTGCACTGATATCACTGTTTCTGCCCCTCCATTTGCATAACCCCCACTTCGGTTTGCATGGGCGCTAACCCTCTTTGCTGGTGTAACCATGCCTTTGGAATATTGGTCTCCAGGGCTGCTGTGCAGAACCCAGTTTGCAAGGGCAAGCACTGGTTAGTGCCCACGCAAACTTTTGAATATCGGGCCCCAGACATCTGAGAGTAAAGTCGTTCATTACAGTTTGTAGTCAAAAAGTATCAATAATTTTTAACACATACACAGTCAAGAAACAAATGATCCATTGTCTCACAAGACATAGTACACTCAGCCCTTAAGCAAAACCGTGTGGGCACGCTGTTATGGTGATGATTATCCCACACATTAAGTCTGTCGTGGTGATACAGCCACAAAGTATCTGATATTTTCTGTGATACCAGCGATTACAGATTCTGATCCAAAATGCATTGCACTGGTGTCCAGGGGAGGGGGGCAAGTAAAATATGGCTCTGTGCAGAAATGTCTCTGAAGAATAAGGTTATAAATACATTTTCTGGTATTGCGGGTAGCATCTTGCAGTTTTCGTTTCCATTGCTATATCTCCTGGAAATGGTTAATTAAATACACTGATATCAATTCTGGTAAATTCTGAAAAACTCCCAGGGTACCTGCATCCCATTTCATAAAAAAAAGAGCATTCACACCATGCAATAAAAAATTATATCCATGTCTTAGAACATTCTGAGAAGGCTGGGAGTATGTTGCTAAAGAGAAATAGTAAAGAAAAATAAGACAGTGGTTTATCGTAGCTTATCTTCCCTCCTTTACAGCTCTATATGTAACATTTAGATCTCATTTCGAGGGGGCTCTTGTAGCAGGTTACATCATTAGGACTGAAGCTGGAAGGTGACAAAACCCCACGGAAATCTTCTAGCTAGCAGTATACAGTGGGGGACCACCCCCTGACATCAACCCACCCCTGACATCTGCCTATGGTATAAAAGTGGCAGGCCCCCAGCCCTACCTCAGTTCTTTTCCCACCATCGACCCACGTAAGTCAGACTTTCATGGATGCCTACTGCTCTAGTCGACTGCCATTTTCTTCATGTTATCCGCTCTTTATTATTTTCCTTTTTCTCCAAAAGTTTATAGCTTTTTGTGCATGTCTTCTCCTCCATCCACTTCTGTGACATGGCAGTGAATGAAGTGTGCTTGGTGCTTGTGGGAAGCAGCTTCCCCACAAGCATGGCCACTCATCATGTCTGCTTTGCCTAGGCCCAGACCACAACACTGAGACCTGCCAGCACTGCCTGGATTTTAACCAGTGTACCTGGCTTCACTGCCAGAAGACCCTGGAAGCCTTCCTGCTGCAAAAAAAACTTACAGTGATTGAGGAGGAGCTCCACAAAAGTACTTCCTCTTCCCCAGCCTCCAGGACAGCCACTTCTTCATCAGCCAAGGAGAAGAAGTCTTTGGGAAAGCACAAAGACCGGGAGAAGCACAGAGGCAAACCCCAGTCAGCTTCCCACTCCATGTCCCCACAAGAGTCAGGCACCGAACATGGGTCATTCTCCAACATGAGGTTGGCCCCTTCTTCCACTCTGGCAGCCCTCTCTCCCTCTGGGCTCCCAGTGGTCAAACCACCCACTCTCCTTACTGTCTCAAGTGGTGGTTCTTTGGGACTTGGGACTTCATCCCCAGCCTCTCAGCCCCTGAAGCTCACACCCATTCAGCAGGTGTGTCCTCAGCCAGGTGGCTCGGCCAGGTCCTCTTTGGGTGGTGGGTCTTTGCCCATCGCCTCCCAGTCAAGGTGTCTGCCAAGTCGATTCTGATGTCAGGGGCCAATGCCTCCAAGCAATGCCAAGGGCATGCGCTCACCTCCCCCACGAGAGTGATGCTTCTGCCCCACTCAAGAGTTAGCTCCCTGGGACATGCCTCCCTGTCTGAATGTACTGAATGAAGATTATAGTTCATCGAATTCAATAATTTCTGTGGAGGAGAGTGTACTGACATTAGACCAAAGTATAAACAGCACTATAAATCTTACTAATGATTCCATCTGACAAATACAGTTAGAGCAGAAAACACTTGAAGGGCTAATTAACATTTTAAGCTGGAATATTTCTGGTTTGAAAGACAAATTAAGTGATAAAAAATGTTTGAATTGGTTGAAATCATTTTCAATCTGTGTATTCAGGAAACATGGGATAATAACTACTATGATCAAATATTAGAGGGGTTTTCATCTTGGGCTTCTCCTGCTTATAAAGAAAAAAAGTTTTGTCAATATAAAGGGGGCCTAGTAATTTATGTGGATGCCAAACTGGATTTTGACTTAATAGAGGCAAGTGCATATAATGAGTATTTTTTATACATTCTAATTGCCAATAAATGGTGTTATATTGCTACTTTTTAATATTTACATTCCACCAAGTTTAAATACCCTAAATTATCAGAAAGTACTGGATATGATTAGCAGTAATATTGACTCTGTTAAATCAAGATTTACTGGGGTGAAAATGTTCCTGGCTGGCAATTTAGTGCACATATAGGTTGTTCAATTGAGGAGCCATCAAATAATTGGTGTATTGATGACATCTTCAGTATACCAGTGAGACAGTCCAAGGACAGATCTACCTCCAGTAATGGAAAATTTTTGCTCCATTTCATCGGATGTTATAATTGTAGAATTCTTAATGGATGAACAGTTGGTGATTGGGAAGGGGAATGTACCTTTCCAACTGGCAATGGAGGAGGTATTTTGGACCTATGTATTGTAGAAGCTTCTGATTACCCATTAGTCAAGCAACTTAAAATTGTTAAATCTTGGGAAAGTGATCATTACCCAGTTAAATGTCTTGTATGCTTGGGTTTTAAAAGATCCAACTGATCAGCTTGAAGAGTCAAAAGCTAATAGCCATTTGTGTATAAAATATGGGGAAAAAAATTAATTGGGATGCATTCTCAAAGGAGGCATTGGATAATGTTATAAATACGGTACAGGCTAAAGCTAGTACTTGGGCATATAATGACAGTAGTCCTATAAGCTCAGAGTGCATAATTAAGGAATTTGATGAGTTCGTCATCTCTACTGCCTCAGTTTTATGCAGAAAAGAGAGAATTAGTAGACATAATAAATTAGCAGCGGATAAACCTTGGTTTGATAATGAATGTCATTGTCTGAGGAAAATAATTAAAAAAGTTGGAAAAATCAGAACTAAAGAACCATCTTGGCAAGTCCTTGGGGCTTTTAAAAAATTTAAATTAGAATACAAACAGCTATTGTCAAGGAAAAAAAAGACTCACTGTTTTAACTTGTGGGCTAAACTACAAGGGAGCATAACGAAGAAAGACTCCAAGACATTCTGGTCCCTTGTGGCAGTCTGCTGTAATGAAAATAATATTTCCTATAACGTATTAGGAATGATTAGCTAAGAAATGTAGGTCCAACATTTCAGCAAGGTATATAAAATACCCCTAGTGTCTAGTAAGGCCTTAGCGAAGGACTTAAATATAATTACATAATATTATGAGGGAGTTGGGTTTCAGTTCTCTACTAAAGAAGTTGAGCAGGCAATATAAGCTCAGAAAAGAAATAAAGCTGCAGGTCCTGATGGCTTGCCTGCAGAAATCTTTCTTCATGATTCAGTTTTTTGGGCATTCATATGTACCCCAATATTTAACATTACAAGTAAACATCTTATTCTCCCTCAAAATTGGAATAAGGGCACAGTTGTCCCCCTGTTTAAGAGGGGTAACAGATCTGACCCAAATGCTATAGACCCATAACCTTACTTCCAGTTCTACAAAAAATTTTCTCGTGATTAATTCTAGATAGGCTGACAGCCTGGGTTGAGGAAAACCAGTCAGTGTCAAAATTTCAAGGTGGGTATAAAAAGGCCCAAGGCACTCTTGATCTTCTTTTTTCCTTAAACTTTTTGGTTGAAAAATATGTAATACATAAAAAAGGTAATCTTTTTATAGCCTTTCTGGATATTAAAAGTGCATTTGACTCTATGAATAGAACAAAGTTGTGGGAATCTTTGGCTGATTTAAAAATTGATCCCCAATTGTTAGAAATTATCAAACAATTATACTCAAATACAACGACAGAAATATGTTATGGGAGAGATGGTGCGTTATCAAGAGAACTACCTATTAAAGTGGGAGTGAAACAAGGCTGTTTATTGACACCAATACTGTTTAACTTATACATTGAGAATCTAATGATAAAAAAAACAGTCTGATTGATACCTTTGCTCCAAATCTAGATAACGAGGAAATTCAAGTGTTGTTGTATGCAGATGATGCTGTAGTTATATCTAGAACTCCTCTAGGCCTCAGACGTGCATTATCTAGTGTCATGACTACTTTGAACCAGTTGGATTTTGAATTAAATATTATTAAATCAAAAATTTTGGTATTTGGAAAATCTAAATATAACAAGAAATCTTGGGAAATTGAGGGATGCAGTTTTGAGGTAGTGAAGAAGTTCAGGTATCTGGGGGTAATAATTGATAATCTATCCTGGTCTAGTCACTTGGCAGATGTTAAACAAAACGCAACAAAAATAATGGTGGCTGTTCACTCCTTTGCTACTAAATTTGCCAACAACTCTTTTGTTGCATTAAAGAGACCGTTTGAAGCCAAACTCCTGAACCAGCTGTTATATGGTAGTGAAGGGTGGGGTCTTTATTTAGACAAGGGTAATTTAGAGAGTGTTCAGAACAATTTTTTAAGATCCACTTTGAACCTCCCTCATGACTGCCCCTCTTGTTTTCTAAGACTGGAGGCTGGAATGATTCAAATTAAAATAAGAATTCTGATAAGAGCAACTAAGTATTGGGGCAAGATTGTGAAGTCAAACAAAAATAGTCTTCTTTGGTTGTGTTGGAATGAAAAGACTAAAAGTATAAATAAATTAGGTTGCAATGTGCATTTTAACTCATGGTTTTCTAAACTAAACAGAGCTTTAAGACAATTTGGGTGTGCAGACCTAGGGAGTATATATGTTTTGGCTAACATAGATGCTTTTGTAAATGCAACTATTCAAAGGCTAAAGGATGTAGCTATTCAACAGGATTTTGCAAGTATCCATGACATAGACCGAAGGGGTTTATGCTCCTCTATAAAGATTATTTGGGGGATAGAGACATATTTGGTCCAATGTGAAAATTGTCTACATAGGAATATCTTGTGTAGATTACGCTTGGCATGTCTTGGAATATCCTATTATAACTTAAACAATTGGTTTTATAAAAAGTTCATAAACAGTTGTGATTGTATTGACAAATGAGAAGTTGGTATTATTCATGCACTATTTGAATGTAAAAATTGGATAAAAGATCGAGAAAAGTACATTTTCTCTCAAATTCCTGATTATTTTCTCTTACAATCTTTAGATCACAAGAATATGACCCTTAAACTAGACTCTTTGAAAATGATTTATGGCACTGCAAAATATTGTTTATGTTTAAAATAAATTGTTGAATTTCCGATTGGGAAGTTTACAACATTTTATAATTGGTTAACTAAATTTTATTCCACTTTCTGTTATTTATATTCTTATGTGGATGTATAGGGAAATGTATTGAGATGTAAACAAATTTATTTATGTATCGGTAAAAGTTGTACTGTTATGTATGTAAATGTAACAAACCTATGGTTTTATACGTTATTTAAGTAATAAAAGAAATTGAACTTGACAGACCTCCACTTCTAGGCCGGTGACATCTGCTTCAACGAACTGGCATCAGCCCATACCTATTCCATCAACACCAGCCACCCCTGCATCTACCCTGGCAATGCCTCAGCTGCTGTCTCTCAACCCTCCATAGATACCAGCAGGCTGTGTTGTCACACATCCAACACCTGAAGGATCAACACCCGGCCTCTCTACTCCTGTCAGACTGATGCTGGATGGTTCCTTGCCCCAGGGACTGATGCCAGATAACCCAATGCCAGTGGATCTGATGCCAGGGTTACCACATCCTAAGGAGCCGATGCTGGGGCCCTCTCAGCCTACCCTACAGATGCTGGTTCCCCTGGACATGCCTCAGAACCCACCCAAAGACCTTAATGCCCTTTTTGCAGCCTGGTTGGCATACTTCAAGGATAAGGAGGCCCTGAAGGAGCCCTTAACTCTGATTCAGAGGACCCTCCTCTCAATCCAAGTAAGGAGTCAGTTCCCCCCTAGGAAGGCCCAGACGCCACCTCCTAAGGAGCCCAGACCACAACCAGATGAAGCTGGCACCAGTCGTCCAAGGACGCACTGACATAGGCCTCATCACGCTCCCTCTCCCTCTCTGGACTCAGGCAAGTCAGGGGGATATTCCTCCTCCTCTTCTTATGACAATTCCGGGGACTCTGACCTGCCATCAGAACCAAAGGAGCCCAGGGACACCCTGTGGTCTCCTCCAGATGACCCAACTGTTATGGATGTAATGAGGCACATCCAGGCCCTCATGGGTTGGGACGCGGAGGAATTAGATCCCGAGTGACATCGGTTAGCCATCTTCCTCTGTAAAAAGGAAGCTTTGCCCTTAGTCATCCCACTCCTTATTGACTCCTTCAAGGATGTCAATAGTGCTGTTTGGAAGCATCCCTCTACTACATCGGCAACATCCAAGAAGGCAGATCGCCTACATTTATTTATTTTATGTAAGTCTTTGATTACCGGGTAAAGTGCACTGATTCAAGGAACTGTTTTCAGGCACAGCCCAGGCCAACAAAATGGCACAACGAAATATACAATATACAACAGTATTTACAGCAAAATATACATACAGGTGCAATCAATGTACAGGCAGAAAATAGTTGAATACAGTATAGTTTACAAATGCGTCAGGGTAAAAAAATCAAAAGATACATTGTAATTTCAACAGTGCTGAGAGAACAAGAGTACATTACAAATAATAATATATGTATAATGCCCTGAGGGATGAACCTTTTTATGGGGAAAACCCAGAGGCTGACTCAGTCATTATTATTTATTTATTTATTATATCATCGATTTACAGACCTTTGAGTCGAAGACTCATTTACAAAGGCACCTCGTCAAGAGAGCAATACATCACAGCAAACAAAACAGTACAGTACATAATGATTAGATTAAAAAAGCAACCAGTGTTACAGGCATTCACTAGTGGTACATGCTTGGTAATAGGTAGATCACAGTAATCATAATACAGGTACATGAGTATCATGTCAGGTAGCAAACAGAGATACTTTATTACATTAGTCAGCAGTTGTTGCCTGAGACCTCAGGCATATACAGCAAAAGTAGACAGGGCAGACCCAGCCTAGGGGTGAGGATAAGGGGCAGGTGGGGGATTATGTGCAGTTGCAGCAGCGAGTACTTGTCAGGTGGCTTCTGAGGGAGACCTTGAAAGGGCCAAACTTAGTGGAGTCGGCTATGTTGGCTGGGAGGGAATTGAACCATTCGGGAGCCCGATACAAAAGGATCTCTGGGCCATAGAGGTCCTTACCCTGGGGACAATAAGGGAGGTCTTGACAGTGCTGTGGGTGGAGATGAGGGGGAGGCATGCTGCAGGGAGGTGGCGACCCCAGTGGAGGAGAGCCCTAGCAAGGTCTTTTTTACAAGAAGGCATGTTTGGAAGCAGAGTCTTTCTTCAAGGTTGAGCAAGTTGGTGGTGGAGTACAGCAGACACGTATGGGTGCACCTAGGGGCTCCCAGCATTAGCCTGCAGGCCTTGTTTATAGAGAGATGGATTCTTGCAAGCGCAGTGTTGTCGGCTGCAGCATAGATGAGCAGCCCATAGTTGATTAGCGACAGGACAGAGGAGGTGATTGCCAATCTAAGGGCCTCTTGTGGTAGGCAGTCCCTATGGTGGTATAACAGTCCAGTCCTGACATTGGTGGCAGCAGAAAGGGCATTGATATGGGAATGGAAGGAGAGTGCTGAATCAAAGGTAATGCCCAGATACTTGCAGGAGGAAGCCTGCTCAGTGGGGTTTAGTGTACTAGGCAGTATCATGAGAGGGGCACCATTGGCTTTGCTTTGCCGATGCGAGAAGATCATAGCTTTGGTCTTCTTTAGGTTCAGGACTAGCCTTTGTGATGTGAACCAATGCTTAGCTCTATCAAAAGCTTGTTGGAGGGTGGCCTGGAGTGTGTTGGGGTTGGGGTCAGAGGCGAAGAGCACAGCATCATCTGTGTAGAGGAGCATCTTACTTGGGCAGGCTGAGGGGAGGGAGTTGAGGTAGAGACCGAAGAGGAGAGGGCCTAAAATAAAGCCCTGGGGAACCCCAGAGCAGACAGGTAATGTGTTAGATAGGGAGCTATTGATTTTTATACACTGAGTTCTGGCAGAGAGGTAGCTGGTGAACCATGCAAGGGGTCTGGGGGAGAAACCAAGGCATTTGAGGGAGTCAAGCAGGAGGGGATGACAAATCATGTCAAAGGCCTTGGAGAGATCAATGAACACGGCATGGCAGGACTTCCAGCACTAAGAGCAGAGTGCAGGAAGTTGGAGAATTCAAGTAGTGCGATTGTGGTGCTGTGACCTGCATGAAAGTCATGCTGTTCAGGGCACAGGATATTGTGCATGGCCAGGTATTTGGCAAGCTGGTTGCCAACTACTTTTTCTAGAGCCTTAGAGAGTGGGGAGGATGGAGATTAGCCGATAGTTACCTGGGGTCACTCGATCGCCGCTCTTTAGGATGGGAGTGATGATGGTGGTTTTCCATGTGCTGAGGAACTTCCCCAGGCACAGAGAGCAGTTGAGCAGCTCGGTAAGTGGAACTAGGATAGCATCCAATGTCAGACGAAGTAACCTAGTCTCTAGTAGGTTGGTGCCAGGGTTGTTACTACTAATGGCTTTTTGCAGAAGGGGTCTAGCCTCCAACCGGGAGATGGTACATCGGTAGAAAGGTGGTCTCTGGAGAGTGGGCAGGGGTGCTACTGGGATGGGGTTAAAGAAGTTACTGGGCAGCGGCCATTGTAACAGTGCCCCTGGCTTGCTTGCACATAAGAGTAGCCCAATGCAACCTCCAGGTCAATGGGATCAGTTACGCGACCCATGACCATTCTAAGCGGCCCAGGCACATTAGCACTCAGCCCCCTAACACGGACTCCAGGTAGATAGACTTTTTGGAAAGAAGGTCTATTCCTCAGCTACCTGCGCTATCCATTCCCTAAACTTCCTAGCCCGCATGGTTCAGTATCAGAATGCCCTGTGGGAGAAGGCTTTCAAGGTGGCACAGGCTCAGCCTGATCTCCCTGGAAAGGCTGAACTATTACACCCTCTGAAGTCGGGTTCAGATGTGGGAACCCGTGTTTTCTGAGCCTCTTATGACTCTGCAGACTCCGCAGGTAGGACAGTGGCTACGGGAGTTTGCCTTCATCACTACTCCTGCCTTATAATTTCTGGCTTTGCTCCAGATGTCCAGTCTGAGATCCTGGATGCCCCTTTTAGAAGCCCTGTTTTGCTCGGCGAGGATTCTTAAATTATAATCACTCCTCTCCAAGAGTCGGGCAAGGCTATACGTTCGGTTCACACATTGTGCTGATCTCAGCCGAAATTGTCCCAGCAGCAGTCCTTTCATCACACCTCCAAGCAGCAACCTAGAGGTCAACAGTCCAGAAGTGCCTTTAAGAGGAAGGCTACTTCCCAAGCCACAGGAGGTTCTGCCCCCAGAGCTCCCAGAACTTCCCAGGCCATGTTGCCTGTCTCTGGCTCCTCTGCTTGACTTACCCTTCCCCTTCCTCATTCAAATCTCTGGGGGAGGCGGTGGGGGTCATTTGTCTCTCTATGGAGGGAGTGGCGCAAAATAACCTCTGATCAATGGGTTTTGCAGTTAGTGGAACAGGGGTACACTTTAGAATTTTTGGAGATTCCCCCGGATAATCCTCCAACCCTCTCCCATTACCCTCAGACCCATCTTGCCCTTATCCAAGAAGAGATCCAAGTGCTCCTGCAAAAACAAGCCATAGAACCCGTTCCATCAGCACAGTGAGGGAAGGGATTCTACTCACATTTCTTTCTAGTCTCAAAGGAAATGGAAGACCTGCGTCCCATCCTGTACCTCAGCCACCTGAGCCAGTTCATAGAATATAAACGGTTCAGGGTGGTTACTTTTCCTGGCCTTCTTCCCTTATTTCATCAGGGGCTTGGCTCTGTTCTCTGGATATACAGGACACTTATCTTCACATCCTGGTGTTTCCACCCCATAGGAGGTTCCTTCTCTTCTCCTTCAAAGGAAATCACTACCAGTTTTGGGCTCTGCTGTTTGGCCTGTCGTTGGCCCCATGAGTCTTTACAAAATGCCTCACAGTAGTGGCAGTTGCCTTAAGGAGGAAAGGTCATTATGTCTTCCTTTACTTGGACAACTGACTTCTGACAGCTCCCACCAAGGAAGGGTTGCCCAGAACCATGTAGGCCACTTTCTCTCTCTGTTTTGGGATCTAGGGATAACTCTCAGCCTCCCCAAATCCTCCCCTTGGCCAAGCCAAAAACTTCAGTACATAGGGGCAATTATGGACACCATCCAAGGCAAAACTTTTCTTCCCCCAGACAGAGCAGAACGCCTTCAGGCACAGACTCAACTGATCTCTTCATCTTGCCAGGTTCCAGCTACTGGGGCACATGGCAGCGACCATTGTAACAGTGCCCCTGGCTTGCTTGCACATGAGGGTAGCCCAGTGGAACCTCCAGGTCAATGGGATCAACGCACAGATGATTTGGAACAACTTATGTCGGTATACAACTCAGTGTGACAGACATTGTCATGGTGGTTAGACCCTGCCAATCTTTCCAAGGGGGTCCACTTTCGGTGAGAGTCGCCTCGACAGATCCTGACCAGGGATGCATCAGGACAGGGCTGGGGCACCCACCTGGCAGACTGTCAGACTCAGGGGTCATGGTCTTCTCTGGAGCAACATTTCCACATAAATGTTCGGGAGATACGGGCTATCCTATGTGCTCTAAAGGCCTTTCAAACTAACTTACTCCTGGGTCCTCTCTTGATTCAGATGGACAACATGTCAGTGGTCTTTTACATAAACAAGCAGGGGGGTACCCATTCTTACCCCCTCTTCAGAGACGCCATGCGAGTTTGGTATTGGGCCATACAGCATCACCTGGACCTGATTACTGTGCATGTTCCAGGCATTCAGAACACCTTGGCCAACAGCCTAAGCCATTCCCGGTCCAAGGCACATGAGTGGGACATTCTTCCCTCAGTGGTCGAAGATCTCTTTGACAAGTGGGGCCATTCCGAGGTGGACCTATTTGCACCCCCATCCAATGCAAAACTGCCCAGTTTCTGCTTGCTAGATCCAGGGCCTGGTGTTTTCTGGTGAGACACGTTGTTCTTCTCTTGGACAGGGAGGTTTCTGTACACCTTCCCTCCCTTTCCATTACTGCAGAGGGTACAGTACTTCTCAAGCTGCAGTTAGAAGGAGCAGAGATGATTCTAATAGTCCCTTACTGGCCACGTCAAATATGATTTCTGCTTCTCCAGCAACTAGCAGTGGAACCTCTGATTCCCCTGCCTTTGTGCTCCATTCTCCTCTCCCAGGAACAGGGCACTCTGGTCTACCCGGACATCAAGTCGCTACACCTTCACACATGGCTCCTGCAGACTTAGCAGTTGCCTGATTTTGGGTATCTCCCCGGGTGGCAGATGTTCTAGTGGCAGCCAGGAAGCCTTCCACTAGACACTTGTGCTATGAAGTGGAAGTGGTTCTGCATCTGGGCCACCACTCATCACCTAGATCCCTTTACTTATCCAGAGAATGTCATTCTTGAGTGCCAACTTTCCCTGTCAGATTCAGGCTTGATTTATTACTCAATGAAGGTGCACTTATCCACCATCTCTGCATACCATGCACTCATTGCAGGCAAGACTCTTGCCCAACTAGACCTCTCCCGCACTTTCTTGCGGGGCATACTATATCTAAAACCTCTCATCAAGGACCCTGTTCCCCCTGGGGCCATTCGTTCATTTTAGAAAAGCTTATGTTGCCTCCTTTAAGCCTGCCACAAGCTGCAGACTATGTTTTCTATCCTGGAAAGCATGAACTTTAGTGGCAGCACATCAGTACGTCGAGGGAATTACAAGGATAGCAGTTCGGCAAACATTAAAATGGCGACAGTAAATTTCGTCACCTACAATAAGGGCGACAACTGCTTTTCCCCCTATCAGAGTTAGTTATATAAGCAAGGGGTTGCAGAGGCAAAGCCCCTGCAAATGAAATCTGGGGGTCCAAAGTCCCCATGAGAAAGAGTACGCAATTGTGGCCCTTATTGTAAGTGTTAAACTTACCATCACCATTTTAATGTTCGCCTAATTGCTGTGGCCCAAATTGCAGTTGCCGTATTCCTCACCCTTTTCACATGGAACCATTTTTGGTTGCTCTTACTTCTGCTCAAGGAATTTCTGAACTTCAGGCTCTGATGTGCAAAGAGCCTTATTTAGTTTTCTAAAAGGACAGGGTGTGCTTGAGAACCAGTTCTAAGTTTCTTCCTAAGGCAGTGTCTGAGTTTACTCTAAATCAGGACATCCACCTGCCTGTGTGTTATCCAGAGTATTCTAATCAAGGGGAGGCCTTACTGCATACTCTGGATGGCCACTGGGTGCTTCACTATTATTTGGACCACACCCAAGCCCTCAGAAAAATTAATCAGTTTGTTTCATTCACCCAGAGGAAAGAAGGGGCTCCTGTTTCAAAACAATGTTTGTCCAAATGGTTAGTTAATTGCATTGTTTCTTGTTAACGCAAATATGAGAAGCCTTTACTGGGACCGGTTAAAGGCCATTCTACCGGGGCATGTCCATTTCATTTGCCTCCTTTAGAAATGTGCCCATTGCCAACATTTGTGCTGTGGCCACTTGGAGTTCTGTCTACACTTTTATCTGACATTACAGTCTGGACATTGCCTCTAGGCACAGGGTAGGTTTTGGACTGGCAGTTCTACAAGGCCTACTCTCTTGAGAGCCTTACGCTGACTTCTGCCTCCTCCTATATGACCAAGGTCAGTCCTTTCACTGCTTGGGAATCAGTCCTAATGGTATCACCTGCTGCAAGAGCCCCCTAGAAGTGAGATAGTACAGTTACATAAGAATGTACCGTAACAGTAGATCTTCAAGAGAAGCTCTTGCAGCAGGTGCTGCTTTCCCTCCTTCCAGCCCTCTAGTGACCACTTCTTCATCACTGTTACCTTCTTTCCTCAGTGTAGAGGAACTTCCTTGGTTCTCCAGTTCAAATATGTGCTGGGGCCTCCAGTGGGAGAACTGAGGTAGCGTTGGGGGACCGCCCCTTGTATATCACAGGCAGATGTCGGGGGTGGGCCGACAGCGGGAGGGGCGGTCCCCCGCTGTATACTGCTAGCTAGAAGTTTTCCATAGGGTTCTGGCAGCTGCTGGCTTCAGTTTTAATGGTGTAACCTGCTGCAGGAGCTCCTCTCAAAGATAGAAACATAGAAAGTGACGGCAGAAGGGGACCTCCAGATCCATCTAGTCTGCCCATAAGTTTACCCCCCTCCCCTAACTGCTATTCAGTGTTATGATTCTTTGGTACCTATCCCAAGCCTTTTTGAATGTTCCAGCTGTTTTTTCTTCCACCACCTCAGGTGGCAGGCAGTTCCATGCATCCACCACCCTCTCTGTAAAGATGAATGTTCTTGTGTTGCCCCTAAATTTGCCCCCTTCTTGCTTCATGTTGTGACCTCTGGTTCTTGTGTGACTCTTGAACTGAAAAAGGTCCTGAACCTGTACCTTGTTTATTCCCTTCACATATTTGAATGTTTCTATCATGTCTCCCCTTTCTCTCCATAGTTCAAGGGAATACATGTTGAGTTCTTGCAGTCACTTCTCGTAGTTTGTACCATGGAGTCCCTGTGTCATTTTTGTAGCTTTCCTCTGCACTGTCTCAAGTCTGTCTATATCCTTTTTGAAGTGTGGTCTCCAGAACTATACAATATACTCAAGATGTGGTCTCACCAAAAATCTGTAAAGTGGCATGATAACCTTTAGTAGTCTACTAGTAATTCCCCTTCCTATGCAGACCAGCATTCCAGTTGCCTTTAATGCTGCTTTCTCGCATTGTTTGGATGTTTTCAGATCACGTGATATGATTACTCCCAGATCTCTTTCCTGCTTTGTTGCTTGTAATTTGACTCCTCCTAGAAGGTATTCTGCATCTGGATTACTCTTTCCCATGTGCATGATTTTGCACTTTCTAGCATTGGAATTCAGTTGCCATGTGTGTGACCAACTTTTCAGCTTTCTAAGGTCAGCCCGCATCCTTTCCACTCCACTGGGAGTGTCCATCCTATTGCATATCTTTGTGTCATGTGCGAAAAGACTCATTTTGCCTTCCAGACCCTCAGATATGTCACTGATAAAAATTATTGAACAGAATGGGGCCCGGTATTGATCCCTGTGGTACACCACTAGCCATCTCCCTTTCTTCTGATAAGGAACCATTTACCACTACCCTCTATATCCTTCCGCTTAGCAAACTCCCTATCCAGTCTGCAACCTTTTGACCCACCCCCATGCTACCCAGTTTATTGAATAACCTTCTGTGTGGGACCGAATCAAAGGCCTTGTTGAAGTCCAGGTATACCACATCTACAGTGCCACCCTGGTCCACTACTTGGGTCACCCAGTTGAAGAAATCGATAAGAGTTGCCTGGCATGACCTTCCAGCAGTGAACCTGTGCTGTCTTTGGTCTAATCTTTCATTGTCTTCGAGAAAGGATGCAATTTTCTCCTTGAGCAGGGCTTCCATTGTTTTGCTCACAATTGAGGTGAGGCTAACTGGATGGTAGTTGCCAGCACTCTCCTTGCTACCATTTTAGTGGAGTGGGACAACTGTTGCCTTCCTCCAGTCCTCCAGTACCTCTCCACGTTCTAATGATAGGTTGAATAACCTGGTCAGGGGAGCTGCCAGTTCCTCCCTTAGCTCTCTCAGTAATCTTGGATGAACACTGTCCAGTCCCATAGCCTGGTTCACCATGAGCTTTTCTAGTTCCTTCAGGACTCTTTCATCTATAAAAGGTTCCAGATCAATTCTGCTGCTGTTTGTACTTTTTTTCTGGCATGGGTGGTCCCCTTCCTTCCCTTTCTTTAGTGAAAACCGAGCAAAAATATCTGTTGAGGATTTCGGCTTTTTCTTTATCATACTCCACATGCTCGTCGTTTTCCCTTGTCAGTCTAACTTTGCCTCCACTCTTGCTCCTTTTGTTGCTGACATATCTGAAGAAGGTTTTGTCTCCCTTTTTGACCTCTCTGGTGGTCCTCTCCTCAGAGGATCTACTGTTACAGTAAGTTCTTACGTAACTGTACTTTTTACTGAATTTGGTGTACTTCCCCATAATAATTTAAAAACAGTATCATACAACCTAGTCACTAAATGCTGCAGTAATGGAAACACATAGCTGATGGAAAGAAAAATGGACACAATTAATTTTTTAAATATGTAAACCAGTTTTCTCTTCTTCATAGGCCAAGCATTCCATTCATCCACCTCTGCTTGGTCCATTTTCTCTTGCCAGTTATAATATGCAAGATCCTGCACCCCAAATGTTACCCCCATTATCCTAACTGGATCCTTAGAAACCTAAATATGCCCAATATTCTGGGTATGTGGGCCAGGAAGCCCACCTAGTTATATTCACACACTTTTGTTAAGATTAATTTTGGACTCAGAAATCAAGGAAAATTTCTGTATACACCACAAAGCGGAGTCCCAGGACTGCACATCATGCACTATAATGCATAAGTTATCTGCGCAAGCAGGTGTACATGGGAATAAATTTTCCCTAACCCCTCAATGCACTGTATACTCACAGCTTGTTCCAGCTTCCTTAAAATGGAGTCAAGATGGAAAATATAGAGTACCAGTCTAAGCAGGCCACCCTGTCTCACTCCTTTCTGTATTTCAGTCCTTTTACCTACTACACCATTTGCTATGGAATTGAAGTAGCAACATTGTACAACAGTGTGATCCATGTAATAAAGGTGTCAGGAATACCATATTTTTTAAAACAAGAAATAAATATTCATGGGGTACACTATCAAATGCTGTGTTCTGGTTCAAACTCAGAAGAAAACCATGTATCTGTTCATTTTCAAAAACTTCTCTAAGTAGTAACAAATTATCCTGTATGGAATGACCAGGCATCACACAGGTTTGGAAGGTGGAGATTAAGGATTTAGCAACGTCATCCAAATGAGCCCCTAGGATTTTGGCTAATATCTTCCAATCAGTGTTTATTTAACTAATTGGATGCCAATTTTTTTAAAATCAATTTTAGAGCCTTTCTTACCTAAATAGATAAGAAGGCTTTCTGAGACTTCTTGTAGTAGTTCTTCCATATTTAAAACATAATTAAACATGTCCACTATTTCATGAATCAGAAACTCAACAATTATTGTATGCAGTTCATTGGACAACCAGTCAGGATGGGGTGGTACTCCCGTATGGAGTGACTGTACAATATGAAGGACTTCTTCCTTGGTTACAGATGCACACAGTCTTTCCAGTTCTATAACAGAAGGTTGAGGGGAACTATAGCCCATGAAGAAAAGGATTCCGAAAGCAGGAAACCTAATGGTTGGTGCCCAAGCAGACCTTGAATGTAGTTTGAAACAATGTTCTGTACAGAAACACCATTACCCTGTAAATTTTGGGGCCATATATTTTTTCTCACTTCTTTATTTACATCCCTGATATGGGTTGATCTGTTGAGCTTTGCCATTAGTCCTATTATTTTTGTTCTATAAAAAGTGAGGTAGCCTGGTCATATTGAAGTTGTTTCATATCTGATTTTATTTTGTTAATTTGGTTATCGTAATGATTAATGGTTTCTTTTGCTAAAAACAGTAAGGTTTGTAACTGTTTTCTCAATTTTAAATATTCAAATTGTTTTGTGTTTTTCACCCTTTGTTTAAAAAAATATTTCAAATCTCACTAAGTGTCCAATCACCAAGTGAGATAGTCATAATACATGTTCAATACAGACTTCCTGGCTACCTGAAGAGACTTCAATCCCTGTACCAAAAATGTATCTGTAAGCAATGATGTGCTCACTCTCCACACCCCTGCCCCATTAGGTGGGTTATCTGGTGTCCCTATCTGAAGGCATATAAGACAGTGATCAGTAGTTTCAGTGGGTATTGTGGAATCCCAGTACATGGTAACCAGTCAGACATGAAACAAATAATATGAGATGACAGATTACCTTTAAAAAAGGTATGGTTTGGAGGCCTGCAAGCAGCAGCTAAGCTATCTTTAAGTTTAGCTGTCTTAAACAAAGTATTCAGGAAATCAGAATCATTATTTAACTTCTCAGTTTTACCACTCGTATTCAACAGGGATAAAATGTAATTAAAGTCACCCCCTAGGATAACTGCCCTGGCTGCATGTAGGTATGGCTGAATTAGTTTAAAGATATTTATTCTGTCAAGTTTGGTCTATGTGGCATAAATATTGGTCTCAGATTCTGAGTATCTATAGTGACATCAAGGATTAAAACCTGTATTAGAGCTATCAGTTTTGTTATGTGAAAGTTAACAGCCTGGGAAAGAGTGCCCATGCCCGAGCAAGGGTCTTCCCCAAACACCAAACTAAGGACCTACAAACCATTCCTTTGATGCCCAAGCAGTTTCCCTATTAGTGTGCCACTTAGTGTCCTGAATAAAATTAAGAGCATGCAGTAGGTCCCTTAGGATGGGAAGTTACCCTCCTGTAATTATTCTTGATGCTATTTACATTCAAAGAAGCACAATTAAATTGAAATGTAGACGGCAACTGGTAAGATAGAGACCACCAAAAAACACCCAGCATTATCATTTTGTGTCCATCTGCCCCTTTTCTGAAGAGTTTGTCTTTTTGGAGAGAGAGAATCTGTAGAGGCCTCCTTGTACTTACTCTGTCACTGGAGTAGACTGGGGAGACATTCTCTGCATATACGGTGGATCAACTTTGTCCATATAATTTTACATAGATTTACTGGGCAATGTCGAAACCTCCTCAGGTGGGTTAAGGGCATGTTCCACAGAGGTTTGTGACTGATCTGTAACCTTTGAGGGAGTTGTGGAAGGCTCCAAAGGTGCAGAACTTGTGTTGACCACAGGGACTGACACCTCACTTTTACTTTCTTCACCAATAGGAAGAATAGAAGTAGCTAAAGGCAGGAGTGATCCTACCATCCTAGAATCCAACTCAGTAGCTTTCTGCTGTTGTTTTTGGGCCACATTCACATAGTACTCCTGTTCCACTTGCTCCAGTGGGTTGTTCTTATTATGGGATGCCCAAGGGCAGTTTTTATAGGAGTGTTCTCAGTCATTACACAGATTGCAGCAGACAGAATTCTTACAGTACATGCTTGTATGCCCTATACCAGAGCACAGTGAACATTTTATCTGGTTACATGCACTGTTAAGACAGGATCATGAACTGCATCTGAAACATGATTTAGTCTGCCCTACATAAAAGATAAAGTCTTTATCCCTCTCTAAGTAAAAGCAACTAGGGAGATTCTTTAGACCCGTGTCTGATTGAGGAAAACTGTACCTTCATTTGCCATCCTCCTGTACAAATATGTTCAGAGTCTTGGGTTTGGATGTCCTAGAACCATACACCTTGTTTTAAATCAATACAGAATATACAATATGCAGACCCCTTCATACTTGAACAGGACCATTATTGTTTTAAAGAGATTTCCTGGAACAAGAAGTAATGTAGGCAAAAGTCTAAATTTCCAAAGCTTAATTTAAGCAGACATACCTACACAAAAACAGGGCGGGAGGCACTACTGTGTCCCAGTGACATATTCATCCCCGATTCCCAGTGAAGCAAAAGGGAACAGCATCAGCTGATCCCAAAAGATACCCAAGAAGCCACAGTCCAGGTTAACAGGTGGTTCAAAAAAACTAAAAAAAAAAAAAGTAATAAACAGTGAAAGAAAACTAGGGGTTCAGCATACCCACATGCCAACAAGATGGGGAATTTTTATTTGATAAAAAGAACAACATACAGATAGAAAATAGTGCAGTCATGTTCTTATGCATAAAATAAATTCAGAAACCATTCAAAACCTGACTTCTAACAGGGAAATGGAAAAAAACAATTGTAAAACCTATCATCTAAATTCTAAAGGTAAAAATAAAATAAAATAAAACAGGCAAAACAGAAAAACACAAATGAGGCCTGCCCATTAGTCAGTCCTGCTCGACTCTATAGTTTGCTTCACACTAAGAAAACATTATATCCTAAAGTTAAGTAACCTCATAATCTATATACAAATAAGGAAATAAATAAGAAAAATGGCATGTGCTTATTATCAAAAGTAAACCCCGTGGAAAAGCAAGGTACACCACAGTACATCCAAGTTAGCCCTCTATTATCCAGTCCAGGTATTTCCATCTAGCTGTCACTCTTTCTTGTTGCTGAAAAGTGGGGGGAATTTTTTATTAAAAGTAAAAGAAAAACAGAATGCATAAAGTAAAGAAACATTGTAAATAAAAACAGGTTAAAAACGGAATCCAATACAAAAAACATAGTGTGGTGATACAAACAAAGTATTTGAAAAGATTTAAACCAGAAAGGAAAAAACGTGTTTATAAACACAATTGCTTAGGGAAACAATAACAGCAACAACAAAAATACCTTTATATCTGTAGAAATCCAATCAAACATAGTTTTGTCATTGACAATGAACTATCATATGCAGTAATTGTTATCCTATGCAGTAATTGCTATTTAGTAAGCGTATTTTAATAAAGAAAAGTCAAGCAATCAGTATTTGGGTGGGAAGATATAACATTTCCCTCTTTTTCAGTTCTAGCCATACAAATAAATTCTGGTCAGAGCTGATATGGCTGTGGAGAGCTTTTAGGAGTGGCAAGAGTGTTGAGAAAAGAATATGCGGTGCACTCGCCACACCGAAGTCAGCTTGCCACCTACTGAAGGATGGGTGGTAGCATAGCTGAAGCAGCTACAGCAAGAGAAGGTGGGGATGTGACTGATGTCTGTATAAGACACTCATGAGATCACACCTGGAATACTGTATCCAGATCTGGAGGCCCCATCTGAGAAAAAAAACAGAGACAAGGTGGAGGTGGTGCAGTGGAGGGCAACTACAATGGCGCTGGGCATATTGTATAAGACCTATGAGGAAAGAATAGTCAAGTTGATATTTAAAATATTTATTTCAATTGAGCAAAGCATTTAAACCATTTCAAATATTGAATTTTTACAAGATATGCCAGCTGAGATTCGATATTTGATATATCGAATCTCAACTGGCATATACTGTAAAATATCACTCACAGTGTGGTCATGCTGTTACCCATTATTTCTAATACATTTGCACAATGCAGATCTGCTGAGAGGCAGTTTCAATGCGGTCTTCCTTTTATACATTTTTACAATGTATTTTCCTGGAATAGCTTGCTGATTGCTATATACTGTATTTAGCCTGGATAGTTCACAGAAGAAATGACATCTTATTGTCAGTGGGGCTCTACACCTGCACAATATTATGCTGCATTGCATAAAATAAGAACATGCTGAAAACAATATTTTACATCAGCACTATGCTACCCTGAATAAATACATTATAAAAAATTGTAAGGTCATGACCACACTGAAAACAAGATATTGCATCTTATCTGGGACATCCTGAGTAAATACAGTGCAAAAATGTGTAAAATGAAGATTCCTATGAGAATGAGATGTAGCATCTCCCCTGTGCTATCCGGGATACAAAATTTAGGATAAGAAATATTAAAAGGAAATCTACTGTAAATTGAATTTCATTGTGTTCCACCTAACCAAGTATGACATAAACACACAATTTCTTTATTATTTTATAACATATTAGATTGCAGTATTTATTTTGAATGTTGTGGCCACAAGGATGGTGTGTACAGTGTGTCTGTCTGCCTGTCTGGGAGGAGGGTGTGTGTGTGTGTGTGTGTGTGTGTGTGTGTGTGTGTGTGTGTGTGTGTGTGTTTCCTGAACATAATCAACTATGTCTGAGACAGGGCTTATCAATTAGTGTCTTAAGGGGTTAAAAAAGCATTGAATCTCAACTGGCATATCCTGTAAAATATCACTTGCAGTGTGGTCATGGTTTTACCCATTATTTCTAATGAATTTGCACAATGCAGATCTGCTGAGAGGCAGTTTCAATGTGGTCTTCCTTTTATACATTTTTACAATATGTTTTCCTAGAATATGCCTGCTGATTGCTGTATACTGTATTTAGCCTGGATAGTTCACAGAAGATGTGGCATCTTATTTTCAGTGGGGCTGTACACCTGCACAATATTATGCTGCTTTGCATAAAATCAGAACACACTGAAAACAATATTTTACATCTGGACTAGGCTACCCTGAATAAATACATTATAAAAATGGTAAAATCATGACCCCACTGAAAACAAGATATTGCATCTAATCTGGGATATCCTGAGTAAATACAGTGCAAAAATGTGGAAAATGAAGATCCCTGTGAGAATGAGATGTAGCATCTCCCTGTGCTATCAAGGATACAAAATATTAGATAAAAAATATTAAAAGGAAATCAGCTGTAAACTGAACTTTTTGATGTTCCACTTAACAAAGACTGATATAAACAGTTTCTTCATTTTATAACATATTATATTACAGTTTTTATTTCAAATGTTGTAGCCATAAGGATGGTGTGTACAGTATGTATGTGTTTGCTGTATATAATAACCTATGTCCGAGACGGTGCTTATCAGATAGTGTCTTAAGAGATTAGAAAAACAGTGTAAATCTTTTTTGGAGATTCCTTGCTGAAAAAGGGTGACATTTATGAGGTATGAATCTTTCTTGAAAGAGAATACCTGCCCAACTGAAGCCAGTAGCAAAAAAATTTAAATGTTAAGCATTTAAAAGTACAAGTTGTTGCATTTCGAAGGGGGTAAACAAATCTCAATTTAATAGGCAACCGATTTTTAGCAAGCTGTTTCAGTTTCCTAATGGCCATCTGATAAGCAGCTTGGAGTTCTGACTACAACATTCTAAACAGAAAGAAGGGAGTATTTAACTGTCATAGTGATTTACTGTTATGGAAGGATACACTGAAAAGCACTAAAAAATGTGATCCACGGTATGTCAGGTTTTCCTAGCTAAAGCAAGATGACTGTAGGCTCCAGCCACAGCCATAAAAATTGCAGTGCTTCTATAGTGCCCTAACTTTGGGTGTAAGATACTTTTTTGGACCATACTTTTCATTCCTGGTGAGAGAGGGGATTAGCTCACTCTTTCCAAATCTATCAAAATGGGGTATTTAAAATGCTTCAGTAGCTACAAGGGGAATATCTACTACCCCATCAAGATTTTTTTAGATATCTACAAATAAGGCATTACCTAACTTCTGAATTAGTCCCCACCATACCGGAGCTACAAACATTTCCTTTGCTCACCTTGCTACTCCAACTGACCTCTCTTGATGCCCAGCAACATCTTATCTCCTGATTCTATAAAGCGCTACAACAGACCTCGAATCAAGCCATCAAACTTACTCAGGCACAATGGGAATCCTAGCTGGGGATTGTTCTCGGGGCTACGGAGTGGTTAAGGCTATGGCAAATTCAAGCACCTGCTCCTATACATGGTGGGAATTTTCTTGGAAAATAGCAGCCCATTTCTTTAGAACCCCTCAGATCACTGCTAAATTCACAGAGGTAGGAGACTCCTCAATGTTGGAGGGGCTGTGGAGTATCCCTGGCCACTCACACACACATACCGTGGTCATGTCAAACACTCTCCGATTTCTGGAATTTGGTTAACCAACAAGTCAAGGAAGTGTTCCCATCTCTGGGAGATATCACTCCACAAATTTCCCTATTACTTCATTATCCAAGTAATTTTTGGGATAAACATGTGATTTATTTATTAAATATTTTATTAAGAGCAGCCTAAAATGTAATAACCAGACTATGGTTAACACCTGACCCCCCCTCTTATTTCCAGCTGGGAAAATCTTACCTATAAAACATATAAAATGGAAAACATGACAGCCCGACTACAAAACAATACCCCACTACTGTTTGTTAGATGGTCCAGGTGGTTTCATCATATGTCTTCTCGCCGTCCGGAATTCGTCCCACAGATTAAGGATGAGAGCCATCTGAGCTGGAGCGGGCCCGGATGCCTAGAAATGTCTTTTAATAGAATGCACCATCCGAGTATCCCCCCATCCAGGGTAATTAAGTTGGTGGGTGGAACATCCTTTTTCAGCTATAAAAGGTCTGGGAACAATTAAGCCAAGTAGCATGCCCAATACTGGTTGCACCTATACAATTGAGCCTCCTCCCTGCATCTCATCTTACTGGAGCTATAAGCTTATTTTACTAGGTGATGCCTACAGACTTATTGTTTTTAAACTGCTAATAGATTGTAGTGCATTGAAATATATTCCTCCTGTGTAATGTAAGACTGGTATATTTATGTATCTTCTGATGTCTCATATACTTATAATAAAAAAAATAGACTTTTTTGTCCCACTCCCTAACCTGTCATGTAGCAATAAAAATATTTTATAATAATTCTTGATATGTGGACATCATTTGCTGCATGATGCAAACACAGTGTGCCTGCCATATGTAATATTTCAGTCGTGCAGATATGACCTGCAGAGTCCCTGAATTGTATTTTGCACAGATATCTGACAAGAGACCCAGAACTAATTCCAGATAAGTTAGCGTACCATATAAGGGCTCTTTCCAATCTCTGGCCACTTGTCTTCAAAAAGTGGCAATATATTCACACTCAAAATAGAAATGTGCTTGGGGTTTCCAGTACACTTGTGCAGCAAGTTCTGGAACAAATTCTGTCTTATATCTGTTTACGCTTATGGTTGTCTTCACTCCCAATCTGCCATGGCTGCTTAGCCAAAGAACGTCTCATACAAATTTTGGAGTCCTATAATTTGTCAATTGTGTTAATACTGCCTCTGTGTTGGAAACTGGACACAGGGAAAACCTAACTCTCCAAAAATGGCCATATACATAGTCAATCCATAGGTTCCTTTTCTAGTTATAGTTTGTACTTGATCATATTGATCATATGGAATCACCCACTTTGTAACTTTTTAAAAACAATTTTAGTATATGTCAGCAAATTATTTATTAGTGTCAGTTTTCTAGAGTTGGATGCATGGATTGTTATCACTCAGTCAGTAAGAGCTGTCTTCCATACTTGTCCCCCAGGCATCAAAGCTAAATAAAATGTTATTATTCATAAAAACACTATAATAAAATACTAAGGGGTTTCTCAGATTTGCCCCCTTTATTAATCTGTATGTTATCTCTCTTTTAGTTAGGTGAAGCTGATTTCCCCAAAAGGCCTGAAAGAAAACACTATTTAAAGTCTATCTTCCTGTGTCAGTGGAGGAGGAAACTGTAACTTAAAAACAAACAGACTGATAGAAGTAAAGATTTTATCAGTAAAACCCTTTTTTGTTGAGAAATTAATTCCCCCTCCATTTTGCTGAAATCATAGCTACTCTTTTGTGTACGTGTCCCAGTTCTGCGCCGCCATGTCTCTCTTCCCAAATTCAATTCTCAAAATCTTTGTTTCCCACTGTGATCTCTGCCTGTGTCAGTTTTCCATTTACTGGAATAGGTACTATATCCAGCGTGGTACCCTTACATTTATTATAATTAATTTTAGAACCTGATACTTAAGAGAGCTGCCTCAGTTGTTCCAATAATGCTTGCTCACAAGTTGCTCTAGCTAGTGTCAAAACCACATCATCAGCATAAGGCAACATTTTTAGGATGGCAGTCCTAATGCTAGTAATGTACCCTCTATTCTGTGATCCATTGTTATATGTCATGGAAATGGATCTCTGCTAAAACCATAATGTAAAGGACTCATAGGGCAGCCCTGTCTTACCATTCTGCATACTGGAATATCAGTTCCGATCCTGGAATATCAGTTGTCATCCATCCTTACTGTCACCTTGGCTTTATTGTAGCTGGTCTGTACCCCTTTTACATATTGTTCAGGGATCCAAATGCCCTAGGGGAATAGAACAAGTGATCGTGTGATAAATGATTAAATGCTTGCTCTTGGTCTAGACTGAGAACATATCTACTTAGAGCACCTGCATGCCCTTTCAAAAACAACTCTCTCAAAATAATTAATTTATCTTGGATCCAGCAGTTTGGAACAGGACATGACTGGTGTCAGCTAATCAAATGTTCTGTGGTTTTAGATAGTCTGTTAGTCAACGTTTTCCCTAAGATCTTAAAAGCCGTGTTTAATAAGTTTAACCAATGGTCAAGATCTGCTTTATCTCCCTTTTTATGAATCAACACTAAGATTGCCTGTGTCATAGATGTAGCTACAGTTAGTATCTAAAATACAGATAAATAGTGCTACCAAAGTTGGAATAAGCTCAGTACTGAATGTTTTATAAAATTCTGCACCCATGCCATCAGTTCCTGGTGCTGTACCATTATGCATTGATGTAAGAGCAGCCTCAGCCTTTGCCTTATCGATCAAGCCAGTTAAGTCTGCTGTCTCTTGTGCTGTAGGCTGCAGTCAATTTAATTGGAAAAAGAAGCCAGTTTCAGGAAATGCAACTAATGGTGCTCTAAAAACTTTCATAACAAAATTTTCAACTGCTCTGCAGAAACCAGCAGAGATTGACTCGATTTATCCATCCTCTGCCTTAATGTTCTGAAAAAGTTATTTTCTCAACTCTCTTTTTGCAAACTTTAAACAGATCAATGGTCTGCTTTTCACTTTGTGTGCTGAACCTCATTTCTTGATTCAGGGATTTAGCTCTGTTGTACTGTATGTTACACATTACTTTTTTATTATACTAGTTTGGACACTGTAATCTGTCTTTTTGGTTTCTGTTTTTGAAATCAGTTTCTGCAGTTGCATCCTAAGCCTTAAATATTTAAAATATTCTTTGGGGGCATTTTTTCCCCAAAACATCATGGAAGAAAATTGCAAAGGTTTGTTTTGTATCTTCCCACCAAACTGTGATATAATGTATGGGGAGCCCTGATTATTAACTGAAATCAAGCAGATTACAACCTTATAATGTATGGTGGAACGTTGTTATCTGGTGTTTTTTATCTTTTCCTTATGTTGTTATGCCATCGATGTGATGTGATGAAGTTGTTAACCCATCGAAGATATGTCACATCGATGGCATAACAAAATAGAATGCTGCCGAGATAAACATTCCACCGCACCAGTACCACTTTCACCATACTCGGCAGCATTCAGACAAAAACGGTGGTTACGGTTACTCGTTTGCTTAGTTTTTCTTTTACTTTTACTTTTCTCGTCAGGTACCTGGTAATCGAGAAGAGTACCCTCAAAGCGTTTCTGGATGGCGCACTGTTGACTTCGACCCCTTTTGACCCCTAGTTATAAACTTTCTAGTCGCAAGGCAGGACAGCAATGTTTTTTTTTGTTTGTTTTTGGTTTTTATCGTGTCCACGTCTTCACTCAGGTAAACGTTTGTTTTCCCTTCCTATTTTTGTGAACTGTGTGCCTGGACTGCTTCCCCATACACTATAAAAGACAACGTGTGGGAGCAGTTAACAACGACGTTGATCTCCGATCATATGGTTGCTGAAAACATCCTCTGAGCTTCGCTTTCCGAGGTTTACAGACCAAGGTAACCTCTTGATGAGAATACAAGTGGTTGTTAACTGCTCCCCATACATTATCCTCTATGTTATGCCATCGTTATGACATCAGTCTGTTGTTAACCCTTCTTGAGTATGTCATATCAACGGTATAACAAAACGGAATGCTCACAACAATCAATGTTCTAACAAAGCTGTACTCTCAAGGTTTACAATGATGTCATGGCAACCTCTTGAAGTGTTTACAGCATGGTTATTAACCAAAGACCATACATTATCCTCTATGTTATTATATAGACACAGGACTGAGACTCCGGCTGTCCATATTATTTTCCATTTGTTAATTACTACTTCATTAATCAGTAAAGAAGTATTTAGGCACCATCCAATTTTTTTTACATACGGGCGCACAACCCCCAATTAATGTTAGCCTGGACAGCCCTATAATCTGAAAATTCAAAATCCATGGTTTTCACGGATTGTGCTATAACTTGTCGAGAGACAAAAATAAAATCTATTCGGGTAGACTATATTCCCTGGAAATAGGTGCTTTCTCCTGTGTCATACTTGCACCTGTAGGAGTCCAACAAATTTGCTGTAGTTATTATTTCCCTTAGTGTATTAGTATCAGAAAATATTTTTTTCTGTTTTTAGTCCTTTATCAGTATGGGTCATTCCACAGTTAGTCTTATCCCCATAATACAGTCTGAGAGTGTACAAGTATGGTTGTACTTCCTTAAATAATTCTGCACTTTGGGCTTTTGTCTGGGGTGCATAAACATTAGCGAGATGTAATCTGCTGGAATTATGTAATACATCTAATAACAACACCCTGCCTGGATGGATATCCACTAGTCTAGTCACCTGAAATGCATAATTATTGAAAAGTATTCCTACCCCATCTTATGCATGTGCTCCTATAGACCAGAAGGTGGCACCTTTTGACCACAAATGGGCAGCCTAAGATTGCTCATAAGAAGTTTTCAATCTGGTGCCCTGCAAATAAATGTCACTTTTACAGGAAGCCAATGTAGATAGTAAAGTCAGTCTTCTTTATTACTTCTTATACTATTATTCACATTTACTACTGAGATAACTCATGAGAAGATTTTAGTTTGGTGTCCTGCAAGTAAGTAATGTCTTGTGTGAGAGGAAAACATCTAACAATTTGTATTCAAGATCTAAGTACTCTGAGACCTGGTTTTCCATTTTTATGTTGCTTGTACGCATGTGCAAGAAACATAGTGCCATCATCTGAGATTTCGGAGGTGTGTCACCTCCTCCTCCAATTCAGTCAGTGTGCTGGCAGGCGCAGCCCCTGTAAGCCAATGCATTTTGGAGCTGTGTATGACATGCTCCAAAATGCAGTGGCATACAGTTGAAAGGGGGAGCTACGCTTCAGTGAGCACCGATAAGCTATTGGCTGCTCACGCGCGCAGCTCCCGCGCAAGCGTGCGTGCCCCATGCGCACTGTAGCAGCTCCGGCGGGTGCCCAATCCCCATCGGCTGAGCTGCGTCCCTGCCCCCAGTAGTAGGTGCCACTGGGAGCCCACCCCAGCGTGGCAAGCAGATCCTTTGCCACGGCGGGGTGCCCAATCACGTCGGCTGAGCCTTACCTCCCCTCCGTCCTTGTGCCCACGCTGAGCCCACCCCAGCGTGGATCACTTCCCATGGCGGCGGGGTGCCCAATCCCATTCGGCTGAACACCCCCACGTCCTTGTGCCACTGGAGGCCCACCCCAGCGTGGCAAATGATCCCATAGCGTCTTTTTTTAACCTGTAAAATAAAAGCGGTCCCGTGGGGTCTCCCAACCCCCACAACCCGCACCCATCCACTGCGCACTCCAGCCTCCTCACAACCCTCACCCCATACTTACCTCCGGACTCCAGCGCGATGATCTTCGGTGGACCGGGAACACGTCTGCACTCTTCAAAGCCGACCGCGAACTGAGGAAATGCCGGTAGGCTGTATAATGGGCTAGATAGGGGGTTTCAACTTTGTTGCATATCTCAGGCATTTTTTGGAATTTTGACACCAAATTTTCAACATGGGGTTTTTGGGACCCCTTCTCATGAATGATGTCACTGTCATGGCGTTATTCGGGCCGGAGGTGATTTCGCGCAGTGACTGCGAAATCACCCTTCCAGGCCTGAATACCACCATGACAGTGACATCACTCATGAGAAGGTCCCAAAACCCCATGTTGAAAATTTGGTGTCAAAATTCCAAAAAATGACTGTTTTATGAGCGTGCATTGCACAGTTCCTACGCAGGCTCGTAAGTTCATGAAATTTCAATATTTTCACTCCAGATTTTCAACATTGCCATTTTATCACACCTTCTTATGAGTAGTACAGCTGTCATTTTTCACATCTCACCTAAAATGTGTTTCCGCCCATGTAGTCCACAATGGCGCAGTCGGTGTGCAAACTCAATGTATGGGACACATTAACAAAATCACAGTGTCACTGTTCATTAGCAGAGGTCTTAAAATGGCTATGTTTAAAATTTGGTGAAAGAATTCCTAAAAATTACTGTTTTACGATGCGTTGCACAGTTCCCACATGCGCTAAATGGTTCGCAATTTTCAATATTTCCACTACAGATTTTCAACATTGCCATTTTCCCACACCTCCTTATGGGCAGTACAGCTGTCATTTTCACATCCTGCCCAAAGCGTGTTTCCGCCCATGTAGTGCCAGTGGCGCGAGTCGTGTGCAAACTCAATGTATGGGACACATTAACAAAATCACAGTGACACTGTTCATGAGCAGAGGTCTTAAAATGGCTATGTTGAAAATTTGGTGAAAAAAAATCCTAAAAATGACTGTTTTACGAGCGTGCGTTGCGCAGTTCCTATGCACGCTCGTAAGTTCGCAAATTTTCAATATTTGCACTCCAATGACTTCCAAATACCTAAACAGCACATAGAAGCAAGCAACATTCGGCATTGACAAATGCTTGTTAGGGCTGCAGTGGAAGAAGCCCTGCAGTACTCTTGCTATCAGAAAAAGTACTCAACATTCCTTGCATTCCTTGTGACCAAATAACATGTTGGAGTTGCACCACAGTCGCCTCTGCATCTGTGGAACACTCCGCTCATTGTTCCCATTACCAGTTGCACTGCACTATTTTAAACTACAAAAAAAATAGGGGGCATCCTAATCATGACACTGACGGATTGGGCACCCCCCCCAGTATTACTCTTATGTTTCTGCAGGGGGGTGTTGAGTGGGAGTGTTGGGTGGGGGGATATGTCTAATTTAAAAAAAAAAAAGGAAATCATCAGTGACAGCGGAATACGGCACAGTCCACCATGTCCAAGATGGCTGCTGCACTCCCCTGTGCATGTCGACTACTAGCGCGCCATAATGTCGGTCTTTCTGGCTATCTTGGTCATGGCAGACTATACTGTGTTTTGCCGTGATCACGATTTCCTTTTTTTAATTAGACATATACCCCTACCTGACCTCCCTTTCAGCACCCACCACCCCACCATCCCCAGAAACATAACAGTGACCACTGGGGATGTCCAGTCTCCCAGTGTCGCTATCGCTGATTTCTCCCTTTTTTTTTTTTCAATTAGACATATCCCGCACCTGACCCTCCCTCTCAGCACCCACAACCCCACCTCCCCTCCCAGAAACATAACAGGGGTACTGGGGGTGCCCAATTCCCCAGTGTCGCGATCACCAATCCATTTTTCGGGGGCTGCCCACCCTCCACTACTGTGCACATGCGGTTATTTTTTTTTGTTTTGTTTTTTAATTACCCACCCCACTTGACTTTCCTTCTCAACAACCACCACTCCACCTCACCCTCAAGAAAGGTAGTGGTGCCAGTCATGGGGTGCCCAATCCCCCAGTGCAGGAATCCTCAGTATTTATGTTTCTGTTATACCTGTAAAAAGAAAAACGTCCATTGATGTCTTTTGCAGCCATTAGACTCCCCCCACCCAACTTTCCCACTCAGCACCCACCACCCCACACCCCTCCAAGCTCTTACTTACTTATTGGGGGTCCAACGTCATAATTCTCTCAGGACCACAGACACGTCTTCACTCTTGAAAGCCGGACTGCAAACTGAGGAAACAGGTATGTGCTTCAGTGTATTTCAATGGGATTTTTAACTTGGTGTCATAACTTGGCCAGTTTTGCATATTTTTGCCACAAATTTTCAACATGCCTTCTTTGAGACCCCACCTCATTAACAGTGGCAATGTCATTAGGCAGATCTGTTACAAAAGGTGATTTTGTGATCCCTGCACAAAATCACCTTTCGGGCAGGAGTTAAAAATGTTCTCTGCCATTGTTCATGAGGTGGAGCCATAAGAAGGCTATATTGAAAATTTGGTACAAAAATATTAAAAAACAACAATGTTATAAGCCTGTGTTGAATTTTGTGAACTCAGGCTCGTAACTTTGTTAATTTTCAATATTTTCCCCCAAATTCACAGCACAGCCATATCTTTACAGCACCTCATGAGTGTAACAGCTGTCATTTTTCAAATCCTGACCAAAATGTTTTTTTACATACGAAAGTTGATTTCGCAGTCCCTGCGTGAAATCACCTTTTGGGCAGGAGTTGAACATTTTCTCTGCCCATGTTCAAAGGTGTGGTCATAAGAATGCTATGTTGAAAATTTGGTGTAAAAATATTTTAAAAACAACAAAGTAATGAACCTACATTGAATTTTGTGAACACAGGCTCATAACGTTGGTGATTTTCAATATTTTTCCCCCAGATTCACAACATAGCCAGATATTTACAGCACCTCATGAGTGTGACAGCTGTCATTTTACAAATCTGGCCCAGTGTGTTTTTTTACATCCTTGAAAGGTAAATTTGCGATCCCTGCATGAAATCACCTTTTGGGCAGGAGTGGAGCATTTTCTCTGCCCTTTTTCATGAGGTGGGGTCATAAGAAGGCTATGTTGAAAATTTGGTATAAAAATATTAAAAAAAAAAAACAGTTATGAGTCTACATTGACTTTTGCGAATACTGGCTCGTAATATTAGTAATTTTCAATATTTTTATCTCAGATTTAGAACATTGCCATGTCTTTACCACACCTCATGAATGTGACAGCTGTCATTTTTTCAAATCCTGGCCTAAATATTTTTTTACAGCCCGAAAGGTAATTTTGTGGCCCCTGCGCAAAATCACCTTTTGGACAGGAGTTGAACATTTTCTCTGCCCTTATTCATGAGGTGGGGCCATAAGAAGGCTATGTTAAAAATGTGGTGTAAAAATAATACACAACAATAAAGTTATGAGCCTATGTTGAATTTTGCGAATGCAGGCTCGTAACTTTAGTCATTTTCAGTATTTTTACTCCAAATCTGCGAACAGGTATACTTTCCCTTCTAGTCCCTCTGCTATGTCACTAATGAATACATTGAAGAGTAATGGCCCCAGAACAGACCCCCGTGGAGCAGGGGATCCAAGACAGCATGGGTTTACAACAGGAAGGTCTTGTCAAACAAATCTAATTGATTTCCTTTGACTGGGTCACCAGGGAGGTAGATCAAGGTGGCACAGTGCATGTGGCTTACCTGGATTTCAGCAAGGCCTTCAACACTGTCCCACATAGAAGGTTGTTGCATAAGCTGGACAGTCTGGGACTGGGCACAAAAGTGGTAAACTGGATTAGAAATTGGCTGAGTGGCAGGACACAGAGAGTGATCATAAATGGAGCACAATCTGGGGGTAGGGAGGTGACCAGTGGGGTGCCACAGGGGTCGGTACTAGGTAAAGCTACCAACTTTTTGAGGCCTAAAACTGGGAGGTCCATCCTGACCATGACCTCCCCCACCGTGTCACTCCCATGGGCACCGCCACAGGCAATGCTGCACACAATCAATTACATTTTGCTGCTTGTTCTGGCTATGCCGCCCCATAGTAACACCAGTAGCAAACATCCAGATTAAAACAATACATCATTCTGCTGCACAAAGTTCCAAATCATGATGTACATAAAGTTCATTAGAAGCAAACCTGTGTTAAATTGTAATCAGACATTCGAGCTGCATGTATTGCTCCTCCTGACAGTCCCATCCAACCCATTTATACTCACCTCATTTGCTGAGCAAATGTCACTTCAGTGACTCCCACCACGACACCAGATTGTTTTCACGTACTTCCCTACAGATGATCAGGTTTGGGTACCTTAGTTCACTGCTGCCGGTCTCTTCTCTGTCTGGAGTCCCTCTCAGCTGCTGGCAGGCAGACAGCCACATGCGCTTTTTTGCACTACTACCCAGTCTAATCTAACAGGAAGGAACATGTTTTACTGTGCTCCTACTGACATGCTTGAGGTGCAACACAGGCGCAAGGCTTGAAGTTGCAAACTGCTGTCCAGCCCGAGCAGCACCACAGTGGTGCTGAAATAACTGTCACTCATGGATTAGCAGTCAGCAAAAAAAAAAAGGGACAAAACTGGGACAAGTAAGCAAAAATCAGGACAAAAGTGACATTTTGCAAAACTTGTGGGGACACCGGGACATGCTGCCTAAAACAGGGACTGTCCTGGGAAAATAGGGACTGTTGGTAGCTTTAGTACTGGAGCTAGCTGTCTTTAATGTCTACATGAGCAACATCGCAGAGGGGTTGGAAGGAAAGGTATGCCTGTTTGCGGGCAACACAAAGATTTGCAATAGGGCTGACACTCCTGAGGGGGTGGACAAAATGAAAAAGCCCATTTGCATGCTAGAGGAGCGGTCAAGGATGTGGCAGCTTGGTTTCTAATGCAAAGAAGTGTAAAATCATGCACTTGGGGCACAAAAATCCAAGGGAGGAGTACAGGATGGGGGGTACTGGCAGCCACAAAGCAGGAATGGGACTTGGGGGTTATCAAATCAGATGACCTAAAGGCGACCAAGCAATGTAAAAAGGCTGTGGAGAAGGCCAGCAGGATGCTGGGTGCATAGGGAGAGGTATCACCAGCAGAAAAAAGGAGGTGGTTATGCCACTACAGATCACTGGTGAGACCACAGCTGGAGTACTGTGTCCAGTTCTGGAGACCACATCTCTGAAGGACATAGACAGGATGGAGGCAGTCCAGAGTAGGGCTACAAATATGGTACAGGGGCTGCATGAGAAGCCCTATGAGGAGAGGCTGAGGGAACTAAATATGTACTGTCTGGAGGAGAGGAGAGAGAGAGAGAGGGGAGATATGATTGAAACATTCAAGTACCTCAAGGGTATAAACAAGATAAGTGAGGGCAGCATCTTTCAAAAAAAGAGATGTACAAGAACAAGGGGCCATGACATGAAACTGGAGGGGGGGAAGGCTGAAGAGCAATGTGAGTAAGTATTTTTTCACGGAAAGAGTCATGGACATTTGGAACTGCCTCCCAGCAGAGATCATGGAAACAAAATCAGTTACAGAATTCAAAAACGCATGGGATAGATATAAAGGTACCATAGCAACAGGAAAGAAAGGATAAATCGAGGATCATTCAGAACCTTGGTTTCAAAAACAGATAGGGAAAAGGGCAGACTGGATGAGCCAAATGGTCCTTATCTGCTGTCAACTTCTATGTTTCTATGCTACCCTAGTAGTCCCCTCTCTCTCCTCCCATCTTACCTCATTTAGCACTACCTGCCGCCATCTGCTACTCAGCCAGTTTTGCACCCACCTTATCACTTTTGTCCCTATCCCTAGACTATTCAACTTGTTTACTAACCTCCTGTGTGGGACGATATCAAAGGCCTTTCTAAAATCCAGGTAAGCCACACCCACCGATTCTTGTCAGCCAGTTGAAGAAATCTATTAGGTTTAGGTCAGGAGTTGAACATTTTCTCTGCCCTTCTTCATTAGGCAGGGTCATAACAAGGCTATGTTGAAATTTGGTGTAAAAAGATTAAAAAACAAATTTTCAATATTTTTATTCCAAATTCCTTGGCTGCAGCCCTATTGGCTCTGGACAGAGTTTATTTCCATTTGGCTGCAGATGTTTCCATCAATTCTTCCCTCAGATCAGAGGATAAATCTTTTAAAGATGGTGCAGAGGAGGACCCCACCGAATCATCATCTTCCCCCTCACCCAACTGCTTACCTGTATAATACTTATTTGTTGTGAGGACAGAGGCTGAGGCTTTAGCAGGCTTACTCCTTGTAACTCTTTTGTTCTTACCCTTAGATTATTTTCTCTTAGTTTGCCTATTTATGGGTCCCTTTTTTGCTTATTGTCTGGTAAGGTATGCCCTCGGGGATATCTGAGTTGGCAGAGGTAACCTCTGCTCTATTTTGCAAGGTACTATGAGGTTTGACATTTTTCTATAGAAGTCGAGGCTGCCATGGTTACAGAAATTACTTTAATAGATACATAGGCCTGAGAAACATCCTCTGCGGCCTTTGTTTCCACAGGTGCAGGTTCCACTCCTGTCTCCCCATGAGACAGAGACAGCTCAGGGGGAACCTCATCTGGGTGTTCAACGTGTTCCTTTTGCACGGATGCAATATGGAGCTCTAAGGCCTGTGCCACTCCCCGTTGCTGTGCTCTGGTTATCAGGACATCTTGTGAGAGACCGTCATCTCTGTTATGTGAGTCCCAAGGGTAGCATACATACAAGTGTCCCTTACTGTCATATACTGTAGATTGCACTAAAACAGATTTGTACAGGCCAGGGTCAAATGACCATATTCCAAGCAACGATTGCACCTGGAGGTATCACAAGCATTACTCAGCAGCATTCTAGACCCACGCTTATGACATGATTTCGGCTGACCCTGATAGAATAGGATGCCCCTGTCCCTGCCTAAGAAAACACTGCTAGGTAAATGGATCAGGGTTGGTGCAGCTAACTCTCTACTTGTACATCTTGACTAGTGCACATTTTTCATTTATTTATTCAAGTCTAGGATTACACAATACCTTTGAGCGTAGGCTCTTTTACAAAGGTTCCACATCAGTAATAGAACAGTATACAGTATTAGAACAGTACACGGGCATCAAACTTTGGTGAAAGCGAGAGCTACAGCAAGGAGTACATGAGGGGAGAGTAGGGGATAGAGGCAGGAGGGTGAGAGGGGGAAGGGAGGGAGAGCACAGAGTTCAGGTGGTGGGGCAGAGAAGGCGGGAGGGAGGAGCTGGGAGGGAGGTATGGGGTGGGAGAAAGGTGTGCAGCCCGATGGTCTTGTCTGGGACAAACAGTTGTAAGTGCCCAGTTTGGGGAGATGTATGTTTGACGTAGACGTGCTTGATACAGGGGATTAGGCAGGAGGGTGGGGAACTAATGGGGCGAGCAGTCACAAGAGCTGGAGTCAAGCAGGGAGAGTTGAAGTCTGGACTTGAAGGCACCAAGGGTTGGTGCGGTGAGAGTGTCGCCACTAAGGGAATTTAGCCAATAGGGTGCCCTGTATGCAAACGATGTTTGTCCTTGGGTAGTCTGACACCGTGAGATATGTAGGGAGTTAGGTTTGGACCTCCTTGTAAGGGAGAGGCTGGACCTGGATGAGAGAAGAGTGCTCACTCCAAGAGGGGCAAGGCCCATCATTATTTTCTAGGCAGTGATGCAAGTCTGATATTTAATTTGACAGTCAAGTTTCGGCCACCCAGACCGGGAGTAGAGTTCGCAAGTGTGAGTGAGACAATGGGATCCTGTGATTAGTCAACAGGCATTATTGAGAGAGATAGTTATTCCATTTGAGAGATGTGGCAGTGGCCGAGCCATGTATGATAGTACCATAGTCGATGATACTAATGACAGAGCTGTGGACTGCAATTGACAATGCATCGGAGGTAAGGTGTTTCCTATGCCTGAACAGTAGGCCCAGTTGGGTGTTTGCAGATTTTACCACATTATTAATGTGGGCAGCATAGGAGAGATGGGGGTCCAATGTGATGCCAAGGTACTTGAAGGATTGCATATGTTCAAGTAAGACACCTTTCGTAGTTTTGATGGAGAGTTTGTAGTGTTTGTTTTTGTTGTGTGGGCTGCTGAAGATCATTGATTTTAATTTCTTCTGATTGAGGATCAGTTTGTGTTGAGAACCAGGCTTCAACGGAAGAGAAGCCAAGCTGGAGTTTTACTTCCAGGGTTTTAGGATCATGATGAGAGGCTAGGATAACTGTGTCATCTACATAGAGAATGATTTGCTCAGTGCAGGAGTCTGGTGATGAGTTTAGGAACAGGCTAAAGAGGAAGGGTCCCAGGATAGACCCCTGAGGGACCCCAGAGCGGACAGGTCTGGGGTCAGACAGGGTATCAGCAATTCTAACTCTCTCAGACTGATTGATGAGGTGGCTTTCGATCCAGCTAATAGAGACATGTGAGAGCCTGGCATTTAGGAGCTGTCCAAGCAGGAGGTGGTGGTTTACGGTGTCGAAGGCTTTAGTCAAATCAATAAAGACTGAGCCCATAAGTTGTACATTATCCAGTGAGTTGTGGATAGCACGGGTGAATTCGAGAAGTGCAGAGGAGGTGCTGTGCCCTTTTCTGAATTCATGTTGTTGCCGGCAAAGCATGTTGTGCTTACCCAGAAAGTCAGTAAGCTGGTCGGAGACTATGCGTTCTAGAGCCTTTGGGGGGGGGGAATTGAAATGGGTCTGAAATTCTCAAGGGCTGTTTTGTCACCCCCCCCCTTTGTGGATGGGGGTAATGGTGGCAGATTTCCACTTATCCGGGAATTGGCTTAGGCTGAGGGAGAGATTTAGGATCTTGGTCAAGGGCACAAGTACCTCTTCAAGGGTAAGCGACAGGAGTTTGAGATCAATGGAGTCACTGCTGAATCTTGAGTTCCTAATGGCTTTGGAGACATATTTGAGAGCCTGGTGAGTTGTGACCGTTTTAAAGAAGAAACGTGGCTTGTTTGAAGAAGAGTTCATTTGGGACAGAGGAGCGTGGTCGTCGTTGAAGAAATCAGTGGGTAGAACTGAGCTGAGGTCGGTGAAGGCAGAGTTGAAGGAGTCAGCAATGGTTTTGGGGTCAAGTGTGGTGAGTCCATTTATGTTAAGCATGGTTGGGGGGATTTGGACTGTTTCCCAGTGACTTCATGTATATTTTTCCAGAAATCTCTTCCATTGCCCCAGGAGTTGGTGAGGGCATTCTTATAATAGGCAGATTTCATTTGACAGATGGATTTGGTGCAGTCATTCTGAGTGCACTTGTAGTTTGAGATGTCATTTTGCCTCCCAGAGTTTCTGGCTAGTTTCTAGAGGTTGTCCCTTGATTTTAGTTTCTTTAGGAGGTCACCTGTGAGCCAGGGGTTGCTGAATGCTTTGACTTTGCTCTTCCCTATGTGGACGTAAATGTTACATGCCTCAGTGAAGACTTGAATGAAGTGATCCAGGGCAGTATTCACGTTGGTTGCTTTGAAAATTGGAGACCAGTCTTGGAGGAGGAGATATGATTTGAGACGGGTTAGCTGACTGCGAGGTAGAACTCTGCTGGTGATGGTTTTGGTGGGAGGTTTTGTGAATTTATTAGACCAGGTACAGCTGACAGGGGAGTGGTCACTGAGGGAGTCAGGTAGGACAATTGTATTTATGATCCGTGAGGGGTGGGTGGTAAGGATCCAATCCAGGAGGGTGCTAGTGCCAGTCCTGTAATTTTTCCTGGTTGATGAGTTAACCATCTGTGTGAGGTTGGCTGCATCGATGGAATCTCTGTACGCACCTGCTTCAACAGCAGGCCAGTTTATGTTGAAGTCACCAAGGAGGATGGACTCGGTGTCTGGTGGAAGTGACCTGACAAAGTCTAGAACTGCGGTTAGCCTAGTTCCTTGTTCTTTAGGAGGAATGTAGATGGTGACAATTGTGAGGGCTTTGTTTTGTGCACCTAGGAGGATTCTGATCGTAAGAATCTGAGCAGTAGATGAGTGAGACAGGGTATTAATGGGGTGACCCCTGATAGTGTCTTTTAAGTATACAACATAGCCCACCACCTCTTTTAGCCAACTAGTCAAGCCTGAAGACATTGTAGCCAGTGATGTTGATTGCCTGGTCAGGGACCGAGGGCGAGAGCCAGGTGTTGACAACTGCCAGGATGTCCAGGCAATGTTGGCTGGTAAGGACCTGCAGGGCATCGATTTTTGGGAGGAGGCTGCAGATGTTAATGGACATGATTGAGAGGGCACCAGTGGACTTGCTTTGGTTAGGGGCCTTGTTGAAAGGTGGGCCAGGGTTTGGGTGCACATTGCCAGATAAAAGTAGGATCAGGAGCACAAGCCGCAGAGTGCTCAAATGAAGTTCCTTAATGGAAAACTTATGTCTTCTCAGTAATCAAGCACGGATAATATGGTGAAAGTGCAAGGTTGTGGTTATGGTGAACAGAGAGGACTGGGAGGGTACACTTATTCCAGTTGCGGTAGGGGGCAGTTAGTTAAAGGTAGGTGGGACCCAGGACAGTTGGTTGGGTACTTGATGGAGAGTACCTAAGTGGTGATACGCTGTTTCAAGTTGGTAGCAGCAGAGGGGAGGAGAGGGGAAGCAGGCTGCAGGGGAGTGGAGCAGAGGGGTGAGGGGTGCAAGGAGGAAGAAAAAGGAAAGGAGAGAGTGAGAGGAGTGCATGGTGAGATAGGAATGAGGGGGGGATTTAGCGAAGTGGGTATAGAGACAGGCAGGCTGTGCACAAAAGGAATTATGGAAATGGCAGGAGGGAGGAGGAGGCGTAGTGAGGAGCAGGAATACAGCCAGGTGAGGGCCTGGTGGCAACAGTGACACAGCAATGCAGGGGTTAAGGTTGTGGGAGGAGTCCAATAGTGTTAAAGCGGAGAGGAGGGGCCACGGGGGGGGGCATGGAGATAGCCTATTTAATTAATGTGCAAGGAGGGGAAGGGGCGGGCATAAAATTTTGGCCGCTTGCAGTTCAAATCAGTGGGTGCAGTAGCCCCGAGAGAAGCTCAGTTTCAGCAGGCACCGCTAGCCAATTAGAAAGTAGCTGTTATGAGGACAGAGTCCAATCAGGGTGCAGAAACACAAGTGTTGAGCCAATGGCGGCAGTTTTCAATTCCCCTGGCTAGAGAGGACCTCTTACTGGCTGGCAGGATCCCGGGGATGGCTTCAGAGTGTACGGCTGGGCGGAAGGAGCTCCAAGCCACAGCCGTACAAGTGGAGGGTCAAGGAGCCCGAATCAAGGGCTAATTCTGGAAAAGGGAAAGAAATAGAGAGCTTAGCAGTGGGAGGGGAGCAGAGCTGCAGGGATGACATGGGGACTTAAATTGGAGGGTGGGAGCAGAAGCACCGGAGAAGGCAGACGGGGATGAGCAGGAGGGGGGGGTGACTGCCAGAAGCAGGTATCTTCTAAGACACAAAGAAGAGTAGCCTTGGTGCGTGGGGGGTGAGGAACTGGAGACAGGGCAGAGCAGTTAAGCAGAGAGGGAGGCAACAGTGAGTGGAGGAGGGGCGGTTCAAGCCCCATGTAAGGAAAGAAAAAGCATTAGGGCAGTGTGAGCAACAGGCTGGCAGAAAACAATCAGAGGGCTAAAACAGTATCATTGGGAATCGAGAACTTGCACATGAAAATTTACATTTCAAACTTGAAACAAAACAAAGAGAAATTCAGAGCAGTGGCATAGCAAGGGTCCCAGAAGCACAGCGGGCCAAAATTTCAGCCGCTTGCAGTTCAAATCAATGGGCGCAGCAGCTCAGAGAGAAGCTCAGTTTCAGCAGGCACCACTAGCCAATTCGAAAGTAGCTGTATGAGGACAGAGTCCAATCAGGGTGCAGAAACACAAGCATTGAGCCAATGGCGGCAGTTTTCAATTCCCCTGGCTAGGGAGGACCTCTTACCGGCTGGCAGGATCCCGGGGGCGGCTTCAGAGTGTACGGCTAGGCAGCAGGAGTTCCAAGCCACAACTGCACAAGCGGAGGGTCGAGGAGTCTGAATCACGGGCTGATTCGGCTGGCAGGATCTCGGGGATGGCTCCACAGTGTACGGCTGGGTGGCAGGAGTTCCAAGCCACAGCCGCACAAGCGGAGGTTCGAGGAGCCCGAATGGCTGTAAATAAGTTAAAAAAGTCCCTACTTTAGCAGTCTCTAGTCCTCATGCTAATCACTTTGTGTTCCAGATGGCCTGGTGTGATTAACAGCTCATTAGGAGCTTCAGTTATGTTATCTGGCAGTTCAAGAGGGGGATCTCACAAAAGACTCAATGTGAGTCATTATCACTCCACTGTTAGGACTTTCAGCTAGTGTTCATGGTGTGATCAAGGGTAAAGTGTTAAGTCAGTAGCTTCCATTTTTTTGCAGTGTATCTCTGTCTGATGATTTGCCTCACATTATTAAGACCAGTGCCCCTCATTGCCCTACTTTTGAGTGCCTGTTTCCAACATTTCAGTGACAAAATGCTAAGAGGTACCGTATACAGGGTCTGCCTTTTCAGGTGGTGAGTTTTATCCTAGCTGCACCACAGCTGCTCCCTCTTTTCTCTAAATCTATCAAACCTGTACTTTCCCAGAACACCACTGCAGACAAGACTCTGAAGTTACCATCCATAGATCCATAGCTGCCATTACTGGCAAGTGTAGGGGTTCCCAGCTCTTTTATTTTTTTTTTTATTTATCCAGTCTTGGATTACAGTACCTTTGAGTGGGAGACCACTCTTTTATAAAGGTTCCACGTCGTAAAGGGTGGGTATACATACATTGTGGGTTTAGGAGTATCTAGCTAGGTGAGTAAACATAGACAAAAATACATTGTAAATAGGAAACAGAGATGGTTTTAACACTAGGATAATTCAGGTAACAGTAGCAGCCTAGGTGGCATTGTCAGGTAAAAGACAGTAAGCAGCTATCCAGAAAGGAGAGTAGGGGGCACTGAGGGGGGGGGGGCATGATTACTATTTAGGGAGAGGTGGGAGAGGAGATTGCAGGGTATTGCAGAGCAAAAATGGGGACAATTCAGGGTAGAAGGACAAAGTAGGAGTAGCGAGGAGATGATAATAACCTGAAAGGTGAATAAAACCGGGGTCAGAAGTGGGTGTGTATGGAGTAATTAGAAAGTACAGTTACAGGAGCTTTTCTTCAGTAGGTGTTGTCTTAGCTTGGTCTTGAAAAGCCCCAGTCTCTACATGGTGTCATGTTCAGTGCCAAGGTTATTGAGCCAAAGTGGTGCCCGGTAGGCATATGACCTCTGCCCTTGGGAGGTTCTGCAGCGAGGGATGGTGAGAACCTGAAGGTCAGAGTTCCTGGTGTGGTGTGGTGCTGTGAATAAGCTTAATAGGCTTGTGACTCCAGGAGGCTGAAGTCCGACTAGTGATTTTTTAGCTAAGAGGCAGATTTGGTATTGTATCCTGTTTTCAAGTTGTAGCCACCCGGCTTGCTCATAAAGGTCACATGTGTGCGTTAGTCAGGGGGAATTGGAGAGCAGTCTGCAGGCTTTATTTAGGGCTACTGCTATCCTACGTAGTGAGGTGGGAGTACCTGAGCTGTATGACCAATCCATAGTCGATGACAGAGACAACTGTGCTATGGATTGCGGTTTGGAGTGCTTCAGGTGTTAGGCATTTCTTGTGCCTGTGCAGGAGCCCAATTCTTATGTTGACTGTTTTGGCCACATTCTCAATGTGTTCTGCATAGGAGAGGGAACAGTCAAGCGTAACCCCCAGGTATTTGAATTGATCCACTTGTTCAAGTGAAACCTCTGCGCAGTTAGTGATGTTAAGTGATGCTTCTTTGTGTTTGCTTCTAGCACTGCTAAAAAGCATTACTTTTGTCTTTTTAAAGTTCAGAACCATCTTGTGGACTCTGAACCAAATAGTCAAATCTTCAGTTTGTTTAAAAGCATGTTGTAGCTGATAGTTTAGGGTGTGAGAGTCATGTTGAGAAGTAAAAATAGCAGCATCTGTATAGAGAAGTATCCGTTGGTCACACAATCGAGGTAGGCTATTTAGAAAGATGCTGAAAAGGAGGGGTCCTAGGATTGACCCCTGTGGGACCCCACAATGAACTGGCAGGGGCCCAGATGTGATGTTTCCAATCTTTACCTGTTGATAACGATCAGCTAGATAGCTTTTGAACCAGTTAGTAGCGGGTTAGAGGCCTATCGAGGTGAGCTGTTGAAGTAGTAGGGAGTGACTGACCATGTCAGAGACCTTTGTTAGATCAATAAAGGCAGTGCCAACAAGGTTACCTCTGGTCCAGTGAATTGTGTATGCAGCTGGTGAGCTCCAGAAAAGCTGTGAAGGTAATGTGCCCTTTCCGAAATCCATGTTGTTCCGGACACTGAATGTTGTATTTATTAAGGTATTTAACCAGCTGGTCTGACACTATGCTCTCCAGCGCGTTTGACAGTGGTGGAAGGATAGAAATAGATCTGTAATTGGCATGCAGTGCCCAGTCACCACTCTTGTGCACCGGAGTTACCAGGGCTGACTTCCAAGCTTGTAGGAATTGAGCCAGCTGCAAGGATAAGTTCAGCAGTTTAGTAATGGGAGCTAGGATTTCATCAAGTGCAAGGGAAATAAATTTGAGGTTGAGTGTGTCACCGCTTTTCCTGGATCTTCCAAGTACCTTACGAATGTACTTTTGCTTGTGTTGTAGTTGACAGATTGAAATAGAAGGAGGGGATGTTTGAGTGGGCCCTAGGCTTTGGCTTGAGCTTGGTTTGGTTTCTTCAAAAATTTGTTGGAAGTACACTGTTAAGGTCAGTAAATGCTTTGTTAAGCGTGTTGGCAATAGTCAGGGGGTCAAGGGTAGGGACACCATCGATGTTGAGCATCTGTGGAGCCTCTTTCTTGACTTTCCCTATTACATCTTTTAAGTTATTCAAAAACTTGTTTCCCCATGATGTTTGTAATGCTTCCTAAAATGTTTACTTTTGGCAGAGTGGATGGTCGCGGTGCAGTCATTCCGTAGTCTTCTGTATTCCTGGAAGTCCGATTGCTTGCCAGAGTTCTGTGCCCTATGCCACCAGTTGTCCCTGTTTTTATGCAGCCTAATAAGTCTGGTGTGATCCAGGGCTGTATCTTCCACGGATCTTTGTCCTCTGCATTGGGGCATGGCAGTCACAAGCAGCACTGAATTGTTTGATGAAGTACTGAGTGCAATGTCCATATCCTCCACTGTGTCAAGGGGCTCCAGTCAGTGTTGTGCAGCTGCTCCTTCAGGTACTCAGGTGACCCTTTTAGTTTGATTAGAGATTATTTGGGGTGTTGCATTTAATTTGTTGGTCCAGCTGCAGCTAACTGGAGAGTGGTCACTCAGTGAGTCTGGGTGTACTGTCACATTGGAGATATGATCAGACCATTGTGAGAATCCAGTCAAGTAGTGTGCTAGATCCAGTTTTGTAGTTTTGTTCTGGTGGGTGAGTCAACGAGTTGTGTAAGATGCAGTGCAGCTGTAGTGTCCTTATTGTGCCAGTCAGTGGTGCCAGCCAATTGATATTGAAGTCCCCTAGAATGATGGATTCAGAGTTGAGGTGCTGACATCTAATAACCTCCATGAGTTCTTCGAACCCTGGAAATTTCACTTCAGGAGGGATGTATACAGTAAGTATAGATAGTGCTTTATTGTGGGCCCCCAACAGAATTTTTATGGGGAGAATTTGTGCAGTACTGGTAAGGTGGGGTAAAGGAAGAGCAAACCCCTTTATTGAGTCTTTAATGTATAATGCACAGCCCCTCCTCTTTTGAGATCCTGTCATTCCTGAATAGTGTGTAACCAGGTGTCGAGACAGGGAATCCAGTGTTTTTGGAGTGAGCCACGTCTCAATGACTGCGAGTACGTCAGGGTTATGTTGTAATTTCCAGACTTGTGAGCAGTCTATATATTTGAGTAGACTGCAGATATTTATGTTGGCGAGTGTAATTGTTCCTTCCTTATTATTGTTACTTGACAATGCGACCCCAGTTGGGCTGGGATTTGGGAGTACATTGCCACAGTAATCCATGGTAGAGCTGAGGTGGCGGCACTTGGGTTGTCTAACAAGCACACCAGAAGGAGATGGCAGAGGAAAAATGCTGATGGTTAAATTACATCCAGAGGAAATGATGAGCTGTTGAGATCCAGGGTCACATAATACGTTAAAATTCCTGAAAGGTGATAAACTGTGGCCTGGGCATATGCAATGTGTGAAATCCTTTGTCTGTACGTTTCATTTGATCTTCAAAGTCCTCAGAGACAAGTACAGTACCTTGGGAGCAGATCAGACAGAAATGTTGATTCAGTCACAAAGTGTGTTTAATTTCTTGTTCTTTAAGGTCCACAAGTGCAGCTGCTTTAGGGTGGTCAGCGAAGATGTTGAAAATATTGTGACTCAGTTGGGACCCAGTATCGCCATGTTTGTTAGACTAGTTGTAAGACGTATGCTTCCTTAGGGAGGCTTCAAGAAAGTTGATTTAAAATTAAAAAGCTGATACCTGGTGATGATGTTTTGCAGAAATTCAATCCAGGAGACTTTCACCGATGTTGTTTGCAAGGATGGCACAGTGTAGTCCAAGCAGAAAAACATGTAAATGAACAAAAACTAACCTACAGACACAGACAAGCACAAACAGCCACCCACTCAGCCCAGGAGGAGGAACTAGGGTTTTAAATAGACCATATGACTAGCAGCATCCATACAGTCCAGCCTTATCCCACCTAGTATGTCTTTCATCCTAAAACAAAGCTTTGGAGCATGTATGGTAAAAATAAACCTTAATAAAATATATCATTTGAAAGGTTGAAATAGGCATTCCTGGGGTGCATAGATCATCCTATATAGAAACAGAGGTTGTATAGCATCATGCCTATGTACTGTTTCCTTGGGCTGATGAAAGGACAGTTTAAAAAAAACTGTTATTGTTGGGGCAGATCATGTTACAATCAATACTTTTAAAAATAAAAAAAGTTTTCCATTTGCCAAGCCTTTAGGTTTGTATGCCCCCCCACAAGAAGTCTTAGATGTGCTCCTGGCTCACTTGACACTGTACAACAGCTTCCAGAAGTGCAGATCTCCAGCTGATCACAGGGTGGGAGCTGAGAGTGTCTTTCTGCTTGACTCTGTTCACTGTCCTGTGGGTGATATTGAAAGTGTGGTGAGGTACTTGATGATGTTAACTGTTGTATGCAGAGCTAGGAGTTCTTGATTGAACATTTGCTGTTGTGGTATTTTCTGGTTCAGTGGGGTGGGGGCAGAAAGAGGAGGAGAGTGGCCATGGTACAAAACAATGGAGAGCATGCTGTGTGTGATGGCACTGCAGTCTTTTCTTTAGGGTTGCAGTGGGTGGATCCCTGCAGACCTCTTGCTTTGAGAAAAGGACTCTACATTCCTCGCATTCTTTGTGAACTAACAACATGATGGAGTTGCCCCATAGTCACCTCTGCACCCATAGTACTCGCTCGCACTGCACTATTTTTTTTTTCCCTCTACCCTCCTTGCTGCACCAGGATCCTCTTCTGGGATCCCTAGGTTGTATATGCTCTAGTCCGCCCCAGGTACCTCCCCTTCAGGTACCGGCAAGCCTGTCCCCATCCTGCCTCAGTTTGCCCCTCGGACAGAGAGGGACCTCCATTTCCTCTCTTAGTCCTTAAGTCTGTGTCGGAAGGCTCGCCAGCCCTTCTATGGAGCCTGGTTGTGGGTGTTCTCGGGTCGATCGGGTCCCGTCTACGGGAGCCTGGTGCAGGATTTTTCCATTTTTCTTGTCTCCCAGCCCTCAGGACATCCACACGCTAGGGAAGCCTAGGGGCGGAGCACATCGCGACATGCTGACGCCTCCCAGCCCCGGATAGATGTCCTCCACCCTGCTTGTGCAGTCTTGCTGCACCTCCACCTGTGGTCACCCAGGTGGCAGTATCGCAGCAGGACCTGGCATCCCACCCACCCGAGGAGGAGAGCAGCCACTGGGCGCTCAATCCTCCTCCCCAGCCAGTCCTCCAGCTGCCTGAGTCCGCCCCCAACGCGGTCGCTGGCGCGCCATGAGCAGTAGCCCTACTGCTGGCTGGGTAGGCCAGCCAGCACTGCACTGTTTTGATTTTACAAAAACATTGGGCATCCTGATCATGACACTGGGGATTGGGTACCGCAGTGTCCTCTTATGTAGGGGTGGGCAGTGGGGGTGGTGGGTGCTGAGGAGGGTTGGGTGGGGAATAAGTCTAACTTTAAAGAAAAATAGAAATGGCAGTCATGGCACACTCCACCAGAGTGCAAGATGGCCACCGCACTCTACTGTGCCATGCTAGCAATCACGCATGTGCAGTAGTCACGACCCAGACATCTTGCATATAGTCAGGCCAATGCTGTGACTGCTATTTCTGTTTTCCTAAAATTGGACTTATTCCCGCCACCTGACTCCTCATTCTCAGCACTTCACAAATATAAGAGTGACATTGCGGTGCCACTACCCATTGTCGTGAAATAGATGCCCCAACATTTTAGCGACCCCCACTACCACGCATGCACAGTTATTTCTTGTGTGTGTGTATGTGTTTTAAATATGTATATTGATATCACCCAACCCCCCCAAACATAAGAGTGACACTGGAAGTAGCAATTCCCCAGTGTCACGATGAGGAATCCTCCATGTTGTGTTATTTTTTTACAACCCTGCAAAATGAAAACCGTCCATCGATGTCTTTTGCAGCCGAAACTGCCTCCCAACCCTCCCACTCAGCACCCACCACCACACCCCCAAGACTCACTTACCCATCGGGGTCTAATACTGTAATCCTCTCTGGACGCAGACATGTCTTTACTCTTCAAAGCCCGGGCCTTGAACTGAAGAAACAGATATACGCTTCAATGTATTTCAGTAAGGTTTTGAACTCGTGCCATAACTTAACCATTTTGCATATTTTGGCCCACATTTTCAACACGCTTCTTTGGGACGCTACCTCATGAACAATTGCACTGCCATTTTGTAAATCTGTCCTAAAAGGTAATTTCACGGTCCCTGCTCAAAATCACCTTTCGGCCAAGAGTTGAACATTTTCTTTGCCCTTGTTCATGAGGTGGGGTCATAGGAAGACTATGCTGAAAATTTGGAGTAAAAATATTACAAAACAACAAAGTTGTGAGCCTACATTGAATTTTGCGAATGCAAGCTCGTAACTTTGGTAATTTTCAATATTTTCCCCCCAAATTCACAACATAGCCATATCTTTACAGCACCTCATGAGTGTGATAGCTGTCATTTTTCAAATCCTAGCCAAAATGTTTTTTTACATCCCTAAAGGTGATTTCATGGTTCCTGTGTGAAACCACCCTTCAGCAGGAGTTGAAAATTTTCTCTGCCTTTGTTCATGAGGTGGGGTCATAAGAAGACTATGCTGAAAACTTGGTGTGAAAATATTAAAAAATATATAGTTAGGATCCTACATTGAATTTTGCAAATGCAGGCTCATAACTTTGGTAATTTTCAAAATGTTTCCCTAGATTTACAAATATAGCTTCATCTTTACAGTACCTCATGAATGTGACAGCTGTCTTTTTCAAATCCTGGCCACAATTTTGAATGAAATCACCTCTTGGACAGGAGTAAAAATTTCTCTGACTTTTTTCATGAGGCAGGGTCATAAGAAGGCTATGTTTTACATTTGGTGTAAAAATGTTTAAAAAAAAAAAAAGGTATGGGGCTGTGTCGAATTTTGCAAATGCCAGCTCGTAACTTTGGTAATATTCAATCTTACTTCGAGAGGGCACTTGCAGTTGGTAATCGCCTTGAGGACTGTGCCTCTGGCATCAGGACCACAGGGAAACTTTAGCCAGAAGTGTCTGATGGGGATCAGCCACAAATGACACGTGACCAACATGAGCATGACCCTATATACTGTAGTGTTGTGCTCACGCCCACCTGCCTGCCAGTTATTTCCCACCATCGACCTGATCACATCAGACCTCACGGAGACCATACACTGCAGTTCGACTGCTGTTCAGATGAGTATCCATTTATTTCTTTATATTTTCAGAATTGTTTCTTATTTTTGTGCATGTTGTCATCGTTCAATGTCAAGCACAAGAACAAGTGTGCTTCATGTGGTGCGCAACTCCTGCACAAGGATTCGCACTCTCTTTGTCTCTTCTGCCTCGGCCTGGAGCACAGGGTTGAGGACTGTGAGGCCTGTGCCAGTTTCAACCCAGTCACATGGAAGTGCCACCAGCAGGCCCTCAAAGCTCACCTCCTGTAGCAACAAATCGCCACCATGGAGAAAGAACTCCAAAAACTTTGCAGCGCTTTATCCTCCCCCATTGAATCCAGGCACAAAAAGAAGGAGAAGCATCAGGACCAGGGCAGATCCCCGTCCTGCCCGAGGCTGCCTGCAGGACCCTCCGGCAAGTGGTGGTCCTGTTCCTCTGGGAAGTTGGATGCCATGGCCCAGCCTGCCCTGCCTAAGGAGCAGTCCTTGACCCCCCCCACTACCACTAGTTCTAGTGACCGCAGGCACCTCAGCTTCAGCTGAGGTCTTGGCCATGCTTAGACTCATCTCTTCTGCTGGGTCTATTGCACCAAGCGGGGTTGATAAGTCATTCACCAGGCCCTCTGATGACTGCTCAGGCTGTTCCATCCGGGCTCTGGGGATCCCAAGCCCACCTGGCTTCAACCAATAAGTCAGGCGTCAGCTTTTCCAATGTCCACACAGTCCTTACAGCTGATAAGTTGAGCGTTGGCTCTGCTGACATCCACTTTCGACCAACGGGCAATCCCATCCTTCCCCAAAGTTGTATCCACCAGGCCTCCCCATTACCACTGGAAATGGTTTCTCCACCCTCACCTATTCCAAGGGGACAGAGGATGAGGGGCCTCCAGCAGGTGGCTTCTCACCAAGCTCACCTCCATACCTGGAGTCAGGTGCCTCTGGCAACCCTAAAGGATCCCAGCCACCTGTTCCCCCATCAGAGGCTCCCCTGCCTCCACCATGTCTGCCGCCTGCCAGCCCGATGTCGGACCCAGTTCTGCTGAGCCCCTCAGATGCGGGATTCAGAGCCCCGCAGGGCCCCCTGTCAGGGTCCCCAGTGCTGCCGTTAGGCCTTATGCCTGGCCACCTTCTCTCAGTCCCTCCATCGGGCTACTTCCCATTGGGCCCTCCATCGGGTTACCCTTCATCAGGGTTCCTGCCATTCGGTTACCTGATGCCCCATTTTTAGGCATATAACCCTTCGGGCTATCCCTGTCAGGGTTTCATTTACCAGGGTACTCGCCTGCCTACTGTTTGCCGGGGAACTAAATGTCTCACTATCATAACGCCGGGCTTTCTGACAGGCTATATGCCAGCCTACCAGTCCCTTGCCATCCCATCAGTCTCCTTCTCCTCAGACCTGAATGGACTTCAGAGCCATTCCCAAGGCTCAGCTCATTTCAGAGCTGGACAGCCATCAGCATCTCAGAGAGGTCCCCAGGAGTCCAGGTGTCCAACACGCTAGGCCAGCACTGGCACCACAGCATCTCCCAATGTTGGCCACTCCAAAGGAGCCAGCATCCAGCTGGCTGCTAGACAGGCTGCCTCTGGATTCTCATGAACCGGCTTGTCCTGGTGCCCAGTCCTTGGATTTGGACCAGGACTCCGACTTGAACTCTTACTCATTGGTGGCCTCAGGCTTTGAAACCCCGCCCACTACTCCCCCCTGGCTGGAGACACATGAGGACTTGGCATCTACCATATGGATGATGTCCTCTTCAATCCCAGCAGTGGCCAAGAAGGCAGACTGTACTTACTGGACACCAGAGGGGAAAGACCACCAAAGTACCCACCCCAAGGCAGACTCAGTGATTATTGCAGCAGCCTATGACCAGTCGTCCAAGCTATGGCACATGAGCACCTCACCTCCTGACAAGGAATCGAGGCAGCTAGATCAATTCGGAAGGAATTTTTACTTTTCTTCCACATTGGCCATGAGGGCACTGAATTATGTGGGCCACATGCTGGTCTATCAAAAAATCACTGTTTGCCCAGCTGGAACCAGCCATAGAGGCTCTACAAGACTTTGGAATCAAAGTCCGTCCAAGTGGACTCCATCTGATCTGCCAAAGTGGCTTACAGGCATTCCCTCAGGGCCACATATGACACAGTGGACTTCTCAGCAGAGGAATTAGCCTCCAATGTTTCTCATGACTGAGGGTGTTGGGTCTGGCTCAAGATGTCAACGACCATCCAGGACGCCTTCTTTAGAGGCTCCATCCTGTTTGGAGAAGATGTGCAAGACATCATCACTAGCTTGCAAGACAAGGGCAAGCCTCTTCAGTCAGTGTATACCATGTACCGACCCAAGTTCTAGGCAAAGAAGCTTTTTTGTTGTCAAGGAAAAAGGCAGACGAAACAGCAGCAGGTGGACAGATGTCAACCCAAGTGTCGGGCTCTGTCGACCACAGCTACCCCTCCAACAAAAGTCCAGAGAACTTCAGGAGCAGCTCTACCCACCTCCCCGTCCCTCGTTTAACTCATGGTCCACCTTCCGTCCTCAGGGTCCATTGGAGGAGCCGGTGGGTTGAAGTTTCGCCTGTCATTTGCCAGGGTGGAGAGCAGTGACAACTGATCTTTGGGTCCTTCAGCTCAAAGAGCAAGGCCACACTCTGGAGTTCCTGGAAAACCCCATAGACAGGCCTCTGGTGCAGTCACACTATCCAAAGGCGCACATCCTTCTTCTTCAAGAGGAAATCCAGGCTCTGTTACACAAAGAATCAATAAAGCCTGTTCCATACCACCAGGAAGGAAAGGGGTATTACTCCCACTTCTTCCTGGTCCCCAAGAAGACGGAAGATCTGTGTCCAATTCTGGACCTCAGTGCTCTAAACCTGTACATAGAGTACAAAAGATTTTGAATGCTGACCTTCCCAGGTCTGCTTCCCTCCTGCACAAGGGACAGTAGCTCTGTGCTCTGGATATGCAGGATGCCTACCTGCATATTCCGATTTTCCAGGCCCATCATTGCTACCTCTGGTTCTCCTCTCAGAGGAACATTACCAATTCAAGGTCCTTCCTTTGGTCTGTCTTCGGCACCTCAGGTTTTCACTAAGTGCCTGGCAGTAGTGGCGGTGGACATGAGGCTTGGGGCCACTATGTCTTCCTCTACCTCGTGACTAGCTTCTGTCAGCCCGTCAAAGGCAGCAGCTGGAATTCTCCCTATCAGCTACCCTGGATCTCTTTACACAAGTTGAGGTCACTGTGAATTTCCAAAATCCCAACTTGCCCCTTCCCAACATCTCCAATTTATTGGAGCAGTGATGGATACTGTACTGGTATGGCTTTCTTCCCTCTAGACAGGGTGGACATCTTGTAGAGGCAGGCCCGTCTGGTGGACTTCAGCAGGAAGGTCTTGGCCAGGTCAATTCTTCGACTGTTGGGTTTGGTGGCAGCCATCCCACTGTTCCTTTAGCCAGGCTCCACATGCAAATTTCTGCAGTGGACACTCAAGGTACAGTGGGATCAGAGGCTGGATGACCTGGACCAGATGGTCACGGTCTCTGATTCGATGCAGAGTTATCTGTTGTGGTGGCAGGGTCTCTCAATCTCACCAAGGAGGTCATCTTTCAGTCCCCTCCTCCCTCCCAGACCCTTGACAACAGATACATCAGGGATGGCTGGGATGCCCACCTGGGGAGCCACAAAACTCAAGGTATGTGGACTCAAGCAGAGCTTTCTCTTCACATAAATGTATTGGAGATGAGGGTGGTGCTGTATGCCCTTCAGGTCTTTCAGCACCTGCTTCACCAGGGCACACTGTTAATCCAATTAGACAATTTGTGTGTAGTCTGGCATCTCAACAAGTAAGGAGGCACCTGCTCATACCCCCTATGCAGCGAGATGACGTGGGTGTGGAACTGGGCTGTTCTGCAGTTCACCTCACAGCTGTTCACATGCTGGGCATGTGAAATGTCCTAGCAGGCAGTCTCAGCCGCACCAGAGTAAGAGCCTGTGAGTGGGGGCTCAAACAAGAGGTGGTCAACCACATTTTTGACCTGAGAGGTCAGCTGGAATGGGATCTGTTCACCTCCCCATACAACGCAAAATTACCCAGATTTTGCTCACTCACTTCAGGGCAGGGTGTTTTTTGGTGAGACATGCTATCTCTTTGCTTGACAGCGAGGTTTTTTAACACCTTCCCTCTCTTTCCAGTTCTGCAGAGGGTGCTGCTCAAGCTTCAGGTGGAGGGGGCCAACATGGTTCTGATTGCCCTGTTTTGGCCCAGCCAAGTTTGGTTTCCTCTCCTTAAGCAGCTAGCAGTGGAACCCTTAGATCTTACGTTAAGTGGGAGCTCTTGCAGCAGGCTATTACAGTAAGGACTATGCCGCAGGCACTAGGACCCTCCAGTGAAACTTCTACCAGCAGTACACAGAAGGGACCACCCCCGATGCTGGCCCCACCCCGACGTCAGTCTGGGTACAAGAGGGGGCGGACCCAGTTCCACCTCAGTTCTTTCCCGTCGCGTCCTGCACGTGGAGAAGGAGAAGCAGCTTCTGCTTGCCAGTTGCAGCTAAATCTTCAAGGTACACCGACGTCAGTCCGCTGCCCGTTGGTTATTTTACCATTCTTTAGACGGTTTTTCATCCTTCTACCCCTTGCCGATGTCAGCTGTTGCCCGACGGTTTTCTGAGTTCGACGGATGTCTTCTCGGGTGTCGGGTTCTCCAGAGCACTTGAACAAGTGTGAGTGTGAGTGTGAGAGGGAGATCCCAGCCAAGGACAGCCATCGGCGGTGTGTTTTTTGCCTAGACCCGGACCACAACACTGTCAACTGCTCCGATTGCCAGGCTTTCACCAGCAGGACCCGCATCTGCCGCCTCAAGGTGCTAAAAGCCTACTTACTGGAGCAGAAAATGGATCTGCACTCCTCGGAGGGGAAACGGAAAGAAAACAAGAGCCATAGCAAAGACCGTAGTCAGTCCCGGCATTCACAGCCCTCTCCGAAAAAGGCCCATCCCTCGGGTTCTGGAGAGCACCCAAAATCTTGTCAGACCAAGGCCAGCCCCTCAGGAGAGAAGCCGGCTAAGCCTAAGGTGACCCCGCTAAGGGTCACCACTAAGCCCTTAGAGGTGCCTGCTTCAGCCCCACCTCACAAGGCACCGGCACCGCCTGCTAAAGGTATGCCTCTGGGCCAAGGACTCTCCGGTGCCCTAAGCGGCACCCCATCATGAATACCAGCACCGATGCGGTCGAAGGAGCAAAGGCCGCAGGAGCAGCAGTGGAAGAGCCGACGTCCCCGTTGCCCAAGTCCTCCTCCCCCCTGGGCACCCAGGAGGGTCCTGCTTTGCGCCCCGACGTCCCGGAGACTTCCTTCCCGAGACAGGCAGCTGAGATCTTCATAAAGGATGAGCTCCAGAATCTGTTTTCCTTCTGGTGGGGGCAGGTCCATAAGCGGTCCTCCCCGTCGATCGCCCAGACACCATTTCTGGACCCAGAGGAAAAACCACAGCCGGGAGGTGAGTCTTCCCCCGGGGAAGTGATGTGTTGTTGGTGAAGCTGTTTGAATTGGAGTCCTGTTTCTTTGAGTAGCAAACCTATTTTGGGGGCTTTGAGTAGAACTGTGATTCACTGTTGCTGACTTCACTAGCTGCAAAGTTTGAGTGCAGAGTGAGGGAAGGGTACTAATGGTCTGACCAGAGGCCTCAGCTACCTGATTGTTTCTGGAAGACTTGGGCTGGTCCCACCCTTGGTCATTATTTCCTTTATACCAGGGTTCTGACATCACTTCCTCAAACAGCCAAAGGATATGCACCTGTCATAGCAAAAGCAGACATCCAGGAAAGGAACAGCAGCAAGTGAAGAGGTGACTGCTTTCTCAGTGGAAGGGAAGTAAATGCAAATCTAGAGCTTTCATTATTACTTCTTCGCATTGATATTGCATTGGGAGAAGGAGGAGGAGTAGGAGTTTGAAGAAGGTTGTGCAATGGCTACTTAAAGTCTGTTTTTGAGTGTGGATAGGAAGGATAGGAATATAAAAAGCAGTTGCTCAATATATCTAAACGTGTGCAACAAAGGAGGTAAGGGAAATAAAGAAAATGTTTTGCACTGATAGAGGAGGGAGAGGGGAGACTTGGGGGAGTGTTTGGTATCCTGCATCTGGAAGGGTGGGGGGTCGCTGGTGGGCAACGACAGCAATGGGTAGGGTGGTAGGCTGCAACAACTGTGGTGCACCAATCTTTCTAAAATTGCCTGGAGTGTGGGAGGATATTTAGTGTAACCACCTAGAAAAACTTAGAAAGAAGATTAAGGGTCTGCAGGAGGAACTAAGACAGGCAAGGCAGATTGGGGTGGGTTAGACCCAACTGGAGGGAGGAAGAAGGGGAGATGAGGGAGGGCGATTTGGGCCAACAGTGGTGAGGAGAGGGTCAGAAGAAGGGAAGGAGACAAGGGGCCCAGGCCAGGAAGAACGAATTGACGGGGAAACCAGGTCAGGAGACAAAAGACAAATGGAAGGAGGAGATGAGGAGGAAGGAAAGGGAAAGGAAAGAAGAGAGAAGATGGAAGAAATGAGAGGAAGGTGGAGGAGAATGGATGGAATGGATAAATGGATCAAATGGAATGGAATGGAAGGAGAATAGTGGAAGAAGGAATGGATGGAAATGAATGGAATGGAAGGGAGGAATGGAAGGAATGAACAGCAGAAAGGGGTGACAGTGTGTTCTGAAATATGCTAGAAGGGGTAGGGACAAGCCTCATTTAATTATACATCTTGGGACAAACGACCTGGCTGACAAGACAGTAGATACAGTCCAGAGGAGGTTTGAGGAACTAGCACACTATGTGAGGGGGCAGGAAGATCAGTAACTTTTTCAGAGATACTCCGTGCCAAAGGCAAGCACAACAAGAAAGCTGAGAATAGAGGAATTTAACGGATGGCTAAGAACCTGGTGTTGTGCTAAAGGGTATGGGCTGTTGGGGGGGGGAGGGACCTGGGAGGACAGTAGTCTCTATGCCAAGGACAGACTACACTTGAGTGAGGAGGGAAAGAAAGTGTTGAAACAGAGGATGGAGGAGTACATAGAGGAAGTTGGGAATTTAAACTAGGAGTGGGGGGTGGCAGTTGGGGAAGAGATATGCAGAGACCACAGGTTGGGAAACCATATGAGCTTACCCCCCATAACAGTGACAAAGGACAAATGGCAAGTACTGTTGGTGATGCTAGGAAAGGAGGGCAGGATGGAGGGGAAGGGTGGAAGGTGGTTACCCTTAATGCTAGGAGCCTTGGGAGGAAAACTGCAGAGTTACAGGTTCTCATGGCAGAGGGAGAGGTGGACATTGCAGCCATCACGGAAACATGGGCCACCCAATACAATGACTGGGACCTGTCTGTACCAGGGTACAGGTTATTTCGTAGGGACAGGGTGATTGGGAAAGGAGGGGGTGGCACTATATGTGAAGGAAGGACTGAAGTGTGTAAGGGAGGAAGGGGAGGAGGGTAGTATGGAGTCACTTTGATTAAATCCAGGATTCCAAGAATAGGATTCTTAGAATGGGAGTGGGGCAGGCCACCATCTCAGACGGAGGAGTTAGACAGGGAACTAGCGGACAGATCAGGAGGACCTGCAGAAGGGTATGTGGTGATTGTGGGGACTTCAACATGCCAGGAGTGGACTGGAGCACCCCAACAACCAGGAACAGAAGGGAGCAGGTACTGCTGGATGCCTTCCAGGACAGCTTCCTGCTGCAAATGGTCAGTGAACCAACCAGGTTAGGGAAATACCTTGACCTTGTGCTGGCAAATGGGGACTTGTGAGAGAACTTACAGTGGAGGAACCACTGTCAGGAGTGACCACCACCAGTATGGCTCACATTGGATATGGGCAAGGAAGGAGGGAATCTGGCACAATAGTGCTGGACTTCAGGAGGGCCAACTTTGGGAGGATGGGGAAGTGGTAAAAGGGTACCTGGCCAGAATTCAATCTAGTATGGACACTAACCAGAGGTGGGAGCTCATAAAGTTGGGATAGTGGAGGCAACCAAAACCTGCTGCAAAGCCCAGAGCAAGAAGGCTAGGGCTAAGAAACCGATCTGGTTGAGCAAGGAGGTCATGGAAAAGGTAAGGAGGAAAAGAGCTGCCTTTAGGAAGTACAAGAAAACAGGGAGGGGAGGACAGGGAGGAGTACTTGACAGAATCGAAGGAGGTGACAAGGGCAGTAAGGGGAGCCAAAGCATCTACGGAACTCAGGCTGGCACAAGGCATTAAGAAGGGGGAGAAGGACTTCTTTAGTACATCAGGGAGAAAAGGAGCTGTAAGGACCACATAGTAAGGATTAGGAAGGAGGGGGGTTGGGTGGAAGCAGGGTGCGATAAGGCAGAAGCACTAAATGAGTACTTCTGCTCAGTATTTACTAAAGAGAAGAGGGGGTGACACCCAAGGTGGGAGAAATGGCAGAAGCAGGGGGAAGTGGTGACAGATGGGGAAATCATGGAGAGCAGAGTTTGAGAGGGTTTGAAGGCACTGAGGGTGGACAAGGCACCAGGCCCAGATGGCATCCACCCCAGGGTACTGAAGGAGCTGGCAGAGGTCCTTGCAGGACCTTTGGCAGACCTATTTAATGCCTCACTACATTCGGGTGTGTACCTCAGGACGGGTGTGTATGGAGTAATTAGAAAGTACAGTTACAGGAGCTTTTCTTCAGTAGGTGTTGTCTTAGCTTGGTCTTGAAAAGCCCCAGTCTCTACATGGTGTCATGTTCAGTGCCAAGGTTATTGAGCCAAAGTGGTGCCCGGTAGGCATATGACCTCTGCCCTTAGGGAGGTTCTGCAGCGAGGGATGGTGAGAACCTGAAGGTCAGAGTTCCTGGTGTGGTGTGGTGCTGTGAATAAGCTTAATAGGCTTGTGACTCCAGGAGGCTGAAGTCCGACTAGTGATTTTTTAGCTAAGAGGCAGATTTGAAGGTATTGTATCCTGTTTTCAAGTTGTAGCCACCCGGCTTTGCTCATAAAAGGTCACATGTGTGCGTGGTCAGGGGAATTGGAGAGCAGTCTGCAGGCTTTATTAGGGCTACTGCTATCCCTATCGTAGTGAGGTGGGAGTACCTGAGCTGTATGACCAATCCATAGTCGATGACAGAGACAACTGTGCTATGGATTGCGGTTTGGAAGTGCACTTCAGGTGTTAGGCATTTCTTGTGCCTGTGCAGGAGCCAATTCTTATGTTGACTGTTTTGGCCACATTCTCAATGTGTTCTGCATAGGAGAGGAACAGTCAGCGTAACCCCAGGTATTTGAATTGATCCACTTGTTCAGTGAAACCTCTCGCGCAGTTAGTGATGTTAAGTGATGCTTCTTTGTGTTTGCTTCTAGCACTGCTAAAAAGCATTACTTTTGTCTTTAAAGTTCAGAACCATCTTGTGGACTCTGAACCAAATAGTCAAATCTTCAGTTTGTTTAAAAGCATGTTGTAGCTGATAGTTTAGGGTGTGAGAGTCATGTTGAGAAGTAAAATAGCAGCATCTGTATAGAGAAGTATCCGTTGGTCACACAATCGAGGTAGGCTATTTAGAAAGATGCTGAAAAGGAGGGGTCCTAGGATTGACCCCTGTGGGACCCCACAATGAACTGGCAGGGGCCCAGATGTGATGTTTCCAATCTTTACCTGTTGATAACGATCAGCTAGATAGCTTTTGAACCAGTTAGTAGCGGGGTTAGAGAGGCCTATCGAGGTGAGCTGTTGAAGTAGTAGGGAGTGACTGACCATGTCAGAGACCTTTGTTAGATCAATAAAGGCAGTGCCAACAAGGTTACCTCTGGTCCAGTGAATTGTGTATGCAGCTGGTGAGCTCCAGAAAAGCTGTGAAGGTAATGTGCCCTTTCGAAATCCATGTTGTTCCGGACACTGAATGTTGTATTTATTAAGGTATTTAACCAGCTGGTCTGACACTATGCTCTCCAGCGCGTTTGACAGTGGTGGAAGGATAGAAATAGATCTGTAATTGGCATGCAGTGCCCAGTCACCACTCTTGTGCACCGGAGTTACCAGGGCTGACTTCCAAGCTTGTGGGAATTGAGCCAGCTGCAAGGATAAGTTCAGCAGTTTAGTAATGGGAGCTAGGATTTCATCAAGTGCAAGGGAAATAAATTTGAGGTTGAGTGTGTCACCGCTTTTCCTGGATCTTCCAAGTACCTTACGAATGTACTTTTTTGCTTGGTTGTAGTTGACAGATTGAAATAGAAGGGAGGGGGATGTTTGAGTGGGCCCTAGGCTTTGGCTTGAGCTTGGTTTGGTTTCTTCAAAAAAATTTGTTGGAAGTACACTGTTAAGGTCAGTAAATGCTTTGTTAAACGTGTTGGCAATAGTCAGGGGGTCAAGGGTAGGGACACCATCGATGTTGAGCATCTGTGGAGCCTCTTTCTTGACTTTCCCTATTACATCTTTTAGGTTATTCCAAAAAAACTTGTTTCCCCATGATGTTTGTAATGCTTCCCTAAAATGTTTACTTTTGGCAGAGTGGATGGTCCGGGTGCAGTCATTCCGTAGTCTTCTGTATTCCTGGAAGTCCGATTGCTTGCCAGAGTTCTGTGCCCTATGCCACCAGTTGTCCCTGTTTTTTATGCAGCCTATTAAGTCTGGTGTGATCCAGGGGCTGTATCTTCCACGGATCTTTGTCCTCTGCATTGGGGCATGGCAGTCACAAGCAGCACTGAATTGTTTGATGAAGTACTCGAGTGCAATGTCCATATCCTCCACTGTGTCAAGGGGGCTCCAGTCAGTGTTGTGCAGCTGCTCCTTCAGGTACTCCAGGTGACCCCTTTTTAGTTTACGATTAGAGATTATTTGGGGGTGTTGCATTTAATTTGTTGGTCCAGCTGCAGCTAACTGGAGAGTGGTCACTCAGTGAGTCTGGGTGTACTGTCACATTGGAGATATGATCCGGGCCATTTGTGAGAATCCAGTCAAGTAGTGTGCTAGATCCAGTTTTGTAGTTTTGTTCTGGTGGGTGAGTCAACGAGTTGTGTAAGATGCAGTGCAGCTGTAGTGTCCTTATATGTGCCAGTCAGTGGTGCCAGCCAATTGATATTGAAGTCCCCTAGAATGATGGATTCAGAGTTGAGGTGCTGACATCTAATAACCTCCATGAGTTCTTCGAACCCTGGAAATTTCACTTCAGGAGGGATGTATACAGTAAGTATAGATAGTGCTTTATTGTGGGCCCCCAACAGAATTTTTATGGGGAGAATTTGTGCAGTACTGGTAAGGTGGGGTAAAGGAAGAGCAAACCCCTTTATTGAGTCTTTAATGTATAATGCACAGCCCCCTCCTCTTTTTGAGATCCTGTCATTCCTGAATAGTGTGTAACCAGGTGTCGAGACAGTGGAATCCAGTGTTTTTGGAGTGAGCCACGTCTCAATGACTGCGAGTACGTCAGGGTTATGTTGTAATTTCCAGACTTGTGAGCAGTCTATATATTTGAGTAGACTGCAGATATTTATGTTGGCGAGTGTAATTGTTCCTTCCTTATTATTGTTACTTGACAATGCGACCCCAGTTGGGCTGGGATTTGGAGATACATTGCCACAGTAATCCATAGTAGAGCTGAGGTGGCGCACTTGGGTTGTCTAACAAGCACACCAGAAGGAGATGGCAGAGGAAAAATGCTGATGGTTAAATTACATCCAGAGGAAATGATGAGCTGTTGAGATCCAGGGTCACATAATACGTTAAAATTCCTGAAAGGTGATAAACTGTGGCCTGGGCATATGCAATGTGTGAAATCCTTTTGTCTGTACGTTTCATTTGATCTTCAAAGTCCTCAGAGACAAGTACAGTACCTTGGGAGCAGATCAGACAGAAATGTTGATTCAGTCACAAAGTGTGTTTAATTTCTTTGTTCTTTAAGGTCCACAAGTGCAGCTGCTTTAGGAGTGGTCAGACGAAGATGTTGAAAATGTTGACTCAGTTGCAGGACCCAGTATCGCCATGTTTGTTAGACTAGTTGTAAGACGTATGCTTCCTTAGGGAGGCTTCAAGAAAGTTGATTTAAAATTAAAAAGCTGATACCTGGTGATGATGTTTTGCAGAAATTCAATCCAGGAGACTTTCACCGATGTTGTTTGCAAGGATGGCACAGTGTAGTCCAAGCAGAAAAACATGTAAATGAACAAAAACTAACCTACAGACACAGACAAGCACAAACAGCCACCCACTCAGCCCCAGGAGGAGGAACTAGGGTTTTAAATAGACCATGCCAGCCAACGGCATCCATACAGTCCAGCCTTATCCCACCTAGTATGTCTTTTCATCCTAAAAACAAAGCTTTGGAGCATGTATGGTAAAAAATAAACCTTAATAAAATATATCATTTGAAAGGTTGAAATAGGCATTCCTGGGGTGCATAGATCATCCTATATAGAAACAGAGGTTGTATAGCATCATGCCTATGTACTGTTTCCCTTGGGCTGATGAAAGGACAGTTTAAAAAAAAAACTGTTATTGTTGGGGCAGATCATGTTACAATCAATACTTTTAAAAATAAAAAAAAAGTTTTCCATTTGCCAAGCCCCTTAGGTTTGTATGCCCCCCCCCCCACAAGAAGTCTTAGATGTGCTCCTGGCTCACTTGACACTGTACAACAGCTTCCAGAAGTGCAGATCTCCAGCTGATCACAGGGTGGGAGCTGAGAGTGTCTTTCTCTGCTTGACTCTGTTCACTGTCCTGTGGGTGATATTGAAAGTGTGGTGAGGTACTTGATGATGTTAACTGTTGTGTATGCAGAGCTAGGAGTTCTTGATTGAACATTTGCTGTTGTGGTATTTTCTGGTTCAGTGGGGGGTGGGGGCAGAAAGGAGGAGAGTGGCCATGGTACAAAACAATGGAGAGCATGCTGGTGTGATGGCACTGCAGTCTTTTCTTTAGGGTTGCAGTGGGTGGATCCCTGCAGACCTCTTGCTTTGAGAAAAGGACTCTACATTCCTCGCATTCTTTGTGAACTAACAACATGATGGAGTTGCCCCATAGTCACCTCTGCACCCATAGTACTCGCTCGCACTGCACTATTTTTTTTTTCCCTCTACCCTCCTTGCTGCACCAGGATCCTCTTCTGGGATCCCTAGGTTGTGTATGCTCCCGTAGTCCCGCCCCAGGTACCTCCCTTCAGGTACCGGCAAGCCTGTCCCCATCCTGCCTCAGTTTGCCCCTCGGACAGAGAGGGGGACCTCCATTTCCCTCTCTTAGTCCTTAAGTCTGTGTCGGAAGGCTCGCCAGCCCCTTCTATGGAGCCTGGTTGTGGGTGTTCTCGGGTCGATCGGGTCCCGTCTACGGGAGCCTGGTGCAGGATTTTTCCATTTTTCTTGTCTCCCAGCCCTCAGGACATCCCACACGCTTAGGAAGCCTAGGGCGGAGCACATCGCGACATGCTGACGCCTCCCAGCTCCGGATAGATGTCCCTCCACCTTGCTTGTGCAGTCTTGCTGCACTCCACCTGTGGTCACCCAGGTGGCAGTATCGCAGCAGGACTCCATCCCACCCCACCGGAGGAGGAGAGCAGCCACTGGGCGCTCAATCCTCCTCCCCAGCCAGTCCTCCAGCTGCCTGAGTCCTGCCCCTCAACGCGGTCGCTGGCGCCATGAGCAGTAGCCCTACTGCTGCGCTGGTGGGCCAGCCAGCACTGCACTGTTTTGATTTTACAAAAACATTGGGCATCCTGATCATGACACTGGGGATTGGGTACCGCAGTGTCTCTTATGTTGAGGGGTGGGCAGTGGGTGAGTGGGTGCTGAGGAGGGTTGGTGGGGGATAAGTCTAGCTTTAAAGAAAATAGAAATGGCAGTCATGGCACACTCCACCAAGTGCAAGATGGCCACCGCACTCTACTGTGCACGCTAGCAGTCACGCATGTGCAGTAGTGTATGGCAGACATCTTGTATGCGTGGAGAGTGTCTGACTGCCATTTCTGTTTTTCCTTAAATTGACTTATCTCGCTACCTGACCCTCATTCTCTGAGCACCCCCACAAATATAAGAGGGACATCATGGGGTGCCTACTAATTTATTGTCGTGGAATAGATGCCCTAACATTTTAGCATGACTTCTACTACTAATGCATGCATAGTTATTTCTTGTGTGTGTGTATGTGTTTTGTGAAATATATATATTGATATCACCCAACCCCCAACATAAGAGTGACACTGGAAGTAGCAATTCCCCAGTGTCACGATGAGGAATCCTCCATGTTGTGTTATTTTTTTACAACCCTGCAAAATGAAAACCGTCCATCGATGTCTTTTGCAGCCGAAACTGCCCCCCAACCCTCCCACTCAGCACCCACCACCCCACACCCCCAAGACCTTACTTACCCATCGGGGGTCTAATACTGTAATCCTCTCTGGACCGCAGACATGTCTTTACTCTTCAAAGCCGGGCCTTGAACTGAAGAAACAGATATGCGCTTCAATGTATTTCAGTAAGGTTTTGAACTTCGTGCCATAACTTAACCATTTTTGCATATTTTTGGCCCACATTTTCAACACGCCTTCTTTGGGACGCTACCTCATGAACAATTGCACTGCCATTTTGTAAATCTGTCCTAAAAGGTAATTTCACGGTCCCTGCTCAAAATCACCTTTCGGCCAAGAGTTGAACATTTTCTTTGCCCTTGTTCATGAGGTGGGGTCATAGGAAGACTATGCTGAAAATTTGGAGTAAAAATATTACAAAACAACAAAGTTGTGAGCCTACATTGAATTTTGCGAATGCAAGCTCGTAACTTTGGTAATTTTCAATATTTTCCCCCCAAATTCACAACATAGCCATATCTTTACAGCACCTCATGAGTGTGATAGCTGTCATTTTTCAAATCCTAGCCAAAATGTTTTTTTACATCCCTAAAGGTGATTTCATGGTTCCTGTGTGAAACCACCCTTCAGCAGGAGTTGAAAATTTTCTCTGCCTTTGTTCATGAGGTGGGGTCATAAGAAGACTATGCTGAAAACTTGGTGTGAAAATATTAAAAAATAATATAGTTAGGATCCTACATTGAATTTTGCAAATGCAGGCTCATAACTTTGGTAATTTTCAAAATGTTTACCCCAGATTTACAACATAGCTTCATCTTTACAGTACCTCATGAATGTGACAGCTGTCTTTTTTCAAATCCTGGCCACAATTTTTGAATGAAATCACCTCTTGGACAGGAGCTAAAAAATTTCTCTGACTTTTTTCATGAGGCAGGGTCATAAGAAGGCTATGTTTTACATTTGGTGTAAAAATGTTTAAAAAAAAAAAAAAGGTATGGGGCTGTGTCGAATTTTGCAAATGCCAGCTCGTAACTTTGGTAATATTCAATCTTACTTCGAGAGGGCACTTGCAGTTGGTAATCAGCTTGAGGACTGTGCCTCTGGCATCAGGACCACAGGGAAACTTTAGCCAGAAGTGTCTGATGGGGGATCAGCCACACAATGACACGTGACCAACATGAGCATGACCCTATATACTGTAGTGTGTGGTCACAACGCCCACCTGCCTGCCAGTTATTTCCCACCATCGACCTGATCACATCAGACCTTACGGAGACCATACACTGCAGTTCGACTGCTGTTCAGATGAGTATCCATTTATTTCTTTATATTTTCAGAATTGTTTCTTATTTTTGTGCATGTTGTCATCGTTCAATGTCAAGCACAAGAACAAGTGTGCTTCATGTGGTGCGCAACTCCTGCACAAGGATTCGCACTCTCTTTGTCTCTTCTGCCTCGGCCTGGAGCACAGGGTTGAGGACTGGGGCCTGTGCCAGTTTCAACCCAGTCACATGGAGTGCCACCAGCAGGCCTCAAAGCTCACCTCCTGTAGCAACAAATCGCCACCATGGAGAAAGAACTCCAAAAACTTTGCAGCGCTTTATCCTCCCCCATTGAATCCAGGCACAAAAAGAAGGAGAAGCATCAGGACCAGGGCAGATCCCCGTCCTGCCCGAGGCTGCCTGCAGGACCCTCCGGCAAGTGGTGGTCCTGTTCCTCTGGGAAGTTGGATGCCATGGCCCAGCCTGCCCTGCCTAAGGAGCAGTCCTTGACCCCCCCCACTACCACTAGTTCTAGTGACCGCAGGCACCTCAGCTTCAGCTGAGGTCTTGGCCATGCTTAGACTCATCTCTTCTGCTGGGTCTATTGCACCAAGCGGGGTTGATAAGTCATTCACCAGGCCCTCTGATGACTGCTCAGGCTGTTCCATCGGGCTCTGGGGATCCCAAGCCCACCTGGCTTCAACCAATAAGTCAGGCGTCAGCTTTTCCAATGTCCACACAGTCCTTACAGCTGATAAGTTGAGCGTTGGCTCTGCTGACATCCACTCGACCAACCGGGCAATCCCATCCTTCCCCAAAGGATTGTGTCCACCAGGCCTCCCCCCATTACCACTGGAAATGGTTTCTCCACCCTCACCTATTCCAAGGGGACAGAGGATGAGGGGCCTCCAGCAGGTGGCTTCTCACCAAGCTCACCTCCATACCTGGAGTCAGGTGCCTCTGGCAACCCTAAAGGATCCCAGCCACCTGTTCCCCATCAGAGCTCCCTGCCTCCACCATGTCTGCCGCCTGCCAGCCCGATGTGGACCCAGTTCTGCTGAGCCCATGAATGCGGGATTCAGAAACCCCATGAAACCCCTGTCAGGTCCCCAATTGCTGCCGTTGGGCCTTATGCCTGGCCACCTTCTCTCAGTCCTCCATCGGGCTACTTCCCATTGGGCCCTCCATCGGTTACCCTTCATCAGGGTTCCTGCCATTCGGTTACCTGATGCCCCATTTTAGAGCATATAACCCTTGGGCTATCCCTGTCAGGGTTTCATTTACCAGGGTACTGCCTGCCTACTGTTTGCCGGGGAACTAAATGTCTCACTATCATAACGCTGGCTTTCTACAGGCTATATGCCAGCCTACCAGTCCCTTGCCATCCCATCAGTCTCCTTCTCCTCAGACCTGAATGGACTTCAGAGCCATTCCCAAGGCTCAGCTCATTTCAGAGCTGGACAGCCATCAGCATCTCAGAGAGGTCCCCAGGAGTCCAGGTGTCCAACACGCTAGGCCAGCACTGGCACCACAGCATCTCCCAATGTTGGCCACTCAAAGGAGCCAGCATCCAGCTGGCTGCTAGGACAGGCTGCCTCTGGATTCTCATGAACCGCTTGTCCTGGTGCCCAGTCCTTGATTTGACCAGGACTCGACTTGAACTCTTACTCATTGGTGGCCTCAGGCTTTGAAACCCGCCCACTACTCCCCTGGCTGGAGCACATGAGGACTTGGCATCTACCATATGGATGATGTCTCTTCAATCCCAGCAGTGGCCAAGAAGGCAGACTGTACTTACTGGACACCAGAGGGAAAGACCACCAAAGTACCCACCCCAAGGCAGACTCAGTGATTATTGCAGCAGCCTATGACCAGTCGTCAAGCTATGGCACATGAGCACCTCACCTCCTGACAAGGAATCGAGGCAGCTAGATCAATTCTGGAAGGAATTTTTACTTTTCTTCCACATTGGCCATGAGGGCACTGAATTAGGGGCCACATGCTGGTCTATCAAAAATCACTGTTTGCCCAGCTGGAACCAGCCATAGAGGCTCTACAAGACTTTGGAATCAAAGTCCGTCCAAGTGGACTCCATCTGATCTGCCAAAGTGGCTTACAGGCATTCCCTCAGGGCCACATATGACACAGTGGACTTCTCAGCAAGGGAATTAGCCTCCAATGTTTCTCATGACTGAGGGTGTTGGGTCTGGCTCAAGATGTCCAAACGACCATCCAGGACGCCTTCTTTAGAGGCTCCATCCTGTTTGGAGAAGATGTGCAAGACATCATCACTAGCTTGCAAGACAAGGGCAAGCCTCTTCAGTCAGTGTATACCATGTACCGACCCAAGTTCTAGGCAAAGAAGCTTTTTTGTTGTCAAGGAAAAAGGCAGACGAAACAGCAGCAGGTGGACAGATGTCAACCCAAGTGTCGGGCTCTGTCGACCACAGCTACCCCTCCAACAAAAGTCCAGAGAACTTCAGGAGCAGCTCTACCCACCTCCCCTGCCTCCTCGTTTAACTCATGGTCCACCTTCCGTCCCTCAGGGTCCATTGGAGAGCCGGTGGGTTGAAGTTCGCCTGTCATTTGCCAGGGTGGAGAGCAGTGACAACTGATCTTTGGGTCCTTCAGCTCAAAGAGCAAGGCCACACTCTGGAGTTCCTGGAAACCCCATAGACAGGCCTCTGGTGCAGTCACACTATCCAAAGGCGCACATCCTTCTTCTTCAAGAGGAAATCCAGGCTCTGTTACACAAAGAATCAATAAAGCCTGTTCCATACCACCAGGAAGGAAAGGGGTATTACTCCCACTTCTTCCTGGTCCCCAAGAAGACGGAAGATCTGTGTCCAATTCTGGACCTCAGTGCTCTAAACCTGTACATAGAGTACAAAAGATTTTGAATGCTGACCTTCCCAGGTCTGCTTCCCCTCCTGCACAAGGGACAGTAGCTCTGTGCTCTGGATATGCAGGATGCCTACCTGCATATTCCCGATTTTCCAGGCCCATCATTGCTACCTCTGGTTCTCCTCTCAGAGGGAACATTACCAATTCAAGGTCCTTCCCTTTGGTCTGTCTTCGGCACCTCAGGTTTTCACTAAGTGCCTGGCAGTAGTGGCGGTGGACATGAGGCGTTGGGGCCACTATGTCTTCCTCTACCTCGACGACTGGCTTCTGTCAGCCCCCGTCAAGGCAGCAGCTGGAATTCTCCCTATCAGCTACCCTGGATCTCTTTACACAAGTTGAGGTCACTGTGAATTTCCAAAAATCCCAACTTGCCCCTTCCCAACATCTCCAATTTATTGGAGCAGTGATGGATACTGTACTGGGTATGGCTTTCTTCCCTCTAGACAGGGTGGACATCTTGTAGAGGCAGGCCCGTCTGGTGGACTTCAGCAGGAAGGTCTTGGCCAGGTCAATTCTTCGACTGTTGGGCCTTATGGTGGCAGCCATCCCCACTGTTCCTTTAGCCAGGCTCCACATGCAAATTTCGCAGTGGACACTCAAGGTACAGTGGGATCAGAGGCTGGATGACCTGGACCAGATGGTCACGGTCTCTGATTCGATGCAGAGTTATCTGTTGTGGTGGCAGGGTCTCTCCAATCTCACCAAGGAGGTCATCTTTCAGTCCCCTCCTCCCTCCCAGACCCTTGACAACAGATACATCAGGGATGGCTGGGATGCCCACCTGGGGAGCCACAAAACTCAAGGTATGTGGACTCAAGCAGAGCTTTCTCTTCACATAAATGTATTGGAGATGAGGGTGGTGCTGTATGCCCTTCAGGTCTTTCAGCACCTGCTTCACCAGGGCACACTGTTAATCCAATTAGACAATTTGTGTGTAGTCTGGCATCTCAACAAGTAAGGAGGCACCTGCTCATACCCCCTATGCAGCGAGATGACGTGGGTGTGGAACTGGGCTGTTCTGCAGTTCACCTCACAGCTGTTCACATGCTGGGCATGTGAAATGTCCTAGCAGGCAGTCTCAGCCGCACCAGAGTAAGAGCCTGTGAGTGGGGGCTCAAACAAGAGGTGGTCAACCACATTTTTGACCTGAGAGGTCAGCTGGAATGGGATCTGTTCACCTCCCCATACAACGCAAAATTACCCAGATTTTGCTCACTCACTTCAGGGCAGGGTGTTTTTGGTGAGATGCTATCTCTTTGCTTGACAGCGAGGTTTTTAACACCTTCCTCTCTTTCCAGTTCTGCAGAGGGTGCTGCTCAAGCTTCAGGTGGAGGGGCCAACATGGTTCTGATTGCCCTGTTTTGGCCCAGCCAAGTTTGGTTTCCTCTCCTTAAGCAGCTAGCAGTGGAACCCTTAGATCTTACACGTTAAGTGGGAGCTCTTGCAGCAAGCTATTACAGTAAGGACTATGCACGACACTAGGACCCCCAGTGAAACTTCTACCAGCAGTACACAGAAGGACCACCCCGATGCTGGCCCCACCCGGCGTCCAGTCTGGGTACAAGAAGCGGACCAGTTCCCTCAGTTCTTTCCTTGTACTGACTGGAGAAGGAGAAGCAGCTTCTGCTTGCCAGTTGCAGCTAAATCTTCAAGGTACACCGACGCCAGTCCGCTGCCCGTTGGTTATTTTACCATTCTTAGACGGTTTTTCATCCTTCTACCCCGCCGATGTCAGCTGTTGCCCGACGGTTTTCTGAGTTCGACGATGTCTTCGGTGTCGGGTTCTCCAGAGCACTTGAACAAGTGTGAGTGTGAGGGAGAGGGAGATCCCAGCCAAGGACAGCCATCGGCGGTGTGTTTTTGCCTAGACCCGACCACAACACTGTCATCACTGTCTGATTGCCAGGCTTTCACCAGCAGGACCCGTGATCTGCCGCCTCAAGGTGCTAAAAGCCTACTTACTGGAGCAGAAAATGGATCTGCACTCCTCGGGAGGGGAAGCGGAAGAAAACAAGAGCCATAGCAAAGACCGTAGTCAGTCCCGCATTCACAGCCCTCTCCAAAAAGGCCCATCCCTCGGGTTCTGGAGAGCACCCAAAATCTTGTCAGACCAAGGCCAGCCCTCAGGAAGCGGCTAAGCCTAAGGTGACCCCGCTAAGAGGTCACCACTAAGCCCATAGAGGTGCCTGCTTCCAGCCCCACCTCACAAGGCACCGGCACCGCCTGCTAAAGGTATGCCTCTGGGCCAAGGACTCTCCGGTGCCCTAAGCGGCACCCCATCATGAATACCAGCACCGATGCGGTCGAAGGAGCAAAGAGCCTTAGGAGCAGCAGTGGAAAACCGGCGTCCCGCTGCCCAAGTCCTCCTCCCCTGGGCACCCAGGAGGGTCCTGCTATACCCGACGTCCCGGAGAACTTCCTTCCCGAGACAGGCAGCTGAGATCTTCATAAAGGATGAGCTCCAGAATCTGTTTTCCTTCTGGTGGGGGCAGGTCCATAAGCGGTCCTCCCCGTCGATCGCCCAGACACCATTTCTGGACCCAGAGGAAAAACCACAGCCGGGAGGTGAGTCTTCCCCCGGGGAAGTGATGTGTTGTTGGTGAAGCTGTTTGAATTGGAGTCCTGTTTCTTTGGGTAGCAAACCTATTTTGGGGGCTTTGAGTAGAACTGTGATTCACTGTTGCTGACTTCACTAGCTGCAAAGTTTGAGTGCAGAGTGAGGGAAGGGTACTAATGGTCTGACCAGAGGCCTCAGCTACCTGATTGTTTCTGGAAGACTTGGGCTGGTCCCACCCTTGGTCATTATTTCCTTTATACCAGGGGTTCTGACATCACTTCCTCAAACAGCCAAAGGATATGCACCTGTCATAGCAAAAGCAGACATCCAGGAAAGGAACAGCAGCAAGTGAAGAGGTGACTGCTCTCTCAGTGGAAGGGAAGTAAATGGAAATCTAAGAGCTTTCATTATTACTTCTTCGCATTGATATTGCATTGGGGAAAGGAGGAGGAGTAGGAGTTTGAAGAAGGTTGTGCAATGGCTACTTAAAGTCTGTTTTGAGTGTGGATAGGAAGGATAGGAATATAAAAAGCAGTTGCTCAATATATCTAAACGTGTGCAACAAAGGAGGTAAGGGAAATAAAGAAAATGTTTTGCACTGATAGAGGAGGGAGAGGGGAGACTTGGGGGAGTGTTTGGTATCCTGCATCTGGAAGGGTGGGGTGTCGCTGGTGGGAAACGACAGCAATGGGTAGGGTGGTAGGCTGCAACAACTGTGGTGCACCAATCTTTCTAAAAATTGCCTGGAGTGTGGGAGGATATTTAGTGTGCAACCACCTAGAAAAACTTAGAAAGAAGATTAAGGGTCTGCAGGAGGAACTAAGACAGGCAAGGCAGATTGGGGGTGGGTTTAGACCAATACTGGAGGGAGGAAGAAGGGGAGATGAGGGAGGGCGATTTAAGCCAACAGTGGTGAGGAGAGGGTCAGAAGAAGGGAAGCAGAGACAAAGGGGCCCAGGCCAGGAAGAACAATTGCCGGGGAAACCAGGTCTGGAGACAAAAGACAAATGGAAGGAGGAGATAGGGACTTGTGAGGGGAGGCGTAGAAGTGGCAAAAGTCATGGAGTGGAAAGGAGAGAACAAGTTACTATGAAGAGAGAGGGAGTGGGCATTTGTGAAGGGCCTTCAGAAAATAGTTGTGCACTGCTAGAGAGGAAGAAGGTGGAGGAGGGAAATTAGAGGAGTAATTGATAAATGCCTGGACCAAACTGGAGCGGGGAAGTTCTGCTGGGAGAATTGCAAAAGGGGTAAAGGGGAAATAATGTGCAGGAGGAAGAAGAGGAGCTGAAATGAGAGAGGAGATGAATGGAAGCAAGCAGGGAGTAAGAGGGTGGAATCTTAGTGCTGGGGACTCAATACTAAGAGGAGTTAGGTGGGGTAGCAAGGGGAGAGGCATAGTCGCATTTGGGTGGAGGCCATGCCAGGAATGACAGCGAAAGGGTGGGACAGTCTGCTCTGAAATATGCTAGAAGGGTAGGGACAAGCTCATTTAATTATACATCTTGGGACAAACGACCTGGCTGACAAGACAATAGATACAGTCCAGAGGAGGTTTGAGGAACTAGCACAATTATGTGAGGGGCAGGAAGATCAGTAACTTTTCAGAGATACTTCCTGTGCCAAAGCAAGCACAACAAGAAAGCTGAGAATAGAGGAATTTAACGGATGGCTAAGAACCTGGTATTGTGCTAAAGGGTATGGGCTGTTGGGGGTGGGGTGGGGAGGACCTGGGAGGACAGTAGTCTCTATGCCAAGGACAGACTACACTTGAGTGGAGGGAAAGAAAGTGTTGAAACAGAGGATGGAGGAGTACATTGAGGAAGTTGGGAATTTAAACTAGGAGTGGGGGTGGCAGTTGGGAAGAGATATGCAGAGACCACAGGTTGGGAAACCATATGAGTTTACCCCCATAACAGTGACAGACAAATGGCAAGTACTGTTGGTGATGCTAGGAAAGGAGGGCAGGATGGGGGGGGGAGGTGGAGTGTGGTTACCCTTAATGCTAGGAGCCTTGGGAGGAAAACTGCAGAGTTACAGGTTCTCATGGCAGAGGGAGAGGTGGACATTGCAGTCATCACGGAAACATGGGCCACCCAATACAATGACTGGGACCTGTCTGTACCAGGGTACTGATTATTTCGTAGGGACAGAGTGATTGGAAAAGGAGGGGGGGTGGCACTATATGCGAAGGAAGGACTGAAGTGGGTAAGGGAGGAAGGGGAGGGGGGTAGTACAGAGTCACTTTGGATGCAAATAGGATTCTTAGAATGGGAGTGGTGTACAGGCCACCATCTCAGATGGAGGAGTTAGACAGGGAACTAGCGGGACAGATCAGGAAGACCTGCAAGAAGGGTAGTGTGGTGATTGTGGGGGACTTCAACATGCCAGGAGTGGACTGGAGCACCCCAACAACCAGGAACAGAAGGGAGCAGGTACTGCTGGATGCCTTCCAGGACAGCTTCCTGCTGCAAATGGTCAGTGAACCAACCAGGTTAGAAAATACCCTTGACCTTGTGCTGGCAAATGGGACTTTGTGAGAGAACTTACAGTGGAGGAACCACTGATAGGGAGTGACCACCGCTCAGTATGGCTCACATTGGATATGGGCAAGGAAGGAGTGGAATCTGGCACAATAGTGCTGGACTTCAGGAGGGCTGACTTTGGGAGGATGGGGGAAGTGGTAAAAGGGTACCTGGCCAGAATTCAATCTAGTATGGACACTAACCAGAGGTGGGAGCTCATAAAGCTAGGGATAGTGGAGGCAACCAAAACCTGCTGCAAAGCCCAAAGCAAGAAGGCTAGGGCTAAGAAACCGATCTGGTTGAGCAAAGAGGTCATGGAAAAGGTAAGGAGGCAAAGAACTGCCTTTAGGAAGTACAGGAAAACAGGGATGGGGGAGGACAGGGAGGAGTACTTGACAGAATCGAAGGAGGTGACAAGGGCAGTAAGGGGAGCCAAAGCATCTACGGAACTCAGGATGGCACAAGGCATTAAGAAGTGGGAGAAGGACTTCTTTAAGTACATCAGGAGAAAAGGAGCTGTAAGGACCACATGGTAAGGATTAGAAGGAGGAGGGTTGGGTAGCAGGAAAAGCAAGGCTTGAAGCACTAAATGAGTACTTCTGCTCAGTATTTACTAAGAGAAGAGGGGGTGACACCCAAGGTGGGAGAAATGGCAGAAGCAGGGGGAAGTGGTGACAGATGGGGAAATCATGGAGAGCAGAGTTTGAGAGGGTTTGAAGGCACTGAGGGGTGGACAAGGCACCAGGCCCAGATGGCATCCACCCAGGGTACATGAAGGAGCTGGCAGAGGTCCTTGCAGGACCTTTGGCAGACCTATTTAATGCCTCACTACATTTGGGATGTGTACCTCAGGACTGGAGGATGGCTCATTTGGTGCCCCTCCACAAGAGTGGCCCCAAGGATGAACCAGGAAACTACAGACCAGTGAGCCTCACATCCATCGTGGGTAAGCTAATGGAGACTATCCTGAAGGAGAGGCTGGTGGCCCTTCTAGAGGCCAAAGGACTACAGGACAGCAGACAGCATGGCTTCATACGTGGCAGATCCTGCCAAACCAACCTGGTTGAGTTCTATGACTGGGTAACTAGGCAACTGGACAGGGGCCATGCAGTGGATGTTCTGTATCTGGACTTCAGTAAGGCATTCGACTCTAGTGCCACATGGAAGGCTGGGAAGGAAGTTAGTAGGCACAGGGGCGGTGCAAAGCTGGTGAGATGGGTAGGAAACTAGCTGCAGGGAAGGCAACAGAGGGTGGTGGTGGGTGGGGAGCTCTCACACCCAAGGGCAGTGACGAGCGGTGTTCCACAGGGCTCAGTGTTGGGACCAGTGTTGTTTGGGATATTCATTGCAGACATAACATGGGACATCAAGAGCAAGATCAGTCTGTTTGCTGATGATACCAAGGTAGGTGCTGTGGTGGATGACCTAGGGGGATGGCAGGGGTTGCAGGATGATCTGGCAAAGTTTGAAACCTGGTCAGACACCTGGCAACTGGGCTTTAATGCCAAAAAGTGCAAGGTGCTGCATTTTGGGATGAAGAACCCAAGGAGGAGTTACCAGCTAGGGGGAGTGCAGCTAGCCCAGACAGAGGAGGGGAAGGATCTGGGTGTGCTCATTACAGGGTCAATGAACAACTCAGCACAATGTGGAAGGCAGCTGCAAAGGCCAACAAAATGCTGGGTTGTATTGCAGGAGTATATCCTCGAGGAGGGAGGAGATGATTCTGCCACTGTATAGGTCATTAGTTAGACCACACCTGGTACTGCGTGCAGTACTGGCGATCCATATCTGAAGAGGGACATTAAGTTACTGGAGGGTGCAACACAGAGGCGACAAAAGATGATCAAGGGGCTGGGGACTTGTCATACGAGGGAGGTTGAAGGAGCTGAAACATGTACTCACTGGAGGAGAGGAGAGACAGGGTGACATGATTGAAACCTTTAAATACATGAAAGGAATAAACAAGACGGGTACAGAGGGGCTGTTCAAAGTAAGGGAGGGGAAGGCCACCAGGGACCATGATATGAGACTGAAGCGAGGAAGGTTCAGGAGGGAGATGAGACACTTTTTTTACAGAGGGTGGTGGCTGGGTGGAATGCATTACCTGCTGAAGTGGTATGCAGTAGAACAGTGGACTGCTTCAAACGAGGATGGGACAGGACAAGGGGAAGGGTGGAAGGGAGGGGCAGCTGCAGAATAAGGGGTGCTAGCTGCACATTCGAGCAGACTTGATAGACCTCTAGGCCTTTATCTGCTGGCAAATTTTGTATGTTCATAAGCCGTGGGAGCGCCCGCCTACATCTTCCTCCAGGGCTCGTTCCTGCACCAGGTCCGAGGACCACCGACGTCACTCCAGGGACTCTGGTGACCGACATCGGTCTAGGTCATGCTCTAGGAGCCCTTCTCGCTCTAGGCGAGAACACTGTTGACGTCGGTCCTCTGACCGACGTTGGTCTCCTAGCTACCAGTGACAGCGAGAGCCTGGTCATAGGGAAGGGTCAGACTATTCAAAGTCATATAGTCGATCCTCCTCACCATCGTCTACCTCATCTTACTCTCTCAGTTTGCGGCACTCCCCAGGAGAGAAGGACTAGCCTCCAGATGATCCTACCTTTATGGACATCATGAGGCACATCTAGGCCTCCAATGAGTGGGACACAGAGGACCTGGATCTGGAAAGCTGGAGACTGGCTAAGTACCTGAGGCAAGAGGAGCCAAAACCTCTGGTCATTCCTCCTTTGGTGGATACATTCCAGGACCTCACCAGAACCACCTGGATGCATCCAGCCTCAGTCCCAGCCATTCCGAAGAAGTCGGATAGGCTGTATAAGGCCCCGAGGGCAGAGCCCTTTCTCGCTGAACACCCTCAGGCCAATTCCTCTGGTGATCATGGCTGCCCATGATAAGTCCAGGCAGCCGAAGCACCTCAGCTCTCAGCCTCCCGACCCGGAGTCTCGCTACTTGGACCAGGTGGGCAAAAAGGTATATGCTGCTTCCACCTGTTCCATACATTCCCTCAACTTTCTGATGCATATGGTACAGTACCAGAATACACTTTGGGAGAGGGGACAAGAGCTGATGAAGACCCTTCCAGACTCTTCCCAGAAGACAGAGCTCCTGGATCTCCTAAAATCGGGCTCAGACGTAGGCTCCCATTTCCTGAGAGCCTCGTATGACACGGCAGCTAGGGCAGCCACTTCCAGGGTGTGCCTATGGCGCCATGCCTGTTGAGAATCTCCCACTTTCACCAGGATCTGAAGGCCGGTATCAAGGATCTGCCCTTCCAAGGAACCATGCTGTTTGGGCAGGAGGCGAAGGCCTTGATCTCCCATCTCCATGAGTCAGGCAAGTCAGTCTGGTCGGTCCACCAGATGTACTGCAGCGACCAGTGACAACACCATAAACAGCCTTTTCACAAGTCCTCAGGTGGTCAAGGTCAAGCCTGTAGCAACCAGCAGGGGCAGAGAGGAGGCTTTCACAGGAGATCAGGCAACCAGCAGTCTGGTGGACCTCCCGCCCATGGGCCCAAGTCCTCCCAGGCCTCTCTCCCCACTCCCGGCTCAGCCCAGTGACTCCCTTCCACCCCCCTTTTCCGCAGGAAGATCCAGGAGAGCCGGTTGGGAGCCACTTCTCACTTCATTTCGAAGGGTGGAAGTCAATAACTGCGGACCAGTGGGTCTTGGACATCATCAGGAAGGGACACATGCTGGAGTTCACAGAGTTTCCACTGCACACTCTGCCAAAGCTCTCCAGTTGTCCTCCTTCTCACATCCCACTTATAGAAGGAGAGATCCAGACCCTCTTGCAAAAAAGGGCAATAGAGATGGTCCCCTTGCATCAGCGAGGGCAGGGGTTTTATTCTCACTTTTTCCTGGTCCCAAAAAAGACACAGGACCTTTGTCCCATTCTGGACCTCAGTCCTCCAAACCTCTTTGAGTACAAAAGGTTCAGGATGGTGACCCTCCAAGGACTCCTTCCCTTTCTGCACTAGGGGGACTGGCTGTGCTCCCTCGACATGCAAGATGCATACATGCATATCGAGGTCTACCCTCGCCACTGGAAGTTTCTGAGGTTCCACTTTCAAGGGGAGCACTATTAGTTTTGAGTGCTTCCGTTTGGCCTCTCTTCCACTCCACGAGTCTTCACCAAGTGCCTAGCAGTGGTGGCTGCGGCTCTAAGGCGCATGGGACACTATGTGTTCCCCTTCCTCAACGACTGGCTGCTTACGGCCACGTCAAGGGTAGGCCTTCTACGTGCCCTCGAAGACACTTATACTCTGTTCCGAGGGCTGAGGATCACCCTGACCCTGCAAAAATCATCCCTGGAGCCCAGTCAAAAGCTCGCCTTCATCAGAGCAATCCTGGATTCTGTCCAGGGCATGGCCTTCCTCCCCCAGGACAGGGGAGATCGCCTACGAGAGATGGCAGAATGGATCACCATAACTCCTCAAGTTCCAGCTCGGAACTTCATCAGTTTACTGGGGCACATGGCGGCAGCCATCCCTGTCACTCGTTTGGCCTGCCTCCACATGAGGGTCCCACAATGGATGCTCAGGGTGCAGTGGGACCAAGGCCACGACGATCTAGACTCCCCGGTCAAGATCTCTGACCCATTCAGGAGAACTTTGCTTTGGTGGATAGACCCCTGGAATTTAGAGAAGGGGGTCAGCTTTCATCCAGAGCCACCAGGTCAAACTCTGATGACAGATGCATCGGACCTTGGGTGGGGGGTGCACCTGGGTGCTTGTCGAACTCAAGGGGTTTGGTCACCTGAGGAGCAGTCCCTTCACATCAATGTGCTGGAAGTGCGAGATTTTCTCAACGCCTTACAGGAGGACCTGGTGCCAGGCTCTCTTCTAGTTCAGACAGACAACATGGCAGTCGTCTTCTACATCAACAAGCAAGGGGGTACTCATTCGTATCCCCTTTGCAGGCAGGCGATGAGAGTCTGGTACTGGGCGTTGGAGCGGGGCATTCTGCTGTCTGCAGTGCACATTCCAGGTGTCCTCAATGATCTGGCCAGCAGCCTCAGTCACGTTCCAGAGCGCATGAGTGGGAGCTGCTACAGTCCGTAACAGACCATCTCTTTGACAGGTGGGGTCTTCCAGAGCTGGACCTCTTTGCATCACCATGCAACACCAAACTGCCAGTGTTCTGCTCGAGAGAGCACGCGCCTGGAGTTTTCTGGCCAGATGCGTTATCCCTTTGCTGGGCAGGGAGGTTTCTCTATGCCTTTCCGCCCTTCCCTCTCATTCAGAGAGTGCTGCTCAAGTTACAGGCAGAAGGGGCCCAAATGATCCTAGTGGCCCCCAAATGGCCTCGGCAGATTTGGTTCCTACTACTGCAGCGGTTATCAACGGAACCTCCAATTCTGCTGCCCATATGCTCGCAGTTACTCTCCCAGGACCAAGGGTCGCTGGTCCACCCAGACCTTCGGTCCTTACACCTATATGCTTGGCTCCTTCAGATGTAGCTCAACATAGATACAGGGTTTTCCCGGAAGTGGCGGCTGTCCTAGTTTTGGCAAGAAAGCCCTCTACCCACTCCACCTACGCTATGAAGTGGAAGCGTTTTTGTCTTTGGGCATCGACGCAGCGTTTGGATCCCGTCACCTGCCCTGTGAACTCAGCATTACAGTATCTCATCTCCTTGTACAAAAAGGGTCAGAGTTTCTCCTCTATCAAGGTGCACATGTGGGCAATTTCCGCCTATCATGCTCTCATGGGAGACAGGATTGGCACAACTGGATGTCGCCCACACCTTTCTTAGGGGAATTCTGCATATGAGACCTCACATTCGGGACCCTATCCCACCCTGGGACCTCCTTTTTGTGTTAGAGAAACTCACCCTCCCTCCTTTTGAACCAGCAGCAGATTGTGAGCTGTGTTACCTTTCTTGGAAGGTTTGTTTTTCGGTTGCTGTTACTTCAGCTCAAAGGGTTTCTGAGCTTCGGGCTCTGATGTGTAAAGAGCCCTATTTAGTTTTCCACAGGGGAAGGGTTTCCCTCAGAACGAATCCTAAGTTTTTTTCCGAAAGTGGTCTCGAAGTTAACTCTCAACCAGTCGGTTGACCTTCCTGTTTATTTTCCTTCCCCTTCCAATAGAGGGGAGGCTCTCCTCCACACTTTGGATGTCCACAGGAATTTGAGGTACTACCCCAAGAGGTCGTCTCAGCACCGTCAATCGGAGCAACTTTTTGTGGCCTTTGCACCACATTGCTTGGGTCGACCGGTAACCAAGCACACTATCTCAAAATGGATAGTTTGCTGCATCTCATTTTGTCACGAGAAACACAATAAACCCTTGCCGGGCCCAGTCAGGGGTCACTCCACCAGAGGAGTGTCAGCATCTTTCGCCGCCCTGCGAAATGTCTCTATAAAGGACATTGTGGTCACCACCTGAACTCGGTGCATACCCCTTTGCCAAACATTACAGCTTGGATATCGCCTCCAGACGCTGAGCTGGCTTCGCCTAGTTGTTTTACAAGGGCTGCTGTCCTGAGGCCTCTGGAGTCAGCATATTCCACCTCCGGGGTCGTCTACCTCTTTGGTGTGGGACTGCTTGGGATTCAGTCCTTTATTGTAATAGCTTGCTGCAAGAGCTTCCACTCGAAGTAAGATAGTACAGTTACGTAAGAACTTACCGTAACAATAGATCTTCGAGAGAGGCTCTTGCAGTAGATGACCTTTTTCTTGCTCTTGCAGCAGGCGCTACTTCCCACCCACCTTACCCCTCGAGGTGTGCAGATCCATTTTCGTTTACATCTCCATTTCTCTTCTACAGTTGCTTCGTCTCCTTCTCTTGTCAGGCTTTCTTCTGGGTCTTGGCGGGAGAACTGAGATGGAGCTTGGTCCGCCCCCTCTTGTACCCAGACCGATGTTGGGGCGGGGCCAGTATCGGGGGTGGTCCCTGCTGTGTACTGCTGGCAGAAGTTTTACCAGAGGGTCCTGGTGCCTGCAGCGTAGTCCTTATTGTAATAGCCTGCTGCAAGAGCTCCTCTCAAAGATCTACTGTTATGGTAAGTTCTTATGTAACTGTACTTTCCCCTATCCCTCTGCAACAACCTCCTGACTAGGGTATGCTGGTCCACCTGGAATTGAAATCCCTTCACGTTCATGCGTGGCAACTCAGGACGTTGGAGCTTCGTGCTTTCAAGTTTCCTCCAGGGTGGAGCAAGTCCTCGTAGAGGCTATAAAACTTTCTACAAGGATGACCTATGCTATGAAGTGGAACCGTTTTTCCATTTGGGCCAGCTCAATGGGCTGGGACCCCTTTTCATGCCCTGTTCCGTTAGTCATGGAGTATCTCTTGCACCTGTTTGATTTGGGCCTGAGTTACTCATCTTTGAAGGTCCATCTGTCAGCTGTTTCTGCCTACCATTCATTGGTAGATGGTAGGACAGTAGCTCAACTGGAAGTTTCTAAAATGTTCTTGAAGGGAGTTCTGCATCTGAGACCCCCATTGTGCAGCCCCGCACCACCTAGGGATCTTAATATTTTTTTTTTTTTAATTTACTCTGCATCCTTTTGAACCTACTCGTTCCTGTGACATGCACTACTTGTCCTGGAAAGCACTTTTCTTAGTGGCAGTTATTGTACTTCAGCTTGAAGGATTTCCGAGCTTCAGGCCCTGATTTGTAAGAAGCCTTATTTGATTTTTCGTAGAGACCGGGTGGCTGTTCATACCAACCCTAAGTTCTTACCCGAGGTGGTTTCTGAGTTTACGTTAAACCAGTTGATTTAATTTCCAGTGTATTACCTTGAACATCCTAATCGGGGAGAAGCGATTCTTCATACTTTAGATGTACATAAAATCTTGTGCTATTACATGAACAGGACAAAATCTGTCTGGAAAACAGATCAGCTTTTCATTTCTTTTGTGTCCAGAACAGATGGCAGTTTCCAAACAATGCTTGTCAAGATGGCTGGCAAACTGCATAATTGTCTGTCCCCAGAAGTATGAAAAAGCTCTTCCGGGGGAGGTCAAGGGGTATTCCACCTGGAATATGACTGCATGTTCTGCTTATTTCAGGAATGTGTCAGCTGCTGACATCTGTGCTGCAGCTACCTGGAGTTCAGTCCACACTTTCACAAAGCATTACAGTCTGGAAATTGCTTCTAGGCACAGGGCAGGTTTGGCCTAGCTGTGCTTTAGGAACTCCTGTCCTGATCTGCCTGCATTTAGCAGTTTTTTCTGCCTCCTGTGTTTTAGCTTCTTCTGATTCACACTGCTTGGGACTCAGTCCTCAAGGTGATAAACTATTGCAAGAGCCCTCTCGAAGTAAGGCAGGACAGTTACATAAGAACTTACCGTAACAGTAGATCTTCAAGAGAGGCTCTTGCAGTAGATGACCTTTTTCGGTCCCTCAATCCCAGAATTTTATGTTGTTTCTTGCTCTTTCTTTATGAGTTCATCCAGGGCTCCAGAAGCCTCTTTTTCCTTTTCTTCTGTTGTTCCTTTGAGGTCTCTGGCGGGAGAACTGGAAGGCAGGCACGGGGAATGGCCACTATATAGGGTCACGCTCACGTCAGTCACGTGACGTTGGGTTGGCAGTTCCCCATCAGACACTGCTGGCTAAAGTTTTCAATATTTTTACTCCTAATTCCTCAGCTGCAGTCCTGTTGGCTCTAGGCAGAGTTTGTTTCTTCTGGGTCAGGAAGCAGTTTGGGAGCAGGATAAATGTGCAATAGTCAGAGTAATTCTTGGCTTGCATTTTGTCCTGTATAAGAGATCAAAATTTTGCATTATAACTGTGGGCTAGTGCAATCATCTGCGGGCTAGTGCAATTTTGAATCAACTTGTCATGCTGGCTAGTGCAGAAAAAGTTTAAGGTTGACCTCTGACTCTGGCATTTGACAGAAACAATTTTACTTCTATGCGCCCCAGTCCATATCTGCTCACTGTCTGTTATAGGCATAGGTTTGTCAGGTACTTACATGTTTGTTTTAGCCACAACAAAATACTGTGCACGAAGCACTTGACCAGGACAGCTTGGTTGGGACAATCTTCATTGACCTGACTAAGGCCTTCTAACTTGTCAATCACCAGTTACTGCTTCTTAGGCTAAGTGCCCTAGGACTATCCCCAAATACAGCCAGACGGTTCTCCAGCTACATATCTGGAATGTGTAGTATGGTACGGACTGCACGCAAATTGGCTCACGTTGTGGACCAATGGGCGTACAGCCCTACCTACCTACAGTGTCAGTTGGTGGGAGGCGGGGCGGCAGGCGGTGGGTGCTGCCGCCCACCACTGACTGGGGGAGCAGGTTGGTGGGCTCAGTGGGTGGGTGGGAGGGGGTACGCTAGACCACCAGGGATATTGGATGTCATTTCTTTTAATACAAATGCCCCGATAATGGCTGCAAGTGGGTCCACTGGACCACCAGGGATATAGGACTTTATTTTATATTACAAATGCCCATGATCGGGCATGGGGGGGCACCACCAGGTGCAGCCAGAGCTCGGGTGGCCACCCACAGGTGGCAGTTGCCATGTTGCACCCTGCAGTACGGCAGCTCACCTGTGGGTGGCCATCCATTGTTCCTTTTTTTTTTTTAGCTCACTTGTGTGCGGCGCAAGTAGGGGTTGTGCATGCATGGACTCAGCACATCCCGGGCTGAATATCGGGATGTGCAGAGAATGCATCGGCACGCCTACCTGTGCCGCATACATTACTGATCCCATTTGAATATCACGCCAGGGCCATGCACAACCCTTTTTAATATCTGGGCCTCTATGTATTTAATACTGTTTATTTTGACAATGCCTCACAGCTGCATATGTTCCCACCTGTCTTGTCTCCCCCCCCCTCCTTTATTGTATGACGAGGATTCTTTGTAAAGGAGCTTTTAGCGCAAAGGATGTTCTTCCGACTTCCCTAATAAAATAAAATAAGATACAGTGCTCCCTCGCTATAATGAATGAAATTGGAGCCATAACGTGAGTTCGTTATAGCTCCCCATTTGTTACATCGAAGGACACTGAAAAATGAGTTTTGTGCGCTCCATGTCACCTCCCAGACTCATAGATCACATAGCCCGCAAAACATTTTGTAGAACATTTCTTTGTTTTGATTTAACCTTTTTCTTTACTGTAGTTTTTGTGCAGTGGCTGTGATGTAGCCGACTGATGAGCGAGTGAACAAGAAATCTACTGCTTCCAATGGCGCTCTCAGCTTTTCTGCCCCTCCCCCCCCATGTTCCCCATTCTTCAACTTTATTCTACATTAGAATTTGTATTTATTTAGTGAAAGACATGGAGTGTTGTGAGTGTGATTGGACATACAGTATGAACAGGGTTCTCTGACATAGCGATACTGCATTTGTTCCTATCCTTTACTCTCCACTCTTCGGGTTTATTCTACTTTATCGGACACATGCAATTTACTGCTAAGAGAGTGTTGCAAGGGTGATCAGTGGTACAACTGAATGAAGCTTTATTTTACATTATATCAGACATGTAAAGTTTACTGTTAGGAGGGTTAGAGGGTGCTAATAAGTATGGCCGACTACTACAAAAGAAAAACAGCTGATAAACAGTTAATAACAGCGGGAGCCACAGCAGGCATTCGTTATGACAAAGATTTCATTATAGCAGGGTTCACTAATTGCGAGGGAGCACTGTATATTCTCACCTTCATTTTTAAATGAAACAGTAATTGTCCTAATTGCTGGTTTAGTCAGCGGGATCACCAGAAAAGGCATCCATAAAGGCGTAACTCTCAAAATATTGTATTTGGTCCAGAAGTGATCAAGGCCCGATACAACCTTAAAACACATCATAGTTGGAGTCCCCGGTATGTACAGTATCAAGGCAAAAATTTCTGAAGGAAAAAATTTCAGGGAATTTTTCAAAAGGGTTCTTGTGATATAAAATTTGTCAGAAATGGTTTCTAACCCAATTTTATATGAGTCTGATAGCATTCTTTCGAGGGGCTAGTTCCCCCCATGTTGAAATAAATCTGACAGTTTATACAGAGGTTTTAGGAATTTGCTGTGTGGTAGGGTCCTGCATATCAGTAACTGTAGGATGTGCTCTCATTGGGCTGTGATGAATATGTTTAGGAAAAAAAACCAGAAGGACCCTCCATGGGTGAGTCTGAGTGGGAGTGGGGCTGGAACTGGGACTGGGCTTCAAGCTCTGGTTTTCCTGCAACAACTATGTCCAGTGATGTTGCAGCTGCTGCTGCACCATTCTCTGATTTGTCCCTACCTTAGTTTACATTGTGCTGCTTAGAGTTTTCCCCCTGAAGCCCAAAAGTTATTTCTGTAGAAGTGACGTTTTTTGACTCACCCAATTTTGCAACTTGAGTGATCAGTGTGTTTTCCCGACTCATTCCTGCATGTTGTTTTTCTGTAAGTACTGGAGTAGTCCCTTTAATTGTTCCTGATAAGTTCTCTTGAAACCTGGTAGTTGCTGGGACTGAGAGGTCCAGAAACTATTTGCCCTCACTGTTCATAATCCTGCCTGCTTGCTGCAAAGCACCGTCTGGAGACCAGGGTGCTGTGTATGAGTTCTCCCCCCTTGTAGCTGAAACTGTATATTGCTTTATTGCAGCCTTCTGTTCCATTTCGTTGGCAGCGTTCTGTAAGTCCCCAGTTTCTGTATCAGTAGGCCATGTTGTTTTCTGTATACCAAGAGTCTTCTTTGATCCCCTGGATGACTCCACAAGCTCAATTGATTTTGACACTGCCATATCTCTCAGCAGCGCAGCTGACACGTTTTTGGCCATTGAAGTCTGCCATGTGCTGAGGATGCACTCCTGTTCTTTCAGATACTGGGCTTCCTCCTCAGCCATCATTTCTATTAGCCTCTTTTTTTCAATCCTCCATGGCTGTTTGAAGTGTTTTCTCCTCCAAACTGAAAACCTCAGTGTTCTACTGGTCATTTTAAATTACTGAAGCCCTCCTCCATGGCCTTGCATCCTCTGATTGGTCCCTTTTATACTCTGCCCTTGACATTGATTCTGTTGTCTCCCTTTTCTGCCACTTTCTAAACAAGGCTGGGAATTATCATGCCCCCTCAAAAAGGTGCAGAGTCAGATGATCCCACCACCCCTGGATCTCTGCTGACATCATTCAGCTTTTTAAATCTTGTGATCTTACCTGGATGAAATACAAATCCTCCCCCTTCCCCCTCTGATCACCACCTCTATAGCTCTCTGGGAAATGCCTGTACTAAGGCAATAAGAGTTGCAAAAGCCCAGTACTTCAAATCAACCCTGAAACAAATCCTAAACTCCTTCTCTAAATTCTGGCAGGCTCTTTAATCCCCCTCTCAAGCTCTCCCCCACCCTGATGGTTGATGACTCTCCTGTCTCAGACCCCTCCTCCGTTGCCTTGATTTTGAATTCCTTTTTTGCTACCTGTGCCCCTCCCTCTGGCCCGGCAAGTGTCCCCCAACCCCTCCACATCTGAAGGCTTTTGTTTTTTTGCCTATTACTGTGCACAAAACTCTCATTGCCCTCCACTCTCTCAATCCTCACATATCCAGCCCAGATGGCCTCAACCCCCTCATTCTCTGGATCTCTGCCCCTGCTATAACTCAGTCCCTCTCCCACCTGCTGAACCATTCCTTCTCTCTTAGTACTTTACCTCAGGCATGGAAAGTTGCCAGGGTGCTACCCCTTCACAAAGGGGACAATCCTGCTACTCCTGGCAACTACAGGCCTATGCCCCTTCTCTCCTCCCTGGCTAAACTGCAGGAGTCCCTGATCTTCTCAAGACATTCTGACTGTCTTAACTCCTCAGGCTTCCTCTCTCTGTTACAGTTAGGTTTCAGGAAAAGCTACTCTACCATCACTTTCCTCCTCCGTGTCACTGACACAGTTCTCACTGGTATGGACCATAGTAACATCAGCGCTGCTATATTCATTGACCAAGCCAAAGTTTTTGACTCTGTGTCCCATCCTATTCTTCTATTAAAACTCCTATCAGCTGGTCTCTCCGTCCAAGCTGTGGACTGGTTTAAGTCCTATCTTATGGGAAGTACACAGTGTATTCAAGCGTGTGACTCACTGTCCCCTCCACTTCCCATTCAGTCAGGTGTCCCTCAATGCTTCATTCTGGGCCCTGTCCTTTTTTTCAATTGTTCTAAATGATCTTCCGTTTGTCTGTGTCTCTTCCTTTATTCACATGTATGCCGATGACATAGTCCTCTACACCTCCGGCCCCTCAACCCTTGCAGTAGAGTCTGGACTGTAGAGTGACTTCTCAAGGGTGTTACACTGGCTCCAAGTGAATCAGCTCAAGGTAAACACCGAGAAAACCGTGTCCATGACATTCAATACCACCCATAAATTAGCCAAATTTCCCCCCTCCCCTCCTCTTCTATCCTAGATGGCACCCTCTTGATGTAGTCCCTGCCTACAAGTGCATTTGCATCTGGTTGGACAGTCATCTTGACTTCTCTTCACACATTGACTATATCCACACCAAACTCTGCCCCAAGCTTGGAGCCATGTATAGGAACAAAGACTCTTTCTCTCCTGTTGTCTGCTGAAGCTCCTTACCAAAATGATTCTACCTGTTTTCAGTTACAGTATGCCAGCGTGGTCTTCAGATCCACCCCCGCTTCATCCCTCCCCAGACTAGGGTCTCTTTTTTTAATGCTTTTTGCTGCTTTTCCTCTAATGCCCCCCCTCCGCACGTGCCACTGTTCCCTCTACTCTCCCCTTTCACTTCCCCTCTTAATTTATGCCACCAACACTACACCACCACCCTTTTTCCAAATTCTTGTTTGGGTCTCTCCCCTCCCTACCTCTCCTCTCTTTTCTCCCCATCATCCCCCATCTCCTATCAGCTGCACTCCAGAGATCCCCATACTTTCTCTCTTCCCCCATTCTCATTCAAACTCGGGGCAGGCAACCTTCTCTTACTGTCTCCCCTCCCTCTGGAACTCTCTTCCAAGCTCCATTTGTTTATCTCCTTCTCTGTCTTCTCTAAAACATATTTTCCAATCCCTCTCTCCCTCTTGCTCCTGTCCTTCCTCCTCCCAGCTGCCGGCATGAGGCTCTCTACACATTTTTTACCTTACCTCCTGAGCACAGCAATCTTCACTTCATCCCTCTATGATCTTTCCTTCCTTTGCTGCCTCCCATATAGGGATATAGGGATGGGAGAACCTCAAAAGGTTCTGAGATTCGAAAAGGTTCTGATAAGCGAAAAAAGGTTTGGATCCTTATCTGAACCTTATCTGAACCTTTTATGACCTGTATTGTTTTATGGTAAGCATATGTTAAACAATCCTTTTAAACTGCTTTTAATCAACATATCTGTAGGGAAAAAAAAACAATTAAACCACTGTTTAGTAGTAGAGAATGCCCGCTAATCACTGTTCTGTTTCTGACATTTAAGAAAGTAACACTGATACTGCGTATAAGTTATATTATTAACAGTAGGGATTTCTGTTTCTCAACTGGTACAGGCAAGCACCAGATGTGTTTTAGACAGTTAAGTGATGAAGAAGAAGCCAGGAACACAATAACAGCACTAGGCCAGAGCAGAGGGCAGCCAGTCAGAGAGAGAGAGAGAGAGACAGTCAGCCAGCTACCACGTCAAGACTGCAGTCTGCTACTACCCCCACCTACTACAATCAGGGGAAAACCAGAAGTAGTCTACCAGCACTGAAATCAATATGGTTAAGGCACATTTACCAAAAATGACTGCTTAGAAAAGAATGAGAAAGTGACTGTGATGACAAGAAAGTCTCAGACCGGGGATTCACAAAACAATCTGAAGGTACAAAACCTTCCCTAAGTCCCCAAAAGTTCCTTAACTGCACAAAAAAGGTGGAAATTGCTCTGAGTGCTATACACAAAAATTTTGCAGCTACAGAGCAAAATACACTACTGACTGTGGAAAAAAGTGCAGCTATGGAAGTTCCTGAGGAAAAAAAGTAATTGATAAGTGTGGCACATCCCCTTAAAGGCTAGTCTCAGCCAGTATTTTTCCGCAGTTGCAGAAAAAATGTTGCACATGTGAGAGTGAGGTGTAACACTCCCTGAGCAAACTGCAGTGCCCCAACAATTGAAATACCATTACAGTGGAGGTCAGACACAAGTAACAGCAAACCAGTGAGTGTATAGCAGTGGCAGTTGTTACAGCAGCACTAGCACACATTGTCATCGAAAGACAACAAACAATAACCACCAGACCCGGTGCAGCCCATAAAGGAGCCCCACAGGCAGTAGAGGCTGAACAGCCTGCAATGAGTACTACTGCAGCAGCCAGCAGAAACCCTCCAGGGAGAGACACAACCATCAGTTAGACAGCCACTGTAGTGGATGGTTTTGCTGGTACCAGTGGTCCCAGTTGAGGGAATGGTTGCTGGTCTCTCTTGGGTACTTTGAGCTACAACTATAGCAAGACTGTCTAAGTCTGCTGCTCCAGCTAATATGGATCACTTGTTGTTGTGCCTCCTAAGCCTTTTCCGCAGCTGTGGATCCACAATTGTGGATTTTCAGCACTTGCGGAATTTCCGCAGCTGCTGAATTTTCACAACTGCTGTTTTTTTTACGAATTTCCACACCTGCACAAATTTTCTTTCAGAATATCCTGCACCAGTGTTTCCGCAGTGGTGCAGGCCTTTTTCTTGCAGCTGCAGGATTGTTGGCTGTCTTTGTGAATCCAGTCCCAGGTCTCTAGTTTGTAAATAAATGGTCTCCACCAGAGTCTGATTTCTCAGAAGGGGATAATAGTGTGTGTAAATAATTGTACTTTGTAGTGGTATTACCAATACTACCAGGAAAAAAAACACAGAGCTAGCAGCATTTATCAATGTGGTTATTAATTGTGTGCATTTAGGTAAATGATCTCCTTAGAATGACAAAGCGACTGTGTGTGAGAGAACAGGGACTTGTCTGCCACACTTGCACCAGTACAATGATGATGTGATGTACTGGATGCACCTCCCACCCACCCCCAAGATGACGATGATGTGGTCCAAAAAAAGGCAGGCAAGTCCCAGATCTCTATCTTTGTTTTTAACCAGTCTCCAGAGTCTGACTTTTTGTAGAAGGGGTCAGTGTGTTTTTTCTGTATGTTCCCAATTACTTTAGCATAGTAACGGTCTCGGCATGGAATGCAATGAGAAGCAATGTGAAAGAACAAGAGCACCGGGCAGTCCAAAGTGACCACTTCACCACTGCTACTACTACCATTACTATAGGGAAAAAAAACAGAGCTATGATTATATAAGAAATAATTATTCTTAGGTGCATTAGGTAATAAAATAAATGATCTCCGCAAAATGAGAAAGTGACTGTGTGTGAGATCAGGGACTTGTCTGCCACAGTTGCTACCAGTATGTGATGACATGATGTACTGGCTGTACCTCCCATCCACCCACAGGATGAAGATGATGCGGTCAAAAGGCAGGCAAGTCCCAGATCTCTAATTTTAAGCAGTCCAGTCTCAAAACTGAAAGCTGATGTGTCACTCCACAACTGCAGCACAGGTACCACTGTCAGTGTCATCCTCTTCAAGATCAGCATCATATATGCAGCCAACATTTGGCAAGTTAACCTTCAAGAATGTTAGTTTCTCCACATTGTCTGGTGTTAATCTTGTTTGTTTATCAGTCACAACATCCCCAATAGAGCTAAATAAATGCTCGGAACAGACACTGGAGGGTGGACATTCAATATACTTACAAACCAGGGTCAATAAAGGGTCATCTTTAATACTAATGTTGAGCTCAGACAGATATGCATCTACCATGCTTAATACTGAGCATGCGTTTTCTCCTTGTGGAATTTCAATGTCCTGCAGCTGACCCCAAATGTCATCCTCTTCATTGTTTGCTTCTGTACTGGATTTTGAAGCAGTCTTTTGAATTTGAGGTGGTGTCATTGTAGTACTGCTTGTCGATCCTCCTAATTATCCTCATCTATTTCATCAGTCAAAAGTTACCTGTAGTTTAACTCCTCCATATCTTCAGAAACCACATCAGGCAGGTATCTGTTCCAGAAACGTGGATCTAGCAATGTGCTAAGAGATATTCCTTGCTCCATGTCATGGCTGATAATTTCTCATCATTGCTAAATCTGGTAAGCATGTTATTGACTAGAAATTGGTTCATAACTAAGCTGCTCCTCATTTTCTCCAACCTTTTTTTGAGAAGTAGAATGAGTGGAATAACTTGGCAATGGGATGCCTTTTCTGCACTGACCTGTCTTGTAGCACTCATGATTCATGAATGGTCTCAGAATATGAAACACCTGTTCCAGCAGAGACCATTGCGTAGAATGCAGTACAATGCCCACCCCAATATCATTGTACATGATATACTCAGTGGCAGTTATCTTTTGTTCAAGGATGCATTCAATCGTAAAGTAAGTTGACTTCCACGTTGTTGCTACATCCTGAACAAGTTGGAGACAAGGAAGACCTTTGTCCTTCTGGATATCAGCAAGGATGTCACAGGCTTTTACTGAATGGTTGAAGTAGCCACACACTTTGCGCACTGTACCCACAGTGGTTGATACTTGATGGTCATTATCCGTGAAGCTTCAAATGATTAGGTTAAGACAATGGGCAAAACAGCGTACATGTACATAGTTGCCATCGTGAAGTGCTTTTTTAATATTTGAACCATTGTCGGCAACCAAAAAAAAATGTTCAAACCCTGTGAAGTGACCCAAGCAGTAAGTAGTCTTTCCAGTTCTTGCTGAATGTGCTGTGTGTGTCTTGAAAGTGACATACATGGAGAACTGCCATTTTCTGAAACATGACAGGTTTTTTCGAGCTCCGCAAGATAGTGGTAGTAGTAGTACCGGTTGAAGTGGTAGTAGACAGACTAGTATGTGAAGATGATGATGAGTTTCCCACAAAACTGACCCAGTGTGCAGTAAGAGAAAGATAGGCAAATGGTTTGGCTGCTGGTCCACATATCAGCAGTAAAGTGAACTACCTTGTCCTCAGCCTCTCAGAGAGCATGCCTTACTTGAACTACTAAGCGATTACTGAGAAGTATTTTCTACTTGGCATTAAATATTGTGGCTCTAAGTATTCCATAAGTCTTCTGAACTCCACATTTTCCACAGAAGAGTATGGCTGCAAATCAAGTACAATCATTTCTGCTTTTTTACAATTTATTGTCAGTGCTATGGGATGGTTTCATGAATATTTAGACTTTCTTTCAAAAACTTCTTTTAACTTCAATTGCCTCTTATCAGGGGGGTAAAGTTACATTTGACTGGGGGTGTTGTACGACTACACGCTGTGCCTGGTAAAAACAGAAGACCTTACAAAATTATTGTGACTGTGAGGCAAAAGTGGACTTTTGGATCTTGCCTGGGGCTCATCTCTCACTATTTCAGTAGAATGTTCCTGTTCACCGAGAGCCCTGCTAGATTTCCAGCCATGAATGTTAGACTGTTTTTTGAACCATATACAATGATAGGGTGAATTCGCAAAAGTTGTTGTATCATTGTTGTGGTTCCAAGATGTCCTTGGTTTTTTTCCCCCTACTAACATGTGTTGCACTGCACACATATACTGTAGCTTGGCAAGTATCCTTGGGGTTTACATAAAAATTATTCCAAACAGTAGAGGTGGACTGTTTATGTCTAGTAATGACCTCAGTAGGTAGAGTGGCTGGGTTTACGTGGGGAAGACATATCAGCAGAGAATTCAGGTTCATCAGGTGAGACAATCATAGAATTCTCTGCAACACCATTGCCATAATCATCATCATCATCATCATCATCGCTACTGTCAGACTTTGTTTTGTTTTGTGTGGCTTGTGTCTTTGACTTTTTCTTTTTCACCTTTGACACTCCACTGCTGTCATTATTTTTATCCACATTGTCACTGTCAGAACCAGAATGAGACACAGCTAAAGGTAAAGTCATAAGCTCATCATCATCAGTCTCACCATGACCCTGGTCATAACCGTCATCATCATCATCAGACTTAGTAGAGCTAATATTTGCAGTCACAGATTGAGTTATTCGATATGCAAGTACTGCGAATCGAGCAACTTCACTGTGAGTTGTGCCTGTAAGTGCTTTAACTTTATGTACAATTGGAATACTCTTTGTTTTTGTACTTTTATTTTCAGATGACTTGCTGTTCTCACTGTCTCTCAACACTTTGATGGCTTTACTATTGAGCCCTGACATACACAGTCCACCAACCCTTGCTGGGTTTTCAGTATTTTGAGTGTTAGCCTGGCGCCGTATACCAGTGGGCTACCCCCCCCCCCGTCAGCTGTCCCTGATACTGGGCAAGGGGCCTGGGTCTTGCTATGGTGACAGTTGGGGTTTGTTCCAAGAAATATCAATAATAGCATGGTGCCTCCACCCAGAGTAAAGTAGTAGTGGACCAGGTATCTGCATTGTACAGCCCCCTGGGATACTGTACCTCCACAACCAACCACTCTGCACACTGTGTCCCCAAATACCTTGTTCCACCGTAAACCATATATTTCAGCAGTAAGCACATGCAATGAATTTCACTTACACAGCAGTTTCAACAAGGGGTAAGGACTCTGAAAGGGATACCGGGAGACATAAGGTAGCTGTGAAGGGAAAAAAGGTTAGTGGAATAGGCAACAATAATGAACAGTTGGGCCCGCAGGCCGAGCCCACACCCACTGGTACCAGTGTCCTCAATTGACTCTAGGGGTACCCACTAGGTGCAGGCCTGATCGGTGCCATGGGTTGGATGGCTGTTGGAGCCCTGAAATATTGTTGAAAATGTCTATTTCAAGAAACAGACCAATTCCCCTTTCCCCTCCTAGGATCCAGATCCTGTTTATTCACAGTTTGTCGTTCTCAGCACCAGGGAAAGTGGAGCTCCTTGGTTTCATGCAGCAAAACAGAAACGGGCTTGCCAGGATCCCTCTGACTGGATAGAACTTGCTCGAGGATTTTGCAGCTGGTCACCTTGATTGTAGTTCTGGCCGCTTGTCACCTTCAGCCACTTCTGACCAACTGCAGAGCAATGTGGCAGGACAACACCATCCCCAGAAGGCCCAGACCCAAGAGTGACTCCACAGCCTGGCTCCCCGGTGGGTCAAAGGTGCCCTAGCACCCCAGCAAGCGCCAGTGATCTCCTGAGACAATGAGCCCCACTTGAAAGGGGTTCTCTCCCTGCCTCTGAGTGAGAACTTCCAAATGGTGGGGGGGTCCTCCTGCAGTCCCTGCACTGAGTTCTCAGCAAGAAAGGTTTTCAGGCAGTCACTCCAATAAAGCCCAGTGCCAGTCTGAGTGGCTACTAGCCTCTATTTCAATAAGTACAAGTGCAGTTAAGCAGGGAGAAGCTCAGAAAGAACAACCCACCACACACCAGTCCACGCTTTCCAGTTAAGCAGTGTCCACAACCTTTTCTTTGGCTGCAGCTGGGACTTGGCTATCAGCCCTTTCACCAGTTCACTCAGGACACAAACAGCATCTGGCTAACACCCCGATGACCAGAGATGCTCTACCTCTTCAGAATTTAAAATACAGTCCCACACAAGCAAACGACTTTTCAGCCTTGACTGTAGCATTCTGACAGTCTGCACAGTCTTCTCTGCTAGTCCAACTTCCCAGTGCAAGGGTTTCTGCAGCATTTAGTTTTTTACATCAACAACAAGCAACTTCTCCATACCTGGGGATTTACAGTTCAATCTTCTTCCCCTTCTGAAATCAGTCCAGCAGCAAGTACCTGGGAAATCAGGATCTCAGCTCAGTCTCTCTTCCTTATTTCCCATTTCCAGTCCACTTCTGCTAACAGGCAAATCTCCAAATGGGGCCTGGAAAAGCTCCTGAAGCTCACAGTGCACTCTCACAGAACTGTCCTGACTCATACAGAGCCCAGGAACAGACTGAAGAAATCCCAGAAAGTCCACATAGTAGCAGCCAAAAATACAGAGTTCTGATTGGACGATGGAGCCTAGCAATACTCTATATCCATAGAGATCACTGTTTCCTGCTTATTTATTGGGGCATGATCTAGGTGCCAGAATTAGTCCCCTCCTTTTCCCAGGAGTCCCTTTGTGTCCAGTTTGGGCACCTAGATCACTGATTGGCAGCAATTCTGGGGTAAAGTGTCACAAATATGTCAGTTCCCATTAGTGCATATGGAGTCCATACAGTTTAACACAGTTTCTCCCCTCCAAGAGTCTGGTGTCACTGATCTAGCCAGGCACCCACCAGATTGTAGCCCCAACTGCCCCCTGTCAAACAAGCCCACTTTCACTCCATTAGCCCCAGGGGTTCTACATTTGCTGCCGCCGAAACTCTGTCCCCCTAGGCGGTAGGCAGCACTCATTACTATTCATGGGGCTGCTCATTGATATTCATAAGACCCCGAGCAGCCCGGCTGCTTAAATTCTTAATCTGGCCAGTTACGAGCTTCTGCCCAATCCCCTTCAGATCTCCGGTTCCCAAAGCCATAGGAGGGGCACCGGGACCACAGACAAACTCCCTGTTGTTGGACCACAAATGCAGTCACCAACTTCAAAGCGTTTCATGCATACACGAGAGCCGGCTGAGACAATCATGCCAGTAGCTTGTGACGATGAACTTACACCCGAGAGGGAAGAAAACAGCAAGCCACTGGGGAAAGGAATGTGGGGGGAACCAAGGAGTACCAGCAAAATGGGGACAAACAAGGGCAACTACTGGTAAGCCCCCAGAGGGGGGTTACACATGGATAGTAGTAGCATTTAGTTCAGCCCCTTCAAGACTGTGGTGCTTGTTGTTGTATTTTACTTTTTGGGCCACTTCTTTCTGGGCCCTTGAATAAACTTTTTTACGTCTATTACTTCCTTTGGCCCCGGATTTTGCTTTACTATTTTCTGGAGAACTCATAGTGCCAGTCTGTTACTTGTTCAGTGTCAAGAAGTGGTTAATATTTTTATTTGTTCCACTTGATGTGATGGAATGCCCTGCCCACTGAACCAAAGCTTATACCCCACTGAGCGAGCACATGGAAGAAGATGACAAATGACTGACTTCTTGGGGGGGGGGAGCACAGATATAGTATGCATGAAGTGGCAGTGGTGCACTGATGTCTGGCTGGCAGATTTGTTTTTCACACACACGTAGAATTTATTTCACACACCACCTATGCTAAAGGTGATCCTGCAGACACTGGTGCTACTCACACAGATTCAGGGACCCTGCCTGGCCTGTCCCTCTCTGACACAGCGCTTTTTCCCGGCAAGGATTTTTTAAATTTTTTTTTTATTTATTCCGCTTGATGTAATGGAATTCCCTGCCCACTGAGCCAAAGCTTATACCCCACTGAGTGAGCACAGGGAGGAAGATGAAAGATGACTGATTTCATGGGGTGGGTCACACAGACACTACGCAAGAAGTGGCACAGGTGCACTGAGAACTGGCTGGCAGATTTTACTACATACACACATTGTATACTATAAAAAAATAAAATAGGAAAATAAAAAATCCCCACTGAACTGACTGAGCACAGGCAGGAGAACTGCGAGAGCTGACTTGTTGTTGGGGAGTTATTGCACAAACAGCAATAATGCTAACTGGGAGTGGTGTGGTATTGGGTGGCACACTGGCACAGTTCAACAGACTTCATCCCCTCTGCTAGACTGCTACCCCAAAAAAAATGGGCAGTCTGGCTGTGGTACATAATAGTTAAGTCTCTCTTCAATCTCTTGCTGTCTTCTTTCTTGTCTGCACGCTGTCTTCAAGTTCTTTCTCACAGCAAGTTGCCCCTAGTCTTCTCCAAGTTCCTCCCCTCCCCGATTCTCCTCTCCCAACAATAACTATTCCCCACCCCAATCCCTGACTCCCACACCCAGTCCTCAGCTCAGTCCCCTCCCAGTCCCCTACTCCCCACCTCCAACTTCCTCAAGTTTTCTAATTCATTTGTTTTGTTTTAGTGCTATATATATATATATATATGGGATACATGATGGGCATGAGTGGGATATGTAAAATATTGTCACTCCTTCATTGTAATGAGGCTGTTTTGGCACTGGATAGTGAACCTTTTTATGAATGGATGCTGTCTATGTTGTGTGAATAGCTGTCATTGCGTGTGCTGAGTTTTTATTGGTTGATGTGTGTGAATCAGAATAGAAATGCAGCTTATTGGTTGCCGCTTCTGATTGACAGCAGGATTTGCAGTTTGGTAGGGTTGTGTTTGTGACTGGGCATGTCTTTATTTAGAAGAACATTTCCAGGTGTGCAGCGTGTCAGTATGTGGTTACAGTGCTGGAAAGAAGTTTATTTACTTTAAGGATGTGTTTTCGTATTTTATTTATTTATATGTGGTGCTTGTGAGACCTTCTTTTCACTTTGTGAATGGAGTCCTTTACGTCTTCAGAATTCAGAGAATTTCACTGCATGCTGCCTGTCAGGTAACAGTTTCTACACCAATTCGGAGTCTAAGGACATCCGCTTAGCAACTCTGTATCCAGCTCAAATTGCAAAGAGCTCATAAATATTTCTTCTTCTTGCTCATTTACAGGGTCTGCTTTTTGTTCCGATTTCTTCACCGTGAACGCTTCAGCATCGCACTGTAATATAGCGGTTTTGAGTCACTTTTCCATGGCTTTCGATTCATTGTACTGTGTTGGAATCTGTATAGATTTTATGTGTCAATGAGTATCGTGTACTGTTTTACTACACTGATTTATTGATTTACTAGTACTATTGTGTTTAATTAATAGCAGCTGTGCAATCCACAGCATGGAAAACTCGTGCTTTTCTAAGGCTTTCATTATTGTAACAGGTGAATGTAATTTCTTTTAGTTGCTAGGAAACGGTGCTGCCTGCACTTCTTACTCTTAGTGACATAGCTACTATGAGAATATCAGTTGCTGACATAGGAACTGTTTGTGTAAATGTAAATATCTACCACAGTTCCTACGTCAGCAGCATTTATCTCACTCTTGTGAGAATACATGTTTTTATCTGCAATGTTTATCAGCCACCCTATTGTATAAAAATATATATATATATGTATGTGTATGTGTGTATATATATATATATATGTGTGTATATATATATATATATATATATATATATATAAATTCTTCTTTCATTTTTTAGAGTCAACTTCTTCTTCCTCTGTTGCTCAAGGGGCAAAAAACACAAGCAGCACAAGCACACAGCATCTGCAGCACAGAGCAGCCTACAGAAGCTGCTGCTCCTTCTCCATCCTGATTCCTCCGCATAGCTCTAAGGTGGACCACGTGGGTTGCTGCAGCAGCAACTCAATCAAGTGCTACCTTATGGAGACAGATAGCTCGGCCATCCAGTGAGTAACCAGAGTCTTGTCTCTGGTCCTTTTTGTGGGTTCCTCCTGCTCTGGTGCTTCTCACGCTGCATTTCCCATGATATAGCAACCATTTGAACTGATCCGAACAGTTGAAAGTGTTCGGAAGCCATTTGTTTCTGAATACGTCAGCATGTTCGGGTTGGTTCGAATTTTGGATGAACCGGTTCGCTCATTCCTACTCCCATATTTGCCTACAGCAATCTTCCCTCACCCCCCTTGTGGGGAGATAAGGCCATACCTTATTGTTCTAAACATATTTCATGTTATTTTATGTCATAAATGCATCAGAGACGCCCATGGTGGCCCAGTGCAGCTTGTAAGGGATCATGGGAACAAAGAAAGCCATGGGCCCTAAAGTGATGTAATCTCTTGTTACTGGGCAGAGAAACTTAGCTTCTAGCCAGGGACTAGAGCTTGATTAGACCATTTAAAAGGAAACAAAAGGGGATGATTAAGCAGGGCTGGAAGGCCAGGAATCCATTTGTGTCTGAATAGCCCCCAGCATCTAGAGGAGCCGGGATGTCTGGGGACCTTTGTCTTGCGAGGACTTCTCTGAGTTAATGTCATTACAGCTGAATGGACTATCATTTAGCTAAATTGCTGTACTGCATTTAGTGATTCCAGCCATTTCAAGGGAAAGGAGGCTGGATCTCCCAAAATTCTGGTTGGAACTGGTTGGTCTCCTATTCAGAGATGAATATTTTTCTTTTTTGTAATAAAATATTAAAAGCTGATTGGTTTCATAGCCATGGAGATGGAATGCTAACCAACTGCAGGGCAGGCCAGTATCCACTGGACCTGCCCTTTTGAAAACCCTTGAAACAGGGGTGCAGAAGGTCATCAGAGCCTTTTGCCCTTCTGCTTTTGTTTGTGCCTTTGCCCTTCTGCTTCTGTCTGCTACCTTTTGCCTTTTTGGACTTTGGTGAAATAAACTGTTTGCAGTGGGATCCTCCCTGCTGAGAAAGAGGAGAGACATTTTCTTTTCAAGAACATCTCCTGAACCAAGAGCCAAGATTTCCGACTAATCTTCTAAGAACAATTTGCACTTCAAATTCAGCAACCAAGGACCTGAGGTAGAACTTTAAAACCAGAATTTCACAGTTTAGGTTTTATTGTATATTTTCCATTTTCTTTTCCATATCCTGTAACCAATGCCTAGAATTATCTGTCTTTAAGTTATTTACTGCATTTATTAATGAATTAGTAACACCTTTGGCTTATGTTAAGATCATTTTACTAGTGTCTTTTGTATGTGTTGTTTCGGGAATTGGTTGTTCAAACTATACTATGCCTGTGTGACTGTTTAGGGCCAGACACTGCCAAAGTAAGGTACCACTAGGGACTCTGTGGATGAAAGGAGGGGAGAAAATAGGAAAGGTCTCAAGAGGAGTCTGTGGGGGGTTTGAACCGTTCTCTGCATTTCTGGGGAAGACACATAATAGGGTATACAGGGCCCCGAGACCTATACACGCCTGTGGTTTTCTGTTCATTGTGCAGTGATGAGAGGGTTGTCTCCCAGGAACACAGACTCAAGACCGTATTTGCACCCCCTTGCATGGAGAGAGGGTGTCCCAGGATTCTCTGGCCTATGTTCAGTTGTGAAACAGCAAACATGATTCAATCTGTGGTTGAAAAACTGGTGTGGAGCTCAGGGATTTGGTTTCATTGAGGACTGGGGGTCCACCTGGAGTGGTGCAAGCCTATACTGGCAAGATGGGCTGCATCTGTCCAGGAGGGGCACCAGGATCCTAGGTGATAGGTTTAAATGCTTTTGAGCGAGCATTTAATCCAGCTATGGGGAGAGCACTGAAAGGAGCAGGGAAATCTCACCTCAAAACAAATCAGTGGTAGTAAGTGCGTAAACACCAACATAGAGGTGTTGATAGGGAGAAGGGCTAGGGTAAATGGAGAAAGTGACAAAGGCAAGAAGGACAGGGATGGGGCAAAAGGAGTGAAGGCCATCAGGAAATGGAGGGTAATGAGTACCAATGCCGTAGTCTGGGCAAGCAAGCTCCCTGAGCTGGTGGCCTTGATGGAAGAGGGATGCCTGGATATCGTGGCAGTAACAGAAACATGGTGCACAGAGAACCATGACTGGGATGTTAACATACTAGGGTACATAACCCACAGGAGAGACAGGCGGAGAGAAGAGGGGAGGAGTAGCTCTCTATGTAAAGGACGGGATAAAAGCAACTGAACAAAAGAGTAAACGGGGGAGAGGAGGCACTGTGGGTCACTTTGGAGACTAGAAAGGGCACCACAGTCCGCACAGGAGTTGTGTACAGACCCCCATGTCAGGGGGAGGGAATGGACAAGGATATGATAGAAGGCATTCTTAGAATGGCAGAGAAAGTGGAGATACTGTTGATGGGAAACCTGAATATGCCAGATGTTAACTGGAGCACATTTGCTGCAGCCACATCCAAGACCAGGGCCATTCTTGATGCCCTACAGGTGGCAGGCCTCAGACAGCTAGTTTTGGAACGCACTCGTGAGGGAGCAATCTTAGACCTCATACTCTCAAACAGCTGCAGTGAGAGGATCTCAGATCTAGAAGTGGGTTGCCATCTGGGAACAAGTGACCATCAAACAGTGTGGTTCACGTTAAACTCAGCTACAGAGTCAAGCCATACAAAAGTGAGGGTACTGGACTTCAGAAGGGCTGACTTTGGCAAGATGGGAGAGTGCCTCAGAAAAGCACTAGCAAACAGGCTAGAAGGAGGTGTGGAGCAACAATGGGAATCATCAGAACTGCCATCACAGAGGCAACAAGCCTTTGTGTGAAGCAAATAAACAAATCAAAATAAAAGAAAAGCCACTATGGTTCTCAAAAGAGGTGGCTGTGAAAGTCAGGAAGAAAAGATAGCATTCTGGAAGTATAAAGAAACACAGAAGGAGCAGGACAGAGAGCTGTACCAGTTAAGGCAGAAGGAAGCAGGGAGGAAAGTCAGAATAGCAAAGGCCCAAACTGAGGAAAAAATAGCCAACTTGGTTAGAAGGGATAAAACCTTTTATAGGTACATCAGCGAGCGTAGAAAAGACAAAGGAGGGATAGTGAGGCTGAATAGAATGAGCAAGTGGGTGGGCAGAGGGAACAGTGAAAAAGCAGGGATACTGAACGAATATTTCTGCTCGGTATTCACAAAAGAGAGGGAAGTGCCTAATCCAATTAACAGAAGCACTCTTGATAGGGGTGATCCCAGTCCTTTCACAGAAGAAAGGGTTCTGCAAGAACTCCTAAAACTGAAAGTGGACAAAGCAGTGGGGCCTGATGGAATTCACCCCAGAATTCTAAAAGAATTAAGGGAGAACTAGTGAAACCACTGGCTACTCTCTTTTAATAAATCATGGGAGGATGGTGTGGTACCGAGGACTGGAGGAAGGCAGATGTGATTCCCTTCACAAAGTGGAACCAAGACAGAGGCAGGAAACTACAGACCTGTCAGTCTGACCTCTGTGGTAGGGAAAGTGATGGAGTCACTTCTGAAGGAAAGAATAGTTGAGTACCTACAGGCCAGTGGGGCACAGGACCCAGGCAGCATGGGCTCACAGCCGGAAGGTCATGTCAGACAAATCTAATAGATTTCTTTTGACTGGGTGACCAAAGTAGTAGACCAGGAAGGGCTGTGGACATGGCCTACCTAGACTTTAGCAAGGCATTTGACACAGTCCCACACAAAGGTTAATAGTCAAATTAACCAGCCTGGGAGTGGGTCCCAGGGTGGTAGCCTGGTAAAATATTGGCTGGACAACAGGACACAGAAGGTAATTGTAAATGGAGTCCACTCTGAAGAAGAGGGTTACTAGTGGGTACCCATGAGGTTCAGTATTTGGTCTAGTCCTTTTTAATGTCTTCATAAGTGACATTGCAGAGGGACTGGAAGGAAAAGTATGCCTCTTTGCAGATGACACAAAGATCTGCAACAGGGTTGATACACAAGGAGGCGTGGAAAGGATGAGAAGGGACTTGGCAAGGTTGGAGAAATGGTCAGAAGTATGGCAGCTAGGATTCAATGCAAAGAAGTGCAAAATAATGCACCTGGGAAACAAGAACCCAGGGGAAGAATGCACAATGGGGGGTAGTACAGTAACAACAAAAAAGGAAAGGGACCTAGGGGTAATCATATCAGATGACCTTAAGGTTAGCAAGCAATGTGAGAAGGCAGTAGGGAGAGCTGGGGAGATACTTGGATGCATAGGGAGAGGCATCAGCAGCAGAAAACAGGAAGTTGTTATCCCTCTGTACAGACAGTTGGTGAGACCCTATCTGGAGTACTGTGTCCAGTTCTGGAGACCCCATCTCAGCAAGGACATAGACAGGATTGAGGCAGTCCAGAGGAGGGCAACTAAAATGGTGCCGGATCTGCAAGAGAAGCCATATGAGGAGAGGCTAAAGGAGCTTAACATGTATACCCTTGAGGAAAGAAGGGAGAGGGGGGACATGATAGAAACTTTTAAGTACCTCAGTGGAATCAAGCAAAGTCCAAGAGGGTAGCATCTTTCAGAAAAAGAGACGTGCAAGAACAAGGGGACACAATTAAAAGATAGAGGGGGGGTGGTTCAGGGGCAATGTGAGGAAGTATTATTTCACAGAGAGGGTAGTGGATGCATGGAACAGCCTTCCTGAGGAGGTTGTGGGGTCTAAAACTGTGGGAGAATTCAAGAATGCATGGGACAGACATAAGGCAATTCTTGTGGGGGGTAGGAAGAAATAGGCTGTTGGTTAACTAGGATCTGCGGCCTATCCTGTAGGTAGGGAAATGAGCAGACTAGATGGGCCAAGCGGTCCTTATCTGCCGTCAAAGTCTATGTTTCATGCTAAAAGGACAGAGGAGGGGTATCCCTGACCCTGATCACAAGGGGATTCACCGTAGCCCAGGGAATTCGAACCCCACAGGAATGAGCCTGTGACACCCCTGTGATCTTGTCTTCCTTCCTTCCTTCCATAGTTTCTCCATCACAGCTGGCTTCTTCAGCTAATTTTTGTTGCTTAAATGTGTTGCATTATTTGCCAGTTAATCATTGTGAATTTATTACCTCTTATTTTTATTACTTGAACTGCCATATCTATATTGTAATATGTCTACTTGTTGCTGTCCCCTTGTTCCCTTTCCCTTGAGTCGCACCTGGAAATGAGCTTCTGCTCAGTGTGCTTCTTCCAGTTACCAACATTTTAAATCAAAAAATAAACACATTTTCTCCAGTTTGTAGTTCTGACTCCATTTCGTCCTGCTCCTCTTCCTCCATGGATATTTCCACTGAATTTGATTTCCAATAATTCTGAATCAGGGACCTCTGATGTAGCAGTCATATGATGAGAGGTCAGATCCCCTGCCACATCACCTGCCGTTTCTCCACCTTCCACTGAGTCAGCCGTCTTGGCGGTTGCCAAAAAAATGAAGAGTAGTTAAAAATGACATTAGGAATTACTATTGCATGGAAAAGGGTGGTGGATATCTGGAGAAATTTTCCCAACAGGATTATCAAGGCAGAGGCAATATTAAGGTTCTAGAGAAATTTGGATGCATTTAAGGTAGTTATCAGGTGGGATACTGTAGGAAGTAAAGCAACATTCGCTCACACTTGCATTTAATCTTCTAAAGCCACTCGCTCACTTGCTCCCCTCGCTCTACACTTGGCAGCTTCTTTTACACAAAAGCCACAAAACTGACCTTAACTCCAACAGCTTACATTGTTTTGAAGAAAACGTTCCTTATTCTAAGACTTTGGCAGCATATTCTTTAGTGCAATGAATACCACTCAGTCACACTACACTGAGAGAGGAAACTGAAAGTGATTACACGTGAAAGACTAAAAGTGGCAGGATCAACCATATAATTATTTGCAGTATGTGTGTGTGGTGTTGTCATCGCACTGCTAGTGAGAAGGTTCTGAGGGATGGAAAGTAGTGCAAGTGTGCAGTTGCAGTAGGAGGCATGTGGTCATTGTGGGATAATGCACGGTCATGTGGTGTGATTTTCCTGGACTTAAAGTCTTCACCATTTATTCATACTTCTGGGTTATAAGTCAGTGGTGCTGGGACCCTATAGAAGCCAAAAATCCAGGAGGGCTGGCACCAAGGTAGGACCGCTCATGCGCGGCACCACAAGACTGTCTCATGCCTGTGTAGGCTTTCTCGGCGTTGACCCTCCATCCTTCTCAGTTCCTTTTTTTTCTCACCATTGAGTGTGCTTCAGTGACATTGCTCACCCACCAGCAGTCAAATCTTCATGCCTATACGACAACAGCATCTAGTTGTTCAGTTTTTAGTTTAATTTATTATTTTCTGGAAGACAAAAAAGAAAGAAAAGTATTTCATTATTTTTTTTCTCTCAGCCCTGCTAATTGAAGGAGTCAACCATGGATGGAGATGGTGACGGTAAGGATGCTTCATTGGAAAGTTGCTCTGGCAGCTGGGTTTTGTCTGGTGTGCCACCCTTTCCAGAAGGGGGTGTCCGACCATGGGCAGTCCGGTAAAGGAGCAGGCTCGTTCCTGGTACAGGTCGGGAACCCAGCGCCACTTTGCCTCGAGTTCTTCTTCTTCTCATCAGAAGAGGAAGAAGTGGTACCACTCATGGTCGCCCTCTTGTATGTCTGCCAAGAGGTCTTCAGTGGTCAGGCCATCTCCAGTGCCCTCCAGTTCTCCGGCGGCTTCCACTCACGATTGCTTTGATTCTCGACACCAGAGCTCTTCTCTGTCCTCTTGTGGGTTTTCCAGTTGGCAGTTTCACCACTGGGCTGCTCTGATGGAGCAATGAGTACAGGGTCTGTCACATTTGCCCCTTCTGGTGGATCCAGCTCCAGGGCCCTTGGGCCTAGGAATTTCAGGATTCCAGTTGGGGCCTTCAGGGCAGGTTGAGTGTTAGGTGCCAGCAACAGAATTTTCTCCCTTGCCAGTGCCTGCGCCACTGACTTTGGTTCCACGTGCCCCCCCCACTCTGTTTTCTCACAGGGGTAAGCACTGGTACTATCCCCCTTCCCTTTTTTTTCTTCTAGGTCTGGCGTGGATCTTAAAGTGGTACCATCCAGCTAGGCATCATATTCGGTGCCACATCTGGTGCCAATTCCCTGTGAGTTGGAGTCTGGTCAGGCACCATGGCTTGCAGTGCCATGTCCAGAACCAGATCCTGTGGCACAACTTCTGGCTCTAGGACACGTGGTGCTGGATTCGGCATTGGGGTCTGCGCTACTGGGTCGAATATCGGGATCTGCGGTGCCAGGTTTGGTGCTGGTACCATTGTCTCCTAGTTATCCTTTGCCCAGACCAGGCAGAGGCTTGTTGGGGGCCGCTCCTGCTCCTTCTGAAGGGGACATGAAGCAGGATGAATCTGATCCTGACCTTTTAATCTTTGAAGAAGGTGATGAAGACTTGTTCTACAGTTTGGATGGTAAGCCCTCGCTTCCAGCTGAAATTCCAGTTGAGGACCTTTCGTTCCAGTCTCTCCTTAAAAATATATGGACAACTCTGGATCTGCAAACCTCGTCTGTGGACCCAGGTAGACTTTTACGCCTGGAGTGGCTTCATGTTACGAGTATCCCAGTGAACCTTACGCCTCCTGTTCCCCCACCTTTTGAGACTTTGTCTGAAGCAGTTTGGGCTAGGCTGGCTCTTATTCCCTCCATCTGCAAGTCCATAGATAGGAAGTATGTCCCTCCCAAGGAGAGACCCATTTTTGCCTCGCAGCCCATCACAGATGCACTGGTTGTCCTCGCTGAGAATGACAAAGCCATTCTTCCTCAAGAAGTGTCAGTGCATCCTATCAACAAGGAATCTCACAAGATAGATACCATGGGAAAAAGAGAATTTGCAGCTCCAACTCTGGGCATGTACATTACCAGCAATCAAGGGCATTTCTCCCAGTATGAATATGCCCGCTGGACTTCCCTTAAGCCCCTACTGGAAGATCTCCCAGAGTCTGACTCTAAAATGGAAATTTTACAGATTGTTACCCGGGGTATAGAATGTAATAGCCATCAGCTGAAAGCTTCTATGGATGCATATGATACAGCTTCCAGGACGGCTGCTGCTGGAATCTGTATTAGAAGACATTCCTGGCTTAGGACGTTGGGGTTTTCCTCTGATGCTCAGCAGCAGATAATGAATGCCCCCTTTGATGGTATGTATCTGTTTGGCCAACAGGTAGAACAAGCTCTAGAGGCCTCTCAGCAAAAAAGGACTGCCATTAAAACAGTCAGCCTGGCTCCTTCTGCCCCTCATAAGGGCAAGAACCATCAATTATTTTCATAACAGGCAGCCCTTTTGAGAAAGGGTCAGAGGAGCCCCAAACAGGCACCAGCCTCCTCAGCCACAAAAAAAATACAACAGAAGGCACAAGGTCCAAAAGTGCCCAGTGGCACCCTCTGAAAGTCCGGCCCCGATCTCACCTCAGCTGCCCAAGGTGGACTTTTCCTCGGCAGTGGGAGGTAATCTGACTCCGTTTTTGCAGCCAATGGAAATCTATCACAGTGGATAAGTGGGTCCTCCTGATTATCCGGGAGTGGTACTCTCTCAACTTTTCAGAGACTCCCCAGACCTTCCACTCAAGCGGCAACACTATTTGTCAGCCGTCCAGTCAGACCATCTCGCTTCAGAAATACAGGGCCTTCTCACAAACTGGGCAGTGGAAGTAGTTACCTGGGCAGAGCAGAACACAGGTTTCTACTCCCATTACTTTCTGGTTCCAAAGACAGGCGGCATGCACCCCATTCTCAACCTCAGAAAGCTAAACAAGTTCTTGTTCTGGGAGAAGTTCAAGATGGTCTCCATAGCGATGCTCCTACCACTTCTTTGACAGCTCGACCGGCTGGCATCCCTCCATGCAGCATGCCTCCCAGCACATTCTAGTACATCCAAATCACCACAAGTACCTTTGCTTTGTGGACTTGGATCAGCATTAGCAGTTCAGATAGGTTCAGTAAGGGGATTAAGCAGGAAATCCAGCGTGAGATGTAATAACTTCATGTCCAAGGTGTCACTACTCTACCTGGTTTTGAATAGCACCCTGAGAAGATATTTTTTGGCCTCAGCAAGTATGATTCTCCTGAAATAAAAAGGGGGAATGTGAGGGGGAAGGTTTGGAGTATCTAGGGGGTCTCGGGTATTAGAATCATCAAAGAAGTTAGGAGGAAGAGCCTGGCTAAGTTCAGTAAAAGCAACATTGAAAGCATCAATGATAGAGATTGGATCTTTTACAGGGGAATCATGAACAATTACTATGGTGGGGGATGCCTTACTAGGCTTGCCAGTGAGGTCCTTGCTTTTCTGCCAGGCATTCCGGCTGTTATCCCAGGAGCTAGTGAGCTCAGATTTAAAGTGCGCAATTTTAGCTCTGTGGATTTCCTGCGTACATGCATTTCTGGTAGCTTTATAGCACTGCTTGTCATCAGGTTTACCAGTGAGCTGTGCAATATGCCAAAGATTATCCCTGGCTTTCATTTTACTTAATAGTTCAGCAGTGATCCAGGGGTTTATTACCACCCTGGACTTAGATTTACGCACTGGAGCAAAGATGTCATAAGCTTTGTTACAGCGTGTGATAAGGTAGTTAAGCGCATGGTCAACATTGGAGAAAGATCCAAGAGGTGACCAGTCGCACTGTGCAAGGTATGCTCAAAATTGGTCTAGTCTCATATATATATATATATATATATTTGTAATTTATGTTTATTGCACTTTTAGTAAATACAACAAGGCATATATATCAAATATATATGCATTCCAGCTACAGCAAAACTACTATTGTGTGTTGTGAAATGCTGTTGTGGATGGAAATCCATCCCTAGAATATCCTTGTTGTGCTGTAGTAGCTACATTGTGATGGGGAATTTCTTCTCCTGTTCGAAGCCCCTGCCTTGTGGAGTTCCCCAGGGTTCAATCCTGTCTCCTATGCTGTTTGCAGTGTACATGCTCCCTCGGGTGAGAACATTAGACAGTACAGCTTGGGTTTTCACTGTTTTGCAGATGACACACCGCTGTATACGTCATTTGCACCTGGGATGAATGACACCATGGAGGTGCTTAATAGGTGTCTGGCCGAGATCCAGGACTGGATGTCCTCCAACTGGCTGAGACTTAATCCTGACAAGACGAAGGTGCTAATGATTGAGCCTGGTTGCCGGCGGGATATGGGTGCTGCCGGGATGGGATCAGGGTTATTCCTTGGCCCTGTCCCCTTGGCTGCATCTAGTAAGGTAAAAAATCTGGGCATTATCCTTGATGATGGATTGACATTTGAGGCTCAGGTGCTGCCCATTATCGAGAGTGGGTTGTTGATGGGCCTCCTAAGGTGCTGTCATGTGACCCTGGTCCTGCACTGGCTGCCAGTGCAATGGAGAATCACCTTCAAGGTGGGCTTGCTCACCTATAAGGCCCTATACAGACTGGATCCTGGCTACTTCAGTGACCTTCTGACCCCTGTGTGCCCTGTACGCTCACTCCACGCCTCCACCGAGGGCCTCCTAGTGATTCCCAGGTCACAACTAAAGACCATGGAAATCAATCATTTGAGGAGGCTGGCCCAGCCCTGTGGAATTCGTCTGCAAGATCTTTAAGGAAGGCCTTATCAGTGGAGATGTGTAAGCGGGATCTGAAGGTGCATCCTTTTAGAGAGGCATTTGGGAATTGTTTTTGCATTCCTGAAGGAATATATTGCTGAACTGTTGATGGGTATAGTTGATTGTATTTTATCTATCAGTGATTGTTTGTTTTATTGTTGATACATGTTTTTAAATTTGTATTTTATGTACAGTAATTTGAACTACTGCCTGCGCAATGCCTGGAGCCGCCGGGATGGGGCATTATATAAATAAAGTTTATTATTGTTGTGCTGCACTAGATATGTAGCTACTGCAGCACAACAACTTTGCACGTCCACGTGTGCTCGCTTCACAGAACCTGTGGCTCCAGTCACCAATGCTGAGCGTTGGCGATCTGGAAAGCCACTTTTTTTTTAGTGTTCAATACCACAAGTGCCTAGATTCCTGCTCTAGGGTGTGGGAAGGGGAACATACACTATAAAAGACAATGTGTGGTTCACTTTACACAGCAAGCATGAGTAGCCATCTCATGGTTGTCATGGCGACCGAACCTCTCAAGCTTTGTTCTTGTGGTTTAAACGGTAGCCATGGCAACCTCTCAATGGCTACACATGCTTGTTGTGTATAGCGGACCATACATTACCCTCTATATTATATAATTAGAGAGAGAGAGAGAGAGAGATATTTTCCATTAGTTTTTTGTTCTGTTTACAAGGTCACAAATGTAAATGAGAGGTCACTAACAATTCTTCACCTTAAATAAACTGAGATATAATGAAATGTTTTTCAGCTCAGTAAATAAACTGCAGACAAAATCACATTGAATGTTATTTTTTTTAAAGTTGTGTATAGATTATTAATGCTTAGTATGTTTTTGTGTTTGTTTTTAGGTGAATGCCGAAACGCTCTTACTTCTTATCTACGTATCTGGAAATCTGGCCTTTTTACTAGCACTGCTAGCAGGAATTAAAGAAGCATAACTTAAGGCTCTGTGACTTTTTTTTAAATTAGGCAAAGCATAGGTTATCAGCACTAAACTGAATCTGTGTTTTTCATCATGTAAGGCATTATGAACTACCACTGCAAACTTTTTCACATTCAATGTAAAACGTAAGCAATACAACCTGAAACTACATAAGTGATGAAGAAACATTTTAATATTTTTTAAATACATGTTTATGAGTTGTGTGAAATTTCTGTTTTAGGTGCAGTAAGTGTTAATGAAACATGAAGTATAATTTGGTGTAGCTGGAGTGCCGGGGGGGGGGGCAGGTGCCCAGCAACCCCCTCCCATCTTGCTTCAATGTTTTCATAAAAAAGTGTTTTGTACTCTCTCTAAGTGATGTGATTTCTTTGGAGGACCCCAACCCCCCACCACCACCACCACACACACACACACGCACACGCACATTTCCAAATCCTGGCTACAACCCTGGGGATTAATGGTACTGAATGGTGGAACTTATTCTTTGCTACAGTCATTAGATTCCCTTAATAGTATTCAGTCTATTGTCAGGTCACCCTTTTCTGGAATGAGACAGTACCCAGTGGCTGTCAGTCATTTAGTCCTGGACTTCTGTTTGGTAGAAGTTAAGAGCTGTGATTCTTTTATTTCCAGTGATGTGGACTAGTATCTACCATGAAATGGGTGGAGAGCCATGGGCTCATCAGAGAACATGTCCTCCCAAACTGCAGTGGTTATCAAACAGGCAGCATTTATCTGCTTGTCTCATGCTTTAGTCTCCAAATAAGCAACAATCCCAAAGTGTACCAATGACTAATTAATTCTCTATTCATGAAAAATAACAAATGATGTTTAATATTATCAAAATCAAAAATTATATTAAATGTTTTTGTGCTTATAATGTATTTTATCTGCATATGAGGCGAAGTACAATGCACACAATATATGTTGTGTTTTACTAATTAAGCACCTAAAACCTGATTGTAAAACTTTTGGACTTGTAATAAATTGCCTGGTGATATATTTTTTCTTTACCGCTACCTTGTGTAACATATTTCTTGAACTAGAAAAATGGCTAACATTTTGTGCAATGGGGATAAAATGTAAGCCTTCCTTATGCAGGAAAGTAGGGCTCATTTTTAATGGGAGCTGTTTGCACCATACCCCCTTAGTGGTGAACGTGAGATAGTAAATGGCCTGCCTGGGGGTCATATTCACATACACAAGTAGGCCTCCATTTCAGCCTCACACGCTGCCTACAGCCCGCACTCTCCTCCTACCATGACCATCATCCCCTGACCTGTATCTCACCCCCCCCTTTTTTCCTTCCCTGACTCTCCTTTCCCTCCCCTCGCTCTCCCACTCCTAACACTGCCCACAGACCCCCTGCCAGCCCCTTTCTCCCCATCTCCCAACTGCCCTCCCTCTCGCCCACCAGTCTCCCCACTCGTCTCCCACTACACTCCCTCTCACCCCTCAGTTTTCCCTCTCATCTCCCACTACATTCCCACCATTGTCAAATTTCTTGACAGCATCACTCCCTGCTCTTTCCCCCTAGGCAGCTCCCTAATCCCGATACCTACTGCACTTCTTACTGTAACCTGAATGTAAAATTTAACCTAATTGAATTTTTTTGCTGTAACTTGAATGTTAACACTTTTCACCTGATTGTAACCTTTATTTCGGATTGTAACCCCAACTCCATGAATCATGTATTCCACTTGCTATGTATTTAGTTCTCTGTTGTGTTTTTCTTCATTCTGACGTGGAACCTCTCTAAAAGAGTCATTGACTCAAAGGTACTGTAATCTGATATATGAATAAAATATTCAGAGAGGCACTGCTCCCCAACTGGAATGCACTGCCTGTCTGAATGTGGGGCTATGTTAGCACTGCACACAGTGACTAGGCACAGTGGTAGCACAATTCACTGCAGGAAAGTGAAACGCCTGTGCTCCTGTAAGCCATATTCAACAGCTTGCATGCTAATGAACACATATGACACATAAGGCCTTAAAGCACCATTTGAGTGTCATATATGGCTATTAGAATCATCTCACAATGCCACCATGTGTGCAGAGGCATTGTGAAGAAGTTAATTCCCTGGTAGTCTAGTGGTCCATGATCACTGCCTTAATGTGTTGTATACATCAAAGTACCCCTCCTTAGCAGTCTTGTTATCCACCATGTCTTGCTTAGTCTACCAAGCTCTCAGGTAAAACAAACCCTTTCCCTGCTAATTTAGTGGGCTCTACATCACCCCGCCAGATCACTGTCAAACCCACCCCCCAGCCTACCCACTCAGCACCCACTACTGGTCATTGGCAACCGACTCCCCCTCCGAACACTAAACAGTTCAGGGCCACAGATAGCGATTGGCACAGGCCCTTTGCATACCACCTTGGTTGGCCACCATCTGTGTGACAGGGAGTGAGTGCACACATACAGTAGAAACCACCATTTCAACAGTACGCATGCACTTGCTTCCTATCACCCTGATGGTGGTTGGGTGATGTGAAGTGCGGAGGGGTTGTGCCAGTCACTGTCTGGGGCCCTAAATGATAACACTTTTTACAGTTTGGAGGGGTGAGTTGGGTGCCATTGGGAGGTGGGAGGGTGATGAATGGATGGGTCAAGGAGAAGGTTTTGACGGCAGTCAGGCAGGGTCCACTATACTGCCAGGGAATGGGTTCAATTTACCTGAAAGCTCAGTATGGACATGGGGGTTGGGGTGCACTAAACTGCCAGAGAGGAATATTTGCATGCATCAGGCACATTGGGATGGCTATTGGGGAGTTGGGGGGCCACTAGACTGCCAGGGAATTAATTTCATCATAGCACAGATCTTTATGGCAACTGGGGGAACCCTAGCAGGGGAAGCACCACTGTTCGTCGACAGCAAATCTGCCGACATCCCCTACAGCAATGGCACAATGCCGACACGTAGTACTGTGCCGTCCAGAAACAAAGTGTTTTTTGTGGGGGGTTGTGCCCTCCACACCCCTCACAATTATATATGATCAACTCCAGTTCAGAGTTGTTTCAGGCAAGTGGCAGAATACCGGGAGATGCCGCATCAGTGAAAACGTGACCATTACAGCGACTTTCACTGTAAAAGTCTTTTTTCTGGTTTTGCTGTTGTGGTGTGGCTGTGCAGTGGGACACCACCCTAGCAGGGACTGACAGCTCTTGCTGTCTGTCAGGCCGGTGTGGGGGAGGGCGAGTGTTTGTACATCAGAGTAGGTTTTTGAAAATGTTAAACAGTGCTGTGACAGCAAAACTTCTGAATTTACCACCACATACTGTATGCAAGAAGGATCCCTTATTTATATGCGTGCAGCAGTATATTCTGCAGGTATGCGCTGTCTGCTTAGCACCGTGCACTGGAAGCCAATGAATATGACCCCGTGTGATCACATAAAACCTGGTAAGCATGTTGATAACATGTTGTCATGCTAACCTTCTGAATATGGGGACCTCCCTCTTTTATAACTGGTATTATAAAAGAATCAAGTTACATTGCATTGGCAAAAGATAACTCAGGTATCTATTCATTTTTTTACCTAGCCAGGTTTATGTGATTGTCAGAGAAAACTAAATAGTCCTGTCACTTAAATAGATCTTAGAAACATGCTCCTGTGAAACATTCCAGCTATATTTGTTTTATATACGTTAAACTGTGCCTGCACTTGCTTGGAATGATGTTGTAAATGATTCTGGATCAAGGGCTATTAGATTCTCTCTGAATAAACTGAATGAATGAAAATATGTTTGAATCTTCCATTCAATTACAGTTAGTATTCAGTACATGTTTGTCTGTTTTTGGATTCAGCAAAAGATTTGTGGTACTTTTTAAATCCTCCTTGGATTCATGCCCCGTGTTTATAGCTTCCTGTTGCAGTGCTTTGGGCCATTTTAGTATGTCAAGCCCCATCCATCAGCACTAGTATACTGGTATACTTATATGTAGGAAACACACACACACACACACACACACACAAATTCTTGTGCAAGGCAGGCTGAGGAGGCTTCTCCTGACCAGACACTGCCTTTTAAACAGGTTTGTACATTTGCTCCAGTATAGACTGAGAATGACAAACTACAGACGTGTTTTGTCCGATAGGGATGCCTCAGTGCTGTTCAGTCATTGTTTCAGCCAAGAACCAAGTTAGAACCCTAAAGCATCGGACATATATTATACTCTGAGTTAGTTTACCGAAGAGCCCATTTATGTCAGAGCCACGAAAGGATGCTATGAGGGAAGAAATATCCAGATTGTTGAGGTTTTCTTGCATCTCTCTAAACCACACACCTGCCCCTGGATTGAGATTTTAGAATATATGTGTGATTTGGAGAAGAACCTTGCCTACTCTCTCTGGTCTTAGCAACTAGCCCTTCCCAGTCTGTGTCTGAAGGATTGAATGCTCCCATTAGCAACATGATTCCTTTGGCTATTGTCTTTTAGGTTTCCTCTTTAGGTATCAGATTCTAGCTCTCCTTCTTGTCTTGTTGTCTGTAGTATATGTAAGGACAGGGAACCCACCTGTTTCTAGGGGTATAAGGTGGTAGTTTCATCAAAGGAGTGCCCGCCTTACAACATAGAACCTGTACCAGCATAAGCACTGCTACCACCTTGGGCCTGGTATGCTGAAGTAGGAACACCAGAACCACAACACTGGGGCACCAATAAACAAGAGACTACACATAAGCTGAGACCAAACATGGAGCTGGGAATCAAGATAGGTGCATTTACTTAGCTGTTTGACATGATACACAGATAATGGGCATTCCCTTTCAATTACTTCTCCATAGCTTTCTTTCCTAGTACAGTAGTAGCCATTTTGGAATTATACTTTTTGGTCTTTGGGAGCTAGGGGGGCCTATAAGGGCACTGTCTTTAAACTGAGTCCCCATTACAAGTCTTTGTCAGTGATGCTTGAGCTACTGGGGCTCACATCAGAGCTAGGTGGGCCTAGCCCTGGCAAACATCCCTGTAATTCCAACACTGAGTAATAGCTACATCTACTGTACCCTCCACTTTAACTGAGGCTCAGATTTCCAGCACCACCATTCCAAAGATACAAGTTGCCATGCCTGGCCCCTCTCACAGGGCTTTACCAACCACAACACTTGTCAGGCCCCCTCCTCCTGACAATCCTTCATTTGGCTACCATGTCAGGAGAAACATACTAAGGTGCATATGTATTTACTGTTTTCATGAGAATTTCTATAGTAAGACTTACAGTTGACCATCACAAACTGGTGCTCCATTCATATGAGTCGTTCTAATCTAGTGGGAGTGGATCTACAAAGATCCCGGTGACCACCATTGAAGGCAGGCCTCCACTCTCCCTGGTGCACCACCTGGTTCTTGATTCTAGCTGGGGTCCTTGAGGTCCTCCAAGGAGACTCATCCTTCTGGTGCCTGTCAGTGGAATTCCAGAGACCTGGACCAAGACCAGTGTCATCTGGACCCAGGGACCTGGTCATCATCCCTTGGCTGGCCGGCCCCTGCCTGCGTCACAGCCGCTGGCTGGACTTCTGCTGTTCCTGTACTCTCCAGACCCCAAGAACTGGATCCTTGCTGCTTGCCTTCGTTTCTTTTAGACAATCTGGGAGGGAAGAACTATGAATATTCATAACAGAGTTTCTTGCTTCTGTACTACAAACATCAAGTCATCCTGTCTCCAAGCAAACAAGGGGACCCTGAAGAGGGCAACTCTGTGTCAAAATTAACCCATTGAGAGCTCTCTAGTAACCAGTCTCGTGCTGAGTGAAGAGAGGCTGGCTACGCATAGGCAAACAGTGACTGTTTCTCCACTTCCATTCGAGGCTTTCAGCCAGTATGTTGATCTCATCTGTGCTAAGGTCCTGTATTTCAGTTACCAGTACTTGTCTTCTGACATACAATGCTACCCATCCTTCTTCCTTCCCTGGTACAGAATGTTCTGTATATGGCAGGCATGTCCAAAATGGTTGCTGCTATTCTGTTCTGCTTTTTGGGAAATGCGCTTTTAATCCTGTAATGCATAATCTTTACATTACTTTGAACAGTTTTACTGCAGATTGGGGGCTAAGCATTTTATTTATGTATTGTTTGTAAAGTACTTGAGACCTGGTGTACCTGCTTCAGTCAGTTGCCATTTGTAGGAGCCTTCTTAAAAGGCAGCTCCATTAAATATGGCAGCACCTGATTTTCATCAATATTTGCAGCTGTACTTGAACATCTGGGCCCTATTATACAGTCACAGCTGAATGGTGCTCTGTGGTTGTGATGACCATTTAGTGTGAGTCACTCGATTTGTGCCACACTGTGTTTTACACGATGGGATTGACAGTCTTTCCTTGTATAACTGCTGAGTCACTTGTGACCACATAGGGAAAGGATGAGGCTAGTGTACTGATTAGGTGCTGAGTCATGCTCAGTCATTTTACAGCCCTGTATACCTGGTCACAAGTCACAGTGCCCCTAGATCATGTAGAACTGTATCAAGCCATTTAAAAAGGGGGGGCGGGGTGCTGGCTTGTGAGCTGCATCAGATGATCCGGGGGGGGGGGGAGATTGCACAGGACTAGCCATGGAAGCCACTCTGCAAGGGAATAGTGTTTGGGAGGAGGTTCCACTGGAAACAGGAAAGGGATAATGAACCTGAGAGTGGGAGGAGGCCACTGGATCACCAGGAACTTCAATTACAACATGAAATTGTGGAACAACTCTGACAAAGAAGTGGGCCAAAAGGTAAGCAGCAAGGGTGTGTGGAGAAAACTATTGCAGTAGTACCATTTGGCCAGGATGGACATGACATATGCAGCCCAGTATAATGCAATAAAATATTTTTGTATCCAAAGAAAGGTGTATCACAGGACACCTTAAAAGGATATCTAGAGGTAAAAATTGTAAAGGGGAACCCTTAGCTTCCCTGCAGTAATGCTGTGGGACCTTTAGGTCCTGATAAACACGCATAAAAAGATAATTTATTTACAGTATTTACTTACTGTTGTGTATTTGTATTTCTTATCTGGTTGATCCTTCAACCCCCCCCCCCCACCACCACCACCATGTTAGTGAACTAACTTTCGTAGTGTCCCTTGTGCCCATTCCTCTGATAACGTGACTAACAGACTGCGCCGCAAGTCACTTTAGTGTCAGTGTCAAGGAGCGCATGATCACACTTATTCTACTGGTTCCGAGCACACTGAACTTGGGGTTTGTTTGTTGTCCTCCATGTGTATAACCAGTTTAGTTCACTTTAAACTCACCTTGATATATGGCCTTTGAAATAAAACTTTTGTACCAGCCTTTTAATGTGGTTCCATTACTTCCTCAAGTGCAACCTTCTGAGTTTCTTGGCCATGGGTGATACTGGGAAAGATAGTTCCCTAATGTGGGGAGTGGGAGTGGGGGGGGGGGTTTGCAGGATCAACCAGATAAATAAAATTACACAGCAGTTTGTAAATAAAATAATCTCTTCATGCAATTTTCCTAACTGGGACCTAAAGATCTTCCTCAAGGATATCTCTATCATCAGGTCACACCTGTGGAACTTGGCTGTCAAGTGTCAGGATCCCATGGAAGCTTTTTTCTGCGTAGTCTATTAGGGGCCGCTCATGTCAACATCAGGCTCCGATGTCACACTCCTTATGTAAGCACAGGCGGCCCACCTCAGTTCTTTCCCGCCGTCGACTGTTTGTGCACAGACTTCATGGAAGTTTTGTCGCTCAGTTCGCCCGCCAATTTTAATTACCTCTTTTCTCTTTTACTTACCTTTGAATCACTTTAGTTTAATTCTTTTGTCCTTTGTATGTTGAGGACTACTCTTTCGTCGGCTCTTTTCCGTTGCTGTCACTGTGGAAAGAAGATCTCCACCGACGAACATGAATGCTGTGTCTGCTGTCCAGCCACAACATCCTCACCTGTGAGTCCTGCCTAAAGTTTAATCTCACCACTCCACACCAATGCAAGAAAGCCATGCACAAATTCCTTATGGAGCAGCAGGCAGCCAGCAGAGAGCAGGGGTCCTCCGGAACCCCCATCCCACTCAGTTGCCAGCATTTGCTTCAGGCTCTCAGGTCACCAAGAACCGGGACAAATCCTTGGGAAAACATTCTTGGCAGGACAAAGAGCTGCCTAAGGACCATTCCCCCCCCCATCAGCAATCTGGTCCCCACTGGATTCTTCTTCTTCATCTCCTGAGGTCTCCTCGTCAACTGCTCTGTCATCGGCACCTCGCTCTGTGCAGGTTTCTGCTTCTACCAGGCCCCCCATGGTGGATTAGTCTCCCAGCTGTCATAGGGCTGTGGATGGGCCATCGGCCGCCAGGTCTTCAGCCTCGCCCCACTGTTCAGACCTCTCGAGCCTTGAGATCCTCAGGCCCTGGGCTCAGCTGCTACCACTACAGTCAGCAGTTCATTGTTTGACCAGGACTACGCACCCGCCTCTGTCAATGCCTGTGTTGATGACGATTCCTCTCACTACCATCGACCTCAATACTGTACTTACCTTTATTACCACATCTCTCATTCAGCAACTAGTTCCTTGGCCCAGGCTGTCCTCACCTGTACCATCGGGCACTCCTTTGGTGTCAACGCCAGTTTGGCCCACTCACCTTGTGCCCTCCAGAGAGTTGTCAATGCTACATTCATCAGCCCCTGCTCCAGAGCAGGCCAGTGTCAAAGAAAAATACCATCCTGACCTCATCCTCGAGGAGGAAGACATGCATGTGGAATCCTCTGACAGGTCCACTGTCTCCTCCAGGAGTGAGGAGTCTGTCAAGCACACTCCCTGATCCCCAAAAGGACCCCTCCTTTTTCAACATTATGAAGCAGCTCTCCTCCACAATGAGATTTCAAACTGAGGAGGAGGATGAAACTAGGAGGAATCTGGTGGACGTCCTGGAAATCCCAGAGTTGCCACCCAAGGTTATTCCTCCTCTGCTGCCAGCCCTCAATGATGCAGTCGCAGCAGCCTGGCGCCACCCTAAAATGGTACCAGCTATGCCCAGGAAGGCCAACAAGCTTTATCAAGCACCTCAGGGGTTGCCCTTTTCTGCGGCTCAACCTGAAACTAACTCAGTGGTTCTCAATGCCGCTTATAACAGAACTAAGGCCCCTAAGCATCTTAGTTCCTTGCCCCCTGACCGTGAGTCCAGGAGATTGAACCTGTGGCGCAAGAGGACATTTGCTTCTGCCACCCTTGGCCTTTGGACTGACAGTTATTTCACTCATCTGATTAAGTACCAGAATACCCTTTGGAGGAAGGGCAAGGGGGCCGCACAGGCCATCCCTGAGGGTTCCCAGAAACAGGAGCTTCTTAAGGTGCTCCAGGCCTTGGAAAATGTCAGTAAGCAGGAAGATGTCAGTAAGCATCTCCTCAGTGCCACCTATGATATGGCTGATACTACAGCCAGGGCAGCTGCCTCTGGCATTTGCCTAAGATGGCACTCCTAGCCTAGGGTCTCTGGCTTTGCAAATGATGTCCAGCAAAAGGTGTTGAATCCCCCCCTTTGTGTCACAGACTTTTTGGACCTGATGTGCAGGATATTATCAATGAACTGCAGGCCTCTGGTAGGGCTCTTCGGTCTGTTCACTCCCTGTACCATACTTAACCCAGGAGCAGACCAAGGTCCTCCTTTCTTAGGGTCCCTCACAAGTCGAGTCCCAGAGCCAAGCTTCAGGGTAAGTGAGGAGCCAGCTCTACATTGCCTGCCCCTCTTCCACCTCTGGTCCATCTGCCAAGCAATTCAGAGGACAGGGTGCGACCCAGCTGCTAATTCTGCCTCCACCTGACTCCTTGATAGACCCCTCCCCTTCCCAAGCCAGGAGGTGGTGGTCAGAGGTCAGGTCTCCCTCCATCTGTCCGAATGGAGAACTATCACAACAGATGCTTGGATCCTACAGATAATTGAACAGGGCCATAATCTAGAGCTTCTAGAGAAGTCTCCAGATGGTCCCCCAGCCCCCATGTTTTACCCTCCACATCACACAGAGGTGCTCAGGGAGGAGGTCCTCACCTTGCTGTGCAAACAGGCCATAGAACCAGTGCCTAGATGCAAAGGAACAAGGGGTTTTATTCCAGGTTCCTCCTGGTTCCCAAAAGAACAGGAGACTTGAGGCCCATTCTAGACTTCAAGGAGCTAAAAGACAAAGAACCTCAGTGTGTAAGCACTGAGGCGAGGGTTACCCAAAAGGGCATTGGCCAGGAAGCCAAGTTTCAAAGAAATGCAAAATCACACATACTCCCATAATGCAAAGCATCATGGGTTGTATATGCAAATCACCACAAAATGTTATGCTGGTCAACTTTAAGCAGGAATGCATGGTGCCGAAAGGCCTCTTACACAGTCTGCAAAGGGTGCCAACAGAAGACACATCTGGTGCCGGCAGAAGACATATGTGTCTTTTGTGCTATCCTTTACAGGCTGATCTGAAAACCTTCGGCCTCATCACTGTAAGTACAACATTTGTGGTGATTTGCATATAACCCCACTACCATTCAACCGGACACCTGGTGAGCTTGCAGCCCTCAGGTCTCTGCAATGTAGGAATGACATTGTTATCAAACCAGCTGATAAGGGAGGTGCTGTTGTGGTCTGGCAAAAGGAGCTATACATCACTGAAGCCACACAGCAACTCTCCAACACCAGATTTTATTCTTCTCTTCCACAGGAACCCACTGCTGACTATCAGACTGAGGTCACCACCACCATCATCATCTCTGCTATTGAAAACAAAGAGCACCCTGCTTCTGCTAAGAGACTCATAGTTCAACATCCCCAGATATCCAGGTTTTATCTCCTTCCCAAAATCCACAAAACAGGTAGCCCTGGTCATCCTATAGCGTCTGCCTGCTCCTGCCCCACATCCCACATCTCTGCATTTTTGGACAACCTCATGAGACCCCTCGTTGAGTCCCTGCCCTTCTATGTTAAAGACACTAACTATGCTCTCCAGTTATTTGACAGGCTCAGATTCAGTGACTCATCAGCTCATCTTCACCATGGACATCAAATCTCTTTACACAGTGATCCCCCACGATGATGGTCTGACAGCTTTGCAGCATTTCTTAAATAAGCAGGAAGTCCAGCAGTCACTCACACACACACGAACTCATCTGGCAGAACTTGTTCTTACACTCAATACTTTTTCTTTTAATAACAGTTTTTTTCAGCAGGTCAGTGGAGTTGCCATGTGTACCAAGATGGGTCCCAGCGTTGCTAATCTGTTTTGTGGGTTGGGTGGAGGAACGTTTTTTTCTCTCAGTCACAGGAACTGTGCCTGAACTCTACAAATGTTACATAGATGACTGTGTGGGGCCACCAGGGAGACCCTCCAAGTCTTCCTTGACAAGTTTACCATGGCCCATCCTTCCCTTCAATACACTATTGAAGTATCCTCCTCTACACTGCCTTTTCTGGATATCCAACTGTCAGTACAGTACACTGGTCTGAAGACATCAGTTTATTACAAATCCACTGACTCTCACAGTTCCTCCTCCACAGCTCCTTCCATCCTAAACATGTCAAGAATGGCCTGCCTTATTCACAGTTTCTTAGACTTCGCAGGTTATGCAGTGAAGAGGATGATTTTGCTGAGCAGACCCAAATAATGCACAGTTTTTTTTTATCAACAGGGGATACCCTAAAAGCACATTGGACAGTGCATTCTCCCGGTTCAGTAACATGCCCCATAACCTTGACCACCAAAGGAAGGATACTGTCACGCAAGAACAATGGCGAATTCCACTAGTGCTTCCTTTCCATCAGAGCAAATCTTCTCTTCACAGGATCATCACTAGTAACTTTCCCATTTTGCAAACTGACCCTAACATTGGTGCTTCCTTTACAGAACCACCTATTGCCTCCTACCGCCGACCACCTAACCTGTGGAATCTCCTGGTTAAAAGCTGCCTACCTACTCCTAACAGTTCAGACTTCTAGGAAAACATAAACTGAACTTACAAGCTCAAATGGGCAGACTGGGTGGGCCATAGGCCCTTATCTGCCAACACTGTCTATGTATCTATGTATCTCCCTACCAGGTACCAAACCTTGCAACAGAACTCGCAGCTACACCTGCAAATGTGTTTCCAGTGTGACTGAGATTCGGGGGCCTGCAGGGGTTTTTCACATCACCAAGGAGTTCTCATGCACCTCCACTAATGTGGTGTATTGTATTCTTTGCAGGAAGCGTACAGCTATTTACATCGGAGAAACTAGTAGGCACCTTGCTGACCATTTCAGGGAACATTACAGAGCAGTCAGGAATGGTGACGCTGCTAAACCCATTGTATCCCATATTATCTACAGGGACCACAGTGTCAATGACCTTTCTGTTTGTGTCCTTCAGCAGGGCTTCATGGAAGCCAAACTCATCATCCGCCTTGGATCCCAGCAGCCCTCTGGTTTAAATGACAGACATTTTCCACTAACATCTTTCAGCCACTCCTTATTTTCCCTAAAGTCTGTTTGTATCTGTACACATTTAATTTATTTTTCATTTTCACCATAAGTCTCTGTCTCTGACTCCTTTCCACACATTTGTCACCTTTCAGCCTTCTTATTAGGCCCTGTTAATTAGTCCCCACCTCGGGACTTCTCTAGCTTTTTCACTCCTATTTTGCTTTATCTTTCCCATCATCATCTTTTTGTTTCACAGATTCTCTCTTAATCTTGCCATTTATCACTTCTCCCTGAGCCTCCCCTTTTCTCTTTCCCCATATATATATATATATCCCTCATTTACCTCCCCTCTACACTAACTTTGTTTTTTTCTCTTTTAGATATTTCCTGAAGAAGACCTGAGGTCGAAATGTAGATTTTTCTCTATTTTCAGCTTACATTTAATATAACCATTTTGTTTTGCTTTTAGACCATATGCTAACGCAGTGCCTTGTTTTTGTTTTTACAGCCCATGATGCTTTGAATTATGGGGATATGTGTGATTTTGTATTTCAAGGAGCTAAACCTTTTTATCTAGTACAAAAATGTTCTGGATGGTCACTTGCACTTCCTTCTCTCTCTGCTAAAGCAGGACAACTGGCTATGCCTTCTCGATATGCAGGATGCCTGTCTGCATATCATGGTTTGCACCCCTCACAGACGATACCTGCAGTTCTTGTTCCAGGGGAAGCATTACCAGTTCAGGGTATTACTGTCTGGCTTATCCTCTGTGCCACAGGGTCTTTGCCAAGTATTTTGCAGTAGCAGCAGCCCTTCGGCTCAAGGGCCTCAATGTGTTCCCAAACCTGGATGACTGGTTACCGAAAGCCCAGTCCAGGGAGCTCCTATTGTTGACTCTGGAATGCACCCTGCAGTTATTACAGTCCTTGGGTGTCACTGTCAATCTGCCCAAGTTGGTGCTGACTCCTTCCCAGAGTCACAGTGCATAGAGGCAATCCTGGACTCTACACAGGGCAAGGCCTTCCTCCTGCAAGACAGGGTGGACCATCATATTGCTCAGGCCCATGAGGTTGCTCAGAGCCAGCATGTCCCTGCTAGGATAATCCTCAGGCTTCTAGGCCTCATGGCTACAGCCATTGTTATGATCCCTCTGGCCAGGTTGCACATGAGGATTCTGCAGTGGACCCTCAGGGTTCAGTGGGATTGGTGCTCAGATGACCTAGATCAGCTGGTCCTTGTCTCCTTACCAGTATACAGAGAGCTTCAATGATGAATGGACCATGCCAATCTTTTAAAGGGGGTGCCTTTTCTTATCCCCACTCCATACCAAATCCTCACCATGGAGGAATCAGGTCTAGGTTGGGGAGCCCATCTTGGCCATTATAAGACCCATGGTCTCTGATCCCACTGGAAGACTCACCTCCACATAAATGTATTCGAAATTAGGGCAGCTCTGTATACCTTACAGTCTTCAAGAACTGTCTCTCTCTGGTACCTCTACTGGTGCAGTCGGACAATCTCAGTGTGGTTTATTACATTAACAAGCAAGGGGGGACCCTTTCCTACCCTCTGTGTTAGGACGCCATGAGGGTCTGGTACTGGGCTCTACATCACAGTCTAGAACTGTTAGACGTCCATGTGCCAGGAGCCCAAAATGCCTTGGCAGACAGCCTCAGCCTGTCATAGTCCAAAACGCATGAGTGGGAGTTGCTGACTTCAGTCACAGAAGACCTGTTCGACAGGTGGGGTCATCCAGAGTTGGACCTTTTTGCATCCCCAAATGGAAGGGGCCCCTTTGATTCTGGTGGTGCCATTCTGGTCTCATCAGATATGGTTTCCATTACTGCAACAATTGGCTGTGGAACCTCCACTTCTTCTGCCCCACTGCATGGACCTGCTGATTCAGGCCCAAGGGATCCTGGTCCATCCAGACCTCAAGTTCCTCCACCTGCACGCATGGCTTCTGAGGACATAGCCATTGCTTGGTTTGGTGTGTCTCAGAAGATGCTGACATCCTGGTGGCTGCCAGAAAACCTTCTTTCAAACAACATGAAGTCTTGCTATATTATGACAATTGCAGTTTGTCCCACCATTAGAACTGCTCCGGGGGTGAAAGAGTTAACTCCCATTCTAAGAATGGAACTTGGAGCGGAGCTCGGTTAGAGAAGCTCTGTCTGGGTTATTTCAAATCTAAACTATCAGATTCTTTACTCCGCCTCACTGAACAGTCGCTCCGGAGATTTCTCCTACTGCTCGGTTTATTTCTCGGTTTAAACAGTGTTTTCTCAGTTCAAATCAACCGAGAATATTATTATTTTAACTGCAAAACCGTTCGGTTCAAGCTCTGTCTGTGGTATCGTAAGTAATTTCAGTTTATTTTTTGTGTGGAACTTGTAAATGTTATCGGTTCGGTTTTGAACCGATCAGCTTGATTTAAAACTTGAATTGAAGGTTTTAGAGTGCGGTTCCCGGTTCTTATCGGTTCTAAAAAAAACGGATTTCATTACGTTTTTTTCCAAGACCTGTGACACGGTTTGGAACCGATAAGGGTGTCTTGCCTGGCACTGCCGTTTAAAAGGGCAAGTTTTTGGTTAGGCTGGCATTATGTCTGAAAACCCAAAATAAAAACCGGGCCCACTGGGTTTCAACACTGTGATGCCTGTGGGGAAGTCTTTGCCAAGGCTGACCCACACACCACATGTGTATATTGTCTGGGGTTTGACCACCTCAATTCAGACTGCCAGATTTGTAAAAATTTCCCTGCAGCCACCCTGGATAAGAGAGTTGGCAGGCTCAGGGAAGGAGAGGCCAAAAAGTCCGCTGACCGGATGGCCAGCCAGTTCGGTTACAACCCGAACGGAGGAAATGCTGCTCACCAGGGGCGAGACTTCCTCGGGCAAACGTAAAGCTGGCTCGGAGGAGCCAGTTCCAGTAAAGAAAACAAGAAAATCAGCAGGTGTGGAGCCCAAAATTCCTTCTCCAACTGCTGCAGAGATAGCAAGAGCTATTCAGATTGTCCAGTCACTTTCTCCGGTTCCGTCCGAACCGCCACTGTCTGGTAAAAGGTCGGTTCCACGGGTTCAGGAATATGTTGTTGAAGAGTTTTATGAACCAGAGGAGGGGGAGGATGATTATGAACAGTATGAATGTGACTTTGAGGGTCTGGGTGTGCCCATTGAACCGGACATCTCCCCAGACAGACCTTTAGAATCTCCCCCTTTGCTTTCAGAGTCCCCCTCTCACTTTATGTTTTACAAAAAAGTTGCTGAAACCCTCCAGCTTCCATCGGAGGAAGCTGTGGATGAACAAGAGGAACCTGATTTTGTAGAAATGATGGATATTCCAGAGTCTAGAAGATTGTCTATTCCCTTGCATAAATCATTTAGGAAACAGACAATAAAAATTTTAAAAACTCCTAATTCTGTGCCTCCTGTGGACAAAAAGATGGACAGGAGGTACACTCTGTCAGGTCCTGATACAGAATTCCTTTCACAGCAATGCAGTCATGTTGGTGTGGTTCAGGCTGCAGCCTGTGATAAAGCTAATATTCCTTTGGCTTCACATCCTCCTGACAAGGATTCCAGGAAGATTGATGCCATGGCTAAAAAACAATACATGGCAGAGTCCTTGGGACTCAGGCAAGCAAATCACATGGCTTATGTAGCAAGGTATCAAAAATCTAGATGGGACACTGTCATGGCCTTGGCCAAACAGGCCTCTGGCCAGCTTGCTAATGAGCTGGAACAGGTGGCTGCTGATGGCATTGAGGCATCTAAGGTGCAGTCATGCTGCTGTGGATTTTAATGATGTATCCTCTAGAGTCATGGCTACGTCTGTAGCTTTTCACAGGTTGGCCTGGCTCAGGTGTACTAGCTTGTCACAGGATACCCAGACTAAGGCTATGGATTTTCCTGTGGTTGGAAATTCTCTGTTTGGGGAGCAGACAGATAATTATATGAAGAAAATGGATGAATATAGGACTACCTATAAGAGTGCTCAGGCTAAGGAGCGGCAAGCCACTCCTCAGAGGCAGGCCCCCAGGGGTAGAGGTAGGCCTTTTCACAGGCCTTTTTACCAAACCCAGGCCTCCTCTGCTTATGCTCAGAGGGGGTTCTTCAGAGGGAGAGGCAGATGGGGTGTGGGCAGGCCTGCTCCCACCCCTCAGCCTAAAGCACCTGCCAAACAGACACCCTGATGGGGTGCCCAGGGCCGATTCTCCTTTACCTGTAGGGGGCAGGTTGGCTTAATTCGTTCAGAACTGGGTGTCTCTAACTTCAGACAAGTGGGTCCTGGAAGTAGTAAGCCAGGGTCTGGTTCTCAGCTTCAAAAGTTCCCAAAGATGAGAATCAGATCTTTCCACCTGCAAACTCTTTAGAGACCTTTACTTTAGAAACAGAAGTCTCAACCCTCCTGGCTCTCAGAGCTATAGAAAGGTTTCTCCCTACACCAGGGCAAGGGTCTGTACTCCAGATATTTCCTTACCCCAAAAAGACAGGAGAATGGCTGCCCATTTTAGACCTGAGATATCTGAACAAACACCTTTTGAAACCAAAGTTCAGAATGGTAACTCTGGCAATGATTTTACCCTCTCAAAGGCCAGGGGACTGGCTAGCCTCCCTGGACCTCAAGGATGCCCTATTTTCACGTCCTAATCAGAAGCTCCCACTGAAAGTACCTCAGATTGAACTGCCCTCAGGTCACTACCAGTTCAGAGCAATGCCCTTGGCCTCACCTCTGCCCCAAGGGTATTCACAAATGTCTGGCAGTAGCAGTGGCTCATTTAAGAAGGCAAAGGATTGCTGTCTTTCCCTATCTGGACGACTGGCTCATTGTAGGCCAGTCCCCAGAACAAGTAAGATCTCACCTGCAAGTTACCCAGCAGCTGCTCACCTCCCTGGGCTTCTTGCTCAGTCTTCCAAAATCAGTTCTGGAACCAGTTCAGGTGCTCACCTGCATAGGTGCAGAATTGGACACAAAGCAGGCCAGAGCCTTTTTACCCTTAGAGAGGGTAAGAAACTTGGTGGCTCTGGCCTCCTCCTCCTTCACTCTGCAGGTCTCTCGACCAGCAAGACACTTTTTCAGCTCTTGGGGCACATGGCTGCGTCCACAGCTGTAGTGCAAGGAGCAAGATTTCAGATGAGGGACATTCAGTTTCACTTGAGAGCCTTTTGGTCTCAGAGAAGAGACCCCCTTTCCAAGTTGGTCCCAGTGACCTGAACCCTGATCCAGACCCTCCAGTGGTGGCAGGATCAGAGCAATTTAAGATTGGGGGTCTCCTTCATTCCTCTGTCTCACTCCTTGACCCTCACTACGGATGCTTCCCTCCTGGGGTGGGGAGCCCACATGGGCGACCTCTCCACTCAGGGAGTGTGGTCCCCTCAGGAATCTCTGCTCCACATCAATTTGCTGGAACTCAGAGCTGTCTTTTTAGCACTTCAAGTGTTTTCTGCGTCTGTTCAGAACAAAGTGGTACAAGTCAGAACAGACAAGACCACAACAATGTGGTACATCAACAAGCAGGGGGGCACTCGGTCTTCGGCCTTGTGCACCGAGGCAATGAAGTTGTGGTCTCTGGCCTATTCCCTGAACACTTCCCTCATAGCAGTTCACCTTCCAGGAAAGGACAATGTCCTAGCAGATGCTCTCAGCAGGATTTCTCAGGGCCATCACGAATGGTCTCTGGATCCTCAAGTACTGGAGATAGTTTTTGCCAGATGGGGCACCCTCAGATAGATCTTTTTCAGCCCCAGACAATCACCAACTTCCACTGTTCTGTTGCAGGCCCCAGTGTTGGGCTCAATCCCCTGGATGCCTTTCTCCTAGATTGGGAAGGAAGTTTCTTTATGCCTTTCCCCCCTTTCCTCTCCTATTCAAGGTGCTAGTCAAAATCAGATCCCAGCCTTGCAGGGTGATTCTGATTGCCCCAGATTGGGCCAGGCAGCCCTGGTACCCACTCCTTCTGTCACTAGCAGTCCATCTTCCCCTGTGTCTCCCCAGGAATCACAACCTGTTAACCTGTGCACAGGGGAGAGTTTGGTATCCGAACCTCAAATCCTTCAACCTCAAGGCCTGGCTCTTGAGGAGTTAGAATTTGCTGACCTACACCTTTCTCAGGGTGTTCTTGAAATCCTAAAGGCTTCTAGAAAGCCTTCCACTAGGGCTACTTACAATTCTAAGTGGAAAAGGTTTTCCATTTGGTGTTCTGGGAAACATATTTCCCTGGAATCTGCTGATTTGCCCATTGTTTTGGACTGTATGGTCCATCTTAATTCCTTGGGACTGAGACCAGCTACCCTGAAAGTACATTTGGCAGCTGTCTCTGCTTTTGTTTCAGCAGGAAAGCCCTCCTCTCTTTCCGCTCACCCTGTATTTTCCAAGTTTTTTAAAGGATTACTTCATTCTAATCCACCTTTTAGGGATCCGGCCCCTGCCTGGGACCTTAATGCTTGCATTGCCCAGTTAATGCAACCTCCTTTTGAACCTCTGTCTTCTGCAGAGCTTAAGTACTTAACTTGGAAAACTATTTTCCTAGTGGCTATCACTTCTGCCAGGCACATAAGTGAGTTGCAAGCCCTGTCAGTAGAAACTGACTTTATTTCTTTCCACAGGGATAAGGTAGTCCTCAGGACTAACAGGAAGTTTTTGCCTAAGGTGGTTTCAGATTTCCATCTTAATCGATCTATCTCCCTTCCAGTGTTTTTCACTGAACATTCCTCCTCTGGCGAGAGGAGATTGCACAGTTTAGATGTTAAGAGGGCCCTAAGTTACTATGTAGAACGTACCAAGGGTCACAGGTTCAAATCCCTCCAACTTTTTCTCACTTATGGTGAGGTCGGAAAAGGGAGACCTGCCACTAAGAGATCAATTGCCAGGTGGATTGTCTCTTGTATCAATTTTGTTATCAGAAACTGGGAAGCTCCCCTTCTGGCCTGAGGGCTCATTCTACCAGAGGTACCCGCGTCTCTAGCTGCTGCCAGAGACATCTCTATCTTAGAGATATGTCAAGCAGCTACCTGGAAAACAGTACACACTTTCACCAAGCATTACTCCCTGGATGTCCAGGCCAGAAGAGATGCTCGGTTTGGCACAGCTGTGCTTCAGAGCCTATTCCCTAAGTAGGTTCTGTCCCTCCTCCATGGAGGTACTGCTGTGTAGTCTGCAATTGTCATAATATAGCAAGACTTCATGTTGTTTGAAGAAAAAATTACTCACCTTAGTAATGTTGTTTCTTCTAATGGAGTCTTGCTATATTATGACCTCTCCCCCAGCCTGCCCCTCTCAGAACTTCTACTTGGGTATGGGGTGGGCAGCCTAGTGTGGGCGCTAGTTATGCCATTATATGTTTTCCACCCCTTCTTGGGGTTTTGGGGTGTGATGTTTTTATTTTATCTCATATTATTGCTTATATTATATTATTACTTCTGGTCCCCTGACTTGAGTCTTTGTGTTGGGACCAGGAATATATGTTAATAGTCAGGTAGCCAATTGGCTAGTGTAGGTTACAGCTTCCACACAGACCTTAGTGAGTTTTGCTCGTAAAGATCTGACAGTTTAGGTTTGAAATAACCCAGACAGAGCTTCTCTAACCGAGCTCGCGCTCCAAGTTCCATTCTTAGAATGGGAGTTAACTCTTTCACCTCTGGAGCAGTTCTAATGGTGGGACAAACTGCAATTGTCATAATATAGCAAGACTCCATTAGAAGAAACAACATTACTAAGGTGAGTAATTTTTTCATCAGGGCCACTTACTCTATGAAATAGAAGTGGTTTGCTGTCAGGGCTGCATCTCATAGCATGGACCCTTTCACCTGCCCAGTGAACCAGGTTTTGGAGTAACTCCTGACCCTGTCTGATGTAGGACTCAAATATTCCTCCCTCAAAGTGCACCTGTCTGCCATGTCATATCAGCTTTTCATGTGCCCATTGATAGGCATCCTGTGGCACAGCTGGATGTGGACCGTACCTTTTTGAGAGGGCCCTAATAGACTGCTGCAGAAAAAGCTTCCATGGGATCCTGATGCCTGACAGCAAAGTTCCATAGGTGTGACCTGATGACAGAGATTCCGTCGAAGATCTACTGTTATGGTACATTGTTACATAACTGTTTTGTCCTGCAGTATTTCTGCAGGGGAGCTGGGATCCCATTTAAGGAATCTGAAGGCTTAGTCAGTTAGTCTGAACTCTTCAAATGCCATATCAGGTAGTAGCAGTAACAGCACTGCTATCAAATATTGACTATGAGCTGCCTGCTGCAACAGTGTCCTGGATTTCTGGGGAAAGTTGAATCTGCCTCACCTGAGTGTACTGTGGAGCTGCCATTAGCTGAGCTCTAGGAAGAGGGTCTTCATCAGTATAGGGGGATAATAGTAGTAGAGAGTGTGGATAAGGCAATTGATGTGTGACCAGCAGTCAGAAGAACAGTTTTTCTAGAGCTCGTGATGTAACTGACTAGGGAATGATACAACTGTTACTGGATTCTGGCATGGGGTCATAATGCTGTGGTCACAAATAGCGCGGCAATACACCGCACTGTCAATACAGCAGGTACATTGCCATCACTAGGTAACAACACCGAGAAGGAATATAAGCGCAGAAAAAACATTAATTATTTATTTTTCAGAGGCTCCACCCCTCCCGTAACAGAGGGTGTGCCCCCAATTCCACATCGCTCAAATAATAACCTCGGGGACACGGGTGGGGAAAAATCGTGAAAAAGCCCAATGTTGAACCAAAAAAAAAAAATACAAAACAAGCACACAGGTAATCTGGGATCAGGATTTAAGCCCAGTCCACAGTCACTCCACTTCCCTCCACTGCTGACGGCTCTGCCCTCTGACCCTCTGACCCATGGCAGCTGCTCAGTAGATCACCACCCAGCAGAGGTCTTATCCTCTGCATCACTGCCTCCCTGCCATCAGCTACAAGGAAATGTAAGTAGTAGTAGTAAAAAATGTATCTTTATACAGGAATAAGAAAACATAACATTTGGATTATGCAATCCAGTTTACAAGACAGTCCTTCACCATTTCATCCTTGTGGTATTTTGTACCCTGTAGCTGTTTTCTCAAGACAAGTCCTTGGGAAAAAGTCATAAAAAAGAGCGGTGGTCTCGCTCTCCGACAGCTTCCTCTTCTTCAACCAGGGGTACTCCATCGGCTGCGGCTGCACTGACATCTAAATCTGCTGTCCAGGTCTCTGTCCCTACCAGACCCATACTGACAGCACCTCCACCTGATACCCAAGGTGGCTGGTCATCGACCTCCGGGTTGTCGGGCCCCTCTTCATTGATGATGGAGGCTTCATAGATGGCCCTCCCGTCTAGGCCTGATGCTTCCCCAGACCCTTAGACTATGGGCTCTTCAGGCTCTCAGGGCCCATCTGGTGGGTTGTCGCTTCCTGCTCCGTTGACCCCCCCCCCATCAACACAGCCTTTTACTGTTGTCAACTTCTATGATATTTTGACCATATTCACTGCAGTTTTGGTCCACCAGTTAGGTGCATATAGGCCAACATTGTCTGTGCCGTCAATGGCACCATCGCTGTTGACTCCAACATGGCCTTCGTGGGTTGCGCCTCGTGGGCCGTCTTTGGTACCTCAGTCGTTGGACCTGGAATTGGAACAGATCAACATCGAAGAGGAGTACCATCCAGATCTTATTCTTCCTGATGAGGAAAAGGAAGAAGCCCTCTCCTCATACAGATCCACAACCTCTTCAGTGAGTGAAGACTCTGTCAAACACACCCCTAGGTCTCCTGCAGAGGGCCCTACCTCCTTTAGTTTTATGAAGCAGTTGTCCTCAGCCGTGAGCTTTTATACTGAGGAGGAGGAGGAGGATGCCACTAGAAAAGATCTAGTGGATTTTCTGGAGATCCCAGAGTCTCCTCCCAAGATCATTCCTCCTATTTTGCCTGCTCTGGGGAATGCTACTACTGCAGCATGACACAGGCTGGCACAGCCATGCCCCACAGGGCTGATAAACTTTATCATGACCCTTAGGGTTTTCTGCATTATGCTGCCCAACCTGAAACAGATTAGGTGGTAATAAAGACAGCTTGTGACATGTCTAAGGTGCCTAAACACCTCAGCTCCCTTCCCCCAACAAAGAGTCATGCAGAATTTACCTCTGGGGCAAGAGGATATATGCCTCCTCCACCCTTGGGCTGAGGATTGCCAACTACCTTTCTCATATGGTTAAGTACCAGAATACAAACTGGAAGAAGGGCAAGGTGGCTGCCCAGGTCCTTCCAGATGGTACCCAGAAGCAGGAGATTCTTAAATACTGGCAAACTGCTGAAGATGTTAGCAAGCACCTCTTGCAGGCCCTCTATGATGTCTCAGATACTATTGCCATGGCTGCTTCCACTGGCATTTGCCTCTGTAGGCACTCCTGACTGAGGGTCTCGGGCTTTGCTGTGGACATCCAGCAGAAGGTGCTGAATGCCCCCTTCAATGGCTCAAAACTATTTTGGCCAGATGTCCAGGACATTATTAATGATTTGCAGGCATCTGGCAGGGCTATTAAATCTGTCCATTCACTCTATCATATGCAACCAAAGAGCAGGCAGCACCGTCCCTTTCCTAAGGGACCCAGTGAGCAATGAGCAGCCTCTCAGCCCCAATGTAAATGCAGATCCTCCACCACCTTACTCATCCCCTCCACTGCAGGGGCTGTGGCCAAGCATCCTAGAGGTGACAGACCAGTTCCAGCAGCTGGATCCACCTCTGCTTGACTCCTTGCCAGAACCCCCTCTTCCGGTCCCTGACCAAGAGGTTGTGGTCAGAGGTCAGTTCTCCCTCCATCTCAATCAATGGAAACATAGAAACATAGAATTTGATGGCAGATAAGGGCCACTTGGCCCATCTAGTCTGCCCATTTCCCTACCTAATGGATAAGCTGCAGATCCTAGTTAACCAACAGCCTACTTCCTCCTGCCCCCATTAGAATTGCCTTATGTCTGTCCCATGCATTCTTGAATTCCCCCACTGTTTTTGACTCCACTACCTCCTCAGGAAGGCTGTTCTATGCATTCACAACCCTCTCTGTGAAAAAATACTTCCTCACATTACCTCTGAGCTGTCCCCCCCTCTATCTTCAAATTGTTCCCCCTTGTTCTTGCACATCTCTTTTTCTGAAAGATGTTACCTTCTTGGACTTTGTTGATTCCCTTGAGCTACTTGAAAGTTTCTGTCATGTTCCCCCTCTCCCTCCTTTCCTCGAGGGTATATATATTAAGCTCCCTTAATCTCTCTTTGTCTTCTGGTGCAGACCCTGCACCATTTTGGTTGCCCTCCTCTGGACAGCCTCCACCCTGTCTATGTCTTTGCGGAGATGGGGTCTCCAGAACTGTACACAGTACTCCAGATGTGGTCTTACCAACTGTCTGTATAGAGGGATAACAACTTCCTGTTTTCAACAGGAGATGCCTCTCCCTATGCATCCCAGTATTCCCCCAGCCCTCCTTACTGGCTTCTCACATTGCTTGCCCACCTTTAGGTTATCTGATATAACTACCCCCACGTCTCTTTCCATTTTTGTTGTTGTCAGTATCTCACCCCCATTGTGTACTCTTCCCCTGGGTTTTTGTTTCCCAGGTGCATTACTTTGCACTTCCTTTCATTGAATCTAAGCTGCCATGCATTTGACCATTCCTCCAACCTTGCCAAGTCCCTTCTTATCCTTTCCACCCCATCCTATATATCAATCCTGTTGCAGATCTTTGTGTCATCTGCAAAGAAACATACTTTTCCTTCCAGTCCCTCTGCAATGTCACTTATAAAGACATTAAAAAGGACCGGACCCAGTACTGAACCTGCGGTACCCCACTAGTAACCCCTCTTTCTTCACTGTGGACTCTGTTTATTATTACCCTCTGCATCCTGTTGTCCAGCCAATATTTTACCCAGGCTACCACCCTGGGACCACTCCCAGGCTGGCTCATTTGTTTATTAATCTTTTGTGCGGGACTGCGTCAAATGCCTTGCTAAAGTCTAGGAAGACCATGTCCACAGCCCCTCCCTGGTCTACTACTTTGGTCACCCAGTCAAGGAAATCGATTAGATTCATCTGCCATGACCTTCCTGCTGTTAATCCATGCTGCCTTGGGTACTGTGCCTCGCTGGCCTCTAGGTACCCAACAGTTCTTTCCATCAGAAGTGAGTCCATCATTTTCCCTACCACTGAGGTCAAACTGACAGGTCTGTAGTTTCCCGCCTCTGTCTTGCTCCCACTTTTGTGAAGGGGAATCACATCCACCCTCCTCCATCAAATGCCTAGATACTTCGAATCATAGAAAGGGGTCACACTCTGGAGTTCATTGAGCAACCCCCAGAGACTTCATCTCCTGTGGCGTAGGGCTTCATTACACCCCTGGGTGGTCCGGTATTCTCCAGTACCACCCACCGTGTTGGGTAATATTGCTTACTCAAACCCCCTTTCAGACTGACAGTTTCTAGTACTGTTAACAGTTTTTTGATCAATATTCTCTTCACCTATTTGAGTTATAGCAATTTCTATTATGCTTTCCTGTATTTCTTTTGAACGTGTTCTGTTTTTTTTTTTTTCAGCTTAGAACTGTTTTTCTTTTTTGATTTTCTCTTACTGTTTACATTCTGTTGTGTGGGCTCTAGTACTAATAGGTATAATTACATTGTAAGATAACTTCTTGTCTAAATAAGGTGTAAGATTAACCTGAGTGTATTTATTCTCATTAATAATTTCTTTTGGAGCTACAGTATTTGGGTATCCTAGGGTTGAACCAGAATCAGTGAACCATTTGGGCTGTTTGCATATTTGCTCAGCATTAAATCAATTAAACAGCACCTTTTCTGAACTCTGTCCAGTTGCCCCCAGAATCACATTAGCACCCTTACCTTCCTCCAAATCCAGCGCTGAAAAATTTTGAATTTACGATTGCCTATATTTTGGAAGGAAAGGGATCATATTTAGGCTCCATGGAGCTGACAGCCAAATCCCTTCCACTTACCGGTCATGAGACATGCTCACCCCCACCCCCTCTCGCACATTTCACGATTTAAAATCTGGAGAGCGCAGGAGCTATGCTCTATAGGCTTCTACAAGGATGTTTTTAAACTTCTATTTTTTATAATTTAGAAGGCCAATTTGACCAAATCAAGGGCACTGCTCAACTAACAAGGGCCTTCAGAGACAAAATTGCTAAATTTTCCTTCTCTGCTGATAACCTAGTGTTGCTGCGGGATTCACACTCTCTATGGTTCTGTTCAATGCTGCATCTTGTCTCTCATGCTCTTTCTCTCACTTTCTCTTTTTATGTCACTCTTTTTCTCTCACTGTGTTTCTCAAGATAGTTCATCTTTCTTCTCTGCCTTTGGCTTGCTATCACTTGTAAGAAGCACATCACTGCCGGTTTTGTACCCATTTTCTTTCTCTCTGTCTGTCTTCCTGCATGAGTCTCTGCAGATGTCCGAGCTAAGAGCTTAGAACTAACATTATGGCCCTGTCCACACAACACCACTAAAACCCTGTAACAGTTTCAAACCCAAGTCATGTACTTAAAAATTTACCCAAGGGACAGTACATGCATCTCAAGAGAAACTGTGCAATAGATGAGCTTTATGAAGTAAGACTTGGGGAACTCACAGATAGATTGAGGGAGAGAGACATAACTGAGGCTAGAACAGCAAGAAAGTAAGTGTAACTTTATTTCTTAAGTGCCTTTGAAATACCAAGGCGCTGTACAGTTAGACTGACAAAGAATATAATCAGATAAACATACATAGAATTTTAAAAAGCCTTATGAAAAAGCCAGACAGCATAAATAAGTTTTGAACTCTGATTTAAAACTCGAGACGGTCAGGCATTCCCTTACTGACGAGGTAGAGAATTCCACAGGGTAGGGGCAGCATAAGAAAAAGCACGTGCCCCGGATGTTTTTAACTGAACCCTGGGAATCTCTAGCAATCCCTCATCATCGGATCGGAGTGAGCGGGACAGGCAGTAGGGAATAAGAGGTCTTGCAGATACTGGGGTCCCTGTTCATGTAGGGCTTTATAGGTCAGTAACCTGACCTTAAAGGTGATCTGCCACTGTACTGGCAGCCAGTGCAGTTCACGCAGCACAGGTGTAATATGACTATTCCTAGATGTGCCAGTCAAAAGCCTGGCCACCATGTTTCTGCACTAGCTGCAAGTGATGGATATCAACTCCTGGAAGCCCTAGGTAGAGGACATTGCAGTAATCAAGGTGGGTGGTTATGAAGGCATGGACCAGTGTAGGAAGGTCAGCCAGAGGAACTAGGTGTTTCACCTGGGTGATATTCCTAAGATGGTAAAAGGAAGATTTGACAATGGCAGGCACCTGTGATTTCAGGGTCAAACCGCTGTCAAAAATAATGCCCAGATTATACACCTGGTCTAAGGTCGTGAGCTGGACACCATCAAGCCATAGGCCTGAAGGAAGCCCAGCCCCAAGACCCACCTCCGGGTGACCCAGTTCCACAACCAACACCTCGGTCTTATCCGGATTTAACCTCAGCCAGCTAGTGCTCAACCAATTCCTGATCTCTACTAGACAGTTGTTAAGCACAGAGATCGCATCATCCTGCCCAGGAATAAAGGACATATACAGTTGGGTATCATCTGCATAGCAGTGAAAACCCAAACTGTATCACCTAATGATATCTCTTAATGGCAGCATATACACTGCGAACAGCCTGGGTGCCAATATGGAGCCCTGCGGCACCCCACAGGACAGGGGGAGAGCATCAGAGGAATAAATTCCAGTGATGACCCTCTGCAACCTGCCTATCAGGAAACGTCGAAACCAGCTTATGACTGTCGCAGACACTCCAAAAGCACACCGTGGTCCACAGTATCAAATACCGCCGAGAGATCAAGAAGGACTGAGATAGTATAAGCCTTTCACTCTCTCGCAATTAGAAGATCATTTAAAACCCAGGCAAGGGCAGTCTCAGTGCTATGTCTTTTCCTAAACTCAGATTGGAGAGCATCATAGACACTGTGGGTTGTAAGATGGTCATCCAACTGCAACGCAACCACCTTCTCAATAACCTTACCCACAAAGCATAGATTAGAGACAGGTCTATAGTTAGCTAGACAGTCTGGGTCCAAGGAGGGTTTTTAAAGGAGTGGTCGAATGACCGCCTCCTTGAGGGGATCAGGATAGACCCCCAGCTCCAAGGAACTCCAGACAATTTCAGCAAGGATTGGGCAGATAGCATCTACACAGCCTACCAAAAGTGGTGTAGGGCCCAGATCCAAACTACAGCTGGTTGGTCGCAAAGTTTGAACAATCCTCACAATGTCCATGACTTCTGGATGGCTGAAGTCAGTCCAGGCAGAATGGGTGCTCACCACCTCCCGCTGATCTTGGCAATCCCTCATAGAGAGAACTGGGCTGATACCCGACCTGATGCTGGCAACCTTATCTGCGAAGAATCGAGTAAGCTCATCACACTTCATTTATGAAAAATCTCCTCTGGATTGAAGACAGACTGGATTACACAGTCTGTCCACAGTCTGGAAGAGCTGAGCTGGTTGATTCCTCGAAGCAGCTATCTCCCCGGACAGGAATTCTGCCTTCTTATGGGTGATTGCTCATTGATAGCCCTTATAATGATCCAGCAATCTAAGCCTGTTAGCATCAAGGCCTGATTTCCGCCAACCTCTTTCTAGCCTTCATCCCATTCTTCTCAGCTCCTTCAAGGACCCATCAAACCAGGGGGTTCTCGGGTGCAGAGTAAGTGGGCGAACACAAACGGGGCAATTGAGTCCAGGGCATCTCCCACTGCCTTATTATAAGCCAGTACAAGATCCCCAAGACTCATGCATTCACTCGATAAACCCAATAGGTCCAGCACTGCCAATAGGCCCTTTGGGGTAACTCCCCTCTTGGGGCATTACTGGACCATCTCCATAGGGGCAGACCTATTTGGGGGTGCCCTGAAACTGAACCTTATGGTGTGATGGTCTGACCAACTGACTGGTTCCACCCCCAATTCTGCGATCTCCATCCCCAGGAGGGACACAAGATTCAGAGAGTGACCCCTTATGTGGGTAGCAGAGGTAACCACCTGTGTAAGGACCAGCATAGTCATAAGCTGGAGGAAATTATTTCCAAATTGTGAGAGTTCATCATTGATCCAGGCATTGAAGTCGCCCAGAATTTACCATCTGGGCAACTCCAAGGCCACGTCGACAATGAAGACCGCAAGCTCCTTCAGGAATTCTCCACCATCACTGGGTGGACGGTTATGAGGAGTATCCTGAACCCTACACCTGCTCCCAGGATACACTCAAAGGATCAAGTGCACCCTACTGGCACATCATCAAAGCCCAGTTCTGTTTTAAACATAATGGCTACACCTCTGCCCCTACGATCCAATCTCGGGTGATGTATCACCAGGAACCCAGCTGGAACAGCAGGTGCCAAAATAGGGCCTGCATTCTCATCCAGCCAGGTCTCAGTGATGCATACCAGATCTGATGTTCCAACAAGATCAACTATAATAGCCATATTGTTCCTAATCGATCTGGCATTACATAACACCGCCCGGGTTGAATGAGTCATCGAGGAAGATCCCAGGACCTGCCCACTATTTGTGGAGCCCTTTGGTATGGGAGTCAGGCAGGGAACACCCCTTTCTTGACCTCATTTTGCCCCAGGGCATCTCCTAGTCCCCATGACCTCTATCCGTCCACTCCTCTCCATTCTCCCACCATGCCCAGATCTTGCCTCCCTCCATCGTCTCTTCACTATCCCCAAAGCTCGACATCTCTTGTAAACCTCGACTGATAATGGTGGACAGTCGAAGGGGCGCAAGTCCCTGAGCATGATGGGAGAATGATGCCTGACTGTCTTAACACCCTCCCAACACATCTCGGGTTAACAATCAATAAATAAACCAAGACTCCCAACCACAATAATTGTACACTACAACCACCCACCACACATATACACACACACCTTCAACTAGGTGCCTTTCACACAACCCCACCAAAATTCCAAATAACCACAACAGTCACTACAGTCACCACCCACTTCATACACAGCATACAACCAATCCCTAAAATAAACAACATACACCCCAGCCACTAAAACATAAATAAACAAAATTGTTAAAATAGCAGTCCAAAATTAAGTCACACAGTACTGTAGTTTCCCAGTTCACATTCAGTCCACCTATAAAAAGTCCTCTCACAAGTCCCAATTATAAAACTTGGCTTCAGTTTCAATTTAAAGTCAATAATCTCCAGTTGTAGACTTAACTTAGTTTTCCTCTGCAGTGCTCCCACCACTGCAGAACAGAACTTTTATACTCATCAGCCCTCTCTCACCGAGCTGATTTGTATATGTTCCAGTTTTAACAGCTTTGATAAATAACATGTTGTTCTGTCCAGTAACAGAAAAAACTCATCTACAAGAGCCTAATAAGAAAAAAGATTGTACTTCACCAAACATTTTCCAAAAACGGAATTCTCTGAGCCTTCACAGCTACCTCTCTTCACACTAGACCTCCACAATTGGCTCTTCTTCCACAGCATGTACAAGCACCCCTTCCAACTTTGCAGAAGGCCCTTCCTTTAAATGAATCTGGCTCCCCCAGACCTTTTCTTCAGTAGCCCATGGCCGACCCACCATCCAGTGGGTCCCTCATTCCACTCGAGGGAAGCAGATCCCCTCCACCACCCTCCGGTGGTGGCTGCGGTTGTCCCTCTGTCTGGGCTGGGGCTCAGATTTGAATCTAGGTCTCAGAAAGACCTACTCGGGTGCCACTCATTGCTGTGAACACTTATTGATCACTTTCCCATTGGTACTTCTTTCTGGTTGGTACGGCTTGAAAGCACCCTCGATATGTTTCCTTTCAGTTGGTCCGGCTGTGCTCTCACCCCAGCCAGAAACCATTGCTCCACATAGATGTTCCCCGGGTACCTCCTTATAGTAATAATCCCAGGGATCCTCCTCCAATTTTCAGTTCAGCTCCAAACTCCTCTGGATCCACAGAAACTCAGTTGATACTACTTCGCTCTACTTCCTTTACTCCAGTGGTATAATCCTCAGAGGACAATGCAGTGTCGATAAGTAAATAATTTTATATTGTCCTAAAAAGTTTTTTCCTTTTTCCAGCTTACTGTTACATTTTTTATGGTCTGCAGCTCCCGAGAACGCATGGAAAGCTAACGTCCTCACTATGATTCCCTGACTATCTAATTTCAACCAAATTTAAAAAGAAAAAGTTACTGGTCACAATAAATTACCAAGGGGTTACTACAAATTATAATTTACAGTGTAGAAAGTCTATAAAACATTCTAAAACACAGAAACTAGAGACAAACTGGAGACAAATCTGCTGCTATCTTGCAGGCACACCCAGCATGGCAGCCACAGCAGTGGATTGTATATCACGGGAAGAATTACTAGCACCCAGAAATAAAAGGCCTGAAACAGAGAGCACTATGACCTTTGTCACGACTTATGGTGGGGGAAGCAAAGAACTGATAAACATAGTTAAAAACAATCTAGGTATCCTAAAAGGATTAACTCCCCTTGCCCCATTTTTGAGAAGCCACTCAGAATCTCTTACCGTAGGGGGTCCAAATTTACCTGATAGACTGGTGAACAGTTACCAAGCAAAAATCAGAAACCTCAAAATTACTGAGAAGCGTGGATCTAAACCATGTGGATTCTGCAGTACGTGCTCCATTATGCAGAAAAGTGATAGCTTTAGTAACCTAAAAACAGGCAAGGTAGAAAAAGTTAGGGGTCTATTAATTGCAGTACCGTGGCAGTGGTATACATGCTTACTTGCTCATGTGGTAGATTCTAGATTGGCAGGACCAAACGCAAGCTACGCCTGAAGTTAAATGAACATATACTGGCTATAAAAGACCAAAATTGTGAATATGCCATGGCCCTCCACATTACACATTGTGGGAATGGCAAAAACCACAGAGTGACTGTGATGAGTTTGGAAAGTGTCTCCAAAAATGTCAGGGGAGGAGACATTGAGGGTTTCCTTAATGATAAAGAACAATTGTAGATTTATAAAATGGGAGCTGCTAAGTATCCTGGCCTAAATGATAAAATAGAATTGAAGCCCTTTCTAAATAAAAGAAGAAAATGAGGGAGGTACTTTGGCAAACAACCCCCTGCACCCCAGGTCCTAACCTTGAATTTGTGAGTTAATCTCATAAATCAAGGACTTCTGAGATTTTTGTTTGAACATCTCTCTAGGAAACCGAAATGGATGTCATCCATCTCATTTCATATTTACTTGAAGTTCTCTCACATAGGTCTCTAGAACAGTGGTGAATATTCAGAATTAAGAAAAAGGATGATCAGAAGAAATCTTCATCTGGATTCATTGAAAAGATTATTTGATTTAGTTTACCGGTTGGGGAAAAACACCAAGTTTTTCAGTCACTGTTATAGGTGTAACCCCCCTACAAATCAGGGTTCCCGAAAGGGCTTCCTCGAACTTGACTAAATACTCACTGCCAGGCTGGTGTCCTATGTTTTAGCAGTTTAAATGTGATTGCCAGAGAGTCCCTGTATAGCTTCTGGTTACTGTCCTCTTTAAGAGCTGCCTGAATTGCAGTCATAAGTAACGTGAGAGGGAGCTCTGTTGAAAGATATAACTGTTTGCTGATCATTCATTAGAGTAGTAATAATAATGTAGTTTGTCTAACCTGCATTCTTTGCAGCAAGGACAGTTTTGTTTATCCCCATCATTTTGGCCCGGAACTGCCGAATTTGGACCAATCAGTCTGGTGGGACCTAAAATGGAGCTGTCTGGAGTCAAAATCTGTAGGAATTGTAGTTTGGGGCTTTTGGCGCCTTTTTACACCTGAAGGGGGAGCTCCTGTTGTGACTGACAGATGAATCAGCCAACCAAACCTTTTGGATCTTGGGGAAATTCCCAGGCTTACTGCAGTTTGAGTCAGATCTAAGTTGGGAGTTGAATAAGCAAGAGCTTGAGACAGTCAAGCCAGCCGTCTGAGTAGTTTTGCGCAGGAGAACTGTAGAAAGGCCTGAGTTGTGGCCTGCATGTCTGCCTGCTGCCCCTGAGCGGGAGAGAAGAGAATTATTTTGGACTAAATCCAAGTTTGTGAGAACCAAGTAAGCCACTGATTTTTTTACCAGGCTCATACCTGAAGGAGACCGAAGATTTTGCTGAATGCAATCGGCCTGTCAGGATTTCCAGCTGCTTTTGAATGCCCAATTTGTGCAGAGACTTTGCGATTGTGACCGGAGAGTAGTTTGCCTGTTACAGTAGAATTTCCTTACATGTAAATGTGCTGTGTATTGAATTGGTCGTGATCTGGTTCCCCACTGTGTGAACTGTGTTCTGCTTGCTGGAAGCTGCATCCAGCCCAAAATGGACTGTATCTGAATTTGTCTCCATTTGGCCTGGGCCTTGCCACACTGGCCCAGCCAGACTACCCGCTGCACAGAGAAAGCCATCGATGAGAGGCCTGCCTGAGGATCAGCCCCCTGCTCCATACACGAACAGGAATGACGCTTCAGTGATTCGTCTGGGCCCTGCTTCTCCTGGCACTCCAGATTAACCACCTGCTGTCTCAATTTTTGTCCAGCCTGTGTCCAGTCTTTGGTATCGTGAGTAATCATCAGGGTAATTCCCTGCAACAACAGCCTAATCTAAAGGTGTGTCCTCTGATTGTCTTGTTTTCTTTTCATGAACTGAGCCCTCCGGCTCCAGATTACAAATAGTGTGTGTTGTGCATGCTGTTTTCTTCCATCACAGGGCCCCGGCCAGCTGCAACGTTCCTGGCTAGCCCACCATTCTCCATCTGGGTACCCAGAGTGTGTGACTGGTTATGGACCCTGAAGTGCATGCATAACTGTTTGATTGATATAGCCTTTAAGCAAATTAACCTGATTACGCCCCTCCCTTGTTCAAGTCCCTTAAATAAATCAGATCTAACTGTTTTTTGCATTTACCTTGACTTTGGTTCCAGATTGTGCAAGAGAGTACTGTACTGCTGTTATTTGCTGTGTAACCTTGTTTCATAGGGGGTCCCCGGGGCCGAGCGAGAGGAAAGCCCTGGTGGTAAGTGCAAATGGTGTGGGCACTTGTGCTGTGTATCAGGGGTATTGTGAAAGTGATTATTGTGTATTGTTCCGGCCACTAGTAAGGAAAGAGGGGGGTTACAGTGTTCCGGAGGGCTGTGCCCAGGTTAGCTTGACCACTACCAACCCTGACCTCCAGGTGGAGGCACCCATTTCAGAACTCAGGCCCCTTAACCTGCTACTAGCCAAGCAGGCAGGGGTAGTAGCCCTTGGGATAGCTCCACCTAGGGGTTACATAAAATATTAACCTGATTGGTTAAGCGTTGATGTTTTCTAGCACTGTTACTGGCTAACAATGAGTTGTGTCACAGGTGTTAGTATATTTAAAACCTATGTTTGTAATAGCTCACTATCTCTGAGGAAGCCCGAGAGGTCGGGAGAAACATAAGAGGTTGTGCGTTGCACTGCCATTCCTATATGTGCACTGTCTTGTTCTGATGAAAATAGGAGAGTAAACACTGCAAAAAAAAAAAACTTTAGTGCATCAGGACTGCTTTGTTCAACATTTCCGTGACAAGGTGAGTGCTCTCCACCAGACTTTAAATATACACTATTTTTGGAGACACACCACTATCCCAGTGCTCACATCTACTACATTATATAGGCTTAGAACTAACCATGTGCTTAGGCCTCTCACTTGTATAGGCAATGGGGGTGATGGCAGCACTCCAGTAGTTGTAGAGACCCTCATGTGCAAGCATGCACAGTGACTCAGCAGCCTAGCAAACCCTTGGAAGAAGGTGACCCAGGAAGAATCCAGGACATAGACACTTCTGTCTACTCTGGTAATTAAGAACCAGGTTTGAACTAGCTGGGGTAAGAGCCTGGTCACAATTGTAATTTTAAAATATATGCTTACACCAGGACTTCCAGTGAAGTCATTGAGGAATGAACATCTAGTCTGTTTAGGTCCGCTCCTCACCCCCATTTAATCTATCACAATCCCCTGCCGAATAATGGCTTTACCAACATCCAACAACAGGATTCATCATATTAGGATGGCAGCTAAGCAGATGTTCAAGGAATTTGGAGCAGACCGTCCCTAACCGAAGCAATCACTTAGGCACCATAAGGAGAGCATGGCAGTCCTGTTGCTGCTGGAGCCAGAGACACCAGACTGCTTCAGTGACCTCAAGGAGGAAGAGGTGAGCTGCACAATTATGTCCAGATAATTAATAAGTGAACTTCAAAAAAATCGGCCGCACATTGACATCCATGCAATCCAGTTTGGCAGAGGCATGCCAGGAGATGAAGGAACTCAGCAAGTGCACCACCAACATGCAGCAGGGCCTGACGAATGTCAGTGAACAGGGGGACCACCATAACGGTGCCCTACTCTATATCTACCAATATGAGCAGGCCATTACAGCAAAATTAGATGATTTAGAACAATGTTCCAGGAGAAACAGCATTAGATTGCATGGGATTTCAGGGGGAACAAGAAGAGATGGAGGCATTTGTCTCTTCGTTCCTGCTTGAATTATTGGAATGGGACAATACCATTAATTTGCAAATCAAAAGGGCGGATTGCATTCTCGCACCAAAATCCTCTGACTCCAAGGCTTGTTCGCACTTATTTGTGGCTAGGCTCGTGGACTACTCCATGAAGATGAAGGAGCTACAGGTGGCCTGGAACAAAAAAGAGCTTCAGTTTGGAGACAAGGGAACTTATCTTGTGCACGATTTTACTCCCCTTATTATAGAACAGCACCATGAAATTCTATGGGTGATCAAGGAGTTCAAAGCCAAAAATGTTAAAGCAGAGCTCGTTGCTCCTGCATAACTAAAAATGTATCTAGATGGAAGAGTACATTTTTTTAGAAGCCTAGCTGAAGCAACCTCAACTCTCCGGCAACTTGGTCTGGCAGGTGGGAAACTGGGCCAGAGAGAATCACCAGGTGAACAAGACCTACAAAATCTCCAATGGAGTCGATGGGACCCCGTGGCCACCAGGACAATGCCTCTCCCATGACTGCCCATAGCTGGGAGGCCATTACGGCATGCAAGTCCATGTGACAAAGAGAAAAGCCCCCCTCTGCCTCCATGCACTGGCTGAAGAGCAACACCCATGAGCACATTCTGCATTCAGCTTTTTTTGAAATTTAAAATGCTTTATTGGTAGTTTGTTAAAGAAGAACATAACAATAACATGGACACAACAACACATTATTAACAAGACATATGTAAACACAACACAACTACCCCCCCAATTCTGGTCCCACCCCCCTCTATTCACCCTAGTTACCTAATTAAGTTCCACCCCCCCAACTGCACCTAATTATACAAGTGTTTGACAAAATATTTAAGGGGAAACAGATACAAGTCAACATACACTCATTTGTGAGAATTTTGAACAATTTATCAGACTAATGGGGAGCAGTCACCATTAACAAGGTTTCCAATGTGCTCCATTTCTTTATATAATTATGCATATTGTGTTTGATACTAGCTATGGTCTTTTCCACTTGTAGATTGTACAAAATAGTATTAAGCCACTCTGTAGGGGAAATGATTTCTTGGTCCGGGCAATGACGTAATATTAAGCATTTCACTGTCAAGGTTATTAAGGACATATGAAATCTTCTATCCTTTACAGGGATATCTGAAAGAGTGCCTACCACACAGATTTCTGAGGTGGAAAATTCTGCCAGGCCCAAAAGTGGACCTAGTGTTTTAAGTGTGACCCAAATGGGAGTTACCCTAGAACATTCCCACATAATGTACAACAGGGACCCCTCTGCGTTATTGCATCTGGTGCAAGTAGCTGATGGAAGTTTGCTCATTTTGTGTAAATGGGTCTGGGTAAAATATATATTATACAAAATTTGGACCTGCATAAGGCACAGTCTGTCATTAGATGTGTATCGATAAGCATTGAGACAAATGCATTCCCAATTCAGTGATGCTGAGGGCAGCAGTCTTTCCCAGTAGTGGGATTGCCCATTAAGGTGGGGGTATATCTGTGGAGAAAGAAGGGAGACTAACTTCGATACAACATGAGGTTGCCAAGAGAGAAACTGAATTTCGGATAGGAGGTTACTGTTATCTGTCTTCCATTCTCCAGATCCAAACCACTGAATTAACATGTGGCGTAACTGAAATGTTTTAAAAATCTGTGTGTTGGGCAATTGGAGAAACACCAGAATGGCTTGACTGTCCATCAGGAGTCCATCTCTGGTCAGGTCAGAGATTCTTTTGTCTAGAAATTTATTTACCAAAACAATCAGAGAATCGAAGGCCACCTTCTTCAAATCCGAACTCGACTCTGCCACAAAGAGCCCAATCAAGCTCTGGAACACAATCAGTGATCTGCTAGGCCACTCCCCAGGAAATTCACTCCCGACCAAGATTACCTCTGGCAACTTGACTATAACCAAAAGATGGATATACTTGACGATTCAATAACCACTTTGCTACTGCAGGCATGGCATTTGATAACTCCCTGCAAACATACTTCGCTCCCAGACTGCCAGCCAACTGCCTGAAACTCCACATAGCTTGGCCTTTCTCACTTCAACCTGCCACACTGAAAGAGGTGAGGACCTCTTGCTTCAGTTGGATACACTAGAAAAAAGTGCTGGGGTGGGCTCTCCCTTGACCTTACTTCCTAAAAATTGCCTACCACGTACTAGCAATACCCGTCACCCACCTTTTAACTTATCCCTGTCTCAGGGCACCTTACCACCTATATGGAAGACAGCACATGTCATACCACTGTTCAAATCAGGTGACCGTGGCAATCTCAATAACTACAGGCCAATTTCCTCCTTCCGGTCCTGTCCAAGCTCCTAGAGAAAATTGTAAATGCACAGCTGAGGACTCACCTTGAGTCTGGGAACTGCTAAATCCTATGCAGTCCAGTTCAGAGCTAAACAAGCACTATCTCAGCCTCGCCAAAGTTACTAATGACTGGCAGCGTAATCTTGAGAGCAAAAACTTTATTTGTGCTGTTTTCCTTGATCTAAGCAAGGCTTTCGACACCGTCGACCATAGTCTGCTCCTCTCCGCCCTTCAAACCATGGTGTGGACCCCTCCTCTTACGTTGGTTCACTGACTATCTTACAGAGGCGCCTTCAACAAATTAAAGCGAAGAGGCCTGTCCCCATAAAAACTCTGCAAAGAGGTACCTCAAGGTTCTATATTAGGGCCCTTACTTTTTGCAATCTACATTAATAACATCGACTACTGTATAAAAGAAGCCAACATCCATCTGTTTGCAGATGATACAGTTCTCACGTGAGTTGCCCAACACCTGAAGCTGCCTGCAATGACCTACAGTCAGAATTCAACCTTTTGCAAAGCCAACTCCTCCAAAAAAAGCTACTCCTTAATGCCAAAAAAACTAAAGCGATGGTCCTCTCTCCTTTTATCCGTACAGCTAACCCTGTGTCCAGTGGGACAGTTCCCCAAATTACCACAGTTCTAGGTGAAAAACTAGAATTTGTTACAAAATTCAAGTATCTGGGAGTTTGGAAGACCAAAGACTCTCCTTCATTGAACATATCGAGGACTTGCTAAAATGACTTTGGCAAAGGCTTGGACTGTTTTTTAGAATCAGCCAATTTCTCACCAGAGATGCCAAGAAACAACTGGTCCAATCCATTTTCCTATCATTGGTTGATTACGCTGACTTCCTCTACAGCCAATGCCCCAACTCTTACATGGCTAAACTGGACACACTCTACCATCGAGCACTCAGGTTTATAACGGGACTCCCCTTCGACACACATCACTGCACCCTATATGTGGCAGTGGGATGGACATCACTAAAGTTCAGGCGCCACAGAAACGCCGCTCTCTGGACCTATAGAGCCATCTCTAATAAGCAGCCTTACTATATCTCCTGCTGTCTTCCCTGAGTATAATTGAGAATACGCGTAGAAGTTACTCAGCTATTACACTTAAAGTACCCAAAGCAAAATCCCGCTTGACGGGGCAGCCATAAGCACGTGCTACCTACCTTATGGAACAATCTACAAAAAAACCTCAAATTACGCACTCTAATCGGTATAAATGCTTTCAAGATGCTTTATTTCCGTACAATCAGAGAAGTATGTAACTGCTTCACCCACTCAGACCCAGTACCGGTGTCTGTACTGGTATATAGCCACGCCTAGACCCAATTTTAAGTACTGACCCCCCCAGCTTGCTCCTCACCAGCCTAATTGTTCTCTCTCTTATCCCCCTGTCTTATCAACACTAGGCCCATCCATCCCCTTATTCTTCCTTTCCCAACCTCGGATAGGAGCTCACTACCCTGGGTTGTGACATCCTACTATGCCCCGTACTTTATAGCATTCAGTCCCAGGGCTCACACATACTCCTTTTCTCCATCCACCTTCTCTACATCCAGCTTTACCAACTCCTTTCTGTGCACCGTGCCCTCCTAGCCTTTCTCCCCCTACTTCCCTCCCTCTTCCCCCCTACCTTCACCTCTACCTGGTGTATATTTTTATTTTTATTTTTTTCTTCCGTTACTTCCTCCTGCAACCTTAGATAACCTGCTTTATCTTCCTATAGACACTTCTATGTATGTAAATACCGTGTAATCTGTACAATATCTGTATAATTCCTATGTACATATGAACTTCTTTTCTTCCTCTCTGTAAAGAGTATTATCTGTATTGCCTTGTAAATACCTGTGTTGACCTGTATATACAATTGTTCATGCTCCACCCAGGTCCATCTTGCAAATGAGCTTCTGCTCAACGATGAACGCCTAGTTAAATAAAGACTTGATTGATTGATTGATTGAGAAGTCCTGGAAGCCAACGTGAGGAGATAATCTTACCGTCTATTCTGAGATTGGGATTATGGCATTAAGGTTGTGTAATATCCTGTGTGTTCTTGTAGCACATAGACCTGCATAGCTGGTTATGCACTCTTAGTGAGGTGTGTATGACAGTTCCCTTCAAGTTCAGAGGTAGTTTGTTAGGAGGAGTGAACAAAAGTCCAAGTGGGGAAATCCCTGCTAGTGCTATTTGGTGTCTTTCAATTTGCAGCCAAATAGGAAGATAATCTTGAGATTTAGGGTGTTCTGAAGAGGTAGCCCATCTGGCATTCTTTGAAGCATGACTAGCCAGGTAGTAAAGATAAAAGTCAGGAAGTTTAAGACCACCCAGCTGCTTCAGGGCCACCAAGCAGTTGTATGCTCTGCAGGGAGATGTTCACTTCCAAAGGAAGTGAGAATTTATTGATTGGAGTCTCTTGAACCAGACCCGAGGAAGAAAAACATTAAGCATATGGAGAGGATAATATATACGTGGGAGGACATTCATTTTGATCACATTAATACGGGTTTGTAACATGAAGGGGAGCAAGGTCCATCTGTTCAGGTCTTGGGTAATAGAATCCAAGACATGTTGTAAACTGAGTAATTTAGTAAAAGACTGTTTCTGGGAGAGGGTGATTCCTAAGTATGTGAATTTGGAAACCCAAGTCAGACCCAATTCTCTGCACTCAGAGGAAAAGGTATGGTGGTTCAGGGGCATCACAGTTTTATCTAAATGTTGTTTATAATTAGAATGGGTACCAAATTGGAAAATAAGGCGTAAAGCTTCAGGTATAGATGTTTTAGGATATGAGATATGAAAAAGGATGTCATCTGCATATGCAGAAACTTTGATGTCGAGGGAGCCCACCGGCATACCGTGGAAAACTGGAGAAGATTTTAATTCCCTGATCAGTGGCTTTAAGTAAAGATTAAACAGGAAAGCGGAGAGAGGACATCCCTGGCGAGTGCCTGAGTGAAGAGAGAACCCCTTGAAAAGTATGCCATTACAATAAACTTTAGCTTTTGGGTTAGTATACAAAATGTGTATCTATTGAAGGAATTTGGAGGGAAATCCGAAATTACTCTTAGTCAAAAATAAAAACTCCCACCGAACCCTGTCAAAGGCTTTCTCCACGTCCAGAAAGACCAATGCCATCAGGATCTTGGAGTCTCTGGCCACAGAGAAGACATGCTCTAATTTCCAAAGATGATCAGCAGATGATCTGCCTTTCATAAAGCCTACCTGTTCAGGACTTATAATGGGTTCCCATACCTGCATTATTCGGGTAGCCAGAATTTTAGTAAAAATTTTTATATCGCACTTGATGAGGGAGACAGGACGATAGTTGGTGACCCTATCCGGTGTTTTGTGAGGTTTAGGCAGGACAATAATAAATGCGTCTAATAGGGAGGTATCTGAGAGCCCTCTACCACAAAGATAGGAAAAGAGCTGGGACATAATGGGTATTAACACTTTTGAGAAGGCCTTGTAGAAATTAGAGGGAAGACCATCCGGTCCTGGTGATTTTTCTAATTGCATGGATTGGAGGGCTACAAGGATTTCTTGGGAGGAAATGGGACATATGAGATATTCCTGCTGGGCTGGAGGTAGCTTTAGTAGTTGGATAGAATCAAAATACTCTTTAGATACTTGTTCTGTGGAAAGAGTATAAGGAAGGCAATAGAGATGGGAATATAAATTATCAGATTCTTGGGCTATTTCTGTGGGAGAAGTTTTAGGCATGGCATTATCTTGAGAAATGATGGAACGCACTATCTGTGAGGCTTCCTGCTGCTGAAGCTGTAAAGCTAGTAGATGCCCTGCCTTTCCACCTTGGTCCACATACTTGGCTTGTGTTTTTAAAAGAGCTTATTATATTTTCTCCCTCAACAGGTCGGTGTACTGATGTCTTAACTTTGTTAAAATAGCCTTATTTTTGAGGGCAGTTATCTGAGCAAGTAGAGTCCATAGGGCCAATTCCTGCTTCTTTTTTATGGTAGCCACTGGTGAATAAATTCACCTCATAGTACACATTTCAGGGCAGCCCAAACTTTATTGGTGTTTGTAATGGAATTCTTATTAAGTTCCCAAAAATCTACAATGAGGGCTTTTATTCTGGTTAACACCCAGGTGTCCTTTAAAAGTTATGTATTACGTTTCCAACTTTTATCTTTCTTTAGGTTGGGACAGGGTTGTCATAAACCCACTCAGCAGGTCAGCCCTCTGGTCCCAAAATGCCAACCTCTGAACACAGTCTTGTGAACAGTTATCAGAAACAGGGTAACCCTCCTGACTGTTTTGTGGGTTCGAATCAACCTTTGGTCTCAGTTCTGGAGGGATTCAAACTGTGAACCTCTTGCTAGCGTACCCAATGCACAGGTTCAGATAATTATGTCTTCAGGGGGCCAGATATCTTTGCGTATGGGCACTTAACCAGGTGTACAAAATGAACCCTTAAAAACTCTTACCTTTTTCCAGTTTGGTATCACCATTCAAGCTTATGCACAGTGTCTGCTTTAACCATATATACTCCACTTGTTAAAGAAAAGAAATTCAAAGACAGACCAAATAGGATCTAAAAATAGAGTTTGCTAAAATAAATAAAAAAAAAAAAAGTAAAACAAAATACAGAATTATATATCACAAGAACCATACAACCTTTTAAAAGAACAAGGTTTTAACAGTACAATTCCTACTACAGTACTTAGAGTTGTCTCTCTCTCTCTAAATACCTGCTTAAAGTGTTCAAAGATGTTTCTTTGTCAGAGTGTAGATAAAAGTGTCTCTGAAGAAAAACAGAATACTCTTTAAAAAACTGTATTTGCCAACCCCTTTGTATGAGGTCACCTAGCTCCTCCTCTGTTTATTAAAAATCATACACCCAGGAAGTTTTATCATTTTAGAAGGAAAGTTAATTAAGGTTACATCAGCAGAAACTCCTTTCCCCATGTGACTTCCCCAATCAAGTCTAAATTTCCTTTCATCTATGAGCAGTATCCCCTCTCACACAGACATCAAAGCATTTATGATTTCGCACCAGTGTGCTAAACCTGGCTTCCTCCTTGAAACGTCATAAAAGGGATACTGATTTCCCTCTTAGACGTTAAAGCTATATTTAGCTTAGATAACAGGAGATTCTTGATTAAGGCCTGTTCTAGTCTATAATTAGCTTCTGGCCTTCCAGGTAACACCTTGTATGTAAAACCTGGCGCGTGTGTGTGTATCTCACATGCTGTCTCAGCATCTCTCATGAGAGACAGTCCATAACACATTTTTATATTACAAAAAAAATCATAGTGTACTCAGAACTGGCTGTCCACGTGTCACAAGGGGTTGTATATAATCCAAACTGGGGCGTGATCTGAAAGCACTCTTGGTGCTATTCCGTAGTCAACTACCCTAGGCAAGGCTAAGGTACTAAGTAAAAAATAATCAATTCTGGAGAATGACTTATGAACTGGGGAGTAAAAGGTGAACTCTCATTCCTGAGGGTGGAGAATTTGCCATGGATCACAGAGGCTGCCCATGCTGATAAGCTCTCTTAGAGCCTGTTGGGTGGGGAAAGCTTAGTGGAATGGATGCCAGACCTATCCAGGACTGAGGTGAGAGTTGTGTTCCACTCCTCGGCTAGGATCAGTGGGAGGTGTACATAGGGTGCTAGTAGATTAACCATGTCTAAGAAGAAGTTGGGTGATTGAACATTGGGTCCATAGAAACATCCCATTAACAATTTCACTTGATCCAGGATACCGTGTATAAGTAGGTATCCGCCTGTGTTGTCATTAATTTCAGTGATTAACTGGAAATTAACTCCCCATGAAATGAGAATTGCAACCCCCCTCTGAGAAGAGGAGACCCCTGCCATTGACGGAAAAGTAGTTTCTCCGACGACAGCAAGTGAGTTTCCTGGAGAAAGGCAATTTGACAGTGCATTAGAGATAGATGCGTCAAGATCTGGTATCTCTTTTCTCTGGTACATGCCCCCTTAATGTTCCATGATACATATTTTACTGCATTCATAGTTTACTTGTAGACTGTGATAATGATATAATCTGGTTGGTGTTCAGGGATAAAAGCAAAAGGTACAGTGTTCTCCTCCCCTTCCCCATTCCATCCCCTGTCTTCATAGCGATAGCTAAACCACACTCCCATTCCCCCCTCCATGTGTTCACCTAACATCTTTTCACTAAATAGTGAAAAGTAAGGTGAAATAATATGCCACTTACAGCCATCCTCAAACAGACCTCCCCACCTCCACCCCCGCTTCTCTTCCACCAAGCTAAGCAAGTAAAATAAAATTGAATCCCTTATCCTAGGGAGTATAAACCTTAAGCCCTATTAATTAGGGCACATCTTAAAACCATGTTATACCTAGTTACATAGCCCAGCATACTGACATCTTGCCCTATGTTCTGACAGAGCCTAATTAAGTAAATGAATCAACAATAGTCAATTCAATATTGGTGTCACTGCATTAACATAACATAAAAAGGAAATCTTGAGGTGTTTTGGTGGGCCTTGTATACTTACATTAATTGGAGCAGTACTTGTAATTAAGTGAGCAAAACGCTCTAAAACAAAAGCTATGATTTCAGGCTCCAGTATTTCTATCTAGACCCACAATTTAACTTGGATTAGTAAAAATAGACCAACGAGGTCATAACAGATAACTTCTGACCCTCGGAATGATATAGAAAATTAAAAGAGCATCTGTAAGTTTGCCAGTCTTTATTCCTGTGCTAACTTTAGAAGGGAGAACCTGTGAAGAGGAAATAGATAACCGTTCGGTCTCTGCCCATTGAAATCAGGTAGCCAGGCTTTAGGTTCCCCAAAAAAAAACATTAAGTCCCCTCTCGGCAAAACTGACTTTAACTTGGTGAGTCAAGCTGTTTTAAGGTTGTTCGTTTCTGCATATTTTAATATGCAAGTGACCACTCTGGTAATTCCGTATTGACAGACGTCAAGCTTTCTGCACCGATAAGGGTTTCACTTAAACAGATCAGAGAAGAAGTTTTGCAGATTGGCTCTTGCTTGCTCCTGCGATTCAAAGGTGTGTCAGATGTCCTGATAGTGGACCTGGAGCATGGCTGGATACTTCATTCTACACCTGATTCCGGCCACAATAAGTTTGGAGATGATAGAGTGTATCTCTGTTCTTTTTTGACGGGCTGATTTAGGCAAGTCCTGAGCAACTCTGATTCACCGTCCTTCCTGTTGCACTTCACTCAGGTTGCGCACTTTGTTCAAAATGTGCTGTTTATCTAAGAAGTTCAACAGCTGAAATAGCAGTGGATGCAGAGGGGCTGCTTGCGGAGGAGTGGGGTGCAGGGAGCGATGGGCCCTCTCAACTATATAATCTGGGCCATTGGGAGAAGGGCCCGCTATTTTGTTGCAAAGTTTCTGGACAAATATGATAGGAGAGGACCCTTCCTCACCTTCTGAGAGCCCTAGGATGACAATATTGTTGTGGCATGATCTTCCCTCGAGATCCTCCATTTTGCCTTCCATGGCCTTCAGATGTTGGCACAACTGTGTCACTTCAGGATCTAATTTCACCCTCCAGTCATCCGACAATGAAATACGAGCTTTGTTATCTCCAGTCTGTTGTGACTGTGCCGCTAGGGATGAGGTAAGAACTTGAGCTGAGTTTGCAAGAGATTTTAATGTAGTTTTGATCGGTGTTATTCCTTCCCAGAACTTTTCTTTGGTCAGTGCGGCCTGGGGATTCACGCCCATCACTGTACAACCTGGGGATGCCTTAGAGCGCTTAGGATTTTTTTCTTTGTTCTGTGTGGTCGGCAGAGTGTGGCGGGGCAAACTATCTCTCATTTCAGCTTCCATCCCCAAGAACTTCTGCCTTAAGGATGATCTACTCGACTTCCCCAGGTATTTAGTAGCCAGAGCAAACTTTCAGGTAAAGAAGAGATGCAGAAATTGTTTTTTTTAAGAGAGCAGGTTGGGAGCTCAGAGAAAGGCATCCTGCTCAGTCAGCCATCTTGTGCCTCCTCCTGTATTCGACTTTTTAACCACCATCAATTAGTTTTGTCTGGTGGAGGACGCCTGTCTTGGACAATATATGTTTCTGATGCTGGGGGGGGACTGTGCACTCCTTTACTGGAGATGTGCAGGGAGAAGCTCATATTCACCTCCTTTCTCTTAGGGGGAGAAGAAATGTGTAGTACTTTCAGCAGGACATCAAGGGAGCTCTGTAACCAGATATAAAGGCCGACTATTATAATTGATATGTGGATTTCGTTACCCAACTTCAGGGCGCTACTGGGACCTTGGGAATCAATGTTGTTGTTACCTTGCTCATGGCATTATATGAACATTGTATTGTGACTATATATTCCGTTAATGTAATCCTAATGATATTGCTTTGAGGGTTGTATGCATTTGCCACCCCAAGTCTGAGAGGTTTGGCTTGAGGGACCACAAGGAGTTGTGGACTGTGGTTCCCCTGTCCTCTTTTGGTTGGTCCTGATTAGGGGCTCACAAAATTAAATAGAGGGCTGGAAACACTATGGTGTTGGGGGGGGGGGGGCAGACAAATGCCAACCTTCAACTTGTGATGCAGCCAACCATAAGTAAAATGACAGTGCAGCACAGACTTGCCGTGATGCAGTTAAGAAGCAAGGGGGTATAAGGATAGGCCAGAGTAGGTTGCCCCATCTGCCATTACTTTTGAGGGAATCTTGATGCCTTACCCTTTTCTGGCATGCAGGGCTATAGGGGAGGAGAGTAGGGGTACCGGGGCAAAATATAGGGGGAGGAGACTTGGCCAGAGGATGTGGCCCTAGGGTCCCGAGTAGTGGGACAACAGGCGCTCCTAGACTTAATGTGAGTGAGCCGGGGCAGGACCACCTCTTTTTGGGAGGGGTCTGGGGAACAGCATGCAGTACTTTCCAGATAACGGGGGGGAGTGGGAGGGGTAGCCATTCACCAATGACAGTCTTAATTGTGTACAGGGACGGCGCCTATGATCACAAGGGTGGCACCTTGCCCGCACAGTAATAGCCACTGAAGTGGCCCAGATGTCCCAGTGTTTCATGTCATAGGGCACCTCTGATGGAACAGGCATATTTCACCTTGATGTCAAGCCTGCTTGGGGGGGCTCCCCCAAGGCTCGGGGGCTACATGTGGACGATTCTGGAACAATAAATATCATGGTTTGAGTTCTTGCCTTGGGTTCGTAATTGTTCTTTGTAATTGTAGTTTCAGGTTGCACATTTTTTCTTATTTTGTATGTGTTTTTGGGTTGATGTCTTCTTCGGCCAGAGACCCCAAGAGGAGACCTCAGGAGCAGTTATGGCCGACTTAAAGCTAGTAACCTATAATGTCAAAGGACTCCATTCCCCCATCAAAAGAGCATGAATTTTACAAAAGTTGTGGAGACTTTAAGCTACAATCAATTTTTTGCAGGAGACCCACCTCTCCCAGCATGAACATTGTAAGCTTCGGAGAAGCTGGGTGGACTTGGTCTACTCCTCAGCATATGTGGCTCACCCACATAGAAGAGGGGTTGCCATACTGGAGAAGGGCTCATGTGATCCCGCTCCACAAGAGTGGTAGCAGGGAGGAGGCAAGGAACTACAGACCAGTCAGTCTTACCTCAGTAGTGGGCAAGATTATGGAGACACTCCTTAAGGAAAGGATAGTGCAACACCTGGAATCCATAGGAGTATAGGATCCAAGACAGCATGGGTTTACAAAAGGAGGGTCCTGTCAAACTAATCTCATAGATTTCTTTGACTGGGTAGCCAGAGTGGTGGTCCAAGGGGGTGCAGTTGATGTTGCCTACATTGACTTCAACAAAGCTTTCAATACTGTTCCACATAGAAAATTGATTAATAAGCTGGGTAGGCTCAGGGTGGGTCAGACATTGGTCAACTGGGTGGCAAACTGGTTGATGGGCAGAAAACAGAGAGTGGTGGTAAACGGTATACAGCCAGAAGAGATGCAAGTCACAAGTGGGGTACCTCAGGGATCAGTCCTGGGGCCAGTCCTCTTCAATATCTTCATCAGTGACATTGCAGATGGACTGGAGGTAAGGTTTGTCTGTTTGCAGATAACACCAAGGCCTGCAACAGAGTAGATGATCCAGATGGGGTGGGCAGAATGAGAAGAGATCTGGATAAACTAGCAAAATGGTTGGAAGAGTGGCAACTGGGGTTTAAAGCAAAGAAGTGCAAGATCATACTCATAGGGAAGAGAAACCCTGAAGCCACCTATAGGCTAGGAGGGGAGTTGCTGGCAGTCACAAGGGAAGAAAGAGACTTGGGCGTCATCATCACTGATTACCTGAAGTCATCCAAGCAGATCTCTAAAGCAGTAGGTAAGGCTAGGGGGATGTTGGGGTATATTAGTAGGGGTATCACAAGTCAGAAGAGGGAGGTAATAATCCATCTTTACAAGACACTGGTTAGGCCGCATCTGGAGTACTGCATGCAGTACTGGAGTCCACACCTTCACAAGGACATTAACCAAATTGAGGCAGTCCAGAGAAGGCCAACCAAAATGGTGCAGGGACTGCATCAGGAAACATATGAGGACAGATTAACTGAACTCAATATGTATACCCTAGAGCAAAGGAGGGAGAGAGGTGATATGATTGAAACATTCAAACACCTTAAGGGCATTAACAAGGTGAAAGAGTCTAACATGTTTCAATATAAGAAAAATAGCAGGACAAGAGGACACACCATGAGATTAGAGGGAGGCCGATTAAGGGGTAATGTGAAGAAGTTATTTTTCACAGAAAGGGTGGTGGGTGCATGGAATGGCCTACCTCAGGAAGTGGTGGTTATGAATATAGTGCATTGCTTCAGACAGGCATGGGATAGGCATAAGGGAGCAATACAGATGAGTATGAATAGATAGGCCATTGGCAGAGCAAAGGCCTATGGCACATTCATAAGGTAGAAAAAGAAATGGGCAGACTGGATGGGCCTTGCGGTCCTTATCTGCTGTCAACTTCTATGTTTCTATACTAGTAAGGAAAGACATCCCACTGGTGGTAGAACAGGTGACAGAGGACAAGGAGGGTAGATTTGTGAAGGTCAGAGGATCTTGTAGGGGAAACCCTGTATAGTCCTTAAAATCTATGCCTCCAGTGATATTAGGGAGAGATTCACCTTTTTTAAACAGATTTGCTTCGCACATCCATAGGTCAAGAACCCCTGTTTATAGCGGGTGGTGACTTTAATTGTGCTCCCCAAACCTGAGCTGGATAGGAGTAGATCAAACAATAGAGAACCCCAGGGAGAAGGCAAGAAATTTAGGAGACTGCTGACAGATTCAGGTCTCACTGATGTTTGGCAGTATTTCCAAAAGATATGTACATAATTGTATATTCTTCTTAAACCCACATTCACAGTACTCCAGTATAGATTTTTTCTTGATACCCACTGAGTGGCTCCATCTAGTTCAGTGTACCTATATTAAGCAGATCATAGCCTCGGACCACGCCCCAGTAGCTCTGGATTTGGAGGTGGAACCCATTTATAAGAACCCTTTTTGGAAACTTAATGTCTCCCACCTCAATGACATGGACCTATGTCAGACTTTAACACTGGCAGTATAGGGATACCTTAGTACAAACATGGAGGGGTCACATCTGAGGCTACCCGCTGGGATGGGTTGAAGGCGACCTTAGAGGGCCTCTGTATTCAGTATGCATCCCACAAAAAGAAGGAACAGGAATGTCAGAGGACAGAGCTAGAATCCAAACTATTTGACGATGAGGTGGAACATAAAATCCCACTTGACCTGCAGGCCAGAGACCGACTTAAGGAACACCCAAGGCAAACTCAAGAAGCTGGTCGAGCAGAAAATAGAGGAACGATTGTGGTGTACTCAGCAGAGATATAATGAAGCAGGCAATTGGGCTGAAAGCTGCTGGTCTGGTAGCTTAGGTAGCAGGCTGTCAGTAGGGCAGTATTAAAAATCAACAGAGAGGATCATGCAAACATCACCTACACTAACCCTGCAGATATCTCTCATATATTCGTGTCTTACTAGACAAATTTATAAGCGGAGTCCTGGAGAGAATAGGATGATGAGACTCTGCAGGAATTCTTATATTCTGGCACCCTACACCAGCTGTCAGAGGAGGATAGAGATGGGCTGGAGGCCCTGGTCTCTCAATCAGAGATTCTATCTACTATAAAAAAAACTAAAAGTAGTAAAGCTCCGGGGTGGACAGCCTCCCGGCTGAATTGTACAAAAAATTGGGGGAGTTTCTGGCAAAAATATTTAAGGCAACCATTAATAAAATACTAGAAGGAGAACAGGCCCCAGATTCCTGGATGCAGGTGCAGATTATGGTCCTGCCTAAACTGGGGAAAGATCCCCAGCTTCGCAGTTTGTACAGGCCATGATCCCTCATCCCGATTGATATGAAAATATTCACATCCATTCTGGTGAGCAGGTTGCAGGGATGTTTGCAGGGTCTGGTGGGCCCGGACCAAACTGGATTCATAAAAGGAAGGGTATTTCAAGATAACATTCGAAGGGTTCTTAACATATTTTCATCCCAAAGGAATTCCAAACAACTGAAAATAGCCCTTTCCTTGGACACCAAAATGGCGTTCGATATAGTGCGGTGGGAATACCTTAAGGGGGTTCTCAGGGTCATGATTTTTGGTCCAGGCTTCCAGGCCTGCATTGATGCTCTCTACAGGAAACCAGAAGCACTAGTGAAGGTGAATAGGGTTAACTCAACAAGGTTCCCGTTGGCTCGAGGAATGAGACAGGGTTGCCCCTTGTCTCCTCTACCTTTTGCTCTGTGTATGGAACCTCTTTCTATTAAGGTAAGGGAGACTGAGTGCATTAAAGGAGTAGAGGTTGCAGGAGAACAGCACAAGACCTCGCTTTACGCAGATGATGCCCTCCTATTTATAAGATAACCTGCAGAGTCAATTCCAGCACTGCTAGAAGTCCTACAGGAGTATGGCAAGGTCTCAGGTTGCAAGGTTAACTACACTAAATCAGAAGCTGTACATATTAGTGGTGGGTTTTCCCAGGCAAACAGAGCTGAGGTTCCCTTTGCTTGGGCTAGGAACATTACCATTCGATATCTGGGTGTCCACATAACCCCTAATTTAAATGAATTATTCAAACTAAACTATGAGAAATTACTGACAGAAATCTCATCTGATCTGAAATGCTGGACTCTGCTTCCCATCTCACTAATGGGTAGGGTAGGGTAGGGATAATCAAAATGAATGTCCTGCTGAGGTGTCTATTTTTCTTTCAGATATTACCCCTTGGGATCTTGAATCACTTCTGGAAACAGCTTGACAAGCAACTCCAGACATTTATCTGGGCAGGCAAGAGGCTTAGAGTGGAGCGTAGGAAACTGACCCTTCCCAGGGTGAAGGGGGGCCTAGGCTCCCAGACTTTCGGTTCTATTATATTGCAGCACAAACCACTCACTTGATAACCTGAGCCAAGAAGTGGGTGGAGTCCAAATGGTACCTTATGGAAGCTGCTGGTACCCATCCTGTCCCTCAGTATGCTCCCCTTACCACAAAAATTCCCCCAATGCCGAAACAGCAGAACTTTAATAGATGGGTGTTACATACTCTTATTATCTTGCAAAAAAATAGGTCTCCATCACACACACACATAATGAAATAGTCCCCTTGCTCTAATCATACGTGATTTTTGATTTCAAGTCAGGACTCTTGGATAAGGGATTTTAAAGGTGGAATGAACACGCACTAACAAAATACGAACAACTCCTGGAGGGGAACCATTGCGTTTCATTTCGAAGCTTAATATGTATACCCTCGAGAAAAGGAGGGAGACAGGGGAACATAATAGAAACTTTCAAGTACCTCAAGGGAATCAACAAAGTCCAAGAGGGTAGCATCTTTCAGGAAAAGAGATGTGCAAGAACAAGGGGGCACAATTTGAAGATATAGGGAGGGCGGCTCAGGGGCAATGTGAGGAAGCATTTTTTCACAGACAGGGTGGTGGATGCATGGAACAGCCTCCCTGAGGAGGTCATGGGGTCAAAAACAGTGGGGAATTCAAGAATGCATGGGACATACATAAGGCAATTATAGTGGGGGGGTAGGAGGAAGTAGGCCGTTGGTTAACTAGGATCTGCAGCTTATTCAATAGGTAGGGAAATGGGCAGACTGGGTGGGCCAAGCGGTCCTTATCTGCCGTCAAAGTCTATGTTTCTATCTCCAAACAAAATATTCCCTGACTAGGGTTGATATTTACCAGTTTCTGCAGGTATGAAGTTACCTATTGTAAGCCAGCAGGCTTCAGCTCATCAAGTATGCTTAAACCCGTTGGGAAGAATTTCTATATTGGTCACAGTCCTAAAGGATAGATCTAGATACATCTCTATGATGCATAATCTACTCTTAGGAGTGTGGGGGGAGCCTCCTTGACCTTAGGGATAATTGGCAAGAGGAGGCTGGAGTCCCTATTCCTGAAGGGTAGTGGGGGGAGTGCCTGCGGGAATGGAGGATATTAGCGTCACAAAACTGGAGGAAACTTCGCTGGAAGATAATTACTAGTTTTTTTTGTTTTTTTTATGTCCCAACTATTACCAAGCATTTCGGGACCATGACTACTGATAAATGCTGGTGAAACTCTGGGGAAAAGTGTACACATCTTTGTATGTTGTGGTCTTGCCTGAGATTGGAGTGCTTCTGGGCCCAAATTAGACAAGAGCTCTTCAGGGTCTGGGAGTTGAAATACTGGGGGCCTTTCACCACTGGTTACTGGGCATTAAGGTCCCAGGAATTCTGTCGCAGAAAGGGGGAGAGATTTTTCAATGAATGGTTATGGCAGCCCGTAAGACCTTGATGTCCCATTGGCTGGTTTCTGAAGTCCCAGGGGTTTCTGAGTGGAAGGATAGGGTGTCCCAGATTTTCCAAATGAAACAACTAACAGCCAGACTCTGTCTAATGGAAGAAAAATGTAATGCAGCCTGGAGAGTCTGGATATTATATATGGTAAAACACGTAGAGCAAGTGTGTACGGGAATGGGTGGTTCTCAAGGAGAAAAAACAGTAACATCAGACACCTTGAAACTTGGGCACCCAACAGTTCAAACCAGGAGGCTCACTTCAAATTAAATATGTTTAGTTACACTAAAGAATTACCAAACATCCTGGCAAATGCCGGCTTAGCCTAACGCATTTCGGACTGTAGTCCTAAGGCTAAGGCAAATCCATTAATACAGTTCTTATATACACCACAAACTGGTGATGTCACGATGACATCATATTTAACATCTCAAATTGATTGGTACAGTTCTCTAAACAATATAACAGGCATTATGAACTATCAAGCCCAGCCAGCCCAGTGGCACTAGACACCACACCATGCGCCATGCCGGCTACCTGGGTTTTGGGAGCAAACTTGGGCTGTCAGGGGTCAGCGGGGACAGGAAAGGATTGAGCATCCGGAGGACTGCTCTCCTCTTCTGGGGTTGGATGGGTGTGCTTGGCACAGTACCAGTGGCACTAGACACCGCACCATGTGCCATGCCGGTGACCTGGGATTTGGGAGCGAACTTGGGCTGTCAGGGGTTAGCAGGGACAGGAGAGGATTGAGCATCCAAAGGACTGCTCTCCTCGCCTCTCCTGGGGTTGGGTGGGTGCGCTTGCCACAGTACCAGTGGCTCCTAGTGGTGGCCGGGGCTGGGCGACATGCGGCACGTTCTTCCAGGGTTGGGGGTGATGGCAGATGCCTTACACATGGGCACAGGAGCATGCCTGTCGTGTGCATGGCATCATTGCACATCCACACCCCGGGAGCAACCATACACAGGAAAAGCCCTGGCACCCGGACAGGCGAAGGTGGTGCCAAGGACATCTACCATGCCCACAGCCGGGTCCTGCCTGGCTGGTTGCTGTGTCTCTCCTCCACTCCCTTGTTGCCCTTCTAGATTATAGATAGAGCACTGGAGGAGTTAATGGTGGTCCCACCCCAAGGGGTCTCACAGCCAGAGGGCAGGGTGGTCAGTGGAGCTGGAGGAGAGCTCCCGGGAGCAGCAAACTGGTTCAGGAGGACCTCAGGCAGGGCAGGAAACAGGCACCCCCACACTCCACTGGAGAGAGGTCTAAGGGGCCAGCGAGGAGGAAGAAACAGAATTCAAGAAAAAAAAAAAGAACAATCAAACAACACATATATTATACCAATCTAAAAAAGCAGCATAAATAAATGGCTAAGAAGTAAATCCATCAACAGAGAAAGTTTTTCCAAATCCTAGGGATGGGAATTTCAATAAAAAAGTATTCAAATAGGAAACACAGTAGATAATCAAATTGCAAGCTACTAAAAACCTGGTCCCAATGTAGGTTTTGAGCTGTGAACCTATTTGGAGGATAGATAATTTTTATGTTGGCTCGCGCATGCGAAGCCAACATATTACGGTAGTAGCAGATTCAGAGTCGCGGTCACTGTTGGGCGAATGCAGGGCACGCATCAGTAGGTTCGCCCCTCATTCCCGAATAAGCCTGCGTGCCCATGCCACACAATGAATACATAATGTGGTGAGCGCATCTAACGAAAGGTCCGCTGCAATGCGAGCAGAGTGTCATATGCAGCGGCACCTCCCAACGTGCTTGTCCTAGTGAAAAAGTAAACATGGCGGCACACTACCTGCCATAATGCCGACTTCGGGGGTGCACAATCCCCCTGTTGGCATGCCCTGACCCAATGTATGTGCCAGCAGAGGGCCCACTCCCGTCGGCATCATGCACCCTCCCATTTGTTATGTACCGAGGGGTGTCCAATCCCCATCGGCTACATCCCCCCAAAACATTAGTGGCATGCTGGAGCCCACCCCAGCATGCCAAATTCCTGAAAAAGAAAAACGGCCCGCCGATATTTTTTGTTTTTTAACCCTGTGAAAGAAGAAATGGTCCTCACGGTCTCCCTGCCCTCCCACAACCCGCACCCACCCTCTGCTCACCTTGCCTCCCACCCCACCCCATACTTACCTCCGGAGTCCAGCGCAACGATTTTCAGTGGACCGGGAACATGTCTGCACTCTTCAAAGCCGACCGCGAACTAAAGAAATGCCGATAGCCTGTATAATGGTAGTTTACTCACCTGGTAAAGGTGATTGCATGAGCATCACCTTACAGCATCCCCGAATCCATTACCTCTGGGTTACATCCACCTCATAGGTTGCAGATGCACATGAGATCAGAATAGAAATCTGATCTGCCTAGGTCCCACTTCTCCCAGCAGCCTGCAGTTTGATCTTTTCCAAAGCTGTGTTGTGTGTGTGCTGGTCTGCTGTAGGAGTGAAAATGATGGTACAACAACATTGACAAGTGATATGAAAAGCAACCTTGAATGTCTTGAGAATATGAGCCTTGTGCTTCAATAATGGTCTGAGAAGCCATGTGCATAGCTATATTTGATGTTTATTTCCTATTATTTACACTCTATTGTGTCCAGCCCGTACAGCATGCTGGGAACTGGGTACGCCTCTATCTCTGGAACTTTGTTTTAACTGTGCTGTCATCCAAAGCCCGGGTAGGACTGGGGATGCTGTAAGGTGATGCTCATGCAGTCACCTTTACCAGGTGAGTAAACTGCCATTGCATACTGAATCACCTTACAGCCTCCCCGAATCCATTACCTCTGGGTTGTAAGAAGCAGTGAGACATGAATAGAAAAAGTATTGCGGGTGGGTTGGATGACTGTGCAGTTAAGGTTTGGTGACAGAGAGAAGGACTTTACATGCAAAGTTTGACTTGTCTATATTCTCTACATCTAGTCTGTAATGTCTGGTGAATGTGTCCGCTGAAGACCATGTGGTGGCCATGCAAATGTCCAGTATAGTGGCCTCATTTCTTTCTGCCCATGAGGTGGCTACTGCTCTGGTGGAATGGGCTTTAATGTCTTGTGGTTGACTGGCACCTTGTGAATTGTATGCTTCCATAATGGCCTGTTTTATCCAGGTGGCCAGAGTGGAAGTGGTCGCTGCCTGACCTTTTCAGGGTCCCTTGTAAATAACGAACAGTCCGTCTGTTTGTCTGAAGTAGTTTGTTCTGTCCAGGTAGGCTGTGATGACCCTGTTCATATCCCAATGTTTGGTCTCCTCCCAGTTGGGCCACGCTGGTAGCTCTATGGGTTGACCCATGTGGAAAGGTGAGTGGATTTTTGGTACGAATGAGGATTTTGTTCTTAGTGTAACTCCATCATTATGTATGATTAGGTAGGGGGATTTGCAAGTCAGGGCTTTCATTTTCCTCAATCTTTTGGCGGAGCAGATGGCTAGTAGGAATATTGCCTTGAGAGATAGCCATTTGAGGTCTACAGTGGGCAAGGGCTCGAATGGGGGTGAGGCTAGTGCCTCAAGTACTAAGTTAAGGTCCCAGGGTGCAACCGTGTTTTTTTCCTTACGGTGTATATTGGCCACTGCCTTGAGGAATCTGAGGACATCGGGGTGAGACCCAGGTGTGTAGCCTTTTAGAAGTCCTGTACCTGCTCCAATGGCAGCTGCCTGTACTCTGAGGGAGGAGGTTGATAGGCATTTGTCCACGCCCGGTTGTAGGAACAGAAGTATGTGCGTAATTTTGATGTCCTGTGTTGTGATACCTTGTGTCTTGCATCATGCTTCGAATATGTTCCAGTGTCTCATATGAGTTGGTGGTCGATGTGCATCTTGAATGTAGCATTGTCTCGACTACGGCCTGGCTGTACCCTTTGCTTAGCAGTCTTTTGCCTTTCAGCAGCCAGGCCATGAGCTGCAGTGGTGTTAGGTTTGGAAACTGGATGGGTCCTTGTGTTAGGAGATCTAGCTGTAGGGGGAGAGTCCATGGAGGTTTGATTGTCATGGATACTAGCATGACAAACCAGTGTCTACTGGGCCATAGTGGCATTATCATGACTACTGTGGCTTCCGATTGCTGGATCTTGGTCAGTACTTGTAGAATGAGTGGTATTGGTGGGAATACGTAGGCTCTGTGGAATGACCACTTTTGTGTTAGTGCATCTATTCCGGCAGCTCACGAATCTTTGTATCTGGAGTAGTATCTTGGTAACTGTGCATTTTTTGCTGTTGCCATGATGTCTACGTCTAGTGGACCCCAGTTGTTGAGTATCTGTTGGAAGACATGGGGGTGCAGTGCCCATTCCCCCTGGGGCAATTTGTTGGCGGCTTAGCCAGTCTGCTCTGGTGTTGAGTTTGCCTGCTAAGTGGATGGCCAAGATTGGTATTAGGTGTTGTTGCACCCAGTCCAATACTCACTTTGCTTTGCATAGTAGTTGTGGGCTCCTTGTGCCACCCTGGTTGGAGATGTATGCCACTGTCGCTCTGTTGTCCGATCTGATGAGTACTTTCTAGCACGTCACGATCTTCTTGAAGTGTTGCAGTGCGCGGTATACTGCCCCCATTTCCAGGACATTTATTTTCATTCTGCACTCTGTTTTTGACCATTTTTCTTGTGCTGGCCTCTGGTTGAGCGTAGCTCCTCAGGCAGAGAGGCTGGCGTCTGTTTCTATTACTGCATTGTGCTGGTTGTTCAGGTCCGTTCCTTTGTTTAAGTTGCGGCTTCTGGACCACCAGTTCAGTGAGGTTTGTGCATTGTGGTGTCATTGTATTGTCTTTGTAAGGTCATGCTGTAGACGATGGCCCTCTCGTATGGCCAGGTTTTGCAGGGGGCACATGTTCCATAGAGCCCATGGGATGAGGCTGATGCACAAGGCCATTGAGCACAGTGTCTGCAGGGTCTGTTTCAGGGTTGGGTTGTTGTCAGCTCTCAGTGCTTGCACCTGAGTGATCACTTTGTCTGTTCTCTGTTGTGATGGTTTCGCCTTGGCCATCGGGGTGTATATGGATGCCCCTAAGTGTTCTATGGTCTGGCTGGGACTTAGGCTGCTCCTGTCCAGTTGATAAGCCATCCATGTGACAGTAGTGTGTTTATCACTATTTGGGTTTGCTGTTGGCAGACGTAGGGGCTTCTGGCCTGGATGAGCCAGTTGTCCAGGTATGGAATGATGTGGATTCCCTATTGTCTGAGTAGTGCCGTGAGTGTGATTGAGACCTTGGTGAAGACTCCTGGGGCTGTTGCTAGTCCGAATGGCAGTGTCTGGTATTGATAGTGATGGTCGAGTATCTTGAATCGAAGGTACTTGTAGTGAGCTGGGCAAATAGGTATGTGGAGGTAAGCATCCTTCATGTCGATGGATGTTAGGTAGTCCCCATGTCTCACGGCTCATAGTGTAGACTGTAGTGTCTCCATCGTGAACCTCTTGTATTGGATGAATCGGTTGATGAACTTGAGGTCTAAGACTGGCCTCATGTCTCCCATTTTTTTGGGTACCAGAAAGAAGATGGAGTATGTGCCCTGGTCTATTTGGTCCTGTGGGACCTCTGCAATGGCTGTGTTGGTCAGTAGTGTTTTGAGCATGGATTGTATTGCCCGTATTTTGTCAGGATGTTGTGACACTGGGGAGGCCACTTTCCTGTGTGTGAGGGGTTTCTGTAGGAAGTCGATCGAGTATCCTTGGGAGATCACCTCCAGGACCCATTTGTCTGATGTTGACTGACACCATTTCTGAGAGAATTGCAGAAGCCTGGACCCTAATGGGAGGGTGATGGTCGGTCTCGGGGCAGTATGTGGTGTAGTGGTGAACTGGAGCTGTGCTTTCCTTGCCTAAAGGTCGAATGGTATCTTCCTCTCTAGTATTGTCCTCTAGCTCTGCTTTTTGTAGTGTTGTTGAAGTACAAAGGTTTGAATGAGTGGGATTTGGCTTGTGAATATTGGTAGGTTTGTCTCTTATCTTGCCTCCCCCAGAATGGCCAGAATTTTCCCCAAAATGTGGGTAGGTAGGTACTCGTGGAGGGTTTGTCCTTGTCGATTGTTTTCTTGTCGCCTTTTTGCTTTACATATTTCTCTAGTCCCTCACTGAATAGGAGGCTGCCCTTGTAGGGTAATTTGCTGAGCATAGTCTTGGACTCTGAGTCGGAGTACCGTATTTTGAGCCATATGTGGCGTCTGGTTTTGTTCGTGAGGGCTGAGAGTCTGGCCAATGTCCTGAGTGCATTGATAGAGGCGTTGGTGGTGTACTTAGCTGCCTGGATAGCATATTCCACTAGGTCTGCTAGTTTTGAGTTAGGTTCTAGAGAGGAGGCTAGCTCCTCTAACCAGGTGACCAGTGCTCATGAGGCGTATGTCACTGCGGTGTTGGCCCTGCATGACATACCCGTCATCTCATACAATTTCTTTAGTAGTTCCTCCATCTTCTTGTCTGTAGGGTCACGTAGTGGCATGGTTGTCTCTGAAGGGAGGACTGTCTTCTTGCAGAGACTGGTAATCTGATGGTCAACTGTGGGAGGAGTGCACCACAACTTGTTAATCTCCTCCTGCATTGGGTAGAACCTGTCAAAGGTGCGCTTCTCTGAGATCCTGGATGGGTCCGGGGAATGCCATTCCTTGTCTATGACATCTGTTAGAGCCTCGCATACTGGGAAGGTCTCGTCCTTCTTTTGTTTTGCCCTAATGAGGGGGTTTAGTTTGGATTGTTGAGGGGCATCTGGCACCTCAAATCCCATGGTTTCTTTTATTGCTCTCAGTTCCGGTAAGGCCTCTACCGGGGTGAGTTTTTTTGTAAGTACAAGGTCATCCTCATCCTCTCCATGGTGCTCCTCATCACCGGAGTCACCACTATCTGTTTTTTCTGGCTAGGGGGCTGTCGGAGTTTTAGGTTCTGTGGACGGCTGTTTGCCTTTGTCCGCATTGTGTTGTTTATCTGGGCTGTTGTCCTTGTTATTTTTTGAAAGTTCCTCCATCCTTTCCAGGATCTTCAGCATAACTGCCTGCTGAGTCCAGAAAAAGTCCTCTGTCATGGAGGGTATCTTGTTAGGTGGGTTGTCCTGGGGTTCCGACCCTTGTTCCAGGTCCATGTCGCTGCCGTTTCCAGGGTCAGATTGTTGGAGTGAGCATGTGGGACACAATGGTCCTGCCTGGCTGCCCAGTAGGATGATTGGGCAGGTTTTACACTTCTTTGTCTTTCCCATCCCGAGTGAATCTGTGGCGATAGTGAGAGAGGGGGGAACATGGGAAGAGAAATTGTTTTAGGCTGAATGAGGTATAGGGTAGAGTAGCTCTGGGGTTAATTTAATAGTGTGGGTTTTATGTGGCAGTATAATTCTACATATGTACTGGGCTAGTACCCTATAGGCTGTATTCCCAGTGCTAATAATGGCTTCACATATGTACAGGGCTAGCACCCTATGTGCTGTGTTCCCAGTTGCTATTAATGGCCTCACTGTGCCCTGGAGATGTAAGTGAGGGCTCTACATTGATTTGCGTAAGTCTCCTCATTGATAACGTTTGTTCCCTGAGTGCTGGGGAATTGGATGCCTTTGCTGTTTGTATAGTGGGAGGAGCTGTGCTGATCTCCTGTTGGAGCTGCTGTATGACTGCCATGAGCAGTGCGCATGCGCACAGAGTGTGTTCTGCACATGCGCAAACTGCTGGAGAGCCATGGACCCCAGTCACCATTAGAAGATGGCAGTGGGTCTTTAGTGGTACAATTCGGTGCTGTGTTGCGGCATTTTGAGATGCGGGGACCAGAGGAGGGCTCTCATAATGCTCTGAATCTTTTCCCTGGATGATGGGCCGGTGCAGGAGCGAGAGGCAACATTCGGAGCGGTGAGTGAGCGGGGTGGGGGGGGATGATCGAGGTAGGGAGAGAGAAACACTGTAATGCAGGTCCACTCATAAGGGGAGCTGCTTCTTCATGTATGCCAGGTGCCTAGTGCTGAGTCCACTCACAAGGGGGCTCAGCCTGCGCGAGGTGCACCAGGAGCCGCTCGTAAGGGGCTCCTGGGCCTGGAGATGGCTGAAATACATGGAGGCAAGAGGAGTTTGTAGCCCTTGGAGTTCCCAGTTCTCGGTTTGGTTCTCAATGCTGAGTACGTCTATGTAGAGGGATGCACTATGGGAGGGCTCTATATACGCGGTAGGAATTTGTGTACTTGGTGTACCCACATTGCCAAGATAAATGAATCAGAGTAATACAATTTGACATTTTCCTGAAATGTCATAAGGATCATGCAGCTGAGAGTGCTGGATAAGATGCTGTCTGATTCTAAGCTGATAGACTTCCATCTGAGTTGCTTGCATACTGAGTACCGTTTATGATTACAGGTTACAATTGCTGTCTGCTCTAGGTTGAGATAATCCTGCTTGAGCTTTGTTTACATACTGGGTAATTTCCATGATTACAGACTACTATGGCTACCTGTTGAGCATTGCCTGGTTATAAAGAGTTGTTGTAGCTACAGACTGGCTATCTAAGTTTCTAGCAGAGTAATTCTGTGATTAATAGTACCTGATTTCTGCATCGCAGAGTAGTTGCAGTAGAGTACCCTGCTCAAGAGCCTCGTATTAGCTTTCATTCGAATAGTTAGTGTAAAATCGGTGTCTTACCTTGATGCCAGTGTCTGGAGCTAGGCAATATGCTTGCAACCTCTACGATGCACATGTAAGAAATGCAGGCTGCTGGGAGAAGTGGGACCTGGGTAGATCGGATTTCTATTCTGATCACATGTGCATCTGCAACCTATGAAGTGGACGAAACCCAGAGGTAATGGATTCGGGGATGCTGTAAGGTGATGCAATATGCAATGGCATAAATAGGGTTTTTTTCAACTTTGGTGCATACCTCAGACATTTTTGGGAATTTTTGCACCAAGTTTTCAACATGGGGGTTATTGGGACCCCTCCTCATGAATTCAGTCACTGTCATGGCGTTATTCGGTCCTGAAAGGTGATTTCGCAGTCACTGCACGGAATCACCTTTCGGGTTGGTAATAACGACAGTGCCACTGTTCATGAGGGGTCTCTCAAAAACCTATGTTGCAAAGTTGGTGAAAAATCCAAAAATGGCTGGTTTAATAGCGTTGTGCTGTTTCCACGCACGCCGTAACTCATGAATTTGTAATATTTTCACTCCAGATTTTCAAAATTGCCATTTTTCCACACCTCCTTATGAACAGTATAACTGTCATTTTACATATCCTGGCCGAAATGTGTTTTCGCATGTCCAGCGCAGAATTGCACGGTCGCTGTGCGAAATCAGTTATTGGGACAGTTTGAGAAAATGATGGTGACCCTGTTCATGAGCAGAGGTCCTAAAATGCCTATGTTGAAAATTTGGTGCCGAAAGTCCATAAAATGACTGTGTTACAAGAGTGCATTGCGCAGTTTCCACGCACCCTTGTAAGTTCGCAAATTTGCAATATTTTGATGCCAGATTTTCAACACTGGCATTTTTTCACACCTCCTTATCAACAATACAGCTGTCATTTTTCACAGCCTGCCCAAAATGTGTTTCCGCACCTGTGGCGCACAATGGCGTGATCGCTGAGGGAAATCAACTTTTGCGACTGATTAACAAAATCACAGTACCACTGTTCATGAGGGGAGGTCCCAAAATGCCTATGTTGACAATGTGGCTAAAAAACTCCCAAAAATAATTGGGTTACGGATGTGTGTTGCGCAGTGTCTATGCATGCTCATGACTTCACTAATTTTTCATATTTTCACTCCAGATTTCCAAAGTTGCCATTTTTTTTACGCCTCCTCATGAACAATACAGATGTCATTTTCCACATCCTGCCCAAAATGTGTTTTTGTCCCTGTGTCGCCAAATGGCATAGCCGCTGTGCAAAACCACCTTTCAGCTAACAAACTGATAGTGCTGCTTTTCATGAGGTGAGCTCACAAACAGCCCATGTTGAAAATTTGGAGTGAAAATACCAACACACGCCTACGGTGTTAGGGTTTCCAAATGTAACACCCCACCCTGTAGAGACTGACAGGTGTCAGGGGTGTGAGTTGGGATCATCGGCTGTAATGCTCACACCATTCCACCCCCAACCCCACCCTGCAGCCAGTGACAGGCATCGTGGTGTGCCTTGCACTGTTTGGCCACGAAGTTCACCCCATTCTCCTATACTGCACCCACCTCAGCATATTTCCTTATGGAATGGCACAAGTATAACTCCCAAAGACCCCAAAGCACACCATGACACTTGCCAGTGTCTACAGGGTAGGGTGAGGTACAATGGCATGAGCGTTATGGCTGACGACCCAAAGGCATACCCCAATGCCTGTCGGTCTCTACAGGGTGGGAGTGGCATTGGCATCACTTCAGTACTTCACTGCCATTTCTATTACGCGTCTCTAACTCCAGCACTACCAATGCCAATGCCAGCGAGACAGCATTCAGCATTGACAAATGCTTGTTATATTCTGTACAGCAGTTTGAATTCGTGACAGCTTTACTTAGCGCTATCGGCTATGCAGCACATATTCGTGCCGCATTGTATTCATGCCACAGCCTTACCTGAACATACAGTAGCAGTAGCAGTGGCAGTTACATGTAATTACTCCCAGTGACAAATGATCAGCACCTTAGCAACAGAGCAGTTACTGTTAATGACCCGAAGCAACTAAGCCGCATTCATGCATAAAGCAACATCTTTGACTGCAAGCTCTCATACCTCTTACAGCTTAGCTGAGTGTAGTTCCTAACAGTTTGTTGCTTGGTGCCAGAGAGAATGTCCTTGCTAAAATGGATTAACAGCGGTTCAGTCAAATGGAAATATCCATTTGAATTGGAAGCACTCGACCCTGTGGATCTTGCTGAGAAGTCCGATGTGGAAGGCAATGTGATGAAGTCATTTCAAGGGAGCTATCGCAACCCCTTATTTCTTCCCCTGTTCCTTCTTCTCCTGCTGCCAAACAAATCCATCCTTCCACCTATGCCAACTATACCCCCAAGACACGTTTTGAGGTTGGGCAGTATGCTACTGAAAATGGGGTAATGGCAGCTGTGCGGTACAACAGTGCTAAGTATATGGGAGACAAAAATACAAAAGAGCAACAAACATAAATTTAAACTTAATTTTATGACACAGCTCTGTACAACACTGGACCCAATGCTTCTTTCCTCCACTTGGCCCCGAAAGCCGCTTGGAAGGCCTCCAGAAAAATATCTCCAGATTTCCCACAGTTGAAAGCTGACTTTTTGTTTTGCATCAGTTCAGCTTGTGCCCAAGAATTAATTCCTCCCAAATTTGTGATTAATCTAGAAGAGACGGGCATTAACATGATGCCAGTGTCTAAATAGACTATGGTAGCATCTGGCTGTAAGCAGGTCGCACTTCTGGGCGACAAAAGGCAAATATCGCTAGTTCTTGTGTGCACACTTTCTGGTGCTCTCTTGCCACCACAGATCATATATAAGAGCAAAACTAATGGCTGTCACCCACAGCACAAATTCCCACAGGAGTGGGACATAACACACAGTGAAAATCACTGGGCAACTGAGGCTTCCATGCTGAAGTACATTGACAGTGTGCTTGTTCTGTACTGCAAAATGATTTGTGACCAATTGGGGCTACCGGAAGAGCAAAAGGCACTGTTAGTATCTGACTTGTTCTGTGGCTACACAACAAAGCCTGTTCTTGGAAAACTAGAGAGCTGCAAGATTATCCTAGTATTCGTGCCAGCTTTATGCACTCAACAAAATTCTAAAAGACATACTGATAAACAAGTTTACAGTATGGTATGCTGACATAGTTTCTCGCAGATAAGTAAAGGCGGAGAACTGAAAGTAGATCTGAGCATGCAGACCTTAAAGGAAAGGCATGCTCAGTGGCGGAAGGACAACATTTTGGAACTGTCAAGTCATACAGATGATGTGCTCCGTGGATTTAATGAAGCTGGTATCACCACGGCACACAGAGAAAGCCTCAATGAAACCACCATTTCCATTCAGTGCATTGGTTCTCTTCAGTGCCAGCCCCCAATTGCTGAACCGCTGCCTTGCACTCCAGGGGCAGAACACCTTGTGTGCCCGAATCCAGTTGCTGAACCCCTGACTGCAGAACTGGCGGAACCTCTCCCAAGCTTGCCTCCTGTGTATCCCCCCATTCTGAGCCCGACTGCTGTGTTGGAACCTCTCCTAAGCTTATCTCCTGTGGATTCCCCCATTTCAAGCCTGTCTGCTGTGGCAGAACCTCTCCCAAGCTTGCCTCCTGTGGATTCCCCCATTTTGAGCCTGACTGCTCTGGCAGAGCCCCTTCGACAAACCACCAGAACAACCTGGGTTGCCATAGTTACCCGTAAGTACAAAAACATTGATTTCAGTATGCAGCCTCTATAAGCAGCATCAGCAGCCTCAGACATGTGTTGATTGCATTTTTTTTACTTTTATTGTAGGTTTCAGTCATAGTGGCAAAACTTCAACAAAGCTGTCAGCATTTTGGAAAAAATGAATCTGGATGACCGCTGAAGCACATGTTTTTAACTTTTGCACTTTTGAAATGTTTGCTGTGATTTAATAAGGATTGTTTGCATGACAACTTTATCAAAAACAGTTCGGAAATGGAGGATTAGCTGATTACACCGCATTTTATTCTGAAATATTCACATTCATTTTAAATTCGCTTAATTATCTTTTCAGCCAAAATAAAATGAACGCGAATATTTGCTGCTATACAGTATAATGTATGGGAGATGGTTGTTATGGATGGAATTTGATGAATTCCCATCCTTGTTATGGTATCGTTGTAAAGCCAAGAGGTTGTTATACTCTCTTGAGCTATCACAATGATACCATAACAACATGTACGGCTCTGCATATGTACGTCTAGTGAACTACTGGCTTAGGACGAACGGCCATGGTGGTGAGAGCTGGTACTGAAGGAGAACAACGCAATGGGGAAAAAGTATGAACATATTTGGCTAACTAGTGCCCATATAGAAGACAATGGAGTAGGCACCAGTTATTAACGTGCTGTTCCCATCTCGAGGTTGTCATGCCAACTGTAAACTTCTTGAGCTTCGCTCTCGAGGTGTACTATGTTGTCATGACAACCTCTCGATGGGAACACAGCATTGTTATTAACTGGTCCCCATCCATTACCCTCTATGTTTTAACTGATACTGATGTTTAGACTTTGCTCTGAGGATGGAATTAGTGTTTAGCCATTTATTTATGTTGTTTTTATACATTTTTATAATTTATGTGTTGTTTGATTGTTCTTAATACCTGTTATATTGTTCAGAGAACTGGACCAATCATTGTGAAACATTAATTATGACATTGTGACATTATCAGTTTGTGGTGTATAGAAGAATTGTACTAATGGATTTGCCTTAGCCTTTGATAAAGGACTGCAGCCCAAAACGCGTTGGGCTAGACCGGCATTTGCCAGGATGTTTGGTCATTTTTTTTAGTATAAATAAAACATATTTATTTTGAAGTGAGCCTTGTGGTTTTAATTGTTGGGTGCCTGAGTTTCAAGGTGTCTGATGTTATATATGGGCCTAACTGTAGATCATTAGTGGAGTTCAGCCATTCAGCATCCTGTTAGAGGAAGGAGGGATAAATTCAACAGGAATATATACCTAAACCTCTGGGGTTGGCTTGGGTGAAGCGCACACATACATACCTACATTTATACTTTCTTCGTTGTTTGGTTTTGTAATTTTTGTTTTATGTTCTTGGTTACCTGTTTATATATAGTCTTCTTTATTCATTATATGCTGATATGGTCTGCAGCCGTGAGACACTGATAGTTTAGGACTGGCAATGACATAATTGCCTTTGATATCCACATATGGCCAATAAGGACATATCATGCATTACGGGCGCCCCGTAAAAAAAAAAAGGTCTACTACACCTGTTCTACAAGTAGTAACTCCAGAGGGGTAAGAGCATCCAAAAAGACTTTATTCCTTTGACTCTTAGAAATGTTCATTGCAAATTTGTTAAATGAAAAGAGTGCAACCACACATGTCAGAGTTGAAGGTACTATGGTAATATATGTTGAAATTAGTGCTACTATAAGTACTGGCATGACATGTGTAGGGTGTGTTGTCAGCTGGTCCTGAATGCTGACTCCGGGGGCCTTGTGTTAGCTCGAGGGGGCCGGCCTGGGTCTTTTTGAGACAGGACCATAACTCCTAAACTTTCGGTGGTGTGGTGCCTCCACCTGGGGACTCAGGCAAAATAACTAATGACCTTCCCCCATTCCCTAGGAACAATATTCCCACCTCCTGAGCCCCTCCAGACAATTCTGAACATTACACAGTACCCAAAAACAGTCATGCAGACAGTAACTACCATACGAACTGCATGTATTTATTACTGGAAGGAGTAGGACTGGCAGCTTTGGCTGCAAGAAAATAAGGTTAGGTTAGACACTTATATAATACTCTACAACTCGGAGATTATACTTGTAATACCATTAGTAACACCAAATGCAACTTCCCCCAATCCTCTCACCAGTCTAGTACCAGACCTGTCCCACTACGGTGGCAGGCCTGTGATGCCATGAGTTGGTTGACGTTGGGGCCCTAGATGAAGAACTAACAGAAGGCAAAGCAACTTGGAACAACAGCAACCATCTGAAATCCACCTAGTGTCAAAATTGTACTTATCTGACACTGTGCAGGTGAAAAAGACGCCCTTGGATTCTTTCCACTCCAGCGGCACCCTCTGGAGCACATGACAGGTGACAGCTAGGGAAGGAGCTTCTCGGCTAAAGATGAACTGCAGCTCTGTCGCTCTGGCATGGACAGTTCAATGAAGACCCCAAAATATAACTGGAGTCTCAGGCAACACACCCTGGAGTGCAATATCTTTAAACAGCAATTAGGCAAAAGTCTTTTGTAAATCCAAAAGTGAGGTCCTCTGAGGTAAAGACGAGCTCCAGACCCTCAAATGTCCTATTCAGAATCTTCACCACCCTCTGGTGGACTTAGGCAGCTTTTGTAGCTATCAGTTTAGCTACTGTAGCCAACAAGTTAGCTTCTGTAGCAAACGGTTCAGAAAAACACAGCCCGACCTTTTGTAGCAAACAGTTTAGCTTTTGTATCCAACAAGTTTGCTTCTGTAGCAAACAGTTTGGAAAAACACAGCCCGACCTAAGAGCAATGCACTTGGGCTCTTTCCACTCCAGTGGAACCGTCTGGAGAACTTGACAGGTGGCAGCTAGGGAAGGAGCTTCTCAGCTAAAGGCAAACCATAGCTCTGTCTCTCTGGAAGGGACAGTTCAATGAAGACCCCAATCTCACTGGGGTCTCAGGCAACACACCCTGGGGTGCAATATCTTCAAATAGCAATTAGGTAAGAGTATTTTGTAAATCCAAAGTGAGGTCCTCTGAGTTAAAGACGAGCTCCAGACCCTCAAATGTCCTACTCAGAATCTCCCCACCCTCTGGTGGACTTAGGCAGCTTTTGTAGCAAACAGTTTAGCTACTGTAGCCAACAAGTTGTCTTCTGTAGCAAACGGTTTGGAAAAACACAGCCCGACCTAGCAGCAATCCACTTGGGCTCTTTGCAAACACTTCCAGTTTCTCTTTATAGTCTTCAGTCCCAGCACTGTGGCTCAGTGCCTGCAGGAGTCTCGACCAGCCAACACAATCTGGGGCTTCAGCCCTGGGTGCAGTCTCTCCTGGTCTGTCTTCTCCCTGGGGACTGAGTTTTGGGTGCGCTCATGGGGCTATCTATAGCCTTTCCAGGCTCCCTGCTGATTGGTTCAACTGTTCCTGGGCAAAAAACAATCTTGCCTGTTTTTTTTTCTCTTCTTCCTTCCTCCTGCAGCAGTGTTGTCTGCCTTCGTTTATGTTCCCCACAGGACCCCATCACCAGGATTAAAAGGGCCAGGGAGAAAGTCTTTTTAGCCAGACCAGTCTTCTTAAAGCCACACAGGGGTGTGGGGGCTTACATACTCCCCCCGCTATAGAACTTGGCATCCTTGACAAGACACTGCCCACAGTCCATGAGTTCCAAAGTCTATTTTCTGGCAGTGTACTGTGGATTGAAATGGGTTAATGAACAAACAAGTTACATAACCTAGAAAGAAAGATGTTAATTAGTCATTAATGGGTAACACATTGAGTTGCCCCTGTTTACTAACTTCTACTTTCACCTCGGATTTAAACCTTTGAGGTAGGGACACAGCCTGTACTATAGGCACAATTCTTTTGTGCACCACATGGAGGGGTATATCAGATGACTCCCCAGGCTGATTGTGAGTTTTAGTGGGGGCTTGTAGGCTCTTTCTGATCTCCTAGGCACCTGTGAGATTACTGGGGAATTCATGGGGTGCTGTCCTGTTCAGTGTTCATTTCAGGGGTATCAGTGTCCACAGGACCTTCTTGTTGGGCATCCTCAGGATTTGAAGAGTCCTCCAGCAAGCCAGTAACATTTATATCCACAAAGCGGTTATCAATAGTGGTGTTCAGGTTGATATGAGAAACATAAGGTTCAGCATCAACAGTTGTGTTGCCACCAGAAGAAAAACCCTCCCACTGCTGCTGTCCTCCCAAGGCCAACATTGGTGTCCCCAATCCCTGTGTTGGCATAATGTAGCCCCCACCCCAACTTATGCGGCACACTGGGAGCCCACCCCAGTGTGCCTAAATGTACTTAGTTGCCCTGCGCCAACATCGGGGTGCCCAATCCTCATATCAGCGCTATGGCCCCCTACTGATGTGCCACACTGGGAACCCACCCCAGTGTGCCCAAATGTTTGTTTTTCTTCCCCTCCCTGCCGACACTGGGGTGCCCAATCCTGTGTCGCATCATCTCTACCCCAACTCATGTGGCACACTGGGAGCCACTCCAGTGTGCCCAGATGTTACATGTCTTTTCCTTATAAAGAAACCTTCCTCCAACGTGTTTTTCTTTTAAACTATAAAAAGCAGTCCCTTGTCATCCCCCAGTCCCCATCCCCACCCTCCCACTAAGCACCCACCTCCCTACCCCCTTTACCCCATACTTACCTCCAGAGGTTGGCGCTGTCATCTTCTCTGGACCAGGACACGTCTGCACTCTTCAAAGCCAAACCGCAAACTGAAGAATCAAAGTTAAACGTGCTATAATGGCATTCAATGGGGTTTTCAACTTAGCTTGATAAATAAGCCATTTTTTTGAATTTTGGCCCCAAATTTTCAACATGGGGTACTTGGGACCCCACCTCATGAACAATGTCACTGCCATTTCATCATTCAGTCCTAAAAGGTGATTTTGCAGTCGCTGCGTGGAATCACCTTTCAGGACCAATTAAATAAACGAGTTCCACTGTTCATTAGGTGGGGTCCCAAAAAGCCCATGTTGCAAATTTGGTGAAAAAATCAATACAAATGACTGTGTTAAGAGCATGCATTATGCAGTTTCTATGCACGCTCCTATCTTCGCCAATTTTTAATATTTGCACTCCAGATTTTAAACATTGCCTTTTTGCACACCTCCTTTTTAACAGTACAGCTGTCATTTTTCACATCCTGCCTGAAACATGTTTTTGCTGTAGCACAAAAGGACAGGTTGAAAATTTGGTGCATCACCTCCATGAAATGGCCAGGTTGTACCCGGAAGTTCAATAATTTCTACGCACACGTTTAACTTTGGTCACTTGGTAGCTCTTCACAGCCCTACCAGCTCTGGCCAGAGTTTGTTTACAGTAGGCTTCAATGTCTCTCACCATTCTTGGCCAGTAAAATCTGTCTCTTACCAGGCTCAAAGTCCACTCAAATCCTAAATGGCCCATATCATCATGTAGCGACCTCATTGCCACTCAATGGTACTTCCATGGGAGCACCAATTGTCTGAAGGTTTTTTGGGTCTTTGGGTCTCTGACAATCCAGTAGGGCAAGCCATTATGTAATTCTAGTTTATCCCACTCTCGCAGAAGGATAGGCACATTGGGGTGGGTTTTTGACACTTGATCTGGGCTCTCCCCTTCTCCAGTGCAGCTACTACCCCCTTAAGACTATCATCCTGCCTCTGTAAATACTTTTATTTTCTCTTATTTGGCTGTGGTAAATGCTTAAAATCAATGCCGATATGGTTGTAATAAGCATCTGGTATAGCATCTGGAGGTGCCCCAAAGGAATCAATGACTCTGCAGGGTAGTGCAACAGTCTCTGGGGGCCCAAACAAAAACTTACTGCGCACTGCTTGCACCAGCTCTGGTAGCAATTCTGGGGTCCTGGTGTGGGTCTCCAGATGTGTTCTGCAGGACAATGCATCAGCATCAATGTTGCTTAATTCTTGCTTGTATTCCAGTTTATAGCCGTATGTACAGAGGGCAGAGAGACATTGGTGTCCAGCCGCATCCAGCTTCACCATGGTGTTGATGTAAGTGAGGGGGTTGTTATCTGTTCTTACAGTGAATTTTGCCCCATATAGACAGTCGTGAAATTGGTCTACTACAGCCCACTTAAGGACCAGAAACTCCAATTTGTGTACAGGATAGTTTCTTTCAGCTTCAGTGAGGCTCCAAATGGCAAGGACTATGGGACTTAGACCCCCCCCCCCGAATGCTCTTGGTACAGCACTGCCCCCAGTCCATCCATGCTGGCATCAGTGTGGTGAAAATAGGGTTGGGTGGGATCTGCAAAAGCCAATACTGGTGCTTCCATAAAGTAGCAGATGATCTCTCTGGATGCCTCCTCACACTCTGGTGACCACCCGGCTCCAACAGGTTCACTTTGTAGAAAGACTTGGGAGTCATTTCTTGGTGCTTGCATTTCTGCTTGTAGTTCGTGGGAGGGTAGCCCTACAGTAGGTTAGTTAATGGATGAACAACCTTAGAAAAATCTTGAATAAACCTCCGATAGTAACCACAGAACCCTAGGAAGGATTGGAGACTTTTTAAGTTGTATGGCCTCAGTCAGGTTGTCAGGACTTGCACCTTAGCAGGATCCGTGCTCACTCCCTCCACCAATACGATATGTCCCATGTATTTGATGGCTGGCAGAACTGACATTTGTCCACCGACACTTTCAGCCCAGCTTCCTCCAGTCAGTCTAGAACCTTCATCAGCCTCTCTTCATGCTCTTCTGTGGTGTGGCCAAACACTATAAGGTCATCGAGGCAAACCAATACTTGCAGAAGGTTCATATCTCTGACTACCCACTCCATTAAACATTAAAAGGTGGCTGGAGCCCCTCTGACTCTCTGGGGCATCCTCTCGAACTGATAGAACCCCAGTGGACAGATGAAAGCAGTTTTTTCTTTGTCTTTCTCCGCCATTGGTATTTGATAATACCCACTTCTGAGGTCCAGGACTGAGAACTATCTGCTCCCTGTTAGGCAAGCCAGGGCATCTTCTAAGTATGGCATGGTGTATTGATCTGCCACCATTCTCTTGTTGAGCATCCGGTAGTCGACGCACAGCCTCACCACCCCATTCTTCTTCCATACCACCACAAATGGGTGAGGCATATGGACTCCTAGACTCGGAGATAATGCCTGCAGCCAAGAGCTCTTGCAGGTGATTTCGTACATCTTCTAAGTCAGTGGGTGCCAGGCATCTCGATCTTTCTCGGGAAGGCCTCTCATCCATCACCCTTATGTGATGCTCGGTCTCCTTCACACACCCCTCATCGAGTTCACTTAGGGAGAAAATCTTTGTGTGAGCTTCTGACATAGTTGCTGTTGGTACTCCTCAGGGATAACCTGTGAGGAGGGCGCATGGGGAAGGGCACCATCCATATCAGTGACCCATTTCCCACTGAATCCCTCACGGCGATGGGAGGGTAGGGCAACCGGATGGGGGGTGGGTGAAATGGGTGACAGGATGTCGCTGTATGTATGCATGGGGGGGAGCGAGCACAGAGAGCGTGGGCTGGGAGGGAGTTGAGGAGCTGTAGGGGTGGCGCTGCGGTGGGTTGCTGAGCTGCATCGTGGCAATGGGGGGTTTGCCTGTGGTTGGGGTGGGTGAGGTACTGGGTTTGGGTCCAGGCGCTGGTGCAATTTTATTGCACCTGGCCCAAACCTTTTATTTTTACATGTTTTCACCCCCCCCAACATGCACCCCTCTGGAGTTGAGAATCCTTTAGTGGGGGGGCCGGGGCAAAGCCCCCTGCATGGGTGAGTGGGGGGTGCAGTCCCACCACAGAAAGCATTGAAATGTATGACCTCAGTGCCATTTTCCTGTGAGCCAGGGTGTCAGAGTGCAGAAAATGTTTTCGGCATTCTCACTTCACGATAACATTGATTGCCTTTGGGCTTTCACCATTATCACATAGAACCATCCTCAGGCAGTGGGGAATCACCAGATTGGAACACGCTGGGGTCCAGTTGGGTGGTGGGCAGACTTCTGGAGGACAAGGTTTGGATCATCTCTGTCATGTAGATGTGGGCCAGGGTTCTCCCTTTCCTGATCACCACTCATTTGTTACTCTCATTCTTTATCACTACTGTAATATTTCAGGCATTCACTGAAGCGCTCTGGGTGGGGATCACCCCTGCCTGGATCAGTAAGGGGTCAGACAGTTCATTGCTCCAAGGACCATCAATCAACAAGGCTGGGCTCTCGGGGGTTCTGTGTAGCTCTAAGACTCCAGTGATAGTGACCTCCGCTCCCGAGGGCACTGTAAGGGGCGTCACCTGTGCACATTTAATAATGCAGACCGGGTCTTCTTCCACCCTGGGGGGCAGAGTGGACAGTTTCTTTAAAGAGGGACTATGGTCACAAATTACTAGCATCAATAAATTCAGAATATGGATCAACATAGCCCCAATCGCTCTCATGACAAAACTGAGATCCCTAAGTCATTTTGTTTAAAAGTTACGAATCATTTTACAACCCTAAATTCTCTGCCTGTTCAGAAAAGTCAGTTTCAGTGAAGAGGTGCTGATGATGTCATCTCCTGAACTCACAGTCTAGCCCTCCCTGTCAGCAAGATTACAGAACTTGCTTCTCCAAAGCTTAAAAACTATGTGCAAATAGTTTTCTCCAGTAAAATAGGCAGCACTATTCAATAAACATTGCTTTAAAATCTGTGTGTGTTTCAGGTTTTGTAACAAAGTTGACAAATTCATGTTTTTGTTTTTGGTGCATTTTTGTTGTGATCCTTTTCTCCTGGGTTGCTGGATGCTAAGTCACAGCACACTAATGTGAGATTTGCAGACCGGATATCTCTGATGTGAAGAAAGGCTGTGATCATTCACACCTATCATTCAATTGAGGTGATTTCTCAAGATGGCACTTTAAATCAATTATTCCATCACCCTGTAAATGGGGGTGGGAGAGGTAGTGCTGTTTTGAACCCCTACTAAGAGTTTTTATGCTGTAGCCAGCTCACTGCTTAATCACTCAATCAATCAATATTTTATTCATCATCAAAATATGAATGAATGGGATACTCAGTTGAGCAGAGCTCATTTTCTGTTTTCTTATTGACGTGCTGTTACTTGAGCAATATTCAGACTCTTCTGCATTGTACTCCACATTGCAATGATTGTTTTACAAGGGCTAACACTTCCACCCCAAGTAGGAATTAACAGATGTAAGGCCCCTATTAAAACTTATTGTAAAGCAGTCATTGACAAACAGCAATGCAGTTGCCAACATTGCAACACTTGTAGCATTACAACTTCCAAACAGGCACTGCAGAGTAATACTTCACATGGTATCAGCAGCGTGGAGGCATGCTGACTCAGCATCCTGCAACTCTGGAGAAATGAACCACACCAAAAAGGCATTAAAATACAAATTTGTCAACTTTGTTACAACACCTGAAACACAGATTCTATAGCACTGTTTTTAGAATGGTGCTGCCTGTTTTACCTGTGAAAACCACTGCAGAATGATCTTTTAACATTGGAGAAACAGATCCTATAAGCTTGCTGACAGGGAGGGCTAGACTGTGAGTTCAGGAGATGACATCATCAGCACCTCTTCACTGCAATTGGCTTTTTTAAACAGGTAGTGAAATCAGAGTTACAAAATAACCCATAACTTTAAAATGAAGTAACACAGATACATAATGTTTCATATGAGATTTATTGGGGGTATGCTTATTCTAATTCTGCAGTGTAGCACTTTTGGCCAGAGTCCCTCTTTAATGGCTACCCCAGTAGAAATGGCTATACACCAATTGGTGGGGTGGTGTACTGGGCAGGAGATCGACCCCCAAAATGCTCTACTTATACTGGATAGTCCCCTGGGTACCAGTAAAGACACTATAGAGGGAGCACTCTCCAACGTTGAATGTTTAGAAAACCCTGTGGTGGTGGGTCAACAGGCTGATTTGATCGCCCAAACTTTCATAGCCTTGGTAGAGTGTAGTGACCTCATGGACAGCTCTAAAGTGCCACAGACTATTGCCCCAGAAGGGGTTCCAGCTGCCTGGAGAGTGATAACAAAGGACAGTAAAGACCCCAGGGAGGATGAGCTCCCACCATTATCCGAGACTTTTGAGGAGAAATTTGCTAAGCTGTTGCTGGAGGAAGGGAAAACCATAGAGAACTTTAAGAAACTATTCCTGCCAACTGAAGGTGTTCCTTCCCCAACACCCCCTCCCACTCCAGCACCTGTTACTGCCCCACCTTCTGTGCCAATGCTGGCCCCTATATCTGTTTCTGCCATTGGTCATGACTCCTACCGAAGGCTGAGAATCTTCTCGGGCACCCTGCCCACCCCCCAAGGGGAGGATGACTGGGAGATCTAGATAGACTATGTTGCCCCTCTAGTACTTGAATGGCAATGCTCAGAAGCAGAGAAACGAAAGAGGTTGAGTGAGAGCCTCCAAGGTCCTGCCTGGCTACCATCCATGCCAAGCGGGCCAATAACCCCAGAGCAACTGCACAGGACTATCTTGATGCATTGGAGAATGTGTATGGGAGCCCGGATTCAGATGAGGATCTGTGGTGGAGAGTAAGAAACGTTCAGCAGTACCCAGGGGAGCCATTGTCTGTGTATGTACCTCGGCTTGAAAAGCTGCTACAAAACTGCCTCGGAAAGGGTAGTTTGCCATCAAATGAATTAGACTGAACTAGGCTGGACCGGATCCCTAAGTCTGCTCCATTTTCAGAATTGTTACTGCTTCAGTTGTGCCTTGCCACCCGACTGGAATCACCCCCCTCCTATGATGAGCTAATGAAAGAAATTTGGGGGGGTTGAGCAAAGGCGACCCCATCAGGGAATTGCACCCATATCTGCTGCTGCTGTGCATGTGACCGAGGGTGATCAGCCAAGTGAGGTTCAGGGGCAAAAGTCGGCACTTAACGAGCACTCTGAGAATGCAAAGGACTTCCCGCACTGGGCACAGCATTGGAAAGATGAGCTACTAAAGAAGTCTGAGAGTTGAAGATGGGTGCCTCTTCAAGGGTTTCCACCATGGAACAAGATTCTGGTCCCTTTCAGGACATGACTGCCATGGGGGTGCACCCTCAGGCATCTGCTACCGAGGGTGACTCCAAGGCTGAGATCACCGGATTGACTACCACTCTAAAGGAACTGTTAAAGACATGATGCACCACTCTCACTGCTGCAAGTAGATACTAGACCCCAATCTCTTACTACTGCTTCAGTTCCTCATACGATGTTCTCTCCCTGGATGCCCCAAGAGTCTATCATTTGTCACAACTGTGGAAAGGATGGCCATATGAAAAGAGAATGCCAGTCTCAGAAGGATTTACAGTAGTAAACAAACTCCAAGGGGAGCTCCAAAAGGCAAATCAATGGCCAAGGGGTAACCGAAATGACTGCAGCAAGGGTTCGAGAAACCCTAACTCAAATTTCTTTGTGGCTAAATCATCTGTCCAAGCCTGTGCTACTGCCTCTCCAGACTGGTCCAAAATAGTGGGCCCTTCAATGGAGACTATGGTGACTGTGAATAGTATTCATACATTCATACTCGGGCTGTGCTTGACAGTGGGTCACAAGTGACCATTGTATTCCAGAACTGGTATGACAAACACTTATCTGATGTGCCTTTGCAATCCCTGGAAGGCCTACACGTGTGGGGCCTGAGTGACAAGTCTTATCCCTACCTAGGGTATGTCCGCCTCTGGTTGTCTTTTCCTGCAACTGTAACTGGTGTAGAGAAGTGAGTAGAGACATTGGCCCTAGTGTGTCCCCCCACCGGACTGTATGATGGGGCCCCCCCTGTTAGTTGGGACAAACGCCCATATGTTTGGGAGACTGGCGCAACTCTGTCATGAGAAACAAGGGCAACGGACTGGGAGGACCCTGAGAATTCTGACTCTGATCAAGAGGGCCTACGATTTGCAACAGAAACCTGAGGAAGTAGACCAGGATGAACTGGTGGGGATCGTGTGGAAGAAGGATCCCAATTCAATGGTACTGGCCCCTAATGCCCAGAGGTCTGCCTTCAGAAAGATGTCAAGAACAAAATGCTGATGTTGGATGCTCCAGGCGATGGAAAATTGCCAGAAGGATTATTGGTCAAGCCCAGCATCTTGCCTGCTCATGCCCATGACTATGCATGACGAGTGATGGTCCAGATTCACAATGGGTTAGATCGGAAGATCCAGGTGAACAGAGGGTGCACCCTAGCTATGGTACAGTGCACAGACACTGCAGTATTGCCCAGCAACAAGCACCCTGGTGAGAAGGAGAGATTGACCACAGACTTGTTTGACTTTGGTGACTCCCCATTGCCAGCTGAATGGAAGGCTAGAATTAGCAACAGACTTGCCCAGAGAGACCACGTGTTTTTCATTGAAGGAATGAGATGTGGGATGTGTCCAGGGTGTGGAGCATCACATACGCCTGCACGATGAATGGCCATTTCAAGAGAGGTCCCAACGCCTAGCCCCAGAGACATAGATGTGAGAAGACACCTGCAGGAAATGCTAGCTGCTGGCGTGATACAAGAATCCAGGAGCCCATACGCCTTTCCCATTGTGGTTGTGCATAAGAAGAATGGGTCTGTGAGGATGTGTGTTAATTATCAAACCCTGAACCAGCAGACCATCCCAGACCAATACACTATGCCTCGTATACAAGATGCCTTGGACTGCTTGAATGGGTGCAAATGGTTCTCGGTGTTGGATCTTTGCAGCGGATACTACCAGATCCCAATGGCCCCAGAAGACCATGAGAAAACAGTCTTCATCTGTTCATTGGGGTTCTATGACTTTCTGAGGATGCCGCAGGGAATATCGGGGGCCTCCGCCACCTTTCAATGACTGATGGAACGTGCGTTGGGAGATATGAATTTGCTGGAATGCCTGGTGTACTTGGATGATGTCATTGTGTTTGGGACCACATTAGAGGAGCATGAGAACCAACTGTTTAAAATCCTCGACCGACTGGAAGACTTCGGCCTCAAGCTGTCCATTGACAAGTGCCAGTTTTTCCAGATCTCCGTAAAGTATGTGGGGCATGTAGTACCTACAAAAGGGATAGAGACTGATCCCAGTAAGGTTGAAGCACTGACTACTTGGCCCCAGCCCCATAATCTGAAAGAACTACAACATTTCCTGGGGTTCTGTGGCTGCTACCACAGGTTTATAAAAGACTATTCCAAGGTGATTCGCCCAATCTTGAACCTTACCCAGGGTTACCCTCCTACCAATCATAAATACAAAAAAGGGTCCACTCAAGAACTAGAAAAAGTATACTTCTGCCCAGGTGAACTCTTCGGACCCTGCTGGATGCCCGACTGTGAAGCAGCCTTCCATGAGAGCATATACCAGCTCACCCATGCGCCCATCCTCGCCTATGCTGACCCCACCAAACCCTATGTGCTCCATATGGATGCTAGTCTGCAGGGTCTAGGAGTGGTGCTGTATCAAGACCATGAGGATGGCCTGAAACCAGTAGCTTTCGCCAGTAGGAGCTTGACCCCGTCCGAACGAAACTACCCTGTGCATAAGTTGGAGTTCCTTGTGCTAAAATGGGCCATTATTGACCAGTTTCATGAATACCTCTATGGGGCAAAGATATTGGTGAAGACTGACAATAACCCATTGACCTATGTACAGACTTCAGCTAAGTTAGACGTCACTGGGCACCGGTGGCTTTCTGCATTATCAACCTAAGATTATGCTGTTGAATACAGACCGAGCTTGAACCATATTGATGCTGACACCCTATCACGAAGGCCCACTTCCAAGAGTGATTGGGTCAGGCTGTCTGAACCTAACATTCGAGCATTGTGCCAAAAGTTTGATAGAGATGAACAGATGTCTGCGGACACAGTGGACTGTTTAGTAGATTGCTTGGGCCTTTCTGACATCTGCATACCAGCTGCTTATTGCCACTTCTCTGCTCTAGATATTAGTGCACTACCTCAGTTTGACAATGACAGCATTCAGTGGGCTCAATCCTCAGATCCTATGATTCAGCCAGCACTTGATGTCTGGTGTGCGGGGAAAGATGTGTCTAAGTTACGTTCCACTGACTTGTGAACTGCTTTATTGTTTAAAAAAGGCCACAGATTGAAGTTGTTCAATCAGTTGTTGTATAGAGAGACAGTAGATTGTAGTGGCAAAGTAGACAAGCAACAATTGGTCCTGCCCTCGGCCTTTAAAGATTTGGTACTGAGGTTCCTCCAAAATCACATGGGGCATCTCGGTATTGACAGAACCCTTGACCTGGTACAATCTCGCTTCTACTGACCCAAAATGGGGGCTGATGTTGAGCACCATGTAAAGACTTGTAGTCGCTGCCTGCAAAGAAAAGCCCTGCCTCAGAGGGCTGCCCCCCTTTTTAATATTACTACCAGCACCCCTATGGAACTAGCCTGCATAGACTTCTTGTGTTTAGAACCTGATCAGTGGAACATTGGCAATGTGTTAGTGATTATGAATCATTTCACACGGTATGCACAGGCTTTTCCCACCAAAGATCAAAAGGCATCTACAGTGGCCAAGATGCTAGTGGAACATTTCTTCGTCGACTATGGTGCCCCCCAGCGGATCCACTCTGACCAGGGCAGAGATTTGAGAGTCGACTAATCAAAGAAATGCTCTCTCTATGGGGGTGTGAAAGTCAAGAACCACCCCCTGTCACCTGCAGGGAGACCCTCAACCAGAACATTTTAACCACACCCTTCTAGACATGCGGGGCACCCTCCACCCAAAAGACAAGCATAAGTAGACCCAACAGATTAGCACCTTGGTACATGCATACAATTGCATGAAAAATTATGCTACTGGGTTCTCCCCCTACTGCCTCATGTTCGGGAGAGAGGCCCAGCTGCCAGTTGATGTCTGTTTTGGGGTCTCTCCAGATGGGGTCTGAGCTGAAATCTACTTGCAGTATGTACAAAAAATGAAGGCACAATTGAACCATGCCTATCAACTGGCCCAGACAATGGCCACCAAGAGAAATCTAGCCAACAAAGAGAGGCATGATAAAAAAGTAAAGGCTCAAGAGCTTCAACCTGGAGACCGTGTGTTGTTACAAAATTTGGGCCTGTATGGTAAACACAAAATTGCTGATCAGTGGCACCATCTTCCCCTTGTAGTAATTGGAAAGTTGGATGATTTACCTGTGTACAAGGTGTGCCCAGAGAACAACTCCAAAGCTGTCAAGACCATGCACTGTAACCACTTGCTACCTATCGGCCAAGTCATGATTGAAGCTGAACCTCCAGAAATTGAGCCCCCTGGGCTGGTGACTTATGCTGCTGCAAGAAAGAGATAGAGTCAACCTACCCCAGTGGTCACAGATTTAAGGTTTCCTCCGCAGCAGGCCCAGAATGATAGTGACGGTCAGTCCACTTCTGACGAAAGTGAGTGCGATTATGTCTATTACCCCTCTTATGAACTGAGTCAGCTGTTTCGAGGTAACCCCATGATTAATTGTGGGGATGAAGCTGGGCCTTCTGGACTGCCTAACCCCCCAGCTTTGTCTTTGGAGCCAATGCTGCCTGAAAGTGAAGTGGAAAGTATCACGTCTGAAGATGCTGAGTCTCTGTATCGTGGAACTGTGTAATTTGCCTGAGGGAGGGGCTGATGGAATGAGTCTTTCTGGTGACATACCAGAATTTGAAGAACACCATGAGAGTGCTGACAACCCCCCCTTCAGTGCCTCAAAGTTTGATTGTGCCTTAGCCTTCACAAAATGAGTCAAGTGTTGTAGAAACAGATTTAGCAGAGCAAGGAACTCACAGTGCCCCAAGTTTGGATGTTCCCACCCAGGCAGTTGTCCCCCTCAGAAAGACTGGCCGAGCTGTCAAGCCAGTAGTACGCTTCAGTTATGATTCTCCCGGGAGGCCAGTGGATTTGCCTCTCAATGTGATGCACAAAGGTGTTTATGTCTCACCAGGCTCACTACCCAAATTGAGCTTGACAGTCAATTCCAGGTTACTTGTCTTTCCCTCTCACCATGGTGCCCCCGCCCCCTCTAGCCCCAAGTTAGCTGATAGGGAAGGGCCCCCTCTTGCATTGTTTAAGGTACAAAGAGTTATTACCTGATTCAGTATAGTAATGTTCAATTTACCTGTGTGAAATATGCACAGTGTGTTGTCAGAATATATATAGTATCATGAAGTGTAGTAAATATATATAGTAAAGTAATAAGGTTACATTAACTGATGCATGATGGTACAGACCTGACGCAGACGCCAAGATTTCTCCAAGCAGGGAAGGGTGTAACCCTTCCTATAAATGGGGGTTCCCAAAAAGTCTTCCTTGAGCTTGCTTAAATGCTCACTGCCAGGCTGGTGTCCTGCGTTTTAGCAGTTTAAATGTGACTGCCCGAGAGTGCCTGTATAGCCTCTGTGCACTGTCTCTTTAAGAGCTGCCTGGATTGCAGTCATAAGTAATCTGAGAGGGAGCTCTGTTGAAAGATGTAACTATTTGCTGAAAATCATTTAGAGTGATAATGATAATGTAGTTTGTCTAACCTGCCTTCTTTGCAGCAAGGACTGTTTTGTTTATCTCCACTATCTTGGTCCTGGACTGCCGAATTGGACCAAACAGTACTGGTGGGACCTAAAATGGAGCCGGACTACAGGAGTTGTCTGGAGTAAAAATCTGTAGGAATTGTAGTTTTGGGCTTTTGGCGAATTTTTGCACCTGAAGGGGGAGCCTTTGTTGTGACTGACAGACAGATCAGCCAACCGAACTTTTTGGATTCTGGGGAAAGTCCCAGGTTAGCTGGCAGTTGAGTTAGATCTAAGTTGGGAGCTGAAGAAGCAACAGCTTGGGACAGTCAAGCAGCCGTCTGAGTAGTTTTCTGCTGGAGAACTGTAGAAAGACCTGAGTTGTGGCCTGCATGTCTGCCTGCTGCCCCTGAGAGGGAGAGAAGAGAATTATTTCAGACTAAATCCAAGTCTGTAAGAATGAAGTAAGCCACTGATTTTTTACCAGGCTCATACCTGAAGAAGACTGAAGATTTTGCTGAATGCGAGTGGCTTATCAGGATTTCCAGCTGCTTTTGAATCCCCAGTTTGTGCAGAGACTTTGCAATCGTGACCGGAGAGCGGGTTGCCTGGTGCAGTAGAATTTCCTTACATGTAAATGTGATGTGAGTTGTTAGTAGGTCGTGATTCGGCTCCCCACTGTGTGAACTGTGTTCTGCTTGCTGGAAGATGTATCCAGCCCAAAACGGACTGTATCCGAATTTGTCTCCATTTGGCCGGGGCCTTGCCACACTGGCCCAGCCAGACTACCCGCTACACAGAGAAAGCCATCGATGAGAGACCTGCCTGGGGATCAGCCCTCTGCTCCACGCTTGAACAGAAACAACGCCTCAGCAATTCATGTGGGTCCTGCTTCTCCTGGCACTCCAAATTAACCACCTTCTGTCTCGATTTTCGGCCAGCCTGTGTCCAGTCTTGGGTATCGTGAATAATCAACAGGGTAGCTCCCTGCAACAACAGCCTAATCTAAAAGTGTGTCATCTGATTGTCTTGTTGTTTTCTTTTCACAAACTGAACCCTCCGGCTCTGGATTACAAATAGTGTGTGTTGTGCATGTTGTTTTCTTCCATCACAGGGCCCCAACCAGCTGCAACGTTCCTGGCTAGCCCACCATTCTCCATTTGGTTACCCAGAGTGTGTGACTGTTTATGGACGCTGAAGTGCATGCATAACTGTTTGATTGATAGAGCCTTTAAGCAAATTAACCTGATTATGCCCCTGCCTTGTTCAAGTCCCTTAAATAAATCAGATCTAACGCTTTTTTGCATTTACCCTGACTGTGGTTCCAGTTTGTGCAAGAGTACTGTACTGCTGTTATTTGCTGTGTATAACCTTGTTTTACAGGGGGTCCTCAGGGCCGGGCCAGAGGAAAGCCCTGGTGGTAAGTGAAAACAGTGTGGGTACTTGTGTGGTGTATCAGGGGTATTGTGAAAGTGATTATTCTGTATTGTTCCGGCCAGTAGTAAGGAAAGAGGGGGGTTACAGTGTCCCGGAGGGCTGTGCCCAGGTTAGCTCGACCACTACCAACCCTGACCTCCAGGTAGAGCCAGCCATTTCAGAACTCAGGCCCCTTAACCTGCTACTAGCCAAGCAGGCAGAGTTAGTAGCCCTTGGGATAGCGCCACCTAGGGGTTACACTTGTACCTAAGAACATAGCCACTATAACATTCCATAAGTGTAATTCACCATGACTGTATTGGTGCCATGGAATCCAAGAATTCAAAATTCTGCTCAGTAGATTGTTCACCTCACCCCCATCCCCCCACCACACACACACACACACACACACAGATACACAACAGAAGTCCTCAGATGTAGCCTCATATGTTGAGTTGTATCTTTGGTAGCGTAAGGAACAACTGAGATTTTCCTGGCAAGGATTGAAGGGGGATCTGTTGTTGTCACCAAAGAAACATTTTCAGACTATGGGGAACTGGATGGCTCAGTGGATTGGTAGGGTGTTAAGGAGCCTTTGAACTTCAGGTCTTGGGTTCAAATCTTGCACAAGCTGGTAGTGGCTGAAAATCATAATCACCTGAGGGGTGTAGTGACCTATGTGAAAAGAGTAGTGGTGGTCTCAGTCCAATTCCCAGTAGGCAGGTGACAACATCACAAAACTACCAACGCAACCGGCACTAATTGGCACCCTTGTTGTCAATCTCACGTGAGAGGCCAAGGACTGAATGGCATGGAGTCTAAACTACCCTTTCACTTATGTGGTGGTCCCTCCATGGTCGAGTTGAGGCACATTGGCAGGGTAGTGTTGGGACGCTTGCCCTGTGATCACACATGCTGTACCTGTTATGTGGATAAATAAAGGGCTTCAGGTTCCAATGCTGCGAATCCAGCACCTTTCTCTAGCACTAAATTCACACACAGAAAAAAATAAATCTTTAAAAATGAAAAAAAAAATATAAATTCAAACTGTGAATAGTATTTCATTTTTTAATTTGTTTACAAGATATAATGAAGGGATAATAAGAGGGAGGAACATCAAATTATTTAGTCATGAAAATGTAAGGGAGTTTAATTTTTAGGGCCCACTTGAAGATTTTTGTAAGTAAAGGGGATTAGTTGTGATGGCAACCAGGGATGAGTAAAATGGCTCATTTTTTTTTTTTTTTATGATTAGCCCAAATTTTAAATCCCTTTGCCTAAATTTGCTCAAACTGAGCATTTGTCGGGATTAAAATAAGGATCTCAGAATTTATTTAGCTAATATGAGAAGGCAGTAAGGAGGGCTTGGGGGGATACTGGGATGCATAGGGAAAGGCATCACCAGTAGAAAACAGAGTTTTTATCCCTCTGTACAGACAGTTGGTGAGACCCCATCTGGAGTACTACATGCAGTTCTGGAGACTCCATCTCCGCAAGGACATGGAGAGGATGGAGGCTGTCCAGAGGAGGGCAACTAAAATGGTGCAAGGCCTGCACCAGAAGACATACGAAGAGAGGCTAAGGAGCTTAATTTGTATACCCTCGAGGAAAGGAGGGAGGGGGGGACATGATAGAACCTTTCAAGTAGCTCAAGGGAATCAACAAAGTCCAAGAGGTTAGAATCTTTCAGAAAAAGAGATGTGCAACAACAAGGGGGCACAATTTGAAGATAGAAGTGGGACGGCTCAGAGGTAATGTGAGGAAGTATTTTTTCATGGAGAAGGTTGTGGATACATGGAACAGTCTTCTTGAGGAGGTTGTGGAGTCAAAAACAGTGGGGGAATTCAAGAATGCATGAGACAGGCATAAGGCAATTCTAGTGGGGGGGTAGGAGGAAGTAGGCTGTTGGTTAACTAGGATCTGCAGCTTACCCATTTGGTAGGGAAGTGGGCAGACTAGGTGGGCCAAGTGGTCCTTATCTGCCATCAAATTCTATGTTTCTATGTTAATCAGGTAGAAGATAATTTCCAGCTAATTATATAGTAATCCTTTACAAGTCACAGAACATCTGTTACTGGGCCAGGGACATGGAAAAAGGAGCCAATCAACACACTGTCCCCACACAGACACTGCTGTTGAAGGGGGAGTTCAAGCCAAAGGGATCAACTACCCTAAGAAGAGTCACCCCACTGCCTTCCACCCTGAAGAACTGGATTACTGAACAGGAGTAACGTTTCTGATCACAATTTCTGCTCATCAAATGCAACCTGCAACACCTGGGTAACAGAAAATTCTGGAACAGTATATGTAAAGTAGAAGTGTCATCTCAAGGCTTTTCATTTTGGTATAAAACACATTGTAACATGACAATTAATGTCATAGTGCAGTACAGTAATATGATTGGTGGAAAGACAATTTGTGACAGATAATCAAGTGGGCATTAATTCCCTAGTAATGCCCGCTTGCCATCGGGAGTGCATTTACTGTGAAAGAGACAGAGTGGAAAAGAAGCACTGCGTCTCCCATATCTCTTTGGGCTTTTTTTCTGTCTGACCCTCCCAATAGCTGACAGTAAGTTTGACTGCAGCACTAATTGAGAAATCGAGCTAGAAACTGAGACAGCGCACAGACACACATCCAGGGTGAAGAAAATCCTGTATTTACCGCACACAGCCGCCCCGTGGAACTCCGGCAGTGGATGATCGAATGAAGAAACAGAGACAGAAATATCACCAGTAATCACTGTCTCTGTCTCTTTCTCACTGTAACTGTGTTTCCGCAGTACAATGGCATGATCACCAGCCTTGTTACATCTTTCCTGTCAGTAATGCATTGTGGGGACAGTACAAATATTTGCATATTTGCCTAAATCACAAGACATTGATATGTACAAGTCCAGATATGTAAATATTGGTATTTTACCCATAATGCATTGGTGAATTAGACGTAAAAACAACTGAACAGAGCACCATATCAAGAAACAGAAGTAGATGTTCTTATCTTCGTGTGTTACTTAATTGAAAACATAACGCTGCAAAGTGTAGTAAAAAAAGCAGTCACAATATTAATGTATATCTAGTAGTCAATGTGCACGTGCATATCAGGACATTTACATAGCCTGTGTGTTAAGTCAATAGTGTAGACTTGAACAGCATATAATATTGCATTAAGCAATATTGTGACTTGCTGTTCATTTCTTTTCCACATGTACTTCACTTATAACAATAGTCACCTTGCATTTGTCATGTTACAAGCACATTAATCCACTCTGAAGTTGGGCTCTACTAGGGAATTAATGCCTGGTTGGTGGTCGGAGGCACCCCCCAACCCAACCAGGCATTAATTCCCTAGTAGAGCCCCCCTTTGTCATGAATTAATGCTTACATGTTTTGGTTATGAAAACTATTGACTTTAAATGTGTCTGCTGTACCTAGTACTTTTTGTCACTTGCAGTCAGCTGGGTCTAGGAAGAGATGTTTTAGTCTCACTGAAAGTAGTTGGACTTAATTTTGTACCCATCAGAAAGATCTAAACACTTAATTGATCCTTTGGCTTTTTTGCCAGTGGCTTAACTCTATAGTTTATTCATTGCTGCTCAGGTGAGAAGCAAGTGTTGTGAAGATTCACATGGTAGGTTACAGAAACACCAACAATGAGCTGTAAATTCAGAGGGACATGATGACTGCTTAACCTGAAATGTCTCCACTTTTTGAAACTACATGGTAAAGCTTAGAGTGTTCAACTGACATCCTTTATTTACAATGCTTTGCACCTCCTATCTTACAGTATATGAACTTAAAGCAGCAGTGCACATTAGGGGGGACAATTGTAAACCAGCACCATGTTTATTAAGGTTGCTTGGCACAGTTGCAACACCCCTCCATCAGTGCACTGATCAACCTGACTGTGCCCTTAATGAGGCTAGGCATCCCCAGGGTACTCCCACATCTAGGGATAGTGTAGATGCCTCAGCTTGCTGTGAGCACCTTACCACCAATCACAGAAGCTGACTCACCCTTCTCCTTTAGCCAGGAGCTTCTGAAACATCAGCACTTTGGGCTGATCTGATGCAAGGGCTTCTAGCCATTTAACCCTCCTTTACTGAGGCAGATAGTACTGATGACATACAGAAAACTCATACTGGTCACAGAGACCCAAATCATTATGACTTTCTGTACTGTTAATTACTGCAGTGCTTTGAGCACTGACTTGGTGCCAGCACCCCAGTCATAACCTGACCTGTACCCGTCTCCTGGACTGTCCCTGTTCCTGTTATACTTGACAAATCCAAAGCCATGAAATGTTGTTGGTCCCACCTGGGCTACCTTCATTCTTCATACTGAGAACTGTGGTTCCCCTGATCACCATACCAGCCAATCAGTGCCCTTTCTGCTATAAATGAGTCTTCAGTTCATACTGTTATGCCAGTGTGACAGCCACAACATTCAGGTTGCATTGATTCTTGTCCTATGCCTTCCTGAACCAGAATCCCCTCCACTGTACTCTGGTGAATTCTTTTGATGCACACACACACACACACACACACACACATATGGCAAGGACCACAGACATCAGCCAGCACACACAAGGCAGGGACCACATCAGCCAGAGCTTTGCCTTTGCTGTCGCACCTTCTAGCCTGCCTACCAGAGACCACACAGTGTGTCAGCCACAAATGCCCAGCTTACCTCCCTTGGGACCCTTCCCACCCTTTCTCACAGATCATTCTCCTACCTGTACCCAAGGAGGCAGCTTCAGTCTTCCTCCACTTCATCCACCAGCTCAGTTGATGGCCAGTCTGCATAGTTACTGATGTCCCCCCACCATTTTCCAAGCATTACTGATCCCTCTGCTAGGGAATCCTCTTCAGGACCACAGGCCATTTGGTGGGGCTTCTTAGAGGTGTGTCCCTCCAGTATTCCCTCACCTTTCCTGGAATCCTTCTGACTATCCCACTCTAGGGTTAAGTAATTCCACATCCACCTCAGATCCCTGGGTGGAGGAACATAAAAGTACCCAAGATTTGTCTTGTCCATGCCAGATCCTGCAGATGTACCATGCAACACCCTCACTGAGTGAGGTTTGTGAACTCGTGCCAAATCCATGCAACAAGGGTGGCAAGGCACTCCCTTACCCAGGCGGTAGCTCACAACACTAACTGTGCACCCCTTGCCCATGCCCTGAGCCAACCACCTGCAAAGTCACATACTGTGGCCCACCCTTACAGGAAGATTTTAGGAGCCCCTCCTGCATCCAGCCTCAAAGCTGGCATTCTTGCAAAGACATCCTTGGGCCAGCACTCTGGCATAGGGCACTACACGAGTCACATGCCCAAGGGCACACATCAGCGTGGGCCATACCTCTCAACTGTCCATGACTTTTAGGGGCGTCTTTGATTTTGCCTCAGGATTGTAAGCATGAAATAATGTTAAACATTACAATTATGGACTTGTTTTTCTTCAGGAAATGCTTTTTACACTAAGCTTCTTATTCTATCAGGTTCCTTTGTGGATATCACAAATTTCTAAAAATGTTGGTCTTGTGTCCCTGATTATTTTAAGCATTGGCCATGATTTTCTTGGCAGGGGGTTGAGAGGCATGGTGAGGGCACCCCCAAAGATGGCACCTATAATGAGATGCACTCCATCCAGTTCTTCTGTGCAGAGCTACCCTTTCACCACACGTACCTCTTGCTTCCTGCCAAAAACAGAACATGAACACCACTTTGTGGTCACAAGGGCCCATCTTATACTACCTATGCTCCGCCCTTAGCAACATCCCTACCCTTACCATGGTGGAGGTGGTTGTTACACTCTCTGCCCAGGGAAATGTTTCCATTCCTGGAAATAATGAGGAGGGAGCCAGTGGTCTGGCCCCCTTTTTGTCACTCAAGAGGGTAAAACAGACTACCCTTCGTTCAACATCAAACATTGGTTCTTGCTTCACAGCTCCTCTCGCTGTGACAAAAGCCCATCTAAACAAACAAAAATAAGCCCACTGCTCTGTGTTGTCAGGGGACAACCCCCGCTTGTGGCTCAGCCCATTTTGCCATGGGGCCACAGTGCCACAGGTACCTAGCCACACACCCACTCACTCCAGCCATGCAGACTGGCATACATAGAGGCTGCAGCCCTCTTTTCCAGCTCTACTAGCCAGAAAAAAGAGTCCTACCAGACCCACACCTGGCCATGTCAGGCCTACTAATAAACCTCTACTGGTACCGTTGGCATGTGGCTTACTAGTAAACTTTAGTTTTTACAAACCTTTACACATCACTCCAGATTTTAAGTACAGTGACATTTGGTGACAAATGAACATTTTCATTTCTTGTTGGTATAATGAAATGTAAACTCTGTCTATATCAACTGCACATGTGCCAACAAGGTTGAATATTTCAATAATAAATGTGACACACTGACAAAACACCCCCCCCCCCAAAAAAAAAATAACCTCCTCTACATTAACAGGGGATAATCTTTAGATACTCTGCTACTTTTGAATTTATACTTATTTAAAATTTGCTCCAACCAGGACAGCACCATGAGATGCAGCATTTCATTTTCATGGAGGCCTGGTGCTTTCAGCAGCAGCAAAGAGCAGAGAATTAAAACAATGCAGTAGCAGTGGTGGTAGTTGTAGTAGCAGCAGTAGTGGTAGTAGTAGAAGTAGAAGACAGCATTATTGAAGGGGGCAGGAAGACAAAATAGTGCAACACTAACTTTACACGGTCCTCTTAAGCACTCTTTCATGAGGACAAATCTGCACTCACCCACCTTGTACCAGGAATTATACCCAACGCGAACAGGAGCTCATTTAATACAGTTCCTGGGTGCTACAAGAGCTGGACCATTGCAGGCCCATAGATGTTGAAATGGGTTGGCTGGCATTGGTGGACTTTGGTGAAGAGCAACATGTTCAATTAACTTCTGCACCACCAGCCTGACACCTACTGTAACTGTAATGCCTGCTATGGGACCTGGATCAGCAGTCCTGAGTATGTCTTTTTTCCATGCTGCATCCTCAGCTTCATACTCATGCTGGCTTGCATGCAGCTGCCACTCTCTTCCCTGCTAGAATGCAGCAGCTCTCTTCCATAGTTTATTTTCTCTGAGGGCCTGGGGTGACACAGCTTTCACTCACTCCCAGCACAGCAGGTCCACCATGAGAGTTCTACCAGATTTGGCTATCTCCCACACAGTCCCCTTGTTATAGGCACAGTTCCCAGCAGGAGTTCAGTTAATTTATTTTCAGTGTAAGTCAAAAACTTCCAAGAGTCAAAATCTGGAAGCCGTTCCAATTTTTTGGAAGTCAAAATACTTCCAGGATTCCACTTTAGGAAGTCAATATTCTAGAAAGGACACATTTATGGATGTTTATATAATATATAAGTGGTAAAATACAATTTATTTTAGAATAATCCCTAATTTCTGACTTCCATGTTTGCAATTTTGGAAGTCATCTAATTTTTGGTTTTACATCTGGAAGTCAATGACTTCCTCCCTCTTTATTTTGGAAGTTTTTGCCTTATTTTTGGAAGTCAAATACTCCCAAAATGGAGTTAACTTAAGCTCTGGTTCCCAGTTTCTTCCCATTGGTGCCTAAAGCTGTAACTCAATAGACTCAGCAGCCCACAGGCCAGGGAAAAGGCACCAGAATCCAGAGCACCACCTTTCTCAAGAAGTCTTCTGGACTCCTTGCTGTTGCAGAGGGTACCAAGCGTAGGGGCAGCATGCAGGTCCATTAAAATAGGAAGGTTCCATAAGAAGGATTGTTAAAAAAATGAGCAAAACCACAAGGACAACAATATCATAAATAATAAAGAAATAAAATTTGTGTCAGTCCTGAAAAATAGACTTGCATGTCTCAGGGTCCTACCCAGTTGTCACAATTCAAATAAATAAGTATTTAAGAAGCAGGGGTCAATCTTAACTTTTTTTGCACTAGCCAGCAAGACAAGTGGATTTAAAATTGCACTAGCCTGCAGATGGTTGCACTAGCCCCCAGTTGTAATGGTAAATGTATTTATTTATTTATTAGCTTTTGGTTACTGGGTAAGTGCATTAGGCAATACCCCCGCCTATTTTCAAGCACAACCCAGGACAGTACAATATACAAAAATACAATGTTACAATCAGGATACAGTAAATGGCAGTCAAGTCCAAATACAATGTTACAACAACAGAACATAGTAAATGGCAGTTAAATCCAGAACAGATAGCATCAGGTATCCACGCAGTGATATGCAGAAGTAAGAATACTGCAATTGGTACAGTGGTACAAGCGGTTAAGTGGCTGGGCAAACAGGTCAGAGCAAATAATAGAGGAGAAACAGGCAATAAGTTAGCATATAGTGAAGATTATTGGACAGACATGTACAGGTTGGCAGGAAAACAAAGTGTCAAGCCAAAAGTTAAGAGTATTCACAATTACCAAGTGCATATAGGTGAGAGAACAAGGCAATTTTTTTTTTTTTTTAAATTTGCCCTTTTTCTGGCAGGACCACCGGGGCCATCCGCCTGGTCACGGCCCGGAGACCTCTCGTCCGTCAATTGCTGCTGGGGACCTACAGTCACCCTGCTTGTCCCCCGGAGGGTGGGGCCGCGGGCCACCTTCGTGACCCCGGAACTGTAACTGGTCGGGGTCCCGCAGCGACGGCGGCAATGTGAGGCTCTCCAGGGAGGGCTTCATAGATCGGTGGTCCTGCCCGCCTTCTTTTTCCACCAGATTTTCTCTGGGAGGAGGCGGGGGACGTGCAATGGCACCAGCGTCAAGCAGCCTCCTCCCCCTCCCGTCGGCGCGGGTTGCGTGGAACTCCCGGTCTCCACCAGGGTCCCTATCGCACCGAGTGCTACCCGTGCCCTCCCGAGAGTGGGAGGCTGCCCAGTCGGATGCTCGATCCTACTCCCCTGGAGCCGTTCCCTCCGGCGACCCGGATCCGTTCCCGAACCCGGGTCGCCGGCGTCACAAGAGAGAACAATGCATGCTTGAAGGAAAGGTGAGAGGAGGAGTTCTTAATGTGGAGAGGGAGAGAATTCCAAAACTTTGGGGCCAAATAGGAGAAATCTTGCTCAACCATTTTAGTGGAGCAGGATGGGACTGAGAGTAGGGGAGAGTTGGAGAACCTTAGGGGGCAGGAGTGCATGACAGGGTTTAGCATAACACCCAGGGAGTTGGGGCAGGGAGGTCTGGTTAAAGAGTCAATAAAACATACCAAAGAATAGGAACAAAGGACATTGGGGGCAGTAATTGCAAGGCAGTGTAGAGCAAGCAGTGATGAGTTAGGCGAGGAGCTGATAAGGCAAATCTGCAGATGTTGTTGTATGTAATGTCCCACTTGTAAAGTACACCAGCATTAGCCTGTGAGAGTACAGGAAGGGTGTACAGGAGTCTTGGGAGCAGGACGCCCTTAGCAAACCTGATCCTGGCAGCAGGTGTGAGAGTGACGCACTCTATAGGCAATACCTATTTTCAATTTAACCGAGCAACACACCTCATTAATGTGAATAGAGAAGTCTAGTACGGGGTCCAGCATGACTCCAAGGTATTTGAAAGCAGAAGCATTCAAGACAGCCAATCCATCAGGCATAGGGCCTGAAGCTTAGTATGCTCAGCGTGGACTTTTCTAGAGGAGCCAAAGAGCATGGAGTTTTAGGTAAGTTAAGGATTTGGTAATTGGAGGAGAGCCAGGATTGAAAATTCCAAAATGCGGATTATAGGTGCAGATTGAGATCTTCAATGGATTTAGAAGCGACGTAGAGTGCCAGGTCATCAGCATACATAATGGTCCTTCAGTGGGGAGAAGGATTTGGAATATCATTAATAAAAAGGGAGAAGAGCAACAGGCCAAGTCTAGAACCCTGTGGGACACCGCAGGATATAGGGGACAGGAATGAAAGAACTTTGCAGAAGGAGACAGATTGGGACAGATTGGCAAGGTAGCTGCTAAACCAGGATAGGGTAGAGTCGGAGGCATCAAGAGATGGAAGTTTCCCAAAAGTAGAGGGTGATTACCCAGGTCAAACGCTTTGGAGATGTCGATGAACACAGGTCCAGTAAGTAAGCCTTTGTCCATGTTACTCTTCACATCACTGGTGAATTGGGTTAGAGTTGTAGGTGTATTATGCCACACACGAAAGTCATGTTGAATAGGGGTTTGAAGGGTGAAGTTAAGTAGATGAGTAGACACCTGGTGATGAATAACCTTTTCCAGGAGTTTACTGAGTGTGGGCAGTAGCGCAATGGGCTGATAGTTAGATGGAACCTTGGGAGTCTCCTTTCTTAAACACCGGGATAGTTCTGACAATTTTCCAGGACAGAGGAACTGTGGCAGAGCAGATGGACAATTTAAAGAGTCTATTTACTGGAGTAGCAAGGATATAGGCTGCAAGTCGTAGGATCCGAGGTTCAAATCTTCTGGACCTAAGCTGAGTGGTTCAGCTGATAAGTCAGATGCCGGCTCTGCCAACATTTGCACAGCCCCAACGATCACATCGGACCCCAATTTGAGGTCCAGTGTCTGTCCTCTGGACCAGCACCTGCTGCTACTTTGGCTGCAGCCAACCTGAGGGGAATCACCCCCCTTGGGACAACTCTTTGTCCTCTCCAGTGGGGCCTTCTGACACCCCCCCACCTGGAGCTGGAGGTGCCACCTGCTGGCCCGATCAGCCAGCCAGTGCCAGGCTGCTGTACACCAGAGGACCTCCCGGCCTCTCCACCTGTGATGCCTCCATCTGGGCTCCCTCCCCAGACCCCAAAGATGCCCGTCACCCCACCCAGGCCGACGTTGGCTTCACCAACCCCCCTGTGGGTCCAGCAACAGCACCCCCAGGGGGTCTACAGCCACATACTCTCCCTGGGCCTTTAGGCACCTCTTTAGGGCCTCAGCCAGGTCCTCCCATATCACTGTTGGGCCCTACACCAGGCCACCTGACACTGGGCTTCCAAACACCAGGCTACCCTACTCCAGGCCATCCTACGCCAGGGTTCCCAACACCAGGCTACCCGACACTGGGCTATCTGATGCCCAGGTATTCAACACTAGGATATCCAACACCAGGATACCCAAAACCAGGATACCCACCATCGGGTATCCAATGCCTGTTTATCAGCATCCTCCACCACCGCCTCCACAGCCATCAGTGGATTACGATGCTCTCTTTGTTTCATGGTGGAACAGAGTCAAGCACCAGCTTGTGTCAGAGTTGGACCGACGTCAGCCAGCAGTGTCTCCCATGCCGGTTCGGCCAGCCCCTATCTCATGTTCTCTCTCATCCCTCCACTTCTGGATGCATGTTGAGTGTCTCCACAGGAGAGGACCAGGGTCATGGGTGGGCTGCAACTCAGAAGGAGGACACCATGCAGAGGCCCCTGTCCCTGGACAGGAGCCCTTCACATGGCTCTGATTTGGACTCTGACTCTTCTTCCTCGGGTTCTGAGTCCCCCACACCAGAGGATCCCAAGCCAAAGGAGACTCCTAAGTCTCCTCCGGAGGACTTCTCCTTCATAAATATCCTCTGGAAAATTCAGGAGGCCAATGCCTAGAAGACAGAATAACAGGCTTCTCAGTGTCAGAGGTTGGCAGAGCACCTTGATCTCCCAGAGCTGACCTGCCTTCTTATCCCCCCCTTAGATGGGGCCTCACAACAATTTGGCCACTACAATATGGCAGCAACCATCATCTGTCACGCCCACCCCAAAGAAGGTGGACATATTATATCACACCCCTGAGGGGAAAGACCATTTGGTTAACCACCCCAAGGCTGATTTGGTGGTTACCAATGCAGCTCACAATTACTCCACTCAACCTAAGCATATGAGTACCTCCCCTCCTGGCAAGAAGTCGAGGCAACTTGACCAGTTTGGTCGCAGGGGCTATTCATCCTCTTAACTGGCCTGTGGGCTCTAAATTATATAACCCACATGGTTTGCTATCAGAAGTCCATTCTGGGTCAACTGAAAACTGAATATGGGGCCTTGCCAGATTCTGAAACCAAGACCAAAATTGAGCAGACAGGACAGCAGAGATTACCTGCTGTCACACCTTGTGAACAAATTACGATGCCATAGAGGCCTCCACCAGAAGCACAACGATGGCAGTCTGTCTACGTAGACACTCCTGATTGCAGGTATCTAGTTTTGCCCAGGATTTTCAATCATCTATCCTGGATGTTCCCTTCAGAGGCTCAGTACTCTTTGGAGGAGATGTTCAAGACATCATGACTGATCTACAGGAGTGAGGGAAGGCACTTCATTCAGTGCAATCCCTCTATTAATACAATCCCAAGCCCTGGCAGCCTTTTTGCCACCAGTGAAGGTGTCAGGCAAGGAAGCAGCCTGCCGAATGTCAGGGCAAACACAGGCCCCCTCATTTGACTCTGCCCCCTTGCCAAGTCACACAGACAGTCCGGGGCAGCACTCCCCAACCCTCCATCTGCCGCTTAGCTCATGACCTGCCCCTCCTCCTCCACCCTTAGTTCAGGAGGAACCAGTCTAGGGCAGATTTGCCAGTCATCTGGCTGGGTGGTAGACGATCATGGCAGACTTTTGGGTACTTCAGCTAATAGCTCAGGATCACACCATACAGTTCATAGCGAGACCTCCAGAAAATACTCCAGGTCACTCTCATTACCTGCAAGGTCATCTTGATAACCTTTGCCCTTCTGAGGCTCCTCAGTTAAAAGCATACTGGTGTTAATTAGCTTCTCTGACATAATATTCTGTTATGTTTTAAATGTATATGTTAAACCAGTGTGAATTATTTCTGTTTTTTCAACATAATCTGGTGTTAATAGTATGGGATTTTCAAAATAACTGCCATAAAGCTTCTGAAGAAGGACCGGGTAGGTTCAAAAGCTAGAGCACTTTGTTATTTTCTGTAACATCCATGTTGGTCTAATAAAAGGTATCAAATCATTTGTTTCTGGATCTGTTCTTAAAAGGACCAATGCGGCACCTACAACATTTTTTTTACTCACCAGAGAAGAGATCTGGGCTGTGTTGTGAAAGTCCGCAATAGAACCCGTTCCTCACGTCCATGTAGAAAAGAGGTATTACTCCCACTTTTTCCTGGTCCCAAAGTAGACAGAAGACCTATGGTCTATACTGGACCTTAGCACACTCAACCTCTACATAGAATACAAGAGGTTTTGCATGCTGACCCTCCCAGGTCTGTTCCATTGCTGCATCATGGACTCTGCACTCTGGATATGCAGGATGCCTACCTGCATATCCCTATCTTCCCTTCCCACAGTGGCTTTCTCAAGTTTACTTTCTGGGGGGAGCATTTCCAATTCAAGGCCCTCCCCTTCGGCCTGTCACTGGCACCCAGGGTGTTCACCAAGCGCCTAGTCACGGCTTTATGGCGCCAGGGCCACTTTGTGTTTATCTCCCTCAGTGACTGGCTTCAAAGGATAGCCTGGAAGCTTCTATAGCAGCTACCCTGGACCTGTTGCTCAGAGTGGGGGTTACGGTGAATTATCCCAAGTCTGGAGGTCTCTATGAACTCTATGGCAAAAATGGAACAACCTCCCACACAGTCTTCTCTCATGTCTATTTCTTCCCCAATTCAAAATGTACTTCAAAGAAATCTTCTTTCCTCCTCCCACTTGTAACTGCACCTAATCCTCACTCGTCGACCTGCAATTCCTCCATTCCCCACTCCTCTCCCTCTCTTCTTGCCTTTCCCTACCTGATACTGTAACCTCACTCCTCCACCCTCCCCTGTCTTCACCTTCTCTCCGCTTCTGTGTCAGAACTCACCTGCCTGATACTCAATCCTCACTCCTCCCCTCTCCCCTGGCCCCACCTTCTCTCCTCTCCTCTGTCAATACTTATGTAATACTGTACATTGTATAATATTGTAAAAACTATGTACGTAAAATATGTATACTGCCTTATGTTGCAATGTTAGATATTCATGATATCACTATTGATGTCTCACTTCTGTTCCTGTACAACATCTGTTAAATACTATGTTACAATGTATTGTTTGGAATGCCTCTATTCCCCGGGTTGCCCCGAAAAAGGGTCTTGAATGTCTCAGTGGGCCCATCCAGTCATCAAAATTCAAATAAATAAATAAGTCTCATCTTACCTCTTCCAGCACCTTCAATTTATTGGGGGTGGTTCAGGATACTACCCAGGACATGGCTCTCTTCCCCTTGGCAGGGTGGAATGCAGCAGAGGCAAGCTCTGCTTCTGGCCTTCAGCCACTGAGTAACAGCCAGATCAGTCCTCTGCCTCCTGGGTCTCATGGCGGTGGCTATCCCCACAGTTCCCCTGGTCTGGCTCCACATGCGAGTCACACAGTGGATGCTCAGGGTGCAGTGGGATCAAAGATTGGACAACCTGGATTACAGGATTCTGGTGCCAACCCTATGTGAAGGGACCTGCTTTAGTGGAAGAATCTGGAAAATCCCAGGGGGTCCCCTTCCAGCCTCCCCTGCCTGCTCAAACCCTAACAGTGGATGCTTCAGGTCAGGTCTGGGGTGCACATCTAAGAAATCACAGAACCCAGGGATCCTGGTCTCAGTGGGAGCTCTTGCTGCACATCAACATGCTCGAGATGTGCGCTGTGCTGTATGCCCTCCAGGCATTTCAGTCTCTTCTCCTCCCAGGACCACTCCTGATCCAGTCAGACAACATGTGTGTGGTCTGGTATCTAAACAAACAAGGAGGCACTCAGTCATACCCCTTTTGCAGGGAAGCTATGTGAGTGTGGTACTGAGCAGTGCAGCATCAGCTCCAGCTAACGGCAGTACATGTCCTGGGCATCCAGAACGTCCTGGCAGACAGTCTTAGCCGCACCCAGGCATGAGGTTATGAGCGGGAACTGCGTCACTTAGTGGTCAAGGACATCTTCAACCTTTGGGGTCATCCAGATCTTGATCTATTTGCCTCCCCATACAACACAAAACTACCCAGTTTCTGCTCGCTTGTTCCCAGACCTGGTGTCTCTTGATGAGATGTGCTGTCTCTTTGCTGGACAGGGAGGTCCCTGTATGCTTTCCCTCCCTTTCCACTCTTGCAGAGGGTCCTCCTCAAACTGCAAGTGGAGTGGGCTCAGATAATTCTCATTGCTCCATGTTGGCATCGCTAAATATGGTTCCATCTGCTCCAGCAGTTAGTGGTGGAGCCTCCAGTTCCTCTTTCCCTCTGCCAGGACCTTCTGACTCAGAGTCAGGGTAGGTTGGTCCATCTGGACCTCAAGTCCCTTCACCTGCATGTGTGGCACCTTCAGACATTGCTGTCTCTCACTTTGGGGTCTCCTCCAGAGTTGCTGAAGTCCTTGTAGAAGCCAGAAAGCATTCTACAAGACACACCTATGAGATGAAATGGAAGAGATTCTCCATCTAGGCAGCCGCCAAAGGTTAGGGTCCTTTTTCCTGCCTGGTCCCTCAAGTCTTAGAGTACCTTCTGCATCTCTCAAACCTGGAACTCAGTTATTTCATGCTGAAGGTCCACTTGTCTGCCATATCTGCCTAACACATTCCTGTGGAAGTCGGAACCTTTGCTCAGTTGGAGGTCTCCAGTACTTTTTTGAAGGGGATATGCTACTTGAAACCCCCAGTTAGGAACCATGTTTCCCCATGGGATCTGAACTTTATCCTTGAGAAACTCACTACTCCCATTGAACCAGCTGCGAGTTGTGACCTATGCTATCTGTCTTGGAAAGTGCTATTTTTATTTGCTATCACTCTGCTTGTAGGATTTCCAAGCTTCAGGCCCTTATGCATAAGGAGCCCTATTTGGTTTTCCACAGAGGACAGGTGACTGCATACAAATCCCTAAGTTTCTTGCAAAAGTGGTTTCTGAGTTTACTTTAAACCAGACTATACACTTGCCACTACATTACCCTGAGCACTCTAATCAAAGGGAGGCAATTCTGCACACTTTGGATGTGCACAGAATTTTACGTTATTACTCAAACTGGACAAAGTCTGTCTGCAAGACGGATCAGCTTTTTGTTTCCTTTGCACCCAAAAGGGAGGATGCTACAGTTTCACAATAGTGTTTATCCAAATGGTTAGCTAACTTCATTTTGTACTGCTATCAGAAGTACAGAAAACCCCTCCGGGGGGAGTTAAAGGGCACTCAACCAGAGGCATGACTGCATCTACATCTTGTTTCAGAAATGTTTCTGCTGCTGACATCTATGCAGCAGCCACTTGGAGCTCTGTCCACACCTTCATGAAGCATTACTGTCTGGACATTGCCTCTAGGAGCAGGGCTGGCTTTGGACTAACCATCCTTCAAGGCCTTCTGTCTTAAATTCCCTGCCTACTGCAGACCTTTTCCTGCCTTCAGTGTTTTAGTCTCTGATTGACTTACACTGCTTGGGACTCAGTCCTAATAGTGTTGCCTACTGCAAGAGCCCTCTTGAAGTAAGATCGTACAGTTACGTAAGAACTTACCATGACAGTAGATCTTCAAGAGAAGCTCTTGCAGTAGGCAAGGGTTTCCCTCCCTCCTTCCCCATGCTATTGCTGCCTTTTTTCTAGTCAGTTTTTCTTTGGGCTCCAGGAGCCCTCTCCTTCTCCTGTCATTCCCATTTTCACAGGTCTGCAGTGGGAGAACTGGAGGCAGGCATGGGGGGCCGCCCTTATATGGTGCAGGGACCGACGTTGGTCATGTGACTCTGGATGGGTGGTCCCCCACCTGACACTGATAGCTAATTTTTCTGTGTGGTCCTAGCACCTGGTGGTTCAGTCCTAATAGTGTTGCCTACTGCAAGAGCTTCTCTCAAAGATCTACTGTTATGGTAAGTTCTTACGTAACTGTACTTTATTTAGTATGTTCAAAATTTGCAACATAGGCTTGTTAAGACACTATCTCATGAGGAAGGGCAGAGAAAATGTTCAGCTCCTGGCCTAAAGGTGATTTTGCGCAGAAACTGCAAAATCAACTTTCAGGACGCAAAAACACATTTTGGGCAGGAGTTGAAAAATGACAGCTGTCACATTTATGAGGTGCTGTAAAGAAATGACTATGTTGAAAATCTGGGGTAAAAATATAGAAAATTACTAAAGTTAAGCGGCTGTGTTCGCAAAAATCAACGTAGGCTCACAGTCATAACTGTTGTGTTTTTAATATTTTACACAAATTTTCAACATAGCCTTCCTCATGACCCCCCCATCACAAAGTGCTGGCCGAGAAAATGTTTAACCTCCTGGCAGAAAGCTGATTTCACGAAGGGACCAAGAAATCACCTTCGGGATGAAAAAAAATTTTGGCCAAGATTTGAAAATGACAGCTGTCACACTCACGAGGTGCTATAAAAATATGGCTATGTTCTGAATTTCAGGGGAAAACATTGAAAATCACCAAAGTTACGAGGCTGCATTTGCAAAATTCAATGTAGGCTCATAACTTTGTTGTTTTTTAATATTTCAACACCATATATTTACATAGCCTTCTTATGACCCCACCTCATGAACAAGGGCAGAGAAAATTTTCAGCTCCTGCCCAAAAGGCGATTTTGTGCAGGGACCGCGAAATCACCATTTGAGACAGACCTGCCTACTGGCACTTCAATTGTTCATGAGGTGGGGTCCCAAAGAAGGTATGTCAAACATTTGGGGCTAAAATATGCAAAAAATGGCCTAGTTATGACACTAAGTTCAAAACCCAGTTGAACTATATTGTACCGCATACCTGTTTCCTCAGTTTGTGGTCCTGCTTTTAAGATTGAAGACGTGTCTACTGTCCAGAATTCGACTCTGGACCTCCCAGTCAGTAAGTAAGGGCATGGGGGGTGAGTGCTGAGTGGGAGGGTTGGGTGGGAGGATAGCAGTGCAACAGACAATGATGGATGGTTTTCTTATTTTCTGGTTTTAGAAAAAAAAGACAGAGGATTCCCAGATGTGACACCAAGTTGGGCACTGATGTCACTCTTGTGTTTACAGGGGGTTGCTGCGAGGGAGGGCTGGGTGGATCAGTGCTGCTAGGGATTTTGGGAGTGCACATGGGAGCAGCTTAACTTGAGACTGGCACTGCCAGTGATTTTGCGGGTGGTTAAGAGAGAACAGGTGCTGCTGAATTAATTAATTTAACTAGCACTGCCACAATTTTGGAAATGCCAGTGGGAAGAGTGTGAGCGTTGCAGAATGGCATAATTAAACCGCTGCTAATTTTTGAGGTGGGGGAGTGTGAGCGCCATTGAGTAGCTTAAACTGGCATTGCTACAGATTTTGGAAGTACAGGTGGGGAGAGTGTGAGTGCCACAGAGCAACTTAGTTCAGCTAGAGCGGCTGGTGATTTTGGCCATACACTTAGCTTGTTCTGAAAATGCAATACAAAGGCAAATAAGCAAACTCTTGGCTCTTTTTGGACATTTAACATATATTAAAATTCTGGCACATGCATTACACACACAACATGCTCTTGACAACTTTCCCGCTCTCACACAGATTTAGCAGCATGCATTGTGGAGAGGTACAGGTACTGCACCTTTCACAGTTTAACCGATGGTAAACTTAAAGTTGGGATAAACAGCAGTAGCAGGGAACAGTAAATGCCTTCACACTTCATTGTAAAAAAAAAAAAAAGACCAAGGATTCCCGTTCGTTACACTGGGGGATTGGGCACCCCCCATGTCAAGGTTATGTTTCGGGGGGGTGCTTAAAGGGACTGTCGGGTGGGGGAGAAAATAAATTAATAAAAACAAAAAGTACAGATGCACACGATCACAACACTGGTGGATTGGGCACCCCCCAGTGTCACTGTTATGTTTCTGGGGAGGGTGCTGAGAGGGAGGGTCTGGTAGGGGAATAACTCTAATTTTAAGGGAAAAAAATGGCAGGCACACTGTACTATGCATGGGCTAATAGTCGCACATGCGCAGTAGAGTTCAGAGGATTTTTTTTGTTTGCTTGTTTTTTTTTTTTTGTCTGACTGACATTTCTTTTTTTTTGTGTAAAATTATGAGTTATTTATTTATTTAAAAGTTGATGACTGGGAAAGGCACACTAAGCTGTGACTTGTTTCCAGGTGCGACCGGGGGTTAGGGACAATTACAGAGGTTACTAGCACTCAGAGAAAATAAAAAATGCAAAAAGAGCAAAAATTCCATGCAAATATACAATAGATAAATAACAAAATAAGTATATATACAATAGCAGCATAGTAGGAATTTGAATATGTACATCACAGTGCAATAAAATTTCAATACAGTAGCAGCAGTTTAATTTATAGATGTACAACACAGCACAAATTAGGGGGTAATACAGCACAAGATGGAACATATGGAGAAAGGTAGTGTATAAGTCTTTGATAGAGGTAGTTTAGCAGATTCAAAACAAGAAAGTCAGACCGGGGGTCAGAGACCCTTAGGTAGGGAGAGGTGAAATTCCTTTGAGAGATGAGGATTAGCTTGGGAGGGGTGTAAGCAGGGACTGGGAGGGTGGGGAAGAAAATGAGCATATAGTGAAGGGGTCAGATTGGAACAAGGATTTAAATGCAGAGAGAGTGGAGAAGTAGCGAGAGTCCCATGGAAGTTGATTCCAGAGGTGAGGGAGACAGTAAGAGAAGGCGGCTTTACCTGAGCATGTGCACAGATGGGGGAAGGAGAACATACAATTATCCCTGGATTGGAGGAAGTATGTGGATAAGCTTACAGGTGACAGGCAGGAGTTGAGGTAAGGGGGGAGGGACCCAAACCAGAATTTGGAGATGAAAGTGAGGCTATGGCAATAGCATCTAGCATGTAGAGGCATTAGGGAGAGGGAGGAGGAGTAGAAGGTGCAGTGGTGAGTAAGGGGGGAGAAGGTATTGAAATGACAAAAAGAGTTTACTAGAGTGTTGAGCCTTTTGAGGGAAGTAGTTGGTGTGGAACCATAAACAATGTCAGCATAGTCAGTTAGTTTTGGTGACTAGGTCATGGCGGGTGGACATAGGGAGGCAGTCCTTGTGGCAGTAGAGGGCTCCAAGTTTAGCACCTATGAAGTCAACGTGGGCAGAGAAGTTGAGGTTGCTGTCAAGCCAGACCCTGAGATATTTGAAGGATGTGACTGCCTAGTACTGAGTCATCCAGGGTTGCAAATGCAGGGGAGTTCTGGGATCTGAATAGTCTTTGCTTCGAACTGAAGAGCATTGAGACAGTTTTTGGGGTTTAATTTGAGCTGGTTTTGCCTGAACCACAACTGGACTTTATTGAAGTCGTGCTGGAGGTGCGGTAGCTACATCTGTGGCATTTGGACCTGAAAGGTATAACACAGTGTCATCTGCATACATGTGGATTTTGGAGGGAGAGCAAATGGATGGGAGGTTGTTTATAAATAGTGAGAATAGGATGGGGCCGAGTATGGATCCTTGGGGGACACCAGTTTGGATGGGGGGAGAAGAGGGCATTGCCTACTTGAACAGATTGCTGTCTGTTTTGGAGATATGAGCTGAACCAATCTGTGGCAGATGGGGCCAGACCAGAGGAGAGAAGATTTTGGATTAGAAGATGGTGAGAGACAGAGTCAAAGGCCTTTGCCAGGTCCACGAAAATGGCAGCAGTGACAAGGCCTTTGTCCATGGCTGATTGGATGTAGTCTGTGACCCAGAGCAGGGAGGAGACTGTGGAATGATGCTTCCTGAAGCCTGACTGGAAAGGAGAGAGGCTGTCACTAGCAGAGAGATGCTCCAGGAGCCTCGAGTAGATGGGAAACTCCTGGATTCTGGCAAGAGCAGGGAGGGGAGATAGAGATAGGTCTGTAATTTCTAGGATTGGAAGGGTACCCTCCTTTATGAAGAGGGAGTACCTTGGCCACTTTCCAGGTCAGGGAGATGGAGCTAGTAGTGAGGAAGAGTTGTAGGAGATGAGCAAGGGTGGTGGCTAAGCAGGTGCTGATATATGGAAAATCTTGGGATGTAGGTCATCTGGACTTGTTTTTGTAGGGTTGAGTGACATTAGTGCTTTGAAAACCACTTAAGAGGAAATGTGAGGAAGGATATAACCAGTGTCAGGATGGGAGGGAGGTGGACCTGAAGAGGTGGTTGAGGGATGATCAGGGATGGCGCAGGTTGTAAAGAAAGTGTTAAAGGTGTCTGCGATAGAAGCTGAGTCAGTGACTTTCGAGCTTTTATAATTTGGGATGAGGGTATGAGATGCAGGAGGGTCTAAGAGGGAGTGGAGGACTTTCCAGAAGTAAGATGAGGAGGTTGGTCTAGCCTGCAGCTGGGATTTGAAAACATTTGAGTTGGCTATTTTGATGGCATTGGTGCAGGTGTTTCTATGGGACTTGTAAAGTAGAAGGTAAGAGGGTAGCCTTGTAAGTAGCCCAATATTTATCCCGAGTTCTGCAGCGGGCAAGGAGATGAGGTGTTATCCAAGGGTGGTGGTAATTAGTGTCCAGGGAATGAAGATGGCTATACAATAAGTATTTGGGGGCAGATTGCAGAAGTGAGGCTTTCCTTATACAGAAAGTGATGCAGTGATCACTGAGGGCATCAGAGAGAACACCAGTGGTAGAGATGCAGTGTGGGTGGGAGGTGAGCACCCAGTCAAGGAGAGAATGGTTTGGGGGCTTGGGGTTGAGGCGTGTAGGTTTAGAAATCAACTGGGAGAGATTTAGTGATTCAGTGTTAAGGATAGAAGGTTTGGAGGAGGGGTAGAGCCAGTCCAGACTGAAATCACTGAGCAGAATGAGCTCAACCTTACCTGCATGACAGAAGAAGAGAGAGATGTTCTCAATAACAGAGTCGTGGAGTACTTTGGGTGAGTTGTACATTACTCCAATGTAGATTGGGAGGATGGAGGGGAGGGAAAGGAGAACTATAAGGAGTTCATGGGAAGAGGGGTGGGCTTCTCAATGGGAGAAAGAACATGAGAGAGTTCCACCATAAAATGATGATGAGCTTAGGATGGGAGGGAGGCTGGGGCAGGAAGGTGGGCTGGGGCGGGAAGGTGGGCTAAAGCTTAGTGGTGCCACACAAAGCACGGTTCCGCCAGTGAGCTGTGAGCTGCTGAGTGGGATGTGTCTGTTGAGATATACCTGTGTGTGGCTGCAGAAGTCTTGTGAAGCGAGAGCTGCTCCTAAGGTGCAGGATCCAACGGGGAGGACCGTGGGAGGTGAACCCTTGCACCTTGTGTGCCTGGAAATGAAACAACAAACAGAACATAAAAGCTTTGTACTTGGGGTCCTTCCTAAAACAAAGGGAAGGCCCAGGTCAGGGCCAAAAATGGGAAAGGTCAAAACAAGGGGGAAGGGGTGGTAGAAGTGAGTTCCAGAGGGGGAGGAGGAGTGGGGAAGAAGAGAAGGCAGTGGTAGCCAGCAGGCTGAAATTAAATATGCAGAACACAGCAGGCTGGCTACGAAATAATGTTTGTACTATGAGCTAGCAGAATAGACAGTAGTATTTTGAACAAGGCAGGCTGGCTAGATAATAGACAGTCCATTTGATCTCAAAAGTCAGGCCATAATGTATACTAGATCAGTAGGGCAAGGCACAGCATTTGAAACATTAGCTAACAGTACAGAGCAATTCATATGTAGGCCGGTGCCTTAAAGTAAATTTAGTAACCTGGCAAATTGGCAGCTAAAACAAAAGCAATGTCAGCAATTGATTTCAATCAGCATTGGTACGCTGATGGATAATCAGCCAGTGAGCTGTGAGCTGCTGCGCAGGGAAGCTCATCTTAAGATATACCTGTGTGCAGCTGTGGGAGTCCTGTGGAATGAGAGCCACTCCTGAGATGGAGGATCCAACAGGGAGGGACATGGAAGGTCATCCCTTGAACCCTGTGTGCCTGTGTGTGACAGCGGGAGTACTGTGGAGCATGAGCTGCTTCTGAGGTGGAGAATCCAACAGGACACCTTGAACCCTGTGTGCCTGTATGCAGCAGTGGGAGTCCTGTGGCATAAAAGCCACTCCTGAGGTGGAGGATCCGACGGGGAGGGCCGCAGAAGGTGAGCCCTTGAACCCTGTGTGCCTGTGTGCAGCTACAGAATTCCTGTGGCATGAAAGCCGCTCCTGAGGTGGAGGATCCGATGGGGAGGGCCACAGGAGGTGAGCCCTTTAACCCTGTGTGTGGCTGCAGGAGTCCTGTGTAGCAAGAGCCATTCCTGAACTGGAGGATCCAACAGGGAGGGCAGCAGAAGGTAAGCCCTTGAACCCTACATGCTTGTGTATGGCTGTGGGAGTCCTGTGGAGTGAGAGTCACTCTTGAGGTGGAAGATCTGACAGAGAAGGGCTGCAGGAGGTGAGCCCTTGAACCCTGTGTGCCTGTGTGAGGCTGCATGAGTCCTGTGGAGTGAGATCCATTCCTGAGGTGGAGGATCTGATAGAGAGGGATGCGGGAGGTGAGCCCTTGAACCCTGTGTGCAGCTGCAGGAGTCCTGTGGAGTGCAAGCCACTCCTGAGGTGGAGGATCCAATGGGGAGGGCCACAGGAGGTGAGCCCTTGAACCCTGTGTGCCTGTGTGAGGCTGCATGAGTTCTGTGGAGTGAGATCCATTCCTGAGGTGGAGGATCTGATAGAGAGGGATGCGGGAGGTGAGCCCTTGAACCCTGTGTGCCTCTGTGTGGCTGTGGGAGTCCTGTGGAGTGGGAGCCACTCCTAACATGAAGGATCTGACAAGGAGGGCTGTGGGAGGTGAGCCCTTGAACCCTGTGTGCAGCTGCAGGAGTCCTGTGGAGTGCAAGCCACTCCTGAGGTGGAGGATCCAATGGGGAGGGCCACAGGAGGTGAGCCCTTGAACCCCGTGTGCCTATGCATGACTACGGGAGTCCTGTGGAGCTTGAGCCACTCCTGAGATGGAGGATCCAAAGGGGAGGGTCACAGTTGGTGAGCTCTTGAACCCTGTGTGTCTGTGTGCGTCTGTGAGAGTCCTGTCGAGTGAGAGCCACTCCTGAGATGGAGGATCCAATGGGGAGGACTGTGGTGAGTGAGCTCGTGAGCTCTTGAACCCTGTACGCCTGTGTGTGGCTGCGGGAGTCCTGTGGAGCAAGAGCCATTCCTAAGGTGGAGAATCCAACGGGGAGGGCAGCGGGAGGTGAGTCCTTGAACCCTGTGTTCCTGTGTGCATTGCAGGAGTCCTGTGGAGTGAAAACTGCTCCTGAGGTGGAGGATCCAGTGGGGACTGCTGCAGGAGGTGTGCCCTTGAACCCTGTGTGCAGCTGCTGGAGTCCTGTAGAGCAAGAGCCACTCCTGGAAGATCCGACAGGGAGGGCCGCTGGAGGTGAGCCCTGAACCCCTGTGTGGCTGTGGGAGTTCTGTGGAGTGAGAGGCACTCCTGAGGTGGGTGATCCAACAGGTAGGGCGTGGGAGGTAAGCCCTTGAAGCCTGTGCGTGGCTGTGGGAGTCCTGTGGAGTGAGAGCCGCTCCTGTGATGGAGGATCCAATGGGGAGGGCCGCGGGAGGAAAGCCCCTGAACCCTCCCACCTAACTGTCCCTCTCAGCAGCCACCCCCACCCCCAAATGCAAGAGTGATACTGGGGTGCACAATCTCCCAGTGTCATGATCAGGAGACTCCCAATGTTTGTTCAAGTAAGAAATAGTCCAGTGCGAGCAGAGTGCTCCGACGTGGAGGTGGTTATGGGGTCCTCCATCATGTTGTTGTTCACAAAGAATGCCAGAAATGCAGAGTCCTTTTCTCAAAGCAAAAGATCTGCAGGGCTCCACCCATTGCAGCCCTAAAAAGTGTCTCCAGTACTACCCTTACATTTGCAGAACCACCTGTAATCTTCAAGATGTTTGCTGTTGCAAGAAATCAGAAAAGAAAGATCTTTAACTGTTCAATCTTAGTATTACCCTTAAGTATTAAAAAGACTGAGATCATGTACTCTAGCAGCCTTCTTTTTCCTAGGATGGACATCTTAAGGACCGCCACCATTTTCTCATAGCTTTTGCAGCTCATACTGCTATCCAAACCCTCTTAGTTTCTTTTCTTAGGCTGTTCCATAGGTTCATTACCCTCTGCATGGGAGACTGACTGGGGGTAGAAGGATCGAGCATCCCACGGAATGCTCTCTTTCTGGGTAGGAGGGCAGTCAGCTCTGATGCAATACTGCCACCTGGCTGACCACAGGTGGCAGTGCATATGGAGCAGCTTGTTGGGTGGGAGAGATGCTGGCTGTGACGTGCTCCGCACACTCATGTGAGTGAGCTTGCAAGCTAAGTATGCTGGCATCCCAGGTGATTGGGGAAAGGAAACCGTTAATTTAAAATCCTACAACATGATGATTCAGACCCTTGCAGGTCTCACATCAGTGACAAGGCCCTCCTCTGTGTTGGGATCTTGTCCTGCTGTGGGAATTCTGGATCCCCACTGCTCCCACCATGAGGTAGGTGTGCCGCGAGGAAGTCAGTCTGATGTGGTGGAAGTGACTGATTCAGAAGGGGAGGCAGGACTGGAGTTGAGAGCAGAAAGAAACTAGCATAAAAAAGGTTTGCTACCCTTTGGAGAAAAGTGTATCCTACCACTACCCTAAATTTGCAGTACCACCCATAATCTTTAAGTCATGTTCTGTTGCAGAACACCAGACAAAACACCTGCTCTTCAGTCTTGGTATTACCCTTAAGTATTTGAAAGACTCAGATCAAGTCCCTCCTAGCCACCTTTTCTCCAGGGTGGACACGTTAAGAACTGCCAGCTTCTTATCATACCTTTTACAGCTCATACTGCTATCCAGGCCCTCTTAGTTTCCTTTCTCTTTTTGCAGTCTCTCAGTGCTGCTCTATTCTCCTCTGTAGCTTAAAATCAACTAATCTTTCCCAAGTCATAAACCTTCTGTTTGTTCAGAATCAGTTGCTTTTGGTCCCTGTTGAGCAGGGGGGCCATGGGGAGTACTTGGCCCTTTTCCCCTTTTTGCTTGTAAAGTCCACCCCCTCCCCGGTGTCTAGTGGTATGTAGATGTTACTGTCCATGGGGAGGGAGGACCACAACAAAAACTGCAAAGCTGACTTACATTTTTGTTCTTTGGGCTGGGGTGCAAGATTCACCCACGGGACGCTGGGCTGCAAGGCAACTTGATTAGTGACACAGCAAACAAGACAGCATTAAACAGTTCCAACATCAGTTGAAAGTTAAACAGGATCCTTTAATAACAAATGGAACCTATTTAGTTTCCCATTAAAAGTGCCTATTTGCCTAAACACTTTTCATAATGGCTCTGAGATATCTGGGCAGTATGCATTTCAGCACATGTAGTGCCATAGTTTTGTAAATGTTACTAAGTATGTCATACATATTTTCAATCTGTGGCATATGTATTTTACAATGGTGTCACTGATTGTACAAAAATATGCAAATTGGGCACGTATGGAGGTCGTGATAACGAATCAAAGATTGCGTCATCAATGAGAATAAATTTGAGTAGCCCTGGTTTGATACACCTAACGCCTGTGTGTTTTTTTAATATGTCCAATTACCTTCCACTGGTGCATGAGCTAGGTAGTATCTTTCATATAATGTGTCACAGTGTCATATTTGACTTACAATTTTGCGCTGTTTTTGAGCCATTTCTTTCTCATATATATTATTACTTGAGGTTTTTTCTGTGTCATGTTGAGATTTTACATCTTTCCCACAAAGTACCTTTAGGAGAAATCCTACATCACAAATGTTGAATGAAAGCTTATTACATGGCCTTTGATTATATGTATGACAGTTTGGTGAAATACGTTGTTTGTGTGAGAAAAGGGGGTAATAGAAGCGAATGATGCATATACGTTTTTTAAGCAGATCTAATTTTAATGGTACAAAACAATACCTTCTTGCACATAATTGATAAAACTGCTATGTAATGTGATATTCATTTGGCATTACAATACCCGATACCCTTTCGTGCATGTATCACATTGGTAGGTCAGACATTGCGTGTGACGGCAATAATGACTGAAAAGTCACCATCACTGCCTACCGTATGCGACAAGGGCTCCTGCCAACCTCACTTTGGCCCCCCTTCACCAATGACACTAACTGATACAGTACTATGCCCTATATTTTTTTATAATGTTTATTAGTGGTCCTTTCTAACAATGTATGTCATTTGGTGAAAGTATGTCAACTGCCCACGAAAAGTGGAACCGGAAGCCATTATGGCGAATGTTCTCAATTTTCTGACAGAACAACATATTTATGCTTGTGTCCCTATATTCACTAGACTGTTATATTATTTGTCTTGGTGACTCCTATTTACATTAGCCCTACCTGATAGCCTTTCAGCTTTGCATCACATCTGTGGGTCGGACATCGCATTTGGCATCAATAATGACAGATGCGTCACCTTAGCCACCTATTACAATGAGCATGAGCCCATTCTCCCTGTTTTTGGGCCCCTTCCCACCCACGTCACAAAACGGTGAACCCGTGAAGCCATGCATTTAATTAGAGCTAGCAATAAGACCTTTCTGTCAATATATGACATTTGGTGACATTGCATTGCTTGCCCGCGAAAATGGTTCCCATAACCCGTTGCATAGAATTTTGCCATTTCTTGTGAAAATTGAAAATTTGACTTTTAGGAGTCCTCTGCCACCAGGGTCTTTCATTCTTATTCTGATGTACTGTTATTTCAGATAGTCCTACCTGATAGCCTTTCAGGCTTGTATCACATTCATGGGTCGGACATCACGTTTGGCATCAATAATGACAGATGCACCACCTTCACCACCTATTACACTGAGCATGGCCCCATGCCTGTCTTTGGGCCCACCCCGACCAAGTCACAAAATTGTAGACCCACGAAGCCGTACATTTAATTAGAGCTAACAAGACCTTTCTGTCAGTATATTACATTCAGTGACATCTCGTTGCTTGCCCACAGAAATGGTTCCTATAACCTGTTGCATAGAATTTTGCCATTTCTTGCAAAAACTGCAAATCGGACTTTCAGGAGTCCCCTGCTGCCAGGGTCTTTCATTCTTACCCTGATGGACTGTTATTTCAGATAGTCCTACCTGATAGCCTTTCAGGCTTGTATCACACTTGTGGGTCGGACATTACGTTTGGTGTCAATAATGACAGATGCGCCACCTTTGCCACCTATTACACTGAGCACAAGCCCATGCCTCTCTGTCTTTGGGCCGGCCATGTCACAAAATTGTGGACCCATGAAGCCATACATTTAATTAAAGCTAACAACAAGACCTTTCTGTCAAATTATGACATTCGGTGACATCGTGTTGCTTGCCCACAGAAACTGTTCCCGTAACCCATTGCGTAGAATTTTGCCATTTCTTGTGAAAATTGCAAATCTGAGTTTTAGGAGTCCCCTGCTGCCAGGGTCTTTCATTCTTACTCTGATGGACTGTTATTTCAAGTAGCCCTACCTGATAGCCTTTCAAGCTTGTATTACATTCATGGGTCAGACATCACGTTTATCATCACAAGGTGGTAACAAGGTATTTCACACTCTGACACTGCAAGGGCAGAAAAATTATGCCTAACAGGCATGAAGGCGCTGCATGGGAGGGTACAACAATTTGATAAACACAATTCCACAAGGTGGTAACAAGGTATTTCACACTCAAACACTGCAAGAGCAGAAAAATTATGCTTAATAGGCATGAAGGTGCTGCACGGGAGGGTATAACAATTTGACGAACATGGTTCCACAAGGTGGTAACAAGGTATTCCACACTCAGACACTGCAAGAGCAGAAAAAATGTGCCTAACAAGCATGAAGGTACTGCACAGGAGGGTACAACAATTTGACAAACATGGTTCCACAAGGTTTTAACAAGGTATTTCATGCTCTGACACTGCAAGAGCATAAAAATTATGCCTAACAGGCATTAAAGCGTAGTATGGGATGTGTGAAATTCAACGATGAACAGGGTGTCACAAGAATGTAATAAGGTACTTTTGATACTGCCATGCAGTCTCAGTTCACATCTTTGCTCTTTTGTGTACTGGTTCCTTTTCTGACTTTGATGGGTCATCATACACATAGTCTTGCATGTAGTGAAACCTCATTAACAAGGATGAGGACACGTATGTACATTGCATGCACCACATGCAAACTTTGTGTCACAACGTTGAAGGTAGACCTTGCATCGAGCAGATGTCTCAAGACATACCGGTCCATGCTGGAGCTGGCGGTTAAAACGAGGGGCATTGTCTGAGTTCTTCGGCACCATCCATTTGCAGAATGTGTTTCCATCCACTAGCTGTTTTGCCAGCATCTGTCGGAAATCATGGAGTGTGGAGACTGGGCGTGCAGTTCAGTATTTGCCTCAGGGTACAAAAAGAAAGAATTAACAACACAAATGTCCAGAAGATACCACAGAACCTTAAGTGGCCAACGAATCCCTTTCATATGCCTCTGATAGGCTGCCAAGCGTTGGTCAGCCAGGTCCACACCACCCATGAACTTGTTGTAGTGGGATATTATAGTGGGTTAACCTGAACGCCCACCTTCCACACTCCGCGATCCTTCACTTTCCATTTTATGGGATTCATGCTGGTTTCACAAGGAAGTGAAGACAAGACACAGACAGAATTAGTATCTTTCCAACAACATGCAACTACGCCTTCTTTTTGAAGGAACATGCAGTCACCACGCCATACTGATTGCGCATCCTTGCTGTGCTTGTCTGTGAAATTAACTGGTGGTCCATGGTTGTGCCGTAGTGTTCCACAACACTGCCAAGATCTCAACTTGAGGAGTTTGAAGAGTGCAAATGAGGTGTACCAGTTATCCATGTGTAAGCCCCTCGTTCCCAGGGGTTACTAGAATCCCAGTTAGAATCAGTGGTAGACAGGGAAGGCAGCTAGTGAAATGCCAATTAAATGTGTTTCACTCTGTTTCTCTCTGTTCTCAGTCTCTGCGGAGCTCTGGAGGGAAGTTCTCATATAGAACTGTCACAGCAGCATAAGTCACACTGGCCAGCTGCTAGGGAGCTAGCTTTAGAATGTTTGTGAGTCTGTAGTTGGAGTTCAGTGGAGGAGGCTGCAGTGTTAGGTAGCTCCTCCTTCAGCTCTGTCAGAGAGCTACCAGTTTGTGTTTTTTAAGTTCTCACCCTAGTGGTTGACAACTGTACCGGTTCTGGAAGTGGTGGAGACCTTGTCCTATGGTTTTCCCAGTGCCCCATCCCAGAAGGAATGGGGTGAACTTCGGGATGCAGGGGCAATCCCCTGGTCCTTGTTTGTTTTCTGAGTTGAACCCAAGAGTACCTGCAATGCTTGTGAGGTGATTTTTCTCTGACAAAGGGACCCAGTCAGCTAGCCTTTGATTTAAAAGCTTTCTGTCTACATTGGAGTCCTGTATGTGACTGTCCAAGTACAGAACTTTTAATGCTGACACCCAAGGGTGTGTGTAGTATGTTAAGTGTGATAAACTTTTAAGAGAACAGCTACAGTTTTCTACAGTTGTGTAGTGTTATTAACCGGATGAATGGCCGAGTATAAGCCTGGAAGCAAAAGGTAGGAGACCCCTACCCCCATCTGGAGTAACCAGTTTACCTCTACGGGTTCTGAAGGGCACCTGTTACTTTTCTTCAGTGCAATTGGCCAATGCCTGAGAAGAGTATTTACCCCTGTATGTGGATTGTATTCATTCAATTTACCCCGGTATAGTGGGTTCTGAAATTTCTGAGCCTGTATGTGCTCCTTGGTGGTCATGTGTACCACCTTTACTCCTGTGAAATATGGGAACAGTACCAGTACCTGGCTGAATGTGCCAATTACCAGTAGGAACCAGTGTGTGTTTTCTTCATCCTATGCGAAATGGGAATTCATGAATGTCTGTACCTCAGAAATCTGCATTACCAGTATGTGTAGCCCTATGGGGGTCCATCTTCGCTTTGTGATTATTCCTACTCTGTTACATGAATAAAAGCCACACTCTAGAATCCCAACCTTGTTTGGACAGTAATTTTATTGCTTCCTTGGGTCTGGAGTTACTTGGGTGCCCCTGTCCAGAGATGCAAACCTAGCATAGTCCTAAGCAAATGTTTTCTCCCAGGGACCTGGGTTGTTGGCCATGGCAATTGGTCTCTACCCAGTGTGTTCCAGGTAGTTGCCACACTTGGTTGTCTGTTTTGTATAAAAGACTAGTCCATCTTGTATATGGTGGTCATTGTAGCTGCATAGAGTGCATGTGTAGATAGATTTTACAATGTAACCCCCCCACCCCTCTTTTCCCCCCAGATGTTGTGGCGAGAGAGCCCTGCTAGTTAAACAAGGGGTGCCGGTGAGGGGGTTACACATGTATGAGTGATGACCAAGGTTGTGAAAAGGTGAACACAAGGACATTACAACTGAATACATTTTTTGTCCTTTTTCAGCCTTTTCACCTCCAGCAAGCTGTACATTTAGAACATAACCTGTTTTTGCCTCACAGAGGGCATACGCTTTTAGACCAAACCTCATCGGCTTATTATGCATATGCACTCTAGGAGGTATTCTACCCTTGGACTTGATCATCAACTCATCAATGGATAACTCGCGCCTGCTATTGTGCATTTTCTGAAACGTGACACGATTTAGTCCATCATATACTGCACTTTGTAGAAACAATCTGAATCTGGATCATTTCTATTCAGAGCATCGCGCTCATCCACAAAATGTAGGAATCTGAGGATACTAAAAAATTGGTCATGAGGGAACACTTCAGAAAATCCCTCGAGGTGAGTTAAGCGGCACTTTGTGGACCAATAGGCCTTAAATGGACCCCTTATCTGCCAGCATGAGCCCCATAAAAGCCCGATATTCGACAATGGTTAGTGGCTGGAAGTCAACCTTGCATGTTTCTGGATTACTTTTACTTGTTGATACTTTAGATTAGTTAATCTTACAATTTCGCCCACTATGTCATCACTATAAAAATAATCAAAAATTTCTCGTGGTATTTTACCTGCCAGATCAAGCGATGGTCCTTGTTTAGGCCCACAAAAACGTTTTTCAGAAGGGACATTTACTTTTGGTTCCCAGCCATCTGATCATTTAGATGGCTGCTGTTGACACGCAAGTAACGGATTTCCTACATTGTTTGGTATGTTAGTCACCTCCTCAGATACCGTTTGCATGGAGTTGATTATATCATGGTCATTTGTGTTATCAGCACTAGTACATGGCTCAGCATTCCGTAGTTCAATGTTTGGATCAGGAATATCAAGTACTTCCATTTCTGGTTGTACATTATCCAAGTTTACATAATCCATTTCACGTCTCCGTCAAGCAAATTCAGATAGGGGTACATCATCCCACTCTGAATCAGATGATGTACCAATATCTTTTTCAATTTGTAGTACCATATTGCGCAAAAAGTAGACAATGGCAGGTTATCACTTTCATAACTGTCAAATGTACCTGAGGAGGTGTCAGATTCAAACAGGAAGGACATGTCCATTTTGACTTTAAAAAATGTTATGCACGTGTGGACAGCAACAGACAACTACTAAAACATCACTTTGTGACAGTCACACTTGGTGTGTTACTATAAAACAATACACCACTGACTTTCAACGGGGCGGAGGGTCATCACCACCCTTTTCAGTTATTCCTGCACATTTGCTTGTAATTGTAAGGACACTAAGGGTATGACGGTCAGGTCAGTATAGGACATGCAACAATCACTGGTGCTTTTGGCACAGCAACAACCAATGTCAGTTGGTGATTAGCTTATTAAGTGTGAAACCTCAAAACAACACTTGATGGACCTTTTTTTGGGGTGAACCTGACTTTTCTATTGCTATTCCAAACTGGTTTGCAATAAGAAGTCTAAAGAAAATCATAAAATGCTAGGCCCAGACAGAGGAATTACTGCACACTAGGGGTATGAGGGACAGGTCATTACCAGGACGTGCAACAATTACTGGTATTTTGGTACAACAACAAGCAACGTCAGAAGGTGACTGTCTCACTAAGTATGAAACCTCAAAACAACAATATGCAGGTGTATTTTTTTTCTTTTTGTTGACAATGACTATTCTTACTTTTCTAAAGAGGTTATTTATAAAATTTCTAGGCAAATTCAAAAATAGCAAGACATGAGTCTAATTATGCAGAAAGTTTATGATGGACAGGACAGAAATAGTATGTGCACTTCAAAACACAAACCCAGTTACCTTTTTGTGGGGTCAAATTGGTTCACACTACCTGATATTTTACTTATCCAAAGGTAAACAAGTAGGAATGTAACTGGCAAGACAGTACAATGACAAGCTAAACTATATTGTCGTATATGGAGTAACAACAATAGTGACCAAGACAATGCAAATGTGTAATTTCTGCAGGACACACCACTGAAATAATTAGTGTAGGGCTAACACTATGTAATCTGACACTTACAACATGTGGTTGCAATGGGAGACCACAGAGACAAAGTGCAATTTATTCTGACTGCAATTTTTCCTTTTTGCTGTCAAGAGATTCACATATGTATTGATCAAAGTCGCAGTAAATCAGGCTTGTGTGAAGTGGAAAAAAATTGGATCTTCACCCAGAAAATCAATTTACATCTACTGTGAATAATGTTATGGCACAGCAGGGATATGAATTTACAGGTTGATCAGTACAGAAGGTCTCAGATATGGATTGACCTGAGACAGAGAGAGAGAGAGAGAGAGAGAGAGAGAGAATGCAGCCACAGCTTCCCTAAATCAAGGAGGTTATTTTCTAGACTACACTGAATTTAATTATTACTTTTTGGACCTGTGTAAGTAACTAGTATTGATTCTGTTCGTGGGGTTGACTTTTCTTAGTTGTAACTTTAATTTGCCAGGGAGGAACTGTAGCTGGGATATATTTGCAGTCATTTGTGATTAGACCTGTTACTTAACCTCTGTGAAATAGGTGCCTGAAAGGAAGAAATGCACTCCCCGGGGTGAAGGGTCAGAGTTGTAGTTGATTATTTCTGGACAGCTGCAAGGGGGAGTGAGCTGGATGTCATTATCCACCTAGGGACGAATGACCTGGCTGAGAATGGGATCAGAGCAATGCAACAGGAGTTTGTGGAGTTGGGGAGGGACCTTAGACAAGTAGCACACATGGTAACTTTCTCAGAAGTGCTACCTGTCTATGGCATGGATGAAGCTAGGATACTCCACACCATGGGATTCAATGACTGGTTGAAAAACTGGTGCAGAGCTCAGGGATTTGGCTTCATTGGGGACTGGGGCTCCACCTGGAGGGATGCAGGCCTATACAGGTGCGATGGTCTGCATCTATCCAGGAGGGGAACCGGGATCCTAGGCGATAGGTTTAAATGCTTCACTGGCAAGCATTTAAACTAGCCAAGGGTGGGAGGCACTGAAAAGGAGAAGGGAAATCCTAGCCCCCCCAAAAAAATCAGGGTAGTTATTTAGGTAAGCACCAAGATAAAGCAGTCGATAGGGAGAAGGGCAGAGGTAAATAGAGAAAAAGACAAAGGCAGTAAGGACAGGGATGGGGCAAAAAGAAATAAAGCCATAACAAAATGGAGGGTAATGAATACCAATGCCCGTAGTCTAGGTAAAAAGCTCCCTGAAATGGTGGCCTTGATGGGAGAGGGATGCCTGGATATCATGGCAGTCACTGAAACATGGTACACAGAGAACCATGACTGGGATGTCAACATACCAGGATACACAATCTACAGGAGGGCAGGGAAGGAAGAAGAGAAGGAGCTCTCTATGTAAGGGAAGGGATCAAAGAAACAGAACTAAATGGTAAACAGGGAGGAGAGGAGGCACTGTGGGTCACCCTGGAGACTGGAAATGGCTACACAATCCACACAAGGGTTGTATACAGACCCCCATCTCAGGGGGAGAAAATGGACAAGGAAATGATAGAAGGCATCCTTGGGATGACAGAGAAAGGGGAGGTATTGCTGATGGGGGAACAGAATATGCCAGATGTTAACTGGAGCACCATTGCTGCAGCCACATCCAAGAGCAGGACCATTCTCGATGCCCTACAGGGGCATGCCTCAGACAGCTACTTTTGGAACCCACTCGGGAGGGAGCAATCTTAGACCTGGTACTCTCAAATGGGGACGGAGAGAGGATCTCTGATCTTGAAGTGGGTAGCCATCTGGGAACAAGTGACCACCAAACAGTGTGGTTCATGATGAACTTAGCTGTAGAGTCAAGCCATACAAAAGTGAAGGTACTGGACTTCAGGAGGGCTGATTTTGTCAAAATGAGAGAGTGCCTCAGAAAAGCACTAGCAAATGGGCAAGAAGGTAGGGTGGAACAATGGGGAAACATCAAAATCACCATCACAGAGGCAACAAGCCTTTGTGTGAAGCAAATAAACCGATCAAAACAAAAGAAAAAAACACTATGGTTCTCAAAATGTGATGACAGCAATACAGACGTGCTTGCACTGAACCACGTCGGGTATGGTGAGGGCAGTTTCATCAACGTAAAATACTGTCACTAAAACTGCCAAAAAAAATGAACTGATTGTAGTTGGAAATGACAAGAAAGCAAGTTATTCAAGGTTCACATATAAAAAAGATCAGGATGCATTACATGCCATGGCAGCCAAAAATCAGAAAGTGCCAGGGAAAACAACACAGACTGTTTCAATCAAATTCATAAGTTGTGCACCAAAAAAAATGTTACAAATAGCACAGTAATAACAGATCTCTGGGTAAAATGAAACAGAAATTTGACAGAAAAATATCCTTGATGCAAACTTACACCTCTAGGAGGATATTTTTGCCTTGTTTGGTGGCACGCTGATGTACTGTGATTCAGAGATGCAAACTACACATGCTCCTCACAGACAGCCACAGAAATGGCACTGCAAACACTTTTTACTGACTTTACTTTTTTAGTTCTAGTCTGGAAGTGTGCAGAATATGTAAACAAAGGTCCAGATTACATAAAACTAGTTCCATTTTAGTCAGGTATGCTTCAGAATGACAAAAAAAAAGTTTACTTTGGACAGCAAAAAAAGTATTCTTCGTCATATAAAACACAAAAATAAAACTCAAAACAGCTAAGCATCTCTTAAAATTATTTGTATGGCAAGTTATTTGTCACTTTTGCTTTCAAAATGAAAGGTTTAGAACGATTGTAGTTAGCGTAACAAATACAAAGTTCAGCCGTCTCAGACACTGCAGAACGCTGACTAGAGCAGACAATGCGGTCTGACTAAAATGAACACCTACTCAGATTTCACCAGCACGTCATGAACCTTTTAATGAATAACACTTACTCTAGTCACTTAAATCAATAAATATAGTTAATTCCCACTGCCTTAACTTGTGCCAGCTTGCTGATTGGATCTGAATGAAGACTTGTGTAACCTCCCTGTCACCCGTGTTACAAGAATCCCACTTAGATCTAGTGGCAGGCAGGGAAAGGCAGCTTGTGAAACACCAGTTAAATGGAGTTCACACTGTCTCACTCTGTCCTCAGTTTCAGCTGAGCTGGAGGGATGACATCAAATAGAATTCTCACAGCAGCATAAGCCACATTGGAATGTTGCAGCAAGGGGTTAGATTAGAACGTTGGGAGGTTTTGAATCAGTCTTCGAGTAGTAGTCTGCAGGGAGATTCAGTGGAAGCAGGAGGTGTGCTGCAGTGGCAGCCCCTCAGGGCTAAACTCTGCTGTAGAGCTACCCAGAGACAGAGGGTGTGTGTTCTCACCCTAGATAGAGACACAGAAGAAACTCGACATAGTGGTAGAGACCATTCCCAGTTTGTTCCAGTGCTCCATCCCAGGAGGGATGGGGGGGAAGAGAGCCAGCAACTTCAGGGGCAATCCCCTGGCCCTGCTGAAGAGGGAAAGCTGCCTGTTGTTTTGTTGTTCAAGTGCTGAGGCACAAGAAGTAGTTTGCTTTGCCAGAAACCTTGGGGCACCTGCAAACCAGTGGGTGAGTCAGCTCTGAATAGAGCCCATGTTTTCACCAGACAGTGTGCATAGTATCTGTTACTGTGGGGTCAAGGAAGGACAGCCAAGTACAGTACTACAGCTGTGTGTGACTTAAAATGTATCTAAGCAGTGGGGGTCTACAGGGATGGACATGGTCACTCAGAGATCATTAGAAGCCAGGATATCAGATTTTGAAGAGTAGAGTGTTAAATGTGACATACATTTCGAGACAGCATTCTACAACAGTGTGTTTCAAGAAAGGTGCTGATTCCAAATGGATGGCCTGGTATAGATTGGGGAGCAAGAGGTGGGAGACCCCCCATCTGGAACAACCAGATTTGCCTCCACGGGTTCACTTTGGGCACCTATAGCTTTCTTCTGGGCATTTGGCCAGTGTTCGTGGAAAGTACCCAGATGTGGGATTAGTGATGAAGATTTTCCCCTTTATGGAGCCAGTTTGTGCTCATGGGTGGTAGAGGGAACCACCAATAAATGTCCATGCCTTATGGAAAGTAGCCCAAGTGCTGGCCGGATGTGCCATGCCAAGGAATCCAGAGAAGTAGTCCAAGTGCTGGCCGGATGTGCCATGCCAGGGAAATCCAGAGAAAAGTACAAGTTCAGCCTGAGAGTCAGTATGTTTCAGAACCTGAGGGTTACAGTGTGTAAGAAGATGTGTTCTAGTCTCTGTATATCTGCATTACCAGGGAGTGTAGCCCCATGGGGTACATCTATGCTTTATTATTCTGCTGTTCTTGTGAATAAAAGCCACACTCTAGAATCCCACTCCTGGTTTGGACATTACAGTTATTGCTTCCTGTGTCCAGATTACTTGGGTGCCCCTGACTAGAAGTCAAACCTAGCCAAAATGCCAAGCAACATTTTTCTCCCCGAACCCAGGCAGCCAGGTAGTGGCTTACATAATGTAGGCACCGTACAGCGCTAATAAAACAAAAAAATAACATCAACCCGACCCCTGGTTACACTTAAGAATGTAAAACATGTGATTAAGTACAATGCAGCACCTGATACAGCCCGGGAAAATGAAGCAACTGATAAATCCATTGTCAGGCTTCACAGCCTTGAAGGCAAACAATGAATTTATCACTTGTTAGGCTCCATAGGGTTAATACTCAATTGAGTTTTTTCTTTTAGAAAGGAACAGATTAGTATCCCATGGGGAAAAATGGCAACACAGGACCGAAGGGTCTGCTATCTCAATGTCCTTGCATTGTTCACAAGTCCATACATTTAGTGTCCATAGTACTCTTCGGGGTGCATTTCAATGACCCCAAAAATTACAGGAATCACACAACTGATCTTCTTTGGCTCTTGCTAAATGATGCAGGTAGCATTATGTATTTCTGTCATAACTTATGCCAGCTTCCTACAGCAGACTATACTTTTTTGGCAGGATCCCCCTCACACACCCAACTCATTGGCTTCAATTCTTGGTTCCAGACTGTAGCTCCAAACTCAGGATACTGCAGCCCCCTTATCACAGACTGACCACTTCTACGTGAACGGTTCAGAGCTCTAACGCTCCTCTTACTACTGATTGCATATACCTCAGGAGAGTACATCTCCAACTCTCCCCGATGCTTTCAGCTAAGTCTGCGTCTCAGCCTCCATTGCTCCCAGAGGCTTAAAGGCTAGTGGTGGATCCCACTGTGGATGTAAAGTCCCAACTGGTTCTCATCTCTCAAGGCTCAGCTTACATTCTGAGTATGTTCAAATCCCCTGGCAGCCACGTGCAAGCGACTGGGTACTCCCTCTCTCAGTCTGGTCATTCACACCCCCACTGGGGTCTCACTATCAACAACTACTGCCACATCCTAACTGGGCTTTGATCAGCCTCCCTCTCTCTCTCTCAGAAAACAGCACAAACGACAGTCCTGTGAAAGCGGGCAATCACCTACACGCCCACCTTAACACACTCCCACCTCTAAGCCTCACTGTCCAACATGGACCAAAGGAGACCTGCCTCCCTGAGGTGGTCCCAGCCAATGGCTGACCAGCTCCTCCAGAGGAAGGAAAAGTTTTAAACCATTAAGGCTTCTCAGCCCAAGTACCCTAAAAGGGCAAACAGCAGTGTGTCTTTGGAACCACTGTACTCTCTCTACCCAGAAGGATGTTACATCTCACCCCTTTTTCAAAGCTCTGTGTCCTCAATGAGCACCTCAAGACATCCACCAGCCACCCTCCTGTCCCACGGCTGGAAGGGTATGTGCACTCCCCTCCCATCTGGTGCAAGAGAGGTTTAAGGCTGTTTCACTATGAAGGTGGAAAACTTATACTACACTAACAATGGGGCCCCTTGAGCTCGATACTGCAAATTAGTTTGAGCTCCCCTGGCCGCCCTCCTCCTGGACCTTCAGGATGGATTGCCCAAATGCCCAGTGGATGGCACTCCAGGTCTAAATATGCCAAATCCCAGAACCTGCCTAACTGGGATCCTGCCACTACACTACATAGCTCACATTACCCACTTCCTCTGGTGCCCAACAAAAATTGCCTTATGTTTTCTAATTGTAAGCCCCTCTGGGTGCTTACTAAGTTTTGGGCCCTTTAATGTTGCTGTTGGGCTCTGTGTACCACTCACTAGTGAGTGGGGCTTGGGGGCCTACAGCATAAAGTGATGGGTTTTGGTGCCTTTGGGGGGAGGCCCGGAGAGAAGCAGTCATTGGAGGGGCCTCCCGGCCCAGTGGAAAGAAGTTTAGCCACAGGACTCTAGGTTTGGGGCCTGGGTGGGCCAGTTGCAATCCAAGTCCACCTCCTTGCTTGTTTTTTGGCCAGTGGTGTGAGTTCAGTTAGGGGGTAATGGGTGTTTGTGGGGTAGCTGCAAGGTGGGATGCCCCGGGCGTTTTTATGGGAGCAGGGGCCCGTGGAGTCAGAGGGGCCTGCTCCATGATCCCCAGCAGCAGGGCAGGTCAACTCAGGGGGGGTTCCTGTCCTTTGATTTGTCTGGATCCCATGGAAGGTCCTGGGCACATTGCATTGGTGGGAGCCCACGGTGTTGGGGAGCAGTGGTGGCAGCCTGCGCCCATTCCCTGTTTGGGCTGTTTTTACCTTGTCCAGGCCGGCATCAAAGAGGAGAAAGGAGACTGGAGTTGTCTGTAGCTGTATTGTAGCCCAGTAGTCCCTGCGCTGCAGTTGGTATCTTGTAACAAAGTTCGGCCTAGTCCCTGCCTGTGGGGTTGCCCAGAGCCCTGATGTACCTAGGTCTTGGGATGCTCGCAGTGTTAGGGCTATACTGTTCACACGTTTGTGCTGGAAGATAAGAAACTGTGCTGAAGGAAGGGAAGGAGCCGGTGTTTTGCCATGAGTCACAGCTGTGGTGCTGCCAGCAATTCGGAGCTTAATTCTGCTCCCCACAAGAAATATGCTATGTTGGATCTATGGGTCTCATACTGTTTAAAGCTTGAGTTCATGCCAACATGTAAAGAGATCACCCTCTGTAAATTGATTGAGCCTCTGCTCTATGGAGACAATTTTATTAATTTTTTTAATTAAATATTTTGGTTCCAGTAATTCCTGAGGACTGTGGATTTGTTGACTGAATCTGTGCTCTTAGAAATTTCCCCCCTCAGCTGCCAGCCCCATGGTGGTGATCTGCTGCACCCCCCCCACCCCTACACCCCAGAAGATCAGAGAACCTATGGTGGAACCCAGGTAACAAGACTTTTTTCTTTCCTGTGACTGTGTTTCTCACTGTACAGTGCCTCCTGCCCACATTTAACATATGACTTACCCCTAGACTTGGGGGGGTTGGGGCGCTTCTTTTCCCCACGATTAAGACAGTAACACGCTACTGCATGATTGCAATTGATACAATAACACACTACTGGTCCAGCGGAATACAGTATGAGTATAACATAATGCAAACACCTGGCTTATTTTTCTTTCTCAACTATTTTTTTTTCACATAGGTACACATTGCTAACAGCAAATCACCTGCAGTCTTTCTAATTATAAACACAGAGGAAATATACATTTAGAAATACAGTGCAAAGTCTTAACCGAGTTCGTAGTCACTGAGCTAGTCCAATATATTAAATAATAAGAGAAAACACATTTGGTCTCACCTATCTGTTGTCATCCGGTGGGCAGTTCAGCAGCAACACTCTTGATGTCTTCAGGTCTTCCTGTACTTTCACCATGCCTCTCACCGATGATTATAGTTGTTCTGGGCATCTAGTTTTGTGCATGGGTGTCCAAAGGAGTCTTTGGCTTCTACATTGTATCTCATACTGGCTCTGTCCATGTCCTGGATCAATGCATGGCTCTTCATCATGGTCGATCCGTCATATGCGCTGCTCTCACAAATTCCTTTCACCATCCTCTGGGCCTCCTGCAGTGACAAGGTGGTGCTAGAAGCATCAAGGCCATGTTTCCTATACCTCTTCTGCAATATTGCTTGATACACACAGTCCTTTTAACTTCAGTGATGTCCCAGATCCACTCCGGCAGGTATGGATACTCATAGTTGGGATAGTGTTGCTTCACCTGTCTCCTGACCACCTTTTCTGCCTGGGACCACTCCAGTAGGCTCCTCACAGTGGTCTTTGGTGCTTTTCCAGGAGGAAGCCACACTCCTTCCTGATACTGCCATGCCTGATGCTCTCTCTCTCTCTCTCTCTCTGCCTCTCTTTTCTGGGTCCCCCTGTGAGGCATAGCTTAAGGGGTCACATTAGGTGAGGGGTCTCCAGGAGATGACAGGACCTCTGAATAACAGTCTGCGGTAGCAGCACCTCTGACTGATTCCTCCTCCCATTCTGCATCCACGTCAGGTTTCTCTTGCTCTTGCATGGCTTTCTGGTTATTAGCTGAGCCTGGTTCTTTCCCCATGGGGGGAGGACTTGGCAATTTATTGGCTGGTGTAGTGGCAGATGATACACGTGAGGGGGTCAGACCAGTGGGTGGTAGAAGGTTTGGCAATGGTTGTTCCATCTTACAGATGAAATAGAGCTGAAGTTCTCACAGGTCAGTGGCTTTGGAGATGGTGCCAACTTGAGGACAGGGGAACTGTGGCCATAACTTGCCAGTGGTTCCCTTGCCTGGGCTGCACTGTCTTGGTGATTGGGTTAAAACTTTTCAACAAGTGGTGCTTCCTCACCATGGAGCACAACTGCAAGGTGCCTCTCCCATCATTTTACCAAGGGATCCTCTCTTTCGTCCAACGGCATCAACAGACTTTCCCACTTTTGGGGACTAGGGGAGGAAGTAGTCCTTGGGCACGATGCCTTGAATCACAGCACCAACTGCAAACTGGTATAAACTCTACCTCTGATCTCTTATACCTACACAACGTGCATTCCTGAGAGGGAACCGATTTCTCCACAGTCTCACAGAGTCATCTGAACAACTTTAGGGGTACCTTGACTTCTCTTTCCGAGGGGTTCGCAGACATTTTGGGATTTGGCTTTACTCACTCACCCCCCTCTAACAGCAGTAAATAAATAAAATGTCATCACTTAGTGTAGCAGGGTTGGGATTAGGATACACGAAACACAGCAGACATCAAGTCAGGTGCATAAAAGGCATTTATCATTTTATTTTTCAGATTAGATGAAACAAATTATAAGGAAAATAAGAAATAGGTTCATCAAAATAACTCAGATAACTGTTTCCTTCACAGTTTCTGTGGCTTCAATTCAGTCCTTAAGTCTATAACAAATCTTCAGATGAGGATGAATGAATAGTGTGAAAGCATGCACTACCAGGAGGTCTTTCATCTTCCTCAGTCAGTCTCCAACTGACCACCCTATCTAAAAACTAGCCCCTAGTGGCAGGTTTATATACATTTTGGTGGGGCCACCTTACCTGGCCCTTAACTAATACAATAGTTTTCCTATATTTCCATACAGGCTTTTATATAGGATGACCCACCATCATTTAGGTTAATTACAAGCATAGACAATCAAATAACCAAGCATAATGTTTAATACCGGGCTAATAAAACTTCATAAATGCTTTATTGCATATTAATAAAGCCTTTAGTCACTTCTTTATCTCTGTGACTGACAGGTTTATTAATACATAAATGGACTGCAGAGGGCGCAGCTCCCCTATAGAAAACAAATTAATTCAGCCTTTGGAGTCAGGTAAGCCACCCACAGGATTTTCTCTACTGGCATAACGTAATCGTATTAGACTGTTTAAACCAGCAACATTCATCCCCATAAGAAATGGGCTCCAACAAAATTCTATTATGTGTATTATTTTTCTTACTAGGGCTTTCTATACTGAAATATATGTGGTTTAGCCTTTATATTTTTATTTCATTTTATAGAGTTCCTTTTTATGTTATTTTAGGGCTGTCTGCCCTAACATAGTGCCTAGGGGGTTTATTGCAGTGCTTCAGTACTGTACTTGTTTCCCCAGGCTAATTCAGAGAGCTTAATATCAGAGCAGCGGCAGAAATTTACTAAAATAACTGTAGTCGCCCACTCCGGTCTGTTTGCTGCATCAGAGCAGCTACAGAGAAAGAGAGAACGTGGAGCTGGCATGCACTGCTCTGTGAGTATGCTTGTGTTCTCTCTCTCTCTTTACAGGCAGAATGCTTTATTTTCTTCAGTGTTCACTCCTTTGGTGACCATATCAACTTGGGGCACAGTCAGAGTGGTGGCTGCCAATGGTTGCAGAGCCCCAGTGCAATTTCTACTAAAACAAATGCTTGGGGCAAGTCGGGAGAGAGAGCGAGAGCACACAGAGCAGTCTTGCTCTGGTTAGTCTCTGTCTCTCTCTGTCTCTCTCTCTCTCTCTCATATATAAAAACAATTTTTTTATTTATCTTTTGTTGACCAGGTAGGTACACTAGACAATCTGTATCCCTATTTTCAGGTACGACCTGGGAGAGTACAATGAAAATGCAGGTTCAAACAAGATACATAACAACAAGAGGGGCAATGTACAGAGTTACAAGAGAGCAAGATAAACATAGATAGTCTACAGTGAGCAGTAATAGGTAAAATATACATACAGAATAAATAGACTAACACATTCAATGGTAATTACATTGCATGAGTGACCCTATTTACCAGGGCCTCTTCTTTTTATTCCGTTTGAATGACTAACAAGCATTTGTCAATGCTGAGTGTTGCTTGCTTATATGTGCTGTTTAGGTATTTGGAAGTGATAGTACCATGCCTAAGAACTGTCATGTGCTCTCCCCCCCCCCCCCAAAGACATCTACTGTGTCTTTCTGTTCAGTATTCACAGAAGAGAGGGAAGGGCAAGGGCCACAGCAGTTACAAAGGCGTGAACAGGTGGACAATAGTCCATTCACAGGCAAAAGAATCCTGCAGGAGGTGACTAAATTGAAGGTGGACAAAGTGATGGGACCAGATGGCATACATCCAAGGATATTAAGAGAACTGTGAGGGGAGACAGCAGTTCCTCTTGCAGCCATTTTCACAGAGTCATTCAACACAGGGGTGGTACCAGAGAATTGGAGGAGGGCACATGTGGTCCCTCTACACAAATCCAGCAGTAGGGAGGAGGTGGGGAACTATAGGCTGGTCAGCCTCACCTCAGTAGTGGGGAAGATCATGGAGACATTACTTAAAGAAAGGATAGTGGGGTATCTAGAAGCCATCAGAGCTCAGGACCATAGGCAACATGGATTTACAGAGGGGAGGTCATGTCAGACAAATCTGGTTGATCTCTTTGATTGGGTGACAAAGGAAGTAAATCAGGGTGGGGCAGTGGACAATGCTTACCTTGATGTAAGCAAAGCCTTTGACACCGTCCCACATAGGAGGCTTATAAACTAGCTGGGTAGGCTGGGCATGGGGGAAAGGGTGGTAAACTGGGTTAGAAACTGGCTAACAAACAGGAGGCAGAGAGTGGTGGTAAACGGGGTGCAGTCTGGGGGAGAGAGGGTGACCAGTGGGGTGTCTGCTTGGATTGGTCCTGGGGCCAGTCCTGTTCAATGTCTTCATTAATGACATTGCAGAAAGGCTGAAGGGAAAGGTCTGCCTGTTTGCAGATGACACCAAGATCTGTATCACAGTGGATACCCCAGAGGGGGCGGAGAAAAGGAAGAGGGACCTGGGGAAGCTTGAAAAATGATCTGAGGACTGACAACTGAAATTTAATTCAAGAAAAGTGCAAAACTATGCACCTGGGACACAGAAACCCCAGGGAAAGCTACAGGATGCGGGAGGGAGTTGCTGACAGTCACAAAGAATTAAAGGGAACTGGGGGTTCTTATTTCGGATGACCTGAAAATGTCAAAGTGGTAATGCAGCTGGGAGGGTCAGTGACATTCTGGGGTGCATAGGCAGGGGTACCACCAGCATAAGGAGGGAGGTAGTGATGCCATTATATAAAACCATGGTCAGGCCTCACTTGGAGTACTGTGTGCAGTTCTGGAGGTCGCACGTTTGTAAGGATATTAACAGGCTGGAGATGGTCCAGAAAAGGGCGAATGAGATGGTACAGAACTTGCAAAACAAGACTTATGAGGAGAAATTAAGGGACCTCAATATGTGCTCACTGAAAGAGAGGAGGGCAAGAAGGGTTATGATAAAAACATGCAAGTACCTCAAGGGTATAAATATAACTACTGAGAAGCAGGAGACAGCTGCTATGGGCACATGTGCCAGCTTCTGTGTGATATTTTTTTATTCTTATAAATCTGTAATCTCCAGTATTTCAGTAACCACATGACCACACTGCCTTCTTTAGGCAATTTTACGCTGGTTGATGCTTGGAGTCAGATGGCAGCCAGAGGACTCACCAGATTGTGTTGCCATTTAAAAAACTTCATAGGGTGTTCTTTTACTGGTAAGCATTTTGGAAAGCTGGTGAAGGTCTCACAATTTATATTATGATTCTATCTCCTTATGTCTGTCCCTTTTGGTCCCCCCATCCCCACACCCCAACAGTCATCAGTGGCTACAGCTGCAGCCTTCTTCTTGCCAAGATGGTAGGTGAGCAGCTGCCTTCACAGTTTGTGAAGTCTGATGTCTTTCAGTGCCGCTTATTGGTCATCTTCCAACACAGATGAGGCACTGCCAGGCCCAAACTAACTCAGGACAAGCAGTTTTCAAAGTGGGGAAGAAATGGAGTGAGCAAGAATCAAGTAGTCATTCAGATGCGGTGTTGATTTTAAGATCAGCATACTGGTGTGGACACTGCAAATAGAACCCCAGCTCTTTAAGTAGCCTTATGAAGAATAAAGGCTTCTCGAAGCACTGGGGTTCTATTTATTGTACCATAAGTGGGCTACATCTAATTCGGTAATTTACTGTACCTTACATCTGGATGTATGGTAGACCCAACTTTAAATAAACACGGCACCTGAATGAAGACATGATGACATGATGCCATAGAAACATAGAATTTGTTAACAGAAAAGGACTTCTCCTGGCAGTCTGCTCAAGGCATCTACAACCCTTTCAGTAAATAAATATTTCTTCACATCTATCCTAAACTCCCCCCCCCCCAGCTTCATTGTATGCCCCTTGGTTTGGGTGCTCATCCTCATTTGAAGGAAACTCCCCAACTGTACCCTGTTTACCCCTGTGAGGTACTTTGTAGGTCTTGATCATGTCACCTCTCGCCCTCCTCTCTTCCAGAGTGTACATGTTGAGATTCTTCAGCCTTTCCTTGTAGGGATTTCTGTGAAAATTATGAACCATTTTAGTTGCCCTCCTTGGGAAAACCTCCACCTTATGTCCTTTCTGAAGTGTGGACTCTAAAACTGGACACAGTACTCCAGCTGGGAGTTTACCAGGGAGTGATACAATGGCAGCACAACATCCCTCCTCCTCATACTGGAGATGCCACTCCTTATGCACCCCAGAATCCAATTTGCCGTGCCCATAGTTTTGTCACACTGTACTACCACCTTGAGGTCCTATGATATAATAACCTCAAGGACCCTTTCATGTCTAGTGAGTATCAGTATCTCCCCATCCTATACTTAGCATCGGGGTTCCTATGCCCTAGGTACATGATTTTACATTTGTTGGCACTGAACCCCAACTAAGTAAGAAAATGGAATTGATTTGAATGAATTGCAGGCTTTTAAGCAGCTTTTCAGTGAGTGTGTATGTGTGTGTGTGTGGGGGGGGGGGCTCTGCTACTATAACTGTTTCATTTTGATTTTGGCCTCAAATCAGGTGCACTCCTGTAAACAGATAAAACACGTTTAAGAAAGACTCATAAGAAATGTGATAATCTTTGTACATTAGCCTGGGCTGAGCTTGCAGACAGGAGAAATGCAGCCTGTTCCTAATTAATGAGCTTCCCACTGGTCACCTGAGAGCCTCTTATGGGCCAGAGCTTACTACACAATCATTTGTCAATGCCGAATGGTTGCTTGCTGGCATTAGCAGTGGAAGTGCAGGAGTTAGACAGATGGGGTCTGATTCTCAAAGCCCTGTGTTGGACACAAGGTGCCTGCACCAAACAGATATGGTGCAAGGTGCACCTTGCATCCATGACCACCCTCCATGCCATTCACAAATGTGGCCTGCATTGACTGTAGTCCACCTGCCCCAAACAGGGCTTGTACATGCAATGCACTGCGGCACAGCAGTTGGAGGACTATGGCCAATGCAAGCTGCATCCTGCAATTCACAGACATCACCTGGTGGGAGAAATTCTAAGTGCCCTTAGACCAGCCAGGACAGGCATAAGAGGACTTAGACATTCTCTCCTGGGTGACATGCCTATGTGCAGCACACCATGGGTGATGGTTCACCAACCATATACCCCCAAGTATGGCTCCATATGTGTGGCCCCCATCCTAGTGGTCCAATGGCACCCCTGACAGCTCCCCGATGCCACCAATGTACCATGTCGGTACCCCCATCCTGATGCTGCCCATACTGGCAGTGGTTCCCCTGATCTCCAATGCCCACCCTATTGGTGCTACCACAGCACCAACTTATGGTGGTACAGTGCCCACTCATGCCCCAGCAGGTGGTGCCCAAACCCCCCCGTACACCAGTCCTGACTGCTCCCCAGCGCATGGCACATCCCACCACTCACCTCCGTGGGCAGGCACCAATTGCACTGAACATGGTGGGGGGACACTGGCCCACCAGGTTGGGTCCATATGCCCATTACCTAGTGGGATGGAAGTCCTGTGTTAATCTCTGGTGGCCTGCGGTGGACCTGTGCGATGCACCAGGGGTTTGCCACAGGGTTCCATTCAGCACAAGCATGGGGACTTAGCTGCTGGGACCCCTCCTGTACCTGAATCAGGTGCAGGGTCCCTGGCACACCAGGCACTGGTGCAAGCTGCTGTTTGCCTCAGCTTGTGTCAGACGCAGGGCCCCTATGAGAATTGGACCCATGTAACTTAGGAATGGCAGTGAAGTATTGAACTGACACCAACCCCACACCCACCCTGCAGAGATGGACAGGCATTGGGGTGTGCCTTTGGGTCATCACCCATAACGGTCATGACATTTCACCTCACCCTACCCTGCAGACACTGACAAGTGTTGAGGCGTGCCTTGGGTGTTCGGGCTTTACTCACCTCATTCCATTAGGAAATATGCTGAAATGGGTGCAGTATAGGAGAATGGGATGAACTCTGGGGCCAAAGAGTCCAAGGAGCACCTCAATGCCTGTCACTGGCTGTAGGGTGTGGGTGGGGGTGGAATGGCATGAGCATTACTGTCGACAATCCCAAGTCACATCCCTGACGCTTGTCATTCCCTACAGGGTAGGGCATTATAGTTGAAAATCCTAACACCCTGGGCTTTTCTTGGTATTTTTACTCTAAGTTTTCTACATAGAATTTTTGTGACCCCACCACATGAACAGGGACACCATCAGTTCCTTAGCTGAAAGGTGAATTTGCACAGCGACTGTGTCATTTGGCGCCACAGGTGTGAAAACACATTTCGAACAGGATGTGAAAAATGACAGCTGTACTGTTCATGAGGAGGTGTAAAAAATGGCAATGTTGAAAATCTGGAATGAAAATATAAAAAAACTGGTGAAGTCACGAGTGTGCGCAGCAACTGCGTAACGCACACCTGTAATGTAATTGGTTTTGGGATTTTTTACAGCAGATTTTCAACACAGGCATTTTGGGACCTCCACTCATGAACAGTGTCACTGTGATTTTCTTAATCTACCGTATCCTGAACACTGATTTCCCACAGCGACCATGCTATTCCGCACCAAAAGTGCGAAAACACATTTCAGCCAGGGTGTGAAAAATGACAGTTGTACTGTTCATAAGGAGGTGTGGAAAATGCCAATGTTGAAAATCTGGACTGAAAAGATTATGAATTTGTGAACTTACGAGGGTGTGTAGAAATTGCACAATGCATGCTCGTAACACAGTCATTTTATGGGCTTTTATCACCAAATTTTCAACATAGCCAGTTTAAGACCTCTGCTCATGAACAGTGTCACTGTGATTTTCTTAATCTGTCCTGAACATTGATTTTGCACATCAACCACGCCACTGTGCGCTACATGTCAAAAAACACATTTTGGGTGATATGTGAAAAATGACAGTTGTACTGTTTATAAGGAGGTGTGGTAAAATGACAATGCTGATAATATGGAGTGAAAATATTAAAAATGCTCGAAGTTATGAGCGTGCACAGGAACTGTGCAACGCACGCTCATAAAACAGTCATTTTGGGGAATTTTTTCACCAAATTTTCAGCATAGGGTTTTTGGGGACCTACCTCATGATCAGCATCGCTGTGATATTCTTAATCTGTCCTGAACATTGATTTGGCACACCGACTGTGCCATTGTGAGCTGCATGAGCAAAAAAACATTTCAGGTGAGATGTGAAAAATAACAGCTGTACTGTTCATAAGGGTGTGGTAAAATGGCAATGTTGAAAATCTGGAGTGAAAATATTAAAAATGCTTGATCCTACAAGCATGCGTAGGAACTGCACAACACACACTCGTAAAACAATCATTTGGGGGAATTATTTTACCAAATTTTCAACATAGGGTTTTTATGGGTCTACCTCATGAACTGGGACACAGTCATTTTATTAATCTGTCCCAAAAGGTGGTTTCGCGCAGTGACTGTGAAAACACCTTTTGGGACCAAATAACAACATGACAGTGACTGAGTTCACGAGATGGGGTCCCAAGAACCCCATGTTGAAAATTTGGTGAAGAAATTCCCCAAAATGGCCAAGATATCCACCAAAGTTGAAAAAAAAAACATTTATGCCATTATACAGCTTATCGGCATTTCTTCAGTTCGTGGTCAGTTTTGAAGAGTGCAGACATCTTCCCATCCACCAAAGATCATCGCACTGGGCTCTGAAGGTAAGTATGGGGTGAGGGGTGTGTGGGGAGGTGTGGTACCCATAGAGTGGGCATGGGGACCACCAGAATCAACGAGGGACTGTTTTCTAGTTTACAGGTTTATTTACAAAAAAAAAAGTTGCTGGAAGGTTTTCTTTTTTTCAGGGAGATTTAATTTTGGCACACTGGAGTGGGCTCCCAGCATGCCACTTGAGTGTTTGGGGGGCTGTAGCCAATGGGGGATTGGGCACCCCGTCTGCACATACCAAGTGCCGGGGGGAACAAGAGCTGAGGGTAATTGGACAACCCCTCGGCACACAAGAAATTGGGGGGCATTATGCTGATGGGGAGTGGGCTCCCCCATCTGCAAAATTACCAGGCAGATGGCATGCTGACAGGGGAATCGAGCACCCCTGTTGACACATATAAGTGTGGGGGGGTGGCATGAGCCGAGGGGGATTGGGCACCCCTGGTTGGCTTTCTTTTGTTATTTACTTGAAATGTTCCACCAGGAATGCACACTGAGGGGTGGGCGGTGGCTTTCCATTGGCTTTGTGTGGACTGTGAGAGGCCGACAAAGAAGCCGTCGCTATGAGAACACAGCACAATGGAGCTGTGTAATTGGCTACTGCAGTCAGGGAGGCCCCTCCGTTAAAACATCTGATTGCGTAGTGACGGGGCACTCCCTGATTGCAGCAGCTCAGTTTCTTTGATGTAGTGGTCTGCTCATTAACTGCCGGTGATTGACAGCATGCTCCTCTATTGGCCAAGGCAGAGAGCAGCCCCTGAATGGGCTGCTGCCATTCGGCAAAACACTGCTGTGCCTCCACAACCCGCTTGTGAAGAAAACGTGATGCAATGTGTTTCTAGCACATGTGTGCAAGCAACACAAAAATGGATCGCAATATCAAAGTACTTCTGATGACTTTCAGCCTTGCAGCATGAAAGAAAGCCGTTCCGTTTCCCTACTTAAACGGAGATTTTATTTCTTAAATTGTACAGAGTGGTCTATTATATTTTTAAGCAGCTAGCCGGTTGTTTTATTTTGAACAACCCCATTACCTTGCATTTCTCTTTATACAAGCATTATACAAAGCAATAAAACATTATTTTCTTAAACAGCCTGATTATATATGAATGTCACAGTGTGTGAGAATCAACTTCAGACGAAGCAAATTTACAGGTTTAAAATACACCATGGTGTGATATTTATTTTTTCAAAAGTTGGAAAAATAAATGAAAACAAAACAGTTGCAAAGAAAATCACTACTTAACATCAGTAGTTTCTCACATAATACAGTCCTAGATTTTAAAGCTCCTAAGACCCTGCTCATCTGTATTCAACAACTTATCTACAGTAGCACCCTCTCTTCTTCACTCTCAAGACTGAACTCTACTGGACTGACTGAGGTGAACTCAGTGAAGAGGTTTTATATATTTTGGTGGGGTCACCTGACTGAACCCTTTCTATTTACATGTCTGGACATGTTTCAAAACCAAGGGGGAGGTTGTTTCAGGGGACTTCCTGGTTCAGTTAAAGGTACAGCGTTTATCTCCACAGATAGTGACTCTGTATATCTCTGATCTGCAGTGACTAAGCACTTTTATAAAGCATACCACTTTATACAGTAACAGGTTTATAGTGTGAATTTATGAAAATATCTTAAAGATTTCTTATAACTGTACTAATCGTGAAATTATTATTGTATTATATGGTTTCTGAATCCTTTTTATTTAAAAAGGCTTTATTAACTGTATTCCTATTTAAAATTGCCTTCATGCTTTTTGTACACAAAATGCACTTATGCACTTTACACAACACATCTCTGGGTATTTGGCAGCATTCCAGGGACTGGATAGATGGAAATGGAAAAAGAATGAAAAGAAAGAACTAGTAGGAAGTTTAGTAGGGATAGTAAAGAGCTATGCTAGGTGGCCGACTTAGGGTGGGAAGAAGAAAAGCAGAGAGAAAAGCGTTAACTGTTGCACAACAGAAGTTTTGGTAGCTAGGAAATGAGATAGAAAAGTGGTCCATGAGTCACAGCCAAGGGTGTAGCCTAACTCCGACACACAGAATTCCTGGCATGTGCTAACAGGGTTTTCCTAACAGCATTCAACACCTTCAGGATATGCTTCAGTACATCTTTATTATTAATAAGGTACCTTTACTAATAATAAAAAGGTTTATAACTTCCTTATACCTGGCATATGTGGTTTCTCAGTATATTAATACCATTTCTTCCAACACCTTTCCTGGCGTTGTTAACTGGTGTTATGGACTCTGTGGACAGATAAGTGAAAATTAGAAGTAAAAGGTTAATCAATGTCTATGATTCAATACATTTTCAATGCTAATGATGGCCTCATTCTCAAAAGGCACTTTATTTTATATGCTATCCGATAACTTCATTTATTTCATGCCTGCTGGCATACATGGGTTGTCATTACCTTACACATGTTATTCCTTTGCACTCGGGCACGCTATATTAACTGAAATCTACTGGCATCTTTAACAGCACTTTAACAAATGCCAGCAAACCAGCACATCTCAAAGCTTCTAGGCCTTGGCTCCAATTGGGGGTGTGGTAAGAAGAAGATATCAATCTCTTTACCAGGGGAAAATCCTAAGACAAGAGTCACCTTGTCACACTTGGCAGTCCCATTCTCTTGTTATGCTTTTTCCTGCTCCCACTTGTGACCTAGATGGTTCCACATAACAAAATTGACCGAGATTAACTCTGCACTAGGTCTCTTCTCTTGCTGTCCAGCAGAATGAGTAAAAGTACTTACTGTGAGGTACTAACATACTATTTGCCAGCAGATTAGGCCTTATGGTCTATCGAGTCTGCTTGAACCTAGATCCTTAGTTGGGTGCCGAGACCCTCCCATCCCTTGTGCTCCAGAAACCCCTATCATCCATCCCCACACCCCCGGGACAGGCCATCATCTGATACATCCACTTTCTGTGTCTGTCCCACCCTCTCTTAAAGCCCTCCACTGTGGATCTCTGAACCAGCTCACCAGGCAGAGCATTCCAAGGGTCCACCACCCTCTCAGTGAAAAACCTCCTCCTCTTTTCCCCCCTCACCCTTCCACCTTCCAACTACAAACCATGCCCTCTGGTGATGCCTCCCTGCTTTAGTCTAAAGATCCCCTCCATGTTTACCCTATTTATTCCCTTGAGGTACTTGAAGACCTCAATCATGTCCCCCCTGTCTCTCCTCTCCTCCAGTGAAAACAGGCAGAGGTCCTCAAGTCTGTCCTCGTAAGTCAAATCCCCTAGCCCTCGTATCATCTTTGTTGCCCTCCTCTGTACCCTCTCCAGGAGCTGTATGTCCCTCTTCAAATGTGGTCTCCAGTACTGTACACAGTACTCAAGGTGTAGTCTAACCAGTCCATTGTACAGTGGCAGAATCACTTCCTTGCTCCTAGAGGTGATCCCTTATGATGCATCCCAACATCCTGTTTGCCTTGCTAGCTGCTCTCCTGCACCTCAGAGTTATTCATACATGTATCCACCATGCCCCTAGGTCTTTTCCCTGTTGAGGCTTCGCGCCTCCCCTCCCAGGGTGTACCTGTGTTTAGGGTTTTCCCCGACCAAGATGCAACACCTTGCACTTGGTGATATTGAAATTTAATTTCCATGTGTGAGCCCAGCTTTCCAGGGTGTCCAGGTCCTCAGGAGGCCAACTCCCCTCTTCTCCCTCAACTACTGCTCCCATCTTGGAGTCATCCACAGAAGACTCATTTCACACCCTATACCATCCCTGATGTCCGATATGTATGCATTAAACAGGATTGGACCCAGGACCGAGCCCTGTGGTACCCCACTACCAACCTCTGTAGGGTTCGAGAGCTCCCCACAGACCACTACTCTCTGAGTGCGTCCAGCTAGCCAGTTTTCAATCCATCTGACCATCAAAGGGCCTACTCCTAACCCCATCAGTTTCTCCACCAGACCATTGTGGGGGACAGAGTCAAACGCCTTGCTGAAGTCCAAGAATAATACATCCACAGGCTTACCCCTGTCCAGTTCTGATGTTACCCATTCATAGAACTCCACAAGGTTGGTTTGACATGATCTACCTGGCACAAACCCATGCTGCCGACTATCCAGACCTCCACCTCCTCCAAGTAAACCCCCAATCGTTCCTTTAGTATACTCTCCATTAATTTCCACCACCGAGGGTTAAACTGATGGGTCTATAGTTACCTGGTACTTCCTCGACCCCCTTTATGGATTGGTACCATGCCTCCTCACCAATCCCTAGGTACGTCCCTGTCTCAAGTGACCTGCTGAAAAGCTCCGTCAGAAGTGCAGCCAATGTGTCCATAATTCCCATAGTACTCTGGGATGAATGCCATCCGCGAGATTTGTCTTTCTTTGGGCCTTGAGGCAAACCACCCTCTTTGGCGGGGATGACATCATCCATCCCTCCACCTTACTGGTCTTTTTATCCTTATCCAGATGTGACACCCCTGGGGTACCTTTCCCTCCCTTTTGCTCCATTTCTGTTGCTCCCCTGATCCCACTCCCTGCCGCTTCTATCCCCTTTGTGCCTTGCTTTGTAGATATCCCATCACCCTCCCTAGTGAACACAGAGGCAAAGTACTCATTAAATACCTCTGCCTGGTCCCTCGCCTCTTCCACCCACCCTCCTTCTGATCTCAATCTGCTGAGATGGCCCTTAGTTTTCTCCGGCTCCCCAATGTACGGAAGAACCCTTTTCCCTCCATGTATCCCTGTCCCAGCCGTTGCTCTTTACTGGACTTTGCTCCCTCACCATCGGGGTGACTTTTCTAGATGCAAGCTCATTTTTCCTTATCCCTATCCCTCTTGTTGTTTTATATTTTTGTAGCCGCCTTCTTTTCTCTTGACTGCTACCTGGACCTCACTGGACCACCAGCATGGTTTATGTGACCTTGCTCCTTATGTTTCAACTTAGCACAGATCCTGACTGCCTCATGAAGTCCTGTTTTATGACCTCCCATCTCCTTTCCACACTTGTCATTGAGGTAATCCCTTCAAGTGATCCTTGAGAATAGTTTCCCATGCCCATAAAGTCTGCCCCCACAAGTCCACTGCCAGTGTCCTAGATCTCACCCCACTCCCCCAATGCTTATTTGAAACCAGACAGTATTGTGGTCACTCCCAGTCAGGGTCCTGTACAACCAAGTCCCTTACAGATCCCCATCTGCCAGAACCACATCAGGACATGCCCTCCCTTGTGGGCTCCATCACATGCTGTGTTAATAACACATCCTGGAAGCCATCCAGCAGCCTCTGCTCCTTGGCCACCTAAGGGACATGGTTCCCCAGTTTGTACCTGGCATATTAAGGTCCCCATCAGCACCACTCCCTTCCTTTTGGACACACTGGGCAATGATGTTGTCCAGAAACCATCCTCTAGAACATCACTCATCCCAGGGGCCTATATGCTACTCCCAGCTTGACCTTATCTCCTGCTGGGATCATAAGGTGACCCATAAGGCCTCCACGTTCCCGCTGCCTCTTCTACCATGGCAATTTCTATGTCATCTCTAATGAACATAGCCACTCCCCCCCTCTGCCCTCCTTTCTATCCTTCCTAAGCATAGTACCCCAGTCACATTTAGGGTCCCAGTCATGGTTTTTGTTGGCACGTTTCGTGACTGCCGCCACATCCACTCCCCTCGAACAGCGTAGCTGGAACTCTGGCAACTTGTTTCCCAAGCTCCTGGCATTTACTAACACTAATCCCACCCCTTATCCCTGATCCTCCTTGTTGAGACCCCACCCACATTCCTTATACTTCCATCCTCCCCTGAAACCTCCACCTCCAGTCTGTTTCCCCCCTTGGGCTTGAAGGCTGCTCCCCTCATCTGGAGGGAGGCTTCTAGTCAGCCCTCATATCTCTCCCCCCTACAAGTTTAACCCCACCTTTCTTGTATGTAGTCAGCCATCCCTGTTTAAGGACTTCCTTCCCTAATGGGGCAAGATGAAACCTGTCCTTGGCATATAGTCCCTTATCCTCCCAAACTCCATTCCAGTTCCCTAACACCCCCAACCCATTCTCTTCACCCCACTTCCTGAGCCAGTCATTAACCTCTGTGAGCTTCATTTTTCTCCACTGAGGCCTTTGGTACTGGCAATATCTCCGAAAAGAATGTTGCATCCATTATCCGACAGACTCTGGCAAGTTCTTGGAGACCTTGCTTGGATTTCAAAATGCTATTACCCTCTAGATCATTGGTTCCCAAATGCACCAGAATCGGTTTCCCTACACAATCCCTAACCATTTCATACACCATGAACTTTGCTCTGTGCACTGTCAGCCCAGAGATACTCACTACCTTCACCTGGCTAGGCATCCACCCCTGTCCCTCCCAATGGATACCCTTAATCATCAGGTCTCCCAGTAACAGAACCTTACTACTGCCATCATACTTATGGTTACCTCCACTATGCCCTCTCAGCCCCCTCCCCACTTTATTCATGATCTCAATTTCATGGGAGTCTTCCTGCCTTATTTGAGACCCCTTGTCACCCTCCCTTTCTGCCTCCTTGCTATTTTGCCCACTTAACTCAAACCCCTCTGAATAGGTGTCCCCTTCTTTCTCTTATCTGAACCATTTAGCCTGGCCCTGATGGTTTCCTTCCCCTACTACCATCCCCCTTGTAATAGTACCCCTGTCTCTAGAGGCTCTCTGTGGGTCCCCTTTAGCTAGGGCCCCATCCTTGGTACTGACCTCCCTGCTGAAGGGGGGCTCCTCTCCCACCTCCTTGTCTCCCAGTTTCTCTCCAATCGTGCTCTCCTCCCTCATGTCTGGAATATGTTGCATCTCCCTCATTTGCTTAACATATATGTTTCCCCTTCTCCCTCTGGGACTATGTCTATCCTTTCCATAGCTGGTCTGTGATGCCCTATGGGTATCTGACTCCCTCCCCCCGGCCTCTGTATAAGTTTCCTCATTTCCACCAACCCTTCCTCCCCTCTAGGATGCTTAGTATCTCAAAGTTGTTGTGACACTCTTGCAGCCTCCATCAAGTAACCCGAGTTTCCCCTGACTGCATCTCTAAACTGACCCTCTTCTTCCTCTCTTGCACTGTACCTTAGGAGCTCCCTTCCCACAGTCTGCTGTTTTAGGCTTCCGCACAACAGCCCCTCCTGACTCTTCCCCTCAGTCTCTTTGAATTTAGAATGTTTCACCCTGTCGCTTTCCCCTTAGCATCAACTTCCCTATCTAGGGTCCTCTGTCCCTAATATCCCCCTTCTGCTTGCTGTAGCATAATGTCCTGTAATTTCAGGCGTTGCCCCAGCCTCCCCTCAGCCCCACCCTTCTGCCCATATCCACACCCTTATCCTTGACACCCCCAGCTCCCACAGCTTACTCCTTAACCAATATACCTCACTCCTGATACAAGATAGCTGTCTACAGAGTGGGCAGCCTCCCTCTCTCAGGCCCAATTTAGAATTATTGCCATCCCACAGCCTGTGTCTCTAGCCCTTCCAAAGATGCCTGCCATGGTGGAATATGGCCACCCTGATTATCCTCCTCTGTTTATAATAGCACACCCCTTTTCTCAGTCCCTTTCCCTGAGTACAGTTTCTCTCTATACTGACTGTAGTTATTTACAAACCCAATTTCAACCCCACCAACAAAGTTCCCAAGTCTCACAAACACATACAGTCCACTATGTGTTTGGTCCCACTAACAGTGTGTGTAAGCAGACACCAGGTACCGTGTGATGTCACAGGCCCACCAGCCCTGTTGCTTCAAATTTCAGTCCCAAACAGAAATACTCAGCCCTTCAATCCCAACCCCAGTGGCTTTTCAGTATTTGAAAGCCTACAAAACAGGGTGGGTGGGAGGGCTCTTACCAAACACCAGGCAAACAACACATTTAAATGTTCTTCTAATTTTCCCTGCCAAACAACTATCCCCAAACCTACAATATCACAGGTAGTTCAATGATAGTCCAGGTGCGCTGACAAAAATCACACCAATGGGCACAAATATAGTTAAAGAAACACTTCACTTTTTAAAATAAGAAATCATACCTGGTAAATAGCTACTTTCTCTTCAGTGATCACACTCTCCTCTTAATAGGCACACTCCAGCAAGATAGTGAACAGTCCTCAACCACACTCACTTTTTACACGATAGTCCAATCCCTTAATGTGGGCTGCAGTTGATTTCCCTCTGTTAGCATATTCCTCAAATGTCCAGGGCACAGGTCCCCTTTTTCCAATCCCACAAGGTGCAAAACTCTACAGTCTGGAGCGAAATTCCTCAGCTTCCCCAGTGCCATTTTGCAATCATCTTTTCAACAGCAGAAAGTCCAAAACAGTTAATAACTTCACCCCATCACCACCATGGGGTCAATTCATTGCAAGGAAGCACCCAAATCCTAGACAAGCCCACATTTGTAGCCCACCCCATCCCTGGCATCTATGGGTATGTGGGTGTTACTATCCATGGGGAAGGGGGACCACTGCAGACACTGCAAAGCTGACTTACATTTTTGTTCTTTGGGCTGGAGTGCAAGCTCCTCCCATGGGGTGCTGGGCTGGAAGGCAACTTGATTAGTGGTACAGCAAACAAGACAGGCACTAAACAGTCCCAATGTCAGTTGAAAGTTAAACAGGATCTTTTAATAACAAAATTACTACTCCATGGAGATTTTTCTTTTTAGAAAGGAATGGATCAGTATCCCATGGGGAAAATGGCAACACAGGACTGAAGGGCCTGCTATCTTCAGAAGTCCATACATTTAGTGTCCATAGTCCTCTCTGGGGCACATTTCAGTGACCCCAAAAATTACAGGAATCACACACACCAGGATTCAAAGGATCTCCTCTCCCACCCAGGGACTACCAGGACTAAAGTCGCTGTCTCAGAGGTTGCCAAGAAAAAGGAGCAGTTGCACCATGGTGGGCTCAGGGAGGATGAGGGCTGAGGAACAGAGGTGCATCCCTACAGCTGTACCTCTCCACAATTCATACGCTGTTCTGGCAGAGCATGGCTCTTCTATGGAGGCACCTACAGTGGAGACTAAGGAGTATGCTGGTAACCTCCACATAGGAGACCCACAGGAGGGTGGCACAGGACCCCACAGAGGAAGGAAACAACTCCTGGTGGGGACTCAATTGTAAGGGGTAGAACTGGGGGAGGGAGGGAGAGGAAGTAAGGTGCCTGCCTGGTGCCATGGCTTGGAGGGACAGGGAGCGAATCTTCAGGATCGCAGGAGCAGCTGCACAAGGGAGGGAGCTGGATGTCATTGTCCACCTAGGGACAAATGACCTGGCTTGGAATAGGATCAGAACAGTGCAGGAGGAGTTTGTGGAGTTGGGGAGGGGCCTTAGACAAGTTGCACACATAATAACCTCTCAGAGTTGCTGCCTCTCTATGGCATGGGTGAGGTTAGGGTGCTCCACACCATGGGATTCAACCAATAGTTGAAAATCTGGTGCAGTGCTCAGGGTTTTGGCTTCACTAGGGACTGGGGTCCCACCACAAGAGATACAGGCCTATACTGGAGCAATGGTCTGCATCTGTCCAGGAGGGGAACCAGAATCCTAGGTGATAGGTTTAAATGCTTCATTGACAAGCATTTAAACTAACCAAGGTGGGAGGCACTGAAAAGGAGCAGGGAAATCCCAGCCCCCCCATCACAAAACACAGTATTTTGTGAGGTAAACACCAAAATAGAGAAGTCGATAGGGAGAAGTGCAGGGGTAAATGGAGAAATAGGCAAAGGCAGTAAGGACGGGGATGGGGCTAAAAGGGGTAAGGCCATCCAAAAATGGAGTGCAATGAGTACCCATGCCCATAGTCTGGGTAACAAGCTCCCTGAACTAGTGGCCTTGATGGAAGAGCAACACCTGGATATCATGGCAGTCACAGAAACATGGTACACAGAGAACCATGACTGGGATGCCAACATACCAGGGTACACAGTCTACAGGAAGGACGGGGAGAGTAGAAGAAGAGAAGGAGTAGCTCTCTAAGTAAGGGAAGGGATCAAATCAACAGAACTAAAGGGTAAACAAGGAGGAGAGGAGGCACTGTGGGTCATCCTGGGGACAGTAAATGGCACCACAATCTGCACTGGGGTTGTATACAGACCCCATCTCAGGGTGAGGAAATGGACAAGGAAATGGTAGAAGGCATCCTTAGGATGTCAGGAAAAGGGGAAATATTGTTGATGGGGGACCTGACTATGCCAGATGTTAACTGGAATGCCTTTGCTGCAGCCACATCCAAGAACAGGGTCATTCGCAATGCCCTTCAGGGGGCATGCCTCAGACAGCTAGTGCTGGAACCCAGTTGGGAGGGAGCAATCTTAGATTTGGTACTCTCAAATGGAGACAGAGAGGGTATCTCGAATTTAGAAGTGGGTAGCCATCTGGAAACAAGTGACCACCAAACAGTGTGGTTCACAATAAACACAGCCATAGAGTCAAGCCATACAAAGTGAGGGTACTGGACTTTAGGAAGGCTGACTTTGTCAAAATGGGAGAGTGTCTCAGAAATGCACTAGCAAATGGGCAAGAAGAAGGGGTGGAGGAACAATGAGGAAACATCAAAACTGCCATCACAGAGGCAACAAGCCTTTGTGTGAAGCAAATAAACAAATCAAAATGAAGGTAAAAACCACTATGGTTCTCAAAACAGGGGGCGAGGAAGGATAGGGAGAAAAAGATAGCATTCAGGAAGTATAAGGAAACACAGAAGGAGCAGGACAGAGAAGTGTACCAGTTAAAGCAGAAGGAAGTGGGGAAAAGAGTCAGAATAACAAAGGCCCAAACCAAGGAAAAGATAGTCAACTCGGTTAAGAAGGGGGATACAATCTTTTGTAGGTACATTAGGGAGTGAAAAAAGACCAAGGGAGGGATAGTGAGGCTTAACAAAGAGGAAGGTGGGTGGGCAGAGGGTGACAGTGAAAAAGCAGGGATACTGAATGAATACTTCTGCTCAGTATTCACAAAAGAAGAGGAGGAGGAGGTAGCTAATCCAATCAATTGAAGATGGGGGATCAATACCACTCCATTTATAGTAGAAAGGGTTCTGAAAGAACTCCTAAATCTGAAGGTGGACAAAGCAATGGGCCCTGATGGGATTCACCCCAGAATTCTAAAAGAACTAAGGGGAGAACTAGTGACACCACTGACTACCCTTTTTAACAAATCATGTGAGGATGGTATAGTACCTGAGGGCTGGAAGAGGGCAGATGTGATTCCCCTTCACAAAAGTGGGAGCAAAGCAGAGGCAGGAAACTACAGACCTTTTTTTGCAAAAAATAATTTTTATTAGGATATATTCTGTATAAATTAACAGCTCGTATCCGAAAAATATATCTCTGGTACAGCAATTAATCTTGTATTAAGGTGCAGTGTTCCGAATCCCCCTTTAAGCCCATAATTCATTCCTCCCCTTTGCCTGGAAAAAAATATTTTTTGGACCAGTCTTCCATCTTTTCATTATACAATTTCCAAATACAATCGTGCCCCAGAAAATGATTATCATCATAAAGTGCACTTAGAAATTATTGCCTCCATTCCATCTCTGGAAATGTTGTTTATATCTGTTTGTTTTCAATATTTTAAAATTAGTCTTTAATTGCCATCAAATCTGACTTGAAAATAACTCTATAATTTTTATCTATCTGTTGTGGGCTATACATCTTCATTATCATGGTTAAAAAGTTTTTCCAGTTGCAGGAAAGGAATCCAATCTTCTCCAAAAGCATAAAAGACTGCTCCCACCAAATCTCACTACGTTTACTCTCCCAAAAAACATGTGTACAAAGTCAGCCTCCAGGGCTTTACAGTGCCAACACTTGTTTGAAAGTAGTGGGTTCATTTTAAACAGCCTATAAGGTGTATAATAAGCTCTGTTAATAATTTTAAACAGGCTAGATTTATCCCTGTTAGTTTATAATTATGTGTCTGGGCTAATGCCAGCTCCCATTGTAGTTCTGTTATCAATTGTCTTAATTCCTTTTCCCACTTTGTTTTCATTTTTTTATGTACTATTAGAGCATTTTTGTGGAATTTAGATCAGATCCAGGAATATAATTTAGAGTCTTTTATCCTAGAGTTAAGAATTCACCTTCAAGAAGAATTCCCTTCAACTCCATTTCTAATACCTTATTATTAGGAGCTCTTTCCCATCTTTGGTAGTCCTTCTTATAAATGCTACTTGGTTGAAATAAAAGAGCTGGGAATCTTGAAGTTGAAATATTTGTTTGAGGGACACCCAAGAAAGTTTATTTTCTTTATAGAAAAAAATCTTCCCATTTTCTGATTCCTTTTTGGTACCAGTATATGTTGAAAAGTTCTTCCCCTTGCATTATATAATTTGAATTATCACAAATTGTATTTAAGGGGGATTTGGTAGTTAACCATTTTGTGACAGAGACATTTCCATAAAACCATGCTTAAATTTTTAATCATTTTGCTTTTAGATCTTAATCCTGAAGATGGTAAAAATAATAGATTTTTTACAAGCAGCTTCTCCTTATAGTAAATATTTATTATTTGATTCTCCCATTCCACATTTGTTTCTTTCAATGCGCATTTTATCAGTAGCTTTATTATAAAAGTATAGTAGCAGATTTGAATATCTGGACACCACAGACCCCCTTTTTCAGTAGGTAAGCATAACTTTTGCCAGGAAATATGGAGTATTTTATTATTCCAAACAAAGTTGCTGAAGATCTTATTAAATTTTTTTTGAACCATTGCAGTGAAATTGGAAATAATATGGATTGTAGTCTATAAGACACAGCCAGTACTGCTACCATCTTTATTAGTTGAATCTCCCCCCAGATTGATAATGGGACTCTGATCCTGGTAGGGAAAAAGATGGAATCACTTCTGAAAGAAAGAATTGTTGAGTACATAGAGGCCAGCGGGGCACAGGACCCAAGGCAGCATGGATTCACAGTGGGAAGATCATGTCAGATGAATCTAATAGATTTCTTTGATTGGGTGACCAAAGTAGTGGACCAGAAAGGGGCTGTGGACATGGCCTACCTAGACTTTAGCAAGGCATTCGACACAGTCCCACACGAAAGATTAATAAACAAATTAGCTAGCCTGGGAGTGGGTCCCAGAGTGATAGCCTGGGTAAAAAACTGGCTGAACAACAGAACACAGAGGGTAATAGTAAATGGGGTCCACTCTGAAGAAAGGGGGGTTACTAGCAGGGTACTGCAGGGTTCAGTACTGGGTCCCGTACTTTTTAATGTCTTTATAAGTGACATTGCAGAGATACTGGAAGGAAAAGTATGCCTCTTTGCAGATGACACAAAAATCTGCAACAAGGTTGATACACAAAGGGGGGTGGAAAGGATGAGAAGGGACTTGGCAAGGCTGTAGGAATGGTCAAAAGTATGGCAGCTTAGATTCAATGCAAAGAAGTGCAAAGTAATACACCTGGGAAGCAAAAACCCAGGGGAAGAATACACAATGGGAGCAGAAGTACTAACAACAACAAAAATGGAAAGGGACCTGTGGGTAGTCATATCAGATGACCTGAAGGTAAACAAGCAATGTGAGAAGGCAGTAAGGAGGGCTGGGAGGATACTGGGATGTATAGGAAGAGGCATCAACAGTAGAAAACAGGAAGTTGTTATCCCAATGTACAGGCAGTTTGTGAGACCCCATCTGGAGTACTGTGTGCAGTTCTGGAGACCCCATCTCTGCAAGGACATAGACTGAATGGAGGCAGTCCAGAGGAAGGCAACTAAAATGGTGCAGGGTCATCACCAGAAGCCATATGAAGAGAGACTAAAGGAACCTTATATGTATATGAATACCCTTGAGGAAAGGAGGCAAAGGGGGGACATGATGGCAACTTTCAAGTACCTCAAGGGAATCAACAAAGTCCAGCAGCGTAGCATCTTTCAGAAAAAGAGATGTGCAAAGACAAGAGGACACCACAATTTGAAGATGGGGGGATGGCTCAAGGGCAACATAAGGAAGCATTTTTTCATGGAGATGGTGGTGGACGCATGGAATAGCCTTCCTGAGGAGGACATGGGGTCAAAAGCAGTGGGGGAATGCAAGAATGCATGGGACAGACATAAGGAAATGCTGGTGGTGGGTAGGAAGAAGTTAAGTTGTTGGTTAACTAGGATCTGCAGCTTATCCAATGGGTAAGGAAATGGGAAGACTAGGTGGGTCAAGCGGTCCTTATCTGCCGTCAAAGTCTATGTTTCTATGTTTCTAATTGATCTTCTTTGACTGCTGCTGAATGGAGCAGGTAGCATTATGTATTTCTATCATAACTTATGCCAGCTTCTCCCCCTCACACTCACAACTCACTTACTTCAATTCTCGGTTCTAGTCTGCAGCCCCAAACTCCGGATATTGCAACCCCCTTATCACAGACTGACTGCTTCTATGCAGACACTTCAACTCTCTGATGCTCCTCTTACTGCTGATGGCATACACCTTAGGAGTAGTACATCCCTTTAACATATTCATCAATGACATTGGCAATGGTATCCAGGGTAAGTTAGCCCTGTTCACAGATTACACCAAGCTCAGAGGGCAGATGGACACTCTTGAAGGGGTTAGGGACCAACAAGAAGACCTCCCAAAATTGGAAAGGTGGTCAAATCTGTGGCTGCTGAAATTTAGTGCAAAAAAAAGTGCAGAAAGATGCATCTCAGTAAAGAGAACCCAGGACAGAATATTGGCTCAATGGAGTTGAACTGAGAACCTCGCAGGAAAAGAGGGACCTAGGGGTCATTATTATGGACACCATGTAGCAGAAAATCCAATGTAATAAAGCATACAGCAGGTGAAAAAAATGTTGGAGAGTATAGGCAGGAGGACTGATAGCAGGAAGAGGAAAGTGATCATCCCTCTCTACAGATCCCTGGTTGGACCACACCTAGAGTACTGGGTTTAGTTTTGTTGGCCGTGTGATGCTTGGCCAGCTGGTCATGATTATTGTATGCTATTTGTAATATAAAAATATAGTATGTAATTGTCTCACATAAGACAGCCTGTGCTCCATGGGTGCCCCACCCCTTCAAGGTTTCAGTGAAAGTACAGGATATAACTGACCAGGATATCGCTGTAATGTAATTATCTTCCTTAAGACATTGCATTTTATGGCCTTTTTATGACCTGTTTGCTGCTTTGAAGTTGGGAAGCTATATATACAGTTTATTACAGGACAGGACATCATTTAGTTGATTCCTGTCAGCTATCTCGCATCTAGGTGACAAACTGCAGAGTTGTAAAAACCTTTGGTGTTCCTTGGGAAAACAGGAATTAGCCACCAGTTCAAAGGAAAGGTGGCTCAAAGACTCATAATTTGGGAAATTAGTTTTTGCTGATGTCACCTTATTTAATACACCTTCTGATAGGACATCATGTTTGTGTAATTTTATATTCTAAAAGGAGGAGCTCGATGACTCACCAAGGGGGTGGGAAGATGGGGTTGAAATGTATCCTTGTAACTGGGGAATATGTTATATTATTTTTGGGACTCCGGGAGAAACTAACTAAGACACTTATAGAGGTAATACATTAGATAGAAAAAGTCTAACTGTATTGTGGCAGGAGTTTTGGTTTTGTAATCTTCCCTTTGTTCTTTTATGTGATTGTGAGCTGTTTGATATACTGTTCTGTGTTTACATTTTTCATATTTTTATCATCTTTTAGTAAAGTACCAATGTTTTTAAAGACTGCCTGTGTGTCTGCCAGTTTTTTTTTGCATGTGACATATAGAGGGTTAAGACTGACAAAATTGTTCAACAGCTGGATGGTGTTACTAACTGGGAAAAAGTAAGAATGTACCTAAGGTCTTTTACAGAGTTTTAAGGGTTTGTTTTGGAAGCCTGGCTTGGTGCCCCTGGTGAACGATTGTACCACAATCCCCGAAGAGAGTATGTATCTGAGCCTGTACATTGGGTATGCTAGCATAAGATTCACAGTTTGAATCTTCCCCAAAACTTGAGACTAAAGGTGATTCGGACCCAAATGCAGAGCGGAGGGTTACCCTGTCTGGTACCTGTTCACACTATTGTGCTCTGAGGTTGGCACTGTGGGAGCAGAGGGTCTGACCTGCAGAGTGCATTTGTGACAGGCTGCACTTGAAGAATGATAGGGACAGGTTAGAATAAGTACTCTGCAAAAACTCCCCTAAGAGAAACAGCCAGCATGACTGAATATGTACTCACTGGACACCAGGAGGGAGAGGGGTGGAATGGATGGAAACATTCAAGTTCCTAAAAAGCATAAAGAAAGTGCCAGACACTGAGGAGCTGTTCCATAGAGTCACCAACACAACAACTAGAGGGCATGAATGGAAGCTGGGGGGGGTCAGGAGATATCTATAGAAATACTACTTCATGGAAAGAGTAGTGGAGTCATGGAATAGTCTGCCGGTGGGGGATAAGAACATGACAAGTTTCAAGCATAGGTGGGACAGAGCTAGATCAAAATTTTGAGATATTATAGCAATTTAGGGTGGCAGAAGCCCCCCAGAACAATTTCTAGGTCCTGGAAATCTTATGGGAAGACTCAATGTACCCTGGGTCTCCTGCTGTCAGTTTTCTATGTTCCTAGGTTTCTACCTCCAACTCTCCCCGATGCATTCAGCTAAATCTGCCTCTTGGTCTCCATATCTCCCAGAGGCTTAAAGGCTAGTGATGGATCCCACTGTGGAGGGGAAGTCCTGACTGGCTCCCATCTCTCAAGGCTCAGCTTACAGTATGAATATGTTTGAATCCCCTGGCAGCCATGAAGAAGCAACCGGCTTCTTTCTGTCTAAGTCTGGCCATTCACACACCCCACTGGTGTCTCACAAGCAGTGGCTGCTGCCACATCCTCACTGGGCTTTGATCAGCCTCCCTTTCTCAGAAAACAGCACAAACAACAGACCTGTGAGAGTGGACAATCACCCCCACTCCTACCTTAGCACACTCTCACCCCCACTCTCCCACACGGACCAAAGGAGACCTGCCCCCAGAGACACTCCCAGTCAGTGTCCAACCAGCTCCTCCAGAGAAAGGAAAAGTTTTAACCCATTAAGGGTTCTCAGCCCAAGGACCCTAAAAGGGCAAACAGCAGTGTATCTTTGGGACCACTGCACTCTGTCTCCCCAGAGGGGTGTTACACTTACAGGAATGCAGACCTCTGCAACTGCTTCAAGCACATGCTTTAATAAGTATCACATGTGTTCTGTGTTAGCCTCATGCAACTCCTCCAGACCCTAAAACACCAGGGACTGGCATTTTTGAAAGCCCCAGAAAAATCCGCACAGGTGGCAAAAATGGTGCATAAGGGGAGCGTCCCTTGCACACCCTCAAGTTTTTCATGTGCATGATTTTTTGAACTCAGACCCCATTTGTGACCCGTTCAATGATTTACAGCAGCTTGCAGACATTTTTCATATACAGCTGCACTGAAATCCTATGCCTGGTATTACCAGGTGTGAAATTCATCTGCAGCTTCACCTTTGTGCAAGAAATGCTGAAAATAGCATTTCTGCCTCTGCAGGGGAGTTTTGTCCAGACTGGAGAGTTGTGTCATGCAGCTTAGTCCCTGGGCCATGGCAGGCCCTTTCAAAATCAGGCTCCAGGTCTTTCATTATGGCTAAGTCTGCCTTTCTAAAGTTTCTGGTCCTGGTGGCTGGGGTCTAGCTGTGGGCACTATCTCCCATTCACTCCATGACTTTTATGCTGGGGATGATCCCATCCCACTGCTGAAAACAAGGTGGTCTCAAACCTAGTACCATGTTGAACATAATACTATAGGAAGCAGTACTTGATGGTGGAAAAAAATGTACTCTCAGCCCTGCCCTCTCAAGATACCAGTCTATGCTCAGAAGATGAAAGTCCCCCAAGATCAACACTGCACTCAGTTTGACTGATCATATAATTGCCCCATCCAGAGGGGCATCATAATCTGAATTTTTGGAGCCTGTAGCATACCACCAGTATGACTCTTTTGACCCTCTTTTCCCTTTGCCTGACCTGAATGGACTCTGTAACACTGTTTACCCTTATGATGTCCCCCTTACCTTCCAAAGTGACCTCTTTGGCTACAAAAAGTCTGTATCCCTCTATCCTGGTGTCCAAGTTTTTTTTTCACCATGCCCCAGCAACCTGAGGGCCTGAGCTCACCTATTTTTCTGTGTGTGCACCTCATGTTGGCTTGCTTGCAAGTGAGAACAGCTGTTCATGATAGGGAAAGTTGCTTCTTGCTGCTTCCTTGATTCCCCTAGTCGACAATTTGTCTTGTGCTTTACTGATCTGCTACCCCCTCTATGATCTGTTGTACCTGCCTTTTGCCCATAGTGAGCCTATATCCAGCCCCTTCCCCTTGTTCTCTAGTTTAAATCCCCTAACTTCCCAGTTCATTCTCCTGGCCAGTAACCCACCTCTTTCTGGAGGCAGATGAAGCCCATCCTGGGCATACAGGTCTCCCTTGCACCAGAAGGCCCTCCAGTTGGCCAGAAAAACAAAGCCCTCCCTTTTGCACCAGATCGTTAACCAAGCATTAGCTTGCCTAATAATCTACTGTTGTTCCTTACTAGCTCAGAGGACAGAAGATCACACTGGATATTTTTCCTTAGGATAATCCTTAGTTCCATGAATGCCCTCCTTAAAGCAGCAGTGTAAGATAGCAGTGAAAAACTGATCCTCTCTTTTTATTCTGTTTTAGATTTTTCCATATCTCCTGTCTGGTACAATACCCTTTTTTCCCCATTTAGAGTCTGCATTAGCACATTTTTATGTGCTAGAGTAAGAGTTGCTTGCAAAGCACCTCTTGTGGTCATAAGTGTTCTTTTCTGCATTGTCAAGTTTAAATTGAGTTGGCTGCATGATGGTATTGATAATGTCAGTGATAAGGCTTTTAGGGCTTGGCATAGTGTTTCAGACCTACACAAACCTAGGTCTGATCTGCAGTATTGCCCAATTTTTTCTTTCTCACTCCCATTTATGTAGTACGAGAGAAACTGTTAGATGCCATTGCTGATGTCAGTGAGTTTCAGCAAAGTTTAAGGTAGATTTTCATAACATTGAACTGTTACTTCTATGATGCAATCAACTTAATTAGTTCTGGCTCAGACTTTGAGACTTGCTTAGGATATAATGTAACTTTATGGAAAGCATTACTTTAAGTTGGCAGAGAGTTCATTACTACACTCCTCTGCAGCTGTGTATGGTGGTCTGCACTCAATGCAGGATGTGCTTTCTCATGGCATTCATCTCTTGTCTAGACTCCTTCTGTCTCACCATGTAGAATGGTAGTATTCTGTCAGAGCACCAAAACAGTAGTTTGGAGGAGGCCTGGGTTTGAGTCCCAAAGAGAACATTTGTTTTTCTTCTCACTACAATTATGTTGTAAGCATGCATCTCTCTACTGAAAACTTCAGTCTCACCATGTGGAATACAGTAACAGCACAACAGCAGATCACCAGGACAGTAGTTAGGAGGGGACATGGGTTTTCACTTGCCAGTGAGGAACACATTTTCTTTCTCACTACAATTTATGCAGAATGAGAGAAATTGTGAGATGTCATTGCTGATGTCAGTGACAGCATTTTAGCAATACTGAAGCAGACTTTCTGAACACTGAGCTGTTATTTCTATGCTGTGGTCAACTTAGCTACTTCTGGCTGAGTCTTTGAGGCTTGTTTAGGTTTGAATGCAACTTGGAGGGAAACATTACTTCAGCTTGGCATATAGTTCATTATTAAAGAGCCACCAATACCACGAGGAGAACTTTGAGAAACATAATATTTGGACACAAAGAAGCTTGTATTTCTCATTAGTTCTGTATTTCTCATCCTCATTATTTATTACTGAGATCATCATCACAAACACATTCAGCAGGTCAGGCCCTCTGCTCCCACAGTCCCAACCTCTGAATTCAGTATTGTGAACAGGTAACAGAACAGGGTAACCCTCCTGTCTGCTTGTGGGTCTGAATCACCTTTGGTCTCACAAGCAGACACAGGAGGTTACCTGTGTTACCTGTTTACAATACTGTATTCAAAGGTTGGCACTGGATCAGAAGGCCTGACTCTAATGATTGTGACAGATTGGTTGGCAGCGGTGCAGATACATTGGGTAACACAAGCTTTAATTGTTCAGTGTGTCAGCTTGATACTGTACAGCTCATTTGCAAAAAAAGGCAGTGATTTATTTTTTAAAGAGGAAGCAGTACTATATCATTTTGCTTACAGTCGAGTTCCTACCTGTTTTATTTAGTTTTTTGAAAGTGCAAGTTAGAGTAGCCATAGTTAGGGAAGAAGATGGCTTCCAACTACAGCTGGTACACTGCAGACTGCTTGAGGCAGTTGTGCCAGGACAGAGGAGTCCTGTACAAGGTGAGAGCCCCCAAGCAGAACCTTGTGGATACCCTGATGGCAGCAGATGCCCAGAGCATCAAGTCACAGACTGTGACTGTAAAAGACCAAACCTTGAGCATGGAGGGGCCAGCAGCCAGTGCAGTGTCCAGATCCAGTGAAGATGACAGCAGGGCCAGTGCCAGAGAAGGGCCACAACAGCAGGAGAAGGTCACCAGCATTCTGGAGTCTGAAGCAATCAGGCTGCAGATTCAGTTGCGCAGAATGAAGCTGGAGTTCCAGAGAGAGGAGAAACGAGAACAGTGAGCTGTAGAGGAGAAAAAGGAGTGAGAACAGTGTGAGGAGGGCCATGAGGAGTGTGAGCACCAGAGATGACATGACCTGGAGAAGCTACGACTCCAACCACCAGCACCAGAGCAGGTAAGTGGCTTGGGTTTAACTGGAACTACAGGACTGGGTTACAAATCGAATTCCAAATTAATAGCTGAATTTAAAGAGGGGGAGGATATGGATGCCTTTTTAAATTCCTTTGAAAAAGTTTGTATTCAGGTTAAAATTCCTAGAGGGTCCTGGAGCTTCCAGCTATCCTGCTACTTACCAGGAAAGCTCAGGATGCATTGGGTCAAATGGACAATGAGGACAGTAATGATTACAGCAAACTTAAAGCTGCACTGTTAAAAAAGTTTGATCTGACTGCTGAAGCACACACAGCTAAATTCTGCAAGCTCAGAAGAAGCCTTGATATGAGTTATGATGAGCTATCCATGAAACAACATTAGTTTTTAAAACATTGGTGGGAGGGAATTGAAGCAAACTCTGTAGACAAAATTGAAAATGCTATTTTATTGGAACAGTTTTTTTGGGCCTGCCCAGCAGAGCTGTAAACCTGGCTGGAGGACCGAGATCCCAAAACAGTGCAAGAGGCTGCTGAACTCTCGGACCACTATGCCAAGAGCAGACTTGCTCTGAGAGTGAATGGGGCAGGTATGGCAGCACAGAAAGGGAAAAGCATGCCTTCAGGGCAGCTAAAACCCTCACTGCCTCCACCAAAACCAGTTAGCCCCAGGTTTCAAAGAAAAGATTTATCTGAAAAAGGAAATGAATGTTGGGTCTGTAAAGCAACTGGGAATATTGCCAGACATTGTCCCAAAAAGGTGAGCAATACGCAACAGGGGGCTAGGAAAGAAGAAGGTTGTTTGTGTGTCCCTGGAAGCATGCTTGAGAACATGAGGGGACACATACACCCAGTCACAGTGAATGGTGTACAGACACAAGGGTTAAGGGACACAGGGGCATCCCTGACATTGGTTAAAGGGGATATGGTAGAACCTGGTCTGCTTATACCCAATAAATATGTCACTGTACAAGACTTTACTGATGAGGAGAAAACATTGCCCCTCGCTAGTGTTCTCCTAGACTGGGGTGAAACAGGGGGAACTGTGCAACAGGTGGCTGTAGCCAAAACATTAGCAGTTCATGTCATCCTTGGCAACAGTCTCAAACAGGGGATGGTGTGTGCAGTTTCCCATAGCCAAGTGGCAAGGGACAATTATAGTTCCCTGGACCCCACAAAAGCCAGTGTGGAAATCACTGGGAGGCCAATTCCTCAGCCTGTGTCTCCTGATATGGAGACTAATGAAAAAGTGGTAGATATTTCTCCAGTAGCAGTTAACCACACAGCTACGGAGGGTTACTCCAAAGAGGGAGGGGTGACCCATTGTCAGAGGGTTAGGAAGGACAGTGATCCTGAGTGCACTGATGCTAGTGATAGGCACCCTAGTTTAGATACTGAAGGGGACCTGTCCCATGCCTTGGGAATGTGTAAGGAGTTTGCCGCTGCTCAGAAAAGTTATCCTAGTCCAGAAAAGCTGACAGCTTGGGCAGACTCTGATGGAGCACAAGGAGGTGACAGTAAACATAAGGTTTATTGGGAAAATGGACTGCTGTATACTCAGGCTATGCAGACAGAGGGAGGGGTGATAGGCAGGCAGCTTGTCATTCCCCAGGTGTATCGTGAGCAGTTGCTCAAGATTGCACATGATATTCCCTTGTCTGGTCATCTGGGAATCGCATGCACTATGCAGCGGTAGACCCAGAACTTCCATTAGCCCAACTTCACCCAGCAGGTGAAGGAGTATTGCAGGTCTTGTCACCAGTGCCAAGGAATAAAGAAGGCAGGTAAGAAAACCCAAGCCACCCTAATTCCCTTGCTCATAGTGGAGGAGCCATTCCAGAGGGTGGGAATGGATATTGTGGGACATTTAAATACCCCCAGCTCCTCTGGGAAGAAGTTCATCCTGACTGTGGTGGATTATGCCACCCGATACCCTGAGGCAGTCACCCTATCCTCACTGAGGACAGACAAAGTGGCAGATGCCTTACTTGGAATTTTCTCCCGTTTTGGGTTTCCACAGGAGATTATCACCAATCCAGGGGGTTCCTTCATGTCAGACCTGATGAAATGTGGGAGAAGTGTGGGGTGGTGCAGAAGCACATGACATCTTATCACCCGCAAGCCAATGGGCTTGTGGAAAGATTTAACAGTACCCTGAAATCAATGCTCCAAGCGTTTGCTGAACAGCATGGGAGGGACTGGAAGAAATACCTTCCCCACCTGTTGTTTGCATACAGGGAGGTACCGCAAGAGTCGACAGGATTTTCCCCCTTCTAACTTTTATATGGACGCCGGGTAGGTAGGCCCCTAGACTTCATCCAGGAGGACTGGGAAGGCAAGCATGCCACCCAGGGAACTCACATAATGTATTATGTCCTTAGGTTTACGGAAAGGCTGAAGGAGCTTATGGGAACAGCCCACAGCAACCTGGCAGCTGCCCAACAGAAACAAAAAGTGTGGCACGACCGCAGAGCCAGAGCTTGCTCATACATGGTGGGTCAGGAAGTCATGGTCCTTATTCAGGTCCGGAAAGACAAGCTGCAGGCTGAGTGGGCAGGACCATACAAAGTGGTTAGAAAGGTAAATGACATGAACTATATCATAGAGTTACCTGACAGAAGACAGACAGAAAGAATGTACCATGTCAACATGATGAAGCCATATGCTAACAGGGCTGACATGATGTTTGCAGTATGTAGTCCTGGGGAAGGGACGGATGAAGGAGACCCCCTTGTGGACTTGCTGGAAGAAAGCAAGTGGGAGTCCTCTGTGGAGGCAGTTAAATTGTCTCCTCAGCTGGCCCTGGAAAAGATCCAGGAAGTAATGGAGGTTTTAGCAGACTTTGCCCCCGTTTAGTGCCAAGCCTGGACTAACCCCCTTAGTGACATACGATGTGGAGACAGGGACACAGACACCCATGTGGCAGACAGCATATCGGGTGTCAGAGGCTGTCCAAAAGGACATTAGGAGGGAGGTGGAGGAAATGCTGGATTTAGGGGTAATCCAGAGATCCCACAGCCTCTGATCCTCACCCTTAGTCCTTGTGCCCAAGCCAGATGGCTCTACTCATTTCTGTGTGGACTATCATGGACTGAATGCAGTCATGAAGTCAGATGCCCAACCGATGCCCCTGATGGATGAACTCCTGGACAAGTTGGAAGGGGCGACCTACCTTATGACTATTGACCTGACAAAGGGGTATTGGCAGGTAGACTTAACAGACAGAGCTAGGGAGAGGTCAGCCTTCATCATTCCAATAGGCTTATTTGAATTGAAAGTAATGCCTTTCCGAATGAAGAATGCCCCGGCCACTTTCCACAGGTTGGTGAACCAGGTGTTAAATGGTACTGAGAAGTACGCCATGGTGTACCTGGATGACATTGCCATCTTTAGTGCCAGCTGGGAGGAACACCTGTCCCACCTTGGGGAAGTGCTGGACAGGGTACAGAGGGCCGGGCTCACTGTCAAAGCTGAGAAGTGCCAGGAGGCCATGGCTGAAGTGGCATACCTCGGGCATGTTGTATGTTATAGCCCGGGGACAGCTCCATCCTAACCAAGTAAAAATAGAGGTGATCAAGGCATGGCCCAGACCAGAAACACAGAAGCAGGTCAGGAGTTTTCTCGGGACAGCAGGGTACTATAGGACATTTGTACCCAATAACAGTGCCCTGGCTGCTCCCCTATCTAACCTGGTAAAGAAAAGGATGCCTAAGAAATTACCTGGGAACCAGCCTGTGAAAAAGCCTTCACCAGACTGAAAGAGGCACTGTGCAGTCCTCCTGTATTGACGAGTCCTGACTATACAGTAGCAGACCCTATTATAGTTCAGACTGATGCCTCAGATGTGGGTATTGAGGCAGTACTGAGTCAGACATCCAACCAAGGGAAAGATCACCCTGTAGTGTACCTGAGTAAAAAGTTACTTCCTATGGAGCAGGCATACTCTACTGTGGAAAAAGAGTATCTTGCCATAGTATGAGCCCTTAAGAAGTTAGAGCCATACTTATATGGGCAGCATTTTGTGGTACAAACTGACCACAACCCCTTGATTTGGCTGACGCAAATGGGAAAAACGAATGGTAGACTGTTAAGATGGAGTCTTGCCTTGCAAGGGTATGACATGACAATCTTACATAGGGCTGGAGCGACCAATCAGAACAGCTATTGCCTTTCGCGTCTTTATGAGGAGTGAACTGATTTGGGAAGCTCATCCCAGGCAGGGGATAGAGCCCTCAAATTCAGTCTAGTTGGGGAGGATTGTGATGCTTGGCCAACTTGTTATGATTGTTCTATGATTTTGTAATATAAAAATGTAGTGTGCGATTGTCTCCATAAGACAGCTAGGCTATGAGTGCTTCTCCCCCCAACCCCAGGTTTCAGTTAAAATGATAGGATATATATTAAACAGGAGATCTAAGTAATGTAATTAACTTCCAGGAAAAATTGCATTTTATGACCTGTTGCTTCTTTAAAGTGGAAATGAAATGAGACTTTATGAGTCTGCCAGAGGATGAAAATCATAAACATTTATGACGTCTTAAAGGAAAAACATGTTATCCCACTATGGTCTTAAAAAGCTGTAAAACCCCTTTGATGTCCTTGGAAACAGGAAACCACAAAAGATTAAAGACAGTCATAATTTGGGAAATTAGTTTTTGCTGATGTCACCTTATTGGATATACCTCCTGATGGGACATCCTGTTTGTATGTTTTTTATATTCTAAAAGGAGGAGCTAGATGACACAGAAGAGGGGTGGAGACACAGGGCTGGATATTCAAACTGCGCCCAAAAAGTGCGCAATAGCAGGAGCAAGCACAAGTCCATTGCGCACATGCGCAATAGACGCAATATTCAAAAAAGAAGCAAGCCAAATTGAGCAAACAGGCAACGTCTGAATATCGCACAACTTGAGCCATAGAGCAACTAGGAAGGGGAAGCTGAGCAGATACGATGCGCTATAGAGCAACAAGGGCTGCCCAGCTGAGCAGCCCAGAGGCGCCATAGCTCAAGCAGGGAGCCCCCCAGCTGCAGAGCAATGGAACTGCACAACCAGAGAGGTAGGTAGGGGCCCACCAGCCATGCCACAGATGGGCACAGGAAACTCTGCAGAACTGACAATGCACCCCCACACCCCAAGCACAGCACAACTGGTGGAGGGATGGAATATCCACCGGCCTATGGGGACAAGCAAACAAAGCACAGCTTGGCCATGGTGCCCCATCACACCCACCGGCAAGCTGAGACTGCCACACAAGGAGGGCGGACCACCCCATGGCACAGCAGCCCCCCCTGTGTACAGCACACCCTGCACCATGACCCCAAGACACCCCCAATGAGCAGTGACCACCACTGCAGGAATCCCCATGCATACCACCCCCCACTGTCACACTGCAACCTCGTGTACCACAGAACCATACAAGCCAGACCCACCATAAGCACCCAGCAGTGGGTGGCAGCATACGGCAAAGCAACAACGGCAGACACAGTGCCAACATGCACAATCCCCCGAGGCACAGCTGAGAGAACAAACATGTGTCGCCACAAGAGGTACCCCACACGGGAAAGGGCGTGCCCCTGACACCACTGCCATTGATACAGCACCCTGCACAGTAGACAAGTGTCACAGCGCGACCCACCATGAGCCACAGCAGCCAGCACAGACACCCAATGTGGTGTGTGGAAGCATGCAGCACACTGTATGCAACACAGTGCAGGGGCCAACACGCACCCATACCCTCGGGGACACTAACACAGGGACGCAGTAGTGTGGCAACCAAGCCCCCAGTTTGGGCCCATGTAAACTGTGCACACACAGCCTGCAGTCCACAGACATGCAAGGTGTCAGCTGCACAGGCCAAGGACAGGTTGACAGGGGCACAATGGACACAGAGCAGGCACCATGGACCACTGCACACAGTAATGCAATGCACAGAGAACAACACACACCACAGATACCGACTGATAGCCATTCCCACACCAGAGACACTTCCCCACGCACACACACATACCCATGACTGAACCACCTCAGATGCCATGCACACCACTGCAACTGAGCACCTATAGCCAGCCACAAATCAGAGATCACCACAGTATTCATATCAAAATAACTATATTCAAAAAATACAACAACTACTATTTACATATATTTACAAACATGGGGTGGAGGGACAGGAACAAGGTGGGGGTGGGTAAGGGGCAGGGGTGAACAAATGGGAGAGGGAAGGCGGGGTGTGAGGGTCAGTCAAAGGGGGGAGATTCCTCCCAGCTGAAGTGAGGGAGACAACAGACTTCCCTCCCCTAATAAGATTCATGTTAAGTTTCATACTAACGCCGGACACTTCACATATTATCTCCAAAACCTATAAAGCATTAAATGAATCCCTAGGAGTAAATACTCTGGAGACACTGGCAAAGTGAAATCGAGAGATAGAACAGGAGATTACATCACGACAATGGGAGAGAAGTTGTCTCTTGATCTCCAAGCTCACGTTTTCACAGAATTGGCGGCTTTTCGCATGGCAGCTGCTGATGAGATATTTTCGTACGCCCACAATAACCAGTCACTACTCAGTCTCAGGGAGGGCAGAGTGTTGGCGCCTGTGTGGAGAACCACAAGCACACCACACCCATGTTTTTTGGTCATGCCTCATTTTACAGCCCTTTCTGGCCTCTTTTCAGGCAGAACTGTCTGAATTACTGGGTAGCACAATTATACTATCACCAGAATTATTTATTTTGCACATTTTCCCCCAGGATTTAAGGGGCAGCCACCTGCAATATATACTGGGCGTAACACTTCTGGCCGAAAAAAAGGCTATAACTAGACATTGGTTCACACCCAAGGTGCCAACAATAGATGAGTGGAGGGAAATAGTAACACAAATATATAAATCAGAGAAGATCTCCTTCTTCTTGAATAACTCCACAGCCCTGGGCATATCAAAATGGACGAAGTGGATAATATACATAATGACAAAGGATCCCAGGTTTGTCCCCTAGGGACCCTCCTCCCAACTGAGAGGTCTGGAAGGCTTGAAAAGTAGGAAGCAATGGGGAAAACTGTAACGAACTGAGGGCTTGGGAGCTGAGACGAGAGAGCTCTGGAAACATAGGCCTCTGGGACGGGTTTACTGGCTTCTATGTGTCCGAACCTGATAGGAGAGTGGAAATAATCTGCTAGTCATCAATGATGGATATAGATAAATCAAATTTATCAGAACTGTGCTTCCTTTTTATCTCTTTACTTTCCTAATTTTCATTAATTTAATACAGATTGTATAAGGAAGTGATCTACATTTATTGACCAAGGCATGTATAAAACTGTAAAATGTATTAAACTGTAAAATGTGACTGCTTCCCCCCCCTTTCCCCTCCTTGGAATATATAAAAAACAATAAAGATATATTAACAAAAAAAAAGGGGGGGAGATTGTTCTTGGTCACTGGCGTCCAGCCTGCTCCTCTGCTGCCTGGGGCCATTCCCGGGGTCGCCTCCTCCTCCTCCTCACCCAATGCCGATGGAGATCCTGTAGGATGACAAGGGATTCTGCCACCACACGCACCAGATCCTGGATGCACCGCTCGATCCTCAGAAGTGTCCGCACACCTAGGACAAGGGATCAGAGTCAATGGGTGTGACTGTCCATCCCCCTGCAGCCCACCCATTATGCATGGCATACAGCCATGTGCCACACTCCTGTGATGGTGTGCACCCACCCACAGTGACCGTGTGCACAAGACATGCCCAACCAGGCAGCAACAACCATGTGTACCACTGCACACACACACACCGCCCATGTCCAGCATGGCACAACCAAGGCCGTACAGTAGCGTTGCTGTCACGGTGGGCAGAGCAGTGCCACAGCCATGTGCCCAGTGCACATGGACCACCATTGACGCACTCTCAGACATGCAGTGCCACTGGACAGTGCTGACTGTCACATGTCGTGTGCATGGCAGTGGTGTCCATGGATGGTGGCCATGCCCTGCACCCCACCCTGTCACACAGCATGCAATAGCAATCATGGTGTCATGGCACTCACCCTCATAGGGTTGTCACTGGCATTGGGGTTGGTACCCGACACACTCCCGTGCAGTGTCCACCACCCTCTGCTGCTGTTCCATGACCCTCCTCCGCTCTGCCATGCCTGTGGGAGACAAAAGGAGAGAAACACATCAGTACAAACCCAAAGCATATTCCCCCTGCCACAATGTGTGTGCCCACCCACCCAGCCAGACCCATCCATCCCATACCCTGTAAACACTGCCACAGCCAACCCTAGACAATCCCTCCCCGATGTGCTGGACACATAAGACAGTGTTACCCATATGGACCATACAGGTGTGTACACGTATCACCCACCTGGATGAGGCACCACGCCCCTCCAGGCACACAACCACAGATGTGCCAGTCGCTCTGGCTCCCTCTGTCTTAGGTCCCTATACCGGTGCCTGCACTGCTCAGCCATCCTCCTGCGGCCAGTGGCTGCCTCCAGGTCATTGGCCACCTCTTGCCAGACCTGGGTCCTGGCCCTGTTCAGTGGCACCTCAGCAAACAGTGGGCCATAGTGTGGCTCCACAATGGCCACAAGGTTGGCCAGCTCAAGGGCACTCCACTGAGGGGCTCTCCTGCATGCCATCTCTAGTGCTATAGTAGGCAATATGGCACTCCGCAGCACGGCAACCCCACGTGGAAGTGCTGCGCAATACATCGCCGCCATTCCCTATCGCGCTGTCACCGAACAGAGCGATAGAGCTGCAGACATGCCAGATGTATCGCGCCAAGGGGGCAAAGGTCGGGCACAGGGTCATGGGTCTCTGGCGCAAGGCCATGCACAGCGCCATCGGACGTCTATGCGTCTAGCGTGATTGGTCACCTGTGTGCCATCGCCACAGCGAACTATTGCACAGTTGTGCCACAGCACCATGTAGTGACCCTCGCCATAGCGCCACTGGCACAATGATGGCCGTGCCCTGAATTTCCTACCGTGCACAGCACGTCATCAGCGTGGCAGATGCCTGCGTAAGCTACCTGGGCATGCGCAGTACTGTGTACTACGCAGGCACAGAACTGCGCCATTGGCTCAGCATGTTCGACACAATTGCGCAAAGCGCAACAGCGCGGTATTCAGACGTCATATGCAAATCATCCGATCAGCCATTCAATGGCGCAGCAGCATGAGTTGCATCTCATTAAAGTTGCTCCACACCTAATTTGCATGGATTGCACTATTAAAATGCGACACTGTTCTGCAGTGGCCATATTCAGTTACTGCAGTTGATGGGTGAGTTGCATGCTGTGTGGTGTTCTGGACTGTGGTCTCAGGGACTTGCTTTGTACTGCACAGTCACAGGTAACCACTGTCACTCATACAGGCTGAAAAATGACCGAGTGTGGACTGGGTGAGGAGGACGATGGTGGGCGGAAGAGGAGGCACAATTTCACTAAGGCCGAAATGGAGGCACTCTTCGAGGCCTACCTGGATCAGGAGCCATTGCTCAGTGGATGGCGGGGCACCCCTCAGGCCTGTGCTGCTGCATGGGAGGGGGTGGCACATGCAGTCAACCTGCACGGCAGCCACCAGCGCTCTGTGCAGGAGTGTAAGAAGAAGATGGGTACCGACAGGAGGAGGGTGAAGGAGAAGGTGGCTGCCATCAGGGCGGCACGTGCTGCAACAGGCGGGGGGGCCAGCCAGAGGTGGTGCAGCTGACTCTGGCAGAGGACAGGCTCACTGCAAGCATGCTGCACAGTGCCATTGAGAGCGTTCCAGGAGGTGGCTTCCAGACAGGTGGTAGCCCATCACTGCATGGTACATCATGGTCTGTGGGGGGGAAGGTAGATCACATGCACTAACATGTCCTTACTTTCTTTTACAGATCCTGCGTGTCTGCAGGGGTCAGCAGTGGAGGGCCTGTCCACTGCGGACAGCCATCTGGAGTTGGAGGAGGGACCATCCACCTCTGCAGGTAGCCAGCGTGCATTGCAACAGTGGGTCCGCCTGGCTGTCAACACTGATGTCATTGAGACAGGTGTGGGAGAGGCCCTTCCTGTGTCTCAGCAGTCTGGCGTTCAAGCATTCCAGCACACTGTGGCTGTGGCTGTGGCACAGACCTGCACCATTGATGATGCAATAACCATTATGGGCAGCGACATGTGTGTGTCACAGAATGGATACACAGCAGGCCAGCACATGCCCATGGACCTGGCTTGTTCCAACGTGTGTGCCAGCATGTCAGCACAGTCCCAGGCTGTGCCTGTCAGCACCAGTGGGGAAGCACCAGTGGCTGGTCAGGTCAGTGGCACTGTTGTGGCCACAGCGGCAGAGCAGCTAATTCCTTGGGCACAGCAGGCAGAGGGGCAGCAGCAGCAGTCACCCACCAGGACTGGGGGTACAGGGTTCAGTGGTGGCATCTGTGCACCGCCTGTGGACTTGCCCATACCTGGTGCTGAACAGCAGGCCCTTCCATACCCTGAGGGACAGGTTGCCGAGGTGGCAGACGACCTCTTTGACGAGCACACCCGCCTGCTGCAGGCATCAGTACAGCAGCAGATGCAGCTTGCAACGTCTTCGGAGGCACTGTGTGTGACTCTGGAGTGGGTCAAGGAGCGACACAGCAGGGACACTGATAGGATCCTGTCACGGATTGACCATTTGCGGGAGGATGTGACCGCTGCCATTGACAGGCTAACACAGGCGTTGGTCGCTGTCGTGCCCACAATGGGCACACAGTCAGGTGCCCATGTGTCGCTCACACTGCGCAGTTCACTATCCACTCCCCATTCCCGGCGTCATGCAACACCCACCCTGTCAACGCCAGGTTCAGCTGTGGGCATCCCGAGCACTCCTGGTGCAGGTTTGTTCAGTGTGCTGCAGACACCTGTGCGGACACGGTCGTGTTCACGCAGTGGAACCCCTGGTGGACCATCGGTGCCACCCCATGAGGCCCATGCTCAGTCTGCAAGTGCTGCTGGGTCTCGGCGGAGCCGCCCATGCATCCGAGGTGGATGTGGCACTGTGCCACAAGACTGACCTGTCTCCCAGTGCGGGCACTGTCTGTTGTTGCCCTGTGTGCATTGTGTGTTTTGGTGGGCAGTGCACCGGTGGGTGCCCAGCCCTACATGCAGACACACGGTCCACCTGCACACCCTCCCGACTGCTGTCCACAGATGCGTGTGCATGATGATGCCTGTATTGTGCTGTACACCAAAGTGCGATGGTTCCCAGCATCTGACACACGCACATAGACAGTCAGTGGACATGGTGGCCTGTGGACATGTGTGTTGCTAGTGTCTGTGTTCTGGCTCTGTTTTGCACCTGACCCCTGTGCACTGTGTGCCTATTGTGTGTGCGGGTGTGTGTCCGTCCATGTGGCGTGTTACTGTTCACCACTCCCTGGTTGTATGTGTGTGCTTCTGTGCCCTGCCACTTCCCTTGCCGTCATGCACCTCTGGTGTGTTTCCATGTGTGTACGTGGGTTGTGCCCTAGCCACTGGTGGTTGCACATGGCCCCATGACTAACCTGTGTTGGCTGAAGTGCTCCTCTGTGATGGTGTCCCAGTGCAGCTGGGCCAGCCGGCTCAGTCAGGGGTCCCGTCATCCAAGGGGGGGCTGCCCATCCCCATCGTCACTGGCATCACCGTTGTCCCCATCGCTGTCCCCCTCTTTGACCTGTACAGCTATCCTACAGTCTTTGGCCATGTTGTGCAGGATACAACAGGCCAGGAATATAGCACAGGCCTTTGAGGGTCTATACTGTAGGGCACTGCCAGAGGTGTCCAGTCAATGGAAACACGCCTTCAGCATCCCAAACACCCGCTCAATGATGTTGCATGTGGTGGCATGTGCCTCATTGAAGCATTGCTGCGATGGGGTCATGGGCCACCGGTAGGGTGTGAGCAGCCAGGGACGGAGTGGGTATCCACTGTCACCTGTGTGGAGATAGTGGAGGTTAGTGTCTTGTTCAGGCTCAGACTGCCACTAAGCCTGTGTGGCTTACCCCCCCTTGCCCACGATTTGTCAGTTCTACATGCATACTCACCCACTAGATGTCCTGTGGGGATGTCCCCACTCTCGAATCGATGGCACATTGCCGACTGGTATCATATGAAGGAATCATGTGCTCCCCCAGGGTGCATGGCACAGACATTGATGATGCGCCCACTGGCATCACACACCACCTGGCAGTTGACACTGGCATATCCCTTCCGATTCATATAGGTGGCCCATCGGAACCTGGGTGGCGAATGGCCACATGGGTGCAGTCTATCTTCTTACGCCAGAGCATCGTGCTACCCTGTGGAGCTCCTGTATGTTTGCTGTGTGTCTGGCCATGTGTTGGGAAATGGATGTACCAGAGCATGTGGCAGAAAGGCGCTGAGGAATTGGGTAAGGATGCGAGCGTGACCGACTGTGTTATGCCTGTGGTGTCCCTGTTGGTCTCTGGAAGGTACCCGTGGTGAGCAAGCACATGCAGGCTGTTACCTTTGTCTCCACTGACAGAGCATGACTCGCATGTGGGTGCCTGCATCACATCACTGCACAGCTCACAGAGCCGCCTCAGTATTTTCCTGTTCAGGCGTACCGGCCCACAATCTCGACATCTCGAGAGTACAGCTCAAAGCTGGAAAGGGCCTGCACTGCCTGTTGGGGGTACCCACCTGACGGGTTCTTCCACGGCCACGCCCCCTGCAGCATGCCTTCTCACCCCCTCATTACAGCTTCCATGTGGAAGGTGGCACTGTCCATGTCCCTGGATTGTGTCTCCCCCCCAGATGTTGCTGCTTTGTTCCCCCTGCTGTCCTGACTGCTACCTCCACTGCACCATGTACACCTACTGGCCTCTGCTCTCTGTGGCCTCACATACCTTTCCTTGCCCCTATTCTGTCATCTTGTTTCCCTGGCCTGCCCTCTTTCTCCCTCTTGCTCTGTCTCTCTCCCCCTGCCTCATGTGGCTTCCCTGTAGCGTTCTTGCACCTCTTCCTTGCTCCTTTTTATTTTGGCTCATTTCCGCTATGGCGCAACTTCCACCTGCTCCACTGTTGCGCATTGCGCAAGTCTTTGAACATCACACTGCGCACTTTATGCATGGTTCCACCCCCTTCGGTTGTGCATGCCTTTATTATCATTGCGCTGTTGCTCAGTATGTTTTCAGTGGCGCAACTGCCTCCTGCTGAATATCGCTGAATGGCGCATTTTCTGACTTGTGCTGGTGCAACCCTATTGCGCATTGCGCAACCCTTTTGAATATCCAGCCCACAGAGTTTAACTGTATTCTGTGTTTCAACTTAGAAACTTTTCTTTTTGGACTTTGTAGAAACAAGGTCTCAGATCTAACTAAAGGCACTGGTAGAGGTATACATTAGATAGAAGAAGTCTAACTGTACGTTGATAGGAGTTTGTCTGGAGTTTTCTTTGCTTTTCTTTTAAGTGATTGTATGTTTTGTGATATAGTGTTCTGTGTTTACATTTTACATATTTTTATCCATTTTTAAGTAAACCTCTTATTTCAAAGAGACTGCCTGGTGTGTCTTCCAAGTTCTTTTTTTTTTGCATGTGATGCATGGAGGGTTAAGATTGACAAAATTGTTCATAAGCTTAATGGTGTAACCTAACTGGGAAAAGGTAAGAATATACCTAAGGTCTTTTATAGGTTTTAAGGGTTTATTTTGGATACCCGGTTAGGTGCTCTTAGGCGAAAGATATCTGGCATCCCCCCGAAGAGCAGATTATCTGAGCCTGTACATTTGGGTACGCTAGCATAAGGTTCACAGTTTGAATCCCTCCAGAACTTGAGACTAAAGGTGATTCAGACCCAGAAGCAGACATGAGGGTTACCCTGTTCTGTTACCTGTTCACAATACTGCACTCTGAGGTTGGCACTGTGGGAGCAGAGGGCCTGCCCTGCTGAGCGGTTTGTGACAGTCATATGCATGAAAACAGGATAGCTGTTCCTTGAGGGTTCATCAGCTCCCTATTACTTCTTCCCAACCTGATGTCATAATACTCTGCTTGTGACATCACAGTTATTCCTATAGCGACAGACTGTGATGTCACAAAAGAGCATTATAATTTCAAGTAGGGAATAAGCTACAGAGGCAGATGAACTCTAAAAGATAAACATCTTGCTTTTGTGGTCATTTCTTTAGCAATAAATAATGGAGAGGAGAAATATACATAAGATATATGAAATGCAAGTTGGACTGTGTCTAAATATTATGTTTTACAGAGTTTTACCAAAGACGTCAGCTGCTGTTTAATTTCCACTGCAGCTGCGTATGGGGGGGAGGCTGCATTTAATGCAGGATATGCTTCCTATAGCATGCATCACTTGTCTCGAAATCATCTGACTCATCCTGTGGAATGATAGCAGCGTGGCAGAGCCCCAGAAAAGTAATTGGGAGGGGGCCCTGGTTTAAATTCCCAGTAGGAACATTTGTTTTCTTTCTGACTAAAAATTATGTTGTTAGCATGCATCTCTCTCTAGAAACCTTCTTTCTCACCTTGTGGAATGATAGCACAGTAGCAGAGCACCAGGACAGTAGTTGGGAGGGAGCCTGGGTTCAGTTCACAGTAGGGAACATTTTTGTTCTATGATTTATGTTGGTAGTCTCTCTCTCTCTCTCTCTCTCTTTCTCTCTCATTTCTCTTCTCTCTCTCTCTCATGTCTTACAGTGTGAATTGCTAGCTCTTTGGCACAGCACCAGGACAGTGGTTAGGAGGGGGACTGGAATTAAATTTCCTGTGGTAAACATTTTTTCTTTCTCACTACAATTTATGTTGTTAGCATGCATCTGTCCCTAGAAACCTTCTTTTTCATCATGTAGAATGACAGCACTGTGACACAGCACCAGGACAATAGTTAGAAGGGGTCATGGGTTCCCCTCCCAGTGGGGAACATTTTTTTTTCTCAATGCAATTTCTGTTGTTAGCATGCATCTCTTTCTAGCACCCTTCCATCTCACCATGAGGAAAGATAGTACAGTGGCAGAGCATCAGGACAGTAGTTGGCAGGGAGCCCGGGTTTGAATACCAGTAGTGAATACTTTTTCTTTCTCACTACAATTTATGTTGTTAGCAGGCATCTCTTTCTCTAGAAACCTTCTTCCTCACCATGGGAATGTTTGCTCAGTGGGTGAGCACCAGGAAAGAAGTTGGGAGTGGTCTGATTTTGAGCCCCAGTTATGAACATTTGTTCATTCTCACTATAATTTATTCTATTTATTCACAAAAAATACCACCAACAGCTTAAAATCTGGTTCAGTTTCAGTTGGTTACTGTCTGTATACTCCCCAGTTGCCCCTGAAAAAGGAACCTCTAGTCACAGTGGGCCTACCGGGTCAACAACATTAAATAAATAAAAATAAACAAACAATTTATGTTGTTAGTATGCATCTCTCTTTAGAAACCTTCTGTCTTGCTATGTGGAATCATAGCACAGTGGCATAACACGAGGGCAGTAGTTGGGAGGAGGGCTGGTTTGATTCCCAGTTGTGAACATATCCAGAAGCAAATGGTTTGATACCTTAAAGAAGAACTTGGTTGGTCCAAAAGCTTAGACATTGTTTTCTTTTTGTGACATCTATATTGGTCCAATAAAAGGTATCAAACCATTTGCTTTTGGATCTGTTCTTACAAGGACCAATTTGGCAAGTAATCTATTCCAGTTGTGAACATGTGTTCTTTCCCACTACAGTTTCTGTTGATGACATGCATCTCTCTCTAGAAACATTCATTATCACTGTGTGGAATTATAGCATTGGCAGAGCACGAAGTCAGTAGTTGGGAGGGGGTTTAAGTTTAATTTTCAGTTGTGAACATTTTTTTCCTTTTCCACAACAGCTTCTGTTGTTAGCAGTCATCTGTCTCCAGAAGCCTTCTATTTCCCCGTGTGGAATGATAGCATGGTGGCAGAGCACCAGGAAAGTACTTAGGAAGTGGTGTGGGTCCGATTTCCAGTTGTAAACATGTTTTTCTTTCTCACATCAATTTATGTTGTTAGCATTAGCTATCTCTACAAACATAGAAACATAGAGAATGATGGCAGAAAAAGACCAGAGGTCTACCCAGTCTGCCCAAGTTCCCAATAATCCTTTGAACCTACTGTTCATCCAGGGTACTAACCCTCCCTCTCCTCTCTCTGTGTTCCTTTTGGTCCTGTCGCCCCCGGTAACTACTATTGCCTTCATTATGTCCTAGGCCTGTTTGAATCCCCTGACCATTTTCACACCCACAGCTTCAGCCAACAGACTGTTCCAAGGTTCCACCACCCTTTCCATAAAGCAATACTTCCTCACTTCTCTCCTGAATCTACCTCCTGTTAATTTCCATTCATGTCCATGTGACCACAAATTGGTATTCAGGTTAAATAGTTCCTCATAGTTCACTTTGTTAACCCTTTAAGGAACTTGAAGGTTTCTATCATATCTCCCCTCTCCCTTCTGGTCTCTAGTGAGTACATATTTAGTGCCTTCAGGCGTTCAACATAGAATCTTCCTTGCTGGCCCTGAATTATTTCTGTTACTCTACACTGCACTGTCTCCAACTTATCCTTATCCTTTCTGAGGTGAGGACTCCAGAACTGGCCATGGAACTCTGGGTTAGACCGTACCAGGGATCTGTAGAGGGGAAGTTTTACCTCTTTTCTTCAGCTATTAATTCCCCTCCCAATACATCCCAGCATCTGGTTAGCCTTGCTATAGGCCATGTTGTACTTACACAATTGCTTAAGTGAGTTGCTTATGATAACTCCCAGATCCCATTCCTCAGCTTTAGTGCTAAATCTCTCTCTCCTCCTGTCTAGCACTCTGTCTTAGGGTTTTCTCCCTAGATGAATTACCTTTCATTTTCTAGCATTGAATTTTAACTGCCAAACCTTTGACCACCACTCTAGCTTTTGTAGGTCTTTCTGCATTTCCCTGATTCCCTCATCACTATCCATCCTCCCACATAGTTTTGTGTCATCTGCGAAGAGACACAACCTGCCCTGGATTCCTTCTCCAATGTCACTAATGAACATGTTGAAGAGAACCTTCTGTCACTAAAATGATAGCATAGTGGCAGAGCACCAGAACAGTGGTTGGAAGGGGGCCTAGGTTTGATTCCCAACTGTGAATTTTTTTTCTGTGTTACGACAATTTACTCTATGGTGTTGGCATTCTCTATCTCTAGAAACCTTTGCCTTGCCATGTGGAATGGTAATGCACTGTGGTAGAGAACCAAGACAATAGTTGGAAGGTGGCCTGGGTTTGATTCCCAGTTGTGCAGCTGTGAACATTTTTTCTTTCTTACTAAAATGTATGTTGTTAGCATTCATCTGTCACTAGATACCATCTGTCATTTATGTGGAACACTATAACAGTGGCAGAGTACCATGACAATATTTAGAATGGGGCCTGGGTTCAATTCCCAGCTGTGAAAATGTTTCTTTCTTGTTACAATTTATGCTGTTTGCATGTACCTATCTCTAAAAATGTTCTGTTTCACCATGTGGTACAATAGCACACTGCCATAGCATCAGGACAGTAGTTGGGAGGGGGCCCACATTTGATTCCCAGTTCTGAACATTTTCTTACTACAATTTAGGTTTTTTGCATGAATCTCTCTCTTCTTGTCTCTAGAAACCATCTGTCTTACCAGTTGGAATGACTGGAATGATAGCACTGTGGCAGAGCACCAGGAAAGTAGTTGGGAGGGGGCCTGGATTTGATTTTAAGTTGTGAACATTTTTAATTTCTTGCTACAATTTATGTTGTCTGTATGCACTTATTGCATATGAGAAATTGTTAGATGTCATTGCTGACATCAGTGATAAGGCTTTTTGTGCTTGGAGTAGGTTTTCAGATCATGGAACTATTAGTGACCCTGGAATGAAGAACATGGACAACATAACTGGTCCCACTTTATCGAGATTAATCAGTTACAAGTAGGTTAATGAGGACTTATCCATCCTAGCTCATGAGACTGTTTTTTTTTTTTGATTTTTTTTTTTTTTACAAAAGATGTTGTTCACTCCAGAGGCCCTAGTACAGTAACTGATCAGGTTAAAATTTCATAGTTAGTACATTGTGTGGGGTATGCTTGTTTATTCTGTGAAGTGTACATGTGTGCATGTGTACATGTATGGGTTTATATTGTACAGCATCTGCATGGACATTGTTTAGCATGCATACTGTGTGTATCTTTTAATGTACAAAAATGACATATCCATACCCTGGCAGACACCACTCAGTATTGTTGGTACTGTGATGCTGAATTGCTTATAGTATATAAGGAGGAATAATAAGAGAAAGGAACATCCAAATATTGGTCTTTACAATATAAAGGCGTTTTTATTTTAGGGCCTGTTTACATATGAACATATGAAATTGCCGGCAGAAAACAGCCCACAGGTCTAGCATGTCTGCCTGATTGTGCAGCTTTTAGTTTCATATTACTACAGCTGCCCCAGCCCCACCCACACCCCTCCCTTCCTCCCCTTTCATTGTCTTTCTCCCCTTTGTGTTCTTGTCTGTACTAATCCTGCCCTTGACTTGATCCCAACCCTGCTTAAAGCTATCCACTGTCCTTAGTTCAATTAACTCTTCTGGCAGTGAGTTCCATCTTGCCACCACTCCCTCTGGAAAATAGTGCCTCCTCATCTTCCTCCTGAACCTTCCCACTTCCAGCTTCAGACTGTGCCCCCTAGTGACCCTTTCCCCCTTTAAGTGAAACAATCCTCCCACTTTGACTTTGTTTATGTTTTTCAAGTACTTAAAGGTCTTGATCATGTCCCCTCTTTCCTTCTGTATTACAACGAATATATGTTGAGCTCCCTAAATTTTTCCTCATAGGGCAACTCCCCCAATCCCATGATCATTTTTCATAGCCCTGTGCTGCACCCCCTCCAGTAATCTCACATCCTTTTTGAGGTATGGGCACCAGTACTGCACACAGTACTCCAAGTGTGGCCTCAACAGTGATCTATACAAGGGCAGGATGACCTCCACCTTTCTAGAGGTGATCCCTCTGGCAATGCACTGCAGCATCCTATTTGCCCTTGCTGCTGCCCTCCTACACTGTGCTGATACCTTCATGTCCCCTGTGACTATTACCCAAGGTCCCATTCCTCCTCTGAAGCTGTTACCTGCGCTCCCCCCAGCCAGTAGCTGGTCCTGGGATTTCTTGCTCCAAGGTGCATGACCTTGCACTTCTTAGCATTAAACTTCAATTGCCACTCCCTAGACCAGTGTTTGAGTTTAGCTAGATCCTCCCTGAGTTCATGTACCTCCTGCCTTATATGAATAGTGCATGCTGTCTAAGTGACAGCTGTAAATCAATGCCATACTAATACAAGTTGCTTGGCATAGCCACAACCCCCCCAACTACCATTCAAGCACCAATCTATCTGGCTGTGCTCTGAGGCTAGGAATGCCCAGGGTATTCCCACACCTAGGGGTAGTGTAGATGTTTCAGCTCCCCAAGAGCCCCTTACAAAGAATCACTTAAAATGGTTCACCCTTCTTCTTTACTCTGGAGCTACTGAGATGGGGGGCACTTTGGGTTGATCTGACACAAGAATGACCAGTCACTTCAGGGTGTTCCCTGCTGTTTCAGCAACCTCATGTCAAATTTATAATTTTTGGCCTAGTACATGATGGTCATCCAAACAGTTAAAATCTACAAAACAAAACATGGGTCACCATGTGATCCCCCTTCACAAGAGTGGGAGCAAGGCAGAGGAAGGAAACCAGACCTATTAGTTTGACCTCAGTGGTAGGGAAAATGATGGAATCACTTCTGAAAGAAAGAACTGTCAAGTATCTAGAGGGCAGCGGGGCACAGGACCCAAGGCAGCATGGACTCACAGTGGGAAGGTCATGTCAGATGAATCTAATAGATTTATTTGATTGGGTAATCAAAGTAGTAGACCGGGGAGCTGTAGATGTGGCCTACTTAGACTTTAGCAAGACATTTGATACAGTACCACACTATAAAATTAATAAACAAGTTAGCCAATCTGGGAGTGGGTCCCTGGGTGGTAGCCTGGGTAATAAACTGGCCTGACAACAGGACGCAGAGGGTAATAGTAAATGGAGCACACTCTGGAAAAAGGGGAGTTACTAGTGGGGCACCACAGGGTTCAGTAGTGGGACCAGAACTCTTTATTATCTTTATAGGTGACATTGCAGAAGGGCTGGAAGGAAATGTATGCCACTTTGTAGACGACACAAAGATCTGCAACAGGGTTGATACACAAGGAGGGGTGGAAAGGATGAGAAGGGACTTGGCAAGGTTGGAGCAATGGTCAAGAGCATGGCAGCTTAGTTTCAATGCAAAGAAGTGCAAAGTAATGCACCTAGGAAATAAAAACCATGGGAAAAGAGTACATAATGGGAGGAAGGTACTACCAACAACAAAAATGGAAAGGGACCTGGGGCTACTCATATCAGATGACCTTAAGGTAGGCAAGCAATGTGAGAAGGCAATAAGGAGGGCTGGGGGGATTCTGGGATGCATAGGAAGAGGCATCACCAGTAGAAAGCAGAAAGTTGTTATCCCTCTGTACAGACAGTTGGTGAGACCCCATCTGGAGTACTGTGTATAATTCTGGAGACCCTGTCTCCTAGACAGGATGGAGGCAGTCGAGAGGAGGACAACCAAAATGGTGCAGGGTCTGCACCAGAAGCAAGATGAAGAGAGACTAATAGAGCTTAATATGTATACCCTTGAGGAAAGGAGGGAATGGGGGGACATGATAGAAACTTTCAAGTACCTCAAGGGAATCAACAAAGTCCAAGAGGGTAGCATATTTCAGAAAATGATATGCTCAAGAACAAGGGGACACAATCTGAAGATAGAGTTGGGTGGCTCTGGGGCAAAATGAGGAAGTATTTTTTCACAGAGAGGGTGGTGGATGCAAGGAACAGCCTTCCTGAGGAGGTTGTGGGGTCAAAAACAGTGGGGGAATTCAAGAATGCATGGGATCAACATAAGGCAATTATAGTGGGGAGTAGGAAGGGGGTAAGGAGGAAGTAGGCTGCTGGTTAACTAGGATCTGCAGCTTATCTAATCGGTAGGGAAATGGGCAGACTAGATGGGCCAAGTGGTCCTTATCTGCCATCAAAGTCTATGTTTCTATTTTTCTAATTCATCTTTATGGAAAAAAAAATCTGTAATTGGTCAGATTGTTGTATGTAATGACTTGGTGGGGGAGACAGTGGAAGTAGTGAGAAGGAGGTTTGAGGAGCTGTGAGGGTTATGTGAGGAAGTGGGGGATTCGGTGGCCTTTTCAGAGATGCTCCCAGTTCCCTGCATGAGTACAGGAAGGAAAAGGAGGATTGGGGAGTTCAACAAAGGGCTGCGGGAATGGTGTCAGTATAAGGGGTATGGGGTAGTGGGAGACTGGGGCAATACCTGAGACATAGAAACATAGACTTTGACAACAGATAAGGACCGCTTGGCCCACCTAGTCTGCCCATTTCCCTACCTACAGGATAAGCCGAAGATCCTAGTTAACCAACAGCCTATTTCTTCCTACCCCCCCCACAAGAATTGCCTTATGTCTGTTCTATGTATTCTTGAATTCTCCCACAGTTCTAGGCCCCACAACCTCCTCAGGAAGGCTATTCCATGCATCCACTACCCAAGGGACGCTATGAGTGGGATGCCCCAGGTTTTAGTACTGGGACTGGTGCTGTTCGGGATATTCATAGCCGATATCTCAAACGGGATCCAGAGTAGGATCAGTCTGTTCGCAGATGATACTAAGATTGATGTATTGGTAGATGACATAAAGGTGAGGAGGGGGCTGCAGGAAGACCTGACCAGACTACAGGAATGGTCGGAGACATGGCAGTTGGGGATCAGTGCCAAGAAGTACAAGGTACTGCACTTCAGAGCAAGGAACCAGGGGACAAACTGTCAGGTGGGAGGGGTACAGTTGGAAAGCACAGAGGAGGAAAATGATCTAGGGGTTCTAATAACTGGGAGTATGAACCACTCAGCTTAGTGCAGGAAGGGAGCTGCAAAGGCAAACAAGATGCTGGGGTGCATTGCAAGGGGAATCTCCTCCAGGCACAGGGAAGTGATCCTACCCCTGTACAAGTCACTGGTCAGGCTGCACCTGCGTGCAGTACTGGTGTCAATTCCTGAAGAGGGACATCAGATTGCTGATGGTGGTGCAGTGTAGGGCAACGAAGAGGACCCAGGGACTTGGGGGTAAATCCTATGATGAGAGGTTGGGAGAGCTGCAAATGTATATCCCTGGAAGAGAGGAGGGATAGGAGGGATATGATCGAAACCTTTAAGTACCTAAAAGGTATTAACAGGATTAATACAGAAGGGATTCTTCAGATCAGAAGGGGGAGGGACACGAGAAGGAATTGGTTGAGATTGGGGGGGATTCAGGAGGGAAATCATTATTTATTTATTTGATTTAGTTTTTGTTGACTGGGTGACTGCACTATAAAAATTCTGCCTATTTTCAGGTATGACCTGCAGGAGGGGGACACAGATGAATGCCAACTGACCTTGAACCAGATTAAACTGTTGGTGGTATTTTTAGTGAATGGAGGGAAATTTGGCCAGGACACCGGGGAAATTCCCCTGCTCTGTGAGGGAGGGGTTTCTTCTGCCTCCATGATGGAGGATTCAGTAAGGAACAGAACTGACTGCAGTGCAGACCTCCTCATGACTTTTCCACCAGTGATAGAAGACGACACTGTGACAAAGTTAAAGCTTTGGATGGAGAATTTTGTAACCGAGAAGCGCAGCTAACGTTACCGACCTTGAGGGAGCTTTCGGATTCCATTTCTGGACCTTTGCGATGTCTAGAGGACCAACAGGACGCCACGCTCACAACGCCTATGTTTCAGGCGGAACGGAGCTCCTTGGAAACAGAGTGTGCAACGCCACTGCTTCCCCCAGCGCCTTCCGGATCTTGCCCTCAGAGAGTCGCTGCGACTGGGGAGTCACATGCTGAGTGAGTTTCCCCATTAAAACTGTATCCCTTTATTTCTTCGGGACACCATGCGGCCGCCTCCTCTTCGGTCCCCACCACTGCGGACCTGCTTTGCTCTCGTTTTGGACCATCTAAACAAAAGGACATTTTGGAGACGACCTGGACTACTACAGCTGCTTTATCCAGGGTGGGTTGGACTCAATCAGCACAAGGGCATGGATTCCTGATCCTACATGGGACGCGGATAAACATGGAGTTTTATACTGCCCCACCAGGCCTGCTACGTTCATGAGCTCCAACGAGGTACCAACTGTTGAGAATGTTAAAAATATGGACAATGGTGTGATAACTGCTAACTCAGGTGAATCTGTGCAATCTTGGGGGGAGATTATGGATGCTAGGGAACAGGTTCTTGTGCATGTACCCTGGGAGAATACAGATGTTAGTGAGGCACCTCTTATTTCATTAAATATATCCCCTGAAGCCCACCCCATATTCTTCCTACCACTGATGTTTTTTTATCTCAGGGAATCACTGTTTCCCCTTCTATTGGCATTCTGGACTCACAGCATGACCCCCCCCAGAGGATCCGGGGCAAGGTACATCTAAAACATTGGTCCCTAACTCAGACAAAGGCCCCACGAAACAAGTTTCTGGTCGGACACCCATTGTCTCTGACTTATTTAAAAATAAACTCGAACAAGCCCCCAGTAGAAATGCAGTCCGCCTCCACTACAGAGGTGGACTGTCGGAATTTCCTGATAGATATTATGTAGCTCGCACCCTTCTTAAAGGCATGATGCACTTTCAGGCCTCAGACATATATGCCTTGATACATATCTCGGGGGAAGAGACTTTCGATATCAGTTTCAAAACCTCTGCTGGTTTAGACCATTTCTGGCATTTATATACCTCCCAGAAAAATAATTCCATTTGGACCCCTTTTTCTGTTTTACCTCTGACTAAACCCATGATACGTACTGTTACAATCATGTTTAGAAATGAGGGAGTTAGTATTAGTGATATTTATCATTGGTTACAGAATCACTGTAATGTTCTTTCTCCTCCTGAAGCTATCCTGGATGATGACGGTTTATGGACTGGTGGCTGGAGGTTTAGGGTGAAACTCTCAAGTAAATTCTGAAGTTGTGCACCTGCCAAATAGTTTCTTTTTGGGTAAGGACAGGGGGGTTTGTTTTTATGGGGGCCAACCTAGGGCCTGTTATAAGTGTGGTGCTACTCCGCATTTGAGTAGTACTTGTGACCTGCTGACGTGTAGTCTTTGTGGGGGATATGGACACCTAAGCGTTTCTTGCAGGAATGTATTTCGATGTAATTTATGTAATGAAACTGGGCATGCATATCATCAATGTCCATGGGCTAGTAAAAATCAATCTGAGGGCTGGAATTCTGAAGCCTTAGTTCAGAAAGCCCAGGCTAAAGTGCAAGAGCAATCAACTTCCCTGATTGCAGCTTCTGACCCTTCCATACCCCCCCCAGAGTTACCCATTCCTGTTTCTCCTGTGACCTTGGTGCCACAAGTTTCTTCTCAACAGCTGGATCAGGTTTCCCAAATGAAAGGCCCTGTTGACCCCCCTCCCGAGAATGTACTTCCTCTGACTTCCTCCACTACCATTTTTGATAAAGAGGGATTCCAGGCAAGCAGAAGAGTTACTAGGGCCACTGCACGGAAATCTCTTAAACTTCCTGATATTCCCCTATCCAACGCATTTGACTGTCTGAAAGGGGAATGAGAGGAATCAGATGGGGATACTGCTGTATCTGCTATTCCGTCTGATATGGATACCCCTGCAAATAAACCTCCCGATGTTGCCAGGAAAAAACTGACAAAAACGAAAAAGGGCAGTAAGAAACGGAAAAACATGGCTGTGACTGATGGGAGTGGATGACTCCAGCATATATGCTGATGGATATCTGTATAGCCTCTCTAAATGTCTGTAGCCTAAAAGGATACAAAAAGAGAATGTTTTTTTTTCATTATGCTAACTCCCTCCAGTTAGATATTTTGCTATTGCAAGAAACACATATCTCTACTTTACATGACATACAACAACTAAAATGGGGATGGTATAAAGGCCCCTCTTTTTGGACATTTGGGGATGATGCGGCGGATGGTGTGGCAGTTCTATTTTTTTCGCCCCAGTTTTCCATCACCCGCATTATTGATATACACCCAGGTAGGGCGCTTGTTGTTGATTTCACAAAAAATACATTATCTTTTCGGGTTATAGTTGTTTATGGTCCACAAACCAAAGCAGCCCGTATTGCGTTGTTAGATTTAATCAAACCGTTTTTATGTACACGTAAACACATCTTGTGGGGGGGGAGATTTTAACTGTTCTATTGACATAGTAGGCAGGGTAAAATCGGGACAAAAAGTATATTGTGACTCCCTAGCCTTATCTACGTTGGTGAAAGATGCAGGTTTGATAGATGCATATCGTTATCTCCATTCCGATGCAGGATACACTTATCATAGATCAATATATCGCACCAGAATAGATTATATTTTTATTTCTCGCCACTGTACCCCACGCCATGTTTCGGTACTTCCTAATGAGATTTCAGATCATTGTCTTATTATAGGTCATTTTTTCATTGGTTCCCTATTACGTCTGTTGCATATCACTCCCAGTGGAAACTAAATAATTCTTTGTTTTCCACGATTTCTGTTCAGGCTCACATACATACTCTCTTTCAAGCACGAATTTCGGTTATTTGTTGTTATGATTCTATGTGGGAATGGTGGACAGACACGAAGACAGATCTTGGCACTTTTTTTCAAGCTTTAGGGAAAAAGAATGTCAGGGATGATTATCTCACATATTTAACTTATCGCAACCAGTTGTATAAATTGATGTTTCTCCAAGCTACATCCTCTGTTGATTATTCTTCACAGATATCCAGAGTTAAGACCTGCATGTTCTCTCATCAGTATAATAGTGCTCGAACCCGAGATTACATTATGCAAACTGGCACTTCTATTTCCCCGTCTGCTGATCCTTTTTTTGCCTTTAAGGATAGTGTGGACGCAGATTCTCTTTACTGTCTATACTTTACCTTAATTTCTATGTACTCAATAACCACACCCAATGGTTATTCCAATAAACTCAGTTTATTGTCTGCATACATATATGTGGGAGCTTCAGCTAAAGGAGAGCTCCCGAACAAAGTTTACACAGTATTTTATAGCACTTCTTATCTTGGAAAAACACCAACATTTCAGTATAAGCCAATCATAGTTTTCAGCAATGTAACAGAAAAAACACATTGAAGCATTAGGTACTTTTCCACTGGCTTATTTCATTTCTTTCCCATTACTGCTTGATACATATGCCTGGGTCAAGCTGACCTAAGAGAAACAATGAGTTTCACTCATACCATAACAATGTACAGCTTGTCTTCAATGCCACTATATGTTCTTATCTTTATACTTCGTCCAAGCCTGCTATTTAGGCTGGTACAACCAGTTCTGCTCAGTTTTATCTAGCTTACTATTTTTCATAACCTAAGGAACTGGTTTCAGCCAGCACGAGCTATTGCTTTCTGCTTGCTTTGTGATTCTTATGAACCTATAATGACCCTTAGCTTTTACTCAGACCTGGCTATATTCAACTACACTAGCATCTTCTACATTATAATATACTGTAACACACTTTACTTTATATGTATGTATAAAAGAAAGATATATAAAAGAAATTCCTCCACACTCCCCCCTTTTGATACTCTGTATCAACTAACCACCCTTTTATTTATATGATTTAAAACTGGTTCCCAGCATACAGATAGTTAAGGCATGGAGTTACAGATGGAACACAATGGTGAGTTTGTAAAACATAATACAGAATTGAGGATGTCAACACCACAATTGAAATATGTGAAAAATGCTAACATGTGACACCACATATAACACAATATAACATAACAATTTGTTGATGAAAAAGAGTTCATGGAATTCACTTTGAGAGTGAATAAGGTAGATGCTACCTTGTGTTGAGGTGTGGCACACCCTTGGAGCTTGATTGAAGAATCTATTGATAATGTCTCTTGACAGATAAGTCCTTATAAAACATAACAGTCCATAAAGTTAACAGTTCATAAGTTCATATAAGTATCCACAGGTTGATGTAGTTACAGTACAGATGAAATGTCATTTGCAGAATGGTGGTAACCCACAAGGCATATGGGGCAATGCAGACAGTAATTTAAAACAAAACACCAGCATAGTAGAAAAGTCAGTGTTCATTTGCTGGCTGGCTGATTATGTAGACACACTGGCCAGGGTGCATTAAGTCCTTTTAATGGAGTAGTCACACACACACACTGGCACGGCATTTGTTTTGTCGTAGTTGATTACACCCCGGCATAAAGATTGACAGTCCATAAAAAGGTAACAATTGACAATAAACCATTAAGAACACAGTCCATAACAGAGCAATAGGGTTGTAGAAAGTACCAGCCATGTTTGGAACAAGCGGCAGTGAAGAAAATGGATGTATTGCTTGAAGGTCAATTGAAGCAGAATCTTCTCGCTGGAGTTGGGGAGTGCCCCTTCCCCAGACTTAACTTCATAGTAAGCAGAAACAATAAGCTTGATTGCAGAGTCTGAACTGACTGGATCTTCTTTAGTTGATTTAAAGTTCTACCAATAGGTGTAATTTCGCTGAAAACATTACACTTGCAGAGGTTACTGCTGTTGAACGTGGAGATCTTGTGTGTGCCACACCGTGGAAACCTGCAAACTTGCAAAGTGTGTTAGACACTGAGTTAAAACACATAAATAACAATCTTTTAAACCATTTACTTCTTGTTTTGTAAAGAGTGGTGTGACAGAGCCTAAATTCTGGCAATTAGAAAATAAAAATAAAAATGGGACATTAACCGCACACCTGGGGTTAGGCCTAGGTTCAATTATACCATTTGACCATCTGTAAATCATGACAATGTTATGGTTACCTCCTGCTTTTAAATCACAGAAGCAGTTATGACAGTGATGAACATTATTTCCCTGTCTGTTGCAAGCAGGCCTGAGTTATAAAATCTTGTAATGTTACAATACATAGATACATAGATACATAGACAGTGTCGGCAGATAAGGGCCTATGGCCCACCCAGTCTGCCCATTTGAGCTTGTAAGTTCAGTTTGTTTTCCCTTACCCCTGACCTCTAGAATTCCTTTATGTCTATCCCATGCATTCTTAAATCCCGTGATTGTTTCAGCCCCCACCACTTCCTCTGGCAGGGTGTTCCACTTGTCCACCACCTGTTCTGTGAAGAAATTCTTTCTCATGTTTCCTCTGAATCGTCCTCCCTCCAACTTCGTCCCATGATCTCTAGACCTAGAACATCTTTTTCACTTAAAAATAGTGTTTTCCTGCACTCTGTTTCTCCCTGTAAGATACTTGTATGTCTCTTATCATATTCTCTCTCCCTCCTCTCCTCCAGGGAGTACATGTTTAGTTCCTTCAACTTGTCTTCATAGGACTTGTGATGCAATCCATTTCTGCACCATTCTCACCCCTTGTACTCCCTTCAGACCCATTACCCCCCTCTTCCTCAGTAAAGACTGAGCAGAAATACCTGTTCAATATGTCAGCTTTACTGTTGTCATCCTCCAGCGACTCCCATCCTCCCCCTTCAGTCTCACTATCCCTCCCCTTTGTCTTTCTTTTTTCACTTATGTACCTGTAAAAGGTTTTGTCCCTTTAACCACTGATTTTGCAATGTGTTCTTCTGTCTGAGCTTTGGCTTCCTTACTGACTTTCCTGCCTCCTTTGTTTCTCCTGGTACTTCTCCCTATCCCTTCTGCCTGTGTCTTTTGTATTGCCTGAATGCTATCTTTTTGGCTTTCACTTTCTTTGCTACCTTTGAAAAACCATAATGGTATCCTCTTCCTTTTCTCTTGCTAACCTGCTTAATGCAGTTACATGCTTCAAACATATTGTTCATAACAATATGCTTTTACAAATGCAATTAGTGGGACAAATACATATGTTGTTGGCCTATGCCAATTTAATAACAGTGCCTATTGCACCTGTGACAAGTGAAAAGGTCTACCTTCTTTACCCTGTATAGTGAAATACTCCAAAGTACTGAGTGGGGTAAGGCTTGAAGCATAGGTTTGGAGTACAATCTAAATTGTGCATATTATAATTGTTAAAATGTAAATGACAAAACCTGCATAGAGTACACTCATTCTTCAGGGTACCTGTGAGCAATAAGACAAATGGAGCATTAATTTTACTTTTGGTTTTGCTTTGGAACATATTGTAGGGGTGGGTCAGCAATGCTGGTCCCAGTATTTAGGTTTGGTTATGAGCATTAAAAACGCTATACATGTGGAGCACTTTCCTGAATACATACATGCATGACACAGTGTAGCAAGATGTATATCAAAACATTATAACATAAACATGAAACATAAGCATGTTTGTAATAGAAAAATTTCAGTATTGAGCATAATGCATAAAATACATTTTAAACAACACATGTAGACTGTAAACTTAGCTTAGAGTCCAGAAATGTTAGAGTACTGTGAATTTACTGGTTGAAAAAAAATGCATTCATTAATTGCTGTAGGGCAATGACAAAAGTTGCTTTGCATTTGTTTTAACAGGATAAGAAAGCTGAAAAGACAATCAAAAGAATGAATATGTGTGGACATACATACACAACTTCACTCTCAGCGTAACTGATTATTTGCTGAGGCAGAAACCCTTGTACCAATAATAGGTGTGAGTTAACTGTTTGCACTAGAAAAACAGAAGGGCTTGGGCTGGGTTATGCTGTTAAAATACCTTGGGTCTTTTTAAAACCTGTAAATAAGAAACAATTATTGGCAAATACATATTTTCCTTATTTACCCTCTAGGGAACAGTGATGTACCTTGCAACCTTTGTGGGTATTACACTGGAAGGATAGAGGAAGGGTAGCTTACCCCCTCCCCAAGCTCCTACTGGTGGAAGAGACAGCTCAAGTGAAAGAGACAGTCGAATACTGTAGCAATAAAAGGTTAGCTGTGGATGGTGACATGATCCCACCTACTACACTTTAAATTATAACAAGATAATATTACAATTAGTTTAGTAAGTTTCATACCTTACTATAAAGATGGGGAACTTCTTTCTCTAGAAGAAAGAGAAGAAACACAGACAAACAACAAAAACAAACACACACCAGTTTAAAAATAAAACAAGATTATTTTCATAGGATAAAAGAAGCCAAGCATCCCTGGGTTCCCTTATCCTAAGCATGACAAAATGTCAGCTGAGTTTATAAAAAATCCAGATTGATGGTAATACCGTACGTACATGTCTCTTAGAATGCATTTCAAAAAGACAAAAAAAATGATTACACCATGGCCACACATAAAAACCAAAACCATTGTTTTTTAACTGTAGATGGTAGACTCTCAAAAACAGCTGTAATAGTCCTTTTTCAAAGCGTACTATATATATATATATATATATAATAAAAATATGGGGAGATGATGAATAATTCTCCCCTTCCAGCTGGAGTATTGCCTGTGTTGGCTGCAAGTCAGAAGCCATGAAAGGAGAAGAAAAGTTTGTTCCTCTTCACTTAGAATACTAGTTTTGCAACAAAAAGTCAAATTACATGGTTCACTCTTGGTGTGCTTTCATGAAAACATACATTTTGTGTGAAAAGTTGTGCTTTAGGTATGGAATACACATCAAGTTTGAACTGGTAGTAACATAAAATGTTGAAACACAAGAAGGTCAAATAACGTGCAAAAGGTCACAGTGTGCATGCAAGGGTCGTTCAAACCCAGTTATTTTTGTAGTGTCCTTGAACACTACTGATATTAAATATCTTTACAATAAAACTGCTGGCCAAGACAGTACACACACATACACATACACAAAAAGAAATACTTAACACAAAATAAGACTGACATTGTTTCACACCAATTTGCTGAGGTAATGCCCATAGTTTCATTAGAAAACTGTACGTGTTTTAGATATATGTGCTGCCTCCCCCCTGTCTTGTAACACTGACAATTTTTAAACCAACACATTTATACATATCGCCATGCCAAATCTTTCCAGAACAAAACACTTTTTAAACACATTCTAATAACTCCTTTCAACACCTTTAAAACACAGCACAACATACCATCTGTAAGTGAACACATCTAGTATAACGTGATTACACCTTCTGGGGCATAGCCAAAATATGGCACTCTACCATTTTGCAAAAAGTTTCTGGTTTTAACTAGAATTATGATAAAGCCATTTATAGCTGTTAACACATTACATTTTCACCTAGCAGTGGCTTGGCACGTTGCTTGTAAACTACAAATCTTTCTGCACATTGCAATCTATGACGTCATATCTCTTCACCTTCAACACTACCTGCTTCACCCAACAACTACATACAAAAGTTCTTCACTGACCCTATCTAGGCAGCACAAATGTTCCATTAAAAATAAAGCCAATTAAAACAGTCAGCTATGAGGCAAAGCTTCTTTTTTTAACTGTAACATGTTGTGCACTGAAGGCAGTCAATCCTATCTCCAACCTTGACAACAGAACATAATTACAGAACACAGATATAAGCTAGAAAATATACACGAGAAAGATGGAGCATTACCTTGTTTAGTATATGTATTACAGAAATAAAACAGACAGACATATAACAACTTTGAATAAAAAATTCAGACTTACCGGTGCCAAGGTATTTTTTCTTCTTCTTTCCGATACACTAGTCTGAGTAAGAAACTGACTGCAGGACCTTCATGATAATTTCCAAACACTGCAGCTATTAGCCCTTTCAAAGGTTTTCTTTTGGCCATTTTAGTAACCTGCCAAACCAAGTCTTTTCCAGAGCTCTGGGTTGCAGTTTAAAAACAAAACAAAACAAAATCTCTAACAGTACTAGGTTGAGATCCATCTGGTAGAGGTCCCCTTATTTCCATTGTAGTCCCTAAAGGCGCCTAACCGGTCTTGGAGTGCCACCAACACTCCTACTTTTTTGGGCATCACCTGATGCCGAGTGCCCACCCAGCACTCTTGGTGCCACCCCAGCACCTATGACAGTAAATGATGGCTGTCACCGCTTCAAAGGCATCACACACATATGGTGGGACTTGAACCTCCGGGGCACTCTCCCCTGAGGCTGGGACTTGGCAGTCCGATCACAGTGTGACACAGAGAAGTGAAGCCATCCTGCCGACTACGCCGAAAACTGTGGTCGCAGATTCTCTTTACTGTCTATACTTTACCTTAATTTCTATGTACTCAATAACCACACCCAATGGTTATTCCAATAAACTCAGTTTATTGTCTGCACACATATATGTGGGAGCCTCAGCTAAAGGAGAGAGCTCCCGAACAAAGTTTTACACAGTATTTTATAGCACTTCTTATCTTGGAAAAACACCAACATTTCAGTATAAGCCAATCATAGTTTTCAGCAATGTAACAGAAAAAACACATTGAAGCATTAGGTACTTTTCCACTGGCTTATTTCATTTCTTTCCCGTTACTGCTTGATACATATGTCTGGGTCAAGCTGACCTAAGAGAAACAATGAGTTTCACTCATACCATAACAACGTACAGCTTGTCTTCAATGCCACTACATGTTCTTATCTTTATACTTCGTCCAAGCCTGCTATTTAGGCTGGTACAACCAGTTCTGCTCAGTTTTATCTAGCTTACTATTTTTCATAACCTAAGGAACTGGTTTCAGCCAGCATGAGCTATTGCTTTCTGCTTGCTTTGTGATTCTTATGAACCTATAATGACCCTTAGCTTTTACTCAGACCTGGCTATATTCAACTACACTAGCATCTTCTACATTATAATATACTGTAACACACTTTACTTTATATGTATGTATAAAAGAAAGATATATAAAAGAAATTCCTCCACAATAGACTTCATTCTACTGTAATGCATGGCTTGAAGGATGCTCAAGGTACAGTAGTGACATCTATCCCTGATATGTTATCGGTCTCATCTGATTATTTACAGGCACATTTCTGCACAGTTCCTCGCTCCTCTTTGGATATATCCCACATTATGTCAGCCCCAGTCCCTCAACTTAATGCTCATTTAATTCCTGACCTAATTAGAAGGATTTCTCAAGAGGAAGTTGCCAGTGCTATTTCCCATTTACGGTTAAAAGTCTCCCCAGGGCCGGATGGATTAACACATGAATTTTATAAAACATTCCAAGTCAATTTGTTGGAAATTTTGACTCAGGTCTTTAATTATGTGCTGAATAATACGGATGATACATCTGGATTTGGCCTATCCATCTTGAAATTTTTATATAAAAAAGGGGATATAGTTTCTTTTGCTAATTGGAGGCCACTACATCTCTTAAACATGGATTTTAAGATTTTTTCTAACATTCTTTGTTCTCGTCTGAGAGTAGTTGCCCCGGATTTGATAGATATGGCTCAATCTTGTGCCATACCTGGTAGATCTATTCATACAAATCTTTTTTTATTACGTGAAATTTTTGAAGCAAAAAAGAACAATAAGTTGTCTGGTTTTCTTTTTGTCCTTGATCAATCGAAGGCGTTTGATTCTGTACATCATGATTTCTTATTACAAGTATTGACACTATATGGTATTCCTGAAATGTTTATATCTTGGGTTTCTTACTTGCTTTTCCTGGCCTATTTTTTTTCTATGATCAATGGATTTAAGGGCACAACTCTGTTACAAAGGGTAGGGCTTCATCAGGGTTGCCCTTTTAGCCCTTTATTATATGTTTTTGCTCTAGATCCCATACTTAGGCAGATAAAGTGGGACTCAGATATTGTGGGCATCACACCTCACCCCAGTTTATTACCTATCAAAATCTCTGTGTATGCAGATGATGTGGTCTTATTCTGTCTGGATCATTCTTCGGGTTATAAAGTCGTTCAAACTTTTCAATCTTTTTCATTGCTGTCTGGGGGTAAGATAAATCTCGAGAAAAGTGTATGTATCCCTTTACATGATATTACGAAATTTGCCAGCAGATAAAGGCCTAGAGGTCTATCAAGTCTGCTCGAATGTGCAGCTATTCTACAACAGTGTGTGGTATCAGGGTTTGTACCACCCCTCAGAAGATCCTTGGAATCTGGTTTAATACACATGATGATGCTAGTTATAACTGGGAGAAACGCATGGCACTGGGTGACAATAAAGTACGTCTTTGGAAGACATGGAGACTGAGTAAAAAAAAACGGGTTATGGTGATAAAAAAATTTTTGTCCGCAATATTTTTATTCCTGAGTCACATCTATGGTCCTCCCAAACACTTGGACACGAGATTATTTAGCCTTTTTTTTCAGATGTTATGGGGCAGTCGCCTAAACCCTATTAAAAGACATATTACGTATTTACCCCCGAATCAGGGGGGTTTAGGAATGATAAACCCTTTAGCCTTTTTTCTTTCCTTTTTTCTATATTACATTTTTCAAAGTCATAGATATTTGGTAAATGTTTGTGACTCATGGGTAGCTAAAGCTGTGGACCCTCTAATGTTGGCCTGGATTGACCTCCCCACCCATAGCTTCCCGCATACCTAATGTACTGTCTTATGTTGTTCATGGTTTCCGTAACGCTCAGGTCTTGGAAGATTAGTAAAACATCTATAATTGGCCTAACTAAGAAACAGTTGTATATTAGTTTCTTGAACATCGATAAGCCAGTGTTACAGCTTCCACTATGCTGTCCATCCCACCTGACGTTTGCTCTAGATATACTCAGAGACAAAAGGATAGCAGCACATATGTGGGATATTTCCTGGCTCTGCTGTCATGGTAAGCTACAAGTTCGTGGTAACCTAAAGCACAAATCGGCACATGATAGGTATTGTCCTAAACCACTTTGTATTAACATTGAAGAAACTATGGAACATTTTTTCTTTTCCTGCTCAGATGCTCTCTTGTTTTGGAAGACCCTAGCAAACAAGTGGAAATGGCCATTTCTGAGTAGGATAACATATCCAGTCCTTGTTTTAGGTGTTTTTTCTGGCCATTGGAATAAATTCCACCCTAGCACCCTGAGAGTGTTTGCTGCATGCAAATATTATATGTGGCAAGCTAGATGTAAATATGTTCTGCAACAGGTACCAACATGTCCACTTACTATTATACAATGTATTGAATCCGCAGTTTTGAACATTCAGGAATTGGAATATAAACATCTCTCGCCTACGCAATTTGCATCCTATTGGGATTGTATTTCTTTTCTGACTTAACTATAAGAGATAGATTTAGGTTGTATTGATGATTGGTTTTTTTTTTCTCTTACCTGTATCACAGGGATGTACACAGTCTTATGATAGTTATGTATACGCTTTCCTGCTGTTTATTATTTGTTTCATATAATTCCTGTACCTGATGTTATGTTTTTTTTCAATAAAAAATTCCCCTACTCTGCCTGCAGGGGGCCTTGCTTCCTGTGAGCTGCTCTGTCCAAGATGGCTGACATGGATTCAATAGAGGAGTACATGGAAGAGAGTATTCACCTAGCTGGTGAGAACCCAACCGAGAATATGGACTTGGATGCTACTATTGCAATGAATACACCTCAAGAACAGAGACATGCTGATGTAGAACACTCCACAGATGCCTTGCAAGTGAGTGGTTCTGAAGATTTTATCGGTTATCTTCTCTCTAGAGCAATAAGGGTTTTCCTTTGCAGCAGACAGCAGCTGGTGAGGCTGCAGCAGCAGACAGAAATGCACAGCTGTATTCTAGATGCAATGCCACATTAACGGATGCTTTTGGCATGAGCAGTGGCTCACTGTCTCCAAGACCTGTTAGCTTGAAGCTAAATAAAGACAGGCAGTCACCAAACCAAGGCAAGTCCTGAGAAACTACAGAACTTGATGCACCTCTAAACTTTGAAACCTGGAATCTGGACACTGCTTTCGCAAATGCAGGCTGGACACAGAATAACAAGGGTAAATGGCTACCTGATTCTCAGTGGGAAACTTTTTTTGCATCGCAAGCCATTCAACAGGAAAATGCTACAAGGACCACACCATGAACACTTCTTCCACAGCAGGGGTGAATGAAACTGCTTCACAAAGTATTGATAATGTTTGCATAAATAACTCAGACAGTGATCCCCATAATACACAGGCGTTACCCTCTGCTATTAACTCCAAAAATAATGTACCTGAACTAAATGATGCTAGACCTGGGACATCTAAATATGGGCCTGCACAAATGTTTCAAACCCCTGGTCCAAGGACAGGCTGTGATATTGACATAGTACAGGAGCAACCACATGGTTCTACAAATGTTCCTGCTTCACCTCTCTGGAACCCACATTGCAATATGAGGGTTTGAGATCCCCAAGGCATGAAGAATGGTCTGATGATGACTCTCCCACCCTTCCCAGGACCAACCCAGATCTTCCAGGCCTGGCCCTACATTTTCGTAACAAATTGTCACAAGCACCAAGGAGAAATTATGTTTTCCTCCGATACAGAGGTGGCCTTCCAGAAAACCCTGATAGGGTTTTCATGGCTTGGAAACTCTTGAAACAATCTATGTTGTTTAAATCTGCTGAAATTTACGCATTAATACATATCTCAGGGGAGGTCATTTTCGATATAAGTTCTCATCAGCATTCAAGTTTGGACCAATTCTGGACAAAATACAACATGTTACGGTCAACACCTGTGTGGATGAACTTTATTGCCATTCCATTGACAAAGTCTTTAATCAAAACTGTCACTATAATGTTCCTGAATGAGGAACTGAACATTAATGACATTCTGTTCTGTCTGCAAAAAATATGTTCTGTGCTTGGAAGGCCAGAGGCCATTATTGACTCAGAGGGGATTTGGACTGGGAGGGGTGGCATTTTAGGGTGAAGCTCGTTCAAACAAATGCTGTGATTCATCACATCCCTAATATTTTTTTCTTGGTCATGACAGGGGGGTGTGCTTTTATGCAGGCCAGCCTAAGGCCTGCTACAAATGCGGCTCCCCAACTCACTTAAGCAGCTCTTGTGATAGGCTAAAATGTGCTTTGCGTGGGCAGTTTGGGCATGTGAGTATGGCCTGTTCCAATATTTACAAGTGCAATTTATGTGAGGAGATGGGCCACGCCTTGCACTAGTGCCCATGGGCAGGCGCAAATAGATCAGATGGAATGAACCGGGAAAACTTGATTCACACAGCACAAGATCAAGGTGTACCACAGCACTCCACTAAGCAGGAAGCTAGTTTTACAAGACCCCCCCGCTCCTCAAAGGGAAACCCCAGAATTCAGACACATGTGCAACCCCCTAGGGTTCCTCACCCACCCTCCTGTTCAAACTGAGCAACTATCTGATTCACTTCTTGAGCCAAACCAGGGTAGGATGCCCCCCCCTCAGATTTCCAATTTCCAAAATGTAGAAAGGTGACAAGGGCCTCTGTTAAGAACCTTGAAATCCCCCCTTCCCCAGTCTCTTTACAGAACTCCTTCCAAATTCTGAACAATAGCAGAGAAGGTGATTCTGACCTAAAATCTGATAGGTCCTCACGTTCTGAACAGATCTCTGAAATGGAAGAAGAACAACCTTTGGTTTCCACTGTCTAAAAAAGAAACAAATTCAGGCAGAGCCACTACGACTGCAAATACATTAACTTGATAAGGGTGTTTCATGGGCTTAAACATAAACATGAATTGCATTTAGTAAGGCCTACAACACCGTTCCACGTATGACTTGTGAATAAGCTGGGCAGCCTTAGAGTGGGTCACAAGGTGGTAAACTGGGTTAGGAACTGGTTGAATGACAGAAGATAGAGAGTCATGGCAAATGGTACTCAATGTAAGGAAAGGAGTGTGACCAGCAGGTGCCACAGGGATCAGTCCTGGGCCCAGTCTTATTTTATGTCTTCACAAATGAAATTGCGGAGGGGCTGGAGGGGAAAGTGTGTCTGCTTGCGAATGACACTATGATCTGCAACAGGGTGGACACTCCGGAAAGGGTGGAAAAAATGAAGAGGGACCTAGGAAAACTGGAGGAATGGTCTGAAGTCTCGCAGCTGAGATCTGATGCAAAAAAGTGCAAAATCATGTATTTGGGTTGCAGGAACCCAGGGGAGGATTCCGGGGGGTGGGGAGGACTGATGGTCACCAAACAGGAAAGGGAATTTGGAGTAATCATATTGGATGACCTAAAGGTGGTTAAATAATGTACCAAGGCTGTGGGGAGAGCCAATGGGATGCTGGGGTGCATAGGGAGAGGTATCACCAGCAGAAGGAAGGAGGTGATGATGATGCCGCTGTGCAGATCACTGGTGAGGCATCATTTGAAATATGGTGTCCAGTTGTGGAGGCCACATTTCCATAATGTAACTTTAAATCACAAATGGGTTAAATGGTTCTATTTTAGATTTGTATCCCTCTTCTCTTCTGCTTCCACTGGTTAGGCTTACTGAACGCAACCTGGAAATAGCTTGGCTAGCATGATGATTCACCTGCACAAGTTGCTTCTCAGTCCACATCACTGTCTTTTTAAAATGTTATCTTCTTGTTGAAAATAGCAGTTTGCCACAGTAATACACAAGCTAAAGTGATGTCACCTACCAGGATCTGTAAGACATACTGTAGCTAACTTGGCTTGAAGAAGGGTGAACATGGTCAGGACCCCATAGCAACTGAGATGCATATGCAGCAAATAAGTCCAGATGCACTAACTTACCCTACAACAGTTACGTATCACAGTCTGCATAATACACATGGCTTACAGTGATGAATCTTCATATGATTTGGCTGGTTTGGGTTCTAATATTTATAATAAAGGGATGAAAAACTAGTTATTAAGACATGTTTTCAATGACTGCTAAATGTGGTGCAGTGGCCGATGTTTTGCAAAGGTACAACAGAAATTATGTCTATGAGGTATTGTTGTCCAAGAATTGAATCACGGTTTCATACAGATTACATTTAGGGTACATGATTGTCCCTTTGTGAATCACTACTGCTCTCTGCACTGAAATCACTGTTGGACATGTGGCTAACTTCAATCTTTAAGTAGTGAATCTAGAATTTTACCCTGAACCTGTATTTATTAATTAAAAAAACAAAACATTTTGAGGGGGTGGCTGGTTATGGATTATCCCAATATTTAATTTCAGCATTTTAGTGGAAACATTGCACTCTGAGGGCCAGATATTCAAAACTTTGCCCCAGGGCTAAATTAGCACTGCCCGGTGGGCAAACTTAGCCCAGAGCACAAAGCAAGCCATATTCAAAAGGAATAGCCCAGGGCAAACAGCTTCTGAATATAGCATGGGAATGAGGCTGGGCAAACTGGGTTGAGAGTGCAGGGCAAACTTAGCCCTGGAAAAAGACAGCTCTGAATATGGCAAACAGGAAGTGCAAACCACAACAGCAACATAGTGCACAGCGATGTGAAGGTAGGTAGAGGTGAACTATGTGGCCAATGTGTGTGCCAGCAAATTCGTGGACCCAGTACAGCTGCAGGCAGCAGTGTATGTGGTGGTACAGTGTGCAAAACTGTAAAATATTCTTCAAACTGTTTGCACAGCGTTAGCTTGTTTGTGCGGGTTTAGCACAGGGCAAAACCATTAGCCCAGTGAAAACACTTTTGCCCAGCGCTAAACTTTGCCATATTCAAAAGTGACATGGAAATGAGCCTACTTAGGTAGTCTCTGGGCAAACATCCAGATTAGCATCTCATTATGCCCTGATTTGCTTGCAGTTTGCATTGGGCTAACGGTTTAGTCCTGCACTAAACCCATGCAAATATGTTAGCACTGCACAAACAGTTTGGGGAATATTATACAGTTTTGAACACTGTACTTTCACATGCGCTGCTGCCTGCAGCTGTACTGGGACAACACAGCATAGGCACAGATGGTGGTGGTACTGCATGCAACTGTCACACTGTAGGTCATGCTACAGTGCACAGCAGACACTTCAGTAGCAAGGGGGCCAGTAGTGTGTGGACACAGCAATGCCTATGGTGTGTAGGGCAGTGATGATGACTGCACTATACACAGTGAGAGGTCCAACCTGTAGGTGTTTACTGACAGTGGACATTACTGATACGCTGTTGTGTGACCCACAGATGCTGCACCTCTGGCATGGGATGCTCACAGTGACATATACATGTCCAGCTTTATGTGCTGTGGCAGTTGTACAGCTGTGCGATATGCGGCCGGGGGGCATATATTATCAGAAAGGCACACTGGTGTTGGGGTATGCCCAATACTGGCCCATGTGCACTGCATGATGTGTTCCAGCCTTGTGGCCACACCTGATCTGTGGCACAGCCTGGCCACCCATACACTCTCCCCTCAACATCCTCCATGCCCACTGTGCTGCATGTGTGTGCTGGCATCTGTTGGTGTCCACAGAAGAGTGGTCCACAAGTGTGTGCTGTATGGCCACACTGCTATGCTGTCCACTGGTGGCAGGGTCACCACTTACTGCCTGGCATGGCGGGTACTGGTGACAGATGATGGCATCACTGTGATGCTATCAGTTAGCAGCATGTTTCCTCTATGTTTGGCTTTGTCTACGTGTCATATTTATTTTTTAGGGTCGCGCAAAGCCGTGCAAAGCCACGCAGACACCGTGCAAAGCTGATTGCCCAGGGTTAAGACTACCTTTTCCTGGGCGGTAATGTGCACCGTGTTAAGTGTTGCGCTAAGTCGCGAAAAACCACTTTGAGTGGCGCTAGTCGCTGAATATAGCATTGTGCCTGTATTCATGTCAGTTTGCCCCTTTCATACATTATGATTTTGCCCAGCACTAATGCAGTTTGCTCGCACTATTTGGCCTTTTGAATGTAGCAGACCTGCACTAATCCTGCGCTAAACCTGCGCAAACGGTTTTTGCCCGGCGCAAAGTTTTGAATATCAGGCCCTGATTTTCTTATTCTGAATTTTCTGTAGTATGGTGTCTGTATTTATATTAATTCTTTTGGCATTCCTGGTAATGTACAGGGGCAGGGGACTAAGTTGTGATTGGGTTTAAATAAGGAACACAAATATTCATCACATTGCTTTGCTTCCTCCACTGGATTTTTTACTGTTTCCCCCTTTAATATTAGTATACATATATATTTTTTTGTTTAGGCTATTGATGTACCTGCACAGTTGCTTGCTGTTTCTTTTGTCTGCATCTGTTGCATTTGAGATCCTTTTTGGTTTTGAAATGGTTACTTTTGAATTTATGTTTCTTTTAAAATGTTTAATATTCTAACCATGTGGTTATGTCATGGCTTTTGTTTTCAGATATTTTATTGCACGTTAAGCTTTTTTTGTTGTTGTTGAGTAACTTTCTTCACATCCTCATTTAGCCATCTTGCTTATCATCATTTGTTGTTATATTCCTTGATCCTTTTACTGTAAACTATTGCAAATGATAATATGTTGCTCTTTATAATTTGTCAAATATCATTCACTGTTTTGTTGTTTTAAATTTTATGCCAATCTGTTTCTTTGATTTCTTTTGTTGTTGTTGTTGTTTTGTTCTTTTCTACTGCATCTAGGACCCTTTCTGTTCCTTTTTATCCCTTTCAACTGTTTTCTATATTTAGGACCTACATTTTACTTGAGCTTTCATCCTTTCTCAAGAATAACGAAAATGCATTTCAATGCTGCTCACTTGTATTATACATATCGTGCCCCCCCCTCGCTTTGACTTATTTTATGCACACTTTTTCTTCTGTGTTTCTTTATTTCTCTCTCTTTTTCTTTACGGTCCTGACTGCTATAGAGATACATATTTTTGATTTAAATTGACAATAGGTTGATTCCATGGATTTTGAATATTTGAGCAGTACTTGTTTATGGCATTGTGTTACTGGTTCCATAGGCTTTATATTTAACAGCTTAAAATTTATGTCACCATGAATGTATAATGTTCACGTATCAGCTATTTACTAACATAGAAACATAGAATCTATTGGCAGAAAAGGACCTCCTGGCCCACCTAGTCTGCCTTAATGTCCTTACCTACTGTGCCGCCATAGACTATAACTGATCTCCAGCCTTAACCCCACCACACACTCCAGCCCTGTTACCGCCACCCACGCTGCAGCCCTGTTACCAAGGTTATGTGTATCCCATACATGTTTAAAATCTGTTACCATTTTGGTACCCATTATCTCTGCTGGCAGGCTGTTCCAGGTGTCCATCACCCTATATGTAAAGAAGTATTTCCTCATATCCCCTCTAAGTCTTCCCCCTTCTAGCTACATAAGTAGTATAAGTTCATATATCTCGTCAAATGTTAAATTTCAGCCAATCAGCGCGTGCCACATCATTTGACAGGTGGGCGTGGCCTAAAACGGACCAATCAGAATCACCCCTTGTTAAACTGGAAGTCCCTCCTAAAATGCGCTTAGCCCTACTTCTTCATGGAAATGATATGCTGTCGACCCTCAGAACCCCGCCTCAGACAGGAAATGACATGTCTGGACCTGTCCCGCCTCATGCAGGAAATGACCCCACTGGAAACCCTGAAGTGACCTAACACCACAATTTTGTAAGCGTCTTACGCCCCTCATTCTCGTAGACTCCTCGAACCCTGCCACCCACCATTTTGTAAGCATCCTGCACCCCTCCTTCTCGTACACTCCTCGATCCCCTGCCAGACCATCCTGGCTGGAACCTGAGTCCCACCATGCTAGCTTGAACTCCTGCATCCCTCCTTTCTCCTGCACCCCCACCAGTCTGGCTCAAACCCCTGTCCCCCGCCCCTCCTTCTCGTACACTCCTCGATCCCCTGCCAGACCATCCTGGCTGGAACCCGAGTCCCACCATGCTAGCTTGAACTCCTGCGTCCCTCCTTTGTCCTGCACCCCCACCAGCCTGGCTCGAACCCCGTCCCCCTTCTCCTGCACCCCCACTATCCTGGCTCAAACCCAGGTCCCCCCTTTCTCCTGAACCCCCACCATCCTGGCTCAAACCCCTGTCCCTCTTCACCACCGTGCTCCTCCCACCCCAAAAAATCAGTTAGTGTTTATGTAGTGGTATGTGCCCCCTGTAGGCCTGGTGTATAACTGCAGGGACATGTGTGTGTTTTTTGATTAGGATATTTTCAGAAAGAAGTATCTAGGAGGGAACCTGATCGTGCAGAGGTTTCACAGATCTGTGTGGAGACCCCCGAGGGAAATTCATCTGCCTGTGTGAGTACCCCTTTTTCTGTTTTTGTAACAATATACAAAATTATTTAACATGCCATCTGTAGGACTGTGTCAAACCTGCATCAAAAGGATAGCTTTATGTATACGCATGTAACATTTATAAGCTAAAACGCGGGGACCTCTGTGTAAATAAGATGGTTCAGCAGTTTTCTCTGGATAGCATTGCAACAATCGCAAACAACTAATTATTTATACTTTTGTCATGAATTAGAAAGAATAAAAATATATCAGAAAAAAGGAATACACATACCTATAGTTCACCCCCCTCAGCTCTGTGTAGTATCAAGGAGAAGGCTGAAATGAAATGTGTGTGTGATATTTATAATGTTTTGAAAAAATGATATATTACAAAGAAAAGACAGAATGTAAAATGATAATGTTTCTCTTTCAAAAATAATTTTAAAGCACACAGTCTTAAAATGTATCTACAGCTTTGCTTAGAGTCATTGCAAAAAAATACACACTGTGTGTGTGTGTGTGTGTGTGTCCCTCATTAGACACGTAGGAAAAGCAATGTCTTTTATGTATGTTTAAAATATAGATGGGGTTTTTGAGCCTGGTGGCTGTGTGTATGTGTTTGTCCGTCCCTCATTAGGCACGTAGGAAAAGCAATGCCTTTTTTATGGATGTTTAAAATATAGATGGACTTTTTGGAGCTCACGGTCCTGTTGGCTGTGTGGTAGGGGTCTTTGTCTGTTAAGACGTGACAAAACATATGTTGTTCATTTACACAGCCATGGCTACAAAGGACTATTGATTCTCTTTGGAAACATGTGTGTCTCAAGATTTTTGGATTACAGGGGTCTGTAAAAATGTAGCTTTATGCTTTTGTTACAAAATAAATGTCTATAGTTACATTATCAAAAAAATTAAAAAGTCATGTAGTACTAAATAGAAAAATAACTGATATGCTACAAAGAAAAGACAGAATGTAAAATGACAATGTTTCTCTTTCAGAATAGTTTCAAAGCACACAGTCTTCTTAAAATGTATCTACAGTTTTGCTTAGAGTCGGTGCAAAAGAATACACACTTTGTGTGTGTGCTATGTTTTACTGAATTACTAATTTAAAGGACTCAGCTGCTTAAAAAGACAGAATTTCTGTTTTGACTTTTAAAAACATAACTTAAGCTGGCACTCAACTGCCGTTAAACTGTCACACATTATGAGGTACGTCACTCATTTTCCCCTCAGAAACCCTTTGTCCATCATGGGGGAAGGTGATATTCCACATTCCCCACTAAGACTTTAAAGCAGAAATTCATAATAATCTATTATGCTCACTTATGCAAAAACATTATGAACATTAGTGCACTGATGGCTATAGTATTCTGAGCTTTCAGTGCCATGTTAGATGATATGTCACACATTTTGCTCATTTGTCACACATCGTGTCACACATTTTGGTGCAGAAAGGTTGAGAGGTATGCCAATGTATTAGCAGAAAGGCATTTCTTAATGCCTTCCAGATGTCGCAGGAAGTGAGAAGCAAAAGCCTACATTGACTAGCATAGGGGCTTATATGTCCCCCTTGGAGAATGGGGTGGGTGGTCTGATGGACAGTACCAGATGTTTTTCACTACTTGCCACGTACTTGGGGTGGGGAGGGAGGAGGGAGGGGGTCCAGTCATTTTTATATAAGCATTTCAAGATACTGGAAGCTCAAGTAGTAGTTGTGGCAGTCTCGCTCTGTCCTTTTGTCTTGAGCTAAAAAAATTTAAAAATATTCAACAAGTAGCCATGGAATCGTGGACTCCTGATGAAGAGCTTATTCAAACATTTACTCGTTTGGCTAATACACAGTTGATCACTACAGAAGGTGTGTATTTTTTAACTAGAAATAGTAGATGCTGCATGTTTTAGAGTTTAAATTTTGTCTTATAAAAGTTTTAAAAATACTGAAAGTAGTGACAGGGGTGTATTTTTCTGTTTTAAAACAGCCATGCAGAGAAACCCTGGAGGGGAGAGGCAGGCTAATCCCCAGATTACCACTACAGAAGGTGTGTATTTTTAACTAGAAATAGTAGATGCTGCAGGTTTTAGAGTTTAAATGTTGTCTTATAAAAGTTTTAAAATACTGAAGTAGTGACAGGGGTTTATTTTCTGTTTTTAAACAGCCCCACAGACAAACCCTACAGGTGTGAGAGGGAAAAAGAGATCATTACATGAATGTGATGTTTTTCAAAGGCATGCAAGAGTTTCTGCTGGTGTCAGTGACCAGAATACGTATAGCATAACTGAACAAGATATACAGCCATCTACGAGTAGTGGTTCAAGAGTCTCTGCAGTTGTAAATGAACCAAATGTGTCAATAAACATTGTACAGCCATCTAGGAGCAGCGGCTCAAGAGTCTCTGCGGCTGTAAATGAACCAAATGTGACAATAAACAATGTACAGCCATCTAGGAGCAGCAGCAGCACATGAGTTTCTGCCCAAAGGTTTCAAGAAAGTGACATTGACATGATCAATATTGGGAAAGCCTATATTTTTAAAACAATTGATAGTTTGCTTAATGCCTTGGTAATTGAGGGCAGATTATCTAGTGAGGATTACGATCATCAGCTGCTTAAATCTGAGCTTTTTAAAAGTTCAGCTACTTTACTGAACAGTGTGCTTGGTTTAGTGCATGTATCTAAATTCTCATGCAAGGAAATGAAGATGATGCTCAGTGCAGCCCACATGTATGAAAAGTACAGGGGCTTGGAGGAAAAAGTGGCCAAAAACAAAGAACAAATTACAAAGTGAAAGCACAGAAGCTCTCATAAACTGAGTACAAAGGGTTGCATCACTAACAAAATGAAAAGAAATAACAAATGGGGTCAAAAAAGAAAAATCTGGGTAAAAAATAAAACAATCCGAGAAAAGTTGATAAGAAAAGTAAAACATGCCAGGAAAATATTACAACGTAGGTTGTTACAGCATGCTACAAATGGTCTGCAGTCTGAATTAGAAAACCATCATGATGATGATCAGGCTAACAGGGCGCCCCCTACAGTGTATTTAGAAGCTGTACAGGAATATGAACGCAGTTTAAAAAAATTTAATGCTACAGAATTTCATCAAAGATATAAGTTTATAAATCTAGATAAAATAAAATCTTTTACAGAGGCTATTGCTGCAATGCACCAGGCTATAGAAAGTTTGTTAGACAGTGTGAAGAGAAAAACACAATATGGGGATTTTATACAGGTAAGATTAAATGCTGCTTCTTTGAATCACCCCTTGTTCTCAAGAAAGACAAGACCAAATGAACTAAATGCTGCAACCTTCTTAGATCAGATAGCTGATATGCTACAGAGCAATACTGAAGTAATTGCTGATTCCTCTATACATCTTGTGGTAACGACCATCAGGAACCACCAGGGTTCGGGGGTGTGGGGGAGACGGACACTGAGCTCCATCTTGTATAGCAGGATTTTACAAAAAAAGAGACGATACCTGATTGATTTAAATAACAGAGACAATAGTTTGTGTTTCGGTGGCTCCATTCTGCACTCTTAAATCCACATATGAGTGACAGTCAGTTGTTGAACAAGGCTAAATATTGTATGCTGAGCTAGGTTTGTCAGACCAAAGCCCTGTCACTTTTAGTGATGTGTCACAGTTTGAACGCTTTTAGGAGTCAAAATTAAGATTTTATATCATAATGAAGGAAACTGGCAAACATTTTCAACAGGTCCAGAAAGATTTCCTAAAACACTGTTTGTATTATTACATGAATCGCATTTTTATGGTATCACTAATGTAAAAATTCATAGGCACATGTACCTCTGCAATATTGTGATGTAGCCTACAGCCATAGGGAAATCATATCTGTGCACAACAGTGCAAAGTTTGTTTCGACCCGTGTTGTCTCGAAAAGGAAATTGGCACAGTATCTTGTCACAAATGTAAGAAGATTTGTAGGTCTTCAGCGTGCCTAGAAAGACATTAAGCTAGAGCTGATGGGGATACAGGGTCTTGTAAATCCATGAAACTGTGTGAACAATGTTTTGTTTTTTACAAGGGATCTCATACATGTAAATTGATTCAGTGTAGCAGATGTGGTTCTTTCATGACAGCAGACAAGCATCTGTGTTACATGTCACCACTCACAGACGTAAAAGCACTGAGAAATATATAGTGTTTGATTTTGAAGCCACACAAGAAACGGGGTGCACATACCAAATTTTGTGTATGCTAAGCAATTAGATGGGAAGAGGTCCTGGAATTGAGTGAAGATTGCATAAAAGATTTTGTAGGACATTTTATTGATGCCCCATTTAGACACTACACATTTATAGCACACAATGCCAAAGGCTATGACAGTTACTTTATCATTAGCCAGCTAGTCAAGGAAAGAATTGATATTAAATTGCTCACACAAGGAGGAAAAGTACTCTGTGTCACAGTGACATCCCTACACATCAGATTTATTGACAGCCATTTGTTCTTCCTTTTAAACTAGCAAAATCCCTGCAGCCCTTGGATTTGAGAATGAGATTGCTAAAGGTTACTTCCCCATTTTTTAACACCAAGGCTAATGAAAATTATGTAGGCCCCTGCCCGATGCTCAGTTTTATGGTTCTGAATATATGTTGCCTGCAGAAAAGCAAGAGTTTTTGCAATGGTACCTAGCTAACAGACATAGAGAATTTAATCTGAAAAGAGAGTTTCGCTACTATTATCAGTTAGATGTTGAAATTCTTGAAAAGCCTGTGTCAGATTTAGAAATGAAGTACTGGAGATGACTACAAAAGTATTTTAAAACAGTCAGACGGTGATACAGTGGAGTATGAAACAGTATCCTTAGACCCTTCCAGTACGTCACCATAGCCTCAATTTCTATGGCTATGTACAGATTTCTGTTCTTGAAAGAATGCACTGTTGCTGTTCTCCCCCTAGACAACTACCACAGACAATTGAAGAGGTACTCCACACCTGCTATTCAGTGGCTTATGTACATATCTGAGAAAGAAAACATTTCTATTCAGCATGCGCTAAGGGGTGGTGAATTTAAGGTGGGTCCGTACTTTTTGGATGGCTATTCAGTCATAAATGGAATACCCACAGCATTTGAATTTAATGGTTGTTTTTTTCATGGCTGCAACATCTGTTACTGTGAGAAAGATAGAAACCACATGACAGGGATTAGTTTTGGACAGTTATTCAATAGGACCATGCACAAATTTCATTTTCTAAAAAGACAGGGTTTTGCAGTTAGAGTATTGAGGGAACATGAATGGAAAGCAATGCTGGCCACAGATCAGGGTTTGAATAATTTCTTGAGGGACAGGCAGCTACCACAGCCACTCGAACCTAGGCAGTCACTGTTTGGGGGGAGAACAAATGCCATTTGTCTGTACTATAAGACACAGCCTGATGAGAAAATACACTATTATGATTTTACCAGCCTCTACCCTTTTGTTAACAAAACCAAACAGTATCCAGTCGGTCATCCTGACATCATTTATGACAATTTTGATGACCTCACTCAGTACTTTGGTTTAGCAAAAGTAAAAGTCTTACCCCCTAGAGGTCTTTTCTTTCCAGTGCTGCCATCCAGGATTGGTAAAAAGCTTGTGTTTACATTATGTCGTGCATGCGCTGAAAATAGACTTCAAACAACATCATGCGCACATGATGATGAGCAACGGTCACTTACAGGTACCTACTGTACCGTAGAACTAAACCTGGCACTGGAAAAAGGCTACAAAATCATTAACATTTATGAAGTTTGGCATTTTAAAGAGTCATGCACAGAGCTTTTTGCAGATTACATCAAGCTGCATCTAAAAAGGCAAGCAAGAGGCATCTGGTTTCCCTTCATGGGTCAAAACTGAAGAGGATAAAGTCAGGTACATACAACAGTATTTTGAAAGGGAAAATGTACATTTGAACCCTGCAGCCATAGCTGTTAACCCTGCAAGGAGACAGATATCTAAACTATTTTTAAATTCTCTTTGGGGCAAATTTGGGCAGAGAGCTAATTTACCGACAATGAGCATAGTAACAGACCCACAGAAATTATTTCAATATGTTTTCGTCCCGTACCATGAAATCTCATCGTGCTTTTTCATCGATGATGAAACAGCTTGTTTAAGCTGGAAATATACCAGCGATCATTACACAAATTCCAATAATATCAACATATTTATAGCTAGTTTTACAACCGCATATGCCAGAGTCGAACTCTACAACCTGCTAGATAGGTTACAGGACAGGTGCCTTTACCACGACACAGACTCTGTCATTTTTGTGTCCAGACCGGGTGACTGGGCCCCCCCCGGGCGATTATTTAGGGGAGCTGACCAGTGAAGTTCCTGCTGATGAACACATTACAGAGTTCATTTCTGCAGGCCCAAAAACTTACGGTTACAGGCTGTCCAGTGGTGAGGTTGTTCTTAAAGTGAAAGGGTTTACCCTTAATGTAGCCAGCAGTAAACACATTAATTTTGAAAGTCTGAAGGACCTGGTCTTTGACTATACGGGGTCACAGATCTCTAAAGAAATTACCGTGAGTCAACCCAGCATTGTTAGGAATAAAAAGCAGTGGTCCCTTGAAACAAAAACGCTGTCCAAGACCCAGAGAGTAGTTTATGACAAGCGAGTTTTACAAGACAATTTTAAAACACTTCCTTACGGATACTGATTGTGAAAAATGGATATCAGGTTGCAGCATCCCTTTACTTGTCTGTTGGCTGGCCCCTCTAATAGTGGGAAGAGCTTCTTTATAAAACAGTTGTTGGAACATGCTGATGCCACTTTATCACACAAGCCTGAAAATATTGTCTGGTTCTACAGCTGTTTGCAACCTTTGTATAATGAATTACTGTTAAAGTTCCCCTCAGATTATATTTGTGGAGGGGCTACCGATGTCACTAGCGGACAATGATCTCTTACCCCCTGGAAAGGTAAATTTTGTCGTTATAGATGATTTGATGGACTCTGCCTGTCAAAATAGTGAAGTGGAATATGGGTTTACCAAGTACAGTCATCATAAACAATTGACAATATTTTTAATTGTCCAGAATGTGTTCTGTCAAGGTAAAAAAAGCAGGACCATCACACTAAATGCCAAATACATGATTTTGTTTAAAAAACCCCAGAGACAAGCTTCAGATCACAACACTAGCTAGACAAATGTATCCTGGTCAGACAAAATTTTTCTTAGGAGCTTTTGAAGATGCCACAAGAAAGCCTCATGGCTATTTGCTGGTTGATTTAAGATCCAATACACCAGACGAATATAGACTGCATAGTGGGGTGTTTCCCCCCTGACTGGCCTGTGGCATATGTCATGAAAAAAACACATTCTGCTTCTAAAAATATTTGATACTGTATTGTCATTATGTCAAAAAGACTGCAGAGAAATCTGTCTGTTTTAAAGTTACTAGTAAAAGGGCCTCCGAGCTTAAAAAAAGCTATTTTATGTTCAGCCTCTGATGATCTGATATCAGCTGTAGCTGAGATAGCCTTAAACACTCTCAGAGGAAATATTCCACTGTCAGCAAAGCAGTTAGGTGTACTGAAAAAAAAACGGAGAGTCATTAAAACTTTAAGCGATAAACAAATAACCTTAAAAAGGAAAAAGAAAATAGTTAATCAGACTGGTGGCTTTATAGGAACGCTGCTAGGAATTGCCATCCCTTTGATCACAGGCCTGCTGGCTAACAGATAATGGATTTTACACAGAAAATGTATTTGGTACCTCAGCAACAGATGGATCACATTAAAACTAATTACCCTGATCAGGATATAAGAACAGTTGCAACTAACAGTTTGGACACTGACATGAGAGCTATACTGTCCCGGACTGATTTATCAGACTATGACAAAGCCAAAATGTACTCTGCTGTGTTACAGCACTATCTGACTTTGGTAAGACAATGAGAACAAGCTAAAACCAGTTTGACATTACTCATGCCTGAAAATGAATCTATGTCTGACCCCCCTGCGGTCATGGCAGAGACAGCTTCTGTACCTAGTACTATGGAAAAAGATATTTTAAGTAGTGTTTCTCATCGGTCTAAAACCAATGCTGAACTTTTGTTAAAGCATATGGCCAAGAACAAGGATATTGTGTTTTGGAGTGATAAGGCTGAATTAATGTATAAAGGCACTGTTGTTTCTGGGTCTCACATGGTCGATTTAGTAAGGCGGCTACAGCCACTCACGCAATCCTGACCACAGAAAGCCAAAGGGCTGGGATGTTTTGTCAAAGCAATGGCTGAGTCTAACATACCTACCTCAGCGTTTGCTCACTCAGCAAACAGGAGCTATGTGGAAAGGCTGAAATCGGTAGCTGGTGCAAAACAGCCACAGCCATCTCCAGTTAGCCAATGGTCAGTGACGCCTAAAAGACAAAAGTCTTTAAGAAACCTGTGGCTCACTATGTAAACTTAAATGCAATCTCTATGTATGAATGTTAGATACCTCAGTGACTGTTGTGTACAGCATATGTTGAACATTTTCCTCATACTAAATATGTAATCCTACCTCAGTGACTGCTGTGTACAACCTATGTTAGCCATTTACCTCATACTGAATATGTAATCCTGTTTTTACAAAAAAGTGTTTATATTGATGCATGTTAGCCTACTTCATAGTTAAATATGTTAACATGTTTTTAGAAAGATGTGCTTATAATTCTACCTCAGTGCTATGGCGTATATAGTGTGCATTTTTTTAACAGGAGATGCTTTTGTTTTATTATATCTTATCTATGATGTCACCACTGATACTTGTTGTATTTTATTGGCAGTTTTTTACAATAAATGCCTTTGTATTTTATATATTTGTCATTATTGAAGACATTGCATATCTTATCCATGATGTTACCACTGATTTATGTTGTATTTTATTGGCAGTTTTTTACAATAAATGCCTTTGTATTTTATATATTTATCATTATTGAAGACATTGCATATCTTATCCATGATGTTACCACTGATGTATGTTGTATTTATTGGCAGTTTTTACAATAAACACCTTTATATTTTATATATTTTTGTCATTATTGAAGACATTGCATATCTGAAAACGTTAAACACAGCCCCCACAGTTTAAACACAGCAAACAGAGACACACAATTATGAGTGTTTATATATGATTTTTATAAGTGACTGGTTTTGAATAAAATTACAAGCTGCTGCATATTTTAAATTCATTACAAGACAAACAAGTCTGAAACATAGAAACATAGAATGTGACGGCAGATAAGGACCGCTTGGCCCACCCAGTCTGCCCATTTCCCTACCTACTGGATAAGCTGCAGATCCTAGTTAACCAGCAGCCTACTTCTTCCTACCCCCACCCCCCAGAATTGCCTTATGACTATCCCATGCATGCTTGAATTCCACCACTGATTTTGACTCCACAACCTCCTCCGGAAGGCCATTCCATGCATCCACAACCCTCTCTGTGAAAAAATACTTCCTTAAATTACCTCTGAGCTGCCCCCCATCTTCAAATTGTGCCCTCTTGTTCTTGCACACCTCTTGTTTTGAAAGATGCTACCCTCTTGGACTTTGTTGATTCCCTTCAGGTACTTGAAAGTTTCTATCATGTCCCCCCTCTCCCTCCTTTCCTCGAGGCTATACATATTAAGCTCTTTAAGTCTCTCTTCATATGTCCTCCGGTGCAGACCCTGCACCATTTTAGTTGCCCTCCTCTGGACAGCTTCCATCCTGTCTATGTCTTTGCGGAGATTGGGTCTCCAGAACTGCACACAGTACTCCAGATGGGGTCTCACCAGCTGTCTGTACAGAGGGATAATAACTTCCTGTTTTCTACTGGTGATGCCTCTCCTTATGCTTCCCAGTATCCCCCCAGCCCTCCTTGCTGCCTTCTCACATTGCTTGCCCACCTTTAGGTCATCTGATATGACTACACCCAGGTCCCTTTCCATTTTTGTTGTTGTTAGTATTTCACCTCCCATTGTGTACTCTTCCCCTGGGTTTTTGTTTCCCAGGTGCATTACCTTGCACTTCTTAGCATTGAATCTAAGCTGCCATACATTTGACCATTCCTCTAACCTTGCCAAGTCCCTTCTCATCCTTTCCACCCCACCCTGTGCATCAACTCTGTTGCAGATCTTAGTGTCATCTGCAAAGAGACATACTTTTCCTTCCAGTCCTTCTGCAATGTCGCTTATAAAGACCTGAACATGTTGCCACCTCACTGATACGTGCCCTGACATGTTTAGATGTCTGGAAAAGTGACGTACAAAACGAGTTACCATGGCATCATTTTTCAGCAAATCATTAGAGTACATTTTTAAAATCTGATCATAAGAAAGTCCTTTGCATCTGTGGTGTAAGAAAAATATGCAGTGAAATCCACAGGTGGTAGAAAAGGTATCTTGTAACTGTGTGTTTTGGTACAAAATGTTTGCATTTCTGTTTAAAAAAAAAACAATAGTTTGTGCATGATTGTCAGGATGAAAACCGTAGCTGTCAAAGAACTCCCCAGTCCCATTTTCTGAAATGTATACGGTAACCAGTGCTGTCAGGGAGGTCATGGGGGTCAGTATTGATGACTAGTGCTGCGGGAAGGTTTCTCAGTCTCTCTTGGGTAGCAGATCACAGGAAACACGCCAGAAAGCAGTCACGGATGTGGGTGTCATTAGTTACAATTTTTCCAGCTGCTTTGTGTTCATTTTATGGTTTATCACATATAATCAAAAATGACATTTCTTCTCTGGTTTATCTCAATGACATTATCAAACACTGCATAGATAATGAGATTAACTGTTTGTGGAAGGGCTTCTGCAAATCTGATCTCAGCTCTGAGGTTCCCAGTTTTAATTAAAGAATAATGATCAGCACATTCTTGGTCTGGAGTGAGATCAAAGGCAAACAGGGTGTACCCTTGGTAAATTCCTGATTGTTAACTAAAAGCGGGCGATCTTTCATAGATTTCCTACGCTAGTACTAGATTAAAATATTCTCTCACAACATTCCTATTTCTAAAATCTGGCTGCAGAGGTTTAACGGAATTTGTTCACCATCCAGATACAGAGCCACAAAATTAATGTTATAATGTTTAAAGTTAAAGGGTTTTTAGTGTAGGAACCACTAAAAGCATCATTGTCAACAAATCCCATGACCACCATTTTTGGTAACTGTCCCAAAAACAAATTATCATGGTTGCAGACCCTGCTGCCTGCAGGGAGGCTGAACACTTTCATACCCACTCTGTCTATAGGGTATTTAGCATTGGAGGTGAGCAGGGCTTCTGAGTGTTCCAGATGGACTCCGGGGGTCACTTTAACCCTTTTGACAAACAGAGAGGCGGCCATGACTTTTAGCTTATAAGGCTCAGCATCTCCACTCATCAGGCAAAAGCTGTCCCTGTTATGTGTCAGTTTAATTTTAATATCCACGCCATTCAGCATCAGTTTCTCTTGAAAAAACAAGTCTGTGTGCAAGTGTCCCAGCAGTTCTACCCCTCTACTGAGATGTGTGAAGAAGCTCTTTTATTAAAACCTACATTATCACCATCTCTGTCTGTGATTTCATGTTTCCCTGGGGTGTCTTTTGTAAAATAACCCTGCGGTGAATTGTGTGAAAGGTCTCTTCACTGAAGTTCAGCACAGATTCTATGACAGCCCTGTAGGGTAACAGTTATTGCTCTGACTGATGAGCTGATCACCGACAGTCACATCCAGCTGACTGAAAATGGTTGCCACTGGGTAGTTTATAAGGCACACTTTGGCGCTGCAGGTATATCACTACCATCCGCTTCAGTGATTTTGCAAACCAGGTAAAGCGTGTTGTTTAGATCCAAATAGTCTTCACCAGTCCCTGCTATATAAAATTCAATCAGTGAGTTTTGAAAGGGCAGCCAGAGGGGTATCTCTACATAAATGCTTTTTCAATGCTTGTCTGTGTGGGGAAATGGCAAACAAGTCAAGTTCTGATTTTGTGCATTCTTCAGAACCACAGTGCACGAAAGCCATGTTTTTAGAACAGGTCTCTGCTTTTTTACGACCCTTGAAGATCCTTTTGCCTTTGAGCGTTTTCTTTTATGTGAAGTTTTGCGTTTTAAACACCTCTTTTAAAGTGGCGAGGGCGATGAGAAGCGAAGGGTGTACTCTCGCTTTCTCTTTTACCTCTCTTGAATACAATCAGCCTGAGCTACCCTGAGTAGGCTTATCACCCTTGACATCTTTTGAGTGACAGCACTAGTCACATGCCCCACAACATCCTTTGCAACATTTTAGTAGCTGTCTGTAGATGTGGTTTTGCAATTCAAACCCCTTCTTAAAATGGAACTGCTTTTCTGAACAGACTGAAATATCCTCCTATACAAGAACCATACATAGTAGGAGTCCATGAAAGCCTGGCAGACCGTATCCCGCCTGTGCCTTGTAATAGCTTCTGTACAAGGCAGGGTCCCCATAATGTCGAACAATCACCATCCTTGTTTACATTTTAGAGCACTCTCTGGGGGCAAAAATGCAACTTCACGATCACCTTTCCAAATCGAAATGGTACAGGTTCATTTTGATCATTCTTTATTTCAATAGTGACTGTATCAATCTGATGTTTACTGACTGTTTGATAATGGGGTTTATCGTAGGTCACGGTTACTATCTCATTGTCTTGGCCCCTGACGGGTACGCATCTCAGCAAAGGCACTAGACTGTCACCCACTATTTCATGTGTGATAATGTCAGTGTAGATATATAATGTGTAAAAACCCCCATTATATCTGGAGGGTTCTTTGCTAGATTCTTTCCTACACCTACCTCGAGTCTGCTAAAACCCAAAAGGTACTGTAACTGCCCATGCATAAACAAAATACATTTGATGTCACTGTCAATGCTTATTTCTCTCCCAACGGTTTGTTGTTCCAAAACCACTGGCAGTTCATTTACTTCAAATATGCTTTTATTAATTTGAGCAATAACACCAGCCATGTTAGGATAATAGTCTCTAGAGATTTTAAATGCTGCTGACTCAGTAAAGGGTCCAGTTGGTGGTGTTTTACTGTGGGCTATGTTTAGAGGCTGATAGAGCATACTGAACCTGTTTTTCTGTGCAGGCACATTGTCCCAGGTATGAGGGTACTGAATTTCTGCTAAGCCCACTTCCCATTCACCAGGTTGTTCAAGCATTTGTGGTAACTTTACAGTAAAAGTGGATATAGTATTGTTGGGGAAAATGTTGTGCGATGCATTGCTGGGTAGTGTGATATAAAATCCATTTTTGAGCATATTAAGCCTTATCTGCTTCTAATGTCCCGAACCTGTGTTGCCTCAACCCAGCTATTAAATTTATCGGGCCACCCTCTCCACTTTACCAGATACCAAGTTTTTCTGCCACACTTTTTTCCTTCAGGATTTTCTGCACCCTGTACACGGTCCTCATCAGGTTCAATTTTTGGAGCTCCTCTGTAAAAGTACCTTTAATGTCTTCCCTGATAGTCTTTTAGCTTATAGGTGGGCCTCTGTGTCTTTAAGACCGCCATCACAATAAATATCTCATCTGTGTACGTCTGTTCATATCCCTTTTCAAACACCCCTTTTAGCTTAGATAGTCTCACGTGATCATCTTTCTGAAGGGTACCCTTTTGTTTTTTGCCAAGAACAGAATTACTGTATAGGGATTCTTCCATACACCCAGGGCATTGGAAGGGTTAACATCCACAGGTCTGTGTTTAATGCTTCTGTGATAAGTATGGTTATAGCTGTGCACCAGGTCTGACAACACATCTGTATATTTCCAAGTATTCTGGGCTGTAAAATGCGCACATGTCGTGACTTCAGTGTCCTATTAAATCTTTCTACAATGCTGGCCTTAACTTCATTATTCGTCACAAATGGTGTATTTTATTTTGTTTTAATAGGTTCTTTAGGAAGCATTTAGAAACTCTTTACCCTGATCAGTCTGCAACTTCTGAGGTGCGTCCACTTTTAAAAATAGTTTTAATGCTTTCGTACACTGCCTTGCCTGATTTGTCTCGTGAAGTCACTACCAGGCATACTTGGACAGCACATCGATGCACGTCAGTATGTACTTAAACCATTATTGTACTTTGCATATTGACTCATATCCACTAAATCAGCTTGCCATTGTCTGTCTATGTCAGAAACAATGACAGGATTTCTTAAATCGGACTCTGGCTGCTTTGTGTAATGAATAGAGCTCCTGCTTCTAAGCCATTCTGCAACACCTTTCCTGGTGACCTCTTTATCAAGTTTTTGCAGCCTTATACAGCTGAGTCACCCCTGTGAAACTACCCACTTTTTGCATTAAAATATATATTCTGGAACAGGTGATCATTCATCTCCTTTCAACACTTACGACACATCTGCTAGCTAGCAAAACTTTGTCACCAGTAAAATAAAGTATGTGCTCTTTTTGTTCTTTTAAAACACTATGACAAACCACAAGTGCAATGCATGATTATATTTTATTTATAAATACACGTCATAACAGTATTTGAATATTTCCCTTTATAATACATAAACTAATGCATATAGGTTCTATATACAAAGGCATAACACATTGGTAAGCATGCAACAGATTATATAATAATTTTGTTTTTCTACTCTTCAATTTTTACGCTTCATAATACCCTGAAACAGCAACTTTTGAGCTGCATGTTTTATACAAGCATTGGCATCGTCCCACTTCCCTTTTGTGATGAGGTATGCACACATCACACACATATGCCATACACCACTTAAAAATAAAAAGGCTGATTTTGAAGATATTCTATTACATCTAAAATGACGTTCACCTTGCATACTGCTTTACAGTTACTGTTTTCCATTACGTCAACATAGAGTCTCCATACAAGGGGTGGCAACTCTTTAATCAGAGTCGTGTGTTTTCTGCCAGTGAAGCAGCAGCATCTTCAGAGCAGACATTTAATGCAGGCTGCTTTCCAAAGTATATAGGTCCCTTTAAAATGTCCTTTATCACACGGTACATTGTAGACATCAAGACTGTCTGGAATATTGGGAGCATGCCAGTACGTTCCATCTGAAGTACATTATAATACACTATTTAGGAAAGCATATGCTAAATCTGGTTTATGAAACACAACAAAAGTGATAAAGAAGCGAAATTTATGATGTCAGACTCAGACCCCCGTTCTGCAAACTAAACACTAAAAGTCAACAGCAGGTACAGATAAAGCGACAAAAGTGTATTACATCATAAGGGTTATGTATAAACTGTATAGCAATTTTAAACATTGCTTCCTCAAGAGTAGCCTCCTCATCCTTAAAATAATCCACAGTTTCCTTTTGGGTCCTCTGGGAGACCATCAAAAGACCTTGGCATGTCTCTAAAAGTACAGACGGTGCATGTCCTGTAGGTAGATTTAACCAGGTTGTTTAGCTTTGTGTCTGACTAGTTGGTAAATAAGCCCTCTGGATGCACTGACAGGGTGTTTCCCATCGCTAGGTACTCTGAAAACATACATTAGCAAGTGGTAAAAGCCAGGGTAACAATATGAACAATATTAAAATGGTAACAAGTAACAGTTTTTGGGTGGGGGTGGGGTGGGGGTAAATGTTTTTAACAATGTAAACAGTGTTCTGAATTTCCTTATATATTTTTTAAAGGGTCCTTTTTGACCAGTGGATCATTTCAGCAAGCAGAGAAGCCAGGTTATACAATACGCACAATATCACAAGGTTTTTTTCTGCTTTGTAGTACACACACATGGCTATGGCGGCTCATGATATAAAGTCCACAAAGACATCATCGCTTCCATGAATATATCGGCAATCACTTTAACATTTTCTACAAGTGGTAACACAGATTCATTTATATATTTATCTGTATCCTCCCATACTTCTGGAAGGGCAAACATCATCAGTTCATAGGCTGCATGTATCTCACAAAGGCAAATGTCATATTGAGATGAACCAAACAGTGATGGATGACAGTAATGGCTTAGGATCAGATACATAAACCTTGATCTCTCTGTACTTGCATCCCGCATGATTATCTGTAAAATAAAATATGACACATTTTGGTACTGAAATGTTTCCATGTAGTAATTTGGGGCGGGTGTGGGCAGGGGTGGGGTAATTTTTTTACAATATAAACAGTGTTCCTGAATTTCTTTTTAGAAATTTTTTAAAGGAGCCTTTGCTGACCAGACGGCAGGCATCTTTTTTAATTTCACCGTCTGTCTGCTGTAACATCTGCATAACTAACCACATGGGGTCATCGGATTTTCTCACATCATTTAAAACATGACTTATAGTTTCCAGGTACAATTGGTCATATTTAACCCCTGATGCTTCATAGCGTTGCAAGATCACGGGCATGAGCGCCTATATGTATGGCTTCAGAAACATTTCTGTATGCTTCTTAGACCTTAAGTCATCAAGGACACATGAATGGTTTTTCTGACTTGGATCATCTATCTCACACCCAGGACAGGAATCGAGTCAATTCACAATGTATCACCCTCTGTATCACTGAAGCAATTGCGCCACGGATGGTATGATACATAACGCACTTACAATACATATCGTTGTCAGTTTTGGGGGTTTACTACTGAGGCCTGGTTTTTCATGTGAGGTCCCCTGTCTAATCTCAGTGGTAAAAGAAGAGGTTGTGCGATCACAGCCTGTTCTGTGACATTTTGCAAACATTCTATCGCTACCTGTATTCTAACATACTGGTTCTCACACATCTCATTAACAATCACATTTGTATCTTTCACACAGCAAAGACAGTCGAGCAGTAGATTTGTGGAAAGTCGAGAATCCATGCTGTCCGAATATGACTGCTGCTCCATCGCAAATCCTTCAGTCTATTAAAGTAAAACAGAAAACAGCATTGGTCCTCTGACTCATTATAGGTAAGATTTAGTTCTACTGCTAACTCATCTCCCTCAGTTACACCATGTCACCCACTCACATTTTTTTTAAATGTTACATTTTTAAATGTTAAAATGCATTTACCTCATCAAGGCAACTCTTTTCTTCATTTTTCTCATCTTTCTCTTTCTTAGCCTGGGCCTGACTGCTTGTGGCTGCATTATCATCATCACCCTCTTGGTCAGAGCCCTCTCTTGGCTGTGTCTTGCATTTCTTTTTCACAACTTTCTCTGATGCTTTTTTTGGCAGTGTCTCACTGACCATCTTCTCTGGCTCCCCTTCTTGTCACTCTCTGTTTTTGGTTTCATAGTAACTTCTTTTCTGCATCAGATTCACACCCCAGCAACTCTTCAAGGTCTTGCAGTGGTGTCTCTTCAGAAGGACAGTCAGATTTAGGATTTTCTGATTCACCAAACTGTTCAGCGAAGTTTCTTTTTATGTCAGACACCTTCCACTCAACAAGACTTGTGTGGGCATTCGTTTCACACCTCACGTAGTACACATATGTTGCTTGGGTTGTGGGGCAATCGACAGCTATCTTCTTGCTTGGCTTTTCATCTCCAGACTTTTCATTAGGTGGTGTGACAATCTGGCTTGTTACAGGGAGGTTGAATTTTCATTAGGTGGTATGACAATCTGACCTGTTACAGGGATGTTGAAATGAGAAGCGCTTGCCATCTTCTTGCTTGATGTTTTGATAATCTGCTCCAAGTCTATAAAACAGAATCTGAGAAATCTCAAAAGCTGTGCCTTCTGGCTTCAAATGCAGGGTTTATATAATGCTTAGCAAGATGGACTGCCCTTGGTAAAACCATCACCACACCCCATCATACTATACATGGTAGCGTGTCAGAGCACATCTGTTGTAGCCCCTACCCCCCTTTTTCAAAACATTATAAATATCACACACACATTTCATTTCAGCCTTCTCCTTGATACTACACAAGAGCTGAGGGGTGAACTATAGGTATGTGTATTCCTTTTTCTGATACATTTTATTCTTTCTAATTCATGACAAAGTATAAATAATTAGTTTTTAGATTGTTGCAATGCTATCCAGAGAAAACTGCTGAACCATCTTATTTACACAGAGGTCCTCTGCTTTAGCTTATAAATGTTACATGCATATACATAAAGCTATCCTTTTGATGCAAGTTTGACACAGTCCTACAGATGTATGTTAAATAATTTTGTATATTGTTACAAAAACAGAAAAAGGGGTACTCACACAGGCAGATGAATTTCCCTCAGGGGGGTCCCCACACAGATCTGTGAAACCTCTGCACGATCAGGTTCCTCTCTAGATACTTCTTTCTGAAAATATCCCTAATCAAAAACACACATGTCCCTGCAGTTATACACCAGGCCTAGGGGCACATACCACTACATAAACACTAACTAATTTTTGGGGTGGGAGGAGCACGGTGGTGAAGAGGGACAGGGGTTCGAGCCAGGATGGTGGGGGTTCAGGAGAAAGGGGGGACAGGGGTTCGAGCCAGGATGGTGGGGGTGCAGGAGAAGGGACAGGGGTTCGAACCAGGCTGGTGGGGGTGCAGGACAAAGGAGGGATGCAGGAGTTCAAGCTAGCATGGTGGGACTCGGGTTCCAGCCAGGATGGTCTGGCAGGGGATCGAGGAGTGTACAAGAAGGAGGGGCAGGGGACAGGGGTTTGAGCCAGGCTGGTGGGGGGTGCAGGAGAAAGGAGGGACGCAGGAGTTCAAGCTAGCATGGTGGGACTCGGGTTCCAGCCAGGATGGTCTGGCAGGGAATTGAGGAGTGTACGAGAAGGAGGGGCACAGGACGCTTACAAAATGGTGGGTGGCAGGGTTTGAGGTATCACGAGAATGAGGGGCGTAAGATGCTTACAAAATGGTGGTGTTAGGTCACTTCCAGGGTTTCAGTGGGGTCATTTCCTGCGCAAGGGACACAGGTTCAAACACTGTCATTTCCTGTCTCAAAGGGGCGGGACACGTGAACGATGTCATTTCCGCCAGAAGGGGCGGGGCTAAGCGCATTTAGGTGGAGGGACTTCAGTTTAACAAGGGGCGATTCTGATTGGTCCGTTTTAGGCCACGACCACCTGTCAAATGACGTGGCACGCACTGATTGGCTGAAATTTAACATTTGACGAGATATATGAACTTATACTACTTACATATCATGCCCCCTTGTCCTTGAACATCTCTTTCTCAGCAGAACTGTGCCTTCCTGCACCTTATTGATACCTTCAAGATATTTGAATGCTTCTATCATGTCTCCCCTTTCCCTCCTTTCCTCTAGAGAGTACATATTTAACTCCCTAAGTCTTTCCCATAGGCAACAGTTCCATCAACTCTCATCTTGAGTACAAGTTTAAAATTCCTGGCTACACCCCTGCTTACATGCATGATGTATCTTACAGCTGAGGTCTTAAGAGCTGGTGCCAAGTGAATTACTCCATACAGGTAAAGGGATACAGATTCATCCCCAAGAGATGCAAACTGGACATGCCACTTTATCAGTCATTTAAAATAACACAAGTTTAGTTTCACATTCTTACTATGAGGAATACAAGTCAGATCAACCAGCATGGTTAGCAAACAAATGAACTGACACCTCTGGATGAGTGGGGGAAGGGTTACCAGCAAAACAAATTTCTCAGTTTGCAAATGGTGTAAATTAAGCACTGAAACTTAACACAGAAAGAAAAGGCCCACAAAACACTGTAGAGGAGGTTTCAGCTTGCAAAAAGAAAATAAACAGTACTGGGGATAGTTCAATTAAAGGAAAACGGCATGTTAAAATCAGGAAAGGATGTGTATTATTAACTTGTTTTGTGTTCTAACTAGGTAGGCCATGTCCACAGCCCCTCCCTGGTCTACTACTTTGGTCACCCAGTCAAATACTGTAAATCAATTAGATTCATCTGACATGACCTTCCTGCTGTGAACCCATGCTGCCTTGGGTCTTGTGCCCCACTGGCCTCTAGGTACTCAACAATTCTTTCTTTCAGAAGTGATTCCATCACTTTCCCTGCCACAGAGGTCAAACTGACAGGTCTGTAGTTTCCTGCCTCTGTCTTGCTCCCACTTTTGTGAAGGGGAATCACATCTGCCTTCCTCCAGTCCTCAGGTACCACACCATCCTCCCATGATTTGTTAAAAAGGGTAGTCAGTGGTGTCACTAGTTCTCCCCTTAATTCTTTTAGAATTCTGTGGTGAATTCCGTCAGGCATTATTGCTTTATCCATCTTCAGTTTTAGGAGTTCTTTCAGAACCCTTTCTTCTGTGAAAGGACTGAAACATAGAAACATAGAATTTGATGGCAGATAAGGACCACTTGGCCCACCTAGTCTGCCCATTACCCTACCTAATGGATAAGCTGCAGATCCTAGTTAACCAACGGCCTACTTCCTCCTACCCCCCACTAGAATTGCCTTATGCATTCTTGAATTCCCTCACTGTTTTTGACTCTATGACCTCCTCAGGAAGGCCATTCCATGCATCTACAACCCTCTCTGTGAAGAAATACTTCCTCACATTACCTCTGAGCCATCCCCCCTTGACTGGGATCGACCCCCCTATCCAGAGTGCTTCTGTTAATTGAATTAGGCACCTCCCCCTCCTCCTCTTTTGTGAATACTGAGCAGAAGTATTCATTCAGTATCTCTGCTTTTTCACTGTCCCTCTCTGCCCACCCACCGTCCATTCTATTCAGCCTCACTATCCCTCTCTTTGTCTTTCCATGCTCCCTGATGTACCTATAAAAGGTTTTATGCCCCTTCTTAACCGAGTTGGCTATCTTTTCCTCAGTTTGGGCCTTTGCTATTCTGACTTCCCTCCATGCTTCCTTCTGCCTTAGCTGGTACAGTTCTCTGTTCTGCTCCTTCTGTGTTTCCTTATACTTCCTAAATGCTATCTTTTTCTCCCTAACCTTCCCCACCACCTCTTTTGAGAACCATACTGGCTTTTTCTTTTGTTTTGACTTGTTCACACAAAGGCTTGTTGCATTTGTGATGGCAGTTTTGATGTTTCCCCATTGTTGCTCCACCCCTCCTTCTAGCCTGTTTGCTAGAGCTTTTCTAAGGCATTCTGCCATCTTGCCAAAGTCAGCCCTCCTGAAGTCCAGTACCCTCACTTTTGTATGGTTTGACTCTGCAGCTGAGTTTATCATGAACCAAACTGTTTGGTGGTCACTTGTTCCCAGATGGCTACCCACTTCTAGATCTTAGATCCTGTCACTGTCCCCATTTGAGAGTACAAGGTCTAAGATTGCTCCTTCACAAATGGGTTCCAAAACTAGCTGTCTGAGGCATGTCACCTGTAGGGCATTGAGAATGGCCCTGCTCTTGGATGTGGCTGCAGCAAAGGTGCTCCAGTTAACATCTGGGATATTCAGGTCCCCCATCAACAGTCTCTCCCCTTTCTCTGTCATCATAAGGATGCCTTCTATCATATCCTTGTCCATTCCCTCCCCTTGACATGGGGGTGTGTATACAACCCCTGTGTGGATTGCAATGCCATTTCTGGTCTCTATGGTGACCCACAGTGCCTCCTCTCTTCCCTGTTTACTCTTTTGTTCCGTTGCTTTTATCCCTTCCCTTACATAGAGAGCTACTCCTCCCCCCTTCTCCCCTCACTGTCTCTCCTGTAGGTTGTGTACCCTGGTATGTTAACATCCCAGTCATAGTTCTCTGTGTACCATGCTTCTGTGACTGCTACGATATCCAGGCATCCCTCTTCCATCAAGGCCACCAGTTCAGGGAGCTTGTTGCCCAGACTATGGGCATTTGTACTCATTACCCTCCATTTCTTGATGGCCTTACCCCTTCTTGCCCCATTCCTGTCCTTATTGCCTTTGTCATGTTCTCCATTTATCCCTGTTCTTCTCCCTATTGACATCTCTATCTTGGTGTTTACATCACTTACTACCCTGATTTTGTGAGGGGGTCTAGGATTTCCCTGCTCCTTTCCAGTGCCTCCCACTTGGCTAGTTTAAATGCTTGCCAATGAAGCATTTAAACCTATCACCTAGGATCCTGGTACCCCTCCTGGACAGATGCAGACTATCATGCCAGTATAGGCCTGCATCACTCCAGGTTGATCCCCAGTCCCCAGTGAAGCCAAATCCCTGAGCTCTGCATCAGGTTTTCAACCACTGATTGAATTCCATGGTGTGGAGCACCCTAGCCTCACCCATACCATAGACAGGCAGCATCTCTGAGAAGGTTACCATGCGTGCCACTTGTCTAAGGCCCCTCCCCAACTACACAAACTCTTCCTGCACTGCTCTGATCCCTTTCTCAGCCAGGTCATTTGTCCATAGGAGGACAATGACATCCAGCTCCCTCCCCTGTGCAACTGCTCCGGCGATCCTGAGGATTCACTCCCTGTCCCTCAAAGCCATGGTGCCAGGCAGGCAGGCACCTTACCTCCTTCTACCCTTCCTCCCCAAGTTCTACCCCCTAACAATGGAGTCCCCTACCAGGAGTTGTTTCCTTCCCCTGTGGGTTCCCATGCCACCCTCCTGTGGGTCTCCTTTGTGGAGGTTCCCAGCATCCTCCTTGGTCTCCACTGTGGGTGCCTCCATAGAGGAACCATACTTTGCCAGAATGGCATATGAATTGTGGAGAGGTACAACTGGAGGGATGCACCTCTCTTCCACCACCCTCACCCTCCCTGAGCCCACTATGGTCCAACTGCTCCTTTTTCTTGGCAACCTCTGAGGCAATGGCAGTGGCCCTGCTGGTCCCTGGGTGGGAGAGGAGGTCCCCAAAATCCTGGCCACTCAGCTTGGAGATGAGCAACCTACTCCCTCAGCCCAGAGAGGTGCCTGCAGATGGGACAACACCACATCCTCCAGAATGTCTTCTGGAAGTCTGCTGCTCCATAGCTTTCCTCTGAAGATCTGCAACAGCTGATGCCTGAAAGAGCCACATAAAGAACTGTGCTGCAGAAAGCCCTGGCAAGTGTGTGCTGTGGCTGCATTTCCCCTGACTGTATCCTGTGACTGTGTCCCAGTTTTACCAGCAGTATTATCGACCAGAGAGTGAGAGGAGGAGAAGAGGTACATCACCAGTAAGGGAAGAGCTACCCTGTTTAAATCTAACCATGCTGCACACAGCGTTAGTATGCTGTCCTCTGAAGATCTGCAACAGATGATGCCTGAAAGAGCCACATAAAGAACTGTGCTGCAGAAAGCCCTGGCAAGTGTGTGCTGTGGCTGCATTTCCCCTAACTGTATCCAGTGACTGTGTCCCGGTTTTACTGGCAGTATCATCGACCAGAGAGTGAGAGGAGGGGAAGAGGTATGTCACCAGTAAGGGAGGAGCTACCCTGTTTAAATCTAACTGCGCTGTGCACAGCGCGAGTGCTGTAGTGCCAGTATGATGAGTGCCACTCGGAAGAAAAATCATTGAGAAAGAACTTTGCTCAGGGTATGTTTGATATACAAATGCAGCATAATATTTAGAAAGTTGCTGAAATTTAGAGGACAGGACTAATATTGATTTGAAGCATTTTAGTCTTAGTAATTAAGTGAAGTGTGAACAAACTTAGAGTAACAATACATTTTTAACCATAAATAGAGGTGTAGAAATATTATAGTGAGTGGTAGAAATTTAGAACAGTGATTATGTGGATACGAGTTTCAAATATTGTAAACTCATACACATTTTTAAGTATAATGGAAGTACTATGTAGAGTGCTGATTTATTTTATTGTAGCATGTGCTTTGTATGGGAAAATTTCAAACCCAAACCAAATTGAGGTTTCAAGTGCGTTGGCTTTGGAAATTAGATCCCCTTATTCTCTTGGGGAACTACAGATGTGTAAAGAGACTACAGTTAGGTCTAGAAGCAGAAATCAATTTTCAAAAATTTGACTTTTATTAAATATGAAACCTCAAATAGTACCTATTGGAAATTATTGTTCTTATAAATCCAAAGGTTGTTTGATAATATCCTTTTTGTTAGGGGGGACATGGAATTAAACCCTGATCCTGAAAATAAGAATGAATTGAAAAGTAGCCATGATAACGCAAGGAGTTTGAAAAACAAAATTGACCTATTTAAGGTATGGATAGAAACCAAATCTCCAGATATGATAGCATTGATGGAGATTTGGTTAAATAACAAAATAGATGTTAAAGAAATAGAAATTGAGGGATTTGTTTGTCACCATTTGGATTGGGTAGGCCGGATTGGGGGGTGTTATTTTATACAAAATGGGATTTGGGTCAAACTAGTGTTATATATGGTAGCCAAATTGGACTTATTGATTGTCTTCTGGTTAAAGTACCTAAATCGGCACTAATTATAGGAGTTAGTTATGCTACCCCAAAAACAAAAGTAGGAGAATTTGAAAATTTGGCACAGGTTATACAAAATTTTTCTGTGGGTTATGAATTAATTCTGATAGGGGTATTTTAATGCCACATGGGGTAAACAGCATGGTTTAGCACTGGACAGTAGTCTTAAAGGACTTGATGTTACTCAGAAAATCCTCACTCCAACCAGGAAATCTCTATCACATAGTCCAGGAAACATATTGGACCTATTGTTTGTAACTGTGAAAATCAGGCCTATAGCTATAAAAGTATACCAACCTATTTTGGGAGATTATTGCACAATAAGTTGTAAATTTAAAATGGGTGATTGTACTTGGGGAACCCGGGGACATATATCAGTTAAACATAAACGTAGAAACTTTAAAAGTTACAACAAATAAACATTTTTGGTTAGATTAGTTTCTGTTAAATGGGCCAGACTGTTTTTAATGCCTTCACTTGAATTAGCAATTCAAGAGTTTACCAAATGGTTATGGAAATTTGCAATGAATTGGCCCCTCTTAGAATATGTACACAAAGGAAATTACATCTTCCCTGGATAACAGAAAAAGTAAAGAAATAGATTAGGGTGAAAAATAGGCTGTGTTCAAAAGCAGGGAAATCATTAAATTCTGTTGATTGTGATAAGAATAAAAAGGCTAGAAATGATTTAAGATTTCAAATTAGGAAACTAAAATGAAAGTATTACGAAACAAAAACTTCTGAAACTACAGTTACTAAAAAATGTTGGTAGTTAATTAAATCATTTGATACCCCAATAATCCATAAACCTCCTATTCAAATGATAAAAATGGTATTATTGAATCTGCCAATCAATCAGCAAATATATTGAATAATTATTTTGTAAATTTATCTGACCTAGACATTTCAGTTTCAACTTATATAAATGGAAATCAAGAAAAGATAAATTTTGACACCCCTAAATTTAGGTTTAAATGTGTAACCTGTAGACAAGTAAAGGATATAATAAATAAACTTAGAGTGAGAAAAGCTTTTGGCTTAGACCAAATAGAAAATTGCTTCCTTAAAGACTCTATACAAGTAATTGCTCCAGTACTAACCAGACTGTTTAATTGGAGCCTGACCGATGGTATCTTTCCCCAGGAATGGAAAAATGCAAAGATCATTCCAGTTTATAAGGGCGGGGGAGACATCTATGAGCCAACAAATTGTAGACCTATTGCTTTGCTATCTGAGATCACTAAAATATTTGAACATTTAGTCCAGGTCCAAATTAGTGAGTATCTAGAAATATATTCCTTAATAACTGGGTATCAGTCTGGATTTCACAAGGGATATTCCACAGGCACTGCACTCACTGACATGGTAGATATTATAGCCTCAAAGATGGAGGATGACCTGTCAGTGGGTGCGGTGTTCGTGGATTTATCCAAGGCTTTTGATACCGTGTCCCATGAGACATTGGTAGGGTGGATGATGGACATGGGATTGTCTAATGAATCAATGCTTGGTTTAAATCCTATTTGCAGGGAAGAACCCAAAAGGTGTTTGTTGATGGTTACTTGTCTAATAAAGCTACAGTTCTGAGAGGGGTGCCCCAAGGCTCCATTTTGGGGCCTACATTGTTTTTGATTTACATAAATCATTTGGTGGATATTGTGAAACATTCTGATATACATTTATATGCTGACGACACCTTTTTGATTACTAGTGGAAAAAATTCCCAGATTATGGAAGAAAAATTACAGGCAGATTTTATAGAATTATGTACGTGGTTGACAAACTCAGGACTGGTGGTAAATAGTGAAAAAACAAAATTTATGTTATTCGATAAAGGTGGTAAAAAATCTGGGAAAAATGAACATGTAGTGGAGATATAAACTACAAAAAACAAAGTTCTATCTCAAGTATCAGAATACAAATATTTAAGGGTATGTGTAGACCAGAACCTAAGATTTGATTATCATATAATTGAAACAATTTCAAAAATAAATAGAAGATTGGAGGCGTTTAGACACTCACGTTTCTGCATGAACAAACATATGAGAAAAATTAGAGTAATCAACTTCTTATTCCAGTACTTGAGTATGGGAACCATGTATATGGCTTTGCCACTAAAAATATGTTGACAAAAATTGATACAGTGTAAAACTGATTGGCCCAATTTATCCTTAGAAAGGATCTTCATGTTCACCATTGTGAAATTTATGAGGAACTTGGGTGGTTTCCACAAGACATTAAGAGGAAATTAGTTTGGGCAGTACAGACTTATCAAGTTCTAAATTTAAAGCAACCAAGTTACCTTTATGATAAATTGGAAAAGAAATCATACCATCAAAATTTGTGAGATATAAATTTAAGAGAATTTGCACATCCCAAATTCAAAAATAAATATAGTGATATGAGATTTGCACAAGTTGCTATTGGATTATGGAATTCAATAAAGTCTGTGACTTATAAGATGCATAGAGATGTAAAATCCTTCACAACTGATATAAAATCAGAATTCACTGTCCACTGTAAGTATTATGGTTAGACAAATGGGGCTAAATAAATGTATTTTTGGGTACTATAAATTAGGATATTGGGTTTTGTTAACAGTTGGTTGAAATATGGGGATATTTATGTAAACATTGCTTATGCACTTTATGATTGTAGTATGTTGTGTATTGATTATTTGTTTGTTGATTCTTTGTACTTGTAAATGTAATATGGTATAAGGGTGTACATTGTATTGTATTATATGTATTGTTATATGATGATTTTGAAACTACTTAAACAGGACCATCTTGAAAATAGGACTTTGTCCTAATGATGTGTAGATCCACCAATCTCCTGTAAAAAAATAAAGATTTTTACTACTACTACACTGCACTGCACCACTCCCATCATGTCTTATTTCTGGCCCCTTAACTGTTGTTTGGAATATTTACTCTTTCCTCTGTTTTTTTTTCTCCCTACTTACTTACTGCCTCTGTGCCCTTTAAGCTCTGGATCTTCCTGTTCTGAGACAGGAAGTTCCTATATTTTTCAGTAGTCCCCTTACTTGCTCAGAGTCAGACATCCAGCAGCTGGTGGGGATGGAGAGCTACTCTTTTTCTTCTAGCATGATGAGTCTTTGGTGGCTCTGTGATCACTCACTTCCTGCTCCCAAACAGGAAGTTCCTGTTGTCAGTCAAATCCTGTGCCTATAAAAGTAGAACTGACTTGGGGTGGAGGGAAGGAGGGCAATACAGTACCAGTAGAGAAGTATAGTTATAACAGCAGCTCCTTCCTCTTGGTGTTCTCTGCCTGTTCTCTAGCAGAAGCTACCTAGGGCAGTTTTTAAATCAGACTTTAACCTGGCTTCCTTCTAGCTAAGCCACTCCCCCTACTTTACAACTCTTTCTTCACTTAGTTAATTGCACAGATAACAATTCACTTCAGCCAACTCAGACAAAAACACTAACTTTTTTGTTTTGTTTTGTTTTTACCCTAAATTGAAGGTCCCAGTAGTAGAGTTCTAGTTCTTTAGTCCCAGTAGAGAAGTATAGGTGATAAAGGTGGAAGTCCTACATAAGTCTCTTCTTTCTCTTTCATCTCTTGTAACACATGACGACCCTGTGTATAGCTTCGGCCAATTTATGTAGTATACAAAACTACAAAAAAAGGCTGACCACCTTACATCACTTTCAGCACATGCCATATGATATCATCCTCCTCCAGGAGACTAGACTTAACACTCTTTTTTACACTGAACAAGCTAGGAAAGCCTAGATGTGGGGACCCTCCTTTTGGTCTTTTGGCCTTGATGCAGTTGATGGGCTCAACATTTTATTTAAAGGCCCCCATTTCTCCCTACAGAGACTGGTTGACATAGTTCCAGGTAGTGCCGTATTACTGGATTGTTCCTTTCAACATTTCTTACTTCGCATTATTAATACATATGTATCTCAGACCAAAGCAGCTAGGGTTAATCTATTTGAAAGCATCAGACCATTTTCATACACAGCCAGATATATTATTTGGGGTGGAGACATGAACTGTGGATTAGATTAAAATCCAGGGAAACCTTACAAAAGAAAGTGCATTGTCACTCCCACTCGTTACTATCCATAATTAAAATGGTGAATCTCTCAGATGCATATAGAATATTACATAAGGATTCAGGATACACATATTACAGAAACAAATTCGCTACTAGAATTGATTACATTTTTTGCTTCACACTCCTGATTCCTCAGGATGCTTCATTAATCCCCTGTGAATTTTCTGATCACTTAATTCTTACTTGTTCACTAAATTTAGGGACTGTTCCACCTCGTTTCCTTTCATCCACAAAGAGATGGAGAATAAATATTTCAGTTCTAGAACAAGAACAAATCTGCCAAGAACTTAAATATTTATTCGTGCTTCGACAAACAACTAAATGTTTATATGACAGCATTTTACATTGGTGGTCTGATACCCAAAAAAGACATAAAGAACCTACTTATTCATTTAGGGAAGGTTAAGTCCAACATGGATTATTTATTATATCTGGAACACAGAAACATATTGCATAAATATATATCTGTACCACATAATACTAGGCCTGACTTTCAGGTTCAAATCACTGAACTAAAAAATAAATTGTTCCAATACCCAGATGGTATTTCCAGTATCTTTTATAAATCAAATTTATGGAGGCAGTATAGCGCAGTGGTTTAAGGCTCTGAGCTGCAAATCTGGAGACCTGGGTTTGAATCCCACAGCCCCCACTTGCATACTGTGTGACCCTGAGCAAGTCACTTAACTTCCCTGTGCTCCCAGGTTGCACCTGTAAACAAGCTTTCAGCTTGGTGTGTCTCACCTGGTTAAACAATTGGAAAAAAAAATACCAATATAACAGGGTCACTTCATTAGAAGCTGAGATGAGATATAGTACCGGATCTCAACCTAGCTTGGATCCATACGCAGCCTGCAAACAGGGACTAGACTCTACTCTTATGACAGAACTATAAGATGAGTGGTGCATAGTGAAAGTTAGAGATATGGATATTCTTCATGTACTTCAGAAACATTTAGTACAGACTTTTTCCACTACACACTGTACTAAATCCCCTGTGCAGTCCTTCCTCCGGAACCCCTCTCCACCATTAATGGAGGACCAACAATTAAAACTAAATGAACCTATCTCAAAACAAGAAATTGAGGTGGCAATTGGTTCTTTAAAAGACACCTTCTCCCCAGGGCCAGATGGTATTTCCAGTACCTTTTATAAAAAAAATTTAACTGATCTCCTGGGCTCCCTACACCAATTGTACAACGAGATGTGGGGTGATGCTACTGGAACTGATAATTTTGGGAAAGCTATTTAAATCTTTCTTTATAAAAAAGAAGATAAGAAATTAATACAAAACTGGAGACCCATGTAGATATAAAATATTATCAAAAATCTTATGTAACAGACTGCAACAAGTGAGCAGTCACTTGATATACCCTGCCCAGACATACTCAGTCCCAGACAGAAACATATCTGATAATCTTGCACTCATAAGAGATGTTTTTGAATTTGGCAACCCCAAAAAATTACACAGGTACGTTCTTTCTATTGATCATGCTAAAGCTTTTGATAAAGTCTCTCACTCGTATCTCTTCCAGGTATTAATATCTTATGGCATTCCTAATAATATGATTAAATGGCTACAAATATTATACACAGGTGCTAAATTGAGACCTTATGTTAATGGGATCCTTGAAGAACCAGTACAAATGAATATTGGTATTAGACAGGGTTGTCCTGTAAGCCCACTACTGTACACCTTTGTTTTAGACCCTCTGATATGTAATATTGTTATTAGTCAGAGAATAATAGAACTTCCACCTTTACCAGAATTAGAAGCTCAAAAGGTTGCAGCTTATGCTGATGATCTGTGTATCTTTTTATTATCACAGGATGCCGGTCAGGATTTACAATATGTGCTCTCTCATTATGCTGAAATATCTGTAGCTGTTATAAATATAGAGAAAAGTAAGGCTCTGAGGATAGGTATTCAGCCTGACAAGGATAACCCACACAATATTATTAGCATTCCTTTAGTTGAATCCACCATTCCCATCCTAAGTATACATTTTGGGGAAGGAAATTTACAATATTTAAACTGGGAACAGAAGATTAAAATCTGTGAAGCTGAAGTCTAAATCTGGAAAAATTGGAAATTAAAAAAAGAGAAAGAATTCTAACCATAAAAAAGTTTTTACTTCCTATCTTCAACTATCTTAGCTTCATTTACCCACCTCCAATTTGTTTTGAAACAAGACTTTTCAGTTGTTTCTTTCAAATGCTTTGGGGAAGCAGACTGAACCCCATCAAAAGGGACTACGATTATCTCGCATATAAATCAGGCGGCCTAAGTATGATCAACCCTCTGTTTTTTTTTTGTTTTGTTTTTTTCCATTCCTTTTTCTGTAAATCTACCTTAAGGTTAGGTCGGGGCACAGACTTCAGCCCTTGGCAGAAATGGTCATATTCCTTATTAAAGGGTTTTTTTCTCCAAATGGGAGGAGCTGCCTCCAAAAATCTTAACTGCTTTTGCTGTCCCTCAATATGCAGATACGTAGATACATAGGCTGTGACAGCAGATAAGGAGTGTCACAGGTTGAAATCCCTAAACGTATTCCATCCAAAGTTCCTGTGGTCTTCAAAGTCTTAAATGACGGCCGAATCCCGGCGCAAGTTTGGGATGTCCTTTGGCTAAGCTGCCATGGTAGAGTAGGAGTGCGAGGAAGCCTGAAGCACAAATCTATTGAGGAAAGATTCTGTCCCAGGGTACAATGTAAACAAATAGAAGAAGCACAAGTACATTTCTTTCTAGAGTGCCCATACTCCAATCTCGTTTTTCGTTTCTCGCAACTAGATGGCAGTGGCCTTACTTAAAGCAATTGACCTATCAGAATTTTATTTTAGGGGTTCATTCTGGATATCTTAAGCTGTATTACCCCAGTACTCTGAATGTAATCTTTGCAAGTATTAAATTCTGTCTCTGGCAAGTAAGGTGTCAGTTTTTGATGCAGCAACTATATGCATTCCCAAATGTTTTTGCTGAATCAATAGAGAAAATGTTGAAAAATATTAAGGGATCAGATTATAGGAGATTACCTAAAGCTAGAGCAGATGCCATGTGGCATAGAATTGCATGGCTAAATTAATTTTGCTGTACTTTATGATGGGTTTTAACTGGCCAGAATTAAGGTCTATATTGAAACATGCTCTCTGATAAAAGAAGATGTAAGTTTGAAATTGAGAACAAGATGATATTAACGCTCTCTTTGTCACTGTGTATTAAATCTCCTCCTCAAAGCTTTATCTAATTTATTCATACACCTTCAGGAATAAGGTACTATATCAAAGGGTATTTCTGTTCCTTCTTAATATTCTGGAGGATTGTTTTTTCTTTATTTCCTTTCTTTTGATTGTCAAGATGTGATGCTTACTGTGAAAAGAACAATAGAATTTATTTTTGTAATTTTCTATTTACTTCTATAAATATGATGTATTATTTATGTTCTCCTTGTTTTTGTTCTATATATACATTGTATGACTGTTTTGTTTCTTTTATAAATAAAATTCCCCTGCTCTCCGGTAGGGAGACCGCCAGCCATTCTGCCAGAATGGCCACTTTGCTGGAATCTCAGGAGAGGATGAACATCTCTGGGGCAGAGGAGCAGGCCTCCTCCACTGCCTCCGCTTCTTAAGAGGCCTTTGCAAATTCATAAATTAATTTTGAAATCCCCAATGAAGAGTTGGGAAAGGAGTTGTTCGTTTCCACAGAGGATTTATCTGAAAATGTCACTATCTCTGTGACAAATGCAGCGCCTGCTACACTTCACGATTTGCCAACAGACACACAGAGAATTATTGCTGAGAGCCCTACAGACCTGCACAGAAAAAAATTACAAGAACTTGAAGCCAAGGTACACTGACATTTGTTAAGAAAGCAAGAATTAGCAGCAGAACTGTCAAAACTTCAGCCTATCTCTTCTCCTGTCAAAACCTCCATCCTTGCTGACAGGATGACTCACCGTTCTAATGATGCACCTGCATTAAAGGGAGCTGCTGACTCAGCATCCGCCAAACTACAACATCCCCAGGTACTGAATTTTTCTCCTTCATTGAATGTGGCTGGCAATAAAAATGCTAGTTCTGGTGTGTGCAGAGAGCCAGAGGGGAAAGCTGTGGGAAATGTATTAAAATCTGATGCATCACTGGACACTGGCCAGAAAGGGCCTCCCTTGCATTCGAATACTGGCATAAAAAACTCCATTTCTGAAAGTTTTCAGGAAGGTCTCCTTTTTAAAAACATTCAGGCAGAGAAACCAGGAGCTCCTCTGCCACCTGACTGCAAACTCATGCCTCAAAAAATTGGCCTGAAAAAGGCCCCCTTCATGAAAAAATTATCTTTCAGACAGGCATGACTTCTCAAAGCAGGGCTACAGTCTTCTCATTCTCAGCCAAGCATGAACAAAACAATACAGAGGACATTAACAGCAAAAGTGACCCAGCAAATGAGAATATTGACATAACTCTTTACAAAACCACAGAAATGTCTGGGCTGAATCCAGTTCAACTGGCCTTTGTGTTGAATCCTTCCTCCAATGACCCATTTGCCCACTGGTCTCTAGAAAAAGCTATTTCTGAATCTGGATGAAAAAGATTGGCTAATGGAAAATGGCTTCCTGACCCTGACTCCATCGGTTACTTTATCTCAAACTTCTCCTGAATGGTGCCCAGCAATTTATTCTCGGTTACCTGCAACAAACCAGCCAGATACTCCTGTGGACCCCTTCACACACGTGGACAATTCTCCAGCCCATAACAAAACAGGGATGAGAGACATCTCAATTCCTCCCCTCCCCCTTCCCCCATGAACATTCCAGGACTTCTTCCCCCCCAGTTCCAGATTCAGACAAACAGCAACAAGACGACAACCCTCTTCCCCTTCAAAAACCTCTCTTATCTGAAGTAGTTGAGAAAACCAAACAGGACACTGCCCCTAGGCGAAACATTGTCTGCATCAGGTATAAGGGCAGAATGGATCCAAGGCTTGATAGATACTTTGTGGGGAAAAACTTATTAAAGGACTCCCTCCATTTTTCTCCCAAAGAGGTCTTTGCTGTTATAAATATAGTTGCTGAAGATAACTACGATGTTAGTTTTAGGAGTTCAATTGCACTTGAGTTATTTTGGCAGCGGTATAACCAGGTGAAATTTTCACCGCTCTAGTCCCTCTTCCTGGTGATACCACTGACAAAACCACTGATCAAATATGCGACTGTGATGTTTTGTAATGAAGGGTGTTCATACTGAAGACATTGTATACTGACTTAATCAAAAATGTGAGGTGTTAAGTGCTTTCAAGCCAGTTCTTGACATAAAAATGTTTTGGACAGGCAATTGGAAATTCAAGGTGCAACCTAGACAGTCTGATGAGGGTATACAACACATTCCCAACTCCTTTATGCCTGGTAGGGACCGGGGGGGTCTGTTTTTATGCAGGACAGCCCCTTGCTTGCTACAAGTGCAGATCCCACACCCATCTATCGAACAGTTGTGACAAACTCCGTTGTACCAACTGTGGAAAATTGGCCACATCAGTCTCCAATGTGCTTACCTTACAAAATGTGATCTTTGTGAGGAGATTGGGCACATATTCTCTGAATGCCCATGGCCTATTAGGAATAAAACATCCCCTCTAAGTCCAGACCTCCTGATTCAAAAAGCCCAAGAGGCGGCTGAACAACCTTCCCCTTTAGAGATCAGCACCCCCCCCACAGGGTTTGTCACCCACAGCCTCCATAGGATACCAAAAAAAGACTCAGATACTGGCAAGAAACACCTCCCTGATTCTACCCTCCTTCCAGTTTGTTATCAAGATCCCGCGGAGGAAGTTATCCAGAAACCTCTACCCTCTAGCCCCTCTGTTTCAACCTCTCCTGCCTTACAAATACAGAGACCAGCCCAGATGCCCAGGAGGCAGTCTCAAAGGAATGCAAAAGCTCCCCCCTCCTGAATCACCTGAAATTGAATCAGGCAACCCCTTTGTGGTCTTAGCCCCTGCCACTTGGGAAGGATCTGAAATGGAGATAGGGGACTCTGATATATGCTCCCAAAACCAAGATCCCAGTCCCACAAACAACAATATGATATGGTACAGAGGGAAAAAGAGGAAAAAAGAGCCATGATCCAAAAATCCCTCATTGATGGGGAAATACTGTATCACCAATGCAAATATATGTAGTCTGGCAAACCACAATAAAAGAAATGCAGTATTCCAGTATTTACATGACTCTTCCTTTGAGGTATCTTTACTCCAAGAAACCTTGATGTCTTCTTGGGACTAAGTCCACCTTTTTCAAGCAGAATGATGCTGGGGGCCATCCTATTGGTCCTTCGGGATGGATAGAATGGATGGTGTGAGAATCCTTTTTAACTCCTTCTCCCTTTCCCTAGCTAAACTGATCGATCTTATACTCAGCAGGGAGTTAATTTTGGATGGAATGTGGCATCACACTTCCTGCAGGTTTATATCGATCTATGCCCCTCAATCCAAAGCTGAAAGAGTTGCCCTCCTATCATCCCTCCAACTCTTTCTGATGACCTTCCAGAATATATTTTTAGGAGGGGAATTTAATTGCGAACTCCCCAAACCCACCAAAACAAGTGGAAAGAAAACATATTGTGATTCTAATGCCCTAAAAAAACGCTGTTTCAAAAATCTGGGCCCAAATTTACCAACACTAGAGGGAGATTCACTTCAACCATTGACCATTTCTTTATTTCTAAAAATATCCCCCCCACAAGATAGACATCATCCCATTAGAATGTCGAGACTGCCTCCTGTTAAAACTATGCCTTCAGGATCACCCCTCCCTCAAAAAAAACAAAACAGAATCGATGGAAATTGAACTCTTCCCTCCTATCTGACCCTGCTGTAATCAAAGGCATTTCTAACCTCCCCTGGGCACGACCCTCAGTTTGTGATCTTTATAATGACATTGGTATCTGGTGGGCTGACACCAAGCAGGACATAGCCCACTGGTTCCAACCCTTCTGTAAAATAAAGGAAAAATCTAAATTGTTCAAATACCTGCAGCGGTGTAACCAACTGCAGTATATTTTTTCTTTAGCCTTCCACTCTAGAGCAGATTATACCACCCAAATAGATCTTCTAAAATCTCAGATGAAAATATACCAGTATGACCATGCCAAGACCTCCAGTGCAATACTACAGTATGGGACACACAAATCCCCTATAGAAGACCCATATGAGGCCTACAAATCCAGGAAACAGGCTATTAACTTACAAAGATTGTATAATAGTTCTGGGGAATTGGAAGAGTCCACTCCTGATCTAGCTAACACCATTTCAGATTTTTTAGACTCCCATGAGATCAGTCATCCTCCTCAGTTGACAGAAATAAACTCCTTTCTTGAGGGCATTAAGAAACCTGGTCTCCCATATGGGCTTTGCAACCTAGCCCACCCAATTTCATCAAACAAAATAGAGGATGTTATTAGACACTCTAAAACAGGGACGTCCCCAGGCCTGAACGGCCTCACTTATTAATTTTATAAAGTTTTCCCATCTGAACTCATTGCTTGTTTATGTGTAGTTTTCTCTTACTTTTTCAAACTAATGGTAACCTCCTATTTCATAGCTGGGTTAATAGTCTTTATTTATAAAACTGGGGATAGAGCCCTAATTCAAAACTGGCATCCTATAACACTCCTGAACTCGGACTTCAAAATCCTATCTCAGATATTTAATAGAAGACTATATAGTATGGAACAATCTCTCATTCACCCCTCCCAATATTGTGGCCTCCTTAATAGGAAAATCCAGCAACCCCTAATGATAATTAGGGACTCTATTTACTCACTTTTGTCCAAAAACAGAAGGGTACCATCATAATGTTGGATCAGAGCAAGGTCTTTGACAGGGTTTACCATCCCTTCTTATTTGCCACTCTAGAATACTAAGATCTTCCCACTCTATTTATACAGTGGATAAAACTGTTGTATTCATCTGCATCTGTATCGCTCAGTATAAAAGGTGAAATAACCAAAACTTTCCAAATTTCAACAGGAGTACGCCAAGGGTGTCCCCTGAGCCCACTTCTATATATGTTTTCTATTGATCCCCTCTTAAAAAGCTTAATTTACAAGGCTCCGTGGGATGGTATCCCCAGACCTCTTGGGCTCCCTCCATTAAAAGCCCAGGCATATGCGGGTGATATCTGCCTAGTCTTTAAAAATCCAGTTCAGTTACCATTATTCCTCCAAAAACTAAACAAATACTTTAGAGTTTCGAACTCCATGTTGAACCTAGGGAAGTGCAAAGGCTTATACTTAGGGGAATCCCCCCCAAACAGTCTCAGGAATTCAGATATCTCCAGACCCAATAAAGATATTAGGGATTCTTTTTGGGCCTTGAAACATCCCTTTTCAAAACTTGGATATAGCCCTCAGTTCAGTCGAAGCAAAAGTGGCAAGATGGAAAGGTTGGAGGATTTCCAAATTGAAAAGAGTACAAGTGATAAAACAATTTATAATCCCAGGCCTTCTGTATACTGCAATAATTTCCCTCCCCCCTCAATTGAAACTAGACTCTATAGCTCCTTTTTCCAGATGATCTGGGGCAGCTGCCTCAACCCCATTAAGAGAGCCTTCACGTATCTTCCCAGAAATAAAGACGGGATAGGTATGACTGACCCCATTTCCTTTTTTTACTCCCTTTTCATCTCCCAAAATATTAAGGGAGCTTTGCAACACCCCTTCTCCCTTGCACATGTAGGGATGTATGTCACGTTAGCGGGGTACCTCCAGCTCTGGACTGATACTCCCCCAAAGTAATCCCCCACCTTAGGTTACCAGACTATTTGAAACCCATAGCTTAAAGACTATATAAGTTGGGGATTGTGAAACATCACATTGCACAAACATAAGGGGCCTAACTATATAAAGTGTTATGAAATGAGCATCAGAATTTAGGCATCCTGATTGGTCCATACCTGTGGCATATTCCTTCTTACACACAGGAAAAAGGACCAGCAGTGCCCTGCAGGCACTGATCCTAGTAAAGCTGCCAGTTAGAATGTTAGCAAATCTGAAAGTAGCCATCTTGTTTCACCCACTGAAAGTGGCTATACCAGTCTGTCAGAATGGCATCTCTTCCTGAAGCCCACTTCAACATCAGTCTGTCAGAGAGGATTTGGAACAGCTAATGCACTCAGACAATGACCCTACTGATGAGTTGCCCACAGCCTGTGAAACGAGCAGCTCACTCTTTCAGCTGAGCAGCTCTAGCTGTCAAACGATGGACCCAACCTGTCAAACTCAGCCCGCAAATGTCACAGTATGTAAGCGTTTCTCTACCTACACTGCTAGTGAGCTTGATTATCTCAAGCAGCAGAAAAAGGAGAAAAAGACAGAAAGAACAACTGTATAGGCAATGCATGTTTTCGATGAGCGGGCAACGGCAACAAACACTGTAGTAGACTGGCACAATATTTCTAAAGAAGACCTGAACGCAGTACTCTGAAAGTTTTATGCGGAAGCTTGGACGACCGCAGGAGTTGAGTATGTTATCTCGAGCTTCTGCAGTCTCCGAGCTGCAGTGAACATGGGTTCCCTGGCCATTGGGCAGCCTATTAACCTAATGTGGGACCCTGAATTCTGAGCCAGCAATGCTGTGTTCACATCTAAAATGAAAGAATACCGGAGGTCCCAAAAAGACAAGTCGCAGCACCATGAGTCCCTCACAAAATCAGACCTTGAAAAACTAAGACATTCAAACATTTGTTCTCCCCGAACCGCGCCTGGCCTAGTTAGAAAGGTATGGTTAGACATACAACTATATATGGCCAGGCGCGGCCATGAAGGGCTCCATCAACTTAAGCCTGAACATTTTTCAATAAAAATAGATGAAAATGGCGCAGAGTTCATACTGCTCAGTTTTAATGAGCATACAAAAAACCACAACAATCCACTCAAGATTGGGAAATCAGGACACCATGGTTTCATGTATGTTCAACTGGGCAATCCACTTTGCCCAGTTGACAGTTTCAAATTGTACCTTTCAAAGCTTCCTCTGGACCTGAAAGCCCTCTATTTACATCCACGAAGACATCTTCAAATCCAGCTTGACTCCATCCCAATCTGGTTTTCATCGGAGTCCATGGGTCTCAATTATTTATCAACCTTCATGTCACGATTCAGTGAAGAAACCATTCTATCGCAGTCGTACACTAATCACTGCTTGCGAGTGACTGCGGTCCAGCTTCTGTCAGATGCCAATTTAGAAAGCAGGAAAATCATGTGCATCACTGGCCACCAAAATGAGACAAGCCTCCAAAGCTACTAGCGTGCAAAGCCAGACGACCAGAGGAAATGGTGTCATATCCTGGCACCAAAACAAGAAAAAGCAGTTCTAGGAGAAGTTTGTTCAAACACACAGTCCCCAAAACAACCTCAGAGCCAGTTGTGCCCCACACTGACACCCGATGGAAAAATGCTGCAATACAGACAACAGGATTTCAACATTGATACCCAAAATCAGCAGTCTCCACAGCCTCAGTTCACAGGAGTCACTATGCAAAACTGCAGCATGACTTTCAATGCTCCTGTTTACTCTGGGAAATTATGTAAAACCTAGAATGTGTCTGTGCCAGTGTTCCAGCGACATTCAATGTTATTCTCACTATTTTCAGCACAATGCACAATGTTTTTAATAACAGTTGCATAGTTTAAAATGCATAGTTTAAAATTAAAATCAAATTACAAGCAATATTCTGAAATGTTGGACTTACCAGCCCATGTTATTGTTGAAAAAAAAGAGAACACACATGGAACTACTTTACTCGGTGTAATGTTATTGCCTTTATTAAATTCATAAATCTTTAATTCTAACAATTGTAATGTAATTATTGTCTCTATTTTTTGTAGCTATTTCATAAGCACAATAAGCCACTCCAGGGTGTGCATTAGACACTGTAACACATGGCTAGGAGGCTGGACGCACTCAGCCTGTGGCCTCGTGCCTCACCACACCTCCTAGCCATGTGTTAAAGTGTCTAACGCACACCCGGTCATGGCTTATTGCTTACATAATGTCTGCGTCCCACCCCTCAGAACCCAAATTCAAGAGTTGTCCATCGCACCATAATAAACGGGTTCTCTCTCAGCTGAACAATGAGAGAATCCCCACCAACATGTGGGAGACCTTATGGTTCATAGTATATGGCAGGTCAAACCTAAGAGGGACTCTAAAACATAAAGCAATCCAAGATAGGTATTGTCCCTATAACACATGCCATGCTATAGAGGAATCATCAGCTCACTTTTCCTTTGAATATTCCAGTGTACTCCCTTTGTGGAAGTATGCAGCTCACAAATAGCAATTACCATGGATAACAGAAATGACTTATGAGTTATTAATATTGGGCATTTTTCCCAACACATGTAAGGGGTACCACAATGGAACCCTAGCAGTCTTCCTATGTTGTTTAAAATATTATTTATGGCAGGCTCGTTGCCAGTGGGTGTTCCAACAACGCATTATGAAACTTTCACCATTTTATGTGAACAAGCCTTAGATAAGGTGTATAATGCTGACTTAAATCTTCACCCCTTAGACAAAGTCGCGAAATGGTGTAAAGGGATATCCTTTTTTATTAAGTTTAAGTGATGAGATTTGAATCACTCAGAGAAATCTGTTTTCTGTATATAGATTCGAACAGATAGTTTTGTATAAAGTGGAGTGGTATGTTTTAATGTTAATACATTTCCTTGAATTCTGTATGGTTTGTCCTCCTTTTTCCTGTTTACCTTGAAAAGTTGATGTAATCTGTTCTGTTACCTGTGATTGTTATCATGTGTCTCCAATAAAATATTCCCCTACTTTTTTCAAGCAGTGCCATGTGATCTTTAACATCCACTTGAACTACCGCCAGAACAGGCAGATGGGAACTTGGTTTAAGGTCTCATCTGAAAGACAGCACCTCAGGAGTGCAGCACCCCCCTCATGCTACACTACAGTGTCAGTATTGGGATTTAACCCAGGTGCCTGGTGCGGGGATAGAATCCACAGCCTTCTGATCTCCCAGCCTCAGAGGCGAGTGTGCTACCTACTGAGACACTGATACTGCTAAAGGAGTGGCAGGAGACACTTTTTCACAGAAAGGGTGGTAGACAAGTGGAATACTCTGCCTGAGGAGGTGGTATCATGTGGAATGGTGGGAAGATTTAAGAGAGGGTGGGACAGAGTGAGGGGGTGGCTATGAGGAGGAGAGGGGAGGGTGGGGTAGCTGCAAGTTGAGGGGTTAGCTACACAATCTAGCAGACTCGATAGACAGTGAGGCCTGTTTCTGCTGGCATTTCATATGTTCATGTGTATGTAGTTATGAGTGTGAAAGAAAAAGTAGTACAAGGGCACATCATGTATCATGGTGTTTGCTTCAATTTTTTCCACAAATGCAAAAATAAAGAATAAATTACCAAAACTATGACACCCTCTTGAACTAACACTCCCAAATATGTGAGAACTATTTGTATGTCTTTATGTATAAAACCATTTCAATCCCATGTCATTTTCATAAAACTTCTTTGATAGATGTAGAATATGGTTGTGAATATAGCAAAAAAGAAATATAGGGGTTGTCTTGCTCCATTTAGTTATATCTACTCTCAAAGCTGCAGTTTCTGAGGCGGTCGGCTCAGGACAAAAAAAAAAAGAAAGAAAAATCCCAATAAAAGATAAACATGACAGAAAGCTATTCATACAATTCAGAAGTACATGCTGAATGACAAGGATGTTAATATAACTGAAACAGAGTAACCAAAGACAGACAGACAGACAGCTATATAAAGTGCCTTGAATGATGCCAACGGCTGCAACTGTGGGAGTTAATCTCCTCGCTATCAGTCTGTATCTGTTCTTAGCTGGGCATGTCATCATAGGTCAAATCATTATTCTAAGAATGCTTCCATATATTTAAGAATGTATTTGTGCTAGAAAACAGCCTTGAAATCTTTTTCGGGTATATCAGAAAAATGGGAATTTGAAACACCAGGGAGCGTCTTTAAATCTCCTTTACTGAGGCAAACGGAATGGCACACAGTAAATTTATACTGGTCACAGTGACCCAAATCAGTATAGCTTCTGTACTATTAATTATGGTAGTGCTTTGAGCATTGTCTTGGTCACAGCACCCAACTACAGCCTGACCCACACCCATGTCCTGAACTATCCTGGTTCCTTTTACACTTGGCACAATCGAAGCTGTGAAACTCCCCTGGCCCTACCTGGGCTGCCTTCACACTGGATCACCATATGAGCCTTTCTGTGCTCTTTTTACCCATAGTGAGCCTTATATCAACTGCAAATTCATACTGGTGTGCCAGCACAGCACCCTCAAGATTCAGGGTACGTCAGTTCTTGCCTTATTTCTACCCGGACCAGCATCCCTCACTGTGTTCCAACACCTAGAAACTTTTGATGCCCCCGAAACACTTTTTTACTTCAGTATTTTCAATGATTTTTAAATAATAAATGCATTACATTTGAATAATGAAAGAACAGTCATTAATAAATTTCAAAATTTCTTACAATACCAGACATTTAACCATATTGAATTGCACATATACTGATTGGTATAAACTCTACATATCATAAATAATACTTTAAGCATTTTTTATGTAAGTCCCCCTTCAAAGTCTGGGGCTTACCTAATGTGTCCACCGTTCCACCGGTCTGGTGTGTCACCTTCTGGTCCCAGGACTGTTGAAGGGGGACCATCACGGCAGCAGTGAAGTCCTCCAGTGGGAACCCTGGTGGGATTCAGTCCAGAGCTCCATCCTGAAGCCTGTGGCTGTTGCCACTCAGCACTCTCTAAACTTCGGCCCCCACCAGAGTCCTGGGGGTTGAGTCAGAGGGAAAAATTAAAAAAGGTGCTGTTTGGTTCCCCAGCCCAGGTGCCCAAGATGGGTCAGGGAATGGAACTGAGAGAGCACAGCAGTAATGTCAGCTGCTGCGCATGCACAGAAGACACATATTCGAAGCCTGAGCTCTGTGACCAAAATCAAGCTGTGTACCCGCATCAACAATCTGTTCCGGCTCCCTGAGGAAAAGTAGAGTGGGGACCAACCAGCAACAGTGCCATCAGGTGCAGGAAAAAGGTTTCTCAGCCCCAGGAAGGCAAATGGATCTGAGAACTGAAAATCAGTGGTGCACACATGCACAACAGAGGGAGAGTGGCTCGGATGGCCACCTCCCACCAAAACCAGCTCCTGACTGCAAAACTGGCTGAGTGCCAAAGAAAATAAATACAGTTCTGGCCTCAGGATGGCAAGTGGGGCCAGGACACATAAAAAAAACAACCCTGTGGGACTTCTGACAAACTGGTAGTAGCCTGCCAAAGTTACCTGGGAAGAGAATGTTAACAGAGGTGGCAGTCCACATGAGTTTATAGAGCCACAGAGCACTCTTGGAAGAGGTCATATGTTGGACTCTCTGTGCTATAGAATGTTGGGCTTCACAGTGATCAGCACCAGCCAGGGACATTCCAAATGGAACCTGCCTGACCAATCAGGTGTCGAGTTTCAGCCAGCTCATGAGGAACTGTTTTTTTGAAAGGAGTGCAGTTGAAAAGAGGCTCTGAGGAGAGAACAATGAATCTAGGAGTGGAGTGGGCAATTTTTTTCACTTTATCCTTTTATTAAATTTCAACAAAAGAATACATTGTTTACAGATGTAGTAAACAACAACTTTCATATAAATATGATTGCCATCTATATAGAAAGTATAAGCCATAAAGATGATCTTAGGCTAATATCTGAGCATAGTTGAAAGTAACTGGAAGGAAGAGAATATGCCTATTAATTACCATATCTATATAAGTAGGAGACTAACAGATGTTATAGTAATGAGACATGCTATAAATACAATATAACCATTATCGTAACTATATGCATAGTAGCAGGCATTTATATCATAGACTGCATATATAAAATAAGAGCTGTAGAAAGTTGTATAAGTTGTATAATATATTGAGTACAATTCTATGGACAGAGAGAAATAAGAAAAAGGAAAGAAAAGAGAAAAAGAATAAGAGAATGGAGGAAATAGCGAGAGATAATCCATATTTAACCTGAACTGTATGATACAGTATGATGTACTAGTTAGGGCTACCAGAGATATTCAAGTAGGAGAAATAATCCTGCCAACATCTATTGTAAATGTTGAGTCAATCAGAGGAGAGATGGGATATGCAGTCCAGAGAGACATAATGGGAGAGGTTTTGGAGGATATCACCTGGAATCCACAGGAGCACAGGATCCAAGACAGCATGGGTTTACAAAAGGAAGGTCCTGTCAAACTAATCTCATAGATTTCTTTGACTGGGTAACCAGAGTGGTGGACCAAGGGGGAGCAGTTGATGTCGCCTGCCTTGACTTCAGCAAAGCTTTCGATACTGTTCCACATAGAAGATTGATTAATAAGCTGGGTAGGCTCAGGGTGGGTCAGAAGTTGGTCAACTGGGTGGCAAACTGGTTGACAGGCAGAAAACAGAGAGTGGTGGTAAACGGTATACAGTCAGAAGAGATACAAATCACAAGTGGGATACCTCAGGGATCAGTTCTGGGGCCAGTCCTCTTCAATATCTTCATCAGTGACATTGCAGATGGACTGGAGGGTAAGGTTTGTCTGTTTGCAGATAACACCAAGATCTACAACAGAGTAGATGATCCATATGGGGTGGGCAGAATGAGAAGAGATCTGGAAAAACTAGCAAAATGGTTGGAAGAGTGGCAACTGGGATTTAATGCAAAGAAGTGCAAGATCATGCACATAGGGAAGAGAAACCCTGAAGCCACCTATAGGCTTGGAGGGGGGTTGCTGGCAGTCACAAGGGAAGAAAGAGACTTCAGCATCATCATCACTGATGACCTGAAATCATCCAAGCAGACCATTAAAGCAGTAGGTAAGGCTAGGGGATGTTAGGGTGTATTAGTAGGGGTATCACAAGTCAGAAGAGGGAGGTAATAATCCCTCTTTACAAAACACTGGTTAGGCCCCATCTGGAGTACTGCATGCAGTACTGGAGGCCACACCTTCACAAGGACATTAACCAAATTGAGGCAGTCCAGAGAAGGGCAATCAAAATGGTGCAGTGACTGCATCAGAAAACATATGAGGACAGATTAATAGAGCTCAATATGTATACCCTAGAGGAAAGGAGGGAGAGAGGTGATATGATCGAAACATTCAAACACCTTAAGGGCATTAACAAGGTGAAAGAATCTAACATGTTTCAATATAAGAAAAATAGCAGGACAAGAGGACACAGCATGAGATTAGAGGGAGGCTGATTAAGGGGTAATGTGAGGAAGTTCTTTTACACAGAAAGGGTGGTGGATGCATGGAACGGCCTACCTAAGGAAGTGGCGGATATGAATACAGTGCAGGGCTTCAAACAGGCATGGGATAGGCATAAGGGAGCAATACAGATGAGTATGAATAGATAGGCCATTGACAGAGCAAAGGCTGATGTCACATTTATAAGGTATAAAAAGGAATGGGCAGACTGGATGGGCCCTGCAGTCCTTATCTGCCGTCAACTTCTATGTTTCTATTGGCGAGAGAAGGAATATTATGGGATTTCCAATTCGCAAGAATAAGGCATTTGACTTGAAGGAATAATATACTTAGCCATCTGAAATGAGCATGAGATACAGTAGTGTTGTTAGGTGGGAGGATACCAACCAAAAAGAGTTTCAGGACAAGGGCAATATGATGTCTAATCACCTTTATAGCAAAAGAGTGAATCATATGCCACAGTTTGTTAATAGGAGCACAGGACCATAATATATGAAAAAGATCTGTGTTAGGGGAGTTGCATCACCAGCAGTTAGTGTTATTTAGGAGACCATACGATTTAATACGGAGGGAGTTCTATACCGCAGGTGCAATATCTTGATTTGTATTAAAGAGCTGTGAGCGTCCTTAAAAATGCTATGAGAGAAGCACCAGCAGTTATGCCATTGGGTTTCAGATATATTATAGTTAAGAAGAGTGCACCATTTTTTTTTCACATAAAGAGACTGGTCGGGAAGTTTTTCCATGATGTCCTTATAGATGACACCAATCCATTTTGCTGATAGGCGAATCCAATGTAAGATGTGATGATCATGAGGAGAGAGATTGTGAATATAAGGTGCAAGGGATTTATAGGCAGCTCGAATTTAAAGATACTTCCAGAAGTCCTGTTTGGGGAGATCCCATTTTAGCTGCAAGTTTGAGAAAGAGTCACGATTAGAAGAGTTCTTATCAAGAATATCTCCTAAAAAGAATAGGCCTTTGTTCTTCCACATGTGGCAGAAAATAGGTTGTTCTTCTATGGAAAGCAAAGGATTACCCCAAAGAGGAGTATAGAAGAATGGGGTGGGATTGGATTTTAAGTGATTGTGTATCAACCTCCAATAGATAATGGATGCAAAGACAGTTGGATGGGGCTTTTAGTTTAGGAGGGAGGGCACTATAGATGAATGAAGTGGGAACACCACCAGGACTTAATGCAGACTCCATCTCTACCCAGAGAGGTGTATGGGATGAAATTTTGCCAAACCACTTAATGGTTTGAGAGCACGAAAGGCCCAGAAATAACCTTTAAACCAAAGAAGACTAAATCCCCCTTTTGTCCAGAGTGAACAGAGTTTGGTATGGCTAAATCTTGGTGTCTTGCCCTCCCACATGAAATTACTGATTAACTTATCAAGTTTAGATGAATAGGTGGAAGGTAAGACTAGGGAAATGTTAAAAAACAAATATAGTATCTTAGGTGAAATAGTTCTTTTTATAGAGGATATTTTCCCCATGAAAGAGAGATTTAACAATTTCCATCTATCTAGGGACATTTTAATATTAACAAGAAGGGGATTGAAATTATGAGCCCAAATCTTCCCTAAATTGCAAGAAATTGTTGTGCCTAAATAAGTAATACCCTGTGGTGACCAATGAAACCCAAGTGATAGGTTCATTAGGGGTTTGCATAAGTCATTGAGAGGGAGAGTTTCAGATTTCCCATAATTCAACGTTAGGCCTGAGACTTCAGTGAATTTGTTAAGCAACCTAGTTAAAGGAGATCCAGCTTCGTTTAAATTTTCAAGGATTAAAAGATTGTCCACGTACAACAAGGAAATATATCTAAAGTTACCCATAAGGATACCTTTAATGTCATTAGCTTGGTGTAGGCTAGCTGTTAAAGGTTCGATAGCCAGGATGAACAGTGAAGGAGAAAGAAGACAGCCCTGTCTGGTTCCTCTTCATAGAGGAAAAGAGGAAGGACGAGTAGAGTTAGTGAGGATTTTGGCTGAGGGTGATGTATAAAGTAACTTGATCCATATACAGAAATTTGAAGGGAGGTCGAAGTAGGAGAGAACCTGGTATAGATAATTCCAACTAAGGTAATCAAAAGCCTTCTCGAAATCAATAGCTGTTGCTGCAGTGGGAGGTTTAAGGAATTTGGCCTTGTGAATTAAATTAAACAAGGAGTGCAAGTGGTCTGAGCCAGATCTGTTCTTGACAAAGCCTGCTTGAGAGTGATGGATTTGTTTAGAAAGAAGGGGTTCAAGGCGTGTGGATAGAAGTTTAGCTAGTATTTTCCCATCAGTGTTAAGTATTGACATTGGTCTATAGCTAGCAGGAAGGGAAGGATCTTTATTTGTTTTAAGAATTAATGCAATAATTGCTTTGGTAAAAGTAGGAGGGAGTTTGCCTTTGTCTGAAGCTTCCTTAAAAACTTCAAAGAGTAGGGGGCCAAGAGAATCAGAAAGTGATTTATAGAAGTCTATGGGGAATCAGTCTCCTCCCAGGGATTTGCCTGATTTTAGTGAGGATAATGCCTTTTGGATTTCTTGCAGGGTAAAGGGTTCATCTAGAATATTTTTTTTCAGCAGGGGAGAGATGTGGTAAATGCAAGCTGTTCAAAAAATGTTGTATATGTGGGGTGGGTGCGGGACTGACAACAGAATATAGATTCGGACAGAAAGATCTCATAATACGATTTATGGAGAGCTTATCGGTATGGAACTTACCCTGCGGATCCATAAGTTTGGTGATATGGTGCTCAATTTGTTGCACTTTAAGTTGATAGGAAAGAAGTTTCCCACTCTTGTCCCCTTGCTCCTAATATTTGTGTTTAAGTCTAAATAGAGCCAGTTCCATTTTATGAGAAACAGGGTCATTTATTTTTGTTCTGAGTTGTAATATCTCTAGATGGAGCTGAGAATTGGGATTTGGTTTATTAAAATATAGATGTTCTTTAGTCTTCAGTGTTTTTTCTAAATCTGCAAGTAGTTGTTCCCTGGTTTTTTTCCTATGGGCTGTGAAGCTAATTATTTTCCTGCGTAGCGTAGCTTTTAAAGCTTCCCAAACAGTAGACGTTGATGTGTCTACAGGGTTATTATACGATAGGAAGTCTTGAATTTGAGATCTAATCCAGGGTAAGAAATGTGGATCTCTAAGGAGAAGGGGGTCCAGATGCCAGGAGGTAGACTTTGTTGTAGGAGGTCCCCATAAGAGGTGTAGTTTAATCGGTGCATGATCTGATATTATTATGGGGAAGATAGAGGAGTTGATAGCTTTCTCAATTATAGAAGGGTAAGTGAACCAGTAATAAGTCCAACTGTAATGATTTATGGAGATTTGAGTAGAAAGTGAAGTCACAGTCATTGGGATGGAGTAGCCGACAGATATCTGCAAGGCCGAACTCTTTTAGTAATAAAGAGAGAGCCTTAGTACTTATGGGGTGAGAGTCAGTAGAGTAATTACTTCTATCCATTTGTGGTGTTAGTGCCAGTTTAAAATCACCTCCAAATATTATTGGAGTGTTATTCGAGTGGTTAGACAAAATATGTTGGGATGAGTTATGAAAAATTTCAGAAGAATCAGCATTAGGGGCATAAACATTGATTAGCATAATGGGACCAGAGAGGGTATTCAAAATAACAATGACCGGATAAGGTCTGAACACTAGGACTTATAACTCTTTAAGAACAGTTATCACACTTAAAAATTACTACCTATAACAGTGAACAAATTCTCTTGAATATGGTGGGGAACATAAAATAACAACCACACCCCAACTGGTGAGGGAAAGATGTAAAGAACAAATGTAATAATAACAGACCTTATTAGCAAGACCATGAAACTAAATATTGAAAGGTATGTTGACCCTATACAATACACATTGGTGCTGTAATAATTAGGACCAGAGCTGCCTAAAGATGGTACTAGGGAGCCAGGTATTAGGCTGAGGAAATAGGAGTATTGCAGATTAAAAGGAAATATGAAAATAAAAATATTGGGGCAGTACATCAGAAAAAGTCATCCTGCATCAGTAAATGTAGGTGAATAATGTGAAATAGTAGCACAAAAAGGCTTCATGCAGTTATGTGAAGTCATTGCGTGATCTAATTGTCAAATTGAGTAACCTTCCTTAAATGGAGTCAAAGAAGCTGGTTTCAATAAAAGAGAAAAGAATGGTAGTAGTGAGGATTCCTGCAGTTAATAAGGGCACCACACACACTCAAAAATAACCTACAGTGATTAGGTTGAGGAGCAGTCAGGTCTAAGTCATAGTCTTAACGAGCCCCAGAACCAGAAAAAAAAAGTCAAAAATAAAATTGTAACATTCAGTAGGCTTCAGGTGAATAGAGCCAACAGGTACGAAGTAGGCAGTGTCTCCACCAGCTCAATATACCAATAGTAGTAGCCAGCAGTTTGTTATATGGAAGGTAGGGTATGTGAGAGATGAATGGAGTGAATAAGGGAAGGATATGTGGGGGAGAATGAGAATTTTTGCCCTTTATTGGATGATTTTTGGAGGCGGGTTCAAGAACAACTAAGAAAATTGTTTCAGATAGAAGAACCCTTTTCCCTTTGTCATTTGGTAGTTGACCTGCCTATGATGGGGATTAGAGGTACTATCTCACTATATCTGTGGTACATTTGTACCACGGCCTATAACAAAGCCATAACACATAAGTGGCTAAAGCCACTTCCACCTACCTTGAAGGACTGGAGAGACCTTGTATAAAATATTCAGAAAATGGAAGAATTAACATTTCAACTCCAAAATAGAAGTGAAGCATTTGTAGCTAGATGGTCCAGATGGGATTTACAACTAGATTAACTACCGAAAAGCAGTGGTACCAGATATAACATCTTATGGGGGCCTGTGGATCAGAATAAGTACAAAAACTTGTGTAGCCAGTTCTTAGGCTAAAAGGCCTGTCCCTGAGATAACAAGTTAGAAACTGAAATTGGGAATAGTTTTCTTATTATTGGGTTAAGGTTACCTAGTCTTGACCCTAGGAGTTTTTTTCCTTCTTTTCATGTTTGTGTAAAAATAAAACTGGTCCCAGAGAGGCCTATTATTTCTATTGTAATTATTGCCAAAGTGACACTATGTGATGTATTTCTCCAAACCTGAATGTAAGATATTATTTATGTGGTGTCATGCTGCTTACATTCTCAATAAAGTAAGTATAAAAAAAAGAAAAAGTTAAGAAAATAGACCTGGTTTATAAGTATAGACTACCGCGATGTACAGCCTTCCTGATTCATGACCGGCTAGAAGGGAGTGACCGAACCAGAAGGCTGCACAGCGCGATGAACGGCAACTAAAATGAAAAAAAGGAAAAGAACAATGGTCTGGAACAGCACTGGGTCCTGGCTATAACAACAAGCCAGGAAAGAAAAACAGTAGCAAAACTATATTATGCTAACTTCAGGTTACCATCAAACAAGAGGCTTTAATAGTGGCAGTTGAATTCTTATTTTTCACTTTAGCTCTTCTTTTCTTCTTGAGCGGCTCTAAGTGTTTAAGGGGGAGCTTGAAACAACTTCAGCCCAAGAAGAGTCCACGGACGCGATACCTTGCAGGGCTGTACTGGGACCAGGAGATTGATCAGCATCAGTGTGGAGTTGTAAGTCCTCCTGAGACGAGTGAAGACTGTCGGCAAGAAGGGAGAATTTATTACTGATCAGAATGTCTGGATTGATGCTGGTATGTACAGGTACATGGGAGGGAGGTTTTGAGCAGTCTGGAGTCAGACAACAAGAACAAATGAGGTTTAGGCTGCTCAGTGTAGATTTTTCTTTCAATCTATTTGAATGTCTTGTCATGGGAACCGCAGGTACTGCATCCACAGGGGTTGTTGATGCGGCTGGACTTCCTCTACTGTCTTGTGCCGCTGAAATGCTGCTCCGAGGTAACATGTCGTTGGAGGTCGAGAGTGCTTTTTCTGAGGGGTTAAACAGTGGGGGATAACCAGAAGTAGAACCCAGGAATGCAGACAGGGCATCTGGAGTGTTGAAATCTTTGGTGGAGGAACCCAAAAATTAACGCATAGTGGCAGGGTAACGTAATGCATACCTTATCCCTTTTTGATGCAGCAGTGGTTTCAATGGGTTATATGCTCTCCTTTTATCTGTGAATTCTTGAAAGAAGTCACGAAATATTGAAATGTTAAAGTCTTGCCACATTAATATACCAATGTCTCTGTCCCTTTTTAAGATGAGCTCTGTATGGGCATAGTTCAAGAACCTGGCTACAATCGGTCTGGGCCTTTGATCTTTGCTGGGCCTGGGACTAAGAGTGCAGTGGGAACGCTCAATAATCAGTTGCTGCTGGGGGGGCAGTTTCAACATAGCTGGCAAAACGTGATATAAAAGCGCTGTAGTATCTCCAAGCTCAGATCCCTCTGTAAAACCCCAAAATAGCAGATTATCCCTGCGGTTACAATTTTCAAGGTCATCAAGTTTATTTTGTAGTAATTTGATAGTGTAATCTTGGTTTCTGATTGTGGCCTGTAGCTCCTGAATAGATTTTGTATTAGAGCTTGTCTGGGTTTCAGAGGAGCTTGTTCTCTTATCAAAAGAATCTAGAGTTAAAGAAGCATGTTGTGTAGAGACTTTCAAGTCATTTATATCTTCTACAAGTTTTGAAAACATAGCCTCTACTCTTCCAGAGAGATTTGTGGTAGATGAGGGTCAGCAATATTGCAGCTGTGCAGGTCCAAATTCTAAAAAGATTAAAATATAGGTTTGCAAGTAGACCGAAGAGCAATATGACTTACAGGAAACCTGTAATGGGTTATGTAGAATCAGAGCAGCAGAGTTAAGTCCAAAAGGTGCATAGCAAGGAGGATGAGGTTAGATTTCTTATGTTCCCTGGAGAGAAGGAGGTCTATGTTGCAATCTGCTGCCTAGGCAGGCCACGCCCCCCGAGTGGGCTATTTTGCCCTGTCTGACCGGGACTATAGTCTGGTAGGCAAGAAGACTGGGATTCCCAGAAAGACTGTTTTTGATCTCAGGAAAACAAAAAAAAAAGTTTTCACAAACTACAATTTTGATAGGCTTATGATTTTGAGAGGCATCTGTGAGCTGGGTTTCTCAGACCCCACCCCCACCCTACCAGACTTTTCTCCTCCCTGGAGAATCAGCTCTGTCTAGTCTCCAAGCGCAAGACCAAGCACCCACCTACCTCCAGGTCCCGAACCTCATTGAGACAACCCGAAAGAGACAAGCAACCTAGAGAGCCCACCAGCTAACTCTGGGAAAGCAGCATCCCAGCTGGAATCACCTCATACAGTTCTCCTGCTGTACCAGAGGTATCATGTGAAGCTGCAAAACCATGAATAAAAACCCAGGGTTCATCCCTGCAACTGGAAGAAAACAGAAATTGTGTTGGGAGTGAGGGAAAGTCCTGGGCAGGACTGTGCCAGTGCTTGAAGCTCAGGCAGAAGATCCTTTGCAGATTGTTGGTCTACAAAATCCCATTTGGATTACAGATAGGGACCCTTTTTCAAGTGTTCTCCACTCTGAAGTTTGGTTTTGCAACTATGTTTTAAAAGTAATTTAATTTCAGCTGTTTAAGAGTGCCACCAAGCTCCACCCTGCTGTAGCAACAGCATCTCCAGTGTGGTACCCACTGCAACATTTTGAGAGATCTCTTACCCATGGCCTTTGGGGGGATTTAAGTTGGGTGCACTCGCATTTGGGGTTCAAGGACTGCAAGGGGTAAAGCAAGTATAAAATTAAAAAACTGCAAGGGGTGGGCAGAGTGGCGGGTGAAACAGTAACTGTTATTGCATTGAATTGTTTGTTGCTGCATTTACATTCTATATAGAGTGACACCCCATTGCTTCCATTTTTCCTTTGCTACCCCTTGTCCTCTCCATATCCTCCATTTTAATAAATTGTTTGGTTTCATTGCAGTTTATGGTGTGGGGCTGTCATAGCTTGTAGAGTCACTTGTTTGGGGAAGAGATAGTGTGGGCAGTTTAATATCATTTCCTGGGTGTGGTAACCTTGAGTTTTGGTCACCAGGTACCCCATATCACTATCACAGGTTTATTCCCAGTGTAGCACACCCTTTAGTGAACCCAGGCTGGCCCCTTCAGGAGGTGTGGATAAGAGAACCCCAAGGACCCCAGTACAGCAGATAAGTTGGTGGTCTTACAAATATATAAGAAAGGGATTCTATATATGATCATAGAAATTCAGTGATGTTCAGCCTTCCTGACACATAGCAGGGACTACATCAGCCAGAGCTCAGCTTTCCTTGTGTCACCTTGTAGTCCACCCCAGGACCACCCAATGTGTCAGCCACACACAAGTGCCAAGTTTACCTCCCTGGGGACCCTTCCCACATTTTATTAGAGATAATTTTCCTCCCTGCACTTAAGGGTGCAGCTTTGGTCCTGCTCCCACTTCATTTGCCAGCTCCATGGATGGCTTGACTGAATAGTTACATATGCCTCCCCACCACCATTTTCCAAAGCACTACTGATTCCTCTGCTAGAAAGTCCACTGCAGAACTAATGGCCATTAGACTGCACTCCTTAAAGGCATGTCCTGACAAGATTCCTTCATCCTCCCTGAGATCCCTCTAACTGTCCCACTTTAGGCCTACATGGTTTGACATCCACCTCCTTTCCTTGCATAGAGGAATGTCAAAGTGACAGGCCCTGCAGATGTACCATGTAACACCCTCACTGACTGAGGTGCCTGGACATCATGCCACTACACTTTCTGCCCATAGCAAGCCTTCTATTAATTGTAAATTCATACTGGCATGTCAGTCAGGAAGGCACTCACAATGTTCAAGGTAAACTGATTTATGCTTGAGTCCACCCAGACAAGCATCCTTCCACTGTGTCACAGCACCCAGAAACTACTGAAGCCTCCACACATTGCAGGAACTACATAAGCTGGAGTGCTGCTTTCAATGTAGCACCTTATAGCCCACCCACCCTGGACCACCCAGTTTGTTGGCCACAAATGCCCAGCTCATCCCTCCTTGTGGACCCTCCCCACACTTTCTTGGAGATCATTCTACTAGCTGATCCAAGTCTGTACCTACATTCCCACACCCACTCAATCAGCTCCTTGGATGGTTTGACTGCATACTTACCAGTGTGCTCCCAAACATTTTCCAAAGTATTACTGATCCCTTTTCTGTAGAATTCTCTTCAGGACTGACGGTCATTAGGTGACACTCCTTGAGGGTGCATCCCCTGGGATTCACTCACCCTCCTCAGGATCCCTTTAACTGTTCCACTCTAGGGCTACCTGGTTTGACTTACACATCTGATTCCTGGGTGAATAAACATCTAAGTGCCCAAGGTCCATCCTGACCATGCAAGGCCCTGTCAGATGTACTGTGCAACACCCTAATCAAGGTTGGTGCCTAGACCTCATGCAACCCCTACCCAGTGAAGGTGATAAGCCATTTCCATACCCAGCCTGGAGCCTGCAATGGGGCTATGCACCCAGCCAATATACTGAACCAGCCACCTGGCACATCACATACTGTGGCCCTTCCCTCCTGAAGTATATCTATACCCCTCCTACATCCAATCACAAAGCTGGCATGCTTTGTGAAGCAGCTCCCTGCCAGTACTCTGGCTTAGGACATTGCACTGGTCTCTCACTCATTCCCAAGGGTACCTACCATTGAAGGCACTTGGAACACGAGGCTCTCCCCTCCAGTTCATCTGGGCTGACACGACTCACCACCCCAGCCCCCTGCTTGCTGCCAGAAACAAAACAAGAATGTCACTTCCAGGGCTGGATTATGAATTTCTGGGGCCATAGGTAATGAGTAATGTGTAATGTGTAATGCATGGGCCCTGATGGACTTCACCAACAGGCTGGGGGGTTAAAGGACCACCCTGAAACTTCAAGGGTTTTTGATGCTACTGTACAGGCCACTAGTCAGACCCTATTTGGAGTACTGCATGCAGTTCTGATGTCCCTTTCTGAAGAAGGATATCAGATTGCTGGAGGGGGGTGCAGCATAGAGCAACTAAGATGATCCAGGGGCAGGAGGGCAAATCCTATGAGGACAGGCTGACTGAGTTGAATATGCACACCCTGGAGGAGAGGAGGGATCGAGAGGATATAATTGAGACCTTCAAATATTTGAAGGGGATTAACAAAACGGGCACAGAAGGGGTATTTTAGCTGAAGAGAAGAAGGGACACCAGAAGGCATGGTCTCAGGTTGGAGGGTGGAAGATATCGGAGAGAGATGAGAAGGCATTTTTTTCACAGAGAGGGTGGTGGAGAAATGGAACACTCTACTCAAGGAGGTGGTATCTTGTAGCACAGTGGGCAGTTTTAAAAGGGCATGGGACGGTGCGAGGGGGTAAGGGTGAAGGGGGACAGGAGGGTGGGGCAGCTGTAATATAAGCGTGCTAGCTGAGTATTCAAGCAGACTAACTTGACAGACCACATACAAACAAGGGTGAGAAAGAATAAGTGTCTCAGCTAGGACTTGAACCCAGGCCACCCGGAATACCATTCTGATTCCGCTAACTAGCTGTGCCACTGAGACAACTGGAACCTGGGATGTCCCTGGGCCCATTACTCTTTCTCAACTGCACAACCCAATGGCAACACAAATATTTGTGTTACCATTGGGTTGTACATCTGAGAAAGAGTAATGTGCCCAGAACATCCCAGGTTCCAGTTGTCTCAGTGGCACAGCTGGTTAGCGCAATTTGAATGGTATTCCGGGTGGCCTGGGTTCAAGTCCCAGCTGAGGAACTTATTCTTTCTCACCCTTGTTTGTATGTGTTCCATAACTTGATAGACCGCAAGGCCTGTTTCTGCTAGCAGAATCATATGTGCATACCTCTCAACTGTCACGCATTACGAGGTATGTCACTCATTTTCCCCTCAGAAATTCTTTGTCCCACATGGGGAAGGTGATATTCCACATTTCCCACTGAGACCTTAAAGCAGAAATTCATAATACTCTATTATGTTCAGTTATCAGCAAACATTATGAACATTAGTGCACTGATAGCCATAGTGTGCTGAGCTTGCAGTGCCAAGTTTGAAGATACGTCACACATTTTTGGTCATTTGTCACACATCTTGTCACACATTTTAGTGAAGAAAAGTTGCGAGGTATGCATATGTGTGATGTTCATATGGCTTAAAAATGGAATTGTAGGGGTTTCAAGCTACTCTAAATGTCATCTCGGAGGGTGGGGAATCAAAGGTTAAATGTGTGCAGTTGTATGGCCGACATACATCAGCATTGTGGGTGTCAGCACAGCCAGACCAAACTTGAGGGAAATACTGTAAAGCTAATTATTTTAATGCAAAGCAATTTTAGCACAAACACAAATACAACCGTAACTGCACAAATGTAATTTAACACTGTCATTAGCACTACATTCACTATCATGGAAAAAGTGCTTATTAGCACAACTTTATTTTCACACTAATTGGTGCAGTGAAAATGGTGAAAATTATTTGGCTGTGAAATTTAAAGTTTTACAGTGTATGCTCTAAAAACTATACAATCAGGATACTCCCACAGTACTCCAAAGAAATACAGATAATCAGGGAGCTGTCTGTTCCTATAGTGATTAGAAACACTGCAGATAATAGGAACCAAATGACTTCTCACCCAGAGTTAAAGGTAATAATTTAATGCAGTTTACGCCATTTAAAAGACAAAGAACCTCCGTGAGCAAACACTGAGGCAAGGGTTACCCCAAAGGGCAATTTGGCTGGGAAACCAAGTTTCAAGAAAATACAAAATCACACATGCCCACACAATGCAAAGCATCATGGGCTGCATATGCAAATCACCACAGAAGGTTATGCTGGTTCAATTTTAAGCAGAATTGCATGGTGCCGAAAGGCCTCTCACACAGTTTGCAAAGGGTGCTAACAGATGACATAGACACGTGTTTCGTCCTACCAGGACTCATCAGTATTCCTTTGACACCCCAGTGGAATAAACCAGGTACCATAACATGGTCTGTCTGGGTTATGTTGTGGTGAACCCATTAAAATAAAAAACTATTTAGGACGAAACACGTGTCTATGTCATCTGTTAGTACCCTTTGCAAACTGTGTGAGAGGCCTTTCGGCACCATGCAATTCTGCTTAAAGTTGAAGCAGCATAACATTCTGTGGTGATTTGCATATGCAGGCCATGATGCTTTGCATTGTGTGGGCATGTGTGAATTTGTATTTACACCATTTAGAACTTTACAATAGCCGCTAAAAACATATTTATTTAGACAGGCTTTCCCTGAAATGTGTTATTGATTATAATAATGATTTTTTTTACCTGTCTGTGTTATATTGATATTGTATTTTAACTGTTTTAGATATTCTGTGCAAAGTGCTTTGAATCATAATGAGAAATGGGCTATACTGTATAAATAAAATTAGAATGCATGAATGAAAAACACCACCAGCATTTCAGAGGTTGAGACCCCTTCCTCAGGCTGAACTGAGTTGCCAGTGTTCTGAGTGTTCCTGCTCTACTATGAGACTCCCCCACTCAGTGAGGAAGAGGGGAGTCAAGACAGAACACTGGAGAAACAGCCAGAGGGCACATATGCAAGTCTTAAGACTGAAAACATAATCATATAGTACATATATGAGTACAGACTAAGAGCAGGAACACTCAGAACAATGGTGACATTTGGTGTTTGGTATTATTTGCAGCAAATAATGTACATGCTGTGAGCCACATACAGTCATGTAAGACTTGACTTAATTTTTAATACAGGTGGAAAATGTTGTACATGGACAGTGCACCTCTGACTAATTTGTTCTTAAACTTTTACTGAATCATCAATCATTCATTTTGCACAGGTAGATTTACAATGATTTACAAAATGTTTTTTTTTTTGATATATTGCTTTTTATTTAACCATTTCCATAGTTGGGTGGGCTGTATCACTGACAGGTTAAGTAACTTGCCCAAGGTCACACACATAGTGAGAATTTAGCAAATGTTTTCTTTTGTTTTTATTATTATTATTTATTGATGTGCCTCTCTGCCCTCTGGACCCCAACTCTGACCGCCCCCTCATCAGCCCCACCACCGGCGCCCCTGGACTTACCTTCCACCATCGTATTTCTGTGGTGGGTGCCCAGTCACCATTGGGAGTCATCGAGGGGCTACCCGTCATCCTTTCCAAGGGTTGTTTTTCCTGTTTTCTCCCTCATTATCCCAGGGTCCAAGAACATGGTCACACATGCATGTGGAGGCACGCATGCTTCCTGTGGCTCCGGAGACAGCTCCTTCCTCCCACCCGGCCTAAGGCCTGGCTCCCTTGCCAACCTCCAGCGGCCACACTTGCTCCTGAACATGGATCATTGGTGTAATGTGAGGTAAGGCATCCAACACCTCAGCCCTCTGCACCACCGGGCTGAACAAATGTTTTCTGGTTGAGTTTGAGCCTATGATCTCTTGGTTCCTGAGCAAGTGCCACCAGCCAAAACAATGGCTTCCTGCCCCAGCCTGCTTACCCCCCCCAGCAATTTACACTACAATTGTGCATGGAATGAATAGCTTTTCCTGAATACCATGAATAGTAAGGATCCTGAATATTTGGGAGCCTGTCCTGAATAGGGGACTATTCATATTTGAAGAAAACTATTCATTTAAAAAAAAAAAAACACCATCCACCCCCTGCCCAAATACAGTTCATTGCAATCCCTATACCACCACCCTCTGTCAGAGGTCCTATCCCACCTCCTCTCCTCACCACCACCACCCACAATATGTTTAAAAAGCAACACACTGTAATAAAATGATATAATCCCATGATGGGTGACTGGCACAACCAACCCACCTCCACGGCTAGCTGCTGTTTTCTCATGAAGAACTAACAAATATTAAACATTTCTAAATGCCCCTTGTCCTCCCACCACCATGGCTGCACTCTGCTCCCCCCTACACCCCCAAGCACCCAATTCTAAGTTGGAAAAGTGTCCGGTACAACCTGCCCTCCTCCATGGCTGGCTGCCTTCTCATAAATAAAACCAGCTGACTGTGATCTGCTTCTTTTACTATATCAGAGCAAAAGCACTTTCATTTATGAGAAGGCAACATCCATGGAAGAGGACAGATTGTGCTGGTCACCTTCCCGACTTACAACAATGTGTGCAGGGATGGGGGTGGGAATTGCTCTGAACAAGGCGGAGGCAGGGACATTTGAAGGTTTATTGTTTGTTAGCTGCTCGAGACAAGAGAAGACAGCAGCTGGTCATTGTGGAATGTTATCATTTATTATGCTGTATTACTATATTTTTAAACATATTGGTACCTATGCACTAATGGTGGAAAGTACGTGCCAGAGGCACGTACCCTGCTCTCATAGCTACGTGCCCATGGACAGGTGCGAAAATGCTAGTATGCACTAATGCCAGCCACTTGTTCATGGCACCACTCCCCCAGCATGCAGGACTGCACAGGGTGGCCAGGGGCAGAGTTGTGGACCCAGGTGGGCATCCAATCGGATGCCCATCCTGGGTCCCAGAGAGGATCATCTGTGTGGGATGGTGCAGGTCCAGATGCATGAATAGCTACTGCAGGCACCCGGACCCACATGGCCAGGCCTGGTAGTCCAGTGGTTCCCCCTGCCTGAGCCCATGTGGCACTGCACCTGCTGGGTGCACATATGAACCCCCACCAGCAGGACTCTCACCCGTGTCCTGTATGCCTGGCCCCCCCACCACACATGCATACCCTCTGGATGTGTAAACCCACCTCCCACCACACAGCATGCCCAGTACCCCTCTTTATGGGTAAACCTACCCTCCACTGCCACATAGCAGAGCCCTGTACCCATGGGTGCTGGCCCTCCCGCACTCTTCTGTGCCCTGTCCCCATATGTGATGCCACCCTCCCCCCAAATGGTGCCCCGATGAGAAGGACGCATCCATGTAATACCAATGCCTGATCACCTCCCCAATTTCTGCACCCCAGCATGCTCATTGGTGAACAGTGGCCCCCTCACCCCCACATCACCTACAACACCATTCCCCATCCCCCATATCTGACGGTCGCTGCCGTGGCGATGGACAGCAAGTGGAACAGCCCTCCTCACACCTCCCTGCCACCCACCATTTAACTGATGCTGTGAGCGCACTGCCTATTTTATTGCAGCGCGCTCCCAATATCAGTTGGATGGTGGGCATCCAACGAAGTGTGCAGAGGGATGTACCACTTACCGTCCATTACCGCAGCACTGACCATCAGGTATGGGGGATGGGTAGAGGTGTTGTTGGTACTGGGGGGTCAGGGGGCCACTGTCCACCAATGAGCGGGCTGGGGAGTAGAGATGGGGTAATGATCTGGCATTGTATTACATGGATGGATCCTTCTCACTGGGGTATCATTGGGGGAGGTGCCATCACATATTGGGATGGTGCACAGAACAGTACGGGAGTTTCAGCACCTATGGGTACGGGACTCTGTCATGCAGAGGGGGAGGGTGGTTTACCATAAAGCGGGGTACTTAGCTATGCTGTGTGGTGGGGGTGGGTGGGTTTACACATCCAGAGGGGTATGGGGCTATGCTGTGTGGCAGTGGGCTACCATCTAACTGCTGGGGCAGGGGCATGGCTGTGTGTGTGTGGGGGGTTTACATACTGTTGCTGACACTAGCCGGGTGGTCTGTGTGCGCAAGGCTTGGCATGTTGGCAGTTACGGCAGGGTCCCCACAGCTATAACCAGCACCCCCTGTGTGCAGCACTATGCGTACTTGTGAATGGCACATAGTGTGAGCGCACCCCTTTCCTCTCCGGCACAGAGCTGCCCACACAGCTGGGGAATCGAGTGCATGCCAGGCATGTGCTCCTTTGGTGACTATGACCGGGGATCTGTGGGGATCCCTGCTGCATGGCATTCCTGCATATCTATGCCTACATGCCTGGTTTCTGTGAAGTGTTGGCATAGTGCATAGGGCCCATTGTGGATGCTGGAGGGGGGGGAGGAGGAGGAGGAGGAGGAGACAGGGGTTGTATTGAAATAGATTTGGGCTAGGGGAGGAAGGTAGGCACTTTTTTTTAGTTTTTTTATTTATTTATCAGAATACCAAATACTGAATACCTGTTCCTAAATATTTGGCTCTCAAATACTGAATATGCGTCCAAATATTTAGGAAAAGGCATTTACACATACCTACCTGACACACCTACAGAGTAGTAGTAGTAGTAAATTTGTTTATTTGATCGACTTTAAGTGATTAAAAAAAATGTGACACTCTGCCATCTTCTTATTGTTATATTGTATAATATTTGTACTATAAATATATGGCATGTGAAGGTCTGCTTAGACAAGAAAACAGCCTAGCAGTGACAAGTGACCATTGACCTCCGAGGTGTTAGTGTTACTGAAGTAGCATTATGTTAAACTGACCAGGGAAACCCCCTAATTAAAAGCCTTCCTTCCGGAAGGACAGTTTATTACCTCTTATAACCTGCTCCTGCTTTTGAAGTTGGTTCCCATGTATGCATTTTATGACGTAGCAGGAAGGGAAGTAATTTTGCTGATTCCCCTTGGTTTTCTCACCTAGAAGGGGACTAGTGACAGGATGTGGGTTTATAAGCCATCAAAGGAACCTACTTGCAAAAACTGCCACATATTTTTTTTTATTGGTAACTGCTGATTCCAGCCAGCAGAAGAATAATGTCCTTTGTGGATATCTATACTCAGATTACAGATTTATCACAGATCTAACAGTGACCTCATGGGTGACATCACCAGGAGGTGGAGAATACTGACTTTTGAATATTGCTTGCAAGAGAAGTTTGGGACAGAAGGACTCCTGAAAAGCAAAGACACACTTAGTCTGTGGACTGGTAACTAGGCACTTTAAAAAAAAAATTATTCAACTGGAACTTAAGTATGTTTTTTGGTAGGTATTTGTGTTCTGTAACTTCCCATTTATTTTATGTAACTGTAAGTCATTGATATATTTGTTCTGTGTTTGCTATTTTACCTATTTTACAATTTTTAGTAAACAATATTTTCTTTGAAATACTGCCTGTGCTTTCAAGAAGAAGGAGCTGCTGTTATGACTATACTTCTCTACTGGGACTAAAGAACTCGAACTCTACTACTTCGACCTTCAATTTAGGGTAAAAACAAAACAAAAAGTTAGTGTGTTTGTCTGAGTTGACTGAAGTGAATTGTTATCTGTGCAGTTATCTAGGTGTTTGTCTCAGGTGGCTGAAGGAAATTGTTATCTGTGCAATTAACTTCAGTGTAGAAAGAGCTGTGAAGTAGGGGGAGTGGCTTAGCTAGAAGGAAGCCAGGTTAAAGCCAGATTTAAAGACTGCCCTAGATAGCTTCTGCCAGTGAACAGGCAGAGAATACCAAGAAGAAGGAGCTGCTGTTATAACTATACTTGTCTACTGGGACTATATTGCCCTCCTTCCCTCCACCCCCACCCTAAGCCAGTTCTACTTTTATAGGCACAGATTTGACTGACAAAAGGAACTTCCTGTTTGGGAGCAGGAAGTGAGTGATCACAGAACCACAAAAGACTCATCATTCTAGAAGGAAAAGAGTAGCTCTCCATCCCCCCCAGCTGCTGGAGGTCTGACTCTGAGCAAGTAAGGAGACTACTGAGAAATACAGGAACTTCTTGTCTCAGAACAGGAAGATCAGGAGCTTAAAGGGCACAGAGGCAGTAAGTAAGTAGGGAGAAAAATAAAAAAATAAACAGAGGACTGAGTAAGTATTCGTAACAACAGTTAAGGGTCTGGAAATAAGACATGATGGGAGTGGTACAGTGCAGTGGCTATGGAGCAGCAGTCTTCCAGGAGACATTCTGGAGGATGTGGTGGTGTCCCATCAATAGGCACCACTCTGGGCTGAGGGGGGAGGTTGCTCATCTCCAAGCTGAGTTGGCCAGGATTTGGGGGACCTCCTCTCCCACCCAGGGACCACCAGGGCCACTGCCGTTGCCTCATGGGTTATCAAGAAAGAGGAGTGGTTGGACCACAATGGGCTCAGGGAGGGTGAGGGTGGTGGAACAGAGGTGCATCCCTCCAGTTGTACCTCTCCACAATTCATATGCCATTCTGGCAAAGTGTTGTTCCTCTATGGAGGCACCCACAGTGGAGGCAAAGGAGGATGCTGGGAACCTCCACAATGGAGACCCACAGGAGGGTGGCATGGGACCCCACAGGGGAAGGAAACAACTCCTGGTGGGAGACTCCATTGTTAGGAGTGTAGAACTGGGGGAGGAAGAGGAGAGGGAGGTAAGGTGCCTGCCTGGCACCTTGGCTTGGAGGGACAGGAAGCGAATCCTCACGATCGCTGGAGCAACTGCACAGGGGAGGGAGCTGGATGTCACTGTCCACCTAGGGACAAATGAACTGGCTGAGAAAGGGATCAGAGCAGTGCAGGATGAGTTTGTGGAGTTGGGGAGGGGCCTTAGACAAGTAGCACACACGGTAACCTTCTCGGAGGTTCTGCCTGTCTATGGCATGGATGAGGATAGGGTGCTCCACACCATGGGATTCAATCAGTGGCTTAAAAACTGGTGCAGAGCTCAGGGATTTGGCTTTATTGGGGACTGGGGGTCCACCTGGAGTGATGCAGACCTATACTGGTATGATGGTCTGCATCTGTCTAGGAGGGGAACCAGGATCCTAGGCGATAAGTTTAAATGTTTAATTGGAAAGCATTTAAACTAGCCAAGGGGGGAGGCACTGGAAAGGAGCAGGGAAATCCTAGCCCCCGCCAAAAATCAAGGTAGTAAGTGAATTAAACATTGAGACAGAGATGTCGATAGGGAGAAGGGCAGGGGTAAATGGAGAAAATGACAAAGGTGATAAGGACAGGAATGGGGCAAAAAGGGCTTAAGGCCATCAAGAAATGGAGGGTAATGAGTACCAATGCCCATAGTCTGGGCAACAAGCTCCCTGAACTTGTGGCCTTGATGGAAGAGGGATGCCTGGATATCATAGCAGTCACAGAAACATGGTACACAGAGAACCATGACTGGGATGTTAACATACCAGGGTACACAATCTACAGGAGAGACAGGGAGCATAGAAGAGGGGGAGGAGTAGCTCTCTATGTAAGGGAAGGGATAAAATCAATGGAACAAAAGAGTAAACAGGGAGGAGAGGAGGCACTGTGGGTCACCTTAGAGACTGGAAATGATACCACAATCCTCACAGGGGTTGTATACAGACCCCCAGGTCAGGAAGAGGGAATGGACAAGGATATGATAGAGGGCATCCTTAGGATGGCAGAGAAAGGGGAGATGCTGTTGATGGGGGATCTGAATATGCCAGATGTTAACTGGAGCACCTTTGCTGCAGCCACATCCAAGAGCAGGGCCATTCTCGATGCCTTTCAGGTGGCATGCCTCAGACAGCTAGTTTTGGAACCCACTCATGAGGGAGCAACCTTAGACCTCATACTCTCAAATGGGGACAGTGAGAGGATCTCAGATCTAGAAGTGGGTGGCCATCTGGAAACAAGTGACCACCAAACAGTGTGGTTCATGATAAACTCAGCTACAGAGTCAAGCCATACAAAAGTGAGGGTATTGGACTTCAGGAGGGCTGACTTTGGCAAGATGGGAGAGTAACTTAGAAAAGCACTAATAAACAAGCTAGAAGGAGGGGTGGAGCAACAATGAGGAAACATCAAAACTACCATCACAGAGGCAACAAGCCTTTATGTGAAGCAAATAAATCAAAATGAAAGAAAAAGCCACTATGGTTCTCAAAAGAGATGGTGGGGAAATTTAGGGAGAAAAAGATAGCATTTAGGAAGTATAAGGAAACCCAAAAGGAGCAGGATAGAGAACTGTACCAGTTAAGGCAGAAGGAAGCAGGGAGGGAAGTCAGAATAACAAAGGCCTAAACTGAGGAAAATATAGACAACTCAGTTAAGAAGGGGGATAAAACCTTTTATAGGTACATCAGGGAGCATAGAAAGACAAAGGGAGGGATAGTGAGGCTGAATAGAAAGGACGGTGGGTGGGCAGAGAGGGACAGTGACAAAGCAGGGATACTGAATGAATACTTCTGCTCAGTATTCATAAAAGAGGAGGGGGGGAGGTGCCTAATCCAATTAACATAAGCACTCTGGATAGGGGGTTAATCCCAGTCCTTTCACAGAAGAAAAGGTTCTGAAAGAACTCCTAATACTGTATGTGGACAAAGCAATGGGCCTGTTGGAATTCATCCCAGAATTCTAAAAGAATTAAGGGGAGAACTAGTGACACCACTGACTACCCTTTTTAACAAATCATGGGAGGATGGTGTGGTACCTGAGGACTGCAGGAAGGTGGATGTGATTCCCCTTCACAAAAGTGGGAGCAAGACAGAGGCAGGAAACTACAGACTTGTCAGTTTGACCTCTGTGGTAGAGAAAGTGATGGAATCACTTCTGAAGGAAAGAATTGTTGAGTACCTAGACGAAAGTGGGGCATAGGACCCAAGGCGGCATGTGTTCACAGCAGGAAGGTCATGTCAGACAAATCTAATTGATTTCTTTGACTGGGTGAACAAAGTAGTAGACCAGGGAGGGCCTGTGGACAAGGCCTACCTAGACTTTAGCAAGGCATTTGACACAGTCCCACACAAATGATTAATAATCAAATTAACCAGCCTGGGAGTGGGTCCCAGGGTGATAGCCTGGGTAAAACACTGGCTGGACAACAGGACACAGAAGGTAATTGTAAATGGAGTCCACTCTGAAGAAAGAGGGGTTACTAGTGGGGTACCGCAGGGTTCAGTTCTGGGTCCAGTCCTTTTTAATGTCTTTGTAAGTGACATTGCAGAGGGACTGGAAGGAAAAGTATGCCTATTTGCTGATAATACAAAAATATGTAACAGGGTTGATGCACAAGGAGGCATGGAAAGGATGAGAAGGGACTTGGCAAGGTTAGGGGAATGGTCAGGAGTATGGCAGCTTGGATTCAATGCAAAGAAGTGCAAAATAATGCACCTGGGAAGCAAAAACCCAGGAGAAGATTACACAATGGGGGGGAGGTAGTAACAACAACAAAATTGGAAAGGGACCTGGGGGTAATCATATCTGATGACCTTAAGGTTAGCAAGCAATGTGAGAAGGCAGTAGGGAGGGCTGGGGGATACTGGGATGCGTAGGGAGAGGCATCACCAGCAGAAAACAGGAAGTTGTTATCCCTCTGTACAGACAGGTGGTGAGACCACATCTGGAGTACTGCATCCAGTTCTAGAGACCCCATCTCCACAAGGACATAGACAGGATGGAGGCAGCCCAGAGGAGGGCAACTAAAATGGTGCAGGGTCTGCAAGAGAAGCCATATGCAGAGAGAGACTAAAGGAGCTTTATATGTATACCCTTGAGGAAAGGAGGGAGAGGGGGGACATGATAGAAACTTTTAAGTACCTCAGTGGAATCAACAAAGTCCAAGAGGGTAGCATCTTTCAGAAAAAGAGATGTGTAAGAACAAGGGGACACAATTTGAAGATAGAGGGGGGACGACTCAGGGGAATTGTAAGGAAGTATTTTTTCACAGAGAGCATGGCGGACGCATAGAACAGCCTTTCTGAGGAGGTTGTGGGGTCTAAAACTGTGGGAGAATTCAAGAATGCATGGGACAAACATAAGGCAATTCTTGTATGGGGTAGGAAGAAATAGGCTGGTGGTTAACTAGGATCTGCAGCTTATCCTGTAGGTAGGGAAATGGGCAGACTAGATGGGCCAAGTGGTCCTTATCTGCCGTCAAAGTCTATGTTTCTATTTTTCTATTGCTGAATCAGTGTTTAAGTCTGACAGCTGTTAAGGACTTGAATGTGTTACTAATCTTGAAAAAGGTACCAATATACCTAGGTCTCATATTGAGTCATAAGGGTACATTTTGGAAACCTGGCTGGGTGCCACCGGCGAAAGATTGTACTGCATTCCCGAAGAGGGTACATATCTGAGCCTGTTAACTGGGTATGCTAGCATAAGTTTCACATTTTGACTCCCAGGACTCGAGGCTAGTAGGTGATTCAGACCCAGAACAGACAGGAGGGTCACCCTGTCTGTTCCCTGTTCACACTATCGCACTTCGAGGTTGGCACTGTGGGAGCAGAGTGCCTGACCTGTGGAGCACGTTTGTGACAAATAATACAACACAAAAATGTTTTACAGTCATAAAACAAGAAAAACTTGGAAAATGTAAAAACATGTATGTTAATTTCATCCACCTCAATTAATTTTGATACAATGCTACATATTCTTTGTATCACCCTTATAATGCCACTTTACATTTTTTGCCACTAAAAGCCCATTCTTATACCATGGCCTAACTCAAAAATCACCAATCCAACTCCACAGAAGACTTTGTAAAAATGACCAGTTGGGCAAAAGTTTCAGCAAGACACGTTGGCTACCCTGACACAGTCCACACTTCTGTTACTCTTCCAGGGTGTTTTGTGTCCTATAGGTACTGAGTGCAATGTTTGGGACTCCCCTTAAATTGGGAATCTCATAGCACCCCAATAGGCCAAACTCCCATTCCATGAACAATAATTAACTCAATTCGGCTAAAATACTGGATGCACCCTAGTGAAAATACCCAGGGTAACTTTCCACGCAGCCACCCAGGGTCATAAATCATTAAACCTTGGGGAAGGAAAATTGGGTGGCCCAAGAGCTAGCTGAACGTAAGGCATCCTCTGGCTTTGTCTCAGGGTGCACATTTCATGCTCAGGTACACTACTTGCCCCACAATTTCCAGACGTAGCAAATTATGTTGGAATTCTATAATGTCCTGCTGAAATGCCTTACCTTCTTGAGCAAATACACAGCGTAACTCCTGGCAGTAAAAGGCAGTCCCATGAAAGATGGCCACTCGACAAATCAAGACTGTAATAAGTCTGGCATGTAATGGGCCTGGCAAATTCAGGTAAATCAATTAAAAAAAAAAAACTAGGTGTTTCTACAAAAATACTAATTGTTCTTTAAGCTTTATCTACTACTTAATATCCTAGGAAAAATTAAAACAAGTTACCTGTCAATAATACTTTAAAAACAAGGCTTAAAAATATGTTTTGTACAATGATTCCTGTTTAATAATTGTCCTAAAGTTTTTGATTAAATCAGCAAAATGGCCCCATAAGACAAGCTTGTCCAAAACTAGCAGTTACTAATTAATTCCATTAAATCATTAAAGTTCATAAGTATGTGAAGTACTAACATTTATAGATTTTTAAGAGTCTTTGCTTCATAAGTGGCATTTCCCTCGCTTGCTTCCTTGCTGAATTTCAAGAACACATAAGGAATGTGAACTGATTAAAGAAATAATAAGACACCAATTTGCAATTCAAGACAAGTGACCAAGCCAAGGGCCAGATATTCAAAACTTTGCACTGGGCACAAATCATTTGCGCAGGTTTAGCGTGGGATTAGTACGGGTTTTCTATATTCAGAAGGCCAAACAGCGCGCACAAACTGCATTAGCACCGGGCAAAGTCATAATGTATGCAAGTGGTAAACTGAGGGGGAGTGTACATGAATACAGGCGCAATGCTATATTCAGCAACTAGCTCCACGCAAAGTGGTTTTTTATGACTTAGCGCGACACTTAGCGCGGTGCAAATTACTGCCTAGGAAAAGGTAGTCTTAATCATGGAAAATCAGCTTTGCATGGCATTTTGGCTTTGCGTAGCATTTGCATGACTTTGCATGACCCTAACAAATAAATATGACACATAGACAAAGCCAGTCATAGAAGAAACATGCTGCTCCCTGATGGCATCACAATGATGTCATCATCTGCCACCAGTCCCAGCCATGCCAGGCAGTAAGTTGTGACCCGACCGCCAGTGGACACTATGGCAGTGTGGCCATACAGCACTCACCTGCAGACCACTCTTCTGTGGACACCAACAGATGCCAGTGCAGACATGCAGCTCTGTGCGCATGGAGGATGTTGAGGAGGGGGGGTGTATGGGTGGCCAGGCTGCGCCACAGACCAGGTGTGGCCACAAAGCTGGGAAACATCATGCAGTGTACACGGGCCAGTATTGGGAATACCCCAACACCAGTGTGCCTGTCTGATCATACGTGCCTCCCCAGCCACATACTGCACAGCTGCACAAATGCCACAGCACACACAGCAGGCCATGTATACAGTATGTCACTGTGAGCATCTCATGCCAGAGGTGCAGCATCTGTGGGTCGCACAACGGCGTGACGGTAATGTCCACTGTCAGTAAACACCTGCAAGTTGGGCCTGTCACTGTGTACAGTGCATTGGTTATCACTGCCCTACACACCATAGGCATTGCTGTATCCCTCACACTACTGGCCCCCTTGCTACTGTAGTGTCTGCTGTGCACTGTAGCATGACCTACAGTATGACAGTTGCATGCAGCACCACCACCACCTGTGCCTATGCTGTGTTGTCCCCTGGGGTACATTATGCTATTCTGTACTGTATACATGTAGCCTGCCACTATCATCATGTACTGCCAGACTGACCTACAGGTGGAGCTGTGGGTGGACCCAGCCAGCCCCTGTACTTCCAGACTAACCTACAGGTGGAGCTGTGGGACCCTGCAGTAATGCTGGGCAAACTGCATGCAAATCAGGGCATAATGAGATTCTAATCTGGATGTTTGCCCAGAGACTACCTAGGTAGGCTCATTTGCATGTCACTCTTGAATATGGCAAAGTTTAGCACTGGGCAAACTGCTTAGCTCCGCACTAAACCCATGTAAACGTGTTAGCACCATGCTAATGGTTCAAGGAATATTATACAGTTTTTCACACTGTACTTTCACATGCGCTGCTGCCTGCAGCTGTACTGGGTCCACGCATTTGCTGGCACACACATTGGCCACATAGTTCACCTCTACCTACCTTCACATCGCTGTGCACTGTGTTGCTGTTGTGGTTTGCACTTCCTGGTTGCTATATTCAGAGCTGTCATATTCCAGAGCTAAGTTTTCCCTGCACTCCCAGCCCAGTTTGCCCAGCTTCATATGTATGCTATATTCAGAAGCTGTTTGCCCTGGGCTATTCCTTTTGAATATAGCAGGCTTTTGTGTCCATGCTAAGTTTGCCCCGGGGCAAAGTTTTGAATATCTGGCCCTTAGTGTTTTATGCTCCAAGCATTTTGTTATATAAATAGTCCAGTTTTAAGTTTTTGATAACGACTTAGTGGTCTCTGGTTTTCCTTTAGTAACTATAGTTAGAGTACCATGAACCTAGAGGCCAGTACACCTGCATGAGAGCCTCTCAATGATTTCTTCGAACACTCAGCAACCAGCCAAATATCTGTCTTTATGTCCAGAAAGTAAAAGTGGCGCTAATAAAGTTTTCGAGTGAGAAAGGCATATTATACAAGCTCCTCAGCAAAATTATTAGGGAGTGTCTAGTGCTCAGCCTAATTCCATTACTTCTTCCGTTTATCAGGGTATAAATCAAATAAATAGACACAAGAAGGAGCCAATGGTTCAAAGTAACCTTCGATGCACAAGCATTCAATGCCCAGATTTGATAGTCTGGTTAATAATTCAGTTGCTTGAAATAACAATAAACCAATACTTCTTTGGAGAACTACCTCATAACCGGCCCTCACCTGTCGTTAGAAATAACATCCTCACAAAAATTGTAAAGGAGAATCATCGTGGGTACAACACCTTTAGGTTCCTTTTTTATAACCAGTAGTTTTGGAGTCCAATCTCCCAAGGAGCCTCTCCTGATTTCTCTTTTCCATTCAAATCCCCCTCCGGTATAAGTGGCCGTCCTCTAAACAACTTCTGCAGGGGTACCTGTAGAAAATCAGAAAGCGACAACCGCTCCACTGAGCACAGTAAACTTTCACATCAGCGAGTAAACTCTGACTCCCCCAGTCCCAAGCAATGATGGCATACCTTTTAGTAAAATAAGCAGAGGTTATCAGTGCCAATAGTGCTCCTATATGTGTATATTTCATCCAAATCACCTGAATGCCTCCACGAGTCTTCAGACATGGGGTTGCCAGCTTCTTATATTCATATATTCATTTTTTCTTGTCCAGTGCTTTCAATGGCCACAAGCAACATCATAACCCAGCAGCCAGCTGGACAAGAAGCAATTCAGTAACTAATCCAGCTTGAGTATACGTTAAAAATCCTGTAGTCGAGTCTATTAGAAACACATGGATTCAAAAACGGGTCTGTGAAGCAAAACAGCCACACTGCTGTCCTGATACACTTAAGCTTATTGAATTTGTAAAATCATAAGCTGCTAAGTTAAAAAATATAAAAATGGCAATGGTAAAGGCGTATAGCTCTGGACGCCTTTAACTGATTCAGCAGCATGAAACACCGAACATTGCCCAATCGGACCCACAATAACTGTACACACACACACCAGGTTTCAATTTTGGCATAAAAGGCCACAGCTTTACTAAACAGTAATAATTTTATTTACAATACATAAAATTCTCTATATACAATCCATAACCTTGTACACAATTATGCAAGAGACCCCTGGGACAGTGAATTCAGGTGGTGTGGTGCTTCTAATGGGGGGGACTCTGGCCCTTGAGTCAGGCAGACCTGCCCAGGGCCATGCCTCTCCCTCGGACAGTCCCCCCCCCACTCAATTGCATCTGGGGGTATCATACCAGTTGAGCAGGGGCCGGTGCCCACCCAGGGTCACCTTCCCCGTCGTCCAGCCCTGAAACCCCTACGATGCCCACCGTGTTCTTGGGTATCTCTTCCCGGTAGCGTACCCGGCCAGGGTCTCACCACCTGGACCCTGCGTCACCCAACACTATGAACACTTAATTTACCTATCCACCCTGAGTTTACACCAACCATGACAGTTTGCTGAGACATTGAAATTGCAGGCCCGCAAGGGCCAATAACTCGCCGTCCCCAACACTTGCCGCGGCCCATTGAAACAAAATTTTTTGGGTAGGTGGGTGGGATGTCCAGAAGGTCAGGACCGAGTTCAGAGAAGGGGGAATCCCTCTCTGCACTCCCCTTAAAACCCCCTGTTGACCCTCCCCCGGAAGCTCGGGCCGTGCCCCCTCCCATTGTGGGGGGCCCATGCCGATTGGCCCACTCTGATAGCCGGGCTGGGTCACCGTTCACCGAGGGTGTGGTGGCACAGCAACATGGCTTGTCCAACAGCAGTTTTTTGGGCCATGTGCAAAGCGACCTCCCCGGTGAGAGACCGAGGGGGGCCATTGCCCAATTGGACCCACAATAACTGTATACACACACACACCAGGTTTCAATTTTGGCATAAAAGCCTGCAGCTTTACTAAACAGTAATCATTTTATTTACAATACATAAAATTCTCTATATACAGTCCTTAACATTGTACACAGTTATGCAAGAGACCCCTGGAGCAGCGAATTCAGGTGGTGTCATGCTTCCAATGGGGGGGGACTCTGGCCCTCGAGTCAGGCAGACCCGCCCAGGGCCATGCCTCTCCCTCGGACAGTCCCCTCCCACTCAATTGCATCTGGGGGTATCATGCCAGTTGAGCAGGGGCCAGTGCCCGCCCAGGGCTGCCTTCCCCATGCTCCAGCCCTGAAACCCCTAAGATGCCCACCGTGTTCTTGAGTACCTCTTCCTGGTAGCGTACCCACCCAGAGTCGCGCCACCTGGGCCCCGGTCCCCAATACCATGAACACTTAATTTACCTATCCACCCTGAATTTATGCCACTCCAACGTACATGGCACATTTTCCTCTTAATGCCCAAGGGGTCTCCCCTGTTTTACTGCTAACTCACAGAATTCCTGGATTGTGGCATTGAGGATGTCATTCCCTATCCCTGACAGATGTACTCCATCCCCGCTATACATGGCATCACATGTTCTGGGTATTAGGAAGTGACCCAAAATGGCAATTCCATGGAGGGAGGCAAAACAGGACACCTCCCGATTGACCTCTCTCCTAGCCTTGTCAATGGCTTTGATGCTGTGGGCACCCCTCCACTGACATCGAGAGATGATTCAAGATTAGGCCAGCCTGGTCATTGGGAGCAAGGCCTGAAGCTGGGCCAAAACCCGCTTGATTTCCCCGCAGAGTTTTGGGACCCCTAACACTACTATGTTGTTTCTGCCCAAGTGCACCACCAGCACCAGGGGTGGTTTTTTTGTCCAACTCCAACCTTATCACTGTGTCCAACAGCTGTCCCCAATGGATCCCCCCTTTTCCAGCCCAACGAAGCCTTGCTTGTTCTTTCGGGACCCCCAGCTGTGTTCCATACGGGTGGACCAATGCTCGACTGTGTGCCTCCCAGATGTAGGAATGGCCGATGACCCATATAACCGCTGGCATCCTTCGCTCTGCTATAAGATAAACAAAGAGTCATTATTGTTCATCTCAACAGTTTCTTGTCAATATGATCTCTATTACCCTTGCACCACCTGTGGACCCTGTTGAGGCCGGATATATCCCTTAAATGCTGCTGAAGACCACCTACCGATCTTCTTGATCTGTGCCTCCCCCAAACCCAATCTTGAGGCTTCTGTGGCTGCCCCGATTCAAAATGAATGGGTGCCGAACACCTTGGGGTCCTTACCTGTGAACCACAAACTTTTGCGTAAGATTGCTGCAAATTGTCATATGATCACAGGGGAGCCATTCCTGTGCACAAACAAATGACCCCCCCGTGGGTCTATCTGCCAAGAAAGTCTGTAAACAGGTGTAAGGACAGGACTCGCTGGCACTTGAGTGATGCAAAGTGATCATTGCTGGTGGACCCATTTGGTTAGTTTTTGAACTACAAAGCCACAGGAGGACTCTGTTGGACATCCAGGAGATGTCCCCTAGTTGGATGTTGGAACCACCTGCAGCTGTTTTAGAATCCGGCACCAACTCCGAAACCCGAAATGCCCCATAAAATGCACATGTAAACAGGGACCTGAATAACTGCCTCGTGCCATGTGTTACATACTGTACCCAATGCTGACAGTATGTCCGTCAGGTCACCCATGCTTATTGGCAAACTGGGATCTCGTTTCTTTCCCCGGGATCTTTTCTACCCCTCCAGCATCTTGTGGGTTGTGAAGTTGCTGGTTGGGTCAGGGTGGCACAATGCCTGCCAGATGAAAGCTATTCCAGACAAGTGTACTCGGATGGCAGCTGGTGTCTGAAGCAACTGAATAAGGTGGAGCACATACTCTTGTACCTGTTGTTGTGTTTTGTGTGGGGTCTCGCTTACCTGCTGTCCACAAAAACAGACAAATACTGTGAAGCCACCTGAGTATTTCCTCCAGGTCGATGGGGCAACAGCAAGTTGAACCCATTGAAGCTTTCCTGACTCCCAAGTTGCCAAAGTGTGTCCGGGATCGGTGTATGGGCTGCTTCCGCGTGTGACACCAGCTGTCTGAAGCGGTTGAACTGCAACTGAGACAAGGCATCAGCAATCACATTATCCTTCCCAGGCACATGTTTTGCCTGGAACGTGATGTTCCAGGATAGACAGCATAACACAAACACTCGCAGTACCCTCATCACATCCTCTAACTTGGAAGATTGTGTGTTAATGATGTGCACCACTGCCTTGTCAGAAAAGAACAGTACTGACTGGTTCTGCAGCCGGTGTCCCCACACCTGGACTGCTACCATGATTGGGAACAGCTCTAGCAGCGTGATGTTTTTAGTCAACCCCTGCTCCACCCAATTCTCTGGCCATGTTCCCACAAACCAGGACCTTTGAAAATACGCCCCGAAACCTATGCCCCCCAATGCATCAGTCACCATATCCAAACCATGGTGATGGGGTCCTTTATCTTGCCACATGCTTACTCCATTAAAGTCAGTTATAAAAGCTCCCCAGACCCACAAGTTGGCCTTGAGGCCCCTTGATATCCATATATGGTGATACGGTTTTGTAGGGCCAGACATTGCTGCTGCTAGTCTCCTGAGGAATGGGCACCCGGGGCTCACTGCACAGCATGCAAAGTTGAGGTGTCCCAGCAGGGACTGTAATTGCACTAGGGTGGCCTTTTTTGCTCCAATAACTTCCCCCAGCAATCGTCGTAGGTTTTTTACCTTATCCAAAGGTAACCATGAGACCATGGCCACGGAGTCCAGCTCAATACCCAAGAATGAGATGCATGTGGTAGGACCCTCTGTTTTCTCTACTGCCAGAGGTACCCCAAATTTTTCCATTAATGTCTGAAAGCCATTTAGAGTGTCCTGGCACTTACCAGAATCCTTGGGATCTGTGAATAAAAAAACATCAAGATAGTGAATGATTGCGGCGTTTCCCATGTATACCTTGGTGGCCCATTCTAGAAAGGTAGAAAATGTCTCAAAAACTGCACAGCTAATTGAGCAACCCATGAGCATTGCCATGTCATAATACCATTGCCCTCAGAACATAAAACCCAATAGATCATAATCCTTTGGTCTTACTGGCAACAGGCGAAATGCTGACTTTATGTCACTCTTTGCCATCAAGGTGCTGGTGCCTAAGCCCCGGACCAATTCAACCGCTGCATCCAAGGATGCGTACTTCACTGACGCATCCTCTGGTACAATGTGGTCATTTACCGATCCGCCTTTCAGGTAGGAATGGTGATGGATCAGTCGGTATTCCCCTTCGTTCTTTTTTGGGACAAGGCCAAGTGGAGATACTCTGAGTGTCTGGAAGGGCCCGCGACCTGTCCCGCTTGTACCTCTTTGTTGATCTTGTGTGCCAACATTGATGGCAGAGTGATAGGCTGATTGGGTTGTGGGCTGCCATAGCAATCTGTGGACCCCAGTAAGGGATTTCAAATCCCTCGCTAAAACCCAAACAAACCCAGGGGAAGAGTACACAATGGAGAGTGAGATACTAACAGCAACAAAAATGGAAAGGGACCTGGGGGTAGTCATATCAGATTACTTAAAGGTGGGCAAGCAATGTGAGAGGGCAGTAAGGAGGGCTGGGGGGATACTGGGATGCATGGGAGAGGCATCACCAGTAGAAAACAGGAAGTTGTTATCCCTCTTTACAGACAGTTGGTGAGACCCCATCTGGAGTACTGTGCACAGTTCTGGAGACCCAATCTCCACAAGGACATAGACAAGATGGAAGCTGTCCAGAGGAGGGCAACTAAAATGGTGCAGGGTCTGCACCAGAAGACATATGAAGAAAGACTAAAGGAGCTTAATATGTATAGCCTCGAGGAAAGGAGGGAGAGGGGGGACATGATAAAAACTTTCAAGTACCTCAAGGGAATCAACAAAGTCCAAGAGGGTAGCATCTTTCAAAAAAAGAGGTGTGCAAGAACAAGGGGGCACAATTTGAAGATAGAGGGGGGGCAGCTCAGAGGTAATGTAAGGAAGTATTTTTTCACGGAGAGGGTTGTGGATGGCCTTCCGGAGGAGGTTGTGGAGTCAAAAACAGTGGTTGAATTCAAGCATGCATGGGACAGACATAAGGCAATTCTAGGGGGTTGGGGTAGAAAGAAGTAGGCTGCTGGTTAACTAGGATCTGCAGCTTATCCATTAGGTAGGGAAATGGGCAGACTGGGTGGGCCAAGTGGTCCTTATCTGCCATCAAATTCTATGTTTCTAACCAGCCTGCAAAAATTGTGCTGCCCGTTGGTCAGGATACCAGGAAAGCCAGTTCGTCATCTTCTGTAAGTCCACTGGGGTGTTTGCCAGCTTAGCCAGCCCCGGACTTGGACTTGTCTGAATGTGGAGGAACGGCAGTTCCAGACATGGCTTTTTTGCAATCGATAACCCGGTGACCTCCTCCACACAACCTGCAGACATGATGGAATTTACAGTGGCTCCGAAAGCACTTCCCCTTATTGTAATCGTAACAAGCTTTCTTGTCCCCTTTTTTGAACTCGTTTTGTCACCGTTACTGGGTCGGGCGATCACATGCCCACTGTCAGTGTACGTTACAGAATTAGGTCTGCCCCGGTCATGTACCTGGCCCATAGACCGAGATGCATGTTTTCCCATTTTAAACTGGGTTGGCGAGCCAGTTTGAGACGAAACTGCTCGTCGTATATTAACCAGGCCCACCCGTCGAAAGAAAGGTGAGCAAATGTAATGGTGTCCCTATACTTAAGTAAGGGCAGCAATTTATCTGGGTACTTCATCCTGTACACTGACATGAATATGTCAAAGGCTGCAGTCCAGTTCTCAAAAGTGAATGGGACCTTTGGCCTCCACACCCTCTCCTTCATTCTTTTTCTGTCATTCTCTTCTTCCGGGAGTTCCCTGTGTAGCAGAGAGAACATGTCTATGTATTCTCCCTTCCATATTTTCTCCCTCATGCTGTCTGACAAATGATCCCCTAAAGGATCCTCCAGTCCTGCATTTGCCCATTTGTTATTGTTGGGTACTACAGCGGGGGGGGTCGGCGGGGTGTGAATCAGCTGATCTGCCACCAAGGGCCCAGGGGACACCACCGTCCCACTTGGTCCTTTTCCCTGCTCAGCAGCGCTGATCCCCTGTATGCCCTGTGGTGCAAGGGCAAGTTGGCCCCTGCTGCCACCCACCTGCATGTTGGTTGTTGCTGGGGGGCCATCCCCACTGGTCCAAACACGTGTTGTTTCCTGTCCCACAATTACCTGGGGCCCTGGGGTCACCCTTGAAACCCCTGGAGGTAGCGTTTGTACAGAGGGTCCTGGAGGTGGGGCCCTATATATTGTTTCCAGTGGTGGTATTGAGACTCTGGGCTCTGCCTGTTGTGGGGTTCCCCACCATCCCCAAGGGTTCTGGCTCCTAGGACCACCTGGTCCCCAAGGGTATGCCGGCCAGAGAGGAGGGTCTTGTGCCCAAAGGGGGCCCCATGTTAAAGGTGCCCATGGATTTGCCTGAATACCCCCTTCCAATTGAGCCCAACCCAGTCTGGTTCCAGTCATGTCTGTCGCACTCAATGCCATGTGGTGTGCCCGGGTGTGGGTCTGTGCTGAGACCCACTGCTAGTCCCCCCCCGTCTGGTCTCCGAGACACTTGCTCCTACTCCTGGATCTTCCTGTCCACATGGATCCTCCTGTCCACGTGGTCCCTCCCCATTTCCTACCAAGTCCCTGTGGGGTGGGGGGCTACAGGGGTGGCGTCTGTCAAAATCCCACCCGAATACGGCAATGGGCTCATTTTGGTGCCTGTTGGCCCCACGTGACAACCTCCTTGACCCTTCACCACCCTTTAGTGGAAGGTCCGAGATACCTTCTCTTTCCTAAATGGACCTCCATGTCCGCAACCTCACGGGTGATTGTAACACTATTGAGGATGCAGTGATGATCATTTTGATGGCGTGCAGCTTGTTTTGACTCCTAGAATTCTCCCCTTCCACCCACCATCCCAGTGCAGTTAAACCTTTGTCAGCCTGGCCAATACAGCATAGCATGTGCATACCCCACGTATGACAAGGGAACAGGAGCTCTGACCTACAGCAAAGGGTTTGTGCTGTGCACTCCCCGGCCCCAGCCACACTCAATTCCCACTCCCAGAGTCCACTCCTGGGCCTAGGCTGCACACATGGATGTGCAGCAGGCAGCCCCAACTTAACGCAGCAGTGCACCGAAAACATTTCTTTACAAAAGTCTAGTTTCAAATACAGTGTCTAAAACTATTAGCACACCTGTCAAATCTACTTTACTAGGTCACTCCTATTATGTGCACCATATGTTTTTTTTTTATTTTCTCAATCCTAATTGTAACCCCTTGTTACCCGGGGTTACTAGAATCCCAGTAAGATCTAGTGGCAGGCAGGGAAGGCAGCTTGTGAAACTCCAGTTAAATGGGTTTCACACTGTCTCACTCTGTTCTCAGTCTCAGCTGAGACTGAGAGATGACTTCACCATAGAACTGTTGAAGCTGTATAAGCCACATTGGAATCTGCAGCAGAGGGAGTGAGATAGAATGCTGGGAGTTTTCAAAGTCAGTCTTCTGTTTGTTTTGAAGCAAGAAGGTCAGTGTCCAGTTTCAAGTGGTGGAAACCGCTGTCCAGGTCTCAGTGCCCCCTCCCTCCAGAGAGGAAAATAAAGTATCCCCATGTGGATTCCAGGAGCAATCCCCTAATGTCTGCTAAAGGAAGAAAGCCTTTTTTTTTTTTTTACAGTTTCTGTTTGGTCTTAAAGGTAGAAGGAGTTGTACTTCGCCTGTGGGGCACCTGCAATGAAAGGGTGAGTGTTTTGCTCTAATTTGAGAGGGCAAACAATGTGTTTCTTCGGTTTGGAAAATGTGAAGAAGTATGGGATTTGGACTACTATTTGGGAGGCCTATTGTACTAGGACAAACAAATGGAGTAGTGTCAAAATCTAAAGTCTGTATGAATTCAAGTAATGTTGTAGAGGGGGTGCTACAGTTCATCCACCGTTTAATCTACATTTCAAAGTTTTAGTTTCTCCAGAGAAATGGCCGGGTATGGGCTGTGGGAGCTGGAGGTGGGCAAACCCCTCATCTTTAGAAACCAGGTCCACCTCTATGGGTTTCTGCTGTGATTGCTACTTGCCTCATGCACCTGGCCAGTGATGAGGTAGGTACACAGACGTGGGTTGCAAATTGGAAAATCTCTCTAGGAGTTGCAGACTCTAAGTGGTGTGGGGAGCCACAACTTGGGAAAAGAATTCTCCTTGTGAGATGGGAGTCAGAAGAAGGAAGAAGAAAATCTCTCTAGGAGTCGCAGACTTTAAGTGGTGTGGGGAGCCACAACAAGTAAAATGGGTTCATTCTCCTAATGAACCGTTAGTCAAGTGGCCGGCAGGGGAGCCAGGCCAGTCGGGCTGTGTATCCAAAGCGCATGCAAGTCCAGGCTGTGTGCCTGGTGGGTCCAGAGCCTGAAATTAGTAGAAATGGGTTCATTCTTTAAGTGGACCGCCTGGTAGTCTCTAATCTGCATTATCAGTAAACGTAGCCCCTTGGGGGTCCATCTATGCTTTGGTATGTTCAGCTAGTTATGAATAAAAGCCACACTGAAAAATCCCAATCCTGGTTCTGGACATTACAGTTATTGCTTCCTGTAGTCGGATTTACTTGGGTGCCCCTGTGCAGAGTAGCCAAACCTAGGTCCCCTTGTGCCAGGTAACCTCATCCTCCCCGAACCCAGGTCCCCACCAGGTATTGCTGCCAACGCCAACAGCATGCCACCTGTCATTTTAGTAAAAAGGCAGGGGTGAGGGGTTACAAAAATGGAGGCACCACTTTGGATTTGTTCGGGAAGGAAGGTGCTTGGGCAAGTGGGCTAGCATTTTGGCTATCTGGCAGTGGGTGGCCAAAAAGCTGGCAATTTCCTAGTGTGTTGCTGTGTGCTGTGAATCTTGTGCTGCTGTTTAAAATGCCAACTGTTTACCAAGGCTGTAAAAACTAAAGTGTGCCCTTGTCCTGCATCATCAAAATTGTTTACAGCATTTTTGTCAGCTTTTAAAGTGAATTCTGTGCGGAAAAGTGTGGAAAACTAGGGGTAGCAACAGAGAAATTGTGCCCTGGACGTTTAAAATGCTTTTAAAAATTAATTCTGTGAGGAAAAGTGTGGAAAACTAGGGGTAGCAACAGAGAAATTATGCCCTAGACGTTGGAAATGCTTTCTGTGTAAAGAGAGAGACTGCAGAGGTAATGGCAATGTTACATGGTTGAAATGGGCTCCCGCCGTGGAGTCAGTTGGAAAAAAAAAGTGCATTTTACAGTTTAAATTTGCCTTCTCGACGATCACCGTTAGGAGAGGAGCCCTTGCGAGGAAGAAGAGGCTCATTTGCATGGCGTCGTGTGGTTGGTCAGATTGCCATTAGTCCCCCCTCAGCCAGCTCTTCTGAGACTGCCTCAGCATTCAAGGGAGACAGAGTGTAGTCGTGTACTGGCAGTGGAGGCGTGATGAAGTATTCAAAGCGCTGTAAACAGCAAAAAATTGACTTTTGAGTTTAAAATCGGGCTCAACCCGCAAATCGATCGTGGAAATAGCGAGTTTGGTGTTGAAAACGACGATCGCTGAGACTGCCCGCCCGTTTGTGTTCCAAGACCTTAAAAAACTGGCTGCAGGCCGTTTTACCCCATCGCAGCAATTTGCTACTGATAACAGTAAGTAAATGTCCCAAAAACTGCTCAAACAGTGATTTTCAGTAATGCCATATAAAATGTGTGTGCAGCAGTGTAGTCGCTTTGCAAGTAACAACTGTGTGAAGTCCTGCCAGCAAGTGCAAGTCTGTAAAGCCATTAAATGTGTGCATGGAAGTAAAATAGCCTCAGTTTAAAGTTTGCAGCCAGAGAGAGACTGTGGGTTGTAGAAAAATGCAACTCTAGTAGAAGCAGGCAATCCTGTGCTGAAACATGAAGCTTTTAGAGGGACTGTGAATTAAATGAATGCTACCAGCTTGTAAAAAGTCCAAGGAAAATCCTGTAAATGTGTGCTTAAAGCCAGATCAGAGCAAGTTCTGCAGTTTGAGTAAAAGTTATCAGTAGCTTGTGTATATCGGGTGTGCAGTGGCTTGACCCAGATTCTAAATGTTGATGCACGGGAGTGCTGCCGACGCCATTACAGGGTGGGGTAGTAAAGTAAACACAGTAGCAGAGGAGCCATTTTAAAGCTACAGAGCGTGTTCATTAAAGTGGGACTTTCAGTTACAGTGAACTTTTGTTTATTTTTCTGCAGTTATGGCCTCAGGACCAGCTCGTTACCCGGATCATGCCCGGGTTGCAGTAACAGCAGCAGTAAATAGACTGAGAGATATTGAAAAGTGGTGCTATGGAGGGCAACTGCCTCCTGATGTGGCGATTCCTAATTATCCAGTGCGTGTATACCAGATGTGCTTGAGTGCTGGAAGGGACGTCTTCATGATTCCTCACTGTGCTGGTTGCCTACAAAAATATGGCTTGTATAAAGTGCCTCCAATTTGTTTGGCTCCCACATGGACAAAAATTCAGGAAACTGCAGTTGGTAGCACACAGCACCAGGCGGAGCCTGTGGAAGAAGGTCCCTCGGGGGAGTGTGGCACAAAGCTAGAGGGTGCAGAATTAGAGACTGAACCTGAAGTTGAAGTTTTGGATGCTGGATCTCAGAAAGAAAGTTTGGATAAAGCATCAATAGACCCCTGGGTGGTGGGGCCTAGCCCAAGTCTCTTAGGTGAAGATGAGATGCAGGAGGCCTTTGAATGGGAGGTGTCGACCTCCGCGCCTAGTGATGAATGGATAGTCTCAGGGGTGAGAATGACTGCTCACTCCTGGGCTCAGATCCTCAGTGAAGAGGAAGATGAGGGGGAACCTATGTGGCCTTGTGAAAAAGGAACGGGTACACTGCCTCAAGATCTTGCCTCGGAGGAATGTATTAAAGAAGGTGGTGATGCCACTGCCCTGGCTTTACAAGAGGAAGAAGTCAGGGATCCGTTTTTAATTTCCTTAAGAATGCGAAGCTGGCATAACCAGGACTGGCCACCCCCAAGCCAGGCCAGCGGTCTCAGATTGACCAAAGCAAGTAAAGAGGAGAGACTGGTTCGTAGAAAGGCCAATGAAATCTATGGTATGACCTTTCCTACCTTTCCTCGGAAAGTCTGGGAGGAGACTGAGGATTGCAGGAAATCCTGGATCTGGGATGAAGCAATGAAAAATGTGCATCCTGGGGCCAACCAGCATGTAAAGAATAGACTGTTCCAAGAAAAGCATATGCAGTAGAAAAGAGGCAGGACACTGTTTATGGACAGAGTGAGAATAGTGGACGGAGAGGGACATGAAATCTCCCACTGTGTGAGTTATGTGGCCCAGACGGGGTAATAATTCAAGCCCCTGACCCCCGGTACTATTGACCTCAGTGCAAGGACCTCCCAGCAATTAAGCCCGTGCCTACAAAATGGAGAGCCAAGCAGTGGTAGTCAATACTGCCACACCAGACTGTGAAGTGCCCTTATTGATTCACCAATATGAATAACCAAGGACTCAGGTGCTCCACATTCATCAGTCTACAGTGTACTGTCCTGTCCAGCAACCATCTACTGGCCCACCAGATGACTTCAGATCCAGAGAGGACACCATCCCAGCTGTTTCCTGTTCATCGCCTGGTAATCGGATGACGTCGGACCAGCTGTTTTTCCTTTTGTTCCTGTTCTAAGGTTCCTTCTCCAGAGATGACATCAGCCCAGCTGTTTCCAGATGTGCCCTCCTGTGGTTCCCAGAAGATGTCCACCCAGCTGTATCAGAAGAAATTCTGCCAGGGAGAGTCTTCGGCTGCGGACCAGGTTCATGCAGATTCTTGTACTACAAATGGCTGGTAAGTCCGAAACTTTTCTATCTTTATGACATTGCAGTACACACCCTACACTACAGACTTCAAAAATGTGTGAACTGTCCGCAAAGACTCTCCCCTTTGGGACTTTGGCCTTTTAGAACTGTGCTTCACGGGGCTCCGGCCCAGGAGAGACTCTTTATTGGACTAGCCTTCCGGCCTTGTGGTCACTAGTTGGGACTTTTAGGGCACTCCATCCCCCCAAATTTGTATTGTAAATAATGTCGTTATTGTACTCTAATGTAAATACTGTTTTTCTACCTATTTCTAAAAAAAAAAATCTTTTTGGGATTGTTCAGTGTTTTGTATGGTAGGGGTTTTAGATAGACTGTGTATGCAGATTACGAGTGTGTTTTGTTTTGTCTTTTTCTTACAGGTGTTCCTGGGAAGACAGAAGAGAAGACAAGAAGAGGAGGAGGGGCTCATCGGAGTTCCTCGTCAGGGCTTTATTGTGTAGAAATCTAAAGTACTGTGTTGTTATTGTTATGGTTGTTACTGTATTAACCCTTTTCCTTCCACAGGTGTGGTTGTGGGGGTAGGGAGGAGGCAGTAATTGGTATTTTAATGGTGTGGTTGCAGGTTGCCCAAGGTCGGGGAGGTCCCCGGGTTTTGTTTTTGTTTTGGTATATTATGTTAGAGGCAGATGGGTTTTCTCTAGAGGGTTAGGGGGGATAGACAGGCTGTGGTCCTGAGTGGCCATTGGGACTGCAGTACTGATCTATCAAGGCTATGCTCTGGATAGTTCTACCAGAGCCACTAGGTGTCCATAGTAAGTGGATAGTGTAGAGGTTGATATGTCAGCTACAGGCCTCTAGGCCCTTAGTGTTGCCTGCCTGTGCTTGCACATGGTAGTAGGGGGCCTGATCACCCCCCCGCAGGTAGCACATAGGGTGGGATGGCCTAAGGCCGGGTGCATAATGACTGGGGACAGTCATTTTCCTGGGCAAGGGTGAGTGTAACCCCTTGTTACCCGGGGTTACTAGAATCCCAGTAAGACCTAGTGGTAGGCAGGGAAGGCAGCTTGTGAAACTCCAGTTAAATGGGTTTCACACTGTCTCACTCTGTTCTCAGTCTCAGCTGAGACTGAGAGATGACATCACCATAGAACTGTTGCAGCTGCATAAGCCACATTGGAATCTGCAGCAGAGGGAGTGAGATAGAACGTTGGGAGTTTTCAAAGTCAGTCTTCTGTTTGTTTTGAAGCAAGAAGGTCAGTGTCCAGTTTCAAGTGGTGGAGACCGCTGTCCAGGTCTCAGTGCCCCCTCCCTCTGGGGAGGGGGGAGAAAGTAAAGTATCCCCATGTGGATTCCAGGGGCAATCCCCTAATGTCTGCTAAAGGAAGAAAGCTGCCTCTTTTTTAGTTTCTGTTTGGTCTTAAAGGTAGAAGGAGTTGTGCTTCGCCTGTGGGGCACCTGCAACGAAAGGGTGAGTGTTTTGCTCTAATTTGAGAGGGCAAACAATGTGTTTCTTCAGTTTGGAAAATGTGAAGAAGTATGGGATTTGGACTACTATTTGGGAGGCCTATAGTACTAGGACAAACAAATGGAGTAGTGTCAAAATCTAAAGTCTGTATGAATTCAAGTAATGTTGTAGAGGGGGTGCTATAGTCCATCCACCGTTTAATCTACATTTCAAAGTTTTAGTTCTCCAGAGAAATGGCGGGTATGGGCTGTGGGAGCTGGAGGTGGGCAAACCCCCCATCTTTAGTAACCAGGTCCACCTCTACGGGTTTCTGCTGTGATTGCTACTTGCCTCATGCACCTGGCCAGTGATGAGGCAGGTACACAGACGTGGGTCATAAATTGGAAAATCTCTCTAGGAGTCACAGACTCTAAGTGGTGTGGGGAGCCACAACTTGGGAAAAGAATTCTCCATGTGAGATGGGAGTCAGAAGAAGTAAGAAGAAAATCTCTCTAGGAGTCGCAGACTCTAAGTGGTGTGAGGAGCCACAACTTGGGAAAAGAATTCTCCTTGTGAGATGGGAGTCAGAAGAAGGAAGAAGAAAATCTCTCTAGGAGTCGCAGACTCTAAGTGGTGTGGGGAGCCACAACAAGTAAAATGGGTTCATTCTCCCAATGAACCGTTAGTCAAGTGGCCAGCAGGGGAGCCAGGCCAGTCGGGCTGTGTATCCAAAGTGCATGCAAGCCCGGGCCATGTGCCTGGTGGGTTCAGAGCCTGAAATTAGTAGAAATGGGTTCATTCTTTAAGTGGACCGCCTGGTAGTCTCTAATCTGCATTATCAGTAAACGTAGGCCCTTGGGGGTCCATCTATGCTTTGGTATGTTCAGCTAGTTATGAATAAAAGCCACACTGAAAAATCCCAGTCCTGGTTCTGGACATTACAGTTATTGCTTCCTGTAGTTGGATTTACTTGGGTGCCCCTGTGCAGAGTAGCCAAACCTAGGTCCCCTTGTGCCAGGTAACCTCATCCTCCCCGAACCCAGGTCCCCACCAGGTATTGCTGCCAACGCCAACAGCATGCCACCTGTCATTTTAGTAAAAAGGCAGGGGTGAGGGGTTACATAATACAATGATATTATCCAGCAAAATGTGGCAGCCATCTTTTTTCTTGAGAAAAAAGTAAGTTACAACATATATAAAATACTCACATTTTTGTGGAACTACAACTTTTACCATAAAATAAAATGGGCAGATGCCTGGGATCTTTCATAGTGAAACAAGTTAAAGTCAGATGTGTTGTCCAGTTTTGTTGCACTGCTGCTTTAATTTAATTTAGACCCTTGTTGCTATTTAACTGCTGCTGGCAAGACATTATTTTGTCTTCGGGCAACTGCAGGTTTATTTTGTTCCCGCACGTAAGCATTATTTGATAGGGAGTCGGCCTTAACTACTGGTCCTACCCTATCATCATTGAGTTCAAACTGATTACTATGGGCTTAATTAACCTAGATGTCAGAAGGTGAACACCAGATGTTAATGTTTCCATATTTTTGATAGTCCTCCTCTTAGTATAAAGTGATATTACTATGTAAAAGACTAGTACAGGTTACAATTTTATTTTAATTGTTCCTTGTGTCTCATCATCTGACACCACAGCCTGGCTCAAACCTCACTTGTAAAAGAAACCTTTTTGCTTCAAGGAGAATATATTTCAAGGTTAAAGCTGGTCCCACCCTACATTCAAACCAGAATTACTCAATTATATGAGTTCCTCTGACATATGCTCTTACTCATGACCTGACTCATTTCAAGTTGCTACTGTCTAGGGCTGTGCGAATACCATTTCCCGAATATTTGGCCAAATATTCGGTATTCAGGTCCCAGGTATTCGCTATTTGTTATTCGTTATTCGGTATTCGGGTATATAAGTTGCCTTAATGGAGAATTGCTATAGAACTCCTTAAAATGGTTTCAGGAGGGGGAGGATGCGAGGTAATGGCACTTTGGCTTGTACACTGGTGCCAGAGGCGGTCATCTGCTGCTGGTACTTCAGGAGGAGGATGACAAGATCACACCACTTTGGCTTGTACACTGGTGCCAGAGGCTGTCTTCTGCCTCTGGTGCTTCAGGAGGAGGATGCAGAGGTCATGGATCTTCAGTTTCTACACTGGTGCCAGAGGCTGTCTTCTGCTGCTGGTGCTTCAGGAGCAGGATGAAGAGGTCATTGCACTTTGGCTTGTACACTGGTGCCAGGGGCTGTCTTGTGATGCTGGTGCTTCAGGAGGAGGATGCAGTGGTCATGGCACTTTGTCTTGTACAGTGGTGCCAGAGGATGTCTTCTGACACTGGTGCCTCAGGAGAAGGATGCAGAGGAAAGTTCATCATGGGCATGCAGTTTCCCATAGGATAACACTGGAAGTATAAGTTGCCATAACTCTTGTCAATATTTAGAGTTAAGTAACAATCTATATATAGTCAGAGAGGTCTCAGCGGCCACTACCAGGATGCCATATGCAAGAGCCTTAAATAATTGTGGTCATGAAGAAAAGCAAGTAATAAGACATAAGCCTATAGGATAACACTGTAACTTTAACAGACCATAATTCTGGCAATATTTGGAGCTAAGTAACAATCTATATATGGTCTGAAAGGTCTCAGTGGCCACTACAAGAATACTGTGGTTCTATGTCATAACGGTGATTGCGGAACAGCGATCACCGTTAGGGCGAGTGTACATCACTGAAAATGAATTTCAGTGATGCACATGCCCAATGAAGAGTAAGAGATCTAGGGGATTTTTTTTAAATGCAGGAAGCTGCACCCCGCCCCCGCACACCCTACTAATGGATTCTCAACTCCAGGGTGGTGCATGTCAGGGTGAAATAATTAGTAAATAAAAGCCACCTACCAGCAAAGAAAACCACACTGGACCTGAACCCATATCCTGCACTCCCAACCAACCACCCTCAGCACCACAGTAGTGGACCAGCTCGGCAGCTTTCCACCACATCCCCTCTCACATACCTTCCCTCCGCTGCCTCCCAGCATATATGCATGTACTTCCCATCACCCTACCTTGCCCACGGTATCAGTCACCCCCGCCAGGTAGCCCTGAACACAGGTGCCGTAAGTGAGTCACTATTTTTGTAGGTGCTCAATTGCGGTCGCCTTGTTCACAGGTTACCAAATACCATATGCCAAAGCCTTAAATAACTGTGGCCATTAAGAAAAGCAAGTAATATAAGACAGAATTATTAAGTCTGTAGGATAGTACTGTAACTTCAACAGGCCACAACTCTGGCAATAACTGGAGCTAAGTAACAATCTATGTATGGTCGGAAAGATCGCAGTGACCACTACAAGAATACCATATGCCAGAGCCTGAAATAATTGTGGCCATTAAGAAAAGCAAGCAATAAGACATAATTAAGCCCATAGAATAATACTGTAACTTCAACAGGCCATAATTCTGGCAATATTTGGAGCTAAGTATTTTCTTTCTTTCTTTCTCTCTTTCTCTCTTTCTTTCTCTCTATAATAACACTGTAAGTTCAACAGGCCAACATACAAATTCACATCTTAACTTCAGAGCCTAGAGGTACAGCTGTGAGGACGACACTCAAGCGTGATGCCCATTCTGCCTATGATGTGCTACCCCAAAAAAGGTATTTTGATTGGATGCTACCTGTGAGGGAGACATAATGAAATGCAGTGCATTTCCAAAATGGCCAACACACATATCCAAGCAGTCTCCCTGTTCTATTTTAATAAGCCCCAACCCACACACCCCAAAACAGAAAGAAACAATAAACAGATTAAATACTTTACTTATCTTTGCTGTTCATACCCGATGTGTTACCAAGAGTTCATCACCCTGGTGGTAAAATACCTGTATACCTAAAAAAAAAAAAAAAAACAGGAGAAAAACATGATTAGCGATACACTGTTGAATCACAATTTATCTCCTTCTCCCCCAAAACACAAAGATAAATAAAACCATTAAAAGATTGCATATTTCACTTACATTTGCTGGTAGTACACAATGTGTTCATTGAAGATGAGGAGCATCGGACTCTGACTTTGGCGGTCATTGACTATCAGTAATATATTCCAGATTTCTTCAGAATCATTATTGTCAGCAGCAGCAGCATCAACAACTTACTGCAGGAGTGTGCTTGAAACAATGGCACAAACTGGTGGTAGTCAGGCAACCAGAATATTTCAGGCATAGGAAACACTTAAGACTGGTGATGCTATACTGATAACTGGAATATTTCAGGCATGGGAAATACTTGAGACTGGTGATGCCACACTGGTAACCAGAATATTTCAGGCTCCTTGACGGAACCTCTGGCTATCTTTATTGATAGCTTCCTGCAACAAGACTTTTGTAGACTAAGTTCCTTTTTAAAGGACACTAAAGCAGTGTTACAAGAGATAGAGGGTTTGGCCTGGAAGGAAACATATACATGGTTAACTATAGACATTACTTCATTAAATACAAGTATTTACATGATTTGGAAGGACAGGCAGTGTACCATGTATTGGGTAATTCTTCATTTTTGTATCCTGTTGAATTTATTGCTGAAGCGTTAGAATTAATCCTGAACAACAATATGTTTCTGTTTGAAGAGGAATTTTATATTCAGCTTCGGGGGACAGCTATGTGGTTGTCAGCGCCCCCTCCTACTTTAATCTATTTATGGGTTGGTGGGAGCGAGGGACCATCTAGGATCCAGTAAAAAATCAATTTTTCCAAAATATAGTCAAGTATAAAAAATATATTGACGATTTGATTATTATATGGGATGGGACAGAAGAAAGTGTCCCGCAATTTATGGAATACCTCAAAGCAAACACAGTGGGGCTTGGTTTCACACATAAATTAGATGTGAGTGAAATAGAATATTTGGATTTGACCTTGAGTGGTACACGAGGACAGTTAGTGGAAAGCGAAAGTTTTAGGAAGCCTACATCAGGGAAGAGCGTCTTGCATGCACGCAACTCACACTCCAGGCATGTGATTGAAAATCTACCATATGGTCAGCTTGTAAGGCCAAAGAGGAATAGTACTACTAACCAGGAATTCATTAAATCCAAAGATGAATTATTTCAAAGACTGAGGGAATGTGGTTATGAGGAACATGTACTACATAAGGCACTTATGAAAGTAAATCAGGTAGAGAGAAATGACCTTTTGCAATATAAGGTCCCTAAAGTATGTGACAAACAGGTATCCTTTGTGTCCACTTAAAGGCCAGTAGCAATGGACATTAGATCAACAGTAATGAAACATTGGTATGTGTTGGGCCTAGACAGAGATCATAAAAAAATTCAGAAGAAAGGCACTTTGATAACTTTTAAGAGGGGAAAACGTCTAAGGGACTTGTTAACACGAAGTGAGTTTAAGAAAAATAGAGACAAAGGGATGTGGCTAGGAAATAAGCCTATCAGGTTCTTCCCATGCAAACGCTGTGTAACATGCAAAGACGCAGCACAGGGCAAAATACTTAAAAATCCAGGACAGTTAGGTGTGAAACAAGTAAAAATTAATGAATTTATCACCTGTAATATGAAATTTGTGATCTACACCCTTTGGTCTAGATGTGGGGAAGTATATACTGGTCAGACAACAAGAACGTTAAGGGAACGTATACAAGAGCATTTTAGAGTTCTACGCAGATATGATATTTCACATGCAGTAGCCAGACACCTTACCGAAGTAGAAGATATTAGGAAACACAACATTAGATATATGGGTATAGACCATGCCCCCTATAAACAACGTGGGGGTGATCGTAACATGACTTTGAATAAAAAATAGTCAGCCTGGATTTTCAAATTGAGAACTTTGCAACCTATTGGTTTCAATAATTATATATATTGGAAGCAGTTTTTGCACTAAAAGTGTACTTTCTATTCTAGCCTTGGTAATGAGATGAACTGTACATCTCTATTATAATGATAAATCAACCTTGGAGTTTAGTGCTTGATCCCGGCTGTCGCCCCCCCCCAACTCCTAATCAGCATAATTTTGTTTGTTTTTTCTTGTTTCTTTTGTTCTTTTTGACAAATTATAACAAGAGACAATTTGTTCTCATTGCTCCTGTATATCTCCCTTCATAAATTTGCCTTGTAGGGGACATTCTGGTGTTTGGGCTAAGAACTGGTCGTACTATGCCAAGAAAAATGTCTTATGTTTTTTTACCTTGAAATGAAATAGATATGCTATTGTTTATGTTTTATTGTATTTGGTGTTTTATTAATAAGGGAATGCACTATCCTTGCTATGTGTCATGTGTTGTTCCACTGGTCTCAGCAGTGGGGCAAGTCATTGGGTAATTCACCCTTAAATGGAGCCAGTATATTTATTTCTCACTGTGGACCTGCCTCACTAAGGAGAGCAGGGAGCAGTGGAATTACCACATGACGAGCAGGGTCCTGCACTTGTAATAATGTAATAAATATTGTGATTCAATGCACCTGGTTGTAAAACAATATAAGAACACAAGAGGGCACTGGGTAACAGGCCTCCTGAGGAAGGGGTTTGAGACCTCGAGCACAGAGAGTGGGAGCTTAAATTTGTTTGCATTGTGCTTTTTCACTTGTATTACTGACATGGTTATGAATATGCATAGTACTTTGTAAGAACCATCCTAACACAGTAAAGAAATCTTTCCACTTGAATTTTAAGTCTGGAGTGCATTGTTTCTATGGTGATGGGAAATATTTGAGAGTGCTGATGCCACATTGATAACCTGAATATTTCGGGCATGTGAAATACTTGAGACTGGTGATGCCATACTGGTAACTGGCATCTGGATAGCTGTTAAAGTGATGGATGTAATATGGGCACCAGCAACACAGGGGATGAGAGAATTAGCAACACCAGTGGAGGATTTTTAATTAGGAACAGCAGTCAATAGGTGGGTGGCAGTTTGGAGCACTGGGCACTGCAGAGCATGCAATGTCAAAATAATACACCATGACAGTGCAAGTAATACAGAAAAAGGGTGCTGGCCACAGATTTTTGTCAGAATGACTTGACTATGAATAGGAACATGTTTGACTAAATGTTAAAATGTTGTACTTATTTGCTTAACAGAACAATGATGGTTAATTTACACAGAACAGATTGTGTATGGGTCAATGCTACAACACACAAATGTTGTATCCAGTACAAGAAGATTATTTCATAAATTTTTATTGGTCATACATGTACCCAAGCAGAGGTAGGTTTATTTTTAAAAGCATGAATTGTTCCATATGTGCTGGGTTAAGTGAGGATCAATGAGGTTCCACCACATCCCCAGCAGTGCTGAACATTCATTCAGATGGTATGCTGGTAGGAGGGCAACAGATATATTTCAGGGCCAACTGTGCCAAGTAAGGAGATGCTTTCACCCTTTTAATCCAGAACTCCACTGAATTTATGGAGAACGACTCCAGAGGCTCATTGAAAAAACTGTTCAGCAGGTTGGGACCAACAATGGCTGCTGTTCTATTCTGTTCTCTTCTCTTCTATTGCTCAGCCTGTAGTGATGAGCTGAGCTCAGCCCAACAGTCACCCTCCTTCTCAAAGTTTACAGGACTGCTTTTGGTTTGTGATTCTGACACTGGCTCATTGATAGAGTTACCTGCTGGTCTTAACAACCCAAGCATGCAGAAGCTAAGTTCTGAGCGCATCTGCTTCTGAAACTCCATAACTCTGTGAGTGGGCATTATAGGTGTAGTACCTTGCACTTGAAATAGGGGTCCAACATAGTGGCAAATATGTGCTTTTTATTGGAACAGAGATCAGATAATCTAAGTTCCAGTTCCATGGTGAGGTGTTCCACAAGTGATATCACTGGTCGTGGGTCTGGTTTGGATCTTTCTCAGCATTTTTCATGATCTGTACAGCAGGAATTACCTGCCTTAGTAGTACTGAATCAGAGCTAAGGTCACGAGTGCTCCTTTCAGATGGGACTAAAACCTTTACCAAGCCCTCAATCACAGCCCAATCCTGATGTCCAAGGACTCCCCCATGTCACTTTCCATGCTTATGTCATGAAGGTCCCGTTTCTGTTTCAGAAGCCTTTGTAGCATGTAGTAGGTGGGATTCCACTGGGTCTGTACATCCTGGATGAGATGATGTTGCAGGATTTGAAGATGATCTTGTAGCTCACGCAGATGGTTTGTGGATTTCACAGAGTGATGGAAGTGGCTACATATGCTTCAGGCTGCTTTGACTGTGTGAGCTACCTCTGCTGTGTTTGCCAAAGCCTTTGTCACTAGCAAATTTAGTGTATGAGCAAAGCCCATCCCCTCAAAATTGCCATCCCTAAGTCCTTTTACCATATTTGTGGCATTTTCTATGACCACAAACCCTACCTGAAAATTGTTGCCATTAGTCCATGAACTCAACATCTCTTGCAGGAATGATAGTATGTTTATAGCCCGGTGATCCTTTTCCATCACACTGACATTTAGCAAAGCAGACCTGCAGGGAGAGGGGGAAGAGACAGAACCAGCACCAGTACCACTGTCACCACCAGTGAGTTCCACATCTGCAGCACACCAGTGTGCTGTCAGTGACATATATGCATGATTTGAATTCATGCTGGTCCATATGTCCGTTGTGCAAACCTTTCCCAAGCTGTCAATCACAGCCCAGTCCTGAAGTCCGAGGACTCCCCCATGTCAGTTTCCATGCTCATCACATGAAGCCCGTTTCTGCTTCAGAAGCCATTGTAGCATGTAGTAGGTGAAATTTCATCAGGTCTGTACATCCTGGATGAGATCATGTTGTGGCATTTGAAGATGCTCTTGCAGCTGATGCAGACAGTTTTTGGCTTTCACAGAGAGATGGAAGTGGCTACATATGCTTCGGGCTACTTTGACTGTGTGATCTACCTCTGCTATGTTTGCCAAAGTCTTTGTCACTACCAAATTTAGTGTATGAGCAAAGCAGCGTATCCCCTCAAAATTGCCATCCCTAAGTGCTTTTATCATATTTGTGGCATTGTCTGTGACCACAAACCCTACCTGCAAATTGTTGCCAATAGTCCTTGAACTCAACATCTCTTGCAGGAATGATAGTATGTTTATATCCCGGTGATCCTTTTCCATCACACTGACATTAAGCAAAGCAGACCTGCAGGGAGAGGGGGAAGAGACAGAACCAGCACCAGTACCACTGTCACCAGTGTGCTGTCAGTGATATATATGCATGATTTGAATTCATGCTGGTCCATATGTCTGTTGTGCAGTGGAAAACCCAACAACAGCATGTGCCAGTAGTTTGTCAACTTCCTTTCTCAAATCATTGTAAATGTTAGGTACTAAATGTGGTCCGTGATGGTATATTATACCTGGGGTGCAAATGCTGCAGCAGCCTGTGGAAACCAGTGTTTTCCACAATGAAAAATGGCTGCAAATCCAAGGCCATCATCTCACCAATTAAATTGGTGCTCTGCTGTGCTGTTGGGTGTGACGCCTGGTATTTGGTGCGGGCATGGAAGGCTTGCATGATGGGTGTAGTCAAAGTGGTACCACATAGCATAGATTCTGATTTTAAACCCATGGTGGAGGGTGTTACAGTAATAAATGACTGAGCAGAAGAAGGCACAGTGGTTGAGACTCCGGTATGGGGATGCGCTATAAGTGGTGTAGGGGGAGTAGTGGGTACACTGTCTGTTTCAGTAACAGGATCACTTCCAGTACTAGTTTGTGCATCTACTGGACCAGTACCAGAAGAGGGGCTGACAGGCACATGTTGTAGAAGGGGAGGAACCGCTGTGGAACTTTGAAGCACACGGGGATGTTTCTTTCTGAGATGGCTCATCATTGTTGTTATTATGAGATTTGACAGGTTTTTACCACGGCTTATAATACAGTCACACACAGAACATTACTGCCTTTGTTGCATCATGTTTCACCACCGTATAGTACAGCCACACCACACTTTTCACCCCACTGACAGTGGAAGTACTGGCACCAATAGGGCGACCATTTCCCCTTAACAGACCTGGGTACTGTGGATGGTGTTGCTGTGCCCCTTTCTTTCTCTGCAACAGATGTAGTTGTAGAACTACTTTGGGTTTCTGATGGAGTTGACACAACTCTTTGAAAGGACAGGGTGGACTGTTTGTTTTTTTTTAGGAGGAGGAGGAGATGGGTAACCAGGACCAGCTTGTTTGCCATGATGAGCAGCAGTGATTTTTTGGCAGCTTCATTTCATGCTTCTCACTGAGATATGCTGCCTATTCAGCCTCATCTATAAATTTGCATAGGTGGGTATCACTGTTCGATGATGTACTGAGCAGCTCTTGTGGCTCTGGTAAATATTCAGAACCAGAAGAATGCTCTTCCTCCTAATCCTCCACATCAGCAAAAGGAAATGTGGTGAGAGGAAACTTATGAGGCTGAGCAGTGGTAAGTTTGGGCAACACAGTTGGTGCGGTCATTGTAACAGTTTCAGGGTCAGTACTAGGCACAGAACCGATGGTCATGGACACAGTTGGCAAGGTGGTAGCAGTGTTATCAACAGTAGTCGTGGTGCCAGACTTACTATCAGGAGTTACAGTTGAAGAAATTGGCATCATATAACAGCTAGTTATAATACTGGCAGCATTAGTCCTGGTGACAGCAGCACACTCAGGACTACCAATGGAGGTAAAGGCTGTGGTGACAGTAGCTGTGCAAGGAGCACAAATAACAGTGCACACTGTTATGGCAGTGGTGGTGTCAACAGTACAGAAAGGTTTTTCTGTGGTTGCTGATATCATGGCACTGGTGGTGGTGGGAAGGAGCCCACTGGCAAGCAATGTAGCCTCGATGGTGGCAGTTGTGTGAATAGCACTACCACTGGTAGTGGGGGTGGGTTCTTGTTCTGGTATGACTGGAGACATTAGCTGTAAAGCCCTCCTACTTTTATAAAATGATGATGCTGCAAATGCAGTACTAGTAGTAGTAGTAGTAGTAGTGGCAGCAGTTGTGGTTCTAGTAGCACTAGTACTATCCCAATCCTACTGACATCAGAACCTGAAGGCTTATCAGGGGAGAAAACTATTTTAGAGCGCCAAATACGAACAGACCTTCTGTCACCCTGTCCCTCACTGCTTACGACTGGTGGTGATGATGGCTTGCTGGGGCTGGACTATGTACGTTTACGGGATTGATGAGACATTGTCTGTAACTTGCTGTGTATTTAGTGATTAGTGTTTTTGTTTATGTTGGTGCTTCTTGCAAAAAACAATAATACCCAGACAGCTTAAACAGCAGCAAATAAAGACAGGCTGATACTAGAGAAAAATGGACTCAGCAAACAACTTGTTAATCATACAGAGTCAGCCGTGCAGTCATACAGTACAGTAAATCAAGCTCTGAATGGTATGCCACACAAGTTACAACACACAGAACCCAGTGAGTCAAGCCTGACACAATCTGAAATAGTGAATCAGTTTACATAAAATGTATGTGCACATGGGGAAAAGACACACAAAAAAGAAAAAAACTCACATGCACAGGCCACTCAGGTGCAGTGAGCTGTGGAGGAAAGAGGCACTTGCGACACCCTCCTCACTCAGTCGTACAGGGTACTGAGTCAAGGACTAAACCACAGTCAGCGACAGCAACAATTCAATGGGTCAAGTCTGACCCAATGAGAAAACAAATACGCTTTTTAAATCCCCAAAAGAAGCATGCAGCCAACCGTTTTGTGCACTTGTGTAACCCCCCATTACCCGGGGTTACTGGAATCCCAGTAAGACCTAGTGGTAGTCAGGGAAGACAGCTTGTGAAACTCCAGTTAAATGGATTTCACACTGTCTCACTCTGTTCTCAGTCTCAGCTGAGACTGAGGGATGACATCATTTTAGAACTGTCGCAGCTACATAAGCCACACTGGAATGTTGCAGTTGGAGGTTAGAGTAGAATGCTGGGGATTTTGAAGCCAGTCTGTGGCAGTCTGAGTGAGAGACTGTAGCGCAGCAGAGTGTGTGCAGGCTCTCAGAGCTTTAAGCTCTGTTTCAGAGCTACTTTTGTGTAAGGTGTGTGTTTCCACCTGAAGAGGAACACAGGAACTGGTAATTAAAGTGGTGGAGACCACTTTCAATGGTTCAAAGCCCCATCCCTCAGGGGATGGGGGGAAGTGTTTGCCTGTTTTCCAGGGGCAACCCCCCTGGGTCCGGCTAAGGGAAAGAAGCTGCCTGTTCAAGTTGTGCTGAGGTACCAGAAGCTCTGAGAGGAAGATTCCTTGATTCCTGTGGGGCACCTGCAACCCAAGGGTGAGTTCACTCTGAAAAAGGGCCAAGTGTTTTCCCCCTAACAGAAGGAAACTGAAGGGACTATAACTGTGAGGTCAGGAAAAGACAGCCAAGTACAGTTGGAAGATGTGGGGATTGGACTGCTTAAATTTGTGGGGGGTCTAGAGTAATGGACAAAGCCACTTTTAAGTATGTTCAAGTCCAGCACAAAGGGAAAGAAAGAAAGTGGGGATTGGACTGCTTAACTTTGTGGGGGGTCTAGAGTAATGGACAAAGCCACATGTATGTATGTTCAAGTCCAGCACAAATGGGAAGCAAGACAAGTAGATGGAATGTGAACTACATTTAGCAAGAATCTACACAGTACAGTGTTAAAGGATGAGGTGTTTCTGTCCAGAGAAATGGCCGGGTATGAATTGTGGGAGTGAGAGGTGGGAGACCCCCCATCAGTAGTAACCAAATTCACCTCTAAGGATTTGCTCTGAGACACCTTTTCAATCAATCAATCAATCAATCAATCAAAATCTTTATTTATTCAGGCGAGCATCATTGAGCATAGCTCATTTACAAGATGGACCTGATTGGTCATAACAATATAAAGGTACCATTTTACACAAATACAAGATACAGATTGAATATAAAAAACAAAGACATTATAAATGAACAGATGCAAGAATATTCACATATATTCAGAGCATTGAGCCAATGAAACTGGGTTATAATAAAAAAGGAAAAAAAAAATAAAACAGTACTGCAAGATTAAAACGAGGGTGATGGGATTTTGGGAAAAAGGTCTGGTAAGAGATAAGTGGGTGAAAGCTAGAAAACAAATTAAGGGGGAAGTGCAAAAAAAAAGGGGTGGGGAAAAAGTGGGGTATGATAGGACTAGGCCTTGTGGAAACAGTTGCATGGCTCTGGAAAGAGACTAGTGTATAGCTTTTTGAAGGATGCTATTGGAATGAGGGTATTCAACTTCAAGATCTTTTGAAGAGAGTTCCAGATAAGTGCTAGAGAGTTGCTGATTGCAGCCCTCCCATACCGGGTATAGGTAATAGGTATCTTTAGCATGATGAGTCTATTATTCCTTAGGGCATATGGTCTGGATATGACCTGGGTAAAACAATCTGAAATGTAGGATGGTAATTTGTCTGTTAGAGCTTTGTAGATCCATAAAGCAGCATTTTTGTTTCTTCTATGATGTAGGGATGTCCAGCCAACTGCAGTATAGAGAAAGCAATGGTGGGTGCTGAAAGGAAGGTCTGTAATGAATCTAAGAGCTCTATGATACAAGGTATCCAATTTGTTTAAGTGGAAAGGAGCAGTGACCATATAGGAAATCAGCATAATCAATGAGGATAGGAATGATGCCAGGATTAATCTTTGTTTAGAATCTCTGGTTAGATAATGTTTGATTCTATAAAATAGGCCAAGTCTCTGTCTGAGCTTCTTCAGGAGCTCTTCAATGTGCTAGTGTAGTCAAGTCTATTGTCAATCCAAACCCCAAGATATTTAAATTTATCCACATATTCCAGACTTTCACCAAGGATGGTAGATAATTGGGGAAGGATGTTTGGTGAGAGTGGAAGAGAAGCTCTTGGAGGAGAAGAACATGGCTTTCGTTTTCTTGGCATTTAATAGGAGTTTCTTCTAGTAATTTGTGCTGCAGCAGAGAGAACTCAGATTGTAAAGTTCTACAGGCTTTTGTTGGTGTAGGATTACTGACATATAGGACAGTATCATCTGCAAAAAGGTGAGTATTAGATTTGGTGAGATTGGAGTCAATGTTATTGATGTAAATGGCAAAGAGGATAGGGCCCAAGATGGAACCTTGTGGTACACCTCTTAGGAGTGGTTTTGAGGTGGATAGGTCACCTTCATTTTTTACCTGCTGTAGTCTACCGGAGAGGTAGCATCTGAACCATTGAAGAGAGATTGAGTTGAGGCCTATGGAATGCAGAGAGGAGATTAGTAGTTCATGGTCCACAGTATCAAAGGCTTTGCTTAGATCCAGAAATACAGCACAGATATTATTCTTTTTGTCTAATTCAGTCTGCCAATCATTAGTAACTTTTGCTAAAGCAGAGATGGTGCTGTGCATGGATCTAAACCAGATTGAGCTGGGTTAAGGAGATTATTGGTATCAAGGTAGGCACTTAATTGGATGTTCACTAATTTTCAAGCATTTTGGACAATACTGGTAAGATGGATATGGGCCTATAGTTGTTGAGATCCATGGGGTCACCTGCCTTGAGTAGGGGAAACACTTGAGCAGTCTTCCATATTGAAGGAATAGATCCAGTGGCTAGGGACAAATTGAAAAGGTGAGTTAGGGGGGCTGCTAAGGCGTGCAGTGCAACTTTTAGAAAATAGGGGTCCAGAGAGTCTGCATCTGCGCTTTTAGTTGTATCCAAATGGAGTAGTAGGTCTTCTACTTGTTTTAATAGTATTGGCTTAAAGGAAAATGTGGAAGCAGCCTTTTGTCCCTCAGTAGACTGGAAGTTTAATTGTGACCGCATTAGATTTGCTGGAGAGGAGTCGAATGCTAGGCCGGCTGTAGTGAAATGATTATTTTTCTTTCTCTCTTTCTTTCTTTTGCTTTCTCTCAGGTACTTGGCCAGTGCCTGAGGAAAGTACCCAGACGTGGGATTGAAAGGAAGATTCCCTGAGGGAGCCGAGGTGCTCTTAGGTGGTTTAGGGAGCCACCAGAAAATGTTTCCATGAAGTATGGAAGGTGTCCAAGTGGCTGGCAAGGGAGCCGAGCCAGGGAAAACCCAGAAAAGTGTACAAGTTCGGGCTGTGTAACCCAAAGCAGCGTGCAAGTCCGGGCTGTGTGCCCAGTGGGTTCAGAGTCTGAGGGCGAAAGTGATGAGGAAGTGTTCTGGTCTCCTTTAATCTGCATTACCAGGAGTGTTGCCCCGTTGAGGTCCATCTATGCTTTGTTTATTCTGTTTGGATGTGAATAAAAGCCACACCTTAGAATCCCACTTCAGGTATTGGACATTACAGTTATCGCTTCCTGTTTTCGGAGTTACTTGGGTGCCCTGTGAAGAGTAGCGAAACCTAGCCTTTGTGCCGAGTGACCTATTCCTCCCTGAACCCAGTCCACCTGGTATTGCTGTCAGATGCAAATGGCAGACTGGGTAGGGGTTACAAAAATGGAGGCACCGCTAAGGATTTGGGTTTGGAATTTAGGGAGGAATGTAAGAAAGGTGCTCGGGCAAAGGGCTAGCGTTTTGGTTATCTGGCAGTGGGTAGCCCAAAAATCTGAAGCAATGTTAGCTAATGTGCTACTGTGTGCTGTTGTCCATGTGCTGCTGTTAAAATGCCAACTGTTTACCAAGGAGCAGTAAAGCCTGGGAGTGTATGCCCTTGTCCTGCATCAAATTACAGCATTTGCCAGCTTTTAAAACTGTTGTGACAAAAAAAAGTGTGGAAAACTAGGGTAGCAAAAGGAAAATTGTGCCCTGGACGTTGGAAATGCTTTCTTGTGAACTGAGAGACTTGTTGTGCTTAATGTCCATGAAAAAATGGTTGAAATGGGGTTCCCACCGTGGAGTCAGAGAAAAAAAAACTGGTTTTGCAGTTTAAATTTGCCTGCTCAACGATCGCCGTGAGGAGAAGAGCACTCGAGAGAAAAGAGGCTCATTTGCATGGCGTCGAGTGATTGGTGAGACTGCAATCAGTCCTGCCCCCAAGCCAGCTCTACAGCGACTGCCCAGCATTCAAGAGAGAGTGTGAATGGAGTGTGCATACTGGCTTATCAGGAGGAGCGTCGCGGTGACTGAAAGCACTGTAAAAAGTTTAAAAAACTGACTTTTCTGTTTAAATTCGGGCTCAACCCGCATCTCGATCGACTGGACTGTGAGTGTGGCGTTCAGAGGGACGATCGGCAGGACTGCCAACCTGCTTCTTTCCAGAGGCCTCCAAGACTGGCTGCAGGCCGTTTTCCATCACAGCAAACAGCTACTGATAACAGTGAGTACCAACAGCAATCATTGCTCAAACTAAGTGATTTTGCCAAAAGCCAGCTGAATCTGTGTGTAGCAGTGTAGTCGCTTTGCAAATAAGGACTGTGTTAAGTTTTACCAGCAAAAGCAAGCTTTTTAAGCAATCGACTGTGAGCATAATTATAGGTTCAGCGTCAGTACACGTTTCAAAGCCATGAGAGAGACTGTGAGTTGTATCCGATATGCAGCAAGAGTTACAGGCAATCCTGTGCTTGAAGTACTGAGGCTTTAAGGGACTGTGAGCTAGAGCAATGTCTTCAGCAATGGAAAAGTCTGTGGTAAATCATATAAATGTGCTAGGAAAAAGAACAGTGCAAGTTTGTGCAGTTTGAGCAAAGTTATCAGTAGAGTGTGTAAATCGGATGCGCAGTGGCTTGACCCAATTTCAGAATGTCGATGCGTAGGAGTGCTGCCGCCGCCATTACAGGGTGGGGTAGTAATGTAAACACAGCAGCAGAGGAGCCATTTTTAAAGAGAAAGAAAGTTTTCAGTGAAATGGGACTTGAAATAACAGTGAGTGTTTGTTTTTCTCTGCAGTCATTGCCTCAGGACCAGCCCGCTACCCGGATCATGCCTGGGCTGTAGTAGCAGTAGAAGTTAACAAGTTAAGGGACATTGAGAGATGTTACTACAGAGGATGACTGCCTCCTCATGTGGCGATTCCTGGATATCCAGTGCAAGTATGTTTAATGTGCTTAAATGCTGGAAGGGACGTCTTCATGGTACCTCACTGTTCTGGGTGCTTAGAGAAATATGGTTTATTTAAAGCATCCAAGATTTGTTTGGCTCCCGCATGGACAAAAGTTCAAGAATCTGCAGTTGGCAGCACACAGCACCAGGCAGAGCCTGTTGGAGAAGGCCCCTCAGGGGAGTGTGGCACAAAGCTAGAGGGCGTAGATTTACAGACAGAACAATGTGCTGATGTTTCAGATTCTGGATCGCAGAGAGACAATTCAGGAAGAGCATCAGTAGACCCATGGAGAGCGGGGCCTAGCCCAAGTCTCATAGGAGAAGACGAGATGAGGGAGGCCTTTGAATGGGAGGTTTTGACCTCCGCGCCCAGCGAAGAGTGGATAGTCTCAGGCGTGAGGATGACTGCTCACTCCTGGGCACAGATTCTCAGTGAGGAAGAAGAAGAGGGGGAACTATGTGGCCTTGTGAAAAAGAAACTGGTACACAGCCTCAAGCTCTTGCCTCAGAGGAACGCATGGAAGAAGGTGGTGATTCCACTGCCCTGGCTGTGCAAGAAGAAGCTAGGGATCCATTTTTTGTCTCATTGAGAATGTGTAGCTGGCAGAACCAGGACCGGCCACCCCCAAGCCAGGCCAGCGGTCTCAGGTTGACCAAAGCTAGTAAAGAGGAAAGACTGCTTCATAGGAAGGTGAATTAAATCTATGGGATGTCCTTTCCTACCTTTCCCCGGAGAGTCTGGGAGGAGATTGAGAACAGCAGTAAGTCCTGGATTTGGGCAGAAGCAATGAAATGTGTGCATCCTGGTGCAAACAAGCATGTCAGGAACTGAATGTTTCACGAAAAATACAGCCAGTGGAAAAGAGGCAGGACACTGTTAATGGACACTGTTCGAATTGTGGATGGAGAGGGACGTGAAACCTTTCACAGTGTGAATTATGTGTGCCCAGATGGGGTAATAATTCAAGCACCTGACCCGTTGTGCTATTGGCCACAATGCAAAGACCTCCCTGTGAATGTGCCCATGCCTACCAAATGGAAAGCAGAGCAGTGGTAGTCAGTGCTGCCACTCCACCCATTGCAGTACCTATGTTGTTTCACCAGTATGGACGTCCAGGACTCAGGTGCCCCACATTCATCAGTTCTACAGTGTACTGGCCTTCCAGAATCCATCGACTGGCCCATCAGATGACTTCAGATCCAGAGAGGACACCAGCCCAGCTGTATCCTGATTCATCGCCTGGTAATCGGATGACTTCAGACCAACTGTTTTCCTTTTTGTTCCTGTTCCAAGGTTCCATCTCCAGAGATGACATCAGCCCAGTAGTTTCCAGATGTGCCCTCCTGTCATTCCCGGAAGATGTCTGTCCAGCTGTATCGGAAGAATGCTGCTAGGGAGAGTCTTCGGCTGAGGACCAGGTTGGTGCTGTTTTCGTTCTACAAGGGATTGGTAAGTGCTGACTTTTCTATTCTTATGACATTGCAGTACACACACCCTACACTAGCAGACTCCAGATGTTTGAACTGTCCTCAAAGACTCTCCCCTTTGGGACTTTGGCCTGCTAGAACTGTGCTTCACCGGGCTCCGGCCCAGGAGAGACTTTTATGGACTTGCCTTCAGGCACTGTGGTCACTAGATGGGACTTTTAGGGCACCCCATCCCCCAAATATGGTGTATTGTAAATAATGTCATTGTTTTCTACTGTTTTCTAATGTTTATACTGTTTTTCTACTTTTCTAAAAAAAATCTTTTGGGGATTCTCCAGTGTTTTGATGGTAGGGGTTTAGATAGACTGTGTATGCAGATTAGGAGTGTGTGTTGTCTTTCTTTTTTCTTGCAGGTATTCCTGAAGAAGATAGAAGAGAAGACAAGAAGAGGAGGAGGAACTCAGCGGAGTTCCTCACTAGTACTTTAGAGTGTAGTGTTTAAAGTACTGTTGTTGTTGTTGTTACTGTGTGTAACCTTTTTTCTTCCACAGGTCTGGTTGTGGGTGAGTGTGGGAGTAATGCATACAGTATGGTATTAGCTCCTGGTGTATGGTTGCATGGTGTCCAGGGTCGGGGAGGTCCCCTGTTTGTTTTGTTTTGGGATTTGAGTTAGAGGCAGACAGATTATCCCTAGAGGGCTAGCGGGGATAGACAGGCTGTGGCCCTGACCTGCAGTAGGGGTTGCAGTACTGATCTATTAGGGCTATGCTCTGGACAATTCTACCGGAGCCACTAGGTGCCCATAGTCAGCGGGTAGAGTAGAGGCTGATGTGTCAGCCAAAGGCTTCTAGGCCCTTAGTGTTGTCTGCCTGTGCTGGCACATGGTAGGGGAGAAGGTAGCACTACCTCCCCATAGCCAACACATGGGGTGAGATGGCCTAAGCCAGGTGATTAACGACCGCGGACAGTCATTTTCCTGGCCCAGGGTGAGTGTAACCCCCCTGTTACCCGGGATTACTAGAATCCCAGTAAGACCTAGTGGTAGGCAGGGAAGGCAGCTTGTGAAACTCCAATTAAATGGATTTCACACTGTCTCACTCTGTTCTCAATCTCAGCTGAGCCTGAGGGATGACATCATTTTAGAACTGTCACAGCTGCATAAGCCACACTGGAATGTTGCAGTTGGAGGTTAGAGTAACATTTTGGGGATTTTGAAGCCAGTCTGTGGCAGTCTGAGTGAGAGACTGTAGTGCAGCAGAGTGTGTGCAGGCTCTCAGAGCTTTAAACTCTGTTTCAGAGCTACTTTTGTGTAAGGTGTGTGTTTCCACCTGAAGAAAAACACAGGAACTGGTAATTGAAGTGGTGGAGACCGCTTTCAATGGTTCAAAGCCCCATTCCTGAGGGGATGGGGGAGGTGTTTGCCATTTTTCCAGGGGCAACCCCCCTGGGTCCGGCTAAGGGAAAGAAGCTGCCTGTTCAAGTTGTGCTGAGGCACCAGAAGCTCTGAAAGGAAGATTCCTTGATGAGGAAATGCCTGTGGGGCACCTGCAACCAAAGGGTGAGTTTGCTCTGAAAAAGGGCCAAGTGTTTTCACCCGAACAGAAGGAAACTGAAGGGACTGTAACTGTGGGGTCAGGAAAAGACAGCCAAGTACAGCTGGAAGATGTGAGAATTGGACTGCTTAACTTTGTGGGGGGTCTAGAGTAATGGACAAAGCCATGTATATGTATGTTCAAGTGCAGCACAAATAGGAAGCAAGACAAGTAGATGGAATGTGAAATACATTTAGCAAGAATCTACACAGTACAGTGTTAAAGGATGAGGTGTTTCTGTCCAGAGAAATGGCTGGGTATGAATTGTGGGTGTGAGAGGTGGGAGACCCCCCATCAGTAGTAACCAAATTCACCTCTACGGATTTGCTCTGAGACACCTTTTGCTTTCTCTCAGGTACTTGGCCAGTGCCTGAGGAAAGTACCCAGATGTGGGATTGAAAGGAAGATTCCCTGAGGGAGCCGAGGTGCTCTTAGGTGGTTTAGGGAGTCACCGGAAAATGTTTCCATGAAGTATGGAAGGTGTTCAAGTGGCTAGCAAGGGAGCCAAGCCAGGAAAAACCCAGAAAAGTGTACAAGTTTTGGCTGTGTAACCCAAAGCAGCATGCAAGTCCGGGCTGTGTGCCCAGTGGGTTCAGAGCCTGAGGGCCAAAGTGATGAGGAAGTGTTCTGGTCTCTTTTAATCTGCATTACCAGGAGTGTAGCCCTGTGGGGGTCCATCTATGCTTTGTTTATTCTGTTTGGATGTGAATAAAAGCCACACTTTAGAATCCCACTTCAGGTATTGGACATTACAGTTATTGCTTCCTGTGTTCGGAGTTACTTGGATGCCCCTGTGCAGAGTAGCCAAACCTAGCCTTTGTGCCGAGTGACCTATTACTCCTTGAACCCAGCCCACCTGGAATTGCTGTCAGATACAAATGGCAGACTGGGTAGGTGTTACACTTGCAAGGACACAGATTACAAGAACAACAATGCAGGGCACACACAGATGATGTATGCACTGCTATGAACTGCGACACAGACAAGAGGGAGTCAGATGGAGGCAGTATAGCCAGTGGTTTAAGGCTCTGAGCTGCAAATCTGGTGACATCCAGCAGATTCAGACCTGGGTTGGAATCCCACAGCTTCCACTTGCATACTGTGTGACCCTGAGCAAGTCACTTAACTTCCCTGTGCTCCCAGGTCGCACCTGTAAAAAAGCTTTCAGCTTAGTGTGCTACTCCTGGTTAAACAACTAAAATAAAAAAAATAAAAATAAAAAAAAAGAAGACAATCACACCTCAGTCATGCAGTGAACCTAACAACGGCAAAATAAAAATTTGCTTCACAAAAGAAATAGAAAATCACACTGGGGCTGTGAATGGATTTGTAAGAAAAAGCTAAGCACAGCAGTAGGGGTTGGGGCAGTCAGAAACAAACTCTGGCCAGAGCAGATAGAGCTGTGAAGCGCTACAAAGTGACGAAAGTTACACATGTGCGTAGAAATTATTCAACGCCCAGGTGCAACTTGGCCATATGTTGGAGGTAAGTTAATTGAATAATATGACTTTTTGGATCCCTCCCCGAACAGTGCCAATGTCATTTTGTTCAATTGTCCCGAAGGTGATTTCATTAAACCAAATGCGCTATTCTGCGCCACAGGTGCAAAAAAACACATTTCAGGCAGGTTGTGGAAAATGACAGCTGTACAGTTGTGAAGGAGGTATACAAAAATGGCAATGTTAAAAATGTGAAGTGAAAATATTAAAAATTGGTGATGTTAGGAGAGTGTGTAGAAAGTGCGCAACTCACGCTCATAACGCAGTCATTTTTTTTTTTATTTTTTCACCAAATTTTCAACATGACCTTTTTTGGACCCCTCCTCATGAACAGTGCCAGTGTCATTTTGTTCAATTGTCCCAAAAGGTGATTGCACAGAGCAAACGCACTGTTCTGCGCCACTGGTGCAAAAACACATTTTGGGCAGGTTGTGGAAAATTACAGCTGTACTTCTTTTGAAGGAGGTATGCAAAAATGGCAATGTTAAAAATGTGGAGTGAAAATATTAAAAATTGGTGACATTAGGAGCGTGCATAGAAACTGCGCAATGCACGCTCCTAATGCAGTCATGTTTCAGAATTTTTTCAACAAATTTGCAACATGGGCTTTTTGGGACCCCACCTCATGAACGATAGCACTGTCATTTCATGAATCAATCCCAAAAGGTGATTCCGCACAGTGACTGCAAAATCACCTTTCAGGACCGAGTAACAAAATGACAGTGACAGTTTTCATGACGTGGGGTCTCAAGAACCCCATGTTGAAACTCTGGGGCAAAAATTCCAAAAAATGGCTGAGATATCAGTATAAGTTGAACCCCCCTACTGAATGAGTGTATAGCATCCTTACCTTTAATTCTTCAGTTTGCGGTTGGGCTTTGAAGAGTGCAGACGTGTCCTGGTCCAGAGAAGATGACAGTGCAAACCTCCGAAGGGCATGTGGTAATTCTGTGATAACGGCATGCCCTGGGTAGGATATGAACTAGGGCTGTCAGAACTAGTTCTAAAAAGATTAGAACCCTTTTAGAACCTAGGGACTTAAGTTCTAAGTTAGAACTAGAACAAATTGGATTCTAAGAATTGAGGGTTCTAAGTACTAAATAAAATAGTTTTTCTTTGTTAGGACATCTTAAAAACAGGAGATGCCAGTTTGAAGTGAGACAATGGCAGAAAGGTAATATGAGAGTGAAGCCAAATTATATACAGTAAGATATTTATACATTATTGTTGGGTGTACGTTATTTGTTTTTTTATTAAAATGTTTAAAATAGATCTCTTAAAGGAAGAGAGTAAAAGCAAAAGGAAAAAAAGAGCATTATGGTACTCTAAGAAAGTGGCCATGGTGGTGAAGGGAAAAAGTGTGTCCTTCAGGCTATATATGGAAATGCAGAGGGAGGAAGACAAAGAGGTGTTATTAGGTGAAAAAGAGGGAAGTAGGTAAGGCAGAGAGTGAGGCAAAGGCACAGACGGAGGAAAAAATAGCCAAAGGGTAGCAAATAGGGAAAAGACTTTCTTTAGGTACACAAGCAAGAATAGGAAAGCAAAGGAATGGATAGGGAGGATAAGTAGAATGGCAGAGGGAGGCTGCCAAGAATGGGACCAAGAAAAAGCAGACATCCTACATGGGTACTTCTGCTCAGTTTTCGCACTGCAGGAAGAGGGAGCCAGACCACCTGGGAGCAGCAGGAACAAGGGGGGGGGGTGACTCTATTTTTAGAGGAAAGAGTAGCAAAGAAACTTCCAGCTCTGAAAGTGGACAAGGCTATGGGACTTGACAGGATACTTCCAAGAGTATTAAAACAAGTCAGGGAGGTGCTGGCAGCCCTGCTGACGGCCTTATTCATTAGCTCACTGGAATTGTGTGGTTCCAGAGGACTGGAGAGAGAGGACGTGGTCCTTCTACATAACAATGGCAGAGGGAAGAGGCTAGCAACCATAGGCCGGTGAGCCTCACCTCAGTGGTGGGAAAATTAATGGAAACACTGTTAAAGGAAAGGTTGACATCAAATGGACTGTAATCAAATGGGCTGTAAGACCAAAGGCAGCATGGATTCATGGAGAAAGTTATGCCAGATGAACCTGATTGCTTTATTTTACTGGGTGACCAGGGAAATAGATCAGGGGAGAGGAGTGGACATGGCCTATCTGGACTTTAGCAAGACCTTCAACATTACATACGAACATACAATGAAGTCAGCAGATGAAGGCCTCATGGTCTATTGAGTCTGCCCAAATGTGCAGCTCTCAGTGTTGTTCACTTATGCTGCCCCCCCCTCTCCCCCCAACCCCAACTGATTCTACTGTTTTACCGTCTCCCCCTTCTCCATTTTGATTTTGCCCTTAGGTTTATCCCACTCCCCTTAAATCCCCCCACTGATGCCTTTTAAACCAGTTTCTCAGGCAGAGCATTCCATAATGTCACCACCCTCTCAGTGAGAAAGTGCCTCCTCATCTCCCTTCTGAACCATCCCCCCCCTCCAACTTTAGACTATGCCCCCTTGTTATCCCTTCCCTTCTAATTTGAAACAGACCCTCATGGCTTACCCTATTAATGCGCTTCAAGTATCTGAAGGTCTCAATCATATCCCCCCCCCAATCTCTTCTGTCCTCAAGCAAGTATATATTGAGCATCTGTAACCTAACCTAGTAGGGCTTTTCCCTCATCCCACTCAGCATCTCGGTTGCTTCTCTCTGTACCCCCTCCAGCAGTCTGATGTCCCTTTTTAAGTAGGGACACCAGAACTGCATGCAGCACTCCAAGTGAGGCCACACCAATGCCCTGTAGAGCTTCAGGATCACCTCATCACTCATTGAGGTGATTCCCCTCGCTATACACCCCAGCATCCTATTAGCTATTTCTGCCGCCTTCCTACACTGTGCAGAGTGATGCATATGGCCTGTGACTAGCACCCCCAGATCTTTTTCCTCAACAGATACCAATAACTGCACCTCTCCCAGCTTCTAACTGAATCCAGGATTCCTATTCCGAAAGTGCATAATCCTGCATTTTTTAGTATTGAAGCCCAACTGCCAGGTACTTGACCACCTCTCCAAGGTTTCTAGGTCCTTCTGCAGAACCCCCCCCCCATCCACCACTGCTCCCAATTTGGTATCATCAGCAAACATACTAACCCGACTCTGAACTCCAACTGCCATATCTGCTACATAGCTGTCGAATAACATTGGGCCCAGCACCAAGCCCTGTGGGATCCCACTGATGACCTCCCTTGGTACTGATTTTTCCCCTCTTACCACCACCCTCTGCTGCCTCTTTTCCAGCCAGCTCACAATCCATCTGACCACTCTATCACTAACCCCCAGGTCCCTCAGTTTGCCTATTAGTCTACTGTGTGGCACGAGTCGAAGGTCTTGCTGAAGTCCAAGTACAGAATATCCACTGCCTTACCCTCATCCAGAGCCCTAGTCACCCAGTCATAAAAATCCACAGGGTTGGTCTGACAAGACCTTCCATGTGTGAACCCATGTTGCAGTTCATCTAAGAGGCAATTCTCCTCCTCCACCATAATTTTTTCCCTTAGGATAGTCTCCAATAGTTTGCCCACTATTGACATGAGACTAACCAGCCTGTAGTTCCTTGGATCATCCCAAGAACTTCCTTTGTGGCTGGGAACCAAATGCGTCACCCTCCTATCTTGGGGTACACATCCTGTTAGAAGAACATGTTGAAAATGTCTGTCAGAGGCTCCGCCAGCACCTCCACAAGTTCCCTAAAACTCTTGGGTGTATCCCGTCTGGCCCTGGTGCTTCATCCATTTGCAGAAACTTTAGACCCTCTAGTACCCTCTGCTTAGGGATCTCCTCATCCACCATCCTTGGTCCCTCAACAGTCCCCTCATTGCTCTGCCTATGATGACTAAGTACTCCCCTCTCCCTTGTAAAAACTGAAAAGAAAAGGTCATTAGATACATTTGCCTGTTTATCCCCCTTTTCTACCCATCCCTCATTTGTCTTAAGTCTAGAGATCTGCTCCCAGCACTCCCTTCTCTCCCTGATATATTTGAAGAACCCCTTTTCACCCTGCCTAATCCCATGAGCAAGCCGTATTTCCTTCTCTGCCTTGGCTGCCCTTACCACCTTGGTCACTTCCCTTGAACTCCTGATATAATCCTGCTTATCTGCTTCTTTATAGGTCCTCTTGTAGTTTTTAAAAGCCTCCCTTTTTTCCCTGACCCTCATCTGTACTTCCCTGGTCCACCAACTTGGTTTATTAGACCTTGCCTTCTTACTTCTCTACACAGTACAGGAATTAGTGGCCTCCACCAGTCCCAACCTTATGATGTCCCATTTCTGGGTGGTGTCCATGCCAGGATTTATACTAGCCACTTGCCTCCCTAGTACTGCTGCCATCCTACTGAAATCAGCCCTCTTAAAATCATAAACGTTTGTGGCAGTACTTGCCTCCTCACTGTCTAACTCAATGCAAACCATACAGTGCTATGAACATTCCTCGCTATGGGTGCCTCCACCATTGCTTCCCTTACTTGATCCCCATTTGACGAGACACTGGCTAAGGTGTTGCCCTCTCTCGTAGGACCCTTTACCAGCTAAGACCAGAACACATCCTGAAACACGTCCAGGATAACTTGCTTTCTGCTGCTATTAGATGACATGGTGTCCCAATCTACCCCTGGTAGGCTGAAGCCTCCAACCACCACTGTGCTGCCCCTTCTACAATTCCACTGTATAACACCAACTAACTCTGTGTCCTTCTCCTCCGGCTGGGATGGTGGTCTATACACCACCCCTAGCTTGACCCTCTTGGTTTTTAACTTACATAAACTAATCCACAAGGATTCCGTATTCCCTTCCCCTTTCCTCCCTATGACAATCTATCTTCTCCCTTATGTAGACAGTCATCCCTCCACTCCTGCCAGTTTCCCTGCCCCTCCTAAACAACCTAAAGCCTGGTATTACTAAGTCTCATTCTCTAGCCTGATTTGCCCACGTTTCAGTGATGGCAGCAATATACACCCCGCCTTCTGCCAAAAGTGTTTGGAGCTCTGGCATCTTGTTACCTAGGCTGCTCGCATTCATGGAGACAGCCACTCATCCTTTCCCATGACCCCCATCCCCTCTAATCCTTTCCTCATACCCTCCACCTATATCTTCCCAATTCCCTACATTTTCATCCAGCAGGGTAGGCAATGGCCCACCACTGATCCTAGCCACCGAATAAAACATAGAAACATAGAATTTGATGGCAGATAAGGACCGCTTGGCCCACCCAGTCTGCCCACTTCCCTACCTAATGGATAAGCTGCAGATCCTAGCTAACCAGCAGCCTACTTCTTGCTACCTCCACCCCCCTAGAATTGCCTTATGGCTGTCCCATGCATGCTTGAATTCAACCACTGTTTTTGACTCCACAACCTCCTCGAGGCCGTTGCATGCATCCACAACCCTCTCTGTGAAAAATACTTCCTTACATTACCTCTGAGCTGCCCCATCTTCAAATTGTGCCCTTGTTCTGTACACCCTTCTTTTTGAAAGATGCTACCTCTTGGACTTTGTTGATTCCTTGAAGTACTTGAAAGTTTCTATCATGTCCCCCTCCTCCTCCTTTCCTCGAGGCTATTAAGCTCCTTTAGTCTCTCTTCATATGTCTTCTGGTGCAGACCCTGCACCATTTTAGTTGCCCTCCTCTGGACAGCTTCCATCTTGTCTATGTCCTTGCAGAGATTGGGTCTCCAGAACTGCACACAGTACTCCAGATGGGATCTCACCAGCTGTCTGTACAGAGGGATAACAACTTCCTGTTTTCTACTGGTGATGCTTCTCCCTATGCATCCCAGTATCCCCCCAGCCCTTCTTACTGCCCTCTCACATTGCTTGCCCACCTTTAAGTCATCTGATATGACTACCCCCAGGTCCCTTTCCATTTTTGTTGTTGTTAGTATCTCACCCCCCATTGTGTACTCTTCCCCTGGTATTTTGTTTCCCAGGTGCATTACCTTGCACTTCTTAGCATTAAATCTAAGCTGCTTACATTTGACCATTCCTCTAACCTTGCCAAGTCCCTTCTCATCCTTTCCACCCCACCTTGTGCATCAACTCTGTTGCAGATCTTTGTGTCATCTGCAAAGAGAAATACTTTTCCTTCCAGTCCCTCTGCAATGTCGCTTATAAAGACATTGAAGAGGACCGGTCCTAATACTGAACCCTGCGGCACCCCACTAGTAACCCCCCCTTTCTTCAGAGTGGACTCCATTTACAATTACCCTCTGTGTCCTATTCTCCACAATTCTTTACCCAGGCTATTATCTTGGGACCCACTCCCAGGCTGGCTAACTTGTATATTAATCTTTTGTGTGGGACTGAGTCAAATGCCTTGCTAAAGTCTAGGTAGGTCATGTCCACAGCCCCTCCCTGATCTGCTACTTTGGTCACCCAGTCAAAGAAATCTATTAGATTCATCTGGCATGACCTTCCTGCTGTGAATCCATGCTGCCTTGGGTCCTGTGCCCCTCTGGCCTCTAGGTACTCGACAATTCTTTCCTTCAGAAGTGATTCCATCATTTTCCTATCACTGAGGTTAAACTAACAGGTCTGTAGTTTCCTGCTTCTGCCCTGCTCCCACTTTTGTGAAGGGGAATCACATCTGCCCTCCTCCAGTCCTCATGTACCACCCCATCCTCCCATGATTTGTTAAAGAAGGTAGTCAGTGGTGTCACTAGTTCTACCCTTAGTTCTTTTAGAATTCTGGGATGAATCCCATCAGGCCCCATTGCTTTGTCCACCTTCAGTTTTAAGAGTTCTTTCAGAACCCTTTCTTCTGTAAATGGGCTGGTATCAACTTCTGTATCCAGAGTGTTTCTATTGTTTGTTTTAGGTACCTCCCCCTCTTCATTTGTAAATACTGAGCAAAAATATTTGTTTAGTATTTCTGCCTTTTCACCATCACCCTCTGCCCACCTCCACCCCTCATTAAGCCTCACTATCCCTCCCTTAGTCTTCCTTCGCTCCCTGATGTACCTAAAAAAGGTTTTATCCCCCCTCTTAACTGAGTTGGCTATCTTTTCCTCAGTTTGGGCCTTTGCTGTTCTGACTGCCTTCCCAGCTTCCTTTTGCTTTAACTGATACAATTCTCTGTCCTGCTCCTTCTGTGATTCCTTTGTACTTCTGAATGCTTTCTTTTCTTGAACCTTCACTGCCACCTCCTTTGAGAACCATAGTGGTTTCTTACATCGTTTTGTTTTGTTTATTTGCTTCACACAAAGGCTTGTTATCTCTGTGATGACAATTTTTATTATTCCCCATTGTTCTTCCACCCCTCCTTCCTGCCCATTTGCTAGTGCATTCCTTAGGCACTCATCCATTTTGGCAAAGTCAGCCCTCCTGAAGTCCAGTACTTTTGCCTTTGTATGGCTTGACTTTTATTGCTGTGTTTATTGTGAACCATACTGTTCGATGGTCGCTAGTTCCCAGATGGCAACCCACTTCTACATCTGTGATCCTCTCTCCATCTCCATTTGAGAGGACCAGGTCTAAGATTGCTCCCTCTCGAGTGGGTTCCAATACTAGTTGTCTAAGGCATGCCCCCTGTAGGGCATCTAGAATAACCCCACTCTTAGAAGTGGCTGCTACAACTGCACTCCAGTTAACATCTTGCTTGATATGTGATCCCCCCTCACTAGTTTAAACCAAAATAAGATGCCAAAAAGTCCTTGAATTTCTTTTTAAGAACTGCTGTGCCCTCTTTACTGAGATGCAACCTGTGTGGGGGAATATAAACTATCATTTGGCCATGTCTCCCCCCCAATTCCCTACCAACCCAAAACCCATAGTGTTACACCACCCCCTCAACCATTCATTAAAATCACTGATTTTCTGCTTGTCACAACATTGTCACACAGGAGACTGATTAAGAAATTGAGCAGCCTTGAGGTGGGATCCAAAGTGGTACATTGGGTGGGAAATTTGTTAACAGATAGGCAACAGAGGGTGGTGATTAAAAGTACTCACTTTAAGAATGAGAATGTGACCAGCGGGGTGCGACAGGGCTCAGAACTGGGACTTGTCCTCTTCACTGTCTTCATACATGACATTGCAGATGAACTGGAAGGGAAGGTATGCCTTTTTGCAGACGATGCTAAAATCTGTAATAGGGTGAACAATCAATAAGGGGTGGAAAGAATGCATATGTAAACTTGGGAAACTCGAGGAAATTCAAAAACATGGCAGTTTAGGGTTCAATACCAAAACGTGCAAAATTATGCATCTAGGGCATAGGAACCCAAGAACTGAGTATAGGATGGGGGGAGTTACTATCAGTCACTAAGAAGAAAAGGGGCCTTGGGGTTATCATATCTGATGACCTCAAAGTGACAGGGTGTCTGACAAAGCAGTGGGTAGGGCCAGTGCGGTGTTGGGATGCATTGTGAGAGGTATTTCCAGCAGGAGGAGGGGAGGTGTTGCTGCCACTATATCGCTTACTGGTGAGACCTCACCTGGAATATTGTGTCCAGTTCTGGAGGCTGCATCTCATAAAGTACATAGACAGGGCGGAGGCAGTCCAGAGAAGGGCAAATAAAATGGTGCAGAGGTTGCACCAAAACCCTACAAGGAGAGACTGAGGGATCTCAACATGTACACCCTAAAAGAGAGGAGAGCAAGATGGGACATAACAGAGACCTACAAGTACCTCATGGGGTAAACAGGGTGCAAGGGGGGAGGCTCTTTAAAAAGAGGAAGAGTAGTGGCGCAGAGGGAAGAAGTACTATGCACTTTACTTCTCAGCACACCGACAACCTGGGTTCAGGAATGAGCTCGGGGCACTGGGGGTTGGCCAAGGGGAGAGGATTGAGCTTCCGACGAACTGCTCTCCTCTCCTGGGATGGGGAGGGGTTGCCTCCCACTCCTTGGCTGCAACCTGCTGGAGGCTGGGTGTGACAGGGTTGAATAAGGTCCTGCCCCATTTGTTATAGAAACAAAGAAACATAGAATTTGACAGCAGATAAGGACCGCTTGGCCCACCCAGTCTGCCCATTTCCCTACCTAATGGATAAGCTGCAGATCCTAGTTAACCAGCAGCCTACTTCTTCCTACCCCCAACCCCTAGAATTGCCTTATGACTGTCCCATGCATGCTTGAATTCCACCACTGTTTTTGACTCCACAACTTCCTTCGGAAGGCCATTGCATGCATCCACAACCCTCTCTGTGAAAAAATACTTCCTTAAATTACCTCTGAGCCGCCCCTCTATCTTCAAATTGTGCCCCTTGTTCTTGCACACCTCTTTTTTTGAAAGATGCTACCCTCTTGGACTTTGTTGATTCCCTAGAGGTACTTGAAAGTTTCTATCATGTCCCCCCTCTCCCTCCTTTCCTCGAGGCTATACATATTAAGCTCCTTAAGTCTCTCTTCATATGTCTTCTGGTGCAGACCCTGCACCATTTTAGTTGCCTCATCTGGACAGCTTCCATCCTGTCTATGTCTTTGCGGAGATTGGGTCTCCAGAACTGCACGCAGTACTCCAGATGGGGTCTCACCAGCTGTCTGTACAGAGGGATAATAACTTCCTGTTTTCTACTGGTGATGCCTCTCCCTATGCATCCCAGTATCCCCCCAGCCCTCCTTGCTGCCCTCTTACATTGTTTGCCCACCTTTAGGTCATCTGATATGACTACCCCCAGGTCCCTTTCCATTTTTGTTGTTGTTAGTATCTCACCGCCCATTGTGTACTCTTCCCCTGGGTTTTTGTTTCCCAGGTGCATTACCTTGCACTTCTTAGCATTGAATCTAAGCTGCCATACATTTGACCATTCCTCTAACCTTGCCAAGTCCCTTCTAATCCTTTCCACCCCACCTTGTGCATCAACTCTGTTGCAGATCTTTGTGTCATCTGCAAAGAGACATGCTTTTCCTTCCAGTCCCTCTGCAATGTTGCTTGAAAAGACATTGAAGAGGACTGGTCCTAATACTGAACCCTGCGGTACCCCACTAGTAACCTCCCTTTCTTCAGAGTGGACTCCATTTACTATTACTCTCTGTGTCCTATTCTCCAGCCAATTCTTTACCCAGGCTGTCCTCTTGGGACCCACTCCCAGGCTGGCTAACTTGTATATTAATCTTTTGTGTGGGACTGAGTCAAATGCCTTGCTAAAGTCTAGGTAGGCCATGTCCACAACCCCTCCCTGATCTACTACTTTGGTCACCCAGTCAAAGAAATCTATCAGATTCATCTGGCATGACCTTCCCGCTGTGAATCCATGCTGCCTTGGGTCCTGTGCCCCTCTGGCCTCTAGATACTCGACAATTCTTTCCTTCAGAAGTGATTCCATCATTTTCCCTATCACTGAGGTTAAACTAACAGGTCTGTAGATTCCTGCTTTTGCCTTGCTCCCACTTTTGTGAAGGGGAATCACATCTGCCCTCCTCCAGTCCTCATGTACCACCCCATCCTCCCATGATTTGTTAAAGAGGGTAGTCAGTGGTGTCACTAGTTCTACCCTTAGTTCTTTTAGAATTCTGGGATGAATCCCATCAGGCCCCATTGCTTTGTCCACCTTCAGTTTTAAGAGTTCTTTCAGAACCCTTTCTTCTGTAAATGGGCTGGTATCAACTTCTGTATCCAGAGTGTTTCTACTGTTTGTTTTAGGTACCTCCCCCTCTTTATTTGTAAATACTGAGCAAAAATATTTGTTTAGTATCTCTGCCTTTTCACAGTCACCCTCTGCCCACCCTCCTCCCCTTTATTAAGCCTCACTATCCTTTTCCTCCCCTTGAGAAGGGGGTCTGTATACAACCCCTGTGCGGATTGTGGTGCCATTGCCTGTCTCCAAATTTACCCACAGTGCTTCTTCTCCTCCCTGTTTACCCTTTTGTTCTGTTGCTTTGATTCCTTCCCTTATGTAAAGAGCTACTCCTACTCCTCTTTTACCCTCCCTGTCCCTCCTGGGATGCAGAAAGAGTTTAAATGCAAGGGTCTGTTCTAGCGTCTTCTTTTCTGTCTGTTGTCTGTCTGGTTGTGCAACCAAATTTTCTCGTGAGCCCTAAGAATTGATCACTCTGACAGTTTCACAATTCTCCGCTTCTCGCTATCTCTCTGCCTTCACTTGCTGTTCTGTCTTTTCTTCCCCTTGCACATCTGCAGTTATAAAAATATATGTAAATCTCTGTGTAACACTGTATGTGAAACTGGGATCCCTTTGTTTAAAACTGTATATAGTTATACTGTTGAAATGATTGCAAAAAGCTATTTGGAACTCAAGGGGCTAACCTGAGATGCAGTTTTTAAGCCCTTTGTCAATAAAAGGTCAGTTCTGGGTCACTATGTACTGTTTTACTGCACCTGCATGGAATGAAACTGACAAGAACATTCTGTAAAGGTATAAGAACATTCTGTGAGAAGCAGGCTCTCTTAATGAGTTCCCAGACAAAGACTTATAACAAGAGCAGCAATGGTTTTGCTAGAGAGACAAGGAGTGAGAGACTGAGAGACTGAAACTTGGAATTAAAAGATACCCTCAGAAGAAGGACTTTGTTTTCTGTGCTTGTACTGCCTTTGTAAATAGTTATACAGAAAAAATTATTTTTTATTTTACTACTATTGGAAAAAATGAAATGCTATTTGTGAATTTTGAAACTACTCCTGGTTTTCCTATGCTTCCTGACGTGTGCCTTAATGACACTGGGTGGCAGCACCAGAGTCTGAGAGATGCAGTAGGGAGGGGCAATGGTTCCGTGGCGAATGTGTGCCTCCATGCACATGCTTACATTCTGCCACAGCAGGTGGAAAGGGAGAAAATGCAAAAGAGTGGGTGTCAACTTAATGAAGCCCTACCTGCCCCCATTCCTGCATCACCAGCTGACCACTGCCCCCGGTTCTGGATGAGAGGAAGGATGGCCTCCCCTTCCTGGCCCTGCCACAGGGGAGGTTCCAAGTCATAACAGCATGTTAGGGTGAGTGTTCATTTTCATCACTGAAAATCAGTTTTGGCGATGTACACCCCCCTTCGCACAGCAAAAGGGGTGCTGAGGACATAGGGTTTTTTGTTTATGCAGGGGGTTAGTGCTCTCAACTTCCCTAATAAAGGATCCTCAACCCTAGAGGGTGCATGTTGGGGGGTGCAAAATGGTGAAAACCAAATTGGAGGCCAGGAGCAACAAAATGTATACATGCCCAGACCCGAACCCGGCACCCTCGCAACCCTAGCCTGCTACCCACCCACCATGCCAGAGAGCCAGCTCAGCAGCCCACCACTGTACCATGCCACACAAACCCTCCCTCCCCTTCCACCCATCACTCAGCGGTGCTCCCCCCATGCGCATGTACATATAGCGACATCCTGTCGCTATAGTCGTGGACCCCCCATCCGGTCACCCTCACTCCTTAGTAGCCCTGTCGACAGGCACCGCGATTGAGTCACCCTTTTTGAAAGCACCCAATCATGGTCGCCAAAGTCACTGGATACCCATGGGGGGATATTTGTGGGGGAATACTCGGGTGGGGTGAATCAGGGTGGTGAGTGCCGGACAGGGGAGGCAGAGACAGGGCTGAACCAGCCTGCCAGCAGCCGCCCATAGAAGAAAAAGCTGAATGTAGAAAAAAGAGGAAGATTACCAGAACTAGAGGGCATGTGATGAAACTGGGGGAGGGATTAAAGAGGGATGTGAAGAAGTACCACTTCACTGAAAGAGTGGTAGACACCAAGAATAAGACTACCATTGGAAGAGGTTGAGGCGAAAACAGTAGGGGCGTGTTCAAGCATGCATGGGATATACATAAGGGAGTATTAGTGAACAGGCAGGGAGGAGAGAGGGTCACCAAAGACTACTTAGGGTCTGTGGAGGCAGACTAGGCATGGACCATCTGGGCAGCCTGGGTGGTGCAAGTGGTCCTTTTCTGACAACAAATTCTATGTTTCTATGATGAGACCTCACAACTTATTTTGGAGGGATTTACATTCTAAAATGTTTTAATGAGAGAAATATTGGAGATTATGCTGTTTTTCTACCATTCCTGTATGTACTGTATATATATATTATAGTGGCACAGTAGTGCCACTATAGTTAGGGTTGCACGGCCACTTCTATGTTAAACCTCAAAGTTTGCACTTTAATAACTTTGGAACCGTTTGTCCGATTTGCCTGAAATGTGGAATGCAGACCTGCCTACCATTGATCTCTGGATTTGGAAATTATCGTTCTGGTGAGATGTACGGTTGCAGAACCATGGGGAGCTCAAAAAGTAAAAAAACACCCTTTTTGAGAATTCTTCGGTAAGTCATAATGGACTGAAGAATGCATTTCAGTGGGTTCAAATGTGTTTGTCTACATGTGGCCTGGGTTGAACTGGTGCCTTTTGAGGATTTGGTGAAAAAATATTGTTCTGTTCAAAAGTTATTCCATTTTTTCATGTCCCATTATAACCTATGGGAAAATGTATATGTGCAGCTCGAAAATGTTCGCGATCATATTTTTTGTTGTCAAGCTGTCTGAAATTGTTTTGGAGCTGCCGCCATCTTGTTTTCAGTTAGCGAGACAAAAGAAAACATTATACTTTCAAAAATAGTGCACTTTATTTATTTATTTATTTGCTTTTGTTAACCGGGTAAGCACACTAGACACCAGGTGCCTATTTTCAGGTGCGACCCGGGAGAGTTACAGGTGAGAACTTCATACATAAACAGTAGAGGATACAAAATACATAGAAAAGATAGGCATTTCAGGGCAAGCATTCCCCGAGAGAGTTACAGGTGAGAACTTCATATGTAAGCAGTACAGGGTACAAAATTAATAGAAGAGATAGGCAGTTCAGGGCAAGCATTTACCGGGAGAGTTACAGGTGGGAACTTTGTACATGGGCAGTAGAGGATTCAAAAAATACATAGGAGAGACAGGCATAAAGGTGGTACAAGTGTTACATGCAGCGAACAATTGGGGTTCTAGAGGAATGCACATAGGGAATAAACAGGGTAAGGCTATTCTAGTGGCAGTGCAAGGTTGGGAGGAGTACACTCGTGAACAGTTGAGGAGAAAGGTAGACAAACCCCTAACTTGTGAGGCTTTTTGCCCTGGCTTTTAGACGGAGGAAGCGGCGGCAAAACAAAAAGGGTGGTAGTAAGTGCCTGCGAAGGGAGGGGCCCCATTTCAGGGGTCAGGGCAGGGATTTCTAGGCGGGAGTGGGGAAGAAGTGCAGGTGGGGCTGAGGCTAGCCCCTCCTGAGACTGGTGAGGGAGGGCAGTGGAGAGGGCTAATGGGGGCAGGGACAGGGGAAGAGGGTTTCAGGAAGCACCAGAGGAAGCTTTGAAGCTGGGATGTGAGGAGAGGCCCTAACTTGCTCAGGAGCGAGTTCCAAAGTTTGGGAGCTTAGACGTGGAAGGACCGATCTCCTGCAGTGGTCCTGGTCCTTGGAACCACGCATTCCTGGGATGTCCCAGATCTTAGGTGGTAGGATGATGGACCGAGTTTGAGGGGAAGGGCTAGGGCAGGGGGGTGTTGGAACAAAGAATGTTGTCAACGAAATTACCTAGAACGAAGGAACAGTGTTTCTCTGGAGGAAGCTAATCCAGGCGGTTGTAAAGGTCACAGCGGTGAGTAAGGGGAGGGGCGGAGAGTGCGAAGCGGCAAACATTATTGTAAGCCATGTCCCATTTTGAAAGGCTGGATTTGGGAACTGGGGCAAAAGTTACGAGACCATAGCATAGTGAGGGGAGGAGGAGGACTCCCCTGGCGAGGGCCAAGCGGGCGGCGGGGGTAAGACAGTTATTCGCTCGATAGGCAAGACCAAGTTTACAGTTAGTGGCCTTACAGACATTGCGGATGTGTAAGGTAAGGTCCAGCTGCGGGTCAAGGGTGACGCCCAGGTATTTGGTGGAGGAAACCGACTCGAGGGGCGAGCCATCGGCCCCAAGGATCAACAGAGGGGCCGGGCAGGATTTGATTTTGTTTAGGAACCCAAACAGCATGGCTTGGGTTTTTTTGAGGTTGAGGGTGAGCCTGTGGTCCCCCAGCCAGGTTTGGATGTGTTCAAAGTCAGCGTTCAGTTGGGAATTAATTATGGAGATGTCTCGAGAGCTGGTCAGGAGGACGAGGTCGTCCGCGTACAGGGTGGTGTGGAAATGGGTAGTGACGGATGGTAGGGAGTTGATGAACAGTGAGAATAGAGTTGGGCCAAGGACAGACCCTTGGGGAACCCCACAGGGGACTGGAGAGAGTTTGGAGAAGGTCCGATTAAAGTTGGTGTATTGCTGACAGTTGGAGAGGTAGTTTAGGAACCAAGCATGGGAGGAGGAGAACCCAAGGGATTGGAGCGTGGAGCCGAGGGGGGAGTGGTCAACCCTGTCAAAGGCTTTAGAGAGGTCCACGAAAATGGCTCCAGTAAGATTTCCTTGGTCGGCACGTGCCCTGATCTGTGAGGTGACAACAGCAAGGGCGGTGGACGTGCTGTGCCCTTTCCTGAAGCCGTGCTGGGCAGGGGAGAGGATGTTGTAGTCCTGGATGTATTGGGAGAGCTGAGAGGCAACGGCTTTTTCGAGCAGTTTACTGGTGGCGGACAGTATGGCGATGGGGCGGTAGTTGTGAGGATCTTTAGGGTTCCCTTGTTTTAGGACAGGGACGACCTTAGCCACTTTCCAGAGGTCTGGGATAATCCCAGTGCAGATGGAGGAGTTGAAGAGGTGTGTGACTGGCCTAGCGAGGAGGTGGGCCCCCAGTCTGAGCAGTTTTGGCTCAAGGCTGTCGTGCCCGGCTCCACTGTGGGGAGAGAGGCCTAGAGCAGCTTCTGGGTCTCTATATGTGACACTTGTCTCAGATGGAGGGGCGGGGTGGAGGCCGGAGAGGGGGCATCAAGGGGGCAGACGCTGGGGGGTTGGAGGGGGAGGGGGGTAGCTCAGAAAACGGAGTTAAAGGAGTTTGCAATGGTAAGGGGGTTGTTGCAGCTGACACCATCAACAAGCAGGTCAGTGACCTGAGGTTTAGCTGACCCCCCCGATGGCATTTTTAATATTCTGCCAGAAACTCCTTGGGTTGGTGCCAGAAGAGAGTAGGGCAGCTTTACAGAACTCGCTTTTAGCTGAGCGGATGGCACTCTTGCATGAGTTTCTGAGGTGCCTGTAGGCCATAAGATCTTCGTTGTTATGGGATACCTTATAGGATGCCCAGCATTTGTCCCTGGCCTTCATTAGGGAGAGTAGGCTGCCATTTAGCCATTTGGTGACTGTGCCCCTCACCCTTCTCCTAGTGAGGGGGGCATGTTTGTTCTGAAGGGGGATCAACTTAGCTAGGAATAGATCCAAGGCTTGTGAGGGGTGCAGAGGCCTGGACCTCAGACCAGTCTACAGCTAGGAGGTCTGACAGGAAGTCATGAGGATTAAATTTGGAATAGTCCCTCAGCTCGATCACTTTGCTAGGTATTTTAGGCTGAGAGATGCCCCAGACACAGTAGATAGGAGAGTGGTTGGAGATGACGTCTGGGAGAGTGCCCGAGGATAAGATGTTGGCAGGCCTGTTGGAGAGGAACCAGTCGATGAGGGATCCCGAATTCCCCTGTGCAGTGAGCCTGGTGGGGTCGGTTATGATTTGGCTTAGTGAAAGGCCCGAGAGCAGTGGCTCATACAAGTGGCGATTGGTTCCCAACCAGTTGAGGTTGAAGTCACCAAATACGAGGGTTTCGTTGGGACCCACTTTTTTGGCAATACAGTCAAGCAGGGAGGAGATGCCTGGCAGCGCAGTCTTGGGTGGGATGTAGGTGCATACCAAGTGAATCTTCTTTGAGTTCCCCTGCAGAAGGAGGGTGTGCAGGATCTCACATGCAGGTAGGTCGGTAGGTGAGTGGTCAAGGGGGGACAGGTTTAGATGAGCCTTGTAGTAGAGGATCACCCCACCGCCCTTCTTCTTGCCCGGTCTGTCATGCCGGGAGTGGCTATAGCCGGGAGGGTGCACTGAGCATCAGGTATGTGGGGTTTGAGCCAGGTTTCAGAGGCCCAGGATATCCGGCTGGTGAAGGGAGCACCATGCTGTGAGCTCAGCCAGGTTACGTGGCTGCACATTCATGTGGGCGATTTTGAGCCCTTTGGAGGAGAGCAAGGGGGTGGGTTGGGAGTCAGAGGTGGTGGAGTGATGGAGTGGAGGGGCCATAACCATTGGTGGGCCCTGCTGGTGGTAGGGGAACTAAAGGACAGGAGGGTAGAATGCCTTAAAAGGGAGCAGCGTGGGGAGAGAGAACTGGGGAGAGGGACTGGGAGTAAGGGGGTGTGGTCATGAAAGGGATTCGACAGTAAGGAAAAGTGAGAGAGGGAGGTAGGGCTAGAGTTAAGTGAGTTACCAGTGTGCTAGGCTGATGGAGCGGCCACTAGTGGTGGAAAAAAATAACCTGCAGATGGCAAACAGGGCTGATAGGTTATTTTCAGCACCACGTGGCTCACGACAGCCTATTTAACGAGGAGCCGACCAAGGGTGGTGGTGGGGGCGGCGTGCTAGAGCTCCGACACGGCTGTGGAGGCGCATCGGCCATTTAAATTTGGCGCCAAGGCACCGCAGGAGGGAGAGTGTCCAAGTGGAAGGCTGCAGGCGGGCCGGTTTACAGCGCGGTGCAAGTGGAAACCACCGTCGGACGTCAGGCCAGTGAGCTGCTTGCTGCAGGAGGGCTGAGGTTCTCTGCAAATTACCTGGGTTTTTGAGCTTCCTGCTGGCTGCTTGGGGAGGGTCACAACCAGGAGCCCTCACGACCGCCAAGACTCCGGGGAGACGTCTGCTGGGTTTTCAAGCGTCCTGCTGGCTGCTGGGGGAAGGTCACAACCGGGAGCCCTCATGACCGCCGAGACTCCGGGGGGACGTCTGGGTTTTCGAGCATCCTGCTGGCTCGTGGGGGAGGGTCCCAACAGGGAGCCCTCACGACCGCCGAGACTCCGGGGGGACGTCTGCTGGGTTTTCGAGCGTCCTGCTGGCTGCTGGGGGAGGGTCACAACCGGGAGCCCTCACGACCGCCGAGACTCCGGGGAAACGTCTGCTGGGTTTTCGAGCATCCTGCTGGCTGCTGGGGGAGGGTCACAACCGTGAGCCCTCACGACCGCCGAGACTCCGGGGGGACGTCTGGGTTTTCGAGCGTCCTGCTGGCTGCTGGGGGAAGGTCACAACTGGAAGCCCTCACGACCGCCGAGACTCCGGGGTAAGCACCAACAGTTTTGTTTACCTAATCGTGCCCTGAGGAACATTAGTTTTTCACCAGCTGATCTGGAAATGTGTTTTTCAAATTTTTTTCACCATTTTGCCTTTTTTGTTCGCGGCAATATTTTATGTTACCGCGAAAATAATCACGATCATAAGAAACATAACCACGGCACTATTTTTTGTGTTTGTAGTCACATTCTCATTTTAGAGATAGGAGTGTCATGATAACATTTAAAATAATCACTGCAACACTGCATGAACACATTTTTAAATGTGTTGTTTTCTTTGTCACTTCACTGTGGCAAGGTGGATTGTGCTATTGGCCTGAAATTTTCAGGATGGCAAGCCCTATTCTCACAGATATACCTTTTGGTGGTTTGGTATGAAAACATTGAACAGGCCCATAGTTACAGCATTCTAAAGTTGAGAAATGTTCCCATAGGATGACACTGCGGCACCCATGACGCCTTACGGTGCCCGTTTCTTGAAAACGGTTCAAGATACGGATTTTCCATCACAAAAATTCCTAGGACTAAGTACAGAAGTAGGTTGGAAAGCCATGAATACCATGAAATTTGAATTTTTTTCTACCTTGTACGGTTACTGAGATATTTGGGAATTAGTGTTCCAATTGCTCATTTTCATGTCCATGGGCCAGTATTACACCCACAGAGTTAGCATTCACAGCACTTTTCAGTGCCCATATCTCATAAATGATGTGAGATACAGATTCAGTCAATTTATGTGGTGTGGAGGTCTCACTGTTACGATTACAACCACACTTGAATTTTTTTTCTAGCTGCTACGGTTCCCGAGATATGGGCAAATTAGTGTTACAAAGGTTCTTTGCCCCATAGGGTTGCTGTATGGCTCTGTAGCTATGTGTAAGTAGGAGTACAGGGCCCAGAGGGCCCGTGCTCCCACAGACACAAATCATTATGCACAAATGGACAGTTTGCTGGGGGCCCCGCACTCACAGCAACACATACCATTTACTATTTATATTACTCTTTTTCAAAAAGAAAGGAAATTCTTTGCAAAAAACTACTTCATTAATGCATCAGTAAGGGTTGTTTCCACAGAGACAAAAGTGTGGAAATTCAACGTTAGGGTTACCACCCCACCCCCACGCCCCCCATCCTGCACACACCAACAGACGTCGGGGTGTGCCATGGGGTCATCAGTCCTAACTCTCACCCCATTCTCCTATACTATAGCATATCAGCTTGCTTACATATGGAATGGGGTGAGGTTCCAAGCTGACCCATGGCACCCGAGGTCAGTGAGAATGAGAGCGTGAGGGGTGATGTAACGTAGTGTTGAATTTCCACACTTTCCAATCGCGAGAAACAACCTAACTGATGCATTAATTAAGTTTTTGCAAAAATACATACATATATATATATATTATATATGCAATAGGCATAGACACTAATCAATTCAGAGCTTAGAAGTTGCATTTTGTGTGTGTGAACAGTTAGTAACCTTCCACCAAATACCCAAATTCAGCTAAGTGGGCTTGCTTTGTGGTCTAAAAACAAAAAATAACAAAAAAATTCAAAGTGGGGGTGGCTGCTAGGTGAGGGGTCTTCATTGCTAAGAGACTACAGTGAAGGAGTCTGAGATGTGTAGTCTCTGCTGACATTAAGGGGGGACTACAGACTGGAACTCTCTGAGTTCCCTCTGTATACTTTTAATTTACTGCCCTGCAGACAGGTGTTTTAGCCTAGCAGCAGCCCATAAACTGCATTAGTTTTATTAATTTGCACAGTTTCCAGACTTTGGAATGGCAGCCCAACCCACTTACTTCCAGATCATATGCTATTAAAGCTCGGCCCCTAGTGAGCAGAGCCAAGCATGAGCAGTGGTGAGTGTGTGCAGAGGAGTTGTGCGCAGAAGCAAGTGTGCATTCTGTGTGTGTCTCATGGCATCAGCTAGGACAGACAGGACAGCGGGGCCAGGAATCTAAATTCTCTGCAGTCTTTGGCATAGCAAGTCAGAAATTTGACTCCTGTAACTCCAAGGGACAGCTGTAATCCTCCATATCAAATAACCCTCCCAAAAACTGGTGTAAAGGTGACAAGGGTTGTGAACAGCCTCTAAGGTTGGTGACTGCTGTGAATCATTAAACACTGCTTTATGGTATTTGATAGGGTACACGGGACCGGAGGTCCTGATTCATGGAACTTCCAGTCCTCAGGCTACTTACACAAGCTCCCTCATGAGCATACCCTTCTGAGAATAGTGGACTATTCAGACTGCCTTCTGAGCTGCTATTTGTGTGTGTAAGCACATTTGTGTGTGTTCTTGTTTTACAACCTTTACAATCCAGGTACTGAGGTAACAAGGGTTGTGAGCAGTCTCTAAGGGTGGCACTAGGATCAAGACACAGTTAGGCGACTGCTGTGTTATTGTCATCATTGTTGTAAGGCAGTTGGCAGAGTTCTATATAAATATTATTAATATATATTTTCTTTGCATTAAGCGTCTGTCTGTCCCCCTATTGTTACTTATCCTTGGACATTGGTATGGACCTAGTAACTGGACTTTTGTAACCCTTGTAACTGGGGAAGCAGGGACTGCATATGTAGTATGCAACAACCTCTATCTATCCACTAATTCTACTTTTGAGGTATTCACCTGTGCTCAGTGCTGAGAGATACAACAACCCAAAGTCAGAATTATTGAACTCAAAATGGAACTTGGTGAAGTTTCCAGTAATGTTTTATTACACAAGTATACTAAAACTGCAGGAGTACATGACTCAGAGACCTCAAAGGACAGTAATAATGACAACACTCCAAAATCCTGTGATCACCATAAAAAGAGACAAAGGGAGGAAGAGGAGGGGGAAGAACATGAATGGGCAACTGTAGGAAAAAAAATGTAGACTAAAAAAGGAGAGAAGAGCAATTAATTTTGAAATCACTACAACTAACCAGTTTGAATCATTGTTATGACTGGAAACAACTGGTGGACGTCAACCCACTCTAGATGATAACATACAGCAGGAAGTTCCTACTCCCTGACAATGCTATGCATTGGGGGACTCTATCCTTAAATTTTTAATGGGCACTAATGGTGCTCTACTTTATGTATGAAAATGTGATTCTTGTACTATGTATTTTATTGTCTGTATACGTATTCTTGTATTGTATAATCTCTGTTATTTGTACCATGACTATGGTTGCCTATGAAAATGGGTATTTAATGTTGATTGGCTCCTGTTTTAAATAAAAATGAAATGAAATAAGTGAAATTCACCAACAAATACATCTGCAATCCAGATAAATTAAATTGAACAAGTCCGGTCTGGTGGCACTGAGGTTTAAGGCACTGGAACCTCGTGCCACACCTGCAACCTGAGTTTGGGAGCGAGCTTGGGCCACCTGGGCTCAGACGGGGGGGGGGAGCTGTAGAGCACATGCATGCATGACAGCACTCCAGGGTCACGGAGTAAGGGAGAAAAATTACAAAATACCATGTCTACCCTGTTGCCAAGAAGGTGCAGGGGCAATGGGGGAGCAAAAGCTACCTGTATATGGAAAAAAAATTAAATCGAACATGCAGTAGCTTCTCAGGTGCCAAAATTACTGATATCACAAATATGTCCCACGACATTTTGAAAGACGCAAGCAAGAACCCTCTATTGGTTAATCACATAGGAACAAACAACATTGGATACTCCGATATTGAAGAAATTAAGAATGACTTCATTTCCCTCAGTAACACTATGAAGCAACAGGGCTGCGAGATTTATTTTTCTGAATTATTACCTGTCCCTCAGACAAATTGAAGGAAACAAAAAAGATAAAAGCAGTGAATGAAGGGTTGCGAAAATGAACATTAAATAAGGGAATAAAATGCATGACATATTGGGAGACATTCAAAAACAACAGTAGTCTTTACAGCTGGGATGGCCTGCACCTAAGCAAACGGGGAAGTGGGTTACTGGGTAAACAAACAGAAAAATACCTACCCATTATAACGCCGCTTCGACGCTCTCTCTCTCTCTCTCTCTTGTCTCTTGCCCCCAACTCTATTCAGTGCCTTTGTTTCCCCTCTGTATTTCCAACGTGTTCAGCCTCTTTACCTGCCCTGTCCTGGGATTTTCACAACCTGCCTAACACTGCTTTCACTCACCTATGGAATGTGATGCAAGCCTAAAGTTTCCTCCCCTCCAGTTTTAGATTTCAACCACCCCTTACCTGATAGGAGAAAACAATCTTTATCTTCCACCACCTGCTCAATAATCTCTCCCTTTTCCCTCTTCAGCCTCAGGACACCATCAAGCCACTGGACTCAGTCAAGGGGGCATCAGCTTGCAGCCCTCCCCACAAGGCTCCTGAGGACCATGGAGCTCTGTAAGAATCCTTAGGTACTGACCAGGAGCATGCTGATTTTGGCATCCTGTGCCATTTTGGATTAGGGTCACTCTCGCTCTACCTGTTATGTGCTCTCCTTGCATATTTGGTTGGCAGACCTCTGCTGATTGTTTCTCTCCCCTACAGCTCTCTGTGGCATAGGGGAGTATCCCACCCCACCACCCCCTACTAAGCCCACCCAGGCTCAGCACTCCAACTATATACACTTTCCTCTAACGCCCATCCCACACTCCTCATTATATTCCCCTGCCTTCCTAGCTAAACTAGCTTAATCCTCCCTCAACAGACATAAACGCTCACTGACAGCTTCTTCAGTCACACAGTTAATTATCCACTCATCATCCTGCAGCCTACCACACCCTGAAGCTCCCTCCAACTATAATCAATTTTTAGCTCCAGTCCCACTAATTTACCCTATCCCCTATGTCTCACCTCTCTTTACTCCCTATACCCTTTTACCCACACCCCTTTCTCTACTTCACATCCCAAAATGCCTACTCTGCTTCTTTCCCTAGGGATACTATTTTCTCTTCTCTCTCTCTCACAGGACATCCACCCTTAATTAACCCCGACACCCAGTCAATCTGTACATATCATTCTTATCATTTAATAAGAACCCTACTACCAGTACCTCCTGGTACAATAACCTCCCATTCCAATCACCCCCACCTTACCACAGGGTACCCAACCTCCTTAAAGGATCCCACGTTTATAATCTCTTCCTCAATAATGTTATCAATCACGTCTGCCTACAACAATGCTGCCACTCCCACTGGGGAACCTCCCATAGGTATCTCGTTACCAACACTTCCACCTCCTCCCCTTAAAAAACACTCCCTTCCCCCATATGCACAAATGATTAATTATACTCCTACTTCTCCTCTCAGGCTCCATGTACCCCAATCCCAGCCCCTCCTCTCAAAATTCAGACAGCAGTGTCACCCCCTCTTGATAACAACATGATCAAGATTACACACTTGAATATCCAGAGTATCATGGCAACGAGACTTGGCTGCCCAACAAAATTCCTATGACATTAACCTCAGTGGTTAATCTTTGGCCAGGAGGGACAGGATAGGCAAAAGTGTGTGTGTGTGGGGGGGGTTGCCTTTTCTTCATCTCCAATCATTTCACTTTTGTAGAACTTAGCACCCATACTGAGATTACCACACTCAAAGCATTTTCCATCAACCTAATCCTTGGTAACAGCAAAACCCTAACACTGACTGTGGCCTGCTCTCCCCCCAGACACCCCCAACCACAAATTGGAATCACTCCTTGAACTCAGACACTCCCTTCGTCATGATAGGGAATGGATAATACTGGGAGATTTTAATCCAAAGGGCTTGGCCTTAACCAAATTATCACAATCACTACCTGTACCCACTACAACATTGGGTACGAATCCACCCTGGATTGGGTCATTGCCCTCATCCTACTCCAGCTCTGCTATTAAATCTTTAAGTAGTAATACATTCCCTGGGTCCAATGGCCTTAGTTCAGAATTTTATAAAACGTTTCTGTCTGATCTGGTTCCACTCTTACTGCCTTTATAATTTTATACTTGATACTCACTCTTTATGACTATAGCTCATTTAATTTTTTTTTGCATAAAAAAGAGACAGGTTACATCTGAATAATTGGAGACCTATTAGTCTGTTGAACACTGACTTTAAAATTTGGGGAAAAGTATTGGTAGGTAGATTGGCTACAGTATCGGATAAATTAATTAGTACAGCTCAAGCATGTTCCATTCCTAACAGATGGATTCAGGATAATTTAATTCTACTTAGAGAATTTTTTTTCAGGGACAAAATTGATTGGTTGATTGTTTAGTACTAAGCCTTGATCATGAAAAGTCATTTGAACACTTTTCCCATAACTATCTCTTTTTCACATTACAGAGATATGGTATCCCTGAACTATTTATTGCCTGGCTTCAGGAGTTCTATTCTAATGCAAAAATGCAACCTATTGTGAATGGATGGCCTGGATGTTTAGTACCAGTAAACAGAGGGGTTAGACAAGGCTGTCCGCTTAGTCTGCTGCTTTACGCTTACAGTATAGATCCATTATTAAAGCAAATTATGGCTAATCGTAGAATTCTTGGCATACAGCTTGCTCGGGCAAGACCCCCAATAAAAGTTTTGGCCTATACGGGTGACTTGGTGTTGATTTTAATTAGCAGTGCAGCAGAATCTACTGTGGTAGAGCATTTAAATTCCTTTGCAGCAGTCTCAGGTTCAAAATTCAGGTTCATATTCATCCTCTGATACAAATGTTAACCAGCCAGCAAATGATCTTGATGGAATGCAAATTGAGAATCCAGTTAATGCCAATGAGACCGATAACAGACAAGTATTTTGTTCTTGGTGATTTGATCATTAAATACTGTGACTCTACAATATGTAAAGAAGATAAAGTTAATTGCACATGTAGTAGTTATAGAGGTGCAAAGATATCTGATATCTCAAAACAAATTGATGTAGTTTCAAAATCAGCAGGACTACATCCACTTGTCGTTATTCACACTGGCATAAATAATATAAACACTTGCAGTACTCATCAGATTAAGAGGAAATTTGAACTTTTAAATGCTAAACTGAAAATATATGGTGCTGAGGTATACTATTCTGAAATTCTAACAGTCCCAAACTTTAATCAACAGAAAAATGACAAAAATAAAATAAATAAATGAATGGCTGCAAAAATGGTCTTTAGAAAACAATTTAGGATGCTTGACACACTGGGAATCAATGGCAAATGACTACACATCATTTTGCTGGGATGGTTTACATCTGAACAAGAAGGGAAGCAGTTATTTGGGTAAAAAAATGATTGATACATCACTAGGACTTTAAACTAACAAATAGAGGGCAAGAGAAATTAGTATATACTTTGGAGACTAAGGATTATAGGTACAAACCCAAGATCTTAGTAACAAACGCCTGCAGTCTTATTATCCTAAAAAAAAAAGCAGAGTTAGAATTATTGATTAATCATGATGACACTGATATTATTTCAGTGTCTGAAACATGGTGGGATGAGTTCACCTTGTGGTGTAGAGAAATTGACAACTTCAATTTATATCAAAAAAACAGAAGTAATAAAAAAGGGGAGGCATATGTCTGTATGTTAATAAAAAATACCAAAGTTTTGAAATGTTTTCTACCACTAACTCTGATGAATGAATAGAGACAGTTTGGGTTAAAGTCAAAGTGTCCCCTTCCCTGATGGTCCTAATAGGCTCTTGCTATAGGCCACCGTCTAGTTCAATAACTTACAACAATCTACTTATAAAACAAATAATGGAAGCTGCTGAAACAAACAATGTTATAATCCTCAGAGATTTCAGTTTTTCAGGTATAAACCAGATTAAACATATCACTTCAAATAAGCAAGAACAAGATTTCCTAGATTCTGTGATCTTAGTAGGATTAGAACAAATGCTCAACAAACCAATCAGTCAATCAATCAATCAAAAGCTTTATTTATCCAGGTGAACATCATTGAGCAAAGCTCATTTACAAAATGGACCTGGTTAAGGCCGGTCAAAATAGAGTTACATACAACAGTGACAATATATCATTAAGGCAACAAATAAATACAGAACTCATTTACAGGATGGGCCTGGTTAATACCAGTACACAAAAGATTTATATACAACAGTGACAGTATATCATATGACACAAATAATACAAGGTACGTGTTCAATGCAGTGGCAGAATAAAACAGAAGGGAATCGTGAGGGTGGAGAGCTGGGAGGGCATGGTGGGTACAGGAAAGCATAAGGGAGGGAGGTAGAGGACAAACCCACCAGAGTAGAGAATATCTTAGACCTAGTCCTAACTAACCTGCAAAATTAGCAGAGGCAGTGGCTCAGTAGGTAGCACACTCGCCTCTGAGGCCAGGAGATCAGAGGGCTGTAGATTCAGTTCCCACATCTGGCACTTGGGTTAATATCCCAGTACTGACACTATAGTGCAGCATGAGAGGGGTGCTGCACTTCTGAGGTGCCGTCTTTCAGATGAGACGTTAAACCGAGGTCCCAACTGCCTGGATTGGTGGTAGTTCAGGTGGATGTTAAAGATCCCATGGCACTTATCAAAAAGAGTAAGGGAATTTTATTAGGAAATAAATCATAACATCATACATAGGTACACATAACAAAAATCACAAAGGCCATACAACAGTCAAGTATGTAGAAAAAAATTACAATCGTACAGTCCAAAAAAAAGGAAAAAAATATAATGCAAATAAAGCAATAACAATATAATAAAACAGAAAAAAAATTATAACAAGAAAGTAATAGACTTCCATAAAGTGTGAAAATGATGCAACAGAAGTTGCTGATGTTCAGATTCCATAATAGTCAAGAGAGCATGTTCAATGTGCTGTATAATAACAGTTGGTACAGTCAGAATTTGTTGTAATGCAAATTGGCACCGAGCTTGCCACATATAATATTTGCACATCGTAAAAATAAGTCTAAGGGTACTAGAGTGAAATATGTTCCAAACAGCTGAAAATTCCCCCAAGATCAGGACCTGATATGTTATCCTGCTAAGAAAAGGCCATTGCCACTTATTGGCCAAAGTTTTCCAAAATAATAAAGCATCTTGACATTCAAAAAAGAAATGTGACATAGTTTCAACAGTATGTACACAGGAAGGTTTAGGGCAAAATCGTTCTTGAGAAGACTTATGTTTAAGATTCCCCTTAACTTGTAGTTTGCCATGACAACACATCCAAGATACATCCCACATATGAAGCGGTATCCTTTTATCATTAAGGATGGACAAAGCACAATCTTGCCTAGAAGGGGAGCAGTAAGGAAAGTGTAACACTGGTCTAGTAATAACGAGAAATGCCTCATATAGTTGTTTTCTAGATAATGCTAATATCGAGGATTTACAAAGTTTCCAGACCCTTAACTTACGAAAACTGTCTACAGCATATGTGGGATAACATGCATGACGAGATGGTATAGGCGGGAGTAGGTCCCATTTCTCCATAACTGAATGTAATGCAAAGTCAATCCAAGCATCACTAATGGTAGATGTATATTTAATGCTTTGAAAAAGGTGAAAAAGAAAAAAAGAAAGAAAAAAGGCTATAGGATGTATTATACCAAGTCCACCCTGAGAAATCGACAAGTACGTAACATCTCGTTTAATGGGGTTAAGTCTGCTACCCCAAACCATCTGAAAACACACACTAAAAATGCGGGTTTCTAATTGTTTAGGAGGGGCATAAACATGACTGAGAAATAAAAAGACAGGGAGGATAAACTTTTTAACAACTAAAACTCTCTCCTTTGCCTAACTTCCATGATTTCCAAATATCCACTTTACTTTCACCTATATGTAAGCGCTGTTCCCAATTGTAAGTGGCAGCATCATCTACGTTAAACCAAATTCCCAAAATTTTTCTGAGGGGAGTTGGATGTACCAATACCAGCAACCGTAGCGACAGTAGCAGAGTCTGCATCCAAAGGGATTGAGACACATTTTTGAAGGTTCAATCTGCCCCCTGAAAAAACAGAAAAATCTTGAAATACTTGAATAGCTCTACTTCCAGAGGAGATATCCTGCATAAATAAAACAACAACATCCGCATAAGCTGCGATTTTAACCTTAGGAAGGGAGTAATGGGGTGCTAAGCCTATAATTTGAGAATCCCAATTAATTTGTCGTATAATGAGGTCTAAGGCAAAAACATATAATAGTGGACTAAACGGCCATCCTTTTCGCACCCCAACCTTCTGAAGTAAAGGTGCACCAATAAAGCCATTAACCAGTGGGGAAAAATATGCAAAGGAAAAAATACGGGCAATCCATTGAATGAAAGCTGTTGGAATACCATATAAGCATAAAACCTGAAAGAGATACGAATGATACACTGAATCAAAAGCTTTAGCCTGATCCAGGGATAATATAAATCCGGAAATTTCATTACGGTGTTTCACCTCAAAAATTTCACGTAGAAGAAATAGATTTGTAGTAATGGATCTCCCGGGCACAGCACAAGACTGAGCAGGATCTAAGAGATCAGGAGCCACTCGCTGTAAACGAGTACTAAGTATACGCATTAAAATTTTAAAATCAGTGTTCAGAAGGTGAAGAGGTCTCCAATTCAATAGTGAGTGCCTGTCACCTTTTTTGTATATAAATTTGAGAAAAGAAATACCAAAAGTCGTTACCGGAGAGGAATCTCATAAAACGTAGTTGTATACTTGGGTCAATATTTCCAACAGATCCTCATGAAATAATCTATAAAATTCATGTGCAAGTCCATCGGACCCGGCACCACCTGCAATTTAAGATGAGAAATAGCAGAGGTAACTTCTTCCTGGGAAATGGGAGCAATAAGCTCTTCAACAAGGTGTAATGGAAGTTGTGGAGCAGGGGCCGTAAAAATTTTAGACAATTCAGGAAGGCGAGGAGGTATAGTACAGAATTGAGGATGTAAATGATCGTGAACAATAGATAGCATACCAGAGACATCCGAAACTACGCGATCTGAGCCATCAAAAAGACCATGCATGACTGTAGCATGAAGTCTAGAAGCATGAGCAGAAAATGAATTAGCCGAAGGAGATACTGATGTCCCCACTCTCATAAGAAAATCCAAGGAACGAGCACTCTTATACTGATGTGCAAACATATGGCGTTTAACCTTAGTAATTTGTGAGGAATAGTCTACCGAGGAGGATACAGAAAGAGACATTAAGTAATAGAGTTGATTCCGAAAATCCAAATAGGTAAGGTAAGAATCATGGGCTAGACAACGTCCAATAGTTTGAAAAAGTGTACGTAGATCATGTTTCGTATCTGACCACCAGTCCCAGACTGAATCGTAACAACAGAGAACCATGATTCAAGTCCGGAAGAAGGATCTAACTTGTGCTTGAACCAAAGAATTGGTCAATAAGGTATTATTCAATTTCCACTGAGGTGTTGGGGAAATAACGGGTAAGGTGTCAGTATCTAAGGAAAACGTACAAGTCAATACGAAGTGATCTGAAAGTTCTGTGGGGCAAAGGAAACTGCCAATGGAATACAATATCTAGAGGAAAAGAAATAATCTATACGGGTGTGATATATGGATCTATGATATGTATAGCCAGTATCTTTATGTAAGTATCGGTAAGCATCATGCAAACTAGCTTGTTTAACAATATTAGAGAGAGCAGTGGAGTCACAATAAACCTTTTTCCGGCAGCCGTCCTACAAGAAATATCAAGAGAACAATTAAAGTCACCACCCGAAATAAGATGTTTTCTAGTACAGAGAAAAGGAGTGACAAGATCTAGTAACTGTACATGAGCGCGTTTCGATTGGGGGCCATAAAAATTTATTAGGCGTATAGGTTGTCCCTGAAAAGTGCAATCAAGGATCAGAACCCTACCAGGATGAATGTCCAGAATGCGTGAAATCGAAACTGTCGTAGAAAAGAATAAGATAGCTATCCCATCAGCATAATTATCTCCAAAAGTCCAGTATGAGGTACCTTTATACCAACTCCGTTTAAGGTGTTGTACTTCAGCAAGCGAGGTGAGATGTGTTTCTTGTAAAAAGAGAACATCCACGGAGAGAGATGTAGCAAGATGAAAAAAACATTCTCCGTTTGTAGCTCTTTAGGCTACAAACATTGAAGGAAGCCAAGCGAAGAAGAACCAGTGTGGAGAATAAGCAATCAACCACTTCCTTCCGTGACGGTCATATTCTTGCGTTTTTTACTTCCTTTATTGGTTTTTGTCATTTTTTTTTTACGAGAAACATCAGGAGGCTTAGGCACAGTAATATCCATATCAGAAGGTAAGACAGATGTCTCTGAATCACCGTCCGAGTCCTCTCTCCCATCTCTCAAACATTCAAAGGAGTTAGAAAGGGAAACGTCAGGCGGCTTCATTGATTTGCGAGACACTGCCCTGGTTATTCTCCTGCTAATCTGAAAACCATCTGAGTCCAACAAGGGAGTAATCATGGACTGAATAGATACAGTGGGTAGAGGATGTGCAGCCAATACCTGATTAGTGGGAAGAAGCTCTACATCCTTAGGAGGGTCTCGTGCGGGTGTTGTGGTAACAGAGGCATTCAGCATATCGGGGGGGCGCAGGCAACTCAGGTATGTCAGACAGTGATATCAGATTCATTGATTGATCTTGAGCTTCCTTCTGTGCTTTTTGAACAAGGACAGTTGAATCCCACCCCTCCTGTTTATTCTTACTAGCCCAAGGGCATTGATGATACGCATGCCCTTTCTCGTCACACAAGTTACACTGGAATACATTCACACACGAAACACTAGGATGTCCAAAACCCCCACATAAGCTACATTTTAGTAAATCACAGGTGCTACTGAGATGCATGCGGGAGCCGCATTTATAACAGGCTCTGGGTTGGCCTCCATAAAAACATACCCCCTCTATCTTTACCCAAAAAAAAGCTGTTGGGAAGGTGAACAACTTCAGAATTGACTTGAAACAGCTTTACACTAAATTTCCAGCTACCTGTCCAAAGACCTTCCTCATCTACAACAGCTTCAGGAGGGGATAAGACTGTACATCTATTCTGTAGCCAATGATAAATATCACTGATGCTACCTCCCTCGTTGTGAAACATGATAGTTACAGTCCCAATTGCTGGTTTGGTGAGGGGAATGACTGAAAAAGGGACCCAAAGAGGAGAAGTTTTTAATGTGGCGTATTTATTCCAAAATTTATCTAAACCACTAGCATGTTTAAAGCTAATATCAAAAGTTTCCTCCCCGGTAATATGTATTAAAGCATAAATATCAGATGCTTGAAAATGCATATCACCTTTTAAAAGGGTCCGGGCAACATAATACCGGTCAGAGAACACAGAGAGGCCACCTTTGTAACGTAGACGTACTGCATGATGTCTGGGGGCCTGTTCTAACTTATTTTTTAAATAAATCTGACAAGACAGGACCTTTGTCAGATGCTATAACAGGTTGCAAAGGGGGAGTCCTAAAAGTGGAAGGTCCTTCTCCCGGATCCGTAACAAGTGTTGTAACTGGAGCTAGTATGGGGGGAGATGAACTGAGAGTTGGAATTGGACCTGAAAGGGGAGTAGATGTATTAACTACAGAATGTGTTAAGCATGTAAGGTCTGAGTTAGATAAGCCAGAACTGGATTGTTGCGCTTTCTGGAAAGTACCCGGTGGGGAGGAAGAGGAAGGAAGATCAGGGAGAGAGGGGGTGCCAGAAGGCATAGGAAGGGTTCCAGGAGATATATGAGGCCTAGAAGTATCACTCTCCTGTAATAAAAGATCAGGATTAGCATCAGGGATGCCACTATAAACAGTATAATCACGTTTATGCATAACAGTAGCAGGCACACTACATGGATCTGTAGAATCCATCATATCCCCCCATGTAGCCCCATGAGTAGTATTAGTAGATAATGTATCAGGGGTGGAAACAATACAGTTATTTATAACAGCAGCTGCAGAGCTAGGTACCTCGGTGGAGCTCATGGTCGTAGGTGCAGGCCTGTGTGGAGAGAAGAGAACACCATGTTTGTCCGCATCCCACGTCGGGTCCAGCGTCCAAGAATCCGAGTCCATTTTTATCCAGCCAGCTTGTGTGAGAGCCGAAGAGACTGACCACGTAGGGTTCACAATAGTGTGGTCATTGTCAATACCAAAATGTGCACAAATTAATGAGGAGGTAGAAACAGAGACAGTACTCGCTTCATCAGGCACTGGGAGTGGAGTAGCAAGCGAGCGAGAATCAGGTGCAAAATCCAGAACACCTACATCTTGAGACTGCAAGCCGGTATCCTTGGTAGGATCAGAGAGACAAGCTCCGGAAACCACAGGGGGAAGACAAGGCGCACCAGCAAGCACCAGAGAAGAAGGTTCCATCATCCTAGGGTGCACTGATATCCCTGAGGTTCCCGGTCGAGACACTGAAGGTGATGCAGTACAGGAAACAACAGCAGTGCGTTCTGTCTCGATGTGTATGCCGTTCATCGCTGCCTCGGTCGTCAGAGCACCGCATTCAGCAGGCAAAGGAATTCGCATTGCAGGAGATTCAAAAGCATGCTCCCAGGCAATAGAGCAGGCAGGCAACATCGCAGGTAACACCAGCATCGGGGAGGTAAGCAGCTCACCAGAGCACCGCTGGACCGTGTCCGAGTCCTCCATCTCAGCAGCAGGAAACCCACCACCGGAAGGAGTAGGAGAATTTCCCCGGTGTCCTGGCCAAATTTCCCTCATTCACTAAAAATACCACTAACAGTTTCATCTGGTTCAAGGTCAGTTGGCATTCATTTGTATCCCCCTACCCCGGGTCATGCCTGAAAATAGGCAGGATTTGTCTAGTGCACTTACCCGGTCAACAAAAACTAAATTAAAAAAAAAATACCATAACTGATATAACTATAAAACTCCCTCTGGGTAACAGTAGCCACACTACTATTCTTTGTATCCTAACCAACACTAGAGCAATAAATAGAACCCCTATACTGTAACTACAAAGAATTATAATAAAACAAATTACACAGAAATTCAAAATATATTAGACTCAATTGATTGGGAGGGCATTCTAAGGAACCTTTCTGTTGAGGAGTGCTGGTTGACTATTAAAAACATTATCATAAAAACTGAGGATTGGTTTGTTCTCAGTAAATTGTTAAACTCTAAGAAAGGTAAAGTTCCTCCCGGGATGACCAAAAATCTCTAAGCACAAATTAAAAAAAAAGAAAAAGCATTTAGTAGATATAAAAAAAACATAAGACCCAACAATTGTATTCAATTTACAAAAAGGAGGTTAAAAATCACCAAAACATTAATTAAGAAGGAAAAACAGAATCTAGAGTTCAGAATTGCCATGGAAAAGGATAACAATAAAGCCTTCTTCTCATATATAAACCATTTAAGTAAAGGCAAAAATTAAATCTCTTCTTTAACCATTAATGGTAGTATTATAAATGACCCTATTGAAATGGCAACGGTTCTGAATAATTATTTCTCCACAGAATTGAATAGTAAAGAAACTATAAATACCAATAATAATATTAACCAAATTAATATTAAAACCTTTACAAGCAATGAAATACTAGAGGTCATCAATACACTTAAACTGTATGATTCCCCAGGTACAGATGGTATTAATCCTAAATACCTAAAAACCTAGCATCCAGTATTAGTAAACCATTAGTAGAAGTCATAGCAGAAAAAATTTAATTCAATTCATAAACAAAATGAATGAATGAATTGGATAGCTCAACTGAGGCAAGTTCATTTCCAGTGAGGTCCATCGTGCAAATTCGCAAAGTTACATAATATTTCAAAATAGACAATACAAAATACAAAGCATGTACAAAGATAACTTAAAACATGATTACATAGAACAAAACTTCAATAGTACTCTCATTAAAGTGCATACTGCTACTAGCTTTCACTCAAGACTCCAAGATACCCTAGGATATTCAAGTATAGTTTGTTGTCTTGCTTCTTTTATAAACCAGGATTTGATATCACCCCTCTAATGATGCCATTTGCTAACCAAAGTGTTTGTGGTATAGAGTTCCAACTCATCGGCCCTCTATACTATTTAACAAATCTATATTAAACAGTGAAATACCATCTGAATGAAAAACAGAAATCATATGCCTGATATTTAAAAAAGGCAATAAATCACTGCCTGAAAACTACCGACCAATAAGTCTTACATCTGTTCCCTGTAAGGTCTTAGAGACCCTGATCAAACTGAGAGTCAAGAATGAAACTGTAAAATTGGGGCTTATTGATAATACACAGCATGGATTTAAAAAGGGGAGATTGTGTTCAACAAACCTTATAATTTTCTATGAAACTGTTACCATAAATTTGGATGCTGGTAAACCATGTGATATCATAATGATAGACTTTAAAAACCTTTTGATAAAGTTTCTCATAAACTACTGATAAACAAACTAACTGATATGCCATATAGCCATTATCTTATAGCATGGGTCAATTCATGGTTGAATGGTAGAACACAACAGGTTCAAATTCACTCCAAAGTATCACCTACAGTCAAAGTCACAAATGGGGTTCCACAGGGGTCGGTTCTGGTCCCTTTTCTATTTAACTGTTTCATTTTTTACCTTCATTATGGTATACCATCTAATATCATAAAATTTGAAGATGACACTAAACTTGCTGATGAGGTTGACATTCCATCTAAACAACTATCACTTTAAAATAATCTAAACAATATTTCTAAATGGTGTAAAGAAAATAAAACAGAGCTAAATATAGACAAATGTGCTGTTTTGCATTTAGGTAAAACAAGTCCACTATATAATATAGACTCCGTGCCTATAAGGATAGTAGAATCCAAAAAAAATCTTGGCATAATAATTGATAACACTTTAAAACATAGATTTACATGTTAGGTCCACTGTCTAAAAAACTAACAAAATTATAAAAATAAAAAAATAAAAATGTGTATCCCATGATGAACATAGCATTCTTAATCTCTGTTGGAACTGTGTACGCCCCCATCTTGATTATCCTTCCCCTTTTTGGTCTCCCTATTGTAGACAAGAAATTGACCTTATTAAGAGAGTGCAGAGACGGGCCACCAGGTTGATTCCCAGTTTGTTAAATCTACCCTATTCTACTAGGCTACAATGCCTTCATTTATTGCCAGTTGGAGTCAGAAAACTGAGAGGGGATTGTCTACTTTTTCACAATATTCTAAATGATAAGACACTGATGAACGCATGTGGCATTACACCCAATAATAGGGGACAAAACCTAAGCTCCCACAATAACAAATTCGAACTCCCTATGACAAATACAAAAAGACACGACAACTTCTTCACCATGAGATCTGTGGCAGTATGGAATAAACTTCCTAAAAATGTTGTTGCCATTACATAATTTAACAAATTCAAGAAAACTTTTGATAATTATTTGGGCTATTGAAATCTGCCCCATGTGGTGTGGGGGGGGGGGGGAGGACTAGATGGGCCATAGCCTAATTCCATCCTATCTTACAAAGTACAAAAATGAATTATGATAAATGTACGGATATTCTGGTTGGTGAGGTTTTTTACTTCAGCTGACAGAACTTTTGCTAATATAAAAATTGCTAATGAACCCGTCAGAATTTTAGGCATCCAATTTGGAGACAGATCTGGTCCTTATTAATTGAAAAGAATATCTTCAAACTGCTGACAGAGTTATTTGTAAATGGAAACATAATCATGTTATTGATGTAGTGAAGTTTAAATTCTCTGGTGAACTTCTGAAGGAATCACCCACTCTGCCTCCATAGAGCAATTCGAGAATGTTTGCTATTAGCTTCAAAATTCACCTATGTGACTTCCTGTGAATTTTTCCCACAATTTTCAGTGAAATTTCTGCAGTGGCAGAATTTCACCTGCAAAAGTGAAATATGCGATTTGCTGTAAAATTCCGCCACTTCCAGGCAACATTCCACACTTAGCAGGTAGAAATTCACACTTCGTGGATCGATCTATACTCCACGAATTGTGCTAAATTCATCGATTCATTCATGGAGCGAATTTTGCCAACTTTGCCCATCTCTAAAATACATATATAATTGAAAACAAATTTTAAAAAAAATATATATTATTAGCATTTTTTTTTTTATGTTAACTGTATTTTTCTTCCGCCTTTACTATTAGAGACATGATTGTGCAGAGTATTTTTCTGAACCTTATGGGGCAGTAGACTCAACCCGGTTAAAAGGGAACTCATGTATAAATCTATTGAAAATGGCAGTTCTGGAATGGTACACCCAATAATTTTCTACTGTAGTATATATTTGTAGGTTCCACCAAGCCGGTTCGACAAGAAATTTGTTGAAGTCTGGCACAAGGACAGGATTTTGCAGATGGTGACCACATCATATGGCAAATTCGTCAACAGACGGTTGCAGCGCCCCAAGCATTGGAGCATTTTTGTATCATTTGACAAACAGTGTCGCTGTAACAATGGTATATGATATTTGTATAAATTAATATCAATCAATAATTTTATTTATAAAAAGCGCTATTTGTAGAAGATCAGAGTGCTTGTACAGTTAGCAAAAAGTATAAGATTAAAATATCCATGAATAATTAAAATACTTATCACGTCAACAGTTCATCCAAACTCAGAAAAGGCGAGATCAAAAAGGTGGATCTTACTAACATACTAATTGGCAGCAGATTAGGCCTTACGGTCTATCAAGTATGCTCGAACCTCAGATCCCTAGTTGGGCACTGAGGCCCCCCCGTGTTCCAGAAACCCCTATCATCTATCCTCACCCCCTGGGCCAGGCCATCATCTGATGCATCCACTTTCTGTGTCTGTCCCACCCTCTCTTGAAGCCCTCCACTGTGGATCTCTGAACCAGCTCTCCCGGCAGCGCGTTCCAAGGATCCACCACCCTCTCAGTGAAAAATCTCCACCTCTTTCCCCCCCTCACCCTTCCACCTTACACCTTCAAATCATGGCCTCTGGTGATACCTACCTGCTTTAGTCTAAAGATTCCCTCCATGTTTACCCTATTTATTCCCTTGATGTACTTGAAAACCTCAACCATGTCACCCCTGTCTCTCCTGCAATGAAAACAGGCAGATCTCCTCAAGTCTATCCTCATATGTCAAATCCCCTAGTCCTCGTATCATCTTAGTTGCCTTCCTCTGTACCCTCTCCAGGAGCTGTATGTCCCTCTTCAAGTGTGGTCTCCAATACTGTACACAGTACTCAAGGTGTGGTCTAACCAGTCCATTGTACAGCGGCAGAATCACTTCCCTGCTCCTAGAGGTGATCCCCTTATGATGCATCCCAGCATCCTGTTTGCATTGCTAGCTGCTCTCCTGCACTGCTCAGAGTTATTCATACATGCATCCACCATGACCCCTAGGTCTTTTTCCCCTGTTGAGGCCACCAGTGCCTCCCCTCCCAGGGTGTACCTGTGTTTAGGGTTTCCCCGCCCAAGATGTAACACCTTGCACTTGGTGATATTGAAATTTAATTTCCATGTGTGAGCCCACCTTTCCAGGGCGTCCAGGTCCCCTTGCAGGGCCAACCTCCCCTCTTCCCCCTCAACTACTGCTCCCATCTTGGAGTCATCAGCAAAGAGACTCATTTCACACCCTATATCCTCCCTGATGTCCGATATGTATGCATTAAACAGGACCTGACCCAGGACCGAGCCCTGCGGTACCCCACTACCGACCTCTCTAGGGTTTGATAGCTCCCCACTGACCACTACTCTCTGAGTGCATCCAGCTAGCCAGTTTTCAATCCATCTGACCATCAAAGGGCCTATCCCAACCCCGTCAGTTTCTCCACCAGACCATTGTGGGGGACAGATTCAAACGCCTTGCTGAAATCCAAGAATAATACATCCACAGGCTTTCCCCTGTCCAGTTCTGATGTTACCCATTTCGTAGAACTCCACAAGATTGGTCTGACAGGATCCACCTGGCACAAACCCATGTTGCCAACTATTCAGACCTCCCACCTCATCCAAGTACACCCCCAATTGTTCCTTTAGTATACTCTCCTTTAATTTTCCAACCACCGAGGTCAAACTGATGGGTCTATAGTAACCTGGTACTTCCCTCTTCAGTGCAGATTTAAAACCCTCCATGGTCAAGCACTCCCTTATCCAATGAGGTAGAGAATTCCACAGTGTATGGGCCACAAACACAAATGCCAGGGCCCCAGATGTCTTCAAATGAACCCTGGGAACTTCTAGCAATCCGTCATCAGTGGAGTGGAGTGGTTGGAGGGGGCAGTAGGGGTGAAGAAGCTCTTGCAGGTAGCACAGTCCCTATTTGTGTAGGGCTTTATAGGGCAGCAAACGACCTTGATGGTGGTCTGCCACTGAACAGGCAGCCAGCACAGGCATGATGTGGCAAGACTGAGAAAGCCCAGTCAACAGCCTGGCTGCCACATTCTGCACCAGTTGCAAGCGGCTATTATCAACCCTCGGTAGCCCAAGGTGCAGGGAGTTGCTGTAGTCAAGGTGGGAGGTCACAAAGGCATGGACCAACATTGGAAGATCATCAGGCAGAACCAGGTGTTTAATTTGAGTGATAATCCTTAGATAGTAAAAAGAGGTTTTGATGACGGATGACACCTGAGAGCTAAGCATCAGCCCCTCATCAAAAATAACACCCAGATTCCACACCCATTAAGAGGTTATCAGCTGGCTGCCTCCACTCCAAAGCCCAGAAGGTTGCCCAGCCAAAGGCCCCTCTACCTGATGACCTGGGTCCACAATCATTACCTCAGCCTTGTCAGGATTCAACCCCAACCAGTTGGCATTCATCCAGTCTTGGATCTCAGAGAGGCAGTTGTTAAACATCAAGACAGATCCATCCTGCTCGACTACAAAGGACATGTACAGCTGAGTATCATCTGCACAGGAGTGAAAATTCAGCCCATACCACCTTACAATGTCTCCCAATGGCGGCATGTACACCGCGAACAACATGGGTGATTAAACAAAGCCCTGCAGTACCCCACATGGCAGGGAGAATGTATCTGCCAGTGAGGAAAGAGTGGAACCATCTGAGGACTGTACCAGACAATCCACAGATCAACCACAAGCACTCCAATAAAATACCATGGTCCACGGTGTCAAATGCTGCAGAGAGATCAAGAAAAACCAAGATGAAATGGCTCTTCTGCTCTCTCGCTATCAGGAGGTAATTGAGTACCCGAACTAGGGCTGTCTCGGAGCTGTGCCTCTTCCAAAATCCCAACTGGAGAGGATCGAAGATTTCATGGATGGTACGGTAATAGTCCACAGGGTTCAACAAATCCAATAGCCCGATGTCCCAGGCTATCACTGTGCAGTAAGGGACAAGCATTTTGCACAGAGCTAGTTGTCCACGGACAAGTACTGTAGTGCATTAAAAAAAAACATTTTTCCTTGCATTTCTTGGATCCTCCACTAGAGTGCTTGCTTCCGACCCCCTAGTCCAAACATCAGGGTGGCCATGTGACTGCTTGGAGCACCAGGGACCTGAGTCACATGAGGACTCTGAGCCCAGGAATGAGACAGGCGCGTTGCTGTGGTGTGGAAGAGCATGGAATAGAGGGCCGGAAAGCAACTGGAGAGGAGCCAGAGAGTCATCGGAGTGGCAGGGGGGAGCAGAACTGTCGGAAGCTAGGGTAAGAAAACCTCCTGGCCATAGCAGTGATTTTGGAGATTAAAAGTAAGATCGAAGGCGCATTCACATTCTGACTTGAGGGGAAAAGAAGTAGCTCAGTCCTAACAGAACGCAAGGAATGGCACAACACTGTGTATCTGGTTGTTTGTGGGGAGATTTCTGCAAGTATCACTGACTACAACAACGTATTGAAATTTAAAAGAAAAGATGAGAGAACTGAAAGGGAAGGTGACTGTCTGATGGTGGTGAGCTTGGGGGGTGGGGGATGCACTCGGCAAGATCGGATCTGCATGCCTTCCAACTTTCAATGTGACTGAAATCTGACTGAAAAAAACGGAACAAAAAGGAAAGTATAAAATAACCGAAAACAAAAGAAAAGTGTGTTGGGCTGCAAGGTCAGGTACTAGAGAGTGGAGGGTTAAAAGGTAGTGTGTTACAGCTTGGCCACGTGGATTTATGTGCTAGCTGCAAAATGACTGCATGTAGCATAGTGGCAATTGAGCAAAATAAAATTCAGTCTGGAAATAACATTTTAAAAATTAAGAATTGGATACTTGAGAGCAGAGGGGCAAAAGGTAACCTGTTACTATTGGGCCATCATGATTTATGTGCTAGCTAAAAAGGCTCCAAAGGAGGGAGAGTGAGGGTTGGGCTTTGTGTTGCCCTGGGAAAGCCAGAATTGATGTTAAGGCAAAAGTTGCCTTAGGACAATAAAAATGTGTGTGTTGTGGTCTGTGGTGTGCGTAGGAAGGGAACTGTCTGTCAAGCATGTTGGGTGACTGGCATGGGACAAATTGCAGTGTAAAAATAAAAAGTAAGCATCAAAGCCACATGGTCTTGTAAATCTTTCTAGACATTGCTATATCTTCCCAAATCCCATCCCAATCATATTCCACCGCCTTTCTGTTACTCCCTGACTGCCTACCTTGCTTAATCTAAGCAGCATGCATCTGCAAATTAAGCATTATTTTTGATTAATGTCTGTGTGTCCCCCCACTGCAGTTTACCACCAATAAAAGACACCACACAGTGAGTGTAACAAAATAAGATTTATTAGCATCACAAAAAAAAAACACATCTGTGCTCGATAAGCAGGTGGAAGAGAGAAGAAAAGAAAGATGACTCTGACTTTAACATGTATTAATAATTTAACAGAAAATCATTTTTCCTGTTTTCCAATAGCCTATATCTACAAAGTATTAATAATACAACCCCCAGAACACATACTTTGTTGCTACGTAGTTATTTTAAAATGTTCCTTAAAATATAGCCTTCTGACCATGGACTACCACTCGCAACACTGGGACTACCATTTTTGGCTAGGCCAGTTATCCTGGACTAGCACGTAAATTTGAAATTTGTCGATCCCTGATAGTCCAGCTGCAATGCGACCACCTTCTCAATAACCTTACCCACATAGAAAAGGTTAGAGATGGGTCTTTAGTTAGCAAGACAATCCGGGTCGAGAGAGGATTTCTTAAGGAGAGTTGTCACCCCCGCCTCCTTCATGGAGTCTGGAAACACACCTGTCTCTAATGAACACCAGACTGTCTCAGCTAGGGCTGGGCCGATGACATCAACTCACCCCACAAGGAGTTGAGTTGGGCCTGGGTCCAAACCACAGCAGGTTGGTCACGTACTCTGGATAATCCTCACAACCTCCACGATCACCACCCAGTCAAAGACACACCAGACAGACCAAGGAATTTTTGTTCAGCTTCTGCACAGTCTTGTACTGCTTTAAAATCAAGAGACCAAAATTGAACATGTGTTTTGCTACCTACTGGGTCAATCCGCCATATGTAAGATGGTGCACGTCAAAACCATGCGACAGAGACTGCGCGGACGGGAATAGCAACAAGGTACAAAACCGCTAAATGATCTATGCACAGTTCTGCACCCTGTCACTGTTCTCTGGCAGAGGATAAGTTCTCTGCTGGGAGGAAGGTCTGTCAAGCAGTTGCCATGGCTTGACAGGATGAGGCACAGGCAGCAACGGAGGAGGTGTGTCTTCAGACCAGGTATCGAATCCCAGTCCCAGACGCATTAAATAGTTCTTTATTTCATACTTTGTGTGATTTAATTTTACAACTCCTCCTCAGGGTTGATTATTTAATTTGGAGGGGTTTGGGGGCACAGCCCTCCCCCCTGTAATGGGTGTGTGTGTGGGTGGTGGCGACTTCCCCAAAACATAGAGAAATGCAGCAGGGCAATATACCGCGCTGTAATGACAGCGCGGTATATTGCTGCACTATTGTGTCATGCGACATTATGACCCCATGCCTTTTGCTAGACTCGATTGGTATCTGCTGGCTTGTTTGGTTAAACTTTAAGTACAAAGAGATACCTTCAAGTAAATTAGTGCCTCCTAATGTAAAGCCCAAGTTTCAAAAATGCCTTAAATGGGCAGTTCCTTGTGAGTCTCTTCTCATCAGTACGAGGAAAGGTTTGTACCAGCAGTATTATGGATGCAGCTCATACCTCTCAATCTTTTGTCACTGAAATGAAGGACATGGACACTCAACATTTGGGACAATGAAGGACACTGACACTCATAATAAGGGGCACATCATCAGACATGGTGATACAAGCTCAGAACACTGTGTAAACCAGTGTGTTTACCTGACTAATGTTTATTTTTGATTTAGAATCTTAGAATATAGTGACTTGCCACTTTAAAGCCTGTATTTACATAAAATCCTCTTTTTGATTGATAGCTTTTCAATGAGGGACAGAGCAATTTTTAAGGGTAAAATGAGGGACATCCCTCGTAATGAGAGACAGCTGAGAGGTATGATGCAGCTTATGAATCAGAATTGGTTATCCCAAATTGTCCGCAAATTCATAACCAGTTGGTTCTCTCACAATTAACAAATGATAGAACCCCTGTCTTTGCATGGGATGTTCTGTGGTTATGCTTGCATGGAAAATTAGGTGTCTGAAATAATCATAATCACAAACAGATGCCTGATAGATACTGTCTGTGACCAGAATATGATAATATTTTTGGAGATGCAAGAACATTTTTTTTTTATAGCTTGTCACTTTGCTGTTCAGTTCTGGGCCTATCTTGCTAGTCACTGGACCTGTATTCTCTTTACACAGCTTACATATGATTTATTGATCTTGGGTATCGTTCCAGATCAGTGGAAACAATATAATGTTGGAAACTTACAAGTTCTTTTCGCTTTGCTTAAATATCATATATAGCAGGCACGCTGCAGTTGGGTACTACAGCAGAAGTTATCATCTCCCATGGAATTCCTGAAAAGTGGTACTGCATCACTACGACAGATTCAAGAAAAAGATGTTTGTAATTCTTCACAACCTAAGGTGATGCTTCCTTGGAAAAATGGTTTATTCTTTCTTGATCTTTAGTTGGGGTATGCTTTCGAATGTCTCCTGTATTGCTCCTTGCTGTATTTCTTATGCTTTGTTTTTTTTCTTTCTTCGAATAACAGGCAAGGTTTTTGTAGTCAGATATGTATTTTTGCTGGTGTTTTTTATATATAATTTGATACCAGTTTATGGATTATTGTACTTTCTTCAAATAAAATATCCCTGCTCTTCCTGTAGGGATGCTGTCAGTCACTACCAAGATGGCCAACCTCAGAGTGTTGGATGGAGGTGGAGGAAGAGCATGGGAAAGGCGATGGCCACCCTCCCAACTCAGAATGCTGAGGAGGTCCATGCTGAGTACTCCATGGCTGATGTTTTGAAAATGATGCCACACAAGCAAGATCAAGTGGAAAGTATGGATACAGATGAAACCTCAACAGATGAAGAAATTCATTTGAGTAATCAGCTGGATGCCAAAAAAAACAACTGCTGGCTGTTATGGAGGCCAAGGAGGAGAGGTTTCTCTGTGCTAAGCTAAAACTAAAACTGCAGAACAAAGGTGAACATTTACAGCTTTTACCCTTGGAGGATGCATTTTCCTCTGTCTCACAATGCTTAGATATAAACATTACTTTACCACCACACACTTTGCCTGTTCCTCAGAATATCGATCTGGCTTCTGTGAATCCTGATCATACACTGGATCCTGTAACTCATCCTCAGCCCCACAGACTTCATCCAGGAAGGTCATTCTCTCCATTGAAGACATCCACAATAGCCAACAACAATGGCTGGACAAAGGAAAAGGCCTTAAGAGCGGGGGCTGGGGAAGTCACATGATGTGCTGCAGAGTGTAGATGCTTCTCTGAGGATCTCCAGCTCCCGTGGCTCTATTTAATTTCTTTTTATACTTAAATCTCCATCTTGTGGGACTATTACATTGCTTAAAGATCTTACTTTTGTTGCTGGTCCTCAGTACTGAAGCTTTTCTTCTCTATTTCAATGGAAGCAGAAATGCGTGCAGCTCCTCCTCGGCACACACCACTGCTGACTCCGGAGAGAGACAAGGGAGCTAAACGGACAAAGGCACATGCCGCTGTGGCCAGCCACTCTAATTCTTCCTCCCAGGCACTTTTGGAGGAATGCTTTCTGCAGGAGTTTGCTCCCATGAAAGAGTCTCTGCAGTTCCTAACCAAACAGATGAAGGCCCTCCGGATTTCAACTGAATCCTTGTCCTGCCGTGTCAGGGACACCAAAGTGAGCATCAGCTCTCTAGATGACTGGAAGGGTCATCTCGAACCAGAGGTAACTGCACTACACCACAGGATTGCCAAAATGGAAGACCAGCTAGAAGACCTCGAGGGTCGTAGCCGCAGAAATAATGTGGTGGTTTTGGGGCTACCAGAATGGGCAGAGGGTCCCAATGCTGTGTTGTTCATTCAAAAGCTCTATGAGAAGTTGGTGGGACCCTCCCCCAGTGGGCCTACTTACAGTACATCATCGAACTAGCCCATCATGCTTTAAGGACAATGCCTCCAATGGTGAACAACCCCACCCCTTCATTGTTACATTTCTTTATTACTTGGATTAACAGTTTGTGCTGACAAAGGTTTGGGAGCTCCAGGAAATCACTTGGGAAGGATCCTATCTCAGAATGGTGCAAGATCTTCCACAGACGGTCCACAAAAGATGAATGACATATCACCCTCTGGTCACATAGCTTCTGGCAACCAACATTACATTTCGAATGCTTTATTCTGCACGCCTACAGGTTACCCAAAATGGTGCTACCAAAAGTTTTAACTCCATGGAGCAAGCTCAAAAGGATCTCCCTCACTTACAGTATTTCCTGATCTTTTTAAAGGCACCTGAGTTGTTATTGTGGTTTCCATTTCAGGCTCCTGATGTCTTCTGCGCAGTCCTGTAAAGCTTGTTCATTCATATGGGATATTCCAGATCTCCGTTTACAGTTTGGTCCCTATTTCTATGCTACCTCAGAGATACTGGACTCCTGAGCAGTACCTTGAATGGCTGGCATTGTGGACTACTTTGGATTTTGCTTTTTGTGACTTTGGTTTACTGTCTTAGCTTTCATCATCATTTCTGAGGACTGTTCTGCTGGAGAATGATACCAGTGAGTACTCTCCTGCTCCAGTCATGTTCTGGATACCAGGTCAGCCTTGCACAGGTGTGGCAAGGTCTGAGTTCCTTTGTTTGGGATGTTTGAACTCCCTGGAATCTGAGGGTATGAACGTTTTCTTGTTTTCCTTTGTGGCGACCCCCTGTACTTTTCTGGATGAGAATTCTGGGTTGAATATGAAAGACTCTAAGTTTTATTTCGAGGGGTATATTTTTAATTTACCTAGATTGTTTAATGTTCTAGAGTTTGGTTGCTCAGGCTAAAATGTTGGTAACTTAGTTGTAGTTCGTTTGTTATTCAGGGAAGAGTTTCAGCCTTTGTTATGGCTCTTTACATTATTTGATACTGTTTTATGTCTATCTGCAGAGCTGGGGTGGGGGGATGGTGATGTTTTGGGGATTGTATTACTACATATAGAAAATAGATTGCTGTTTGTAGTTTAAATTGCTTTGGTACAGTTTTGGGGTTGTGGGGGCCAGAGAAGTCCTTTGGGGGATTGCTTTTGCACATGTCATGGACTGGGTAATTTTGGGTGTGCGGTCACCTGGACTGGGGTGAGGGTATTTTCTTGGTTAGCATTTTGGATGGGTTTTTCTTTATCAGTTGGGGGGAAGTGGGTAGATAGTTATGGGTTGGTTGTTGTGAATTTGTTGGTGGCAACAGTTGGTCATCCTGTTTTTTATTTGTTAAAGGGTTTAAGAGTGGGGGGTGAGCCCCAGAGCACAATCTGTGTATCGGGATAATTTTGAGTGTACCCTGGATTGTATGTAAAGTGTTACTTTGTGTTGTAATTGTATAACTGGGTACTGTATATAATATAGAGGATTGTGTATAAGCAGTCATACATAACAAGGATATTCTTGTATTGAGAGGTTTCCTTGGTAACAGAAGAGCTTGAGAGCACAGCTTGAGAGGTACTCTGTTACCAAGGGAACCTCAAGATACAAGAATTTCCTTGTTTGTGTATGACTGCTCATACACAATCTTTTATAGTGAATGGGCAGTCACAGCATAGAAAATTACACAAAACCAGCTGGAGAAGACAACAGAGAACAGAAATTTTAATGTTTTCTTTTTTTTAACTGACACAGTGCACTGCAGATATTTCTGCAAGTTCAAGTTTAAAAAAAAACAGCAACTTCCAGCTTAACTGGATTGAGGAAAGCAACAATGTGGCAGCGTTCCAAGTTGTTATGCTGCAGTAGTGACATAGCTAGTGCAGCATAACAGCTGTGATGACATAGCTACTGCAGCATAACAACTCCATTCTAGTTATGGAATCCTATCCATAACAACATTCTACCATACACTATTTTGTAATTTGGAATATCAAAGGAGCCCAGGAAAAAAGGAAGCGTTATATGGTCCTTCGTCATTTAAAAAAACTTCAGGCGGGGGATGTTTTTTTACAAGAGACCTATTTGCGCCAAGAAGATATGTTACATTTTTGGAGCGAATGGGTGGGCCAGGCCTTTGAGGTGGGAAATAGCAATAAAAAGGGAAGTGTGGCTATTTTGGTGGCTAGATGCCTGGCCTTTCAACTGCTGCAAGAATGTTGGGATCCAGAGGGGCACTTACTTCTCATACATGGTCACTTGGGGCTTACAGAGATATTGTTAGGTTCTATCTATGGTCTGATCTGATGACAAAGTTAGGGCCCTTTGCTCACCTGCCCTGTTCCTGTTCCTTGGGGGGAGGGGATCAGACTTTGGTTTTACAAATGGATCTGGATAGGTCTGGATTTCACAGGAAAGGTCTGTCTCCAGGGTGGTGGGGACTGAGGGAGATGTTGAACACTTTGGGTTTGGTGGACCCTTGGTCCGTCCTCCATCCCACAGTAAGGCAGTATACTTTTTATTCTGCCCTTCACTCCTCGCAGTCCACAGTAGATTATTTTCTGGTCAGTAAGGGTGTCTTAACAGGGCTCCTGTCCTGTGATATCCAGCCCATGGTTATACTGGATCATACGCTGGTGACTATGACCCACACTGTCCGTGGGCTGGAGGACCAGGATAGGACATGGTGACTTAATTCTCATCTTCTGAAGGATCCACCACTCTTGCAGAAATTCAAACCTTTCTCCAAAACTTTCTCCGGGATACTGAGGAGTCTGTACCTGCTCTAGATGTGTTATGGGGAGCGGTTAAATGTGCAGTGAGGGGTTAAGGGATATGATTAGCCACTAGGTGCAAAAAACTGTGCAATGCAGAGGTGGATCATGTGCTCCAACAAATATGCCAGCTGGAAGACCATTTAACCGCACATACTGACAATGCCACCTGGACTCTCTTGAACTCTGTTAGAGCGCAATATTTTGGTATTTTGGCTGAGAAATCTGATTTGGCCCTACAATGAATGAAAATGCATTATTTGGAATCTGGGGAGTGAGCGGGTAAGCTATTGGCCCTGTGCCTCCAGCAGATAATAGGTTCCAGGGTACTCGCTCATCCGTGAGATATCGCAGAGGCATTTTGAACTTACTATAGTTCTTTATATAGCCATGCCCTCACCACACCGGCTCTCATGGAGTGGATTGCGGAATGCCTAGATCCCCTTCCCCTTCTGCAGTTAACACCTCAACAGCAGGACCTTTTAAAATTTCCCATTACACTCTCAGAGGTTCGTTGGGCGATTAAACATCTCCTGAAGGATAAAGCCCAGACCGGATCGTTTCCTTAATAATTTGCATGCTGCTTGCATGGATATTTTAGCACCCTTTTAACCATCTTTCCTCTGGCCTCTCAGATTTTTCTTTCACGCACGCATGGATTACTCTCATACATAAACTGGGTAAAAATTAACTTTTACCTGGCAGTTATCGCCACACTTCACTGCTTAATTCCGATATAAAAATTGTGGCCAAAATATTGGCCAATCACCTTCTCCAAATTTGGGATGGCCTAACTAGTCTGATGTTGGTTGGATTTATGGCAGGCCAAATCTCCAGTGACCACCTGTGCAAGTTATTTTATTGGATTTCTACATCCGGGGAGAGCAGGATACAAGGGGCCCTGGGCCCCCTGGATGCGGAAAAAAGCATTTGATCAGGTCTCTTGGCCTTTTCTATTTGCGACCCTCCAGAAATTTGGTTTTCCATCAGATTTCTGTAATTGGGTGAAGGTGATGTACTGTAACCCATCTGCTAGGATCAGATGCAATGGAGTTTCATCAGCCCCTTTGATACTTCAACGTGGGATGAAGCAGGGGTTCCCATCTCTCCTTTTTTATTTAATTCATACTTGGAACCCCTACTTTATAATATGCAACAGAATCCCGATATTCACGGGATCTTGGTGGGCAGATCAGGTATAAACTTTCGTCTTACGCAGATGATCTTCTACTTCATGTAGAGGACCCCCTGATTTCAATTCCCACAGCTTTGGATGTGATTCAGAGCTTCTCAGAAGTTGCAGGGTATAAACTTAACTCAGACAAAACAAAAGTACTGCCTTTGAACACATGTGTACTTAAGCAGCAAATCACGGATTTAGGCCTTCTCTGGGAACCTAAGGCTATCACTTTTCTAGGAATTGGCTTCACATGGTTCCTTTCTGCCTTATTTAAGATTAATCTGCTACCCCTTATACAGGACATCAAAATGGACTTGCAGCGATGGATGGCTCTACCTCTTTCCCTTTGGGGAAGAGTTAGCGTCATCAAAATGAATATTTTGCCACAGGTGCTTTATCCGATGGGCATGCTTGGGATCTTTCTCCCCAAAGCAGGGTTTACCCACTTTCAGAGCTTGATTACAAAATTTCTGTGGAAGAAGATGACACCCGACATGCATATTTTTTTTTTGGAAAAGTACTTTTATTAAAATTTCCATTTTACAGACAGACATAATCAGAGACAAAACAATTACAAGCAATCATAATATATGACCGTTACAATTGCAGACATCCATAACAATGTATACATAACCTAATAAACCAACAACCCCCCAGAGCAATGAATGTGTTATACCTCTTTACAATTAATACCCATTTTAAGTTAACAATCCCTAAGGAACAAGGTGGTTTACAGCTTCCCAATTTCTTCCTATATTATGGTGCCCTACATATCAGTAAACTTTTCCAGTGGGGCCACTTTCTGTCTGCCCCTTTAGACTTGGCTTACTGCCCTCTCTGGCTTTTGTTAGCGAGTCAATTGTGCCAGCAGTATGATTTACAGCTCAGCAGCCTCTTGTACCTAAAGCTGTCCCATTTACCTTCACAACTTTGAGTGACTCCCCTGATGTGGTCCCTTAAAGGTCTTAGACATCTCTGTATTTATTTAGGAGTTGACTGGAGTAAGGATCTAACAGAACCCGTCCTCAGCAATCCTATTATTCAAACAGCTTGCAGTCCAATTTTTGCCTGCAATTCCAAGGAGCTTCTGTAGCATCCCTTATGGAGGAGAGAAAATTTGTTCCTGTTGGTGTACTGCAAGAGTGTTTCTCCATTCCCCACTTCCATCCCTTTAAACACCTTCAACTTACTAGGGTGATCGCTAGCTATTTAGGCCCAGGCCCATGGCCCTCACAGTTAAATATCAATTTGCAAGATCTCCTATCTCTTGCAGAACAGCCCCACTCCGTTTCTAAGTTTTATGGCCAGTTTCAGAACATAGACCCTGGGAGTTCAATGGAATCATGTTTTTACTGGCAACAAGCTCTGGGTCTCCAATTGGATGTTAAGGAACGGCATACAATATGGAAGAGTTTATATAAATTTGTAAAACAAGATCAGTATTGTTTACTTCAATTATGTATTTTACATAACATGTACTGTACCCCCCACAGATTACATAAGATGGGTAGGATTGCATCTCCAACCTGCTCCCGCTGCGGACTTGCTGATGGTCATCTTAAACACATCCTTTGAGATTGTGTGAAAGTGACTCCCTTTTGGGATGATATTCTTAGCTCTTTATACCCTTTTTCAGGGCTTGACTCCTTTTTCACTCCTGAGATTTGTTTAGTCGGGTATTACCCAGATGATTTTTGGTCCTCGTAAGGCCTTTATGTCTCTGATTTCTATTACTGCCAAGATAGTAATTATGCATCCTTGGTTAGATGAGTTCACCTCATCTTACAGAGAGTGGCATCAAGAGATATTACAGGCCTTAATGACTGAAAAATACATTGCTTTCTGAATGCATAGGCATGAACAATTCAGGATGCATTGGGAACAGTTGTATGCTTTACTATCTGTATCAGCGAGCTCTTAGGTTGGAGCCGACTGGACATGTTTTTTTCCCTTTCACTGGGCTCAGCGCTATATTGTCTTTTCCCTTGTTTCATGCCATGGTAGCTATTTGTGCTCTGGGGATGGGGTGGGGGGATATTTAGGGGGGTGGTTTTGTATGTCTGTTACAGTTTTATGCTTTGTGAGGGATATTTTGTTGTATTTTGTTGTGTTGACTGCGTAACCATGTTTGTTTTGATTTGCATTTTGTATTTCGAAAAAAATAATATTGTTTACTAAATTATAAAAAAAAGAGCTGGGGCTGGAAGCAGCTTGCAAGAGGACAATGGGTTCCCAATTTTGATGCCATCAGCTGTGAATCAGCTGAAAGTCAGATTGTGAAAATGACCACCGGCACAGCACACACTGACATGAAAGGTCAAAACAATGTTGCTATCAGGTTGTACTCAGTATTGGTGCCTGCATTACAGAGCTATGCTATGGTGGTCACAAAACAGAATAGGATTTTGGCAGAGCCTGCAGCACACTGTGAGGTTGAGAATCTCACTGAGCAGCTTCCGTCTGATGGTTCTCACCTGAACACTGCACAGATCCAGGCACAGACCGGAGCCAGGGAAGCACTTAGTTAAGGTGGGAGGGTTCAGGAATCAGCTTCCCAGTCTACTGCAATACAAACACCTCAGGAGTCTCCTCTATTACAGGGAGAAGAGCCTAGCCAGGGCCCTGTCCAACAGACTGACCAACCTGCACCAGCTTTGTTCTCAGGCCCTGCAACCGTTATGCCTCTGAAATGTATGCCTTAATCCACTTACCTAGGAATACAGTGTTCAATATCAGCTTTAAAGCCCCAATGGTGTTAAAAAGCTTTTGGTAGAAATATCAAGACCTTAAGAACACTGGATTATGGGCCTCTTTCATAGCCATTCCACTGACAAAACCTGCCATTACATTTATTAAAATGATGTTTCAAAATGAGGGGATAAACATAGCTGATGTTATTTATTGGGTGAAACAGAAGTGTGAATTGACGGATAACCCAGAACCTATCTTAGATACAGAAAACATATGATCTGAGGGTAGGGAATGAAGGTAAAACTGAAGCAAATAGGCATTCTGCACCTCCTGAGTAGTTTTGGGAGGGACAGGGGTATTTGATTTTATCTTGGCCAACTCAAAACCTGCAGTAAGTGTAGATCACAGCAGCACTTAAGTAGTGGCTGCAACCAGCTGCATTGTGGGCTGTGCTCTGAGTTTGGCCATCCTGGGGTCTCTTGCCCAAATCTGCAAAGATGCAACTTCTGTGAGGAAAACGGCCATACTTTTAAGAATTGTCCCTGGACAGCCCACAATGATGTATCATACATGCATCAGGAAGCCCTGGTAACAATGGCACAGAAACCTGGGTCCCTTGGGCCTCTGCTGTCTCAACCAGTACCCCTAATCCACTGCCTTCCACTTTGGTACCTGTTGTCTCGCACCCAATTCCAAGTTCATTAAAACCCCCTCCATAATTGTCCTTTGCCTGGTTCAGAACTTAGGCACTCTGAATCAACCAGTGCTGAACCCCAGTCGCTGTCACCTGCACCGGAACATCAGGACCTGTAGGGCAGCATGGAGACTTCTGTGGACCAATCTGACCCCCACACCAATAAGGCAGCAGATATGTCACCTCTTGCCATACCCGAGGATGGGATGCAAAGAGTTACGTGCCACATATGATGATTGAGCCCAAGAGCAAAGTGCAAAAAAAGGACCCAGTCTCATTAGGGAATCTGTTTTCACTTTAGCTGACTGAAAAACAGTGAGGAGATTCAGAGGGTGACCAGTCTGATGCTTCATCAGTGGCCTCTTCACAGAGGGAACCTTCCTCTGACACACAGGATACCACAAGTTTCTCATGGTCAAAAAAATGTAAGGTGAGATCAGAGTTTGCCTAGGAAGCTGAAAGGAGTAAGTGATTTATGTCCTGCAGTTGTTATCTCCTCCTATCTAAATTAACCTGATGTCTAATTATTCACCTTTTTCAAGCTGCACCCTGAATGTAAATAACATAAAATACAGTGTGGTGTGATGCAGGACACTACCTTTTTGGTTTTACAGAAAAATGAACAGTCCAATTTTCTTTTCTACAAGCCACTCATTTAATTGCATCCTCCAACCTAAATTTGGCTAAGCGGGCATGGAGAACATCTTTTTGGTCTTTATCCAAGGATGTTTGTGCTGGTCTTGATATCTCTCTTTTTGACACAACATTTTGCCTTTCTAAGCCCATAGATTTGGTTCCAGGCCATGCATTAATCCTGGATGGCTCCATGTTCAGAGTACAGCTAAGTTTAGTCTTTATATATGCCCCATAGTCCACAGTTGCTCAGATTTTGTTATTTTTTTATACCACTGGAAGCACTATTTTGGGAGGAGATTTTCACTCTGTTGTGGTGTGCCTCAGGGGGTGATTCCAGCCCCTATGTTATTCGCCATGTACATGTTCCACTGGGGGAAATCATCAAACATTACAGCTTGGCATTTCATTGCTGTGCTGGTGTGACCCAGTTGTATATGTCTTGTGCCCCTGATGATGCGGTGGCTGTTTCAGAACTGAGTGAGTGCCTTAGAGAAATCCAGGTTTTGAATGCAGCCAGCTGGCTTAGGCATAATCCCTCAAAGACGGAGGTGTTACTGGTGGAACCACATCAGTTGGGTTCAGAGGCAACAAACAGTAGCTCTGCCCTTCTTTTGTTGGATGGCATGGCTCTTTGCACTGCAGATAGGGTGAGAAATCGGGGGGGTCATTGTGGACTCTGAGTTGACTTAAGGATGTCAGGTGTCCACTGTTGTCTGCAGTGGCTTTTATCATCTCCATAACATCAATCGGCTCAAGCCCTATCTTGAACCAACTTATCTGGCACCACTGGTGCATGCCTTAGTCACATCTAGATTGGATTATTGTAACACTGTTTACCTTGGGTTATCTGTGAGGTTGATGTACCACTTGCAATTAGTTCAGAATGCAGAAACTCGGCTGGTTGTGAGGTCCTGTGAGTTCGAGCATATCATGCCGGTTCTGCGCACTCTCCACTGGCTGTGGGTGAAGTGGTGCATCAACTTCAAGGCAAGAAGTTATTGAAGCAGAGCATGGGGGATTACATAGCAAAAGAAGGGCATTTAAACTAGGAGCGGGGGGTGGCAAGTGAGCTGGAGGCATGCAGAATCCACATGAAGGGAAGCCAAATGGGCTTAACCCCATGCTGGAAGCAATAGAAAAAAAAAAGAGTACTAGAGGGAATGCTAGGAAGGGAAAGCAGGAGGGGGAGGGGGAAGGGAAAAGGATGGAGGATGGTCACCTTGAATGCTAGGAGCCTAGGGAACAAAACAACAGAATTATAGGCTCTCATGGCAGAAGAGGAGGTGGACATGGCAGGCATCACCGAAACATGGGCCACCCATTACCAGGACTGGGACCTGGCAGTACCAGGGTATAAGATATTCTGCAGAGAGAGGGTAAATGGGAAGGGTGGGGAGGGCTGCACTGTATGTGACAGAATCGAAGTGTGTTCGTGGGGGGGGAGGGTAGTACAGAGTCATTATGGATGCAAATCCAGGATTCCAAGAATAGGAAACTCAGGATGGGAGTAGTGTACAGGCCACCATCTCAGACAGAGGAGTTAGACAGGAAACTAGCAGAACAGATCAAAAGGGACTGCAGAAAGGGTAGCATGGTGATTGTGGGGGACTTCAACCTGCTGGGAGTGGATTGAGTACCCCAGCCACCATGAATACAAGGGAGCAGATACTTTTGGACATGTTCCAGGATAGCTTCCTAATGCAAATGGTTAGCAAACCAACTAGGTTAGGGAACACCCTAGACCTCATGCTGGCAAATGGGGAGTTTGTGAGGGAGCTGGGGGTGGAAGAACCACTGGCAGGGAGCAACCAACACTCAGTGTGGTTCACGTTGAAAATGGGTAAGGAGGGAGTAGAAACAGGTATAAGAGTGTTGGACTTCAGGAGGGCCAACTTCGGGAGGATGGGGGAGGTAGATAAAGGAAATCTAGCCAGAATCCAAACTAATATGGACACTAACCAGAGGTGGGAGGTCATAAAACTGGGGATTGAGGAGGCAACCAAAACCTGCATCAGGGTTCAGAGTAAGAGAGCTAGGGCCATGAAACCCAGCTGGTTGAGCAAGGGGGTCATGGAGAAAGTATGAAATAAAAGAGTCGCGCTTTTAGGAGGTCAAAAAAATGGAGAGGGGAGGACAGAGAGGATTACCTGAAGGAATTGAAGGAGGTGATGAAAACAGTAAGGGCAGGCAAGGCATTTAAGGAGCTCAGGCTGGCGCAAGGCATCAAGAAGAGGAGAAGGAATTCTTCAGGTACATCAGGGAAAAGAGGAGTTGTAGGGACAAAATAGTAATGATCAAGAGGGATGGGGTAGGTGGAAACAGGGGCAGAGCAGGCAAAAGCGCTTAATGAATATTTCTGCTCGGTGTTAACCAAGGAGAAAGGTGGGGTGCTACCAAGAAGGGGTGGGAGGTCAGGCTCGGGGGGGGGAGGAGGTGACAGATGGGGAACTACAGAGGGCAGGGTCTGAGGGTACTTAGGGTGGACAAGGTGCCAGGGCTGGATGGCATTCAACCCAGGGTACTGAGGGAGCTGGCAGAAATCCTGGTGGGGCCCTTGGCAGACCTGTTCAATGCCTCCCTGGTCTCAGGAAGTGTACCTCAGGACTGGAGGATGGTTCATATGGTACCCCTCCATAACAGCGGTCCCAAATACAAACCGGGAAACTACAGGCTGGTAAGCCTCACATCCATTGTGGGAAAATTGATGGAGACAATCCTGAAGGAGAGTCTGGTGTCCCTTCTGGAGATCAATGGACTGCAGGACGTTAGGCAGCATGGGTTTGTCATGGGCAGATCCTGTTAGACCAAACTGGTGGATTACTATGACTGGGTAACTAGACAGTTGGACAAGGGCCATGCAGTGGATATCCTGTTTCTGGACTTCAGTAAGGCATTCGACTCGGTGCTGCATGGGAGGTTGGGTAGTAAGCTGGCAGGTATAGGTACAGGGGCGAAAATGGTGAGATGGGTAGTAAACTGGTTACAGGGAAGGCAGCAGAGGGTGGTGGTGGGAGGGGAGCTCTCATCTCCAAGGGCAGTGACAAGCAGAGTACCGCAGGGCTCAGTGATGGGACCGGTGTTGTTTGGGTTGTTCATATCAGACATCTCAATGGGCATCAAGAGCAAGATCAGTTTTTTTTTGCAGATGACACCAAGATGGGAGCAGTAGTGGATGACCTAGGAGGGTGGCATGGGTTGCAGGATGATCTGTCAAAATTGGAGACCTGGTTGGACACCTGGCAGTTGGGGTTCAATGCCAAAAAGTGCTAGGTGCTACATTTCAGGGCACAAAAACCCAGAATAAGCTACTAGCTGGGGGGGGGTTCAGCTTGCCGTGACAGAGGAGGAGAAGGATCTGGGGGTAATTATAATGGGCTCAATGAACAACTCAGCACAATGCAGGAAGGCAGCTGCAAAGGCCAACAAAATGCTGGGTTGTATTGCCAAGGGTATATCTTCAAGGAGAGGGGAGGTGATTCTGCCTTTGTGTAGGTCACTGATTAGGCCACACCTAGAGTACTGCATGCAGTACTGGCACCCATACCTGAAGAAGGACATTAAGTTACTGGAGGGGTTGCAGGGCAACAAAGATGAACCAGGAACTAGGGGACATACCCTACCTGAGCAGGCTGAGGGAGTTGAACATGTACTCACTGAATTAGAGGAGAGACAGTGGGGGATATGATTGAAACCTTCAAGTACAAGAAGGGAATAAACAAGACAGGCATGGAGGGACTATTCAAGTTGGAAGGGGGTAGGGACACTTGAGGTCACAATCTCAGATTGGGGGGGGAAGGTTCAGGAGGGAAATGAGAAGACACTTTTTTACGGAGAGAGTGGTGTCTGGGTGGAACACATTGCTTGCAGAAGTGGTATCCTGTAGAACAGTGGACTGGTTCAAAAGGGGATGGGATAGGGTAAGAGGGAGGGTCAGGGGAGGGAGGGGCAACTGCAGTATAAGGGTTACTAGCTGCACATTCAAGCAGACTCGATAGACCATAAGGCCTTCATCTGCTGGCAAATTTGTATGTTCGTAAGGTGTGCTCATTGACTTACAGGGCCCTGCACAGCCTGGGTTTAGGCTACCTGAAAGACCGCCTGGTACCATACACTCCTGACTATGCCCTCTGGTCAGTTCAGGCAGACCTCATGATCACCCCAAGATACAGGTTAAAATATTTGGGTGATAAGGCGTTTGGTGTTGTGGCTCTGATCCTTTGGAACATCCTTCCCTGGGAGATGAGAGGTGTCCCTTCATTGGCTATTTTTAAAATCTTTTTAAAAACTCACTTTTTTTACTTTAAGCTTTGATCTGGCTTTGTGATCTAATGTTTCAAAGTTTTATTATTTATTGTTTTTAAATCTAATCAGTTTGTGCTTGTTGTAAGGCACCCAGAGCCATTGGGATTGTGTACCATATAAAAAATTGCCTTGTCTTGCCTTCAACTGTGTAGGCTGTCCAGTGTACACAAAGGTGCAAAGATTATAGGTTCATAGGTAGTACGAGTCTGCAGCCATAGGCCATATTGACTCGACCATGTAGTCTTATGAAAAAGCAAATTTCTTATCGCCCTTAACAAGTGCAGGTACCTCCTACTCCACCAAACTGGGTTGAACACCAGCACCTCAATTGGGCACACAATTGTTCTTAAATATGAACATACGAAAATATAAAATTTGCCAGCAGATAAAGGCCTAGAGGTCTATCAAGTCTGCTCAAATATGCAGCTAGCAGCCCTTATTCTGCAGCTGCCCCTTCCTTCCACCCTTCCCCTTCATTAACCCTCCCCCTTGTCCTGTCCCATCCCCTTTTGAAGCAGTCCACTGTTCTACTGGATACCACTTCTGCAGGTAGCGATTCCACCCAGCCACCACCCTCTCTGTAAAAGTGTCTCCTCATCTCCCTCCTGAACCTTCCTCCCTCCAGTCTCATATCATGGCCCCTGGTGTCCCTCCCCTTCCTTACTTTAAACAGCCCCTCTGTACCTGTCTTGTTTATTCCTTTCATGTATTTAAAGGTTTCAATCATGTCCCCCCGTCCCTCCTGTCCTCCAGTGAGTACATGTTCAACTCACTCAACCTCCTCTCGTATGATTAGTCCCCCAGCCCCTTGATCATCTTTGTTACCCTGCGCTGCACCCCCTTCAGTAACTTAATGTCCCTCTTCAGATATGGGCACCAGTACTGCATGCAGTACTCCAGGTGCGGTCTAACTAATTACCTATACAGTGGCAGAATCACCTCCTCCCTCCTCGAGGATATACCCCTTGCAATACAACCCAGCATTTTGTTGGCCTTTGCAGCTGCCTTCCTACATTGTGCCAAGTTGTTCATTGACCCTGTAATGAGCACCCCCAGATCCTTCTCCTCCTCTGTCTGGGCTAGCTGCACTCCCCCCAACTGGTAACTCCTCCTTGGGTTCTTCATCCCAAAATGCAGCACCTTGCACTTTTTGGCATTAAACCCCAGTTGCCAGGTGTCTGACCAGGTTTCAAGCTTTGCCAGATCATCCTGCAACCCCTGCCATCCCCCTAGGTCATCCACCACTGCTCCTACCTTGGTATCATCAGCAAACAGACTGATCTTGCTCTTGATGTCCCATGATATGTCTGCAATGAATATCCCAAACAACACTGGTCCCAACACCGAGCCCTGTGGAACACTGCTCATCACTTCCTTGGGTGTGAGAGCCCCCACCACCACCACCCTCTGTTGCCTTCCCTGAAGCCAGTTTCCTACCCATCTCACCAGCTTTGCACCTGCCCCTGTGCCTACTAACTTACTTCCCAGCCTTCCATGCGGCACCGAGTCAAATGCCTTACTGAAGTCCGTATACAGGACATCCACTGCATGACCCCTGTCCAGTTGCCTAGTTACCCAGTCATAGAACTCCACCAGGTTGGTTTGGCAGGATCTGCCCCGTATGAAGCCATGCTGTCTGCTGTCCTGTAGTCCTTTGGCCTCTATGAGGGCCACCAACCTCTCCTTCAGGATAGTCTCCATTAGCTTATCCACGATGGATGTGAGGCTCACTGGTCTGTAGTTTCCCGGTTCATCCTTGGGGCCACTCTTGTGGAGGGGCACCACATGAGCCATCGTCTAGTCCTGAGGTACACACCCCGAATGTAGTGAGGCATTAAATAGGTCTGCCAAAGGTCCTGCAAGGACCTCTGCCAGCTCCTTCAGTACCCTGGGGTGGATGCCATCTGGGCCTGGCGCCTTGTCCATCCTCAGTGCCTTCAAACCCCCCAAACTCTGCCCTCCATGATTTCCCCATCTGTCACCCCTTCTCCCCCTGTTTCTGCCATTTCTCCCCCCTTGGAGGTGTCACCCCCTCTTCTCTTTAATAAATACTGAGCAGAAGTACTCATTTACTGCTTCTTCCTTATCGTACCCTGCTTTCACCCAACCCCCCTCTTTCCTAATCCCTACTATGTGGTCCTTATAGCTCCTTTTCTCCCTGATGTACCTAAAGAAGTCCTTCTCCCTCTTCTTAATGCCTTCTGCCAGACTGAGTTCCGTAGATACTTTGGCTCCCCTTACTGCCCTTGTCACCTCCTTCGATTCTGTCAAGTACTCCTCCCTGTCCTCCCCCCTTCCTGTTTTCTTGTACTTCCTAAAATGCCTTTTATTCTGCTTGTCATTCTTTTTTGGGATGAAAGTAGACTTGCATCATACACCTTTTCATTTCATCAAAGTACCAGTTCATTTTTATGTTACTTTCATTCAAATCTTGTCGCACCATTCATTAACATATCTAATTAAAAACGCCAAAAATATCCTTCCTCCGATGTGAATAATTTTAATTGTAAAAATATTAAATGCAATAACAGTGCAACAGGTAAAATTCTCTGAACAAAGATTTGTGATCTGTACTTTTGTGCAAGTGAACTACATTTGCGTCTGTGAGAAGCTACTGCCCAAACTTCGTATCTTAGTATACAAGTGCCAAATTCACTTTCTAACAATAGGGAAATTGCTTAGGAGCTATAGGCGAAATTATAATCATTAAGTCAGCTGTAATTTCACTGATAATTAAACATGAGAGCCCAACATGGCAATAGTTATAGGTTTTAATAGGGCTAAATGAGGAGAGTAGTATAGTAACTTGCTTAGAAAATGATCGCTTATAGCTGGATTCAAGCTGAGAACGACAAAGCGGCGTTTCTCCATAAGTTGTTAGTTTTCACCGTACTAGTAATATATCTACCTTGCTCATTCAGCGCAAAATAGCATTGTGCTACAATTTTTCACTTTGGCTCCAAGTGAAATAGGCAGTCTACTGCATACACAAATATTAGACAGTCAGGCATTAACATATGGACCAAAAGGTTCTTCAAACACTGTGCAGCTATGACTACTGAGTGCATGTAGCCTAACTGCCTTCTATCATGCTGTTGCAAGCATTAGAGAAATCTGCAACCATTTATCAAGCCTGCATATAAAAATTTATTTTTTTAAAACAATATAGCTCACTTATCTTTGCTTTCATTTATTGACGTTAATTCCTTTTGTCGAGCAGCAGCTAAACCACAGAGTGAACAGAGAAACTGATGGGTGCTGTTTCAAAACAGGCAGACAAAAGCTCCATGAAAAGAATGCTGACATTGGCAGAGAACAAACGGACTGAAAAGCTAGTGACCAGAAGATGTGGTGATGTTTCAGAAGACCCCTTAATCAGACCATGTATCCTTATGAAAAAGCAAATTTCTTTTCGCCCATATATGTGTCGAGAGCGGTCTTAAATGCTGTAAGACTATCACACAGTACCACTTCCATTGATAGTCCATTCCAGGTGCTGACCACAATTTGGCTAAACCATTGACCTCTTCTTAATGATTTATAAAGCTCCCCTCTCAGTTGTCGGTTGTAAAGCCTATTTTCCCTCTCAAATTCTTTGTGTTTCAGTCCTATGCATTCCCATAAGCAATTGTTATTAAAGGCCTTGAGGAGTACAAATTTAGCTCCCTTAATCTTTCATCATATGATTTATTTGGTAAGGATTTTACCAATCCGGTAACTTTTCTCTGTGTTCTTTCAATCAATTTAATATTAGTTTTATTTTGCAGGGCCGATAAAGATCTGCAAGGTTTTCTGTTGCTGGCTTAATAGATGCGTATGGTTCCGTACATAAGGAAGAGGGTGGGGATTATTATTATAGGGGCTCTCTTTCCACCCACATTGACTTCCTTTTTCATTTCAAAATATTTACCCCTTGATGATGCAGTTATCATACCTATTGCAACATCTGATCATTTTGTTACATGGCAAATTTAGTCCTCAGACCTCCTCCTTTTTCCAAAAAGGGTCATGGAGGTTTAATAACAACTTATTACAGCAGGGTTCAGTCATACAACTCCTACAGGAAGTATTATGGGCCCATAAGTCTGTTCAAGTAATGTATGACAATCCTCTTCTGTAGTGGGAAGATTCCAAAAAACTACTCATGTCCAAATCCCATAGCCAAGCTACCCAAGGTCAACAATCCACTTATAAATATATTGCTTTGTGTTCCTACTTGTATCCATTTGATTTCTAACCATAACAGCAGTCTAGGGAATTTTTTTCGATCAGATTCAAAATATTAGACACGAAATGCAAAAATATCTATATAATCACTTGAGTCGGCTTCCTTAAATGCTGAACAGTTTGGCACCCAAGGGGAAAAAATTACAACTGACCCCTTCCAATGTCATCATGACAGAGTTCTGAAACAGGTGCCGATGTGACAGAATCCCTGACAGCTCCCGCCTCAGCTCCCAGCCAGTTTACATTGAAATCACCAAGTAGGATGGTTTCAGAGTCAGGTGGTAGTGTTTCGATGATGTCCAGCACAGCATTGAGGCCAGGTCCCTGTTCTTTAGGTGGGATATAAACGGCAATGACCGTGAGGGCTTTATTTTGGGCACCAAGTAGGATTTTGATGTATAGTAACTGAGCAGAGGATGTCGGTGGCTCCATGTGGACAGGGTGCCCCAGAAGATTGTCTTTTAGGTACAGTGCACATCCTCCCCCTCTTTTAGACTTATTATTGAGCCTAAAGATATTATAGCCTGGGAGGGAGACTGCTTGGTCAGGCACCGAGGGGGTGAGCCAGGTTTCTACCACTGCCAAAATATTGGGGTGGTGAATGCTGCAAAGGCTTGCAGTTGGTCAAGCTTCGGTAGTAAACTACAGATGTTCAGGCATATGATTGAGAGAGTGCCCGATTGATTGGTTTGGGTGGGAACCCTTGCTGTCTCTGGACCTGGGTTGGGGTGAACATTTTCTGATAGTAGCAGGAGTAGGAGCAAGAGTTGCATGGTGGCCAGGCGTAATTCCCTGAGGGAGAGCTTGCAAGTCTTTTTTGTGAAGGAGAATGCTGAGGAGTGGGTGCAGGGGTACAGCAGGAGCATTATATAACGGGAAGACAGTGAGGTCCAGCGAACACTCGTATGAAGGTGCAGATTTATAGTGAGGTGGTGTCCCCTGTGGGCAGGGTTAACTTTGTAAGGATGAGTGCCAGTGCGACAACAGGAGCAATTCAGTTCATAGCTTTGGAGAGGGGAGGGGAAACAGGTTGAAGGAAAATGGAGCAGAGGAGGGAGGGCAGTGAGGAGGAGGAGGATGTAGAACATTGGGGGGTGGTATGCATATTTAACAGAGGCAGATGGGATGAGGGGGAAGGACAGGCAGGCAGTAGGAGCAGCGGGCAGGACGAGCATAGGAGGAAACAGGGGTGGAGTGAGAGAAAGGCGGAGAAGGCAGGGCCCAATAGGGAGCAAGAATGGGAGGGGGCAACACAGGTGGGTGTGGCGAGAGGTATATTTAATTAAGGTGGGAGGTGGGGGAGGGGAAGCGGGCAAAAAAATTCAGCTAAATTGCAATAAAGTCAATGGGCACAATGACCCTGAGACAGGTCAGAGTAGCAGCAGGAGGTGCAGCCAATAAGGGCTCTGCAGAAATGGCTGGGTCCAATCAAAGCACAGAGCACGCTGGGCCAATGGCTGCACTCATGGCTTCACCGGATAGAGGAGGACTTCCTACCCGGCTCAAGTGGATCTGAGTTTCGGCCAGGAGGCGAGTGGCGGAACGGCAGGTTCCAGGGCCGCGGCTGCGCCTTCAGAGGGCAGGTGCAGCCCGGTCAGAGGCTTGAATCCGGCTGAAGTGGATCTGAGTTTCGGCCAGGAGGTGATTGGCAGAACGGCAGGTTCCAGGGCTGCGGCCGCGTCTTCAGAGTGCAGGTGCAGCCCGGTCAGAGGCTTGGATCTGGAAGAGGGAGGGAGGAGAAGGGAGAGGTTATTAAGTAGAAGAGCTAGGAACACAGAGACAGTTATATTATTAGATAGATAGATAGATAGATGGATAGATGGATAGATAGATAGATAGATAGATAGATAGATAGATAGATAGATAGATAGATAGATTGATTGATTAAAAACATAGAAACATAGAATTTGATGGCAGATAAGGACCGCTTGGCCCACCTAGTCTGCCCATTTCCCTACCTAATGGATAAGCTGCAGATCCTAGTTAACCAACAGCCTACTTCCTCCTACCCCCACTAGAATTGTTTTACATCTGTCCCATGCATTCTTGAATTCCCTCACTGTTTTTGACTCCACGACCTCCTCGGGAAGGCTGTTCCATACATCCACAACCCTCTCCGTGAAAAATACTTCCTCACATTACCTCTGAGCCCCCCCCTCTATCTTCAAATTGTGCCCCCTTTGTTCTTGCATGTCCCTTTTTCTGAAAGATGCCCCTGGGACTTTGTTGAGTCCCTTGAGGTACTTGAAAGTTTCTATCATGTCTCCCCCCCCACCCCTTTTCCTCGAGGGTATACATATTAAGCTCCTTTAGACTCTCTTCGTATGTCTTCTGGTGCAGACTCTGCACCATTTTAGTTGCCCTCCTCTGGACAGCCTCCACCCTGTCTATGTCTTGGCAGAGATGGGGTCTCCAGAACTGCACGCAGTACTCCAGATGGTTTCTCGCCCACTGTCTGTACAGAGGGATAACAACTTCCTGTTTTCTACTGGTGATGCCTCTCCCTATGCATCCCAGTATCCCCCCAACCCTCCTTACTACCTTCTTACATTGCTTGCCCACCTTTAGGTCATCTGATATAACTATCCCAGGTCCATTTCAATTTTTGTTGTTGGCAGTATCTCAGCCCCCATTGTGTACTCTTCTCCTTGGTTTTTGTTTCCCAGATGCATTACATTGCACTTCTTTGTGTTGAATCCAAGCTGCTATACATTTAACCATTCCTCCAGCCTTGCCAAGTCCCTTCTCATCATTCCACCCCACCCTGTGTATCAACCCTGTTGCAGATCTTTGTGTCATCTGCAAAGAGACATACTTTTCCTTCTAGTCCCTCTGTAATGTCACTTATAAAGACATTACAAAGGACCGGACCCAGTACTAAACCTTGCGGTACCCCACTAGTAACCCCTCCTTTCTTCACTGTGGACTCCGTTTACTATTACCCTCTGCTTCCTGTTGTCTAGCCAAAGTTTTACGCAGGCTACCACCCTGGGATTCACTCCCAGACTGGCTAATTTGTTTATTAATCTTTTGTGCAAGACTGTGTCAAATGCCTTGCTAAAGTCTAGGTAGGCCATGACCACAGCCCCTTCCCTGGTCTACTACTTTGGTCACTCAGTCAAAGAAATCGATTAGCTTCATCTGACATGACCTTCCCACTGTGAATCCATCCCGCCTTGGGTCCTGTGCCCCACTGGCCTCTAGGTACTCAACAATTCTTTCCTTCAGAAGAAATTCCATCATTTTTCCTACCACTGAGGTCAAACTGACAGGTCTGTAGTTTCCTGCCTGTCTTGCTCCCAGTTTTGTGAAGGGGAATCACATCCACCCTCCTCCAGTCCTCAGGTACCACACTATCCTCCCATGATTTGTTAAAAAGGGTAGTCAATGGTATTACTAGTTCTCCCCTTAGTTCTTTTAGAATTCTGGGGTGAATCCCATCAGGCCCCATTGCTTTGTCCACCTTCAGTTTTAGGAGTTCTTTCATAACCCTTCCTTCTGTGAAAGGACTGATATCAACCCCCCTATCCAGAGTGCGTCTATTGACTGGATTATGTACCTCCCCTACTCTTCTTTTGTGAACACAGAGCAGAAGTATGCATTCAGTATCCCTGCTTTTTCACTGTCCCCTCTGCCCAGCCACCGTCCTCTTTATTCAGCCTCAGTATCCCTCCCTTTGTCTTTCTTCGCTCCCTAATGTACCTATAAAAGGTTTTATCCCCCTTCTTAACCAAGTTGGCTATCTTTTCCTTGGTTTGAGCCTTTGCTATTTTGACTGCCTTCCCTGCTTCCTTCTGCTTTAACTGGTACAGTTCTCTGTCCTGCTCCTTCTGTGTTTCCTTATACTTCTTGAATGCTAGTTTTTTCTCCCTAACCTTCCCCGACACCTCTTTTAAGAACCATAGTGGTTTCTTCTTTCATTTTGATTTGTGTATTTGCTTCACACAAAGGCTTGTTGCCTCTGTGATGGCAGTTTTGATGTTTCCCCATTGTTGCGCCACACCTCCTTCTTGCCTGCTTGCTAGTGTTTTTCTGGTTTATCTGAGGCACTCTCCCATTTTGACAAAATCAGCCCTCCTGTAGTCCAGTACCTTCACTTTTGTATGACTTGACTCTACAGCTGAGTTTATCATGAACCACACTGTTTGGTGGTCACATATCACCCCGGCTCTCTGCGAACTGCACTGGCTGCCAGTTTGGTGGAGGGTTTTCTTCAAGATATGGCTGTTGACCTATAAATCCCTGCACAAGAGGGGCCCAGTCTATCTGCAAGAGCTCCTTGTGCCGTACCACCTGGTCCGGGCTCTCCGTTCTGCCGGGGGGGGCCTCCTTGGAGTTCCCAGGGTTAGGCTGCGGCATTCAAGTGATCGAGTGTTTGCAGCGGCTGTGCCTACCCTGTGGAACTCCTTTCCTGGCTATCTTAGGGAGGCTTCCTCGGTGGAAGCCTTTAAGAAGGGCCTAAAATCATATTTATTTAATCAAGCTTTTAACTGAAGGAGTTTTATAATAATAGTATATTTTATGATGCTTGGTTAAGCTGCTTCTCCCAGCTGTATTCTGTATATTGTTGTTGTTTGGTTTTAAATTTGTATTGTTGTATTTCTAAGTGTATGTTATATGTGTTACATTGTACAGCACCCAGAGTCTTTGGAGATGGGTGCTATATAAATAAAATAGCTATATATCTACTTGTTCCCAGATAGCTACCCACTTCTAGATCTGAGATCCTCTCTCCGTCCCCATTTGAGAGTACCAGGGTTAAGATTGCTCCCTCCCGAGTGGGTACCAACACTAGCTGTCTGAGGCATGCCACCTGTAAGGCATCGAAAATGGCCCTGCTCTTGGATGTGGCTGCAGCAAAGGTGCTCCAGCTAACATCTGACATATTCCGGTTCCCCATCAGCAATATCTCCCCTTTCTCTGCCATCCTAAGGATGCCTTCTATTATTTCCTTGTCCATTTCCTCCCCCTGAAACAGGGGTCTGTATACAACCCTGTGTGGACTGTGGTGCCATTTCCAGTCTCCAGGGTGACCCACAGTGCCTCCTGTCCTCCCTGTTTACCCTTTAGTTCCATTGCTTTGATCCCTTCCCTTACATAGAGAGCTACTCCTCCTCCTCTTCTACCCTCCCTCTCCCTCCTGTAGATTGTGTACCCTGGTATGCTGGCATCCCAGTCAGGATTCTCTGTGTACCATGTTTCTGTGACTGCCATGATATCCAGACATCCCTCTTCCATCAAGGCCACCAGTTCAGGGAGCTTGTTACCGAGACTATGGGCATTGGTATTCATTACCTTCCATTTTTTGATGGCGTTACCCCTTTTTGCTCCATCCCTGTCCTTACTGCCTTTGCCTTTTTCTCCATTTACCCCTGCCCTTCTCCCTATCGACTTCTCTATCTTGGTGTTTACCTCACTAACCACCCTGATTTTATTTGGGAGGGGCTAGGATTTCCCTACTCCTTTTCAGTGCCTCTCCCTTTGGCTAGTTTAAATGCTTGCTAATGAAGCATTTAAACCTATCACCTAGGATCCTGATTCCCCTCCTGGACAGATGCAGACCATTGCACCAGTATAGGCCTGCATTCCTCCAGGTGGACCCCCAGTTCCCAGTGAAGCCAAAACCCTGAGCTCTGGAGCAGTTTTTTAACCACTGATTGAATCCCATGGTGTGGAGCACCCTAGCCTCACCTAGCCTCACCCATACCATAGACAGGCAGCACCTCCGAGAAGGTTACCACGCGTGCTACTTGTCTAAGACCCCTCCTCAACTCCACAAACTCCTCCTGCACTGCTCTGATCCCTTTTCCAGCCAGGTCATTTGTCCATAGGTGGACAATGACATCCAGCTCCCTCCCCATGCAGCTGCTCCCGTGATCCTGAGGATTCGCTCCCTGTCCCTCCATGGCGCCAGGCAGGCACCTTACCTCCCTCTCCCAGTTCTACCTTCCTAACAATGGAGTCCCCCACCAGGAGATGTTTCCTTCCCCTGTGGGGTCCCATGCCACCCTCCTGCGAGTCTCCTTTGTGGAGGTTCCCAGCATCCTCCTTGGTCTCCACTGCGGGTGCCTCCATAGAGGAACCACACTCTGCCAGAATGGCATATGAATTGTGGAGAGCATAGATAGATAGATAGATAGACAGACAGACAGACAGACAGACAGACAGATAGATAGATAGATAGATAGATAGATAGATAGATAGATAGATGCTTTATTTATAAAGCGCTCCTCTCCAGAGATTCAGAGCACTGTACTTTAAAACAAGTCAATACAAAACAATAATAATAAAATTTCAAATTCGGATTCCAGACAAGCAAGAAATAGAGGCATTCTTAAAACGCATTCATCATCTTTAAATAAAATACTAAAAGACATATGAGTAAAATAATAGGTATATACTTGTATGCTCTATCACTCAATATACTTCATAGTAGAGACACCAGTATAAGTATGCTATGCTTTTATCATTACTGTTGTACTCCACATACCAAATGAATACACCTTATTATATTAATGCCAGCTAGGGCCAAAGTGCATCAAATTATAACCTTCAGTTAAAACATGTTCACTGACATAATCAACATGTTTTGACACAAGCTAATAATTTGATGCACTTTGGCCCTAATTGGAGTTACTATAATAAGGTTTGTTCCTTTGATATGTTAACTATGACAGTAATGATAAAAGCATAGCATACTTATACTGGTGTCCCTACTATGAAGTACATTGAGTGATGGTGCATACAAGTATATACCTATTAATTTTACTCATATGTAACAGTTAACTGCTTCTTGTCGTGATGAAAATGCATCACCTAGAAATGTTAGAACTTGCTTTAGCAGTCTTCTGTAATGCTGTTAATATAACATACAAATACATTCTGAATAATATTTTAATACATGTGTGGTGGGTGAGTGAGGCAGTTCTTTCAACCTGGCTCTACTGCTTTTGGCTTGTTTGGAACGGACTCCTTCCCCTGTTTTTCTATTTTTTTTCCACAGGGGTGGCCCGATGGGGTTTTGCCTGCAACACTTTTTTGGGTCAGATAAAATTTCAGCTCCTGAGATACTGAAGTTTTTAGCTGATGACCAGGCTCCTTCCATTCCTGTACTGGTGCTCCAGTCTATGACTCAGGATATTACTTTGGATTAGGTACTCCAAGCTGTAAATTCCCTCCACAAGCGCAGAGCTCCCAGCAGTGGTGAGCCCATTACCATGTTCCACAAAAAGTTTAAGGGTTATTTGGCTGGTGATTTGCCCTGGGTTTTTAATGGTGCCTTAGTAATGGCTTTTTGTCACTGTATATGTCTAATGGTTTGTTTTTTTTTAATAAAAAGGGAACTGAGGATGCCATTGCTAATTGGAGGTCTATCAGCCTCTTAAATACTGATAATAAGATATTAACCAGAATTCTCTTCACCATGTTGATTTCAGTTGCTAAGCATCTATTAAGCCAATACCAAGACTGCTCAGTACCATCCAGACAAATTCACAATAATGTTATATTGTTACGTGAAAATATTTGAAGAAGGAAACAGTAGGAATTATCGGGCATTATCACGTCTTTTGTCAACAGTGTTTTGGTGGCACAACAGACACTGAAATTGCCCAACAAGTCCTTCAGGGGATGGTGAAATTGATGAAGAAATTGCCAGTGAGTAGCCTGATGATGAAGTGCCCCCTTCCGGAAAAAGGCAGAACTGCCTGTCTAGGCATCAGCAGTGTATCAAGCACAACGCAGTCTCTGAAGAAAACGTTACTGCTTTTCACAGGCTGAAAGACTTCTGCACTAAGACAGCATCAAGAAACATATATCAGTGTAAGATAACTGACATGTTTCCAAAGAACGAGAAGGGAAACAAAGTGAACTAAACAAAGCATAGCACCATGGTTTTAGTTATTTTTTATAAATAAAGAATACATTAAAAAAAGAATAGAGTCAAAAGGTTCACAGAAGTATAACTAACCCTACACGTTACTCCTGTGTTGTTTTTAGTTACCTCCTAATCACTTCTACAGTAGTTACCTGTCCCTGACATGCTTCACCATAATAATCCATATTAATCGAGAATTGCATAAACACATAGCCCACTTAAACACATATTTTGAGGAGGCAAAGAAGGTACTATTTAAGAGGGGTGCAGTATATTGCTACTGCACCATGAAAAAGTGGAAATCTCTGGGGTGAGACACAGCGATCAAGTATCCAAGAGGCTAGATTTTGATATTTTCTCAGCCATGACCAGCCAATGATAGGGGTCTTAGCCTGGGTGGTCTATATATATATATTACTGTGGGATATATCAGAAAAACTATTAAATACTTTCACAAAGATCAGGGAAACTGTCGCTCCCATCTGTAAGTTCATTACCAGGGGTGCGTTATCAATAAGTGGGGTCACTTGAATGCGATCTGAGGGTCCGTTTTGGATACCACATGTAGGGCTAGAAATTGAACAGTCACTCAAATCTGATGCCACTTGCACATGGTATACCCTCTTCTTGCATCGAGGCTGTTTTTCTGAGTTACCATACTGTAGTGGTTACTGTCCCACCTCAGGAGCCCACTGCTGACATGCATAGACAGCATGGCCACTGTTTGAACACTGCAGACACACTATCCTTTAGCCTAGTAGTCTTGGCCCCTGTGGTCCAGCTTTGTACATCACCCACAAGTTCTCTCTTCTGATACTGGGGAAGCCCCTTTGTGCACCTGGAGAGACATATTAAGCTGGTGAGGCTACCAAGCTGCTGTTTCCATCAGTCCAGATATCTCCACTGCTTTTTGGTACATTAAACTGGCTTTAGATAATAGGCATTTCTGAATCACCTCACTCCATGGACCACACATTAAATGGTCCTGTATGGGGTCCAACAGGGTTGTATCAAACTCACAATGCTCCACCAGCTTCTTCAATTCTACAACAAACTGGGTAACCACATTCCTCTCCTGGTTTTGTTTGTGAAACCAAAATAACTCAGCAATAATGAGGGGCGTGGGGAAGAATGCACTTGCAGTACAGCTACAATCTCCATTATAGGTTTTGCCTCCAGGGTGGTCTGGTTTGATGGCACAATGCTATGAAGGAACCCTTAGGCTTTTCCTCCAATAACAATGAACATGACAACCATTTGGTGTTCATTTGTAATAGTTTCTACTTCAAAAAAGTGCTCATAACACTCCACATATGCTCCCCAAGGCTCAACCCACCCAAGTAATTTGATAAATCATATTTCATATTTTTTGAAGGTCAGTCATGATTGATCATTTTTAATCATCAAAGTTCACCATATGCTCATCAAGGTAGATCATGATCTAAGATTATCATCTTGATTATGATTTAATCATCAGACATAATTTTCAAATCACCAACCGATGATTACTGATAATCTTTGTAAGCTTAAAGCAGCATAATGGTTTTTGATGATCTGTAAATGATCAAATGATGATCATAGATGACGGTATCAGTTTCATGACATAAGATTGTATGTCACTAACATAAACATATGAAGGTGTCAAAAATCTATAAATGAGAATTAAGTATAATTTAGAGCAGGTGAAGTCCATTTTAACCCCTTTAGGAAGAATACATGCTAAGTATGGTATAGTACATACATTTGCATAACTAATTTGGATATTTCACGTGCACTACGAATAGACTGAGACAATGGTAATTTCTCATTTTCAAACATTTTGACTTGACATTATTAGTGTTCAGACCATAAGGAAAGGTTCTGAGCACAAACCAAGTATTTGTAGAACTCACCATAACCACAAAGGAACCCCTTTTATGCAGATAGTTTAAAAAAGTTGAGCCTTTATAACATGAGTAGGAGGAGAGATTTAATGTGAGTGTAAACAAAAGCGATTAAAATAAAGATGTCTTAATGGAAGGCAAGATAAATAAAAAAAAATGTAAACTGATTTAATTTATTTATAGTGATTTTGACCATGGGCAATCAAGAAAAATCATGATGACACAAGGCCAACATTAATCACAATCTTAAATTAGTTATGAATGATCACTTTGAAAGTTTTTAAAGATTGAACATGATCTTGGAAGATGATTGATAATTGCCACTTATATGTCCTGATGAAATTATCTTTTTAGCTGAGCCATCATCAAACATGCTGAGGTGCCCAATAACACCCGCCATAACTGAGACAAAACAAGCCGATTCCCAAAAAACAAAAACTGGGTAAACACCCAACTGAATACTAGAACTAATTACTCATATGATACACAGTTCAACTTTAGATCTGAGACACAATCCTTTTTGTCGCAGTTGTGTTTTGGGTTCAGCTTGCACATAAGCAGAAGGACCCAAGCACAGAGGTCTGCAACACTGGAACTCCTTTTATTAACTGCCAACCAACACAAGCTAGAACACACAAAAGGAATGGGAAGCAGCAAGAGGAAAGGCACATTGTTATTCTTAGCATAGGTAGTCCATACTAGTATAGGGTTGAGGCAGTCTCCATTAGATGGAAGTAAAGCACTGCATAAGTAACAAGCAAACAATTGCCAAGTCATTTCTCAGTTTCCTCCTTGCTTGATTCCTCTTTTCTCTCCCCTTTCCAATGTGGTATTTGCAAATCCCATTCAGCTGTCTTTTCCTTCCTCCAGGTCTGTTGGGCTTTCAAAGAAATTTGATGGCCGCTACACCTGCTGATATCACTTGATTTTCTAGGTAGCTTCCCTTGACTTTTACCACCATGAGGGGTGGATGTTGTGGCCATGGATGGTATATGACTCTTGTTAGGCTGTGGTGGTGGACTCAGAAGGGTAAAGAAATGAGAAATTGAAGATGCTGGGCTTTGACTGGAAGTCAGGCTTTCATCATTCTCCACCTCCGCATCAAGTACTTCATCACCTTGGTTAACATCCATATCCTCCTCCTCCTCAGCTGAGTGCAGCAGTGCAACACCTTGTGTGAGCTCCTTTTGTGCTTATTGATACTGATAAATGTGAGACTTGTTCATGTGTCTTATTCTTGATGTTCCCATCCGAGTACCCACTTTACCATGACTTAATTTGTTTTGTATAACTTGCAAACCACATGGCTGCAAGATGATTTATTTTGTGTGAAAAAAATCCCACACTACGGATTTAACAGATTTTTCTGCACTGCTACTTATGGGGAGGATACATTCACCACCACCCCTGCCACCACCACAGCCACTACTACTGCCAATATCTCTTTGAGGTATTTCCATATCCATCTTCAAATTTTGATGCACAGCAACTCTTCCTGGCTCAACTGCTTCTGTTTCTACTCCTTTAAGCATGTTCATCTTCTGTCCTCTGTTTCTCCTCTGCATGTGTGTGTGTGTGTCTCTTTATGCCCCATTATTTTTTTTACCACCACCACCATCCTTCCTAGAAGTATTTGTTGTTCTTTTTTTGGCCCTGCATTCCTCCTCCTCATCCCACTCCCCAGAACTACCACTACTTGACAGACTGACTGCTACTTTATCTATTACAAACTCAGGATCTTTTTCACTGATTTCCCCCTCAGTCTCATCAGTCTTCTCTTCCTCCTCATCACCCATCATTCTTCTTACTAAGATTGGCTGCTGTACTATGATGGCCCTTGTGATCATCCTCTGAGTACCATGACATGTTACTCCTGCAGTGTCTTGAATTTTCTGTACAGTTGTCACTATTCCCTGTATTGCCTTAGACCCTTAGACGTGCTGCTACTGTTTTGTTTACCACCTGTGGTTTTGCCTAAAGGTTCTGACACACACATATGCTTCCTGTCTTTTCATATTGGATTTTAAAAATGTTCCTAATTAAATTTGTTTGGCGGTTGTGTCTCTAGGTGCAAATTCTGGGAGATTTTTCCCCAAACAGGTCAATACAGCACTGCTGGCTGCATCAAGTCAAGTACTTTAAGTAGTAAAATGGAGATTGTTTCCTAAACAGGTCAGTACAGCACTGCTGGCTATGTTGAGTCACATATTTTAAGTAGTAAAATAGAGGGAGATTTTTTCTAAACAGGTTAGTACAGCACTGCTGGCTGCATCAAGTCAAGCACTTTAAGTAATAAAATATGGGGAGATTTTGTTCCAGAACAGGTCAATACAGCACTGCTGGCTGCCTCAAGTCAAGTACTTTAAGTAGTAAAATACAGGGAGATTTTTCATATAAAGGTCAATGTAGCACTGCTGGCTGCATTGAGTAGCTATGAAAACAGGAAAATCATCCCAAATAGGTCAGTACAGCACTGCCAGATGTCCTGAGTAGCTGCGCCAAAAACAGGAAGATTTTTTCCCAAACAGGTCAATACAGCACTGCTGGCTGCATCGAATCAAGTACTTTAAGTAATAAAAAATGGGAAGATTTCTTCTCAAACAGGTCAATACAGCACTACTGGCTATGTCGAGTCAAGTATTTTAAGTGGTAAAATACAGGGAGAGTTTTTCTTAAACAGGTCAATACAGCACTGCTGGCTGCATTGAGTAGCTATGAAAACATGGAAAATATCCCAAATAGGTCAGTACAGCACTGCCAGATGCATTGAGTAGCTGCACCAAATACAGGGAGATTTTTTTTCCCAAACAGGTCAATGCAGCACTGCTGGCTGCGTGGAGTCCAGTACGTTAAGTAGTAAAATACAGGGAGATTTTTCTCAAACAAGCTGGCTGCATTGAGTCTAGTACTTTAAGTAGTAAAATAGAGGGAGATTTCTTCTCAAACAGGTCAATACAGCACTGCTGGCTGTGTGGAGTCCAGTACTCTGGGTAGTAAAATGCAGAGAGATTTCTTCCTAAACAGGTGAATACAGCACTGTTGGCTGCATCGAGTAGCTAAGAAAACTGGGAAATGATCTCAAATTGATCAGTAAAGCACTGCCAGATGCATTGAGTAGCTGCACAAAAAACAGGGAGATTTTTTCCCAGACATGTCAATACAGCACTGCTGGCTGCATCAAGTCAAGTACTTTAAGTAATAAAATATAGGGAGATTTTTTTTGTTTCCCAAAGGGGTCAATACAGCACTGCTGGCTGTGTCGAGTAGCTATGAAAACAGGAAAATTACACAAAATACCAAATAGGTAAATAAAGCACTACTAGGTGCAATTGTTGTGTATTTGGGATTGGGAACACTAGCAAGTAGTAAACTGTCTTACAATTCATAGCAGCAGAGAGAGAAGCTGATTTTTTTTTTAATTAAATTTAAACTGTTGGTAAGTATATTTATTACGTAACTTGTTCAACTCAGACTCAGACCACACAGTCAAAAAAAACTGCTTTGCCTAGGTTGGTTGTTGCCTTGATCACTCCCTCCCAGAAAGAAAATAAAACACTAAAATAGAATTTATTTGCCCTAAGAAAAGAATAAGATGCTGCCTGCCTAGTGCCTAAAACGTAATGAATCTTACAACGGAGGAGCTGTCTGAGTGTCTGTTACCTCTCCACTACCCACACACACTGCTATGCCTTGCTGTACTGGCACTTTTATAAGTAAAATAAAAAAAATTACTTAAGTATTTTATTTTTAAGGCTGGGATTTCAGTTCACCACGGTTCATGCCACGAAGGACTCTTATACTGAGAAGTCCTCTAGAGTGACTGACTACCCACAGACACCCACACACTCCTGCTGGATTTTCCCCTCCCCCTCCTGACTCTCAGTTCGATGCCTTCCATCCAGTAATATAAAATGATTAAATCAACTGCCTTGTCTTCTTTTGTAAAGCTTTCTTTTATGCAAGAAGTCAAGAAATAGATTTATTTTAGGTTTTCTTTTCTGTCACATGGCCTCTCAAGGAGGAAGAGTGGGACATTTGAAAGAACGACAGTCACCAGAGACGTAGTTCACTGCTCGTCTCTCGAGTCTCGCACACCAACTGCCAGAAAGAAAACTTGTCAAGTTAGCCAGCCGCCCACATGACTGTGTTCTGCCATATCCAACCGAGGGAGTTGTCTCTGCCATACAGCCTTTTAGCAGCCAATCTCCCTCAAGTTTACATGCATTCCTGGCAGGAATAAGGCTGATGCCGGGGGGTTGGCTGCTGACTGGGCTGCTGACTGTACAGAAATTGAGTCACATGATGGAGTCTGCACTGCTTATTATTTGTAATGAAAATAATAAAATTAGTTGCTGCCTCAATTACTGTGTCTTTTTTCTTGCAAAGCTTTGGAATTATACGTGTTGTGTAATTTGCTTAGTACTATTAATTCACTGTTATAACTTTGCTGCTACCACATCAGGTTGCTTGCAAATGAAGTATTAGTCTCAGAGTTTTTAGATCATCCTGGTCAACTAAGAACTTTTGAGTACTGCTACTACCACCTCAGAGCCAACACTTGTGGGGACTCCAACCAGATTAGTCACTTTGTGCAAACATGCTGAAAAACAACTGTGTCCAACTGTGAGTCTCAAAGGGTTGTGGCAAATAATGAGATGTCATAACCTTTAGTGCCTGCCAGATGGTGTATGTTGTTTCCTGGTGTGCATTAGAAAATATGGGAAAGCTTCCTTGAGCTGATGGGCATGCTTAGGTTGCAAAGACTAAACATTTGTTTCAGTAAACTGAGCTTGTAGTTCTTGGTTGCCAGTGACACTACAGCACAACAAACAGTGATGGTCTGCATGGGTTTAATTGTGCAGGAACTTGGGGCAGATCCAGCAAGGTCATAAAGTTGGGGGTTCTACACATCGTTAATGGGTGACAGGGTAAATAACCCGGTAATTTGGGGTACTGTGGGGACAGGGCAGAACAAATCAGGTAGCAAGGTGGCCAACGGCTACTAAAAAGATTGTTTTTCTACCAGATTTTGAAAGTTACCTACTGCATGGTGTACACAGAGTGATTTTGAACCCTTAAAATGATGGACACTAAAAATATTGAATTGGCTATTGTACCACCCTGCTCTGGGATGTAAAAGGAGGTCTAACCCCTTAACCTGCTACTGAATCCACAGGAATACTCATCTCTTTCAGAATGTTAAGTTTCTGTGGGAAGGATATGGGGACAGATGAATTCCGAGAGGCAAAATGAGGGAAGTCTCTGTTGAAGTGAGACAGCTGAGAGGTATGATGCATGACGGCTAAAAAGCTGCTAAATTAATTGTACTAGACTTAGCAGAATTAATTACTGTATATCTTTTGAAAGCTGCAACTCTTGGGGTCATTAATTAAACTGGACTGCACCTGTTCAGTATATGACTTGTATATGACTATGGTTGAGAGAATGCCCAACCGTTGATAATGTTAAAACTGCCTTAAAGACATATCTTTTTACTTTGGCTTATTCTTCTAAGTTATGGTTGTTTAAATGTTTGGATTTTATTATTTTATCTATTTTTGTACAGCGCCTTGGTTTTGAAAGGCGCTTTATAAATAAATTTGACTTTGACTTTGACTTGTTACAGCATGTTGATGGGAGTCAGTGGATATAAATTTAATGTGTGCATGTTTGTTTTGTTTAAAGTTCCGATATGTACTTATGTATATGGGATGCACAAAGGGTTAATAGCATAATTTGCCTAATGCTGCAGTTTCTGAGGCAAAATAAGCACTTGTCCCTTTTCCACAGCACATGCCCAATGCCACGTTGGGCTTCCATTTCATAATATGTGAACTTTGGTTCACCCCTGCAATACCCATAATAAAATTTATGAGTACTGCAGGGGCGAACTGGGTGAACCAAAGTTCACATGTTTCATTGATATGTTTGCGCATGGGCGGACTAGTGCAAACATCGGGGGTTTGACCATTTAGGCAGAATGGTCGAACTGAACCTGCAGCCCTAGTTGAGGTAGAAGGGACTGTGTGACCTCTGAAACTTTGAACTGATTTGGGGACACATCACTGTTTTTTTGGGGGGTGAAAAGATGTGTGTTGCAGCAAATTTTAGATTTCTTGTCAGGGAATGAGAAACATTATTCTGATTCTACAAATGTTACTTTACTGTTTGGGCTGTGCAGCCATTATTTTAGTTACTGATAGAGCCATGACTGAGGTGAAAGAGCTGCATTAGGTGATATGGCAGCGGGGGGATTGGACTAACCCCCCCTCCGCACCTGGGAAGAGCAGAAAACTTCAGCAGGAGCTGCGCTCAGAGGCTCTGTAAAGCTGCATAAAGGAGCCAATCAGTACTGAGCCATGCCTCCTTCCCTTGCAGGCAGCAAATTAGAGTGGCTGCAGGAAGAACAAGGAAGAGAGGGAACATGGCTTAAATTGCCCTGCAGATGGATGGCAGCTGATAAAAGAGCTTCATTAGGTGATCAGCAGCAGCAGGGGGATCGGACCCCCCCGCACCTGGGAAGAGCATGCAACCCTATGGCAGAGAGTGGTGCTCAGAGGCTCTGTAAAGCTCCACAAAGGAGTCAATCACTACTGAGCTGTGCCTCCCTCCCCAGAAGGCAGCCAATCAGAATGGCTGCAGAAAGAAAAAGGAAGAGAGGGAACAGGGCTTAAATTGCCCTGTGGATGGATGGCAGCTGGAAAAAGAGCTGCATTAGGTGATCAGCGGCAGCAGGGGGATCGGACTCCCCCTCCCCCCGCACCTGAGAAGAGCAGCAAACTTCAGTGCGGAGTGGTGCTTAGATGCTCTGTAAAGCTCCACAAAGGAGCCAATCAGTACTGAGCCGTGCCTCCCTCTCCAGCAGGTAGCCAATCAGATTGGCTGCAGCATGAAGCTAGAACATGGACATAATGATCCAAAACAATATGGACCAGTTTGTCAAAATCCCTACCAGGGGTAACAGTATCTTAGATTTAATTCTAACAAATATGCAGGAAAATGTTAATCAAGTTGAAGTGCTTCATCCCTTGTCAAATAGTGATCATAATATGGTACAAGCTGTAATCAACGTACAACAACATGCCACAATACATGGCTGTACAACAATTAAACATTTCTACTCTGTAGATTACAAAATCAATAAATAAATCTTTGATGGAGTGGAACTGAGAAAAGGATCTAATAGCACAAAACTTAAATAATATTTAGTTTGCTTTTCGTAGTAAAATACAGCATTGCATCAATCTGTGGGTTCCAATTAGAAAGAAATACAGCAACAAATAAGAGAAATCCCCCTTGGTGGAACAAAAGTATAAAGCTAAACCTAAATAGAAAATGCAGATTATGTAAAAAATACAAAAAAAAATTCCTTATCTACAAACTGGGCCAAATACAAAGCGTCAGTAAATAAAAATAAAAATTTGATTAGGAAAGCAAAGAAACAGTTTGAAGAAAATATAGCACTTTCTACCAAAGACAACAAAAAAAGGTTTTATAATTACATTGGGTTCATAAAAAACTCTAGCCCCACAATAGGACCTTTAATCACTCCAGAAAGAGTCATAGTTGATGAAAAAGAAGTGGCTATTGAATTCAGTAGACATTTTATTAGTATGTTCAGCCCAAAGGCTCAGTTTCAACCATCAATCTTTTAGCCAAACAATACTTTTCAGCCCTTCAGTGAGGTAGAGGTCATGGATATCATAATGACACTAAAACCAAATGGATCTGCTGGTCCAGATGGAATTCCTCCTATTTTATTAAGAATACTGCCTCCCATATTGGGGGACCTTTGACCTACCTATTCAATGCCTCTCTCAGGACAGGATCCACATTACCAATATGGAGGCAAGCCACCATAATTACTCTGCATAAAAAAAGGCAACAGAGCCTCAGTTCTAAATTACCGGCCAATAAGTCTTACAGCTGTTTTCTGTAAGATTATAGCGAAATTACTAAAAGGAAGAATCACTAAGCATCTAAAAAATATTGGGTACACTGACACTACTCAGCACGGGTTCGTAAGTGGCAAGTCATGTCAAACAAATCTTTTAAATTTCTTCGAATCAGTAAGTGAGGCACTGGGCAAAGGCCTATCAGTCGATATAATATTTTGAGACTTCTCAAAAGCTTTTGACTCTGTGTCTCACAAAGTCCTTATTGGATTATTAGAAATGTTAGATTTACAGCCTCAAATAAAAAGCTAGATTACATCATGGCTCTCTGACCGTACACAAAGAGTTTCATTAAAAGGCTACTTGTCCCCATGGAGCTCTGTCACCAGTGGCGTCCCCCAAGGCTCTGTCTTGGGACCTGTTCTTTTTAACATACTGATTACCTCCATGCTTCCCCTAAACAAATATTGCTGGATGTCCAAGTATGCAAACGATTGCAAACTGGGAGGTATAGTGACAAATAGGGATTCTGCAGTTCAGATTCAAAATAATCTTACACATCTTGAGACCTGATCTATTAAAAATGAGTTATTTTTCAATGTTCAGAAATGCAAGGTGATGCATCTGGGCAACAATAATCCTTGTTATCCTTACAAATTGAACAATATGAACTTACAAACAATTGAAAATGAAAAAGATTTGGGGGTAACAGTTTCTAATAATTTATAATTCGATTCGCACATTATGAATACTGTCAAAAAGGGGAATCAAATATTGGGCTGTATCTTAAGGAACATCAAGAGCAGGCATGAGAGAGCGATAGTCCCCCTTTTCTCAAGCCTGGTCAGGCCTAATTTAGAATATTACTCTACAGTATGTGACCCTCTGCTTATCAGAAGTAATAAACTAATCGAAAACATTCAGCATAAAGCTAATAGAACAGTCAAAACTGTGCGGAGCCTTGACTATGGCACTAGGCTAAGGAAACTGAATCTTTATTCAATGCACTATAAAAGATTAAGGGGTGACCTATGTACGGTATATAGAACAATAAATGATGAATCAATATTTGTAACTATTGGTTTGATTAAAAATTCATCAAAAGTAAACACTAGATCACATGACAAAAGATTAATGGTAACCAAAAATAAAACGAACAAAAGAAATCATTGGTTTACCCAGAGAGTAGTAACAGCATGGAATCACCTTCCAAAAAGTGTAATCGAGAGTAAAACAATGGATATTTTTAAAAACAGTCTTGATGTGCAAATGAGAAATAATTTTTATTTCCACCAATGATCTGGTGGCGAGCTTATAAAAGGCATACCTGCCTCCTTAGCTCATAAGTACCTATGAACCTATGAAGAAGTTGCAAGGTCCTACATAAGGAGTAGGCCATCAAGCAGCACCTCCCCCCAGTGCTAAGGGCCAACGCGACAAGGACATCACAGTGGAGTCTGCCCACCAGAGTAAGCCCAACGAAGCAGCTGGCAGACAGAAACTCTGCACCTTGCAGTGGGTAAGTGAAGGAGGTGAACAGATGTCTGGAAGCAGCGGGCATCAGCAGGAGGAAGCAGAACACCAGGGGTTCTACCTGGCAACTGTGATGGGATTCCTGTTTAACTCCTGTTCTAGAACACTCACTGCAAGAGAATGAGGAGAGTTGAGGGCACACAGAAATTTGGGAGTAGGTGAAACACTGTATATAGGGTAAGGGAACAAATGGGTTTCAGAAGACGAAACAAAAACAGGCAGAGTAGAACATAAGTATTATTGGACTAGTGCAATGCAGTGGCCGTGGGGTGGTAGCTTTCAGGGAGACCTTCTGGAGACTATGGTGCTGCCCCATATGTGTGCACCTCTCTTGGCTAAGGAAGGAGGTTGCTAGACTCCCGGCTGAGTTGGCTAGGATTTGGGGAACCTCCTCCCCCACCCAGGGACCACCAGGCCTTCCACCGCTAACTCAAAGGTTGCCTAAGAAGAAGAGCAGCTCGACTACTGTGGGCTTGGGGAACGTGAGGGCAGTAGGACAGAGGCACATCACCATCCAGTAACACTACACAACTCCTATGCCACTCTGGTGGGGCAGGACTGTACCATGGAGGCACCTGAGGTAGTGACCAGGGAGGATATGGGGGTCCTCCATAGTGGAGACCCTAAGGAGGCTGGCAGTAATTCCCAGAGGTGAAGAAAGCAACTGTTGGAGAGGGATAGATTTGGGGACAGGAAGGGAGGAGGAGAGGGAGGTTAGGTGCCTACCCGGTGCCACAGTTTGGAGGGGTGGAAAGCAGATCCTGAGGATTGCTAGGGCAGCAGAACAAGAGGGAGAGCTCAATGTTGTAGTTCATCTGGAGACTAATGACTTGGTTAGGGACAGGGAGGGGATAGTATGAAAGAAGTTCCAGGAGTGGAGGAGTGGTTTTAGGTAGGTAGCAAGCTCAGTGGCCTTTTATGAGGTGCTGCTTGTCTATGACAGGGGGGGAGGATAGGGTACTCCATACCAGGAGCTTCAACCAGTGGTTGAGAGAATGGTGCAGAGAGGAGGGGTTCAGCTACATTTGGGGACTGGGGTCACACCTGGAGGGCTAAAGACCTGTATGAGGGAGATGGCCTGCATCCATCCAGGAGGGGGACTGCTGTCCTTAGTGAACGGTTTAAATGTTACATTAGCGAGCATTTAAATTAGCCAAGAGGGGTGGCAGAAGGAAGCAGGGAACCATAAACTGTCCCCCCAAACAAACTGGAGTGGTCAGCAGGGAGAACCCTTAGGGAGACAAATCCCCAAGGATACCTAATAGAAAGAAAAACAAGTTAGTAGTAATGAAGAGAGATGGGAATGAGAATAGAGGTGGAAAGAAGACAGGGCAAAATGGAAAATGGGGGGCTGATGAGCAGGGTGGTACCAGAAGTTGGAAGGTCATGTGTGCCAATGCTCGAAGTCTGGGAAATAAAATTCCAGACTTAGATGTCATTATGGCAGAGGCTGACTGGGACATTGTCACCATTACAGAATCATGGTGCACTGACCATACCAGGCTATACTCTGTTCAGGAAGGACAGGGTGGGAAAAAAAGGGGAGGAGTGGCTCTTTATGTGACAGATACAGTAGCATAAAAGTGACAGAGGTACAGGGAAGACAGAGAGATGCAGAGGTAGTGTGGGTCACCTTAGAGATGGGGAATGGAGCCACTATTTGCACTGGCATGAGCTACAGACCTCTAGCACATTGGGGGGGGGGGGAGTTGGATAAAGTTCTGAGAAAAGTCATCCAAAAGATGGCAAATTAGGGGGAGGTGTTGCTGGTGTATGACTTCAGTCTGCTGGATGTAGATTGGAGCATCCCAGCTGTAGCTTTAGCCAGGTGCAGGGACATCCTGTATTCACTGCAGGGGGTGTTCCTCAGGCAACTAGTTAGGAAGCCCACTCGTGAGGGGCAGTACTGGACCTTGTACTAACCAATGGGGACGGTGTTGCAGGTGTCATGGTGGGTGGCCACCTGGGGACCAATGATCACCATACTTTGTGGTTCAATATAAGTACTGGGGCAGAATCAAACCACACACAGACGAGGGTCCTGGACTTCAGGAGGGCCGATTTTAAAAAGATGGGACAATGCCTCAGGGATGCCCTGGTGGGCAGGGGAGGGGGACTTGCGTGGAGTGGAGGAACTTTGGATGAAACTAAAAGGGGGGCATAGAGAAGGCAACAAACCTCTGCATCAGGCTAGTAAGCAAAGGCAAGGGGAAGAAGAGACTGCTGTGGTTCTCTAGGGAGGTGGCTGGGAAGGTAAAGGCAAAAAAGGTAGCAGTCAGGAGATATAAAAAGACACAAAAAGAGGAGGACAGGGAGCTATATTTGGAGAAACAGAGGGATATATGTAAATCAGTTAGGATCGCAAAGGCACAAACAGAGGAGAAAATAGCCCAGGAAGTAAAGAAAGGAGACAAGACATTTTTTAGGTTTGTAAGCGAAAAGTGAAAGACCAGGGGAAGGATTGTAAGACTAAGAAGGAAGGGGGAATGTGTGGAGGGGGACCAAGAAAAAGCAGACATCTTCAACAAATACTGTACTTTTGTTCAGTGTTCACAGAAGAAGGGTAAGGCAAAAGGCCACAGAAATGTGACAGGAGCATCGAAGGAAGGGAGGTGGGCACTAGTCCATTTACTGAGGAAAGAGTCATGAAGGAACACACAAATCTGAAAGTGGATAAGGCAATGGGGCCAGACGGGGTCCATCGTAAGATACTGAGGGAACTCAGGGAGGTGCTGGCTACACCAAACCAGTCCCTAACACAGTTGTGGGAGTGTCCACACTGCATTCCAACAACCATGCTTGCTCAAGCGGGTTCCCAGGCATGACTGGCGCACCAGCACAAAGCATTGTGGGTGCTGCAATGCCTTATATGATTCGTGTGAAGGGCACCGAAATGGATCACCGAGGAAAGTACATGGATGGAATCACTGCTTCTTTGGCAGCTTGGCAATACATGTAAAGTGCTTTTTTTTAATCTCTGCCACTGAAAAATGAACTTTTTCGTATGATGGGTTGCCTTAACCCATGCTATAGCACAGTTTGCATACACACTGCTGTTAACACAAATTAAGGCAACCATGTTTATCTAAAACTGTGCTAAAAACTATCTCCTTAACAGGGTTTTAACATGTTTTTAAAACACGGTTATAACACAGTTTCAGCCTTGTTACAGTGTGTACGTAAACCATGTTCCAAGAGCTTAAAACAGTTTAAGGCAGTTAAACCGTTTTAAGCACCCAAGTGTACAGGACCAGACAATCCTGTTCAACCTCTCACTGGAGACAAGAGTGGTTCCAGGGGACTAGAGGAGGACAGATGTAGTCCCACCTCCCACTTCATAAAAGTCATAGTAGGGAGGAGGCTAGTGTAACCCCTAGGTGGTGCTATCCCAAGGGCTACTACCCCGCCTGTTTGACTACGGACAGGTTGAGGGGCCTAGGTCCTATGGCGGGTGCCTCCACCCAGAGGTCAGGGTTTGTAGTGGTTAGACTAACTTGGTCACAGCCCTCTGGGACACTGAGACCCCCTTTTATCCCCTCTAGTGGCTCACACAGCACACCGGAGTTACAGCCCCAATACCCCATGTTTACACACTGTTCACTAGTATAGATACCACTTACCCTCGAGACTGATTCAGCAGCACGTCTCTGAGGACCCCCTGTAAAGTAAGGTTAAACAACATACACAGCAAAACACAATACTGTTTCCATAAGTACCAACACCACAGACAGTATATAGTATAACAACAAATAATCTGATTTGTTTAGGGGACAGTAACACGGGAAGGGGAAATCAGGTTAGTTAGTGGCATTAAATCACAGTACTGTGCACATATACAGGGTCTGAAAAGTCACACTCTGGGTACCCAGGTTGGGGGGGGGCTAGCCAGGTCCATTGCCTGGGGTTGGCCGGCAGGTGCAGATGGATAGGGCCCTGTAGAAGAAAATATATGCACAACACCCAATTGTAATCTGGAGCCAGAGGGCTCAGTCCATGAAACAGTGAAACAAGAATTAGGTGACACACTTGTGATTGAAAAACAAGCTGCAGGGGAATACCCTGATTTGTACTCACAACACCCAAACTGAGGATCAGATGGAGAATGTCCCTCTGGATTGCCAGAAGACAGGGCATGAGGACAAGGTCCTTGTGACTGGACCCCACTGCAGTTGCTAGCAAACGGATGTAGTCCGAATTAAGCTGGGGTTTACTTCCAGCTTCAGCACACAATTCACTGTACAGGGGATTTGAAATAGCGATTCCCCACAAGCACTACGCACATTTATATGTAAAAGGAAAGTACTGTACCAGGCAGACTGCTCCTCGATCCCGATTGCAATTACTGCAAAATACTCGGGAGCACACACAGCAACTTCAGTTCCTGACAGACCCGGGGCATAATTCAGCAATTTCTCCAGTCTTCTACAGGGTGAGCCTGGTTTCTACACTTCTGAGTGCTTCTTTCTCCTCACAACTCAGATTCAGTCCAAACTGGCACTCACAAGGCTGCAGACGAAACTCAGGACCTCACCGCACTTCCTGCTGAAACTATACACCGCAGAAGCACACAGCTCCTCTCTCTTCACTGCCACAACTGATCTGATCTTTCCAGTCACAGAGCAGGGCATTTCCTTTAGCTCCACACTATTCTGTTGGCTAATTCAGCTGTCACTCACAATAAGACTCCCTCTGTTGGTAGAAAAAGGAGCCAAGGTCAAAACTACATTTCCCAGAGTCACTGCCCATATAATCCCCTTGTGGCTGGCTCAAAATTAAGAGTCTAAGTTCTGATTCATCCACAGGCTCCATTTTAGGGAACCCTTAACCCAATTGGCCCAGCACAGCAGTTTAGGTCCAAAATGGAGGAGTAACACATGCAGAGTCCCAGCTGCAAGAAAGGCAGGTTAGACAAACTGCATTTTACTTAACACTCTAACTGGTTTCATTCAAACAGTTACATCTTTCATTTAGGCTCCCTCTGCGCTCTTAGCAACTGCAGAAATAGAGCGATTTCTCCACAGCTCGGGTGGGATTCGAGCATTAAATACACAGCCTCCCCATACAAACTAATTAAGTCTGCAAGCAGACAGCTCTTAAAGAGACAGTATGCGGAGGCTCAAATAGCACTCACTTGGAACCACATTTAAATAGCTCAGACACTGAACACCGCCCAGACTTGGCACATTCAGGCAAACTCCTGAAAGACTTTTGGGAACCCCCATTTGCAGGGGAGTTACACCAGCAACTACAGGTCAGTCAGTCTGACTTGGGTGGTGGGGAAACTATTGGAATCATTACTGAAGGAAAGGATAGTAGAATATCTTAAATCCAGTAGCTTACAGGACCTGTGACAGCATGGATTCACAGGGGGTGGTCTTGTCAAACTAATCTAATAGATTTCATTGACTGGATGTCCAGGGAATTGGATCAGGGAAGAGCGGTGGATGTGGCCTACCAAGATTTCAGAAAGGTCTTCGACACCATTCCACATAGGAGATTAGTAAGCAAGCTGGGTAGCCAAGTGGGACCAAAGGTGGTAAACTGGGTAAGAAAATTGGCTAGAGGATAGGAGACAGAGGGTTGTGGTAAATGGAGTTCACTCCAAGGAAGAGAGGGTGACCAGTGGGGTACCACAGGGATCTGTACTGGGACTAGTCCTCTTTAATGTCTTTATTAGCGATATTGCCAAGAGGCTGGATGGAAAGAGCTGCCTGTTCGTGGATGATACTAAAATCTGCAACAGGGTAGACACTCCAAGGGAGCTGGAAAAAATGAGAGGGGATCTGAAAAAGCTAAAGGAGGGATCAATGGAATGGCAACTGGGCTTCAATGCAAAACAGTACAAAATCATGCACTTGGGGCACCGAAACCTGGGGGTGGAGTACAAATTGGGAGGAGAGGTATTGATGACCACCAAACAGAAAAGAGACCTGGGGGTTATCATATATGATGACCTAAAGGTGGCTAGGCAGTGTGACAAGGCAGTCAGGAGAGCTAGTGGGATGCTGGAGTGCATAGGGAGGGGCATCACCAGCAGAAAGAGGGAGGTGGTGTTACCTCTGTATAGCTCACTGGTGAGGCCTCACCTGGAGTACTGTGTCCAGTTCTGGAGAGCTCACCTCTGGAAGGATATAGAAAGAGTAGAGGTGGTTCAAGGGAGGGCAACCAATATGGTGTAAGGTCTGCATCAAAAGCCCTATGAGGACAGACTGAATGACCTCAATATGTACACCCTGGAGGAACAGAGGGAGAGGGGGGATATGTTAAACTTTCAAATACCTCACAGGTATAAATAAGGTTCAAGAGGAAAGTATTTTTCAGACAAAAAGATGCTGAAGGACGGGCTTATACTATAGGAAGCAGGGCGGTAGACTCAGGAGGCGTGAGGAAGTGCTTCTTCACGGAGGGTGGTGGATGCCTTGAACAGACTCCCAGCAGAGGTGGTGGAGGCAAAAACTGTAACAGGGTTCGAGAAAGCATGGGAGAGGCATAAAGAACTTTAGTGATAAGTCAAGGGGGGGGATAGGCCAGAGATCAGGTAGGGTCTGTGGTGATACAGTAGGTAGGGGAAAAATGGGCAGACTAGGTGGGCCAAGCAGTCATTATCTGCTGTCAAATTCTATGTTTCTACATAAAAAATAGATATTTTTGCTAGCTAAATAAATCTGCTATGTTTTGAAAGAGATTTTTGCCTCTGTGGTAATTCCTATAGCACCATTATTTATGGTTAGAATTTCATAACCCAAATAAATATCTGTCAGCCCTTGTAACTAACCTTCCTTGCAGCTAGCCGGACTCCATCTTCCAGGCAGGTGAAAGCAGGGTGCAGGCAAGTATTTTAGCTAGTGCTACAGTGTGGTGCAGACCATTTAATTCATAACAGCAGGGTTAAGTCCTAAAAGGGGGCATTTTGAATACGTGGGGGGGGGGGAAAGAAAGTGCTAAATAGAAAAAGGCAAAAATCACACTTGTGTAAACACCACAGACATTGTTTCTGACTTGTTCAGAACTCAACGGACCAGGGTTCCTCAGACATGTATGAATCGAGTGAGGGTTTTAGGCAACTAGAGGGGGAACACAGCTGGAGTTCAGTGGCATGGTTCACTGTGGACCAGGTGGGCTCCAGCAATTCATTTGAGCAGTGGAGGAACATGTCGGGACTGAATGCCAATAAAGGTCCCAAGAAGATGCAGGCTACACCAGCTGGAAGAGGCCATGGATGGGCAAGATCAAGTTTAGCAGAGAGTCAGGAAGAGGACAGACTAGTCAGAGATAGAATGGATAGGTTGAAAAGCATGCTGACCAAGCATGTCTCCAGTGTGGAACACCGGAGTGTGGCAATGGAGAACAGAGAGTGAGGAAGAGAACCACAAGTGCAGAGGGCATGGGAGCCATATCACATTTCTACTCCTGGAAGATGGAAAGATGCAGAACAGGATTATGTTGACCTCATTAGAAGTGAATACAGACCTTTGCGAGACAATACTACACAACCAATTGTCCCTATCTTCACACCATGGATGGGAAATAATCTACCTACTGTTGCAGATGACTCCAAAAAAGACCCAAGGAAGTTCTTGAGGGGGTTTACGCGAATACTCAGGCAAGGTAACATCCTTGAAGAGAACTGGCTACAGCACAGGGAGGGTGCCTTGCAAAGACATGCCAGCAAGTGGTGGTAGTACAAAAGCAATCAAATCCAGAACTGGAGGCAGTGCAAACTGCACTTCTTGGAATATTTTGACAGAATCCATAACAGGCAGCATCTCAGGAGGGGGCTGAATAGGCTCCAACAGGTAGCAGATAGACTTGAAGACTATCCTGGACAAACGGGAGGTTTATCAATGCCTGTACCCTGTAGAACCAGAAGGCGAAGTAGTGGATTTCGTCATAAGCACCCTGGAACCCAAACTGCAGAAACCACTTTGTGTGCACCAAACTCCGGAATACTGAGGAACTGGTCCAAAAGGTCTGAGAACCGGCAGATAATCTGAAATGATATTATAACTTACCCAGGGTTGAGCCTTTCAACAGTCAGGCCCCACCAATGGGACCTCCGCACAGGTTACCGGCAGACAGGAGGTGTGGTCAGACCAGGCAGCTATGGCCAAACCAAGGTTGGAGAGCAGTGCCATCATCAGGAGAAAGAAGGTGTTTCAAATGTGACAGCCCAAGTCACCTCAGCAACAACTGTCCTTGGCAACCATCAGCAAGACCAGCAGCTGATGTTGTAAATGTTACCAGGCCAGTGGAAGGAACCAATTTGGCTACCATTTCAAGCCCACAGGAAACTGCAACAGTCACAGGGTATGCAGCAGTTCCAAAGGAAAAAGGGAAGGCTTGGCTGTTATACCTGTCACAGTCATGTTGACAGGAACTCCAGTGCAAGGTCTGGTCAACACAGGAGCAACTTCCACCATTATCTCACATAATTTTATTTATTTATTTATGACTTTGTTAACTGGATAGGTACACTGATCCCAGGGACCGTTTTCAGGCATGACCCAAGCCACGTAAGGCGGCAGAGTAGAACATCAAAATAAAGCATGGAAGAGTTACCTGGAGGTATGGTCCTGGTACCAAAAAGAAACAGAGGTGGAAGTCAGGTTTGCTTCAGAAGAGGCCTATCATCCATTAGGACATGGTGATGTAGAAATTGGAGCAGTAGGAAAGAAGTGGTATGAGCATGCTCGCATCTTCGACCATTCAGTGTCAGATATGAAACTGGGTATAGACATTATCAGAGGCTTAGAACTAACAATTGATGTCTGCAGCAATAGTGTATCCACACCACAGGGTTCAGTAGCCCTAACTTCAGAAAGAAACCTTGTTCCTGAGCCACCTCTGGTGCAATGCCGGAAGAAGGGACCACTGAACAGTTTACCACCATCTTACAGCTAGAACCAGACCAAATCTTATGTGGTGAAGCTTCCCTAATCTGCAGTGCTACCGAGGAAGGAGGAGATGCTAAGACAATGGCAGAGTCTCTACTCCAGGAAGTTCTACAGCATTTCCCTGAGGTGATGACAGACCAGGTGGGACATACTCGAACGCTGAGCCACGGCATCAACACCGAGATGCATTGCCCGTGAGAAGTCAACCCTATCACTACTCACCACAACACAAAAAGATCATTCACAAGCAACTCACAGAGATGCTGGAAGCAGGAATTATCCAGCCCTCAGTCTCAGCATGGTCTTCCCCAGTTGTTCTTGTGCCTAAGAAGGACGACAGTACCAGATTCTGCATTGACAGTCAAAAGCTCAGTTCCATGACTGTTGGGGATGCTTACCCAATAAAAACCTGAGGGAAACCTTTGATGGACTGGCTGATGCTAAAATCTTCTCCACACTTGACCTCCAGAGCGGCTACTGGCAGATTCCTGTGGAACCAGCAGACATACAAAACAGCTTTCACCACACATGAAGGCTTGTTTGAATTTATAGTCCTGCCATTTGGCTAAAGAACGACCCAAGTACCTTCCAGTGGCTCATGGATGAGGTTCTAAGCGGCATACAGTACAAGTTTTGTTTGTCTTACATGAATGACATAATAGTTTATTCAGCTACACTAGAGGACCATCTCATCCATTTGACAGAAGTACTGCAGAAACTAAGACAACATGGGCTGACTGTTAAAACAGAAAAATGTATAGCTGGTCCAGTGGTGCAGAGGGCTGAGGTGCTGGATGCCTAACCTCACACCACACTGGCGACCCGGGTTTGGGAACAAGCCAGAGTAGTCAGACAGCCAGCCGGGGGCAGGGCAGGGAGCAGGATTGAGCAGCCGTAAGGGCAGCTCTCATCTCCCAGGGAGGATCTTTGTCACCTCCCCAATAGTTCCGCTGCCATCGGGTGACTGTCCGATGGATAGCGTAGGCGGGTGGCGGTGGCAAGTAGTGGGAGGATGCCTCGGTGTTGCAGCATGCCCGTGCCTCCACACACACATGCATGTGACTGAGGCAGGGGGGAGAAAATGGGAAAAAAAACTCAGGGGTATAAAAATCTATATGAAAAAAAAAAACAGAATTATGTTCCTTTTTGCTGAGCCAAATTAAGTTCTTGGGACATATTATCTCAGAAGGAGGAATCACTCCTGTGTCAACACTGGAATCCATCCAGAACTTTCCAACACAAAGAAGGGTGAAAGATATTCAGCGTTTCATGGGTCTTTGCAACTGGTATAGACCATTTATCCCTAATCTAGCAGAGTTGGCAGAACCGATAAATGCACCATGGAGAAAGAAGCAAAAGTGGTCCTGAGCAGTCGCCAAGAGACTGCATTCAAGAGGATCAAAGATAGCCTGACCGAAGCATCAAAACTGTACTTCCATGACTACACCTTCCACTTAGCCAAAGATGCAAGTGATGTGAGAATTGGCGCAGTACTCTTACAGGTCTAAGATGGAATGAGGAGAGTGGTCGCCTACTGTAGTCGAACCCAGCTGCCCTCAGAACGGAAATTTCACACCTCTGAGAAAGAATGCCTGGCAATTGTGTGGGGGATCACATGCTACCATTGTTATCTGGAGAGAAAACAGCCATTTACATTATACACTGACCACAGTGCTCTAATTTGGCTTTTCTCTATGAAGGACAGTAACCGGAAAGGTATCCAGTGAGGATAGCAACTGAATATGAGAGACCATCAAAATAGCTAATCATAAACAGTGCTATCCTCATGGGCTACCCTGCAAGGGTAGCAACCCTATGCACAGGCAACCGTAAGGGAGAGCGACCACAAGGGGAGAATAGCAGGGGGCGACAGTGAGGGGTTGCTCAGGGGTAGTGTGCCTGCTGCAGCCAAGCTAGCTATGTGGTGTGGTGGTGATGGTGGCTAGCTCCGGCGCAGCAGGTACTGAGTTCGGGGCTGGGGACCGGGGGGGGGGCGAATTTTGCTACGGGCTGCTACTGCCAGTTTTTTTTTTTGTGTGTGCAATCTGGAGTGTCACCCTCTCCCCAATATGCTTAGGATAGGCGTAGACCAAGAATTCCAGTGAATTACAGAGCTCTGCACAACTGGGGAACTGTGGAAGAGAAGTAGCAGCTCTGATCGTTATGATAAAACTGTCATGCCATGTAAACCTGAATGTTAGTTTGCATATAGTTATGAGTTGCTACTTCCATGTTTAAGCCTGCCTAGTTGGCAGTCTTGTCAGCTTCGTTGACGTTTGGGGGGAATTGTAACAGGAGTGGGCATACCAATACAGTCAACCCACCCAAATATAGGTCAAGTAGAGGGTCTTACCTGAGCACTAGGCAGCCAGAGGTAGGCATCTTAAAGGGATGTCATCCACTGCACCTGTAAAAAAAGGAGTGGAAAAGGGGGTCACAAAGCATCCGTAGCCCTTAGGGGGTACATTAGGGTGGAAAGGACAGGTTAGACATAGGAGTACACTTATCTGATGGGGAAGGAGTCCTCATCCTGTCAGGCCTGTAAAATAAAAGAAAATTAGGTTAGCTGGGGAAAAAAACAGTAGCAGAGCAGAAACAGAGAGGAAAGGAAGTGTGATTTGGGATGGCGGGGCTCAGCCAAAAATCCCTGTGCTCCTATGGGTGGCTGAGTGGACAGTATTATACTTGGTAGCCAGGTGGGCTAGTGGAGGCTCTTGGGGAGCTAGTAGGCCTCTGGGTAAATAAAAGAAAGGGACTGGTGGCTTCGTGGGCTAGGAATGCCATGGGCAGGCCACTATGTGAAGTAGTAGCTCTGTTGGACTAGTGGGCTAGCACCCTGTGGCTGAGACCACACAGGAGGCAAAATAAAATTAGTACCCTTCCCTGGGTTCTAGTAGGTGCTCCCTGAGCCCTAGCATTGTGTAGGTGCTGATGTGGAGTACTGGCAGGAGGAGTATACGGTGAGGCTGCAGCTGCAGCTAGCCGCATAGCGCGATCACGCTAGAGTGAAACTGCCTGTGGGCACCTGTAACTCCCAGCACATATGGAAAGCAAGCTGAAGCCTATTCCACATGGGTGGGAGAGGAAGAGAGAAAGAAGCCAGTGGGAGGTAGAGGAGGCCACAGTGAAAGCGCCTCCCACCACCTTCCAGAGCCACCACTCTGACAGCAGAGTTGTTTATACTCTAAGGGGCTTGGCAGGCAGAAGGGGATGGAGCAGCAAAGAGGAGGCCAGTGAAGCCACTCCCTCAGCATTTATGAGCCAGGAAGTGGCTTGAGAGACAGCAGGAGCCACTAGGGAGTAAAGCCACTCCAGCAGCAGTAGTAAAACTGGGGGGGAAGGGTTGTAGAGAGCAGGCAGAATGAAGGCAGTAGTAAGCGCATTGGGTGCCACACATCGTAAGCGGCACCTCAGATTTAGGAAATGCTGGCAGACTTCATTTCAATTGGAAAAACCTGCAGAAGCATGAGCAAGACAGAAGCGCTCCTGAGGGAATAGCAGGCGAGCCACACAGTGGCTCACATGCAAAAAAAAAGGGGATGTAAATGAGATGGGGGAGAACAGAGTACAGATCAGGGCTGGGAAAGCCCACAGATAGCCACATGGTGGCCACAGCAGAAGCCCAAATGGCCAAAAATAAATTAATAAAAAATATTTAATTAAGCGGCTACCTGGGGGGAGGCAAGCAGTCCTCCAGGTAAACTCCAGGAAAGCCCTATTTGGAATACATGCAAACAGAGAAGAGAAAGAAGTAAGTGCCTCAGCTGGGACTTGAACCCAGGATGCCCGGAATACTGCTCCAGTTGCTCTATCAGCTGTGCCACCAAGGCAACTGGAAAATGGGCCGTCCTGGAGCACATTACTCTTTCTCCAATGCCTGGGTCTGCACACAGATAATTACATTTCTGATCACAAGGGTGGGGTGTACATATTTATGGAACACATACAAACAGAGGGGTTGAGTGTAGTGAAATGTCAACAGATGTGCAGAACTTTGCCATTTTAACACATTTTGACCCCAGATTTTCAACATACCCTTCTTATGACCCCAACCCATGAACAAGTATGGTGAAAATTTTTAAATCCGTCCCAAAAGGGGATTTTGCCAACCCATTGTGAAAGCATCTTTTGGGCAGGATTTGGGAAATTACACCAACATTGTTTATGAGGAGGGGTCTCAAAAAGGGTATGTTGAATATTTGATAGCAACATCTTTAAAAAGGACAAGGTTTTGTACCAAAGTTGAAAACCCCACTGAAATACATTGAACTGCATTTACCTTAGTTTCTGAATTCCCTGGTAATCTAGTGGTCCTCCCCAGTATCCATCCCTGTCTCTGTATAAAATATATATCCGTAGTTCCCTGACAGTATAGTGGTCCATCCCCTCCCCATTCACTGATCACTGTCCCTGTATAAAATATATAATATTTCCTGGTAGTCTAGTGCTTCCTCCCCTCCCCTCCCGTTCACGATCCCGTCCCGTACACAAATATGTAATATTTCCCTGGTAGTCTAGTGCCCCCAATGCCTAATCGCTGTCCCATTATTGAAAAAAATATTTTGTGGTAGTCTAGTGGTCCCACCCCCTCCACGATGTCCAATCGGCATCCCCTTATTGAAAAAAATATTCCATGGTAGTTTAGTGGTCCCATCCCTTCCCCGATCACCGAGCATGCTCCTAGTATTGAAAACAATATTCCCTGTTAGTCTAGTGGACCACCCTTCCCCTCCCCAGTCCCAGATTGCCCTCCCAGTATTATTTTTTTACAAACTTCCATGGTAGTCTAGTGGTCCCTCTCCGTTCCCGATCCCTGTCCCGTGAAATAGTAAAAACATAACCCTGGTGGTCTAGTGGACCCTCCAACCCCTCCCCCCCACACACACACCCTGTCAGGTACTGACCCACCACCCTGACTCCTAACCCGATCCTCAGCCAGTGACTAGCACAGCTGTCCTCATACCACCATGGCTGCCTGTCCACTGAGCTGTGAATGAGTGCGTACTTTTGTGTTCAATTTTGCTATACATTCCTGTGTAAATTCAAAATGTAACTGTTGATAGCACGTAGTATAGTCTAAGTGATAATAAAGTCAGTTTTTCAGAAAGATATAGTGAAGCAGATGTCAATCTACGTGAAATTCAGAAAATACCCATTTTGACCCCGTTTGACCTTTGTGACCTTGAAAATGACCTTCAAGGTCAAAGTCAAGGATGACATCCATCCACATCTTTTTCCTCATTCTATGTGTAATTGATCTAGCATGGATACATGCTTTTAATAGACAATGCCGTCAAAACTTTTTTTGAAGACTTTTTCATGCATGGCTGGTCTACTGATGAGGATGAGGGGGGGAATTATTGATGGTTACCAGGGAAGAAAGGGATTTAAGGATAATCATCTCAGATGACCTAAAGGTGCCCAAACAGTGTACCAAGGCCGTGGGAAGGACCAGTAGCATGTTGGGGTACATAGGAAGGGGGTATCACTAGCAGAAGAAGGAAGGTGGTGATGCCACTGTACAAAACTCTGGTGAGGCCTCATCTGGAGTATGGTGTACAGTTTTGGAGGCCACATCTTTGTAAGGACATAGACAGGGTGGAAGCAGTTCAGAGAAAGGCAACAAAAATGATGCAGGGCTTGCACCAGGAGACATACGAGGAGAGATTAAAAGACCTCAATATGTATACACTGGAAGAGAGGTGGGAACAGGGAGATATGATAGAAACCTTCAGGTATCTTAAGAACATAAACAAAGTGCAAGTGGGTGACATCTTTCAGTATAGGAACTGTACAAGGATGAGGGGGCATGATATGAGATTGGAGGGAGGCAGGATAAAGGGGAATGTGAGAAAGTTTTTCTTCACAAAAAGGGTGGTAAATGCATGGAATAGCATACCCCAGCAAGTAGTGGGAGCCAAACATGCATGGGATAGGCACAAGGGAACCCCAGAGGTGGGTAGGAAAGACTAAAGCCAATGACCGAGTAGGGTCAGCGAGCACTGATGCAGGCAGGGAATACCGGCAGACTGGGTGGGCCTAGCGGTCCTTATCTGCCGTCAAATACAATGTTACTATGTTACTGTGAAGTGTTCTGTTTTGAGATCTCTGGAGACTATTAAAGAATCCCTTCACACAGAGACATGGCAGTCCTACAGAAAATGTCAGCATGCCAAAACACACTGTGTCTGCTTTGTACTACTGTAACTTCCTTGTTAGCTGCACCAGTTCATTTGCATACTCGGCTTTGTCTGCCAGTGTTTATTAAAAGGAACTTTTGCAGTCACTGCTTTAAGAGGAAAGCTGGTTTATTTTACAGCTTTGTTGCCAGGGGGTGGAACTGTCTCATATTACTCAGGTAACCACAACTTCCTACTTTTCGAATTTGCTGTCCTCTGTCTCCAACCTGGCCTCATATCTACAGTTGCTTGAATTGAGAAGACCTGTACCATTCACCTGTTCATTTACCAAACATAATTCAGGCCGAGTGACGAACAAGGTAAATGTACTCAGTGTTTTTTAATCCTGCAGATTATTGCAAAACTGAGTTTTATGTACCTGCTAAAAAAGCAGTTGGAAAGAATGTTGCTGAAATTTCCTGGTAGACTAAGGTCTCAATTCTTTTGTCTGACCTTGGATGGTCTTAGTGTGTGTGCAGTAAAAGACTTTTGACTTGAGGGCAGCACTATTTGTGTCCTTTTTGCTGTAGCTGTTTGGAAAGGTGTTTTCACTTCTTAGGTCTCGTCAGCCATTCAGACTGATAACCTTGTCAGTTTTAATAGACATCATTCATTCGGACATAGATGTCCTGAATTCTATTTGTTTGGATACCAGCATTTGCAGGGACGTGAGTTGTCAGTTGCTGAAGTAATTTCTGTAAGCATTGTTGCTCTTGGCACAACTTGTGTATAGGGACTTCATTTATATGAACTGTATACTCTGTACAAATAGTATGCCCTGTATAAGGACTTGATTTACGCTGCACTACATTCTGTCTGTTCCTCCCCCTTTCATGTTTACTTTTTTAATTTTCTATTGTCCCTTTCTCTATTAAAATCCTCTGCATGTTTCTTACCTTTGTCTGTGAGGAAAGGCTGTGTCAGTCTGAACTGCATTACCTGTAAGTGAAGGGCTTTTCTTTCTTTTAACTGTCTGTGTACTGTTTTGACACCAAGGAAAACACCTTAACCTGTGACTGGAATCCCATACATTAGTGAATATGTGGTTTGAAGGTAGACACCTGCACAGCAGAAGGTTAAATTGTATTGATTTTTTTGTGAGTAGCTCCAGCCCGGTGTATTCACACAAACAGGTTTGATCTCATGCCACACATGGGTGTATTCCAGTGTGACACATCTCTCTATTTCCAGGCAGTTTACAGGGATTGAGTTTCTCCAGTGTCTCTATACCACAATACGGTAACGTTTGTCCTTGCTGCATGGCATGTTCTTGGGAGGGGGAGTATATTAAATTCACAGCATATTTTCTTTCACCCAAGTCAAGTTTTGTTTGAAAGGCATTAACAGGAAGCTTCACAGACTTTCTTTGCCTGGCAAAACACATTTGTGCATAAACAGAGTAGCCATTTCCCTCCCTGTAGCTTTTATTAAATTGTCAATGTGTGCCATTCTCGGGGCAGTTGAGATATTTCTTATTATAAAATGGACAAGAAAAATCCTGCAAGCTGATTGGTCAGTCTAGGTCTTAATGAATAAATCTCACAATATACACTCAGGTAATGTCTTAGCTGTTAGTTTTAAGCTAATTACAGTTTTTTTCATAATTTTTCATTGGGTCTATTTTATAATCTCAATGATGCACTCCAAGGCATGGTTTTGGGATTTACCCACTTCTCAAGTGGTTTATGTCTTTCAGCTGTGCCTCGTGCCACACTACACTAGGCATGGGTAAATCCCCCAGCACATGCCCAGTTCTACATAATTGCTTAAATGTCCTACTCCTGAGCATCCCTTGGGCAGGAAGCTGAGGGGCCAGCTGCCATTGAACATCCTCTTCGGGCAGTGCTATGCAATGCCAGATTGATGAGTGATTATTTATGTTGTTATCCAGTAGCCATTGGCAGTTAGAAGTAGTGGCACTATTATAAATGTGAGCAGCAGTAACCAAGTGTGGTAGTCTATAGGAAATCGCTTACGTTTTTATTCCTATGACGTACTAAGGAAAGGAATTTCCTTGCAACACAATTGAGTTACATCTTTGGTGTTGATTTATCTAAATGAAATATAATCCCCCCAGTTTCTTTCTAAATCCCATATGCAAGGTATGGTGCAGTGTTTTTTAAGTGTTTTTGACACTTGATAAATTGTTGCACGTACTGCATTGTGAAAACTTTTAAACTGTAAAAATAATACATGGGGGCTACCAACACCAGGACTGCAGTAGCCATGTGATCCAAAAGCTCTTAATTTGTACATTTGTGTTTACTTATTTGCATTTACTACACTGTTGTTTCGTGTGAGGTTTGGATTCACTTTTTTGATGAAATGTTGCATTTGTAGGTTTATTGATTATGTGGGATTTTTTTGCGCACTGTCACTTTAAATATGTGAATTTAAATTGGGGTGGAGCAGGGCTGCTAATCACACTCCTTGATGATGCCTTAGTGAAATCAGTGGGAGTTTTTTTTTCCATAAAAGTTATTGAGTTTTCACAGTTAAACACAAACATGTACAGCTCTACATGCAGTCAATTTTGAAGGAAGGTGCATGCACAATAAGCACACTAATCTAAGTAGATCCTGGTACACAGTTTTCACAGTAATGTAAAAAAAATGTATCATACTACTCTATGAGAATACTAAGAAAACTTCAGTACTGGGGAATCATTTTTTTATTTATTTATTTAGCTTTTGTTGACCAGGTAGGTACACTAGACAAGCTGTATGCCTATTTTCAGGTATGACCCAGGAGAGTACAGTGAAAAATATAAGTTCGAACAAGGTACATAACGACAAGAGGGCAATGTACAGAGTTACAGGAGAGCAAGATGAACAGAGTCTACAGTGAGCAGTAATAGGTAAAAATATACATATACATACAGAATAAATAGACTGAGACATTCAATGGCAATTACATTGTATGAGTGACCCTTTTTTACCAGGGCCACATAATTCATAGGCAGATAGCAAACGATCACGTGATACCCAGAGTTAAAGGACAGTGGATAGTGCATTGGTTGAGACTAATTTGGAGACCTGATTAAGATGGTTTAGGACACCCATACACAGAGGACAGTTTCAAGTGCCCCCGCAGGGAGTTCTGGAGGCTCAGGTGGAGGTATGAACGTGGTCTGGGAGGGAGTTTCATAGTCTCGGAGCGCACGTAGCAAAGTCTCTTTCTCCCATTAGGGTTCAAGTATAGGGAACTTTGAGCACCCCAGGACATTGAGACCTAAGGGAGTAGGAGGAGGATTCAGCAGGCTTGAGGAGCTGCGCCAGCCCTGAAGCGGTTCCGGTTCTGAGCACCTTTCCTACGAAGCAGCCCAACCCATATTTCAAGTGATTGGCCAGGGAAAGCCAGCCCAGTTTGTCGTATAATTTACAATGATGGGTGAGACGTGGGGCTGCCAGGGCAAAGCGACAGATGTTGTTGTATGTCGTGTTCCATCGAGCAAGGTGGACCCTGGAGGTGCTAGCAAACAAGAGAAGGCCATAGCTAAGTGAAGGGAGCAGCACACCTCTGGCCAACACCAAGCGAGCTTCAGACATCAAATTTTTCTTTGCCCTGTAGGTGAGACCCAGTTTGCAGTTTACAGTTCTGCAAACATTTAGGATGTGACACCCCATGTCAAGTTGGGGGTCAAGTATCACTCCAATGTATTTTGTTGAAACCGTGGTTAAGAGTGGAGAGCTGTCAGCACCACTGACACATAGAGTGTCAGGGGAGGCCTTGATCCTTGCAACTGACCCAAAAAGCATGGCCTGAGTTTTCTTTAGGCTTAGGACCAGCTTGTGAGTCATTACCCAGGACTGAATGTTCTTAAAGGCCTCACTCAGCTGAAGGTTGAGAACCCCAATGTCCCAGGAATGTGCAAGGATGACAAGATCATTGGCATAAAGGGTGGCACTACAGTTGGAAGCAGCAGCAGGGAGGTTGTTGATGAATGCAGAAAAAAGAAGAGGCCCCAAAACTGATCCCTGTGGGATGCCAGAGGTCACCGGAGTGGGGTCAGAGAGGATTTTGTTGAATTTAGTCTGCTGTATTCTGCCTTGGAGGTAGTTTCTAAGCCAATTCAAGGCAGGAGGGGACAGGCCAAGGGTCTGCATCTGTGAGCAAAGTAATGCATGGTCCACAAGGTTAAAGGCCTTAGATAAGTCTATAAATATGGCCCCAGAGAGTTCGACTTGGTCCATGGCCACCCTGATGCTAGTAGAGACTGAGACCAGGGCTGTGAATGTGCCATACCCTTTTTGATAGCCATGCTGTGCGGGGGACAGCAACTTAATAGCTTGAATGTACTCAGTGAGCTGTTCAGCCACAGTTTTCTCTAAGAGTTTACTAATGGCCGATAGGATGGCAATTGGACGATAGTTGTCCAGGATCTTGGGGTTCCCTTGATTCAGAATGGGGACAATCCTCGCTACTTTCCAAATGTCAGGGATAACACCAATGGCAAGGGACAGGTTGAAGATATGCGCCAGTGGGATGGCAATGTAGGGGGCACCCAGGTTCAGAAGCTTAGGCTCCATGTTATAATGGCCAGCGCTGGAGTGTGGAGAGAGACCAGAGAGGAGTCTCTGCATCTCCATGACAGACACAGCCCTGAGATAAAATAATGGGCGAGAGGAGTGATCCTCCTGAAAGACAGAGGCCGATGGGCCACCAATGTTCTCAGCAGCAGAGAAAAGGGAGGTAGGCGCAGACAAGTCAGAAAAGTGGGAATTTAAAGCATTAGCAATCGTAAGTGGATTATTACAACTCAATCCACCAATGATCATTTCAGATACCCCAGAGTTGGAGGAGCCACTGACTAAGTTTTTTATGTTCCTCCAGAACCTGCGTGTGTCCTTAGCAGAGCTAAGCAGGGCAGATTTACAATAGTCGCTTTTCGCCACCCTGGTGGCTTTTTTGCACTCATTTCTGAGCTTCCTATACTGTTGGAAGATGGACTGATCTAACGTGCTTTTGAAGTGAGCCCAACACTTGTCCCTTGCACGCATAAGGGCTAAGAGGCTCCCATGCAGCCATTTTGTGGCAGACCCCCTTACTCTCCACCTAAATAGGAGGGCATGCTTGTCCTGCAGGGCTCCAAAAACAGTGCGAAACTGGGATAGAGCTGTAGAGGGGTCATGGGTCCTAAGCACTTCTGACCAGTCAGTGATCCTCAGATCCTCATGAAAGGACTCCAGATCAAATCTAGAGAAATCCCGAACCTGAATGATCGTGTGGGGAATTTTTGATGAAGGGACTTTCCACACGCAAAACACCGGGGTGTGATCTGAGATGGAGTCAGGTAGGGTTCCTGCAGAGCTGATCCTGTCTGGACGGTTTGAAAGTACCCAGTCAAGTAGGGAGCTAGTTCCACCATTAGCAGACCATCTAGTGGGCTTCTGGATAAGCTGAGACAGGGCAAGACTTGTTAAGAGGTTCAAATAGCTTGGAGTTACCACCTGTCCAGTTTCAGTTCACATCACCCAGGATCAAAAATTCTACGGAACACTATGCAAAAGAAATATTCCCAGGTAATGTTAAGTCAAAAATAGTATCTCCTGTAAGGAAAGATTTGTAGTATGCATAAATTATCGAGACTCAAAGGGGGTCTATGCAGTGTGACAAAGCAAGCGTGTCAGTGCTAAGGGGGGGCATGGAAAGAATGGCAGATGGGGGAGGGAAGAAGGGTGAAAAAAGACAGCTCAGTTGGCATGCACATATTTGTGTGGTGGTAGGAAGAAAGGCTTCCTTCAAATGGTTCTGCAAAGGATGATTAGTAGGGTTTGGTAAGAAACAGCTGAAGGTGTAGTGTAGCTACCTGTGGGGTGTGGGGTCAGAGGGTTGTTTTCCATTGCAAGAAAGGGCCCCAAATGTTGTCATAGTGAGGTAAATGTCCAATGGACACATGGGCCACCCTTTTGTAGCATGCTGTGAGGGAAATAAGATTGAGCCATTACATGAATGTGGGAGGCACTGGGTCCCTCCAGTGTAACAGGATGACTCTCTTAGCAGTGGCAAGGGCTCCAAATGGCCCAGGGTTCCTGTGTTTGGGTCAGTGGTAGGTTGTCCTGAGGGAGACCCAGAAGAGCAATACATGGATCTTTGGCCCTAGAAAGGGAGACAAAGCCCCTACAGAAAGACCAGATTGTCTCCCAGTAGTGGTCAAGCATGAGGCAATGCCACAGGATATGTGACAGGGAGGCCAGAGGTGATGAGCATCTCCAGCAGTCATTGTGTGGGAGTAAGCTGACTTTGTAAAGTCATGGGGGGTATGTTAGGCTCTGTGGATGATTTTGTGTTGGAGAGTCTTAGCTTGTACGTCTCTCTCAAGGCTTTGTATATATGTGGCCAGAGTTGGTTCCATTCAGCTTGGGGGATGGTAACATCCGGTTTTCATTCCCAGGTCTCATGGGGACCAGCTGAGGAGGGTGTTATATTTACGGAAGCCTGGAGGGATTATGGGGCAGGAATTTTCAGAGATGAGAGGGTTAACAGTCACTTATCGGGGAAGGGGGCAATTGGTAAGGTGCAGTCTCTGGAGATTTTGTTTTTAAGAGATCTCTAAGTTGGAGATATTGCCAGAATTGAATATGGGTAAGCGTGTGCTTATCCAGCAGTTCTGTGAAGGAGTACAGAACACCTGTATGGGAATGGTATAAATCCCTCAGGGAGGTAATGCCCTGATGAATCCAGTTATTCTAGACTAGTGGTTTACCCACTATACACAGGATCAGGTTGTGCCAAAGGGGTGGTCATGGGATGTGCAAAGTGACCAATCCAACGCAGAGGAAATCTGAGTCCAGATGAGTCTAGTGAATTTTACGCTGAGGGGTGTTGCACATGGCAGTTTAAAGTCAGGGAATGGAAGGGCACTAGGGGCAGGAAAGCCAGTTTGTGCTAATTCTAAAGTAAGCCAACATGGTGGTAGAGGAGTGAGTTCTGGGTTCAGGCAAACCAGTACCGTAACGGAACACCACAAATTCATGCTGCTTGTTGATATTAGGCAGGCCAAAGCCACCCTATCTTTCAGGATCTCATTATTGTTTGTAGTTTTATTTTTGGGGTCTTCCCGTTCCAGATGAATCCTGACATTTTAGACAATGGTTTTGGAAAAGTAGAAGGAAGTGACATTGGAAGGTTGCCTAAAATATATTGGATTTTAGTAAGAGTTATCGATTTGAGAGCACTGACTCTACCCTAGGTGGTGAGAAGGATGTTTTTCCAGGCATTTAAGTTGGTGAGCAGTTTATGGTATGTTGGTGGTGTTGGCTGTGATCGTTTCAGCTATGGTTTGCTTGAGTTGCATCCGCAAGCAAGTGACACTATCTGGCAACCACTGGAAGGGGTAAGGAGTGAGTAAGGCCAAGGTGCATGAAGGGTTTAGTGGTAGAAGGTGGAATTTAGCTTTGTTTAATTTGTAACCTGCCAGTTTGGAATATTCTCTAATAATTTCCTGTAGAGACTGGAGGGAGGGAGGGAGGAAGAAATGTCCTTAAGGAGTAATGTGATGTCATCTGCAAATAAGGCAATTTTGTGGGGAATATCTGCTGCTAGAATGCCTGGGAACTGAAGGGCAGATCGGATTTTAAGCACTGCTAACAGGAACAGGAAAGGGGACAAGGGATAATCTTGTCGAGTTCCCCGGTGTAAAGGGAAAGGTTGGGATACTACAGTGTTGGTAAGGATGGTGGCAGTAGGCTGCACATAGATGAGGTGGACCATATCTATGAAGGTAGGTGGGAAACCAAAACAGGGGAGGGCATTGAAAAGGTATGGCCATTCCACCCTGTGAAAGGCTTTTTCAGTGTCCAGTGACAGGGTGGCTGTGGGTTCTGGAGAGTCACGTACTTGCTACAGGAGGTCTAGGGTATGTCTGATATGGTCTGATCCCAAGCGGCCTGGAACAAAGCCCAGTTGGTCAGAGTGGATCAGGGAGCTTATAACGGGTTCCAGATGGTGGGCCAGTACCTTGGCAAAGACCTTTGCATCTAGATTGATCAATGAGATAGGGCGAAAGTGAGAGCATAGAATGCTATCTTTCCCCTTCTTGGGTATTAGGATAATAAGAGCCTGCACAAAAGAGGGGGGTAGAGCGCCCTTGTTATGAGCTTCATTAAAAAGTCAAGTTAGACTAGGTGCCAAGGTCTCTGCAAAGGCATGGTACAAGTCTGTGCTAAAGCAATCTGGTCCGGTGATTTTCCCAGGACGAGGCAGTGAATGACTTTTAGAACCTCCTGTTGAGAAAAGGGGGCTGCAAGGTTTTGGGATGCATCCAGGGCAATCTCCAATCAAAGTCTTCTGAGGAGGGAGTTGTTTTGAAAGAGTACAGGGTTGTGTAGAAATGCCAAAACTCTTCATTAATAAGGGAAGGGGGCAATACAGTGGAGCCATCCAAGCACTGAATAAGAGGAATGTACCTCTCAGTTTCTCTAGTACAGAGGTGGTGGGCCAGAATTTTGCCATATTGTTCCCTGGCTTCCCAGTAGGACTGATTTAATTTGAACAGGGTGCATTCAGTTCTATGTAGGAAGGGTTCTTCCAAGGCCGCATTGACTTCAGCAGTCTGTGGGCATATGAGGTCTCGTTCCTCTGGGTAGAGGGAGAAATCACATTCTATACTTTTTAAGGTGGCTTCTTGTTGTCTAGTCAGTTGGTCTCTCTCCTTATGTAATTTGGAGGAGTAGGCTATAACTTTACCCCTAAGGGTACCCTTCATGGCTTCTTATTGAACAACAGTAGTGGTGTCAAGGGTCTCACTAAAATGAAAGTAATCTCGGAGTTCTTGTCTCACCCACTCTTGAAAACCAGGATGCTGAAGTAGAATGGAGTTGAAATGCTATTTGTTTCGGGGGAGGCCTGTTGACCCCGTGCAATAGATAGGGTCACTGGGGCATGATCAGAGATGAGTATGTTGTCCAGGGAGGTTTGCCAAGTGCGGAGAAGTATATCAGCAGAAACATAAATCACATCTGGGTGGCTGTAGCTGTCATGGACCGGAGAGAAATATTTAAAATCTTGGTCTGCAGGATGGATGGTTCTCCAAACATCATGCAGGCCAGCTGTCTGGAAACTAGAGCTGACTTGGAGGGGCATGTAGCATTTCAGTTCTAGTCTTGGGGCCGGTCCTATCAATGCAGGGGTCAAGGGCTATATTGAGATCGCCACTCAATATAGTACTAGCTGGGTCATCTGGAAGAGTCCTGATGACTGTGTCAAAGAAAGCAGGGTCAGTGGAGTTGGGAGCTTAGATGCTACCCAGAATAACAGGTGCTTCCTGATAAGTACCCTGTATTATGATAAGTCAGCGCTCTGTATCAGGGATTTGCTGGTGTATGCCCAGGAGGAAGTCCCAGCCTGCAGAGGATAGCCACCCCACAGTATCTAGAGGATATGGAGCTATGATAAACGGCACCCACCCAGGAACAGCACAGATGGGGGGGCCTCCTCTGCAGTAAGATGGGTCTCCTGGAGGAGAGCAATGTCACACTACATGTTTTGTGATTTCAGCAAAATTTTGTGCCTTTTTTCAGGGCAGCCGAGGCGTCTAGTGTTCCATGAAATGATTTTCAGGTTGTCAAAAGCAGCCATTGTAGAGCTTATCAACAAGACAGATTGCAAGGAACTAGATTGCAATTCAAAAATTCCCCACCCTCCCCAATACAGAACCCCAGCCACCCACATCCCTAAACCACAATACCAGATTAAGCGTAACAATAACATGTATAAAAACACTAGAACAGGGGAAGTACTAGTAAAGTCTCTCCCTCAATGGGGAGAGGTAACAGTTACTGTAACAGCAAAAACAGGGTATCCCCCTTGCTGCAAGAAAGGAAAATAATGGAAATACAAAAGGTTCAAGTGAGTCCAAACTGGTGGAGGCACACCAGCTGCCGTTACTATATAGTGACAAGGAAAGCACTTATGCGCTCACTCACACAGAAACCTGACTGTGACCAACAGAAGAGTACCTGGGCCACCCCCAGATCTCAGCCTGGGGAGCAAAAAATGAGGCATGGGTATCGAGGTTTTTCCAGAAGCCAGAAAAGCTAGGAAGAGGAAAAGGCTGGATACTATGGGGATCCAGAGTGTGGGGGAGGGGGAGTTCAGAGGATTGCGGAGACCAGGTGATCCTGGTAAAGGCCACGCTGGAGTAAGGGACCAATCAGGAAAACTGGCCACTCCTTAGCCATGGCTATCAGTTCCACGGCTAATCAGAACCAAGAGGAGGAAAAGAGAAAATGGTGTGGGGGGGGGGGTAGCCAGGAAGTAAATTGCAGGCTGGAAAACCAAAAAAGGCAGCATATGTGCAGCTCATATAGCAGGCATGGGATTCAGTACCCAGAGAAGGTATTCAAGAATGTCAGGCATGGAATTCAGTGCCCAAATGCTGTATTCAATAAACCAAACATTGTGAACAAGGGTGAGCTTAACAGTAAACATGTAATTAATACATAACAAACAGCCAAAGAACAGCTTGGCAAATGAAGTTCGAGGGCAGATTTGTGGTTCAGCCTAAGGTAACCTGACTGAGGAACAGGTACCCGCTTCCGTGAACCTCATTGATTTAAGGCCAGAAGGGGGGTGATGCCATGGGGAGAGCTAAGGTTAGCCATTAATAAGTGCGCAGAGGGCTGAGGTGCTAGATGCTTTACCTCTTGCCACACTGGTGATCCATGTTCGGGAATGAGCAAAGATTGCCTGGGGTTGGCTATGGGGAGAGGGCTGGGAGTGGATAGAGTGGCCACCAGGCAGCTCTCCTGTCCTGGACTGGGGAGGTAGGCCTCTCCAGATCTTGACTTCCACTGAGGGGAGGCTCGCTGGTAGCAACAGAGCACTAGAGGGTCTGGCACTAGGCTGGGTGGGTGGATTGGGGCTGTGCTTGGTGCCAGTGCACATGCATGCCTCCACACACATGCACTGCAGTGAATGGCCAAGGTCCCGGAAATGTAAAGGGGTGAAAAAACAGGTGGAAAAAGAACCCCTGGAGGCAGGATGAAGACTGACCCCATGCAGGCTCTGCACCAGTGGCTGGGCATGCACTGTAAGTCCTGTGGCAGAGGACGCTGGTGTAAGGTAAGTCCCAGGGGGAGCTGGATGATGGGGCTGGGGGGGATTGTTCAGATGGATGCAGCCAGAGGAACGGAGGAGAAAGAAATAAAAAAATTAATAAATAAACAGAGCTCAAGGGCATAGTTCAGTTCAGCTGAAGATAACCCGGCTGAGTATCAGGTTCCTGCTTCTGTGTCCCTCATTGATTCAGGGCCAGGGAGGGAGTAAAGGCGAAGAGAAGTGCTAGTGCTGGCAGTTAAGAAGTATGCCCCTGTGGCTAGGAAGAGCCATGCATTGGCCCAGTGTAGAGACAATGTACCAAGTATGCAACAGGCAGTTACCAGTAAGTTTAGAAGTGTGCAGCATAGTGAGTGGGGGAGAGGCTTGTACTTGCAAAAACACGGAGAAAAGTCCACATATGTAGTGGGTCCCCAAAGTCCAGACTGCCCGAGACTCTGCAGAAGAAAGCTGCCACTAACACCCCCTACCCCTTCCCCTTCATTTAAATGGTGTCTTTACTCAGTTCTCCCATTTACCCAGTGGATACAGGTGGAGCAGTGGTGACTACCATTGGTTCTGACACCAGAACTGGGTGAGAGGGTGCTAATCTTTGGGGGCCGAAGTGTTGCGGAAAAATAAATCAGCCTCTTCAGGGGTTTGAAAAGTGATCTGCTGGTCCTGGAAATTCACCCCCAGTACTACAGGGTACAAAACAAGTGAGTAAGTCAGGCCTCAATTGCGAAGGCCTTGTTTTATCTTGTCAAAGGCCTGTCAGTATTGCAGCACAGTCTGCGGGTAGTCCGGGTAAATGAAAGGTGATCTCCAGCCACATATACATCTTCAAGCTCCCTGGCAGCTCATAGTATCAGCTCTTTATCTTGGAATCTAAGGAGCTTGAAAATGAGCTGAGAGGGTCAAGAGGAAGTTGCTGTCTTAGCAGACCTCCAAATGTGGCGAGTCCTCTCAGTTTCAAAATCATAAACTTTGCAGTCCAGTTGAGTTGAGCCACAGTGGTAGATTTTACCACAGGAATTGCACGTGGTTACTTTCTTCAGATCTTTCCTTCAACCCCAATATGTGGAGGTTGTTGTGACGTCTACAACCCTCTAAATCTTCAAGCTTAGCCATTATCAAGACTATTTGGGAGTAGGCAGACTGAAGACGTGTATCATGTTCTCAGTGAGCAGCTGTGAGGGATGCCAGCTGAGTTTCAGTGTGGATGACCCAAGTTGTTAAGAAGTCTAGTTTTTAATTTGGTATCTGTCACTGTTTGCTTGATGATCTCCACACTAGCCACTATTTGTTGTAAGAGAGTGGTCATGAGGAACTCTTGTTGATCTTGCTGGAGGAGTACACTTTCTGAAGCCAGCACCACCATCTTTGTTGCAGAAGATCGTTCTGCGGAAGGGAACTGTCAAATCTTTGAGGATGCTGTTGATGGGTCAAAAAGGGATGGATCAGTTGATATACTCTTCTCTTCCTAGGTGGGTAAGTTGAGAGCTCCTCTGCTAGGGAAATAAGCAATGGATGGCAATAGATCTGATGAGGGTAGCCCAGAGTAAGAGAATTAGGTGGCCATCTTACAAAGGCGCACACATGATCCCGGTTGGAGTTTTTTGTGGTGTTTGTCTGCCTACATCTCTGTGAGGTGTTTTAACCATGTTATATCAGGTATTGTCATTAATAAATTGCTAGTTTTACTTGAATATTACAAGTCTCTTATTGCTTTTTTGTCTGGCATTGCTGGTAGCGCTGGAGCTAGACAAGATGGTGCTGTTCTGCCTGCTTTAGAACATTTTGTTGAAATTAGCACACTGAGCAGTAAGGCAAACCTTTTTGTTTACATTTTGCTTCATGGAGACCTGGCTTGTTGATGATGCTAGTCCAGTATTGGAGACAGCTGTACAAGCTGAGTTCCCTGTGGTACACTTCCCAAGGAAGAACTGCAGTGGGGTGGCCACCTGCATTAGATAAGCTGAACCTGGTGGTGCACCCAGTGGGGGATACCTTATCCTTTGAACATGTGGCTGTGCATGGTGCTTGTTGTGTTTGGTGGCTGAAAATAAGTACCTTAAACACAGAAGGGTCTTGGTAGTAAGAAAACCATGCCACACTGAAATCTAGGCCTTCTGTTTTACTTCCATTCAGCAGCACATACAAGAGGAAACTGGCTCAAAAACAGGCACACTTACAGGAAGTGCACATTCTCTAAAAGCTGTACTGTCTCTAACATTTCTTAAAGCTATACTACACATAATGACCCCTCCTGACTTAGCTAAGAAATACTTAAATCAATAATTCAGAAGTAATATGAAACTATTACACTTATTACTGCAATGCCCCTTTTAGTTAGTCTATGTCATCAGGCTATATCTCTACAAGTCCATTCTCTTTGGTGGACATCTTATACGTCCTGACCGACATAGTAGGACTTGAGGCTGTTGCACTGGAATCTGATTAGCATCAACCACATCTTGTCTTAAACGCTGTGGTTCCACTATCTCTTCCTGTTCTTGTTCTGGAACAAATAATGCTGGATAACTACCCCAACTCTGGGTATCTCTTTTTTTGTTCTGTCTCAATTCTAGTACGTAATTGGTCCACATGTTTTTTTTCACTCTCCTCTGGTTAGTCAGTTGAACACTAACCTTTTTTCCACCATGTCTTATATCCATCTTTTCAGGCCTGCATACATCCTGACCCACACAAGCTCATTGGGTTTGAAGGATCTGGTCTTAGGAAGCATTTCAATTACTGACTTATAGCCTAGAGGGTGAAGAAGATCAAATTGAGTTAGAATCTGACGGCCAAACAATAATTCTGCAGGGGATATTCCCGTGACACAATGTGGTGTTGTTCAATACATCGCAAGAAAGTCCAAAAGGGTTATTTGCATTGCCGTCGGTGTAGTAGGATTTGCTTTGTCCATACTCTTTTTTTTAATAGTCTGAACCAGGAGTTCCACTTTACCATTTGCACTTGGATGGTAGGGAAGTGAGAAAATATGGCGGATAGCACATTGCTGGCAAAATGCTTGGAATTCAACAGACGTGAACTGTGGTTCGTTATCCAAGACAATCACTTGCGGAAAACCATGGGTAGCAAAGATAGATTTCAACACTTTGATGGTACTTTCAGTAGTTGTCAAAAACATTTGATGAATTTCTGGCCATTTACTATAAGCATCAGTTAAGAGTAACCACATGGAATTTAAATAGGGTCCCACAAAATCAATATGCAACCTTTGCCAGGGTTTGTCAGGTTGTTCAACAATGGTGAACTGGAGCTCTTGCCAGATTTCCCATTGATACAGTACAACCTTCGCATTTTTGCACAACCTTGTATATGTCTCTGTCAATGGAAGGCCACCATACGTGAAGTCTGGCCAGGGATTTTATTTTAGCAATGCCTGGATAGCCCGCATGCAAAAGAGACAGCACATTTGAGTGATAACATTAGGGTATTATGACACACAATCCCTATAGAAGACACCTCTCAGCAATGGACAACTGCTGTCTCTTTGTATAGTAGGGTTGTAGTGCAGCCGAACAAGTAGTGCCTTGCGGTCAACCTTCAAGCGTATACTGATACACTTGTTTCAAAATGACATCTTGACTAGTTGCTTTTGCAATGTCCTTGGCTAGTACTGGAAGCTGTTCTAACTGTTGTAGCTCTATTGTACGCACAACAGTAGAGTCCTCCATATCTTTGAATTGGACTGAAAAACTATCTGGCTCCACCTGGCATACTAATGGCTCCTCTTTAAGTCCCACATCAAACTCCATTTCTCTGGGTATTGGTAACCTCGACAAGGCATCTGCATTTCCATGCTGGTCCGTTGGTTGGTATGTAACCTCAAAGTTATAGGCAGAAAAAATTAATGCCCATCATTGAAGTCTGCTAGTGGCTGTTTCTGGAATTCCTTTTCCTGAACTGATAATTGTCACTAGTGGCTTGTGATCCATCTTCATGTGAAACTTGCGACCTAGCAAGTATTGACAACATTTCTGGACTTCGAACACAATTGCTAATGCCTCTCTCTGAATCTGGGCATAATTCATTTCAGCTGGAGTGAGTTTGAGTGAAGCATGGGCTATCGGATTCTCCACTCCTTCTAGATCTATATGGAAAAGGACAGCTCTTATACCAACAGGACTAGCATCACAGGCCAATGTGATAGGTAAGTTAGGGTCATAATGAGTTAAATTATTCACATTGGTTAGAGAGAGCTTGATGGCTTGAACTGCCTTACTGTGGCCCTTGGTCCACTTCCACGGAGTACCCTTATGTAACAATTCATTTAGGATAGCACATTTAGTGGCTAAGCCAGGTATGATCGGTCATAGTAGCGCACCATACCCAAGAATGAGCTTGACTCTGAAACATTCTGCAGTTCAGGCATGTGCATAATGGCTTCCACCTTTTCATCATTCGGGCAAATTCCATCTTTGTCAATAGTGTGACCTAAGTACGTACACTTGGTTGTCAAAATCTGCATTTTTCTCTCCTAAGTCTGAATCCACTCAGTTGCAATCTCTCTAAAGTCTTTTGTAAGATAAGTGTTCTGCTTCTGTCTTGCCCGTGACAATGATATCATCCAAATAACAAGCAACACCTGGTATCTCACCCACTGTTTGCTCAATCACTTTTTGAAAAATAGCAGGTGCAGAATTAAGGCCAAAACATAACCATTTGTACTTGTACAGTCCTTGGTGTGCATTAATCACTACAAATTTCTGAGAGTCTGTATCCAACTCCATTTGATGGTATGCATCAGCAAGGTCCAGTTTAGAGAACCCCATACCACCATTCAGTCTATGAAAAAGTTCCTCTGGTAAGGGTAAAGGAAATACATCTGTGCTAAGTACTGGATTAAGTGTCACCTTAATATCTCCACATATCCGAACCTTACCACCTAGTTTAGATACCACCACAACTGGAGTGGCCCAATCTGAACTTGAAACCTTTTCACAGCACACCCACTTTTTCCAGTCTGTTCAATTCTGCTCCAACATCTGCTTTAAAGGCAAAAGGGAGTTTCCGTGGTTTACAAAACTTAGGGACTGCATTAGGCTTTGTAACTAGCTTGACTTTAGCTGTTGTGCAACATCCCAGGCCTTTCCACAACTCTGGATACATACGTAGAATCTCCCCAAGACTGGGCGAATTACTGCTTTGTGGTGCCTCGATAGCAGCAAGTAGAACAAAATCTGCTGGATCAACATGAATGTTTAGAAGAACCTGGGTGTCTCTGCCCAAAATGTTGACACCCTTTTTTGAAACCAGAAAAGTTAAAGGTGTACCAGGAGAATCAGTCATATAAACATAGAAACTTAGACTTTGACGGCAGATAAGGACCGCTTGGCCCACTTAGTCTGCCCATTTCCCTACCTACAGGATAAGCTGCAGATCCTAGTTAACCAACAGCCTATTTCTTCCTACCCCCACAAGAATTGTCTTATGTTTGCCCCATGCATTCTTGAATTCTCCCACAGTTATAGACCCCACAACCTCCTCAGGAAGGCTGTTCCATGCATCCACAACCCTCTCTGTGAAAAAATACTTCCTCACATTGTCCCTGAGCCATCCCCCCCCATCTTCAAATTGTGTCCCCTTGTTCTTGCACATCTCTTTTTCTGAAATATGCTACCCTCTTGGACTTTGTTGATTCCACTGAGGTACTTAAAAGTTTCTATCATGTCCCCCGTCTCCCTCTTTTCCTCAAGGGTATACATATTAAGCTCCTTTAGTCTGTCCTCATATGGCTTCTCTTGTAGACCCTGCACCATTTTAGTTGCCCTCTTCTGGACTGCCTCCATCCTGTCTATGTCCTTGCGGAGATGGGGTCTTCAGAATTGGACGTAGTACTCCAGATTGGGTCTCACCAACTGTCTGCACAGAGGGATAACAACTTCCTGTTTTCTGCTGTTGATGCCTCTCCCTATACATCCCAGTATCCCCCCAGCTGTCCCTACTGCCTACTCACATTGCTTGCCAACCCATCTGATATGATTACCTCCAGGTCCCTTTCCGTTTTTGTTGTTGTTACTACCTCCCCCATTGTGTAATCTTCCCCTGGGTTTTGTTTCCCAAGTGCATTATTTTGCACTTCTTTGCATTGAATCCAAGCTGCCATACTTCTGACCATTCCTTCAACCTTGCCAAGTCCTTTTTCATCCTTTCCATGCCTCCTTGTGTATCAGCCCTGTTGCAGATCTTTGTGCCATCTGCAAAGAGGCATACTTTTCCTTCCAGTCCCTCTGCAATGTCACTTATAAAGACATTAAAAAGGACTGGACCCAGTACTGAACCATGAGGTACCCCACTAGTAACCCCCCTTTCTTCAGAGTGGATTCCATTTACAATTACCTTCTGTGTCCTGTTGTCCAGCCAATGTTTTACGCAGGCTACCACCCTGGGACCCACTCCCAGGCTGGTTAATTTGTTTATTAATCTTTTGTGTGGGACTGTGTCAAATGCCTTGCTAAAGTCTAGGTAGGCATATCAATGTGGTAAACGAGCCCAGTGGCTGAACTGATTGCCCTTCAAATGCATGCAGCAACTTATTACAAGGAGACAATGGTGGCTTATCCTGATCAGACCATGTTTGATGGTTAATAAAAGTAACTGGAGAAGCACCGTCTACCATTCAATCAATCACTTTATTTAACCAGGCATAAACACCATTGAGCAAGCTCATTTTCAAGGTGGTCCTGGGCATAAATACAATACAGTACACTTCATAAGATTACAATTACGGTGGACAACGGTGCAAAAAAAAAAAGGAAAAACATTGTGAAGGTGCCAGTCAGTGTGGACCTATACATACTGGTCAACATAATTAACATGCAAAGGTACATAATGATAAGCTTTACTGAAATGAGAAGAGACAACAATCCCATATAGTCTCCGCTGAGTAAGAGCTCATACCTAAATGATAAAAAATAAGGAGGTATTAAGGAATAGGGTAGAAATTGGGGTGAAAGAGTAGGCAGCCAAAAGGGAGGCCAGAATAGGTAAAGGTAGAGAATAGGCAGGGTCATCTTGGATTAAGGGAACTAGGCTTGTAGGTCCTAGGTTTCTGTTGTTAGGAATGTGGGGTGGATGAGATACTTAGGTGTAAGATTTGAGAGTGGCATCCGAGGCTTAGGGGTCATCGGCATCTGAAACAGTTGCATGATTCCTTCAGATAATCCATTAATAGAGCTTTGAATGTGAAAATGCTTGGAAGTGAGGATAATTTTAATGAGTCTTGCATAGTGTTCCAAAGTGATGGAAGTGAGAAGTTGATTGCTGCTGAGCCAAGGGTAGTTTTCACTCTAGGAATCTGGAAGCAGATTAAGGAGAAGCGTCTCAGGCCATAGGAACCTTTTGCCCGTTTGAAGATGTTCGAGATGTATGCAGGGAGGTTATCAGATAATGCTCTAAAAAACCAGAGGAGAGCATTCCTTTTTCTTCTAGTTGAGAGTGAGGTCCATCCCGAAACCTGGCATAGACGACAGTGATGTGTACTACGGGGTAGATTTAAGATAAATCTTAAAGCCCGGTGGTAAAGGGTGTCCGGTTTGTTTAGCATCATTGATGGGCAATGACTGTAAAGGAAGTCAGCGCAGTCCAGTATAGGTAGGAATGTAGTTCATACTAGTCTCATTCTGGCTTCTAACGTGAGTAGGTGTTTAATGCAATAGAATAAACCTAATTGCTGCAAAATGCAACTGGCACCTCAATTGTGGCAACTGAAGTAACACATAGAAAGGAGGAACGTCTTTAGTCTGCATTGGTGGTGCAATAGAAACCACTGCACTGTCTGGGCTCTCCGTACCGACTACCACAGTTCTCCTGCTCTTGTAAACCTTAACAATATGCCCCTGACGTTCACATGCATGACACTGAGCTTCTCTGAATTTGTACTGGTCCCTGCTATGCTGAGATGACCCACATGATGCACATTTGTACTGGCCATGCAGTTAGGGTAGAGTGGTTGACTTTTTCTTTGAAAACAGTGGCTTAGACTTAGGTTTAAGCTGTTTCGATTTGGGGTTTACTGCAGCTACTTGTACCTCATTTTTAGTGTCCATCTTAGCATGTGCTTCATTTTTTGCAGCCTCATACATTTGTGCCAAATGTAAATGTTCCTCAGTAGACTTCTTCACACTTACAGAAAGTAACTGCTGAATACGATGTTCATTATTCAAGCCCATAACAAACTTATCAGCTAGATTAGATTCAAGATGCTCCCTGCTCCACTCACATGTGATAGCTAAGTGTTTGATCTCAGCCAAATAAGATTGTAATGACTGACCTGGTTTCTGGTGATAACTGTAGAATTTATAACATTCAGCCCTTGAAAAAGTTGTTAAACTGTATTGTGCATTCAATTTAGCCTTTGGCTCTTGATACGACAAATCCTCCAGCCGGTCCGGTGCAAGCAGACTGCATAAAAGTTTGAAGGTTTCACTCCCCAAGAAAGTACAAAAAGCATCTCGAATAAGCTTATCCTGTTGCTCATCATTAGCAGCTTGTATGGCAGGATTAAGTAATAACCACTGATCAAACCATCGGGACCATGTATCCCAGTCCGTTTCTGTAAACATTTCAAAGCTGGCTGAAGTTGCCATGATATTGCGCAGTTCCAAATTGCTTGCTTACCTCCAATGCATAAAGTCACAAAATGGCATAATTCAGTAAGCTGGAGCTGTGAAAATGTCTGCCATCCGTCGTTGCCAGTTTGTTGTATTTGGTGGCCGAAAAGAAGTACCTTAAACACACAAGGATCTTGGTAGTAAGAAAACCACGCCATACTGAGATCTAGGCCTTCTCTTTTACTTCCATTCAGAAACACATACAAGAGGAAACTGACTCAAAGACAGGCACACTTACAGAAAGTGCACATTCTCTTAAAGCTGTACTGTCTCTAACATTTCTTAAAGTTATACTACACATAACAGTGTTCCAGGTGCAGGTTGCACTATCCTGTTCATTGACCATCCTCAAGACACGAGGGGGATTTTCTGCAGTTAATTGTGACTTTGGCACCTAGGTGGTTGATTCTGGGTGATTTCAATGCTTGGATCATTGATGAACTCATGCATTTTGGACAAGATTTCCTCCTGGGAATGGAATCGCTGGGCTTTGCATAAGCAGTTGCTTCAGTGACCCGCCACCATAGTCATGCCTTGGAGCTGGTATCCTCTCTGGGGCTTGAGGTAGAAGACTTCAGTATTGTCCAGATCAGCTGATCAGATTATTATGCCATCAGATTCACTTTCAGGGTCCCCCTCTGTAGTCCCCCCCCCATGGAGGTAGTCCAATTCCACCATTTATGAGGGTTTTGGCCAGAGGGACTATTGGTGGTGGTGAATACCTCATATATGTTGACAGTATGCACCACTGGTCTGGAGAAAGTGGTGGCAGCTTATAATAGTGCTCTCGGTGCCTGTTCATATACACCTGCCGGCTTCATACCTTGGTGCACACGCTATGTATAGTACAAGGCATGCTACTGCTGTACAGTACAGAGGACATGCAATGTGTGCTATAGATAGGACATATCCTCTGTACATTACAGAGGAAGTGTACCCTATACTACCTAGGAAGCATGCTCCCTGCCTGTTCATACTTTTAATGGGTCCGGGGATCAGACACTGGGGGGACCACTAGACACCAGGGATACGATGTTTCAATGACGGCCCAGTGATCGGAGAGAAGGGTGACAACTGGGCACCAGGGATACGATTGACATATAGCAGGCCAGCAATCAGGCATGGGGGCACTAGGCACCAGGGAATTATTTGAAAGAGTTGGGATGGCAATCAGAGGGTGGTGGGGTCTGCTAGGCACCAGGGACTTCTCTTTCTTGTAAGGGCTGGGCAATCAGGGTGGGAGCTGTACTGCACAAACCTGCTGCTCTTCTCATGCAAATGAGCCCATAATGGGCATGTAAATGGTCCCTTAGTGCCTTGCATACCTAATGGTCTCATTTGCATGGGTCCCTCTGAATATCCCACCTAGCACTCCGGTGCTATCGGATCTGGTGGTGCTATTGCTTGCACAGCAGGGATCTGCCTTGGCCAGTGCAAAGTCCCGACATGCCCCTATATTCAGTTAGATAGTGCCACTATACTATCCGACTGAATATAGCATCCTTAGGCTCCTGGGCAATGGCAAAGCACAGCGCAAAACTCTGCACAGCACTTTGCCTGTTTTTGAATATTGGGCCCCTGGAGTTTTAACTGTGTCACGGTTTGTGTACAGAACTCTGAACAAGATTCTGATAGGTTAACAGCTCATATTTAGCACTCTGTACACAAACCATGACATAGTAAAAACTCCAGACTATTGGTCCATGAAAATAACTGTGCAGAATGTTGTCCATAAAAAAAAAAATGAAAACACAGTTTTACGTATCAGTGTTTATTTAGGTACAGTTAAAAATGAATTATTTGGAGGTATAAATGTTATATCTGAAATAGCAATATGTATTACTAATTGCCACCAATTAGCATTCATTTCCTGTCCACTTTAACTTTAGTTGGGACTAGTCCTAATTCTGATCTAATAACAGGGGCTTGGACCCCCTTGGGTAATCCCAGAATAGATGTCATGAAATGTACAGTTATAGTACCTATAGTACCTAAATTACCAAGCTCTTAATAGGTGCGTAAATCTTCTAAAACCTCCCCAGGTTTGAGTTACTTTTAGTTTGCTTCTTTTGTGATGACAGATCCAGTTAATGCCTTTGTCAGTATTCAGCCCTAAGTAAGTATAGTGAGGCCTTATCTCAAGCAGGGTACCTTTGAGTTTCCATTGACTTCTTTTGCAAGTGCCACAAATCAAGACTTAATTTATCAGTGTTATGCTCAATTTTAAAACATCTAACTCTCCAATATCTCTAACTATTCTTGCAACCCCTTTAGGGTCAATGATAATAAAATAAGGTCATCTGCATAAACCACCGCACTAAAACATTGGCCTATTTATTTTGGTGCATGAACTACTTCTCTACTCAAATCCACCAGTACAAGGTTTACATAGAAATTAAACAGGGTTTGTGCAAGCACACACCCTGTCTAATTCAAGTGTTAGACATAAACGCTGTCGTGTGATCTCCCCTGATGGTGCATCTCACAGTGATCCAGGTCTCAGAGTATAGTTGCATAATTATTAAAAGAAGTGCCTTATCTCTTCCTTGTTCCAGCATTATTTCCCATAATTTGGACCTCTAAAGAAAGTCAAATGTTGCACGAAGGTCAATGAATGCAACAAACATTGTTTTAGTTCTGATTTTAACAAAATTCTGGTAAACATTGAATAATATAAAGCAGTTACCAATCATAGAGCCATTGGATCTGAAGCCCATGATATCATTGGGATATTGAAACAAATCCTGCCCCCCACAATGCTAGATCAACAAATAACTCTTCCTGGTTCTCCGTAAAGGGCATCAAAATCGTTCGTATGAATATTAGAAGTGTACCTGCTAATTTCCCTGAACTGGAAGCCTGAGTAGCCCACTATCACCCGGATATTCTAGGATTGACTGAAACATGGCTTAGGCCAGACATACCTGACACAGTATACAAAATAAATGACCACCACCTTATGAGATTTGATCGCCCCTCTAAACAGAGGGGTGGAGGGGTTGCTCTCTATTATAAAGAACATCTCAATATCTCTGTCCAACACTCAGGGTTATCAGGTATCTGTGAAACTCTGCATACTGTTCTGCTCTTAGGGAGAGAAAAAAGCTAAACCTGATATGTATTTATAATCCTCCAAAGGGAGCACTCCCTGGCATAAATGGGCTCTTGGACTATCTCGCTACTCTAAAGGGTAAATCTGAAATAATATTAATGGGTGACTTCAACCTTGACCTTTCAGGTACCTACTCTGGTTTGTACACGGAGACTCTTGCCCGACTTCACCTATCGCAACTGATTACTAGCCCTACTCGACTCTCGGCAAATAGCGAGCATCAATCTCTCCTGGACTGGATAGCCACAAACAGAGCAAATAAAATTATTGCTGCAGGCACCTTTTCTGATTCTATCAGTGATCACCTACCTACCTTCTGCATTTGGAATGGTCACTGCCACCATCCCCCGTCCAGAATTATTCAGTTTCGGGATTTTGCCAAACTGAATCCAAGCGCACTCCTTGATGATATTAATAACATCGACTGGTCGCCTATCTATATCACTGAGGATGTAAATACAGAACTTGACTACCTAAATTCTTAGCTACTAGTCCTACAGGATCTGCACATCCCATTGAAAAAAAGGAGTCTAAGAGGGGCTCTACAAACAGATGACTATATAAAGACCTCCTTCAGACTATGAGAAGAAGGGATAAGGCCTGGGCCCTGGCCAAGAAATCCCAACGGACAGATGACTGGGATAACTATAGAAAAATGAGGAATGCCTGCAAAAAAGATATTTGGAGGGCAAAAAGGAACTATTACCTTAAGCTTCTCCAATCTTCAGTGGGTGACTCCCGGGGTTTTTGGAACCGCATCAAAAATTTCATAGGCCAAAGGCCCAAGACGGCCACAACTGAAATGATGCTAAATGATGCCAACTGTAACAATCTACCTATGATTGCAAATGCTCTGAATGCACAATTCTCTGATCTCTCTGAATACCTTGCAAAATTTAACCAGTCCCCTGCACCCCCTCCTGATATCCGCCATCCTTCAGGACCCTCTTTTCTGCTCAGATCACTCTCTACTACCAAGGTGCTGCTTCTTCTTAAATCTATCTCCCCTCATGGATCTGCCGGTCCAGATGGATTACTGCCTATTTCATCAAAATGACAGCTCCAGCTCTTGCTGCCCCATAGCAAGAATTTTCAACCTATCTATATTAACCCAGACAGTGCCTACACGATGGAAAATGGCTCGAGTTGCCCCTGTACACAAAAAAGGTGACACCAAAAACATGGCTAACTACAGACCGATCACCATTCTCTCTACCTTACATAAAGTACTAGAGAAGGTGGTTGCCACCCAGATCTCAGAATATCTGCACTTTCACAACCTTCTATCCCCTGCTCAACGTGGATTCCGAACGGGGCACAGCACCACCACTGCACTACTTCAGGTATCAAATGAAGTCATCACAGCAATGGATAAGGGCCTGCTCACGGGGGCCATATTTATTGACCTCACCAAGGATTTTGATCTGGTGAATCACCCTCTTCTACTCTCCAAACTGTCAGTTCTGGGTTTTTCCCAATCTACCATCTCCTGGTTTGATAGCTTCCTCACTGGGAGGAGGCTATTTGTTCAAATTGCAACTGCTGTCTCTGACCCCTCCTTAACCTCTGTTGGAGTTCCCCAGGGATCTGTACTTGGCCCTCTCCTTTTCTCTTTCTTTATTAACAACCTGGCCTCACTTCCCTGTCTCTCCTCGCTGATCCTTTATGCCGATGACATGGTGCTTCTCGTTAGTGGTAAAGAACCCACATCAGTAAAGGCAAATCTTCAAGCTGACTTTGACTGCTTACAAGTCTGGCTTCTACAAAACAAACTCATACTTAATGCTAAGAAAACTGTGGTTATGCTTTTTGGCTCCTCCTCTAGAATCAAATCCTGTGCTCCAGATCTTTCAATACTATGTCTTGATGGCTCCCCGTTGGTATCTGTGAACTCCTTTAGGTACCTAGGAGTCACACTTGACCCATCTCTGGATTTTAACCTCCACCTTACGACTACTTACAAGGCGGTTAACTCCAAACTGGGTATTGCCTATAGAATTAGGTCCTCCCTGAATGATGCTGCCCGGCTTGCTATTGCACAAGGTTTCCTCCTTCCCTCCCTTACATATTGCTCACAGGTATACCTTAATGCTAACAAAGGATCCCTCCATAAATGGAGTACATGTTATAACAGCACATGCTGATTTGCCCTCTATGCACACAGACTGACTCATCGCTGTGAACTCTACACCAAACTAAACTGGCTGTCCCCGACTTCGGACAGACTCTACTCCACTTGATGCTTGATTGACAATATCATCAGAATGGGGACACCTGAGTATCTCTCAAGGCTGCTATCTCATCCCTTCCAAACATATCTCTTTAGGTCGTCCGTACAAACTCAACTTGAAATTCCCAAACACCTCACAAAAAAGAGGGAACTATCCTTCGCTATATCAGCTCCCAGCATCTGGAACTCCCTCCCCCCCTCACATTAAACTCTCTAAATCCCACCTAGCCTTTAAACTGGCTGTCCACGCCCACCTGCTTGACTCTGATGGCTGCTCCTGTGCTGTAACTTGAGACTGACTCCCAGTAGAATTCCTTACCTACATGGCACTTACTGTTTTCCTCCACTATATAAAATCTGCATGTTCCCACTCCCTCCACAAAATCGTTAGTTAAAACTGTTATTTATTCTTTAGCGGTTGTCGTATGTCCTTAATTATTATTGTTGTATCATCCAGTGCAAGTAGTTAATGTAAGGGTATTTGTTCACTCTCAGTTTCCACAGAAATATGTCTTGCTTTTGTCACCAATCTGCAAAATTGTTTTGTTCCCGCTTCATGCTGCGCCATGAACAATTGTCTCTGATGTTTACCTTCTTTGTACCTTGCTCTCTCCTGATTGTACTCTCCCGGGTCATGCCTCAATATAAGCAATACTCTTGTCTAGTGTACCTACCCAGTAAACAAAAAACAAACAAACAAACATTAGTTTTGTCAGCCCAGTTAAAATTTGATGTAAAATTACTTTTGCAAAAATGCTTGGATTAAAGATTTATTAATGAGACCAGTTGGTACAGTTGAGGATCATCCTTCTTTCCTTTCTTAAAAATAAGTACCACTATGTTTCCTTTCCAGTTATAAGGTATAAATCTGAACTGCAGGCATCTGTTGAGGAAAAGTGTCAATGCTCGAGCCCACCATACCACATTCAACCTATAAATTTCAATGGCTATATTATCTAACCCTCGTGCTTTATCTCACATTGAAACTTTCCACTGCCTCTAACGTTTCTTCTGTATGATTGTTACATTATTCTCTGTAACTTCAAGTGTAAATCTGAACTTTCTGTCCTATCATAAAACAGAGTACTATGATGGTGAATCCAGGTTTCTGGTTCAATAAGAGCCTTATGCATGATGCTTACGCACTGCAGAAACCAGGCACGTATGCATGTATACGTGTAAATGCCATGAAGGGGGTCCCATGGACCCCTGGCAGCAGTCACAAAAGATGTGCAAGGAAGGTATGCGCTGGATCCCCCAGCCACACAGTCAGCAACGTACTAGGCAGGGGACATGCCAGGTGCATGCCTGCACTACGCACCATTCACTAAGGCACATAGTGCTATGCACTGGAGGGCATAGGAGGGCATCGGTTATGCAGGGGGGACCCTGCCATAACCACTGTACATGCCCAGCCCTGCTCACACTGCCGCCCCAGTGCTGTTTCAGTAAATGACCCCCACCCTATCACATTGCTGCCTAGTCCCCGATGTCATGAAAGTATCCCCGGCCCACCACATTGCAGCCCCGTTCCTGATGCCATGTAAATACCCACTGCCCCACTACATTGCAGCCTCGTCCTCAATGTCATGTAAGTAACCCCTGCCCCACCACATTGCAGCCATGTCCCCAATGTCATGTAAGTACCCCCACCCTACCACATTGCAGGCCCATCCCCGATGTCATGTAATCACCCCCACCCCACCACATTGCAGCCCTGTCCCCGATGTCAGGTATGTATCTCCCACCCCACCACACCACACTGCAGTCCTGTCCCTGATGTGATGTACATCCCCCCAACCCAACACAGTGTAGTCCAGACCCAGTACTGTTACCGACACCCCACCCCAACACATGTCAGTCCCCCCCATATGCTGACGCCCTTACGAGGACACAGATCCAAGTAGCACATGACCCCCACACAGTGGTGTCCAGGTCCATTGTACCCTGATCCCCAATCCCAACCCAGGTCGTAGTAGAGGTGGCTGGTGGCCACCTGTGGCACCGACACTCCCCCTCCCCATCCCCATACCAGGCAGTCAGTGCCGTGGCTCAGAACGGCCAGTGGCACAGCTCTCCACACACTTCCATGGCCACTGGCCACCTGACTTACACAGGAAGTGTGCATCTATATAGGCAACATGCTTCCAGCATAAGTCAGATGGCTGGTGGCCATATAGGTGTGCGGAGGGCTGTGCTGCTGGCCATCTGGAGCTGCGGCACTGACTGCCTGGTATAGAGATGGGAGAGGGGTGTCAGTGCTGTGGGGGTTGGGGGCCACTGGCTACCTCTGCTGTGACCGGGGTTGGGATCGGGGTCAGGGTACAATGGACCAGAGCACCATTGTGTGTGGGGGGGATGTCTTGTGCTACCCGGGTCCGGTGCTCTCTTGTGCAGGGGGGAGCTGGCATGTGTTGGGGCAAGGTGTTGGCAACAGTACTGGGTCTGGGCTGCAGTGTGTTGGGGTGGTGGGGTGCATGCATTACATCGGGGATGGGGCTGCAATGTGCTGGGGCAGGGGGTGCTTACATGACATTGGGGATGGGGCTGACATGTTTTGGGGCAGGGGGTTATGTACTGTACAGGGTCGGGGCTGCAATGTGTCAGGGGTGGGGGTTGCTCTGTACGAACTGAGATGGGTGCAGGTGCTGTTGTGGGGGGACATCAGTGCGGGCTGTTTACGGGCAGGCCTGTCTGCTGGGGATAAGGTATGGCAGCACAGGTCCAGGTGTCTGTGGTAGTTATTCACACACCTGTACCCACGCCGGGTCACAAAAGTAATCCACTCTGGGACCCAGGACAGGCATCCCATTGGATGTCTTCCTGGGTCTGTATCTCTGCCCCAGCCACCCTGCAGAGTTCTGCGTGCCAGGGGAGTGGGAACACAGACAGGTACCCCGTAGGTGCATGCAGTAGTGAATACCATGCACCCTGCACCTGTCTGGTACCGCAGAGCTATGAGGGTGGGTTACACACCTCCAGCGTGTAATTCCTGCCTGTTCGTGCATAGGCACCTATGTGAGTGAATTTCAAAGTCTTGATCTTTTAATCTCTTAGCCACTAGGGTTCAACATTTTATATTATCATTAGTAACTATTTCCTCTAAGGTATCCTCCCAAATATTTTCTCTCTAAGTTTATTTTTGCCTTCTAAGAATTAACTGGAAAGTTTGTCATTGTTCGGGCTTAACAGTCCTTTGGCTTCTCTATTATTTCTGGCATGCCTTAGCCTAGCAGGTATGTATTTCTTGTATTGCTTACACTGTGGCCCAGATATTCAAACTGCGCCAGGCTGTGGCGCAAGCTTGGGTGCAGCACAACTTGGCTGCGCAAGGGTGTGGACTGGGCGATATTCAATGGAGCTGCGCCATGGCTCAGCAGCGTTGAATATCACACCCTGGCCACCCCCAGTGTGCATGGCGCAGTGGCACTGTGTCGCGCGGCCAGAGTGGAGCATGGGATGCGCGTAGTGAAGTTCCATTGCGCCATGCACAGCAACCGCGATATTCAAAACTTGACATGCAAATGGGGCCATAATGTATGCAAGGTGCAAATGGGGCCATTTGCATGTCATTATGGCCCCATTTGCATGCAGGTGCGCCGATCCCTGACGACTTGTGCCTGGCACTCTGCCAGGCAGCAGCCGTCGGGGACCGGCACCCCCTGCAGCCGGCAATGTGCTCCACAGCCCGATCGCGGGCATTTGTATAAAAATAGAAATTCCATCCAATATCCCTGGTGGTCCAGTGGACCGCTATCTGCCCGATCTCGGGCATTTGTAAAATAGAAATTACATCCAATATTCCTGGTGGTCCAGTGGACCGCTATTTGCCTGATCGCTGGCATTTGTAAAATTAAAAAGTATGTCCAATATCCCTGGTGGTCTAGTGGTCCACTATCTGCCCGATCACGGGCATTTGTAAATTAAAGTATGTCCAACATCCGTGGTCCAGTGGTACTCCCTCACCACCCGCCCACTGAGCTTCACCACCCGCCTCCCCAGTCAACCGGGCGGCAGGAGCACACCCCACCTGCTGTCGTCTCAGCGCTGGATCGACACTGCCGGGTTGGTGTACGCTGGTTGGTTCACAGCATGAGCCAACGAAGGCAGCTCGGCACTGCATTGCACATTTTACATATCTGGAATGTGTAGTAACGGTACAGGTCTGAATGCTCGCTGGCTCACGCCAGAACCATCGCGACAGCCCTACGCGATGGTGTCAGTCAGCGGCGCGGGCATCAGGTGGGTGGGGTGCTGCCACCCACCAGCTAAGGGGGGAGCAGGGCTGGGGCTCAGTGGGTGGGTGGAGAGGGGGCAACACTGGACCACCAGGGATATTGGACATACTTTTAATTTTACAAATGCCCGTGATTGGGCAGATAGCGTCCACTGGACCACCAGGATTGGACAGATTTATTATTTTTACAAATGCCCACGATCGGGCATGGGGGGCGCCGCCAGGTGTGGCCGGAGCTCGGGTGGCCACCCACAGGTGGCAGCTGCCATGTTGCACCCTGCAATGAGGCAGCTCACCTGTGGGTGGCCATCAGTTGTTCCTTTTTTTTTTGGATCAACTTTGTGCTGGCGCAGGTAGGGGTTGAACATGCATGGCTCTGCACATCCTGGGCTGAATATCGGGCTGTGCAGGGTATGCATGGGGCCCCCCCACCTGTGCCTGCATACATTACTGATATACTCCGGTGCATCAGGATTTGTGCCGTGCACTTTTCCCTTTTGAATATCGCGCCGGGGCACATCAGTGGGTTGCGCATGGTGCAACACTGTTGCGCCATGTGCAACCCTTTTGAATATCTGGGCCTCAGTGTCAAACCAGCCAGTTTGAGTTCTATGTCTAGTATTTATAAAGAAAAATCGTTAGTTTCTCAAACAATGCTGCTAAAAAGGCATAAAGTTCAATAGGGTTCTGATACTAGATGTGACAGTGTAAACACTACACTGGGAAACAAGAGGTTAACATCTTGGCCGAGGTTGAGGAAATGCAGGGAATGCAACATGAACAGGCAAGGGAGGGTGCCTTCCCAGGTGTTTCTGATTAGAGAGATTGCTGAAAGGCAGAGAGAATCCAGCAAGGAGTCAGTTGGAAGCTGGAAACTGCTGCAGGGAGGAGATACTCCTAGGCAGAGAACCCTGAAAGATGGAGGGTGGAATGTAAGACAGGAACCAGAGCAGTAAGCCAAGGAGAAGGGTTAATTGCTGGAGAGAGCATTTGGAGATAATGTGAAACCTGCTGCTGAGAAAGAGACCATTTCTAGAGCACAGAATCCTGAGGTAAAGGATCAGCCTAGCCAGCTGGGCCAAAACAGTGAGTGGAATGTATTGCTAATAACAGCCTGCAAATAAGGATAAACGGAAAACTGTTTGTGTTTTATCTGAGACTGTGCATTCAAAAACTGCTGGCCCACAAACTGTTTATGTTTTGTTTGAGACTATATATTCAAAAACTGCTGGCCTACATAGGTGGTTCAAAGATTCCTTTTGTCAAGTCAGCCTGAAAGAACTGTTTTGTGTTAACCTTTCTGTTTCCTGACCAGGATGGAGAAGTTGAACTGACTGGTTATGCTTTTCTGGAGCAATAATTTACCTGTACATTTGGAGTAATACAATTACAGTTTCTTCAGTGAACTTTAAACCCAGCGTGTTGCCTCTCCATCTACCATAGGCCAGCTTGTCACAAGTGGTGTTAGCAGTGGGATTCGAACCCCTGCTGCAGTGAGCAGGACTAGTTACATTCTGGAAAAATGGAGATGGAGAAATTGCTGAAGTTCCTTGCTAAACAACAACAACAGACTTTCAGGCAGCTGGCACAACAGCAGCAGGAGGCACAACAGTGGGTGCAACAAACACAACAGGCTCAGCAACAACAAGTTCTCACCCAGCTGGCTCCGCAGCAGCAGAAGGTGCAACAACGGGCACAACAAGCGCAAAAGGAGGCACAATGGCAGTTTCTTATACAGCTGGGGCAACAACAACAGCAGCTCCTGCAGTCCCTGGTACAACATCCGCAACAAGATCCTATTGTTGAGGCTGGTCCGGCTATCATGGGGCCCGGGGTTCATAGGATGAACACCATGCTGACCAAAATGACATCTGAGGATGATCCCGAGGCCTTCCTGGTAACGTTTTGAGTGAGTGGCAGAAGCTGCTGGATAGCCTAGACCTCAGTGGGCTGTCTGCCTTGCTCCCTGTCTGACCAGGGAAGCCCAAGCAGCCTATGGAGCTATGGACAGTACCACAGCCGGGGAGCACACAGAGGTGAAAGTGGCAAGCCTGGACCGCCTAGGCAGCAACTCAGAAAGTTACCAACGGAGGTTCCGAAGCTTCAAATTTGCAGCAGATGCACGACCTAGATCATTGGGACAACAATTGCGGGACCTGTGTTGGGGCTGGCTAAAACCAGAAGGGTGCAGTGGCCCCGAGGTGGCTGAGTTAATCATCTTGGAACAATTTCTGAACATCCTGCCCCCAGGAATTCAGAGCTGGGTCCGCAAATAGAAGATCACCACACTAGCAGAGGCCATGCAGATCTCAGAACAAGTGTTGGATGCTGAACTCTCCTCCCACCCCTTGACCCAGCTTACAAGGCCACCTGAGAAGATGGGGAATCATCCCAAGAGCCAGACTGAAGGAATATTGGCTGGGACTGTGAAGAGACCTTGGGCATGTAGGGAGGGGGGTTATGGGACAAATAAGGGTCAGACTCTGGGAAAGAAGGCAACCCAGCAGCCCAGGGAGACATTTCCTGAGGGCCCACTGCCTAATCCCGGAGGCTCGCCCCATAGCCAAGACACAGGGGCATGTTTCTTATGTGGACAGAAGGGTCACTTTGAGAAGAACTGCCCCCACATGGACTGTACCTTCATAGACTTCACATTTACAGATGTGTATTCACTGTACAGTGGGGGTGAGGGCTCTGAATCCCGAGATTTTGTGATCCCTGATGAGGTAGAAGAGATAGAGATTGAGGCTCTAGTGGACTCAGGAAGCCACCAGACCCTAGTCAGGACGGTCCTTGTGAACCCCCAGTGCTGGCAGGACCAGAACCCCATCCCTATCCGATGAGTGTATGGGGATGTAAAGGCTTACCCTGGTGCTATGGTTACACTTACTCTGGGGGGGGCCAAACAGAGACTATAAAGGTGGGTGTTGCCCCGGTGTTACCCTATCTGGTGTTACTGGGGAGAGATTGGAAATGGTTTGACGACTTATGGAAAGCAGACTTATCTTTGGCAATTACCCCATCTCAGGGTCGTGAAGGGAGGGGGGCCAGCCACCTGCAGCTGGGAGAAGTTTTTCCCTTCCTAGACCCAGGGATTTTTAATGCCCAGATGAGAACCCATAAATCTAAGTGAGAATACAGGCAGCAAAGGAAAGGGGTTCCGAAGGGGCAGGTGCACAGGAGGGAGATGAAGCAAAGGCAAAAGTGGATCCAGACCCACAGCCTGACCCTAACACTGACCTATCTAACCAAAGTCCCAGAGGTCTGTCCCTATCAGAGCAAGATGTGTTAAAGCACTGCCCGGACATTGCCAAAGAACAACTGGCCGATGGTATACTCAGCCGGGTATACACCCAGTTGGCTGTCAGGGAAGGGGATGTGGTAGATGAGAATCGGGCAGCATGCTGTCCTCATTTTCAGTTACAAGGGGGTATCCTGTATCAAGTTAGTAAGGAGGCCCAGACGTGGGATACCCGGCATCAGTTGCTAATCCCTCGAGTCTTTCAGAGGGAATTACTACCACCTCACCCACTCTATTCCTGTGGCAGGGCACTGTGGGGTAGAGAATACATTAGCTCGACTGTTGCCCTGATTCTTTTGGCCGGTCATCTATCAACATGTTAAAGATTATTGTGCATCTTGTCCCAAGTGTCAGTTAGTAGCTCCAAAGAACAGTCCAAGGGCCCCTTTAGTGCCCTTACCTGTTATGGAGGCACCATTTGACTGGATTGGAGTTGATATAGTGGGACCCCTTGAAAAGAGTGCAGGGGGTGCCAATACATTCTGGCAATTGTAGACTATGTTACCCGGTACCCCGAGGCCATCCCGTTATGAACCATTTTGGCCAAAATTGTAGCCGGGGAACTATTAAAGGTCTTTAGTCATATGGGAATACTGAAGGAAATGTTGACTGACCAGGGAACTAACTTCATGTCCCGCCTGACTCAAGAGGTTTGTACTTTATTGGGAATCAGCTCCATAAGAACCTTGATCTATCATCCCCAGATGGATGGCCTCATGGAGCGATTCAACAAAACCCTTAAAATGATGCTTCAAAAGTTCATAACCACTGAGGTCAGGAACTGGGACAAGTTACTTCTCTTACAGATGTTCACAATGCAGGAGGTCCCTCAAGCTTCTACAGGGTTTGCTCCTTTTGAACTCCTCTACAGGTGCCACCCATGAGGTGTTCTTGATATAGTAAAGGAGATGTGGGAGAAACCCGAGCCCAAGACTGAAAATGTGGTACAATATGTCCTGCAACTGAGGGAAAGATTAGATCAGGTGGAGAAAGTTGCCCGAGAGAATCTGGTGAAGGCTCAACAAAGACAAGAGTACTACTATAATCAGGGAGCCTGGTTGAGGGAATATAAACCAGGGGATCAGGTACTAGTTTTGTTGCTGAGCAGCCAGAATAAGCTGCTAGCCAAATGGAAGGGGCCTTATGAAGTTACCCGGAGGGTGGGCCCAGTTGACTATGAAGTTTGCCAGTCAGAGAGGTAAAAAAAGATCCAGATCTACCATGTCAATTTGCTGAAATTCTGGAACCAGAGGGATAGCCTATTGATTTCCCTTGAACCAGACATAGTGGATCTGGGACCCCAAGCGCCAGATGAGAATCTGGGGATACAAGTCCCAGTGGGAGAACAGCTGTCTCACAAACAGAAACAGCAACTAGGAGAGTTGGTTAGCCAATTTTTGGATATTTTCTCCTTCCTCCCTGGGACAATCCATATGATAGCTCATCATATAGAAACAGATCCAGGGGAGAAGGTGCAGCAGCGACCATATCACTTGCCAGAAGCCGTATGAGAAACTGTTAAGAAGGAGTTACAGGACATGCTAGAGTTGGGGGTGATTTAGGAATCCAGCAGTGATTGGTGTAGCCCCATAATGTTAGTACCAAAAGAAGGTGGGGCTACCTGCTTCTGTATTGATTTTCACAGGGTCAATGCCATCTCGAAGTTCAGTGCCTACCCCATGCCCCGGGTAGACGAACTGTTGGATAGACTAGGGGAAGCCAAGTACATCACGACTTTGGACCTAACAAAAGGGTACTGGCAAATCCCTTTGACACCGGAGTCTCGGGGAAAAGACAGCATTTGCTACCCCCTTCGGGCTATACCAGTTCCGTATCATGCCTTTCAGCTTTCATGGGGCACCTACAACCTTTCAAAGGCTCATGAATTGCTTGCTGTGACCCCATGCCCACTATGCAGCTGCTTACCTAGATGACGTGGTGATCCATAGCACTGATTGGGAGTCCCATGTATCCAAGGTGGCAGCAGTACTACAGTCTTTACGATAAGCTGGGCTGACGGGCCAATACAGCAAAGTGTGCTTTGGCCAAAGCTGAAACAAAGTACTTAGGGTACTGTATAGGCAATGGACAGGTAAGACCTTTGGTCAGTAAGGTCCAAGCTGTAGCCGAGTGCCCGATACCCACCACAAAAACCCAGGTGAGAGCCTTCTTAGGATTGGCAGGGTATTACCGCAGGTTCATACTGCACATCTCCACCCTTGTCAGCCCCCTTACAGACCTCACCCGAGAAAATCTGCCCCAAGTAAGGTCCAATGGTCAGAGGAGTGTGACCAGGCCTTCACACAACTCAAAGTGACACTGTGCCGAGAGCCAGTGTTATGCAGTCCTGATTTCACCAGGACCTTTATCCTGCAGACGGATGCCTCTGAAGTTGGGCTAGGAGCCGTGCTCTCCCAGGAGTTTGAGGGGGAGGAACATCCTGTCCTCTACCTCAGTCGGAAACTCTTTCCCCAGGAGAAAAACTATGCAGTGATAGAGAACAAGTGTCTCACAGTCAAGTGGGCTGTGGACGCCCTCTGCTACTACCTGCATGGCTGGCAGTTTATCCTGGTCACAGATCATGCCCCCCTCTGAAGTGGCTACAGGTGATGAAGGATGACAACCCCCACATCACCAGCTGGTACTTGGCCCTCCAGCCATTTTCCTTTATGGTGCACCACCGGGTCAGGACCCAGAATGGAAATGCAGACTTTCTGTCCTGGGAGGGGAATGGTCAGGGACCGACCAACTGTGCCTTCGCACAAAGGGGGGAGGTATGTGACAGTGTAAACGCTACACTGTGAAACAAGAGGTTAACATCTTGGCTGAGATTGAGAAAATACAGGGAATGCAACATGAACAGGCAAGGGGGGTACCTCCCCAGGTGTTTCTGATTAGAGAGATTGCTGAAAGGCAGAGAGAATCCAGCAAGGAGTCAGTTGGAAGCTGGAAACTGCTGCAGGGAGGAGATACTCCTAGGCAGAGAACCCTGAAAGATGGAGGGTGGAATGTAAGACAGGAAACAGAGAGCAGAAAGCCAAGGAGAAGGGTTAATTGCTGGAGAGAGCATTTGGAGATAATGTGAAACCTGCTGCTGAGAAAGAGACCATTTCTAGAGCACAGAATCCTGAGGTAAAGGATCAGCCTAGCCAGCTGGGCCAAAACAGTGAGTGGAATGTATTGCTAATAACAGCCTGCAAATAAGGATAAACGGAAAACTGTGTTTTATTTGAGACTGTGCATTCAAAAACTGCTGGCCCACAAACTGTTTATGTTTTGTTTGAGACTGTATATTCAAAAACTGCTGGCCCATATAGGTGGTTCAAAGATTCCTTTTGTTAAGTCAGCCTGAAAGAACTGTTTTGTGTTAACCTTTCTGTTTCCTGACCAGGCTGGTGAAGTTGAACTGACTGATTATGCTTTTCTGGAGCAATAATTTACATTTGGAGCAATAAAATTACAGATTCTTCAGTGAACTTTAAACCCAGCATGTTGCCTCTCCATCTACCATAGGCTAGCTTGTCATACTAGATTATTCATTTCAGTTTCGATTACTATTTTATACAATATCTTGTCAACTTTGTCTTCTCTTTCACCTGACCAGGTTAGTCTTTTCTGGTATGCAATGTCTGGGTTAAAATCATTTGCATGGACCTCTATTTTTTGTACCATATCTAATTTATTTAATAATAAACATTGGAAAATGATTGCTGTCTGGTTGGATACAAATGTTTGTCTATGTTTCTGTTTTACAGTCTAAGTATTAATCCAAGTCAAAGACAAATACTATTGCATAGTTTAATAAAGATTCTGCTTGACTGTTCATGGCCCCCATATTCAAAACAGATGCGCAGCACAAAGTGGAGATGCACTGCGCATCCCGGGAAATGTGTGGACACGTGATATTCAAACAGTAGAGATGCGTTGCGTATGTTGGAATGTGCAATCATACATAGATAATGTATACCGCGCAGAAACAGGGGGCGGGGACATAAATGTGCTGTGCATGGGAATATTCATCCACAATGTGCAGTGCATGTGCCGTGCATTCCAGAGATATGCTGCACAAAGATAGGATGTCAAAAGGATGGCCTAAATCGGCCTGCCACCTACCCATAGGCAGGCCGCAGAGCTGCAGACAGGCGCTCCTGAGATAGCCATTGGAGATGCACCAGGATGTGCTGCAGGCACCCATACACAACAGTCATACCAGGATGACAGTACCCAAAGCTACAGGTGCTGTGGCGCCCCTGGTACCACCTAGATTGCCACCTCACACACTGCACCAGGGATGTACACATCCAGCTGCCACATGCAAGTGCCATCGAGTGCACCCTGGCACACTGGCAGTGCAGACAGCCACAATGCAGCATATGTACCAGGTGCCATGGCCTGCACCCATGTGGCCTTTGAGGCACTACCTGGTGGTGGCATGCACCCATGGTGATGTCTGGGGCAATGGTGCCTAGGTGGCCTAGTGGTACTGTGGCAGCATGGCATGGTCCAGGCTCCAACCAGTGACACACATCCACGGTGGTGCACCATAGGTGCACACCATGTGCCCGGGCCAGGTCCAAACCACCTGGAGCCACAAACATGACACCGATGCCACCCATGCTGAGTGACATTGCCACAGGAGTACTGTGGTGGGTTGGTGTGGTGTTCCAGTGGTGGACATTGCACAGCTGTGGGCAGTGCAGGGCAGAGGTGGCACCATCTGTGGCCTGGAGGTGGCATGGGCATGCCTTACAGATACCAGACCCGTCTGGTGGTGGGTGGGTGGCCACTATGGGCATGTACTTGGCCAGTATCAGGGTGGCCACCCAGGTTACCAGGACAGGTCCAGGTGGGCCCCACTCACTCAGGTCCCCAGTCACTGTCTAAACCCTGACATCCCTTGCCTTTCTCATCCTTTATCCACTATAATGGGGTATGTGGGGCACTGTAGGTGACTGTATGATGCATACAGGGCTAGTGTATCACATTTATGTGGCATACTGATCAGAGTGCATTACCCTGGCCCTCCCCTAGTGCTCATTCAGGTGGGCTCCTGTGGCCACTGTCCAGGTGGGCCCCCTATACCCCAGTCAGACCCTGTACATGGCCATGGGCAACAACATTGTACGCAGGCCACTGCAGTCCACCCACACACCTATACCTTCACATCAGCCTGCTGGGCTGCAGTACCTCCTGTTCACCTTTGTGGAATGATGGGGCTGCCCTGCAATGCTGGAGCTGCGCATGCCACAAGTATGCAAATGCCCTGAATACATTCCAGGAATGAGATGCAAATGTGGGAATTGAGCTCGGACTGTGCAATGAGGCTATTTGTATATCCTGGCTGAATATTGCAGTTCTGTGTACCGTGCAAGTGGTCGCCCATCATGCATTTCTGTATGCCTCACACAGGTCTCAGGACACCTGCTGCGCTGCACATCTCCCACTGCATGATCGTGCATGTTCAGGATATTCAGCTGGACTTGCGTGATCACATTCTATGCTGCATCTGAATTTACCAATGTTTTGCGCCGGCACATCTGAGATGCGCAGAACATGGACTTGCACGATGCAGCCAGCCACTTTTGAATATGGGGCCCCTTGTGTGAATATCTGGTCCCATTGTTTCCTCCAAATCTGACATTTAGCACTGCTAAAATAATTATCCTTCATCTGCATTAGTTTTTCCCCCCTTTATCATTTACTTTATGATCATCATTCTTTCTTTCCTGGACTCAATCATCTGTTATTGGAATGTTTAACTTGCTGTATCTTCCTGCAGAATATTAAAGTTTCCTATATGGGCATTAACATCTCTCAGTAGAAGGGTGTAAATTTCTGGTTAATGTTCACTGAGTTTCTGTAAACGTTTTTCCATATCTTGCCATAAGTTATCCCTATAGAAGTCAGAATTATTTGGAGGAATATAATTTTTTGTTAAATCTTTTTATTGGCAAAGCAAAAGTCAGGTAACAATATATAAAATATAATTTACTGAAGTGTTGTAAATAAAGCACTAGCTTAAGTACAGGAAGGTAGGAACCAGACTCCTCGCCCCCAAGCTATCACAAAACTATCCCATTAAGAAAGCAAAAGGAGTATCCAAGCTCTGTTACATATGAATTTGTCCATTGTGTCCAACTCAGATCCACATAGAACCCTCCCATGAAGCTAAGAGTTTCATACACCCACCAAGGGTTAGGAACCACCTTTGTGAGTCCTAGGCATCATTCAGTGCAAAGAGTAATAGGCTCAAAAACTAGAAAACCAGTGTTTACCCAGGGCCTGTTCTATAGGAGCCCACATTGCATCATAGTGTGAGAGCTTATTTAGAGTTATACTGGGTCCTTTCCAACTTCATGCAGTAAAGGAGGGTATATAGTCATTGTGACATGGTGGGAGGAGTATGCAGTTTCCAATTCTGTGCTATGGTCTTCTTACCCACTGTAATACCCAGGCACCAGAGGGGATATTCATAGTTAGCCCTGACAGAACTTTATGCCCCAATGCCCAGCAGAATCCTCTCCAGAGTGAGGGGTGGAGTAAAGTCAAGTGTCTTAGCTATGGTGCCTAGAGTCTGTGCCAAGAATTGGGAGATTTTGGGGCACTGCCACACCAAGTGAAAGAAAGAGTCCTCTTCCACTAGGCACTTCAGGCATCTCTTTGGGATGGTTAGGTCTACTTGATGGTCCAGGGCTGGGGTAAAGTATGTCTAGTATAAGAAGTAGAAATGAGCCTGGAATAGATGATTGCTCATTGAGCAGGAGTCAACTTGTCTAAAGAGATGGGTTCAGTAGCTATCAGTAAAGGGTATTCCCCCAGGTAGGCTTCTCACCTCCTCCTAGCTAGTTTGGGGGCAAACTACCTAACATCTAAAAATAATACTGCTTTATGGGCTTCAGCCTGGGGTGGGTACAAAAAGCAGTTTCCTCCCTAGGGGATCACTACAGGGAGAAAGGTGAGTGAGACAGTGCACTTAAGAGGTGCTGCCTTACTTGTAGCTATAAGATGTCCAAGGGCTGGAACTTAAATTTAGCAGATAGTTGTTGAAATGTGAGCATGTGGCCCCATCATAAAGACCCATCAAAATACATCATTTTCTCCTTCTCCAGTGATGGAGAGCACCCTCTACCCCCCTCAGGTTGTGGAGACAGCCCCCATAGGGCTTTACCTATGTCAGGTTCAGGTGATAGTCTGTTGGAGTGAGCTGTTAGCTTGTGGGCTGTCAGCCACAAAAAGGCAGTAGCTCTGAGGAATGAGTTGAGGATATGTTTCAGAAAGCATTTCTGAAGGACTGGGGCGAGTACTGCTTAGAGCACTGGGCCTCCAGGGGGTTCCTCCTCCATGTCAACACATGATGGATGTTCCAACCAAGAAAGCTGTGCATCTTTGGGAAAAGCTAGCTGGGATGCCAAATAATAAAGAAGAAAGTTGAGTTGGCCCAGGCTCCCCTTTGTAGTTGGGTGCCACAGTGTAACCTGGCACACCCTGACTCATTTCCCATGCCAAAGTAGAGATGTGAGGCACCCCTTTACAGAGCAAAAACATTTAGGAAGATATGAATTGGAAGTACTTGAAACATATATAGGAGCTGTGGTAATATGGCCAATTTTACCGTGTTGACTTTCTGTATAAAGGTCAACAGCAGGAACCTCCATTGTCCACTGTCTGCTTTTATTTTGTGGAGAAGGGGTTAATAGTTTAGCACTCCTAGGGTGGAAAGCATTCTGGGAAGGATCACCCCGAGTATCTGAACTTTGGGGCCAGGACTAACATGGCCTTTTCCAGCTTTAAAGGAGCATTGTAGTTTTTACCAAGTGGGAGCCATCCACACTTTGCCTTGTTTATTTTGTAGCCAGAGACTAGGCCATATATCTTAAAAATGTCTGCTACGGCCTGCACCACTCTGTTTGAGTCTACCAGCTATAGTATAACAGAATATCACTGGTGAAGAGTGATAGCATATGGGCCATACCTTGCATGGTTAGCCCCTTTATGTTTGGGTGGGTTCTGTTTGCAATGGCCAAAGAATCCACTGTTAGGATATACAGAAGGGGGGACAGGGGGCATCCCTGATGAGTGCCCCTAGTGAGGAAGAAGGGCTGGGATAAGTGTCCATTAGTCAGGACCTGTGCACTGGGGCACTGTACAAGGTGTCAATCCAGGACCTAATTTGTGGGCCCAGACCAAAGTACTTCAAGGCAGAGAACAAGAAGGGCCACTTGACCTAGTCAAAGTCCTTCTCTGCATTCAATGCCAAGAACCCAGGTAGAGCATCCTCTCCCCCTGACTAGTACCACATGGCATTTAGTTTTTGGCATATGTTGTTTTTAGCTTGCCTCCCCTTGACTAATCCTTCCTGGTCCTGGAGGATCAATCCCAGCAGGACCCCCTCCAGTTGGCCAGCCAGAAATTTGGCTAAGACTTTACAGCCTGAATTTAGCAGAGATATGGGATGACAGGAGCAATGGAGAGTGCAGTCTTTGCCGGGCTTGAGGACAAAAGTAATGGTGGCCAATGTCAGTGAGTTTGGAAGGACCCCTCTCTCCAAGGTTTAAAATAAATTGTCCATGAAGGTGGTTGCTGCCACTTACCAGAACACCTTGTAAAATCTGGCAGGGAGGCCTTCGGAACATAGGGACCTGCCGTAGGATAGTGACTTCACCGCACAAAGCAATATCTCCAACATGAGAGGGCAGTCAATTTCCTCACACTTTTGCACTGCCAGTCTGAAACAGGTACAGTATCAAGAAAAGCATCCAGCAGAGGTCGATGGGTGTCACCTCCAAGGTGCGCAGGATTTCATAAAACTGCCAGAGAGCATGACCAACGTCATCCTGAGAAGCCAGCAATGCCCATTTCCTTTTACTTGAGGTGCCATGCTAAAAAGCAACCAATCCCCTTGACTTCATCAAAATAGTTACCAGCATGGGATAACAGTAACTTTCTTTCCAGGCAGGCCAAGACAAGCTGGTTAAGTTTTCCTGTACTCATCCTGAGCTCATGTAAAATGGGGGTGACTCGAATTGGCCATGTGGCTTCTCTCTAAGGACGGAATGTTGGCCTCCAGCTTGTGCTATCGGGTCTTCTCCTCCCCCCTATTTTTACGTGCAGCCACTGAAAGTACTATGCCCCTTGCAAAAGCCCTCATGGCCTCCTAACTGATGGATGTTAATGTATCGCTCTACCTGTTGTGCTGAAAGAATTCAGTCAAGGCCTTGACCATGGCAACCCTAGTCTGTTGATGTAACAGAAGCCTGAGATCCAGGTGCCATTGTTTCACTGGGGGTGGGGGCTTGTTCTCCCCCTCAAGGGATGATAAAAGCAGCATATAGTTGAAATAAAGGATTAGCCCATAGGCGGCCATCTCTAGCCTATGCAAGAAGGATCAGGAGAGCAGGTTCAGATCAATGCACATGTGGAATTTATGGGTGTTGGAATAAAAGGAATATTTCATAGGTGTAGGATGTGTATACCTCCACCCATCTATAAGAGATCATTCGGAGGTCATTCTCCTCAGGGCCTGAGAGCTCCTCCCCACTGGGGGAATGAGAAAGCAGTGCTGAGCGGTCTGGCACAACATCCCAGGAGGTGTTTACGTCTCCCCCACAATGATTGGGCCAGGAAACTTCACTTGTGTGAGGGCCAATTGGTGAAAAAATCTGGGTGATCAAAATTTGGTTCACACAGCAACACCAAGGTCAGCTTCTCCACCATCTACCCTCAGAGCGCACACTATGTATCTGTCCTGTGGGTCAGCCAAATGCTGAATCAAGGAGTGGGGGATGTCAGGGAAAATCCAAATAGAAACTTCTCTGGCCCTAGACATAAAAGAGGCTCTGTAGAGGGCATCTTCTCCACGAGCGTTCCAGTCGCAGGGATTCCTCCTCCACCATACGAGTCTCCTGCAGAAAAAGAATATTTCCCCTCGTCTTTTTAATGTATGACCAAATATTTGTCCTTTTAACTACAGTTTTGAGCCCATTACCTTCTCAGCTCAGAATTTTTAAATCCCCACCATACTCACTGGTTATAGAGGTGGAATCGTCTCAGGGGAGTCATGGGCCCTCTGGACCCCTACACGCCCCCTCCCCCATGTAAAAGTAAGAACTGACCCTTGCCAAACTGTTTTGTAAAACCATAGAACAGCAAAACAATATCCCAAAAAGCAAACTCCCAGTTCCCCACCCCCCTACCAGATTCCCTCCACCCCAGGTTACCACCTCAGACCAAACAAACCCAACAGCCCGCCCCCAAATCATTCACTTCATGCAGCAACAAGGAGTACGATGAACAAAAATAGATAACCACAACTGAAATGCAAGACTGTCTCCCCATACCACATAATACAACCCCTCATACCACGTAATACAACCCCCTCCCCCACTCTTGAAGCAACAGGCTCTGAAGTCTCTGAAGAAGCAACCAGCTCAACAAAGAGACAAAGAAAAACTCCCCACCTCTAAGCCCCCTTCCCCACAGAATCTAGAATGATTCACACTCCCCATGCGCCGTTCGTGGAGTGAGATAGTGGGGGGTTCACTATTAACCTGCGATATCCCCAAATGGAATGGTCCGCTCCATCTAATGGTTTTAAAAAATCTGAAATCTGATGGGATGCTGGTAACAGGCACAGTATTAAAGGAGCAGAATGAATGTCGCATCTGTTCATAGAGCAGGGTAGGACTCAGTCACAGGGTGCTTCCCAGGAGATGGAGGATACAAACAGGTGGGTCCAGATGCAGTCGGCAGGCCCTCAAGTTGGGCTTCAATGCCATTGGTCCCAACACCCCCCTTTACATAATCATGACAAAAATGCATTTCACAGATTGCGTGTGATTGTTCAGATGAATGAGGCTGACATGGCGAGTCGTAGTGGGTGGAGCTAATCCTGCATCCCGAGGGTAGAACATCTCTGGGCCTTAAAGCTGCAATAAAAGTTAGGAACCTATATAAAGAATATAACACTCCCAAACATATAAAACAGCAATTTCAAATGAATTAACAGTCCCAACAGCAGTATCCAGGCAGACTCGCAACTAGTGACTCATGATGTTCAAACTCAAAAGGAACTGAGAACAGTCAAAGAGAATCTGTGGTAAGCTACGGTAGCTCCAGTTCATGGCTAGGGTCTGGGTAGGAGGGGTTCCTGGGGCACCATTGTCCTAGGTGTGAGGAAGGCTCAACTGCACCTGGTCTCATGGCAGGCTGCCAGCAATATCTGGGCCTCTGTTCCCACCACGGAGGCCCTTATCAATGCAACCAAGCTCCATATAGGTGCAGAGGCTCACCAGACCAGATTTCAATGTTGTTAGTTCACAGTCATGAAAGATGTTCAGGCTGTGCCCGATGCCTCAATATTCCAGCTGTGCCCCCCCGAGATATCAGCCCCCCTGCTACTTACTTGCAAACTGGTAGCTTAGAAAGCCCATGCAAGCGGTATGTTTTGTATGGGTGGGAGTATCCTTCTTTGGCTGTGACCTCAGCATACAGGAAAGCAGCTGCAAGCTCCAGATTTGTAAATGTTTTAGGTGGCAGTCCCTGGCAGTGGACTATCTGATGGGAAAGGTACACATGAGCAAATAACCATTTTTCTCATGCTGCCACTTTATTACAGCATTGAACTCTTGGCATTGAGCTTGAAGCTTTCTGCTGTAGCTGGGGAAGAAGCTCACAATGTGTTTATTGATTTTGAGCTGTGCCTTGCACCTGGCAGCTTGCAGAACAGCCTGACGTTCAGGATACCTGAGGAATTTTCTGAAGAAATGTCTGGGCCATTCTGACAGGTTTGGGCTAGAAGTGTACAAAGTTGGCTAACTTCCCTTTGTGTATTAATTCACGAATTTGCCCCAATTCATGAAGTTAATCCACCCTACAAAGTTCCAGTTCACAGTACAGTGTTAACCTTGTGAATTTGGCAACTTTGTTGACAAGATTAGGCAAAGCTGGGCTCACAGGTGAAGTTTGCAATGCACCATGGGATTGGAGGCCACATGGTACTGAAATGAGCTGTATGACATGCCTTCAGTGCATTCATATGAAGAGAGAGTTTAACAGAAGTCTGTCTCTGCTTGCCTGAGCAAAAAACCTTACAACTACTCTGAAAACAGAGTACTTTAAACCAAATCACTCGCAAAAATATCTAAAGTGCCCTGTGTAGCTAGATTACATTGTTCATAGATTTGCAGATTTAGCTACTTGAAAGTAGTCACCTTGTTTTGTTTAGTGAAGCAGTGTTGTGTGGGGGAAGGGAAGTTTTTCAACCAGCAAGCCCTGTGAGCGCTAGTCTGATTTTTTCATCTTCATTCTTAATGATTTTTGTCTTTGGCCTGGGAGTTGTCATTTTATTTCTGTAGTACAGTTTTGTCTAGTTAAGTGAATTATTGGTCTGTTTCTATATTGATCATGGTTGGTTTGTCTAGTTCTTGAAGTGGCAGTATTACTTACAGTAATTTGTTTTGAATTACCCCATCATGTGTGTCTTGTTAATCCCTGTTGGGTTAAAAAATACCAAAAAAAACTCTTTTGGGTGGTTTTACTGTAGGTACTGTTAGATCAGTAAACTGTTCTGTTCAGACTCAGTCACACTGCTTATCCCTCTGGTGAGGTGTCTCCTGCTGCTGGTATTTGGTTTTACTGCAGTGCTTATTTTTTCTTGCAATATAAAAAATCTAAATATATCAGTGTTACCCAGATAGTGCTTTTGTGGATCTGATTATCATCCATCGGATAGTGCTAGTATCCGACCTAGGATCCGGCCAATGGATCCGTGGTAGGATCCATCAGATCTGAGGTTGGATCCATCTAATCTGACCTCAGATAGTTGGATCTGGTGGTCGGATCCATTGCATCCAACCTATGATCCATCGGATCTAGTGGTCAGACCCCTGGATCTGATGGTTGGATCCATCGGATCCAGGTCAGATCCATGGATTCCTTGGATCCTTACAGTGGATCCTAGGAGGTCAGATCTTAAGTCAGATGTCTATGCCATCTGAGGCTATCCAATATCTGACCAAAATGATGGTATCCAATGTTATCTGACCTGGTAGGATACTATGCCAGCAAACTGAAACATATAAAATGACTTTAAAGAGAAACTCGAGTAAAGGGAGAGGTGCCGGCAAGGCGGCCAAAAAGTGCATAGGATCTGTGTGGCAAAATGTTGTAGCACCTAAAAAACTACCTCTGCAGCAGCTTCATCCATGGGCTCCAGGGCCGGTAGTAGCGGCAAAGGAGTAGTTGGTGGAAGTGGTGGTGGCAGTCATGTTACCAAATTATTCTCTTCCCATCTGTGGCATCCATGCTGGTAGGTGCTGTGGGAGGCGGCAACAGCCTGAGAGGCAGAAAAATTTCTGACTCAGGAACAGTGGTCAAGGAGGAGGTTGCTGGTGTCCCCATGACTGCTGTTTGTGGTGGCACTGAGCCTGATCTGGATGATAGGTTCCCAGTATGGATAAGTAGACCAGCGGCCAAACAGATGATAGCTCCTATCTCGTCATGATAGCACACTGGGCACAGGTACCTAGGTAGTATCGACTCTGGCTGGAGGAAAAATTGTACTAAGCCCAGTTGCAGTAGTAGCAACACTTTGGGTATTTGCCAGCATGTTACACTGGCAATGAAGAGTGTAACTGGATCACAAACACAGGTCAGAAATGTTAGAATTGCTCCTGACTGAGACTGATGAGTGGATGCGGCCTGTGGTGGTGGTACCACAGGGGGTAGGATGTGGCACAGGGTCTTCAGGCTGCAACGTAGTGGGGAGGAGAGAAGTCTGCTTAACTTAAGACATTTGTGTATCAGTAGCATCATTTTAGCCCAGCTTCACCTTGGTGTACACCAAAGGCAAAGTTTCAGGCAAAGTTGCCAGGGGAAGTTGCCAAAGACAAATCTATTAAACAGAAAAACATTCTCAAAATGATTCACGAAGGTGAATTTGGAAAATTCACCTTAACTTTGCTGGCCAATTAAAACTTCACAACATCTCTAGTCTGTACACTTCACAGGTGAACGTGGTGCTCACTGAACCTCAACTACAGTTCCTGCATCTAGGCCCAGGACACTGGGGAGCCAGGTAGAGAGGAAGCCCAGAGGATCGGTGCTCTCTAGGCCTTCAGGTACACCAATCAGCCACGCATTTCATATATTTCATAGATTGTATCAAGCTAATTAGACTTTCGTCCGTAATGCTTGCCTATTATAAGTAACTAAACTTAAGTAAGATTTATGTAAAACCTCTGAATTTAATCTTGTCACTCATGATGTTATCCATGTTATGTTTAAACGCATTCATATCTTTGCTCCCAATGACAGCCTCAAGTAGTGCATTCCATGTTGAAATCATCCTTTGACTGAACCAGTGTTTCCTTAGCAACAAGTTCCATTTCTCTAAGTAGAGTTGCATTGGGTGTTTCCTACCACTAACTCTGCTGAAGTTTAAAACTAGGCCTAGTTCAGTTCTCAGGGTATTATCATCGATTGCTCTGGATAACATACACAGGTCCCCACTGTGTCTTCTGTATTGTAGGGAATATAATTTAAGTATTGTTAATCTTTCCTGATAAGATTTCCCCTTTAAGCCGAGTATAGACCTAGTCATCCTTCTTTGGACTGCTTCCACTCTTTTTATATCTTCTTTAGTATATGGGGACCAAATCTGAACACAATATTCCAGGTGAGGCCTGACCAACGCTACATACAAGGGGAGCATCACCTCTCTGGTTTGACTAGAAATGTATCTGAAAATACAATTCAGTATTTGATTTGCTTTTTTTACTTGGTCCCTACAATGTGTGTTAAATTTAAAATCAGAGCCGATTGTTACACCGAGATCTGTCATTGTTCCCTCTTTCTCTAGTTTCTTGATTGCCTAAGATATCTGCCATTTCTCTAAGTGATTTTTGGGCTGCAAAAAGTTCTGCTGGGAGGTCTCAGTTTTTATCCTACAGGTCTCTCTCACATGTCTCCAGTTCGAGGAGCTTCCCATGTGTCTCGGCTGTTTCCTCCTGCTTGTTGACTGTCAGTTGGATATGCCACAGCTGGCTTTTTAAGTTTTCAGTTCTGGCCCTGATTTCTGTCTGCAGCTCACAGTGCAGTTGTTTAATTGAGAGCCTTGGGGGTGAAGCTGTCATTTCAGTGCTCTGCACCTTATCGGTCTGCTCAACCGAGCCTGCCAAGGTGTTCACTCTGCATTGCAGATCTACAAGCCTGCCCCCGTTGCTGATCTCCTTAGGCAATTTTAAGGCTATTTTTTTTTATCACAATTTTTTCGCGCCTCCACACCTCCCCAAGCTCCGCTTCATCAGGAGCACCTGTGGAGACTGCCCCTGCCTCTGCCACCTACCTGAGACCTTCTTGCTCACCCCATGGAGCCACGGTTTCCCTCCCGGGCCGGGACGAGGTGGGGCAGCTACACCCCTACAATCCAGTTTGCGTCAGGAGCTGGAAGACTAGGCAGGTGTGAGGCCATGAGGGGTCTGCTCTGGTGCTCCATCTTCCTGGAGCCTGGAGAGCATTTTTCCCTGTACTGGGGGAGTGGCACACACCCTAGCGTCATGGCATCACCGCCGACGTCACCACTCCCCAACCCCTTGCTGGATGCTTGCGCTTGCCATGCCTCTGGCTTCCACCAGAAGCCTGTCATGCACCGAGCATGGACCCCCCTCCCTCCTGGGAGAGGAGAGCTGTCCTCTGGATGCTCAATCCTCTCCCTCCCCGCCGACCCCCAGACGGCCCAGGCTTGTTCCCAAAACCCAGGTCGCCGGCGTGGGCTATTTTTGTTTGAGTCTGGGCGGATTTTGAGAGCACAGATATTGACTCAGCCTGCTACAGCTAAGGTGAGTAAAATTCTACAGTTTGAATGGTGGCAGGATGAGATTTAATGTCAATTCCCATGGAGCCTTTGATTTAGGCATCCATCGAGGTTTCTGGCTAGGCCACATCTCCAAGGAATGCAAATGTTACCTAGTATCAGTTTTTCTTTACCTAGTTAAACTAATATGAAAATTATATTGTCTGAATTTAGAGTTATTTCCAGGAGCTGTACATATGCCTGTATAGAAACCTAGAAACATATACAGTAATTTGTTGGCAAAAAAGGATCACTTTTTTTTGATAAAAAAAGTTAATCAAAGATTGGGTGCTTTTAGAAGATTAACAAATGTATTGCCTAAATTAGCTAGAGAAAAACTTGTTAAGCAAATGCTAATTCCGGTACTTGATTATGGGGTGTCAATATATATGAATGCTTCACAGAGAGTGTTAAAAAAGTTAATCAAACAGTTTATAGATTAGGCAAATTTATTATTAAGGGTGAATATAAAATGCATTATTGTAAGTTATATGAAAGGCTAAACTGGTTGCATCCTGAGGCACAGAGGAAGTATAGCTGGTTAATTAATTGTCATAGGTTAATATATGCCAAAAGTAATCATCCATTAGTCAAGTATATTAAGTTGCAGACCCTGGATAGTTATAGTCTATGTACAAGAAATTCAGATAATAGGGATCCATTACTTAAATATTGTAGTAATATAGGGGAAATGAAATTACAGAATAGACTTGCTTCATCATGGAATAAATTGCCTAAGTATTTGTAGAATATAGTTAGCCTTGTTAGTTTTAAAAGTAAACTATTTGAATACTTGCAGAGTGAATGTGGGTGTATATGTTATGGATAATGTTATTTATGTTGTAATTGTGAGTTTTGTATTTTGTGTATTTGATGTTATTTATGTATTATTTACACAGGACTTGATTGTAAACAGTGTTTTTGCACTAATCAAATATTCCTCTATAAAAATAAAGTTTTAAACAAACAAACAAACAAACAAACTTGACCTATCCAGTCTGCCCAGATATTCCCAGCCTATTCTGTCTACACAGGCCCTAGTTGGTCTCTAGCAGCCCTCCCACTTCCCTGCCTATTTATCAGTATTCCCCTATGCCTATCCCATGCATGCGTGAAGCCCCCGCTGTTGTCGCCCCTCACTACCTCAGCTGGTAGATTGCTCCTGGTGTCCAGCACTCCTTCATTGAAGAAGTGTTTCCTCACATCCCTCCCAAACTTTCCCCCTTCCTGCTTCACTGCATTCCCTCTTGTTCTGGTGTACTTCCTCATTTGAAACAGACTCCCTTCCTGTACCCTGTTCACCCCCATTAGGTACCTGTAGGTCTCTATCCTGCCCCCCCAATCTCTCCTCTAGGGTGTACATGTTCAGATCCCTCAGTCTGTCTTCATAGTGTTTCTCATGCAGCCTCTGCACCATTTCAGATGCCCTCCTCCAGACTACTTCCACCCTGTCTTTGTCCTTTCTGGGATGTCATTCTCATGATTCCTGTGTTGCTATTATAACATGTAATTTTTAAAATTCTACCAGCTCTTGATAATTGGAAAGGCTTTTGCCTGGAGTTCAGTGGCCAAGCAGCCAACCACTCCCACTTCCTGAGCTATATAAGCAGTTCCTCTCAGCCTCATTGTGAAGCATTTTTTCTTTGCAGCCGAGGGCTCTGTCCGTCTGTCCTCTGAGCTGATTGAGGCCTACCCCCCCCCCTCGCTTGTCTGCTGGCTTCTGTGTTTCTGCTTCTGGTTTGTATTTTGCCTTCGGCTGAGCGTGCTTCTGTCTTTGTTCCCTGTTTTGTGTTTGTGTGTCTTTGGTTTTGTTTTGTTTTTTTGAGGGGGAGGGCTTTGTTTCTAAGCTCCTGGCATACTGCTGCTCCAGAGCTCATACTACTTGCTTTCAGTTACTCCCAACTTGAATTGCTTTCAGTTACAACACTCAAATGCCTTGCAATGCAACTGCAAACATTATCTGTGTGTTCAGCTCAGCCATAGCTGTTTTCCATGTTGCATACTTAATTGCTTTCACCTGATTCTGGCTCGCACTGAACCCTGGCTATACAGCTGAATCATGCTCAACTCATTCTACTTGCCTCATTACTGCAGTTCATTGCACTGCCTGTGACAGCTGCTTTCAGAGTATTGTGCCTCCTTTGTTTTATCTTTATTGCAATTTGCAACTTGGTGTACTCAATACAGATGCTGATTCTATGTTTGTACACCTGCTTCAAGTTCTGAACCTTACTATGCAGTTCAATCCTGTTATTCCCTTTGTACACTGATGTTCTACTCTGAGGTTAGCTAAAGCTCCTGCTGAGGCTATTAAATTAGCTTTAATATCTGCATGTGGTTCTCGACCCTTCCATTGCTTCCTTGTTTGTGCTACTGCGGGGACTAGGAGGTGTTTGGGGATTGTGGCCAATGTGGCTAATTATTTCTGTTCTAAATCCTGTCTTCACCACTGAAAATCCTCACAGTTTGTCACTTTGATTTGGCTTTGGAAATGCCTGGCTGGCTTGCCTCACTATTCAGTGCTGTTTCATTGCCTATGTTATGAAGACCTACATGCAGTTCCACTTATTACTACTGTTTACTGACCTATGTGCAGGTCCACACTTGCTTAAGCAATCATTGCTCCTTGCTTACGCAAACCATTGCTTCATACCTATTGCCATCCCCCTTGGCTTCAGCCTCTGGGATTCTGCTGCATTCAATTCTGCATTCAACCTTGCAAGGTCTCAGCACTAAATGCTCATTACGATCTCAGCATGCCGTGCTCATTCAGTTCACTAGCTTTTCAGCTCTAAATCAATTTCTGGGGCATGCCAGCCATTCTATTCTGGCACAGGGTTCCTGCAGCTAATGGTCTCACTCTGCATTTAGTCTGCATTTCGAGCATGTCCAACTTGGGGTGGGATCCTTCTCACCTGGCCCATAGCAGGGAATGTCCTCGCCCTGGGCTTGGCTTTAGCTGCCTGCTATGTGACAGCAGCTCCTGGTGTAGAATTTAAGACTAGCAGTGAAGGGTGAAAAAAGTTACCTCTTTTGGCTCTAGTGTTGTGAGAGCCTTCCTCCAAACTGGCATATTTTCCACCTCCCTTTAATTGGGTTTTCCAAATTGCAGCTGCAGAGCTATCACTAAATAAACTATCTCAAGCCTGGAGGGAAGGTGACCTAGGCCTTGGATCCCCAGAGATTTCCTCCTCCATTGCCTCAGGTCATAACTCTTAGTTAGCATAGTAGTGTCCCCTAGTTTCTCTAGATAGGTTCTGCTGTTGGATGGAGGTGGAGGATGTCCTGCCATTCCCTCTCTCCTTAGGGGATCCCCTAATCTCAACGCAAACCATTAGTATCATGCTACACAAACATGGGCATTTCATTACGTTATCAAACTGAGCATCTCATTACGTTATCACACTGTCTATGCTTCTCTACTACTACGTCAGTTACTCTACTCCATCGCAGTTACTGTTTGCTCATATGCTTCATGTTGCCTCCTTCTTTGGGTTATGATTGTACTACATTTCTTTTGGGATTCCTAAGGTACCTTTAGCCACGGGAATCGTTCTGTGGCACCTCTAGGGGTGGAACCCTCTCTGAGGGTTCCTTGCCTTTCGTACCCCTACAGGGTGGTAATTCCTCTGGAATAGAGTGTGAATGGCCGAAACTAAACTAACACAGTTGCACAAGCATAACACTATACAGGCTGCATAGGACAGTGAACTGATCTTTTTAGCAAGACCAGCTATATTCTAGGATAGAATATTACAGTGGTCCAGTAAACCTCTTTCTTATTTGTATCTCCTAATTCATTATTAGAAATATCCCCCATATCTGATAGGCATGTCATGACCTCTTGTACTGTTGCTGCCTTGAGCTAGATCCCTACTATTGAGACATCTAGCTTAATATTGCTGAGCAACTGGCTGATTTTGGATGTCAAACACATCCATTACAGCATTGTTTCCCTTTTCATCCAGGGAGTGCAAACAGTTCAAATCTGTTATTAAAATGCCCAAACTATGCAATTTCCCTGCATTTTCTAATATTTGCTGTGCTCATTTTAGATCCCTGAATATAATATTAACATGACCTTTCACTGAATGTGAGTCCCCATTCTAAATGCATGTTCAATTCCTTACTTACCCAAAGATTTTCCCATAAAATTTATTAGAAGATGGCAAATAGACTTTAATAGGGAAGCCTCAATTTCTTTCCCAATTTTCTTGATCTCAAAGATTGATATTTGCTGCTCCTCATTCCCATAATCCCGTTCTTCTAAAGTCGAGAAATGATCATCCCTTCAAGACATTGTAATCCCTTACTGATATTGTTTGATCTGAGATCCCTTTTCAACCTTTTTTTTTTTTTAAATATCTGTTTATGCTCCTTCCAAGTGGCTGGTCTCCACTCCTTCAGGAGACACACCGCAATATCCCCACTCCACAACTTGCCTGGTCCACCGCCAAGTCCCCATGGAGCCTTGGTATACCCCCCAGGCAGGTATGAGGTGGGGCTGCTACACCCCAATGCTGCCACTCCAATCCCCAGGCGTTTGCTGTATGCCTGCCATACCTCCGACTTCCACCAGAGGTCGGTCGGGTGCCGAGCGTGGATCCCCCCTCCCTCCCGGGAGAGGAGAGCTGTCCCTCGGACGCTCAATCCTCTCCCTCCCCTGCTGACCCCCTGCGGCCCAGGCTCATTTCCGAACCTCGGTCGCCAGCATAGTGCAAGGTGTGGCATCCAGTACCTCAACCCTCAGCACCACGGGGCTGGCTTCCCTTTTTAACCTTGATAAAATCCTTTACTGTTTTTATACTTCTAATCTTGATACCTGAATCTTGTAAGTGTAATTTACAATTGCTTAAATTACCATACATTTCTTCCTTTTTTTTACTAATAAAACTAGATTCATATCTATGCTTACTGCTATTCTTTCGTCTGCAAGTCAGAAATTTAAAAATATCTATAACCCAATTTTTTTTTTTTTGCTTTCATCTAACATTTATGCTCCTTTCTGCCTCAGTGGACCCCTCTGGAAACTACCCCCTGCCCCATTACCTACCCATCTGAGACCTACCTGCACTTCTTGAACCACCATGGGCAGGTGGGTGACTCAGAAGGTGGTGTGGAGCCTGTTGGAAGTCACTGTCATCTGCCCCCAGGAGTGTTTTTCCTCTCTGTCTGTCTCTTGTCTCAGGCTGTGAGATGTGCTCACTGCATGAAGTAAGTAATAATACCCGACAGGGTGGACTTTATTGGGATATAACGGACTGCCCCGGAAGATCCGTTATATCCCATAACGCTCACCCTGGAGGGTATTATTTCACTTAGATAACGGGGTTATATTCGTTTTTTGTTTTTTTTTAATAATGTTTTTATTTAAAAAAAGTGTTAAATATTATTAAAAATAAAGAGAAATGTGGGCTTGTAAATTAGTCCCTTGCCACTAGAGGGTGCTGTTGTTTTTTTATACGTAGGAAGGGAAGTGAGTGTGAGTGTGGTGGGCAGAGTGAGTAAAATGGCACTGAGGAATCAGAAGAGGAGCGCAACTACAAGGGAATACGAGCCGCAGTAAAGTATTTTTTTTTATTTAGAGACAAAAAAGAAACGGAGTTTGGTGTTTGTGGCTGAGCATTGTCACAATGAAGGCAAGCTGGCAACGGAGTGGGTGGTGAAAGGACATACTGTAAACGAGTGAAAGCAGAGTCGGTGGACTGCCCGAAATGCTGTTGTGGGGTGAGAAACAGAGCAGAGCTGTGAGGCAGGAACGTTTTTGTAAAAAAATTATTTGCTTTTTGGTGCTGCGGTTTGTGTTGAAGGCGAGTGGAATGAATGTGAAGTGGGTTATGTCGGCGAGCCGCTTGCGTAGTGAGGGAGAAAAAATGGCACTGGCGAGTTCCAGAATTGGAACTTGTTTTAGAGCAGGCCGTTGTTAAGAAATAACGGCCCGGGTGGTAGGGTGTTTGAACCAATCAGGAAGCGCGTTTTAGTTTCCACGTTATCTAAGACATAGTAACACCACTGCACCTGCTCCCGTCTGAGTAGGTAGGTGAGCACTGCCATGCCACTTAGCCTCTGCTAGGTGGCAACCATAGCAGCAGCACACACTGTCCCCCCTCCCAGAAGGAGGAGAGCTACCCATCGATGCTCAATCCTCCTTCTCCAGCCAGCACCCAAGCAACCCTGGTCTATTTCTGAACACCGTCACCATTGTGGTGGCAGGTGAGGCACCCAGTGCCTCTGCCCTCCATGCCACTGGACCAGCTCTAACCCAATTCTTTTTCGAAAAAATAGAATATTAAGTCTTTCTAGGTTTTTTTTTCAGTTTCATAGTCCTTACAAATCCCAAGCAAAGGTATGGCCCACCATTCTTCATGTTGTCTCTATCTGCTAACTCTGTTGATATAGTTTTGCCTTCTTTTTTTTTTTCCATAGAGCTTTTTTCCCTCTGCTACCACCTATGCTTGTCATCAGGCCCTTGACCCAGCTGCTGCCAGCACCATCTGCTACTCCCCCACTGTCACACCGGTAGGATCTGCACGGAGCAGGGCTTGAGAGCACTGGGGGCCATTACATATGGCAGCAGAGAGACACTGGCATTTCTATGTTTTTTCTCCAAGACCCAGAAATGTGGTGACATGGTGGGTGCATGTACATGGAGGCACACATGAGCTCCTGGAATCGCAGCCCCTTCCTCTCTCCCAATGTTACGTCTGCCCCCCCCGACCTCTGCTCTGACACCTGGCCTCCACTGGGTGTCAGCTGAGAGCAAAGAATCTCACCACCCCAGCTCTGAAGATGAAAGCTGCTTAGTGGTTACTCAGTCATCTCCCAGCCCTCCCCCCGCTGTCCCCCAGCACCCATAGTTCAGCGTAACATGAGGTAAGGTGTCAGCCCTCAGCACCACCAGGCCGGCTTTCCTTTTACTTTTTGTATTTGTTGTTAAATGCCCTTTCCAAGTTTAGGGTTCTTCCCTTGTTGCTGGTATTACTAGTCTCTGTTCTGTCTGAGTTTATTTTAAATTTGTGGTTATGACATTGTTACTTTCTCAAACGAGGAGCTTGATTCTCAAAGAGGGCTTAGATCAGCACAAGCTGCAGCAAACAGCATCTTGCTCTGAAGCCTAGTGCACCAGGGATCCTGCACCAGATTCTGGTGCAGGAGGGGTCCTGGTGCCTAAGTCCCCACACTTGCGACAACCTCTCCCATGCGACAAACACACGGCACATGGGAGGGGTTTGCCACAGGCTCCCTGTGGCAAAGGCTAGCGGTCCACCCATCCCCAATCCCCTGATAAAATAAAAATAACTCCTTCCTGCGACGCCAGCGACCCAGGTTTGGGAACGTACCCAGGGAGCTGGACGGACGGCGGGGGGAGATTGAAATTGAACACCCTCAGGGCTGCTCTCCTTCTCCGGGTGGAGGGTTGGAGTGAATGCCCAGTGCACGTAGGACTCCTGGCAGAGGCCAAGAGGACTCGCAAGTGCCGGCATCTGAAGCCATTGAGGGGTGGGACGGATGCTAGACATCCTTGTACGTCCCGCCCCTGGGGACCCAAGAAAAAATCCTCACTCGCAGCTGTCATGAATGAAGCCTGCCCCTGGCCCTGATTAGCTTCCAGACCAGCTTCCGAACTGGTCTCATAATTGCAGCACTGAGCTCAGGTGCCACAATCCCACCCCGAGGGGGAAAGCTGGGGGTATCGGGAGTCATGGCCAGTGTAGAAGTGGGGGTCCAGGGGTCCAGGGGTCCATGACCTGGCAGATGTTCCGGCAGCTGTGGGCAGCAAAAAGAGTGAATAAAAAAAAAATAACTCCTTCCCTGGTGGTCTAGTGACTCCCCCCCCTCCCCAATCCCTGATGTTACCCATAATTATAAGTAAAAATAACCCCCTTCCTGGTGGTCTAGTGGCCCCCCTCCCAGATTACCAATGTTGCCCATGATATAAGTAAAACTACCCTCTTCCTAGTGGTCTAGTGGCCCCCTTCCCGATACCCGATGTCGCCCATAATTATAAGTAAAAATAACCCCCTTCTTGGTGGTCTAGTGGCCCCCTTCCCAATCCCCGATGTTGCCCATAATCATAATTAATAACAACCCCTTCCCTGGTGGTCTAATAAACCCCCATGCCAGCAGGATGTCAGGAGTCAGGAGAGTCAGTTAGTGAGCATGTACACTATATAGTATGTGCTCAGTGACAGTTCAGTTGGTGGCTGGCCGCAGAGGTGAGAGGAGGGCTGTGCCAGTTGCCAGCTCTGTTTCGGGATGGGGGGCTGGAGTGGTGGGCACCACCTGCTGGGGTGGGGGTTCACTAAACCACCAGGAAAGGGGTTGTTATTACTTATGATTACAGGTGATATCAGGGATCAGGGAGGGGGGCCACTAGACCACCAGGAAAGGGGTTAGTTTTACTTGTAATTATGGGTGACATCAGGGCTCAGGTAGGGGCGCCACTAGACCACCAGAAATGGGGTTATTTATACTCATAATTACATGTGACATTGGGGATCGGGGAGGTGGACCACTAGACCACCATGGAGTTTACAGTATACATAACAGGGGAATGAGGCTGGAGAGGAGGGACCACAGCACATTGCCGCACTGTGCTACACTCTACTAGAGGAATATTTCTAAGTACCCTTAGAAGAGTACTTAGATATTCTCCCTCTGGGGGAGTTTTGAGAATCTGACATTCAGGGATGTGGCAGCTTGCGTCTGCCTTATGCCACCTTGCACCATGCCACAGCCCATTTCGTGGCACACGGGCGGTACAAGCCTCATTTGGGGCAGGCAGGCTGCCTTTGAGAATCACTCCTAGCACATTGTTTGGCACAAGGGGCACTTTGCACCATTCATTGTCCTGCAAGCCCCTTGCACTGTGCCAGGAGCTTTGAGAATCGGGCCCAGAGTATTCTTTTTTTTTCTTTTGCTTCTTCTTATTTCATGACTTGAAGAGTTGTCCAGTATATTTAGTGTAGGAAAAAATATTGGTCTATTGCAGCAGGGGACAAGTATACTTAGAAGTGTCTGCCACTCTGGTACCTCCTAGATCTACCATAGACTCTGAGTTATTACCATTTAAAGACAAAATAACAAATATTTTTGACATCTTAAGTCCTGTATGCACCAAACTTGATTTCATAACCTGAGTATTGTCCCATATTGTTTTAATTTGTTCCATTAACAAAATAAGGGCCATGATGGATGACACAAGGCTTTTATCAACTCTTTCCCCAGAAACATGGGTTTACATCAGATCTCAAGGCTACACTCCTACGCCGTGATAAACTCTGGGCTAAGGCTAGAAAATCCAAAAGCCCAGCTGACTGGCAAGCATTCAGAGCAGCTAGAAACACCTGCGTTAAACAAATCCGCTCAAGCAAAGCCAACTATTATGTCTCCACCCTTGAACAGGCAAAAGGAAATTCCCAAAAAATCTGGAAGACACTCAAGTCCATGGAAGGTCGGTCTGTAGCCCCCTCCATCCCTTTGAAGATCCTCAGCAATGGTAGGGCTGTGGAAAACAGCAGCCTAATCCTCAAGGAAATCAACAATCACTTTGTAACTGCTGGCCTAGCTTTTGACTCTTCACCTTATGCAGCCTGTGGTAGCGACCAAGACTGTAATAACATTGACTCGCAAACTTCGACCCACCCACTCCAGTTGTGCCTGCTTAGCTATAAAGAAGTCGAAGATTCACTTCTTAACATAGACATTTGAAAAAGTGCAGTGGACAATGGTCTAGAACCTTTTTTTCTTTAACTAGGCTATCTCGACCTCACCGCCCCTGTCCTCCACATATTCAATCTTTCCATTTCCACTGCCACTGTTCCCTCCTGCTGGAAATCTGCCCATGTTCTCCCATTATTCAAGTCAGGGGACCCATGTGACCTAAACAACTATAGGCCCATTTCAATTTTACCTGTCCTCTCCAAAGTCCTCGAAAAGCTAGTTTACTCCCAAATGAAACGCCATATCGAATCATCTTATATCCCCAATCCTGCGCAATCTGGCTTCCAGCCCAACCATAGTACAGTTACTGCTCTAGCCAAAGTCACCAATGAATGGATCATAGCCATGGACTCCAAGAAAGTTACTGGTGCAGTATTTTTAGATCTCAGCAAAGCGTTTGACACTGTTGACCACAGTCTGTTAGTCTCAAGCCTAATAAAAGTAGACACCACCCCCCTTGCTGCCCAGTGGTTTACCAGCTACCTATCTGGAAGGACCCAGAAAGTAAAAGCTGGTGGCTTCTTTTCTGCATCCCTCCCAGTTGTCAGGGGAGTCCCACAAGGCTCCATATTAGGTCCCATCCTCTTCTCCCTGTACATCAATAACCATGACACACATATATCCCAGTCCCATCTGCATTTCTTTGCTGAAGATACTGTACTGCATACATCAGGCCCTACACTGGCTGAAGTGAGGGATGTACTCCAAGCTGACTTTGCACAACTAGAAATCAACCTAATCTATGCCAAACTACTCCTCAATGCCAAGAAAACTAATGCCATGATCTTTGCCCCAAACACCACCTCCACTTCCCTTGCAAACACGCACAAAGAATTCATCACTACCTCCCTAGATGAACCCCTTGAAATCACCTCCAAATTCAAATATCTTGGTATGTGGCTAGACAACAAGCTTTCCTTTCATGACCACCTTGACAATCTGGCAAAGAGGTTAAAAATTAGGCTAGGTTTCTTCTTCCGTAACAAGTCCCTCTTTCCATTGGATACTAGAACTAGGCTGGTCCAGGCCACTTTCTTGCCACTACTCGACTATGGAGATCTAATCAATTCCTCCACAGTGGCCTCAGGACTCAACAAACTAGACGTCTTCTACCACCATGCCATACGATTCTTGACAAACCTACCCTACCGAACCCACCATTGCGATTTGTACCTAGCTGCTGGCTGGACATCACTCTCAACTAGAGGCACACTTCATGCTGGTATCTGGACTCTTAAGCTACTCCTGAACAAGCTCCCAAACTATCTCACAACCCTTTTCCGTATTTCCCATATCACCAACTCTCTTAGGAAAAATTATCTCCTCCTCAATATACCAAGAACTCACACCTCCCTCGGCAAGCAGTCCATATCAAGCATACTCCCAACTCTCTGGAACCAATTCTAAGGCATACTGAAGCTTCCCTGTACTGTCCCTGTCAGCCTATTTAAAAGGTTGGCTGCAGCAAAAGTAAAAAAAACATGCAGCTGCTTCTAAATCCCAGCTCACTGCTCTAACCCTAGCCTACTGCTTCCTCTTACTTACCTAGAAATTAGCTGCCTTGATACTCTGAAACAAGCACTTTGTACCTTTTTTTTCAGTACTTGTATTTTTCTCTGTTATTGTCATTTTTATGCAACAGGTTAATGCTTGCCCATAATTCTGTACTTGAATTTGTACTGTTTTTTCGATTATACAATCTGTAACTACCTGTCTGTGTCAAAGGACCTCCTTGTGAATGAGCTTGCTTAATGGAGTTTTCCTACAATAAACTTGAACTTGAACTTGAATCCAGCCATTGTTCCTGAATTCATGATATAGTGTTCCATTCTTTTTTGAAGGTCCAGCATTATTTCCCCTACAGATTTAGATTCCCCTTCCTGATAACTTGAGTTATTTGCTCTGGTGAGTCATTCACAGTTATTACCTCCTTATCATGAGGATTTATTATGTGATTGCTCCAACAAGTTATTGTATGCCTTTCATTTATAAGAGGGGACTTCATTTATAAGGTCCTTGATTGTACTATATAAAATAACCCTAATTTCATTTGCTATTTGGGATCTTTCTTGGAATTCATTCACCACAATTATTTGTTATACCGATCCTTTTACTATAGGATCTTCTTCAATTATTCTATCAGTCTCTTCTCGTATATCCCCTTTTTTCCAACTAAGTGATGATTTCTTTCTAAGCTTTGTCTTAAGAATTGGGTTTCCCATCTTGGTGGTAATCTTTTTTACCCCTTTATTTCCTTCTATTATTTGTTTGGGGAGTTTTTCCATTTTGTACTAAATGACTTGTGTTTTACCCCTTAGGGACCAGAATAGAGGTACTATCTGGTTGTAAATCTCCTATATTTACTTCGTCAAGGCTGAACCTCTGTTCAGAGTTCTGCTGTTTTACTGAACTTGCAGGGATATTTTTTTCTATTTTTGTCCCCCATTTTCATCTCACCAGCTGCCAGGACCTCCTACCACCTACCCAAGCTCTTATGCTTGGGTAGGTGTCTGCCGCAGGAGTCCTTCGGTGGTCCTGCCCACCACAGGCCTTTGCTCTACAACCTCCCCAGACACCCCGACTGTAACCCACAGCTTGTCCCTCATGGGCAGGATCTCCTGGTTCTCCAAGTCAGAAGGACCAACTTCATTGGACAACCAGAGCCCATGAGGAGGAGCTGGTGAGGTGTGGGAGGAGTCGAAATGACCCTGCTGTGGCATGGGGGGGCAGGGTGGCTTCATCTACCTGGTGCTACTGAAGGTATTTTTGTCCCCTGGTAGGCCCTCCCCTTATCCCATCCCAGAGCGTGGTCCTGAGAGGTTACCCAGCAATCAGCCTATCAGAGCCATTGGAAGGGTGGGTAAGCCCCATCCCTCCTTCGGTGCTCCCCTGCTGGCCCCTACTCTGGGCTGGTGATGCCTCCACACTACCTCCCAGGTGAGTGAGTATGTGCTGATGTGAGATCATCCCAGAGGGATCACTTATTCCTTCACACATGACATACACCCTCCCCCGGGTCACCAGGGGGCAGTCGTACATCAGAAGGAGGTGCCTTCCCTCTCTCCCTAAGGCTGGAGGCATCCAAAGGACACCTGACCCTGCCTCACCAGTCGGCACCAGGTGTCCCGAACTTGGGGCATGAACCCAGGTTGTCTGGATGGCAACTGATAGTCTACAGCTGTGCTAGCTGACTGGCTGAACCTGTAGGGCTAGCTGTTAGAGCATCCGCTTTGCTACTTCTGGCTTCTAGAAAGGGGAAGATGTCTCATATATGCAGAATCATCCTAAACCTGCCTGAGTCTGTGGGAGATGGTGCATTGCCACATTTCAGGTATTATTACTGGGCCTCCCAAATGGTTTTCTTGCCCTCGGGTGGGTCAGGAAAACAGACAGCATGGCTGGCCCTACAGAAGGAGGGACCTGGGATGGACTTGTGTAGGGGGTGTCTTGTTGGGGGGATGTGAAACCCATTGACTAAATATACTTTTAAGACTTGGCCAGCTATGCATCGCCAAATCCAGGACAAACCAAATCTCGTACCATATGCTGTTCTAACTGAAGCTTTCAAGGGTCTAAGCCTATGTAATGAATTCTTAGACCAGGCTTTCCTCCACTGGCATACAAAAGGGCTGTAACAGGTCTTTCAATTGTTTGAGGATGACACACTCCACTCATTTACTGACTTGCAAAGGGAATTAAAGCTCCACACAGTCGATTATTTTGCCTACCTATGGATAAGGCAACTTCTGACTGGCCAACCAAACACTACTGTAAACTGTCCATCCCCATCCCCTGTAGAAGAGGAGTGGTATAGACCTCAGCCAAGAGTTAGGCCACTTGCCACATATTATCAACTACTTCAGGATAGCTGTCAGTCACCAGTAACAGCGTATATCAAGAAGTGGGAGATTGACTTAGATGTAAAAACCTCCAAAACATGGAAGGCTGCCCCCCTCCCACGTCAAAAGGTGCTGTCATAAAAATAAATTGAGGCAACTTCAGATGAACTTTATGTATCAAACATATTACACTCCTGCACGTATACATGACTTGTGCACAGATAAATCACCTTTATGTCCTAAGTGTAAACAAGGGGATAGTACATTCCTTCATACGAGCCTTACCTGTCTCAAAATTTGTCTCTTTTGATTTGAAATGTCTAGTATCATAGAGAAGTTGCTGGGCCCAGGGCTACCTAATACATCTTTGGAATTTTTGCTGGGGGGTTACCATAATTAGGGAATGATGCCACATAATCAAGACGATGGTCCCGGTCCCTGGCCTTGGTTAATGCCCAAAAGACAGTTGATTAACAATGGCTAAGCAAAGACTTGCAATCAATAGGGTGGGTAAAAAATGTTACTTCTATGTCTTAAGCGTGACAGCACTCAGATGGCAGCTGACTCTGCAGATCAACAATTTAAGAAAATGTAGCACTTTCTTATGCTGACCATTGAGCAAGATATCTTCCCTATATAGGCATGGTCACTGGTAATATTCATCCACACAGGTCTTGGGGTGGCACACACACTCATTTCAATTGCTCTTCTTAATTGTTTCCAACCTGCCTAAGTACTATACTATTTTTGAGTCCCTGATGATATCATTACTCTGGATCTTGTTTATCATCACTTACGAAGTATGCTTTATTGTATCCCAAGAATATCGCTGTATGCTCCAATTCATATTGTCAGCAAAAATTAATTACATATGTTTAAAAATAGAACACAAAGTCAAAAATCAGTCTGGCAGTCCAACTATAGATCTGCATGAATTTATTTAAATTGAAATATATTTATTTATTTAAAACATTTCGCCAGGAAAGCACACTGAGCCAAGGCTAGTTTCCAAGTGTGTCCCAGGCGAATGGGGTAGGGGAAATGTATTTAAAATAAATGTATTTACAATACCTCACAAGTAATACATAACACAGTACAGCAGTAAATAAGTTTGGAACAACAGTACAGAGATTGATGAACATGAATATTAATATATTCTTATTACACTGTAGAGATTAGGGAAAGGGAACATTGTTTAACCAGGAGTAACACACTAAGCTGAAGCTTGTTTCCAGATGCAACCTGGGAGCACAAGGAAGTTAAGTGACTTGCTCAGGATCACATAGTATGCACCTAGGCGGCTGTAGGATTCAAACCCAGGTCTCCAGATCTGCAGCTCAGAGCCTTAACCCACTGTGCTATACTGCCTCCTAACTTAAGATTACTCAAGCAGGAGAAGCAGCTTTACCAATTGACAGCCCTAGAAGAGGGCAGATGATACAAGTACAAAGTTAGAGGTAGGTAGATAAATGGGATAAGGGATGTGAGCCATGAGGGGAAGGTAGAAGAGGGTAAAATTAGGAGCAGGTGCAAATGTGAGGAAGACGTTTGCAAAGGAAAGAGCAGCAGGGAAAGGGGCATGTCAGAGGGATAGAGGGAGGGCATCCAACAATTTAGGAAGTTGGTAGGAGAATGCAGGTTGGCCTGTGGAAGTGGATCTTCAGGGAATAGTTAGAGAGTAGGGGTCATAACTATGGAGGGAGTGAGTTGGGGGTAGTGGAGATGAGGAGGAGGAGGAGGAGAGATAGGGAGGGAGGGAACCAAATCAGTATTTCGTTGTGAATGAAATACAGTGGGAGTGCCTCCTATCCTCAAGAGAGAGGAATGAGAGGGAGTTATAGAGATCAAAGTGATGCAAGAGAGGGGAAGCATCAAGAGCAAAATGGTAGAAGGAGTTGTAAAGGGTCTCCAATCTGTTAGGGAGGATTTGGGAGCAGCACTAAAGATTATATCATCATAATCAAAAATTGGGAGGATCATTTTCTGCACTACGGTGCAACGGGCAGGCAGTGGGATGCAAGTGTGGTTATGGTAGAGAGCACCAAGCTTGGGGTGAAGTTTCTTGGTAATCGCATCCATGTGCACAGAAAAGTCAAGGTGCCAGTCAAGCCAGACACCAAGATACTTAACTGAAGAAGTAGCTTCCAGTTTTGCCCCATCGAAGGTGTGGAAAGAGGGCAGGGAGGGGAAGTGAGACAATCTCTGACCTAGTGACAAAGGTCATGGAGATAATCTTTTTTGGCATTGAGGAATAACTGATGAAAAACTAGCCAGTGCTGGACCATATCAAAATCAAGCTGTAGACTAGTAGTAACACTAGAGGGGGATGGGACAGATGTGTACAAAACAGTGTTGTCTACATACATGTGCATGTAAGAAGAGGAGCAGACAGAGGGGCGGTCATTAAGAAAGATGGAAAAGTGTAGGGGGTCCAGAACAGAGCCCTGTGGGACACCTGTCTGGACTGGGATATATGCTATGTCATTCTTTCATTTGGCCATGAAAGCATTTTCAAGATGATCAACCAGGAACCTGGAACAACCCACAATAGCTGATGGTTATAGAAAAAAAGTTAAACTTCAGTTCTACAGTATATACATCCTACCCCCTCAATAGTCTCCCCTCTCACTAAAATATCCTCTGAAGTCACTGGAATATCAAACTATTATCCATTTACCTAAGATAAATTCTAATTTAAAATGACACTCTTCCATAATGAAGGCCATTAGATACTTGCACCCATGCATTAACACTAGATAATGGGGTGGGGTTGTGGTGGGGCTGGCACTCCAGGTAGGGGAATGAATCATGCAGCTGGCTCCTCGGAGACCAATTTACAGACCTCTTCCCTTTCCTTCCTTTCAGCTGGCATCGACAAATTATCAAAAGTACATCACATTGCTTCCATAAAGGTAGAGGAACTTTACTGGTTTAAAGGCTTTTTCAACCATGAGAATGACTGGTGCCCTCTAACACAAAATAGAAATAAAAACGCTCGGTGCTATCATGCAAGCAAGCTAATCTTTGTTTACATAGCACCTTTTCAGAGCCAAGGCGCTTTACAGTTAAAATACGATGCAAACCTTTAAATAACGCTTAAAACATAACAAGTGAATTCATTTACTTAAAATTCATTTGGAAAGGCTAAATTAAAAAGATATGTTTTAAAATTAGATTTAAATCTCTCGAGAGCTCAGTCTGGCAAATCCATTTTAAAAAAACAGAAGACTGCAAACAAAAATTGCTGATTTCCTAGGAATTTATTCTCAAATATTGATATAGAATGGGAAAACCTAAAGTTTTGTTAGTTGGCTAAAAAACTTGAGGTTTTTCATGAGGTATCCATATTTGAGAATAAGTCTCAATTAACCTGCTCCTTGTATGCACTGTCTTCTGCTTTTTTGTCTGAAGATGTTCCAATAGACAGTTAGGGCTCGATTTTCAAAGGGTGATGCAGGGATTGCATCAAGCCCTGTCAGTCCCGTCCTTTGGTGCAGCTATGCACATAACCTTTGCTGCAACTGTGCCTGATTTTGGTAGGCCAGGTGCAGTTGTGACACTTTACCCAATTTAGGGCAGCTTACAGCAACTCTTTGGCACAAGCTCTGTCAAACGGGTCTCTGGGGCCAGCCCAGTGGCATTAAGGGTCTGGATGCCACACCTCATGCCACGCTGGCGACCCGGGTTCGGGAACGAGCTTGGGCCGCCAGGGGTCGGCGGGGGGGGGAAGAGAGGATCGAGTGTCTAGTGGACTGCTCTTCTCTTTCTCTGGGAGGGAGGTTTGTCATCCTGCTTGCTAACTGCCCCCTGGAGGCAGCCAGAGGACAGTATGGGTCAGGAGGCATGTTTCTGATGTGCTGCATTGGTCAGGAGGGGTGATGGGAGAAAAGAAGAAAAATGAGGAGAGCCCTGGCAGGCGCTCAATGATGGTCACCGTACCTGAGGGCTGACTCAGGCTTCTGGATTGGGTCTCCAGGGGGAGGTGTAGCATGCCGCCTCCTTCCTGGCCCCACTGCAGGGCGCAATCCATAGGAGAAATACTGGGGTCGGCAGGTGCAGGTGAGGGCAGGCCAGAGAGAGTGTCCCTCCATCTGGAGGGCCGAAGCCACCTCTCGGTGGTCTCCTGGGAGGAGGACAAAGTACAAATAAAAAAAAATGGGTCCCTGGGCTTGCCACAAGCTAGACCAGAAAAAGTTAGTCTAATTTGCATCAACTGACGTATGATTAAAAGTCCTGATTGCCAGCCAAGTGAATGCCACGTGCCCCGTGCACGGTATCTTTGGCGCACCCAGGGCTTGTGGCAAACAGGGGCTTTTGCAATTCGAGGCCACAGCATTTAAGCCAGCAATAGCCAAACAGTGTTTTGCTAATCCTTCCAGTATTTAGCTACTAATAGCACGCTTCCTGGAAACAAAAATGATGTCAGTAAACATGAGACCAGGTCAAAGGTCAAATTGGAAATGTAGCAGCACAAGCAAAAACAGTACAGAACAGAAAGATTAAAAGAATAATACTAATGTAAATTACACCGTTCAAAAAACATACACAATATCAATAAGGACATCACTATCACCCATAATTACCAGAAAAGATAAATAAATTAACAGCTACACTACAATTGGTCTTTAGTTCTAGTTCAAGTAGAGACAACAGTTTTGATTTTTCGTAAGTGTCAAACCAACAAAAGACATAATCTGTAGCATACAGTTCTCACATTTACAATACTGGTCAAAGCAATTTAAAATTACTTAGTATTTATGGTATAAAAATTAGTTTTGTTGCCATATTGGTCCTTGTGACAAAAGATCCAGAAAAAAAGATGATTTGATACCTTTTATTGGACCAATGTAGATGTTACAAAAGAAAGCAGGTTCTTTAGCTTTTGGACTACACCCAGTCCTTCATCAGAGACTAATGGCAAATCATAGATGTTACAAAAACAACAGGTGTTTTAACTGTCAGACTACACCCAGTCCTTCATCAGAAATTAATGCCAAAACTAAAGGAGGACTGGGTGTAGTCTGAAAGCTAAAGCACTTGTTTTCTTTCATAACATCTATGTTGGTCCAATAAAAGGTATCAAGTCATCTTTTTTTTTCTGGATCTTTAGTATTTATGGGGATTGTCTCCACAAACATAAGTAGTGGATGCTTTGGTATTGGAATAGCCTAGCTGGTGAGGCAGTGGCAGACTTCCTAAACAGGATAATATAGATTCCTGAGAGAGAACAGCATTGAGGGTTAAATAGGAACATATCAAATGCAAGATGGAAAGATGCCAAGGGTCCATCATGTTCGTCTCCTACCATCCAAGCAGCTACGGGACCTAACATTATGTAAACAAAAAATTGGAAAACTCATTAAATCCTCCTGTCTTCAATGCACATGACAATCAGATGTTTTTTGGTGCAGTGTTAGCCACTGCTAAGCAATTTAAATCACAAATTGTAGTGATAAAGAAATAATATGACCTGCTGGGAATTGAACCCAGGCCCCTGGAATACCCTCCCGATGCTCTGACCACTGATGCCAAAGCTAATGGAGACTATCCTCAAGGAGAGGCTGGTAAAATTGGCAGATCCTGTCAGACAAACCTGGTTGACTTTTTTGATTGAGTGATGTGTGGGCATTCGATAAAGGCCATGTGGTGGATGTCCTTTACCTGGACTTCAGCGAGGCCTTTGACTCGGTGCCTTATGGAAGGCTGACCAGCAAGTTGTGTAACCTGGTGGCAGGGAGGAAACTGATTAGGTGGGTTAAGAGTTGTTTACAGGATAGGTAGCAGAGGCTAGTCATGGGAGGCAAGCTATCGGAGCCCAGAGCTGTAACAAATGGGGTCCCACAGGGCTTGGTGCAAGGACCGGCGTTGTTTAACATTTTCATCGCCAACATATCAGACAGGATAAAAAGTAAGATCAGTCTCTTCACAGATGACACAAAGATCTGTGCCAAAGTGGATGGGGGTGGGCGGAGGCAGTAAAGCACTCCAAGAGGATTTAGCAAGACTTGAGAGCTGGTAGAACACATGGCACATTTAAAGCTACACTAGGTTTCAAGATGGCCACTGGGCTGTTCGTGCCACTGGTTGCAGAGTTGTGATCTGCAATATGTTTTGGATTTTTTGCTTCGAGTTTTATTTAGTTCGCTTCATTTGTTTTGTTTGTTTGAGCGTTTACGTTTTGTATTTTGTTTTGTTCCCCGAATTGGTTGGAGGACACTTGCTATCTGTGGAGTAAGAGGAGAAGCGTGCTTTCGGTCCGATGATGGATTTTAACCCCAGAAACTCTGTTAAACCAACTTTGAGTTGTTGGTCTTTAAAGTGTGAGGCTCCTCTTTGCTGTCACTGTATCGGGGGTCGTGCAGCGGAGTATGGAATTCCTTGCTCTGTTGGTCCAACCGTTTGGGCTGAAATTCTTTTGGGTCCCGCTGGGATTTTGCTGGGACAAAGAGAGAGGAGAGGGCGCCCTTGTGGCTGGTGCTCCATTGCTGAAGCTGACACGGAGGTGGACGCAGAGCGGACTGAGGGCTCATGGTCTCGAGGATTTCTCCAGGATGCTGTTTTTCCCCCTAGACTGAGGTACTTTGTCTTTGCATTGGATTTGAGCCGGGGAATAATTAGACTGTTTGCTGATTCTTGGGAGCTGTGATTTTTATGAAGATAATTCAAGGAAGCCTGTGCCCTGTGACTCTGGGAAAGAGTGAGGAATTTGTTAAATCTGTTGTGGATTTTGAGGTGAACGTGACTTTTCCTTAAGATCAATTTGGGGTGCATCCTCCTGCTGGGCCTCACCTGATTTGTGGTCTGAAGGGGACATTTGGGAGCCTTTAGTCAAGGAATTGACTGGGGGTCTCTGCCCCCTATTCCCCCAACTTGGGCCACTGTTGTGGCTTGATTTTGGGCTTTGTATTGGTCCACTTTATTTCATGTGTGGTTTCCCAGCTGGGGGTAAAGGGCCTTATTCAAATCGTGACCTGCCTGATTTCTGGATTTGGATTTTAGATACCCTCTGAAATTATCTGTATGTGGTCTTACTGACTTCAAACCTGCGGATAAATCCGTTTCTGTGCCTGGCAATTTGAAGACTTTTTATTTTGGACATTCGAGGTGGTGAGAAGACCGTGTGTCCATTAACTTAATTTGTACTGTACCCTTTCCCTGGGTCATGAGAGGACTGGGGGGGAAGGGACACATTATTTATTTGTTTAAAGTTTAAATTGTTTTATGATCTGTTATAATTTTTATATCTTGCAGTGAGAGTGCTAAAGTATTCTTTTTTCCTTCTCTCTCTCCCTGGCTGTGAGAGAGCTAAGGAGGGGTTAAATAATTTTCTTTTTTTTTTTGGGTTGTAGGGGTGGTGAGAGAACCCTTACATTTACATTTATATTTACTTATGTATTTTAAATTTTTTGTTCGTTTTTATTTTATTTTTATTTTATTTGTGAGTCTTCATGTCCAGTCCAGACTCGGTTTTCTGTGAGGTGAGGCTTTTTGTTTATTTATGTTAGCTATGTCTGGGATTATTTGGTTAATTTTATGCTGTTAAAACTGATTATTTTAGTGTTTGGGGTTTATTGTTTTGTTTTATTTTGTTTAGCAGCGACATGTTCTGGCCTTCAGTCCCCATGGTGGTGCGCTATCCGTCCTCCTCTCTTCGCGCGCCCCACCCTTTTTATACTCCTCCTCTACAATTTGATACTTACCAGTGCTGTAGAGCATTGGGAATTGTTCATGAGATAGTGAGGAGGCGGAAGTGTCTGAACAGAGAAAAGTAGAGAGGACCACCGTATCAGGGTTATTAAGTCCAGAAGGTGCCCTGGGGCGAAATGGAACCCAGATCGTGGTTTACAATGTCTGGTGCCCATACCCAAGGGCACTACTGAATTTAGTAGGCAGATAAGCCTGACAGCCTCCTAGGTTTATCCAACTCGGGTGGTGTTATGCAATGCAAGGTCCGTCAGGAATAAGACCGCCATTATTGCCGATCTTGTTGGCTCGGCTGACTTGGCTTGCATCACTGAGACCTGGCTGGATGAAAATTCAGGCCCCACATTAGAGCCCATAACTCTGGCCGGGTACTCGGTGATACACCACCCGAGATTGGACCGCAGGGGAGGGGAGGGGTTGCAGCCTGTTTCAAGACTGAATTAGGCCTCACGAATGTGGTAGTGGGTGAGGCTGAGTCCTTTGAGCGTACAGTTGTAACGGGTGTAGGTGTTTGAATCATTCTCATCTACCGTCCACCCGGAGATGAGAAACGCTTCTTACAGGAAGTAGCAGACTTCATCATCGACATGTCATTTGAGTCGCCCAGATTGATAGTTCTGGGTGACTTACTTCAACGCCTGGGTTGACGATGAACTCTCACAGTTTGGTAATCACTTCTTCCAATTAATGTCTTCTTTGGGCCTCACACAGGTAATTTCCACTGCTACTCATAAATCTGGGCACTCTCTAGACTTAGTCTTCCTCTAAGGGATTGATGCATCCGATGTGGGGGTGGAACCAGTCGCCTGGTCAGACCACTACACCGTGAGGTTCAATTTTTGCACCCCCTTGAGAAGACCTTCCCCTGTGGAGATGGTCAGGTACCGCCCATTACGGAATATTAGTTCCCAAGGCCTTGCGGTGGTCCTTGATCTATCATCCCCCGTGTCGGTGAGCAGTAATCCAGAGACGCTGGTGTCGGCCTATAATGTGGCCGTTACGGTGGCCCTGGATCTTATTGCTCCTGTTCGTGAGCACCCCTTATCCCTTCACCCCAGGTCCCCTTGGTTCGATGGGACATTGAGGGAGATGCGGAGACAGGGGCGAAGGTTAGAGTGATGTTGGCGCAAGTCCGTCCTTAAAGTCGACCACGTTAGATTGATGGAACATTATTCTATCTATCAATCTGCAATCACCCATAAGAAGGCAGAATTCCTGTCCAGAGAGATTGCAGTTGCTCAGAATTGACCAGCTCAGCTGTTTCGGACTGTAGACAAACTGTGCAACCCAGCCTGTCTGCAAGTTCGAAAAGCCTTTTCACAATTAGAGTGCAAGGAGCTTGCTCATTACTTTGCAACTAAAGTGGCCGACATCAGGGCAGACTTGTGCCTGGCAATCTCTAAGGGTGATACCATAGGACAGTGTAAGTTCACAGTACCCCAATTCTCTTGGAGTTCCTTTGGTCGACCTGAGTTTGTGGATATTATGAGGATCATCCATAGTGTGTGTCCCACAAGCTGTAGTTTGGATCCTGGACCGACTCCCCTAATTTTGGGTTGCACTGATATCATCGATCCAGTCCTGGTGCAAATAGTCTGGTGCTCCCTGGAGTCAGGTGAGTTTCCAAACTCCCTGAAAGAGGCGGTGGTGACACTTCTCTTGAAGAAAGCTACCTTGGACCCAGACTGTTTCTCAAACTACAGACCTATCTCTAACCTTCCCTTTATTGGGAAAATTATTGAGAAGGAAGTGGCAGCCCAATTGGAAGACCATTTAACCATCCATAACATCTACGAATCCTTCCAATCCGGTTTTCGTAAAAGACATAGCACCGAGACTGCGCTGCTTCGGGTGCTTAGTGATCTTCTGAGGGCAAGAGATCAGAAGAGACGTTCCATTCTGGCTCTCCTTGATCTCTCATCAGCTTTTGAAACTGTGGATCGCCTGGTGTTGATAGCACGCCTGAGGCAAATTTGTGGAATGTCGGGAACTGTTCTTCAGTGGTTCACCTCATTCCTCACTGGGAGATCACAAAGAGTTGTGTCGGAAGTCTTTTCTTCTGGCCCAACTCCTTTGTTGTGTGGGGTGCCTCAGGGTTCCGTGCTATCACCCATGTTATTTGCGGTATACATGCTGCCCCTCGGAGACATTATAAGATGGTATGGGCTGAGGTTTCACTGCTATGCAGATGATACCCAGCTATACCTGTCTTTTGCACCCAACCAGGATAGAGCTCTCGAGGTGTTTAACAACTGTCTGGAAGAAATCCAGGGTTGGATGGATTCTAGTTGGTTAAAGTTGAACTCACAGAAGACAGAGGTCCTGGTTGTGGACCCGGGTTGTCAGATAGAGAGGTCGCGTGATGGCACGCCCTCTGGAATTTTTCTTGGCGGCGTGTCACTCCCGACCTCTGAATGGGTGCGTAGCCTTGAGATTGTTTTAGACGACAGGCTGACCTTACAGTCTCAAGTGTCGGCCGTTGTCAGGACTTCCTTTTACCATCTTAGGAATATCACCAGGGTTAGGCACCTTGTTCCATCTGACTCTTTGCCAATGTTGGTCCATGCCTGTGTGCCCTCGCGTTTGGACTACTGCAACGCCCTATACTTTGGGCTTTCTGGGGTTGAAATCCGTCACCTACAGCTGGTGCAGAATGCCGCAGCCCAAGTTTTGACTGGGACAAGTAGGTTCTGTCATATTACCCTGGTGCTGCACGAACTGCACTGGCTTCCTATATGGTGGCGGATCATCTTTAAAGTCATTTTATTGACTTTTAAGGCCCTTCACGATCAGGGTCCGGCCTACTGAAAGAACTCCTGGTGCCTTACTACCCCGGCCGATCACTCCGCTCGGCCGAAGAGGGGTTGCTAGAGATTCCAAGAGTGAATTTAAAATCTTCTGGCAGCAGAGCATTTTCTTATGCTGCACCCACTCTTTGGAATTCTCTACCACGCCGGTTACGGGAGTGCACCTACGTAGAGGAATTAAAGAATAATTTGAAAACTTATCTCTGGCGAATGGCCTTCTTGGATGGTTATTCATAGTGTAATTGTTATTGTGTTGAGATCTTACTTTATATTTTATTAACTGATTTTAATGTTTGATGTTATTATGCTATGATTTTATTTATATGTATTTTTGGATTTATATTTGATGTTATTGTTTTAATGTGTTCAGTGCCTTGGTAAGTTGAAAGGCGCTTTATAAATACATTTATTATTATTATTATAACTAGGGTTCAACGCCAAGAAGTGTAAACTTCAGCACTTGGGGACCAAAAATCCCAGGAATAGTTACTGGTTAGGGGGAGTGCAGTTATCTACTTCAATGGAGGAGAAGGATCTGGGAAAACTAGTAAAAAGGGAAATGATCCACTTAGCGCAGTGCAGGAACCAGCGGCAAAGGCAAATAGAATGCTGGGGTGCATCGCAAGGGGAAACACCTCTAGGGGAGGAGAAGTCATCCTACTTCTGTACAGGTCCCTGATGAGGTCACATTTGGAGTACTGTGTGCAGTACTGGTGCCGCTACTTAAAAAAGGACATCAAGCTACTGGATGGGGTACAGCATAGGGCAACAAAAATGATCCTTGGGCTGGGGGATAAACCATATGAGGAGAGACTAAGGGAGTTCGATATGTATTCCCTGGAGGAGAGAAGCTAGAGGATTGAGAACTTGAAGTATCTAAAGAGCATGAACAGAGTTAACACTGAGGGTATGTTTAGATTAAAAGATGGGAGGGAAACCAGGGGACACAGTTTGAAACTGGAAGGAGGAAGATTCAGGAGGGAAATGAAGAGGCACTGTTTCACAGAAAGGGTGGTTACAGGGTGGAATGCACTGCTGGAGGAGATGATATCATTGAAGTCAGTGAGCAGCTTTAAAAGAGGGTGGAACAGGATCAAAGGGAGGGTGCAAGCTGAGGGTGGACTGGGGGGGGTGAAAGAAATAGGAGGAAATACAGCGAAAGGGGAGCAAGGGGGGGCAGCTGCAGTTTAAATGGCTGAAGTGCTGCAAACTTGAGCAGACTTGACAGACCATAAGGCCCATATCTGTTGGCAATTTTGTATGCTCATTTGTTCGTATGAGTTATAGGCTGTCATGGTTGGACATGGGGTTCCCGGACACATCTTCAATGAATTAAATACATAGATTCTGATGGCAGAAAACTTATTAGTCTATCTGGTCTGCTTATTTCCTGACTATCTCCATGTCTGATCTTATGTCAGATGGGTGTAACTGGGCCTCTTGCCCTTCCGCTGCCCCCTCCCCATCTGTCCATCCCCCTGCCTCCCACCTCATTTAGGTCTGATTTTCCCACCATGCTTATACCATCCTTGTCTGGAACCAGTCACTGATTTTGCTTCTACCTGCAGCTTTGGTAGACTATTCCGAGTATCCACCACATCACCATGAAAAAATACTTCCTAACATCCTTTCTGAATCTCAGCCCAACCCCCACCCCCATCAACCTGCTTCCATGTCCCTTGGTTACTGTGTTTTCATTCCTTGTGAACAGATCCCTACAGTCTACCCTGCTGATACCCGTCAAGTCATATCTCTCAGTTATGTCCCTCGTCGCTCTCTCTCTCTCTCTCTCTCTCTCTTCTGGCCTGAAAAGAGAGTAAATGTTCAGGTTCTCAAGAATTTCCTCAAACCTCCTCCCCTGCTACCCCTGAATAACCTTTGTAGCCCTCCTCTGAATTCTCTCCAAGTTGTTCCTATCCTTTCTAAGATAAGGGGCCCGATTTTCAAAAGGTGAAGTTTGATGAAAGGTGCCTGTGCCAAATGGGTATGACGCAAGTGGCACCTTGCTTCACACTTTGTAGCAATCCTGATTTTCAAATGCAGTCTGCATCGAAATTGGGATGCCTTGCACCCAAGTGGCCCTGTGCCACCCTTGTGGCAAAAGTGCTCTTGCACCAAGTCGCAATGGGGCTTGCACCGCAACAGGGCTGCACCATCCCCTTTTTTGGAATTTCGTAAGCCCCGTCATGGATGCAACAGGAAGCTCTGCTTAGACCAGCCAAGAGGTGATCTAAGGACCCTGTGCCAATGTGGGACGATGTTGCAATTGGGGGTGCCTGCCAGAAGGGGCAAGAATGTGCATGGGGTTGCCCTTGGAGGCATGGCGGAGATGGTGGAAGACCAGTGTGGTGATGTGGCACCCGGCTGGGATGCATGTTGCTATCCCAGGCAGCTGATCACCTGGAGGTCCAGGAGGGTTGGCAGGGAAGGAAACTGACCTGGCCCCCAGGTGGGCATTGCTGTTGCACTTGTCCCAGAGATGCCACAATTCACTAGCATGTATGTGGGTAGCATTTGCTGCAGGGTGAGAGCTGCCAGTGGTGGAGGGGAACATTCTCTGGGTACTACTACTACAGTCCCCTGGCACTCAGCCCCCCGTCCCCCGTGTTGTGGCACGCTGCCTCCCCATACATACTTGTGGATCGTGGCACCTCTGGGGCAGGTGTCTTGGCAGTGCCCACCTGGGGCCAGGTCTGTTTCCTCCCTGCAACCCTCCCCAAACCACCAGTCAATCAGCTGCCTGGCATAGCAACATGCACCCTGGTCAGGTGTCATATCACCACCCTGCACTTCCTCCATCTCCCTCATGCCCCCTAGAGTACCTGCATGCTCCATCTGCCCCCAACCCCTCCTGGCAGCACAATCACGCACACATCCACCTTCTTGGCCATTCTACTGTTGAGCCAGGTAGGGGGACCAGATCCATGCATCCATTCCCACAGGTGCGCCAAATGTCTGGTACAAGCTTGTGGCTGTGGCAACTCCTGGGTCTTTTCCACAGGGACCCCCCTTTATAAAATTGGGTGTAGGGTCCCGACGCACACAGAGTTTGCCACAGCTCTAGACTGATGCAACTTGCATTGCTCTAAGATCCCTTTTAAAATTGGGCCCAAGGACTCTAGAACTGTAGTACCCCAGATGCAGACTCCCCATGGACCTCTAGAGGGGAAGTATCACGTCTCTCCTTCTGTTGGTGAGCTTTCTACCTACAGTATGCACCCTAGCATTCTGCTCACCTTCACCACATGCCTTGGTGCACTGGGCTGGGGACTTAAGGTTGTTGCTGGTTATGATTCCTAGCCCATTTTCTTCAGTAGTTTTAATCACCCTCACTCCTCCATCCAATAATTAGTTCTAGGGTTATTCCTACCAATATACATAACCTTACATTTCTTGGCATGAAATTTAAGTTGACACACCTTAGGCCACTTCTCCAACCTTTCTAGAGCTCTATATTCCCCTCCTCTGTGTCCACCCTCCCATAGATACTGGTGTTGTCAGCAAAGAGACAGACCTTGCTCTGTATACCTTCTGCTATGTCACATATAAAGGTGTTGAATAACACTGGGCTGATCCCTGTGGCACACCACTGATAACCTCAATAATCCCTAAGAATTCCCCATTAGCTACTATCCGCTGAGTCCTGCCCCCCAACCAGTTATCTATCCAACTGGTGAGTTTGTTCCCCACACCCAGGTTCTCCGTTCTTTTAACCAGCCATCTGTACAGTGCAGAGTCAAAGGGCATGGTGAAGTCCAAGCACAGCACATCAACTATTTGTCCTGTCTACTGCCTTTGCAATGCAGTCAAAAAAGTCAATTAGGTTAGTCTAGCATGAACTTCCTGCCACAGACTCATGCTGCTTCTGTCTTGTACTGCATTAGTCCAATGCACTCCACCAGATACTCCTTTATAATGTTCAGCATGGCTTCAGGAAGGGGTACTGCACTAACATTACCCTAAGCAGTTTTACTAACCATACCTTCTCAGTCACGAATGATGGCAAACTCACAGGAGTAGTATTTGTGGATCCGACAAAAGCATTTGCTCTCGTTGAGCAATCTCCAAATATCCAAACTACCAGATATTGGTATATACCCTAAGCCCACCTCCTGGATTGGTAACTATCTTTTAGATAGATCCCAATGTATTTCACTGGGAAATGCAATATCTGATACTCAGCCCATAAAATGTGGTGTACCACAGGGATCCATCCTAGGCCATCTTCTCTATATTTATAAACAACTTATTAGAGGACATTGTTACAGCTAAAACAACTGAGTCCTTCCAAAACAAACTCAATAAGGTCATGCGAGTCTAACTTGTGGATATAACGACTGAGAAGTGAGGGACAGAGTATATGGGCTTATGTCTTCTTCCACCTGACCAACCAGTATAGTATCTAGTATAGCGACCTCCTCTAAGCCTGCAACAACTGTAGTACTCTCCTGTATGCCACTGATCTCATCATTTTCTATAGCTCAAAAGCACTGACATATCTCTCACAGAACTTGAATGTTGACTTTTCCTTTATCCAAAGTTGGCTCCTGAGAAACAGATTACTGCTTAGTGTAGTAGTTTCAGTTTATTGGTCGGTGATAAAACAAAAGATCATTACACTTCCCAGACATGATAACATGAAGAGTTCACACAATACACTGATAAAACATATACACATAAATAATATTCTAATCATAATATACATCCCACCCAAGTGAAACAGCTGATAAGTTCCAACAGCTTACAATCATTAAAAATGAGCTTAGACAGTAAACTACTGCAGTCTCCTAATTACTTTCATTCTCTTTTCTCAGTCTTATTGATCTAATTTTCATAAAAATAATTTGCAAGTTGGCGAAATAATATAATCATCCTCAAAAGTCATCAGAAATGTTATTACTGTCAGCTTGTGGTTAGAGATGTCAGGGGATTAATCATAGTTTCATAGCTTTGTTATACCATGCACAATTCAAAAGAATATGTTCTAAATTTTCTATGTTCTGACATTGCAGAGGGGCTGGAAGGAAAAGTATGTATCTCTGCAGATGACACAAAGATCTGCAACAGGGGTGATACACAAGGTGGGGTGGAAAGGATGAGAAGGGACTTGGCAAGGTTGGAGGAATGGTCAAATCTATGGCAGCTTAGATTCAACACAAAGAAGTGCAAAGTAATGCACCTGGGAAATAAAAACCCAGGGGAAGAGTACACAATGGGAGGTGAGATACTGACAACAACAAAAATGGAAAGGGACCTGGGGGTAGCTATATCAGATAACCTAAAGGTGGGCAAGCAATGTGAGAAGGCAGTAAGGAGGGCTGGGGGGGGCACTGGGATGCATAGGGAGAGGCATCAACAGTAGAAAACAGGAAAGCTGTTATCCCTCTGTACAGACAGTTGGTGAGACCCCATCTGGAGTACTGCATGCAGTTCTGGAGACCCCATCTCCACAAAGACATAGACAGGGTGGAGGCGGTCTAGAGGAGGGCAACCAAAATGGTGCAGGGTCTGCACCGGAAGACATACGAAGAGAGACTAAAGGAGCCTAATATGTATACCTTCGAGGAAAGAAGGGAGAGGGGGACATGATAGAAACTTTCAAGTACCTCAAGGGAATCAATAAAGTCCAAGAGTGTAGCATCTTTCAGAAAAAGAGATGTGCAAGAACAAGGGGGCACAATGTGAAGATAGAAGGGAGGACGGCTCAGAGGTAATGTGAGGAAGTATTTTTTCATATAGAGGGTTGTGGATGCATGGAACAGCCTTTCTGAGGAGGTTGTGGAGTCAAAAACAGTGGGGGAATTCAAGAATGCATGGGACAGACATAAGGCAATTCCAGTGGGGGGTAGGAGGAAGTAGGCTGTTGGTTAACTAGGATCTGCAGCTTATCCATTAGGTAGGGAAATGGGCAGACTAGGTGGGCCAAGGGGTCCTTATCTGCCATCAAATTCTATGTTTCTATGCTTCTATGCTTTCATTATTACAACCATATCTTTTAGCCACTGGGTCAGTATCCTTTGTGAATCTTGCTACCAAAACTTTACTCTTCTTTTGAATCTGTAATTTGTAAAACTGTTTCTATTCTTAGGATTTTTAATAACCTCTAAATAATATCTGTAACCATAGCATACATCATTATCAATGAGTCAAGGAGAATCTCACATTCTTAATTACAGTAACTCAAGATTCTTCATCTGATTAGTGTTAGTGAATTTTTTTCTTCTAGGTACTTATATTTTAAGCTTAGAGTTATGTATCTTATAACATATATACAAAGAAAATCCTAATTATATTCCCTGAGTAGACTTTGTACACTTTTCACTATTCAGATGGTGTACGCTGTAAACACATCCATTTGAACTTCTTCTATAGACGCATTTTAGGAATTCTTTCCTCTGGCATTTATTTTGCAAGTTTATAACTGTCAAGGCCCAATTCTGCCCACAGATAACAAAGCGGTGTAGATTTATTAACACCAACAGTTGTCTGATATAGATGGGCTACTACTTTTTACTGTTCTTTATCCTTTCACCTCCCCAAACCTCCACAATGTACTTTACTTGGTGTTAAACCTGGCTTTAGGAACCTGAATTCATGGTCTCACACTTTTATCTCCTTACAGATAGATACATTTTCTAAGTCCCACCAGCATATATCTAAGCTTAGCCTTACTATTATTCAAATGCTTAGTGCAGTAACAATTGTCTGAGAATATACTGTAAGTCCTAGGTATATATAGTTTGATACTATAACTAATTTCATATCACCTACTTTCCATTTAATGTCCTTTAGTCTGGAGCCAAAACTACAATCTGACTTTTCTGAGGATTTCTCCTAAGTGGAAGAACTTGTGATTGTTTGTATGGCAACTTTCCCTGTTGATCATGTTTACTTAAAGACAACAGAACAGGGTAATCTGCATATGTTAATGCCGGACACATGACTGGTTTATTCATGCAGTTCATGCATAAATAACTCATCACCAACCCCACGAGGTTAAATACAAGATCAGGCAACCATTCCCTGCTTGACTGGATAATTACCAATTGCACTCACAAGGTCAGGTCCGCGGGCATTCTCCCAGATAATATTAGCAACCACTCACCAACTTAGTGCGTTTGGTGCAACAACTTCCCCAACCCATCTTCTAAAATAATATTTGCTAGGGACATGTCCCGCTTCAATACTTAGGCATTCCTAGAAGACTTAACCAGTGCAGACTGGGGACCTATCAACCTCCTCCCGGATATCAATCAAGCTCTAGATTACTTCATCACAATCTTCTGTGCCATACTTAATCATCATGCTCCCTTAAGGAAATAATCAAGGGACTCAAGGCTCCATGGCTTTTCTCTGAACAAAGGAAACTCATGTCTTTCCATGACAAAGTCTGGCATGTCTATAAAGGAAGTGGATCCATAAAGATTGTCTTACCTATACACAGCAGAGGGATGCCTGCAAGAACTCCATTTGCAAGGCAAAGTGAAATTACAGCAAATCAATTCAGACTGAACACCTCAGCAACCCAAAGAACTTTTGGAAGCAAATTAACACTTTAATGAAAGGTAAAACTACAGTAAATACCAGCTCCCTCAAAGCCTAAGACCAAGTCCTCTCTGATCCCCATCAATTACAGGTGGTCTCAATGAATTCTTTATTGATCTTAATAATTATACCTCCTGCTATGACTGCCCTACTACCCCCTTCCCCGTTCTCCCTTCACTTGAAGGCCTGGGAATACGACCTACCTTCCATCTAAAACTAGCTAGCAGCAAGGAGGTAAACAGGTTGCTTTCAGCCTTAAAGCCTGAAAGTTCCCGCAGTTATGACAGCCTTGAACCTAAATTTCTAAAACATGGAGCCAAGGGTATCACCATACCTGTAAGGAACTTAATAAACAGGACTTTCCTCACAGGCATAGTTCCTGACAAATGGAAAGCAGCAGTGGTAGTCCCAATCCAAAAAGCAGGTCCAACTACTTTAGTTAAAAATTACAGACCCAACTCAATTCTGTGTCCACTTGCAAAAATACAAGAACGCATTCTCTATAATCAACTCCAGGACTATCTAGAATCGCACAACCTCCTCCCTATATACCAGCACAGCTTTAGGAAGAACCACAGTACCCTGACTGCTCTAATAAAAGTTACAACTTACTTATCCACTGCCTTGGACCATGTTCAAGCTATGGGCGCAGTCTTCATTGACTTAACAAAGGCCTTTGACCTAGCTGACCACATTCTACTACTGTGTAAACTCCATACCTTGGGCCTTAATTCTACTGCCCTGACATGGCTCTGTAATTACCTTCTACACCATTCCCAAAGGGTCATGTGGTCTGGAGCCCTCCCAGAACTTAGACAAATCCAACATGGTGTTCCACAGGACTCCATACTGGGGCACTATTATTTTCACTATTTATAAATGACCTGCCACTTAACTGTGGAGATGCCACAGTTCATCTCTATGCAGATGATGAACTCGTCTATCACTCATCCTCTGACCTGGGCTGGATAAACCGGAACCTTGAATCCAATTTCCATGTCCTTGAGGAATGGTTTTGTGATAACCATCTGGTTCTGAACACAAAAAAGACCAAGACCATGTTGTTTCATAACTCGGGGTCTGTACTCTTATCTCAGCACCTCCTTGCAGTCAGATCAAAGGATTGGAACCCCCTAGAACTAGTTACCTCCTTTAAATACTCGTGGGTCACCCTGGACCCCTCACTCACTTTTGAGAACTATGTCAATGTTTTTTAAAAGCTTTCAACCAATGGCTTAGTCTCCTATACCACCCCCATCCCCTCCTGATTCGGGCCTTATGTCTAAAAATAACATCTACTCTCCTCCCCTTGGTAGCTTATGGTGCCCCGCTGCTCCTCCAAGCATGGGCATCCATTTTTGCATGTATCAATCAACTCTACTTAAGGATCAGGCATTACATTCTTGGCTCCGACCTTCGTCTTCATCACTGCAAAGTTCTCTTCTCCCTAGTCTGGGCACACCTTGAGAACAAATTCCTGCATACAACAATGTGCCTTATGTTTAACTTGGTTCATCGTCATACCCCACCCTGCCTGAATGATCTCATCAACCATAAATGTACTCAGCACACCCTACGTTCCATGGCCTTCCACCTCCTGGTTACTCCCAACCCCTGTCTGATGGTTGGCAGGTGGTCATTTGCCTTTACAGCAACATCTGCCTGGAATTCACTCTCACATGAGATTCTCTCCTCTACTTCCCTCACTCAGTTCAAACACAAACTTTCACACTATCTTCTGTCCCCCTCCTTGCACCTGCTTCCGCTAACCTACTTCTCCAGATAATCTCTGCACTGCTTAGAATTTGTACTATGCACTTAGCCTAATGGCTCATTTGTCATGCTGTAACATAGTCTGACTCCAAGGTTGCCTTGTAACTGTACCTGTAATTGTATATCATTGTATCGAACTGTTCATTGTATTTGTTCTCTCCTAAATGTTGTACTTATATTGTATTGTTTTAATCTGGGTTGCCCCTGAAAAAGGAACTGTATTGGCTCAGTGGGCTTACCCAGTTACCAAAATTCAATAAAATAAAATAATAAAAAAGATCCCCTGGTGTCAGCCAACATTTTGCCCAAGGTGGGCTTCTTCATGGACCAGGAATATAAATTTAAATAAAATTCAACATAAGTATACTGTTGTAGACCACGTCTATTATCATTTTTTCAACTTTTTAAAAATTCTATTTTGGCATCCATTTTGGGCATGATCCCCTAATTCATCATTCAGTACACTTCAGTATACAGTACTCTTAAAGGGGAACTGTAGAAATCGGGCAGCTTCTACCCTCCGGTTTAGCTCTAGCTCACAAAAGTGGCATTTTTCTTGCACCGCTAAGGAGTTTATTTCATTTTGTAAAAGTCTGTGAACTGGAAGTATGGCAGATGCTGGGGGCTCCATTAAGTGTAATAGTGTGGCGCTGCTCCGCTCTAAACTGGAGGGTACGCCTTACGGGGGTAGGAGCTTCCCAATTTCTACAGTTCCCCTTTAATACTTTTCTTAGTAAATACTTCTTAATCAGACCACCTCAGAGACAGCGATACACAAGGCATAACAATGGATGTTTATAAAAAATGAATTAATGATTAAGAAGTATTTACTAAGAAAATTATTAGGAGTATATTGAAGTACATTGAATGACAAATTAGTGGATCATGCCTCAAATGGATGCCAAAATGGAATGTTTTAAAAATTGAAAAAAATTATAGTAGACGTGGTCTACAACAGTATACTTATGTTGAACTTTATTTAAATTTAGATTCCTGGCCCCCGAAGAAGCCCATGTTGAGTGACACCAGGGGATCTATTTGCTATTTATGCATGAACTGCATGCATAAACCAGTGGATTGATAAATATATGGAGTGGCTGGAGACTCTTTTCTTTGAATTCTTGCATGAATCCACCTTGACCAGCTCCAACATATGAACATTTGAACATTTGGTGAAAGGTACCCACCCACCTCCTGTTTTCTGTCTAATGCCAGACACATGACAGAAACAATCTTTGGAGAGAGAGAGAGAGAGAGAGAAAGAAATTACTCAGTTTTAGAAGGACTTGATTGATATGGATACAAAATAAGGTAGGAGCCAGGGTGCATAGAGGGATTAAATTGAGAAGGCTCAGTTCCACCAACCCCTAAACAAACTCTGGTCAGAGCCAACATGGCTGCAATTGTTAAGTTAAGGTAATTGGTTCAGTTAAGGTCCAATAGAAGGAGAAAGGTGAGGTTGGGAGTGGTTTACTGACCACCCAATCAGGATGAGGAGAGGGACAGGGAACTGAGCTCACAAATATTGGAAGCTGAGGGGAAAGGAGAGGTGATAATTGTGGGGGACTTCAACCTGCCCAAGGTGGACTGGTGCATACCCTCCACAACATATGCTAGGAGTCAGGTGATCCTGGAAGGACTGCAGAGTGGGTTCCTGACTCAGGGCATCACTGAACCAATAAGAGCTGAGGCAATTATTGATCTGGTGCTCACAAATGGGGAGCATATACAGGAAATAATGGTTAGGGAGCCACTGGGTGGAAGTGACCATTGAACAGTGTGGTTCCAGTTGGATATAGGCAGGGAAAGCATCCCAACTAAGACCAAAATCTTGGATTTCAGGAAGGCAGACTTCAGGAAAATGGGTGAAGTGCTAAGGAGTCATCTGATGGGCATCAAAGCAGATATGGGGGTGGACCAAAGGTGGTCCATCATTAAGGAAGAAATACTGGTTGCCACAGATGAGGGCGTTAGGCTCAGGGGGAAGAACACAAGAGCCAAAGTGCCCAGCTGGTTCAGTTCTGGGGTTGCACAGGCAGTAAAGGAAAAAATGTTGGCCTATAGAAAATTCAGGAAGACCAATAGAGAGGTGGATAGGGAAAATTACCTAAGGTTGGCTAGTGAGGCAAGTAAGGAAGTCCGGCGAGCAAGGCACAGAAGGAGCTGCAGATAGCTGAAGGAATTAAGAAGGGGGAGAATGCTTTCTTTCACTATATAAGTGAGAAAAGGGACAAGAAGGAAGGGATTGTTAGGCTTAAGAAAGGGGTGGAGTGGGTGGAGGATAATGGGGGAAAAGCAGAGATACTAAATGAATACTTCTGTTCTATTTTCACCAGGAAGAAGGATGGACCAGTGCCTTCAAGATGGAAAAGAGGAGCAGGGAGGGAGAGGAACACAGATGTAGTGATAGAGAAGGATAGAGTGAGGGAGGGGCTGCTGGTATTGAAGGTGGAAAAATCACCAGGCCCGGACAGAGTACATCCAAGGATACTAAAGGAACTGGCTGAGGAGCTGGCAGGGCCACTGGCAGATCTATTTAATAGTTCACTAGAGTCAGGTGTTGTACTGCAGGACTGGAGAATAGCAGATGTAGTGCCCATCCACAAAAGTGGTCCTAAGGATGACACAGGGAATTACAGACCAGTCAGTCTGACCTCCATTGTGGGCAAGCTCATGGAGACCATATTAAAGGAGAGGTTGGTGGAATATCTAGAGGAGCATGGTCTCCAGGATGCAAGGCAGCATGGGTTCATGGGTTGGCGATTGTGTCTAATTAATCTGATTGACTTCTTTGACTGTGTCACTAAGACAGTGGACAGGGGCCAAGCGGTAGAGATCCTGTACCTTGACTTCAGCAAGGCCTCAGACTCTGTGCCCCACAAAAGGTTGACCAGGAAGATGGTGGATCTTGGATCTTGGCCAGATGGGTGGAAAACTGGCTGAGGGACAGAACCCAGAGGGTGATTGTAGGGGGAGAGTTATCTGGTACCAGAGCGGTAACCAGTGGGGTCCCATAGGGCTCTGTGCTGGGGCCTGTGTTGTTCAATGTCTTCATCAATGACACTGGGGATGGCATAAAGGGCAAAATGTGCCTATTCGCAGATGATACCAAGCTCTGCGGGAGAGTGGACACAGCTGAAGGGATACAGGACCTACAGAAAGATCTAGAAAAGCTGGGGAGGTGGTCCAGGATCTGGCAGCTTGGCTTCAATGCCAAGAAATGCAAAGTTATGCACATTGGAGCCAAGAATCCAAGGACAGAGTACTACCTGGATGGAATCTGAGTATCTGCATCGGAGGAGGAGGAGAAGGACCTGGGAGTGATGATCATTAATGACCTGAAAGACTCCACACAGTGCAAGAAAGCAGCAGCAAAAGCAAACAAGATGCTGGGATGCATATCTAGGGGGCTCATTAGTAGGAGAGATGGGGTTATACTGCCCTTATACAGGTCATTAGTAAGGCCGCATCTAGAGTATGGAGTTCAGCACTGGTGCCCACACCTCAAAAAGGACATACTAGAGAAAGTCCAGAGGAGGACTACAAAGATGATAATGGGTCAGCAGGGTAAGGCATACGAGGAGAGGTTGAGGGCACTGAACATGTACTCCCTGGAAGACAGGAGCATGAGAGAGAGAGAGAGGTGACATGACTGGGACCTTCAAGTACTTGAAAGGGATAAATAAGGTTGATAAGGAGAGTCTCTTTAAGCTGAGTAGCAACCATAACACTAGGGGGCACAGTCTTAAGCTGGAAGGTGGGAGGTTTGGAGGTCAGGAAGCACTTCTTCACAGAGAGGGTGGTGGACACTTGGAATGCACTGCCAGAAGAGGTCATCTCATTGAAGATGGTGGGCAGCTTTAAGACAGGCTGGGATAGACATAGGGGGAAAGTAAGGATCTTGGGTAGGGAGGATAGGAGGAGTGGCGAGGGAGGGCAGAGATGTTAGCTCAATCTGTGCACCCTGCATTACGAGCACACTTGATAGACCAAATAGCCTTCTTCTGCTGGCTTCTTCATATGTTCATATGTAATTGTGCTTTGTGAGCGCTCAAGGGGCCGGTAAAAAAAGAGCTCATGGAGCTCATGGCGGAAACGTCCACAGTGTCCAAGATGGCCGCTGGAGCTAAGTGCACACGCACAATTTCACTGCAACTGCAGAAGTAAAGTAACACTTGTGCACAGAGCTATGGCAGCCATCTTGACCACAGCAGAGGTTTCCATGAAATGATGCATGCACACAGCGCTACGGCTGCCATCTTGGGCATGGGGAACATTTCCACCATGAGTTGCATGCGCATGCATGACAGCGAACTCTAAAAAGTATAGGCAGCAATCACATAGTGTGCTTGTGGGGGGGGGGCTACTACAGCCACTGAGTGGAGGGGCAGGGGAAACACCACACACCACCAATGAGTGGAGCACTGTGGACAATGACCACTGCACTGTAGAAGAAAACTGGGAAGGAATCCGGTCACAGTCCCTTTTCTCTTCTACAGTGATAGCAAAACTCTGCAGGGCTTCATCCTTGCAGCCGTAAAAATAGTACAACAGTTCCACTATCTGGGTCATCTTTCTCCATTGACTATTGTTGGATAGTTCCACTACCTAGAAATCTAGATGTGAGAGTTCCCCCACCTAAACATTTCCAATTTAACCACTGGGTGCATCCCTCTAGCACATCCCTGTTAGTTGGGAACATGTCCGAGAGATGTCCTCTGGCACCCAAGCTCACCCTTGCCCTAGCAGATGTATATAACTCTCTGATGATACTGACCAAATTCCTATCTACACCCCACTGTATAATTTGCTACCATAATATAGGCCTTGAAATGGAGTCAAAAGCAGCTCTAAAGTCATAGAAACAGACTGCTTGACCCAACCAGTCTGACCAGATGTTACCAACCTAATCTGTCTCTGTTGACCCTAAATGATGTCCAGCAATCCTCCTTCCCTCTGCCTAGTTTCCAAAATACTCCTATGTTTATCCCATGCAAGCTTGAAGCTTCCACCCCGCCACGCACTGTTTTTGCCCCCATCACCTCAGCTGGCATTCTGTTCCAGGTGTCTAGCACCCTTTCAGTGAAAAAGTATTTCTTCACATTTCTCTGAAACTCCTCTCCAGCTTCATTGCATTCTCCCTGGTTCTGGTGCATTTTCTCATTTGAAAGAGGCTCTCCTTCTGCACACTTCACCCTTGTGAGGTACTTGTAAGTCTCTGTCATGTTATCTATCACTCTCCTCTCTTCTAGGGTGTACATGTTGAAACCCCTCAGTCTCTTCTCATAGGGCTTCTTGTGCAACTCCCATACATTTTTGTTGCCCTCCTCTGGACTTCCTCTGCCCTATCTATGCCTTTTCTGAGGTACGGCCTCCAAAACTGGACACAGGACTCCAGGTGGTTTCTCACCAGCGAGCGATACAATGGCAACACCACCTCCCACCTCCTGTTGGAGATACCCCTCCCTATACACTCCAGCATCCCACTAGCCCTTTGCACTGCTCTGTCACACTGCCCTGCCACATTGAGGTCATCAGATATGATAACCCCAAGGTCTCTTTCCTGTTTAGTGACTGTCAGTGCCTTCCCCATCGTATACTCAGCTCCTGGGTTCCTATCCCTAGATGGGTGATTTCACACTTTTTTGCATTGAACCCAAGCTGCCATGCTGTTAACCACTCAAGTTTCCAAAAATCCCTGCACATTCTCTCCACCCCCTCCTGAGTGTCTACTCTACTGCAGATTTTGCAAAACAAAAAACTGGGCACTTACCACCTGCCTCCATGGTAAATAAAGATGCTGCTCCCATAGTTACTTATGCAAAATGATGAGGTTGATAAAGGTATTTTTCCAAAATGCGTCCGGTGTGAAGATATGCATGTTATGTGTCAGCACTCATCATTTTGCACAAGTAACTATGGAGTAGTGTCGTTATTTACCACAAAGGTAGGGCGAGTGCCCAATTTCTTGTTTTGGCTCATTTACATGCTTATTGTGAGCACCCCATGCATGGTGTGGCCTGTTTCGTTTGGTATTGCAGATTCTGGTATCATCTGCAAAAAGGCATACCTTTCCTTCCTGTTCTTCTGCAAAGTCACTTATATAGGCATTGTTGATGAAAGCTGTATAGAGTTTTTGTTTTCTCAGTCTAGCATATTTATCCAGTAAATGCTTTAAAACTAAGCAATTGCCCACCGTGCTACAGTTCTCTTGAAATCCTGCTTGCTTTTGAGATAAACCACCTAACATTTGAATTTGTTCATTTAATCTGGCAAGAATAATTTTAGAGAAAATGTTTGACATTATGTCCAGCAGGCTAATTTGACTTTACTTACAGGGATCAGTCCTGTTTCCTTTTTTATAGAGTGGTACGACCTCTGCACTTCTCCAGGATTTTGTAATGTATTGATCCAATATATATTTATTAAAGAAAGTAAGAACATTTTTTCACCAGTCATGCTACATGTAGGTATACTTTTATTGGTATGGAGTCTGGGCTAGGAACCTTGTTCACTTTCAAGAATTAAATTGCTTAGCTGGCCCAGTGGTGGGGAGGGCTGAGACACTGGATGCTTTACTTCCTCCCATGCCAGTGACCTGGGTTCGGGAACGAGCTTCAGTCTCCGGGGTCAGCTGGAGGGGGAGGGCAAGGAGCTGGATTCAGTAGACACAAGGCAGCTCTCCTCTTCTGGGGAGGGATGTGGGCTTCCCTGGCTCTTGGCTGCCACTAGGTGGAGGCTATGTGACAGTGCCAAACCAGGAAGAGAGCCAGGCATTAGGCTGGGTGGGAGGAAGGAACCGTCATCAGAGCCATGGAGTGCATGTGCACCTCCACGCGTGTGTGCGACCATGTTCTGGTGTCCCAGGATAAAGAGGGAGAAAACAGAAAATGGGGCACCAGAGCAGGCTCAATGAAGCCCTGAGAAAAGGGTGAACTGGCATCCTCCTAGGGAGGACTGCAGCTGGCCTGCCCCAGAGCCCTGACGGTGAAAAAGCTGTATGGAAAAAAAGAATGTAATTGCTTTTGTGATTTCATATGTATTCAATTACTTAAAGTCTAATCATTGGGGCCAGGTATCATCAAATACCAAGTTAATCTCTGTAAGCTTATTATCATAAAATAAACTGTTAAATGAGCAACCCAGGCATCAGGAAAGATATAAGTATCTATGGAAAAATAAAAATTGCTTGTACCCTTTGCCACCAAGAGCCAAATACCTTGGTATTATTCTTATTAACAGTCTCAATCATTTTCGCCCACATACTAATCTGATCGCTCTTTTTTTATCATTTAAACATCGTTTATAGACTTCCCTTTTTTCTATTCAATATCATGTAGTCATCTTGTGCTGGATTTTTTTTAGTAAGTCTTACAAAGACAGATAATGTACTTTTCTTCTTCTTACAATATCAATCAAACCAACCTGCAGTGTTTTGTTTTGTGTTACAGGTATTTATTTATTTAAGAAATTAGAAATAACTGTTGAGTCACAGACTCTTTTACAAAGGCTCCTCATCAGAGTTACATGGTAACCTATGAGGTAGGCGCATGAGGAAGGGTGCCGTCCGTTATGGCGACTCCTTCATGGTGCAATCCCTCATGGTGATGGGGAAGGTAGGGCAACCGGATGAGGCTGTGGGTGAACTGGGCGACAGGATGTCGCTATGCCTACACGCGCGGGGGGGTGGGAGCGAGCATGGCAAGTGTGGGCTGGGAGGGGATGGAGAGGCTGTAGGGTTGGTGCTGCAGTGGCTGGCCGAGCTGCAACGTGGCATCATGGGTTGGTGAGTGGATGCGGTGGGAGAGGTACCGGGTTCAGGTCCAGACGCTGGTGCAATTTTATTTTGTGCCCGGCCTGAACCTTTTTTTTTTCCTGCTTTCACCCCCCCCAACATGCACCCCCTTGGAGTTGAGAATCCTTAAGTAGGTGGGTGCGGGGGGCAAAGCCCCCACTGAGAGGAGGTGGGACACAGCCCCTTCAGAAAACAGTAAAATACTGTCCTGGCACCGTTGTCTCGAGGCGCCAGGGTTGTCAGAGTGGCAAAAATATTTTCGGCACTCTGTCTGAGTGATAACGGTAATCGTTTTTAGGCGTTCACCGTTATCGCATAAACCCGGGTTACATGAGGGCAGAGAATTAACAAACACTGAGGTAGGAGGCGGGGGGGCCATTGTACATAGGAAACACAACATAACATATAACAAAACAAGGTACATCATTAAAGAGCAAGCCAGAGACTGGCCTTGGTTGAGAAGCATAACAATCAATAACAAATAAAACAATGAGGTACAAAAAATTCCACAGCAGGCCTAAGGGCCATTGTTATAAAGGTAGAATAGAACAGTTTTCGGCAGAAAAGATAACAGAGCAAGACGTTTCCCAATTAAAACTTATTCAAAACAACTGCAAGTTGATTGCTCGATCAGATAGTTCTTTAGGGCCGCTTTGAAGGGGCCAGTGGTAAAAAGGTGGCTAATAGAGGTTGGGAGTTCATTGATCCAAGAGGGAGCTCTGTAGGCAAATGCTCGTTAACAAAGCACAGTCCTACAGAAAGGAACTACGAAGGATGCTTTTGCAGAATTTCTAGAGGTGTGGATGGGTTTAGCTACAGTGATCAAGGAATCAAGCCCAAGGGGGTGGATTTGAGGGAGATCTTCTTAGCCATAATACAGGTGAAGTATTTGATTCTGTCCTCTAGGCACAGCCATCTGGCTAATGTGTATGATGCACAGGTGTGAGTCAATCTATTCTGGCCTATGACTAGACGGCATGCCTTGTTCAAGGTGGTTTTTATCCGTGAGAGAGAGGTAGGATCTGCGGAGCCATAAATGTCTGTGTCAGTGGCTCAGTAGGTAGCACACTCGCCTCTGAGGCCGGGAGATCCGAGGGCTGTGGGTTCAGTTCCCACATCTGGCACTTGGGTTACTAGCCCAGTACTGACACTGAACTGCAGCATGAGAGGGATGCTGCACTTCTGAGGTGCCGTCTTTTGGATGAGACGTTAAACCGAGGTCCCATCTGCCTGGATTGGTTGTAGTTCAGGTGGATGTTAAAGATCCCATGGCACTTATCGAAAAGAGTAGGGGAATTTCCCCGGTGTCCTGGCCAAATTTCCCTCATTCACTATAAATACCACCAACAGCTTAATCTGGTTCAAGGTCAGTTGGCATTCATCTGTATCCCCCTCCCCTAGGTCGTGCCTGAAAATAGGCAGGATTTGTCTAGTGCACTTACCCAGTCAACAAAAACTAAATAAAATAAATAAATAAATTACTAGACCATAGTCTATTAGTGAGAGTACAAATGAGGATACAGCCAGGTGTAGGGCTGCAGGCAAGAGGAATTGCCTGTGATGATAAAGCAGCCCTATCCTGGTGTTCAGTGCAGCTAATAGTCCTTGGACGTGATCACAGAAAGATAATTGGGAATCAAGGGTAATACCTAGATATCTGAAGGACTGGGCCTGTTCAATGGGAATATTACTGCAGTTAAGGATGTTAAGGGCAAATCCACTGTGTCTGTTTTGTCGGTGAGCGAAGACGATTGATTTGATCTTACTACAGTTCAAGATTAACTTGTGGTTGACAAACCAGGATTCAATGGAGCTGAAATGCTCCTGGAACATATTTTGGAGTGTACTGGGGTTGGGGTGCGAGTCGAAGATGACGGCATCATCTGCGTAGAGAAGCAAATTACCAGGACAGGACTCAGGGAGTGAGTTAAGGAACAAGCTAAAAAGTAAGGATCGGGACTGTGGGCTGAGAGGGTGGAACCAATTCTGACCTGCTGGGAGTGGTTGGAAAGATAGCTATGAAACCAGGCCATAGCTTCTGTAGTTATACCCAGGAACGGGAGGGATAGGAGCAGTAATTCATGGTTTACCATATTGAAAGCTTTGGTAAGGTCTACATAAACAGATCCTACCAAGTGTCCATAATCTAGTGCCTGATGAATGAAAGAAATACACTCCAGAAGGGCTGTAGTGGTGCTGTGACCCCTGAAGAAACCATGTTGGACTGGGAAGAGTAGATTAAGATTGGTAAGGTAGTCAGTAAGCTGATCAGCTACAACTTTCTCCAGCGCCTTGGAGAGGGGAGACAAAATAGAGATGGGACTATAGTTGTTTGGGGCAGTGCTGTCCCCCCTTTGAGAAGAGGAGTTATAACAGCGCACTTCCAAGTGCTAGGGAACTGCCCCCAGCAAAGGGATAGGTTGAAGATTTTTCTAGGAGGGGCGGTAACTTCTTCAAAAGTGAGCCTTAGGAGCTTAGGGTCAAGAGTATCCCCACTATGTCTGGATTTGGAGATAAAGCCAGATATGTATTTATGGGCTGTGCTTGGGGATATAGTTTTAAAATGGAATGGTGGGAGGTCGTCTGGGAAGGCTGAGGGTGGGAGGCAGTGTGTGGGTGAGTCAAAGAACTTGTCAGACAGCACACCACTGAGGTCCGAGAACATCTGATTAAGGCTGTTTGCAATATCTTTAGGGTCATGTAAGGATTTCCCATCAATATTAAGTTGGGCTGTGGGAGGTGAACTATCTTTCCCATTATTTCCTTGAGATTCCACCAGAAGTCATGACCAGAGCCCCATGAAGCTGAGAGTGCCTGGTAGTGGCTCACTTTGGCTTGGCGGTTAGCCCAGGTGCAATTGTTCCTGGCTTCCTGATAGAGCTGCCTATCTTGAGAATGCCTGGAGTCAAGGGCTCTCTGCCAGAGGGTATCACAATGCCATAACAATTTCAACAGTTCTGGGGAGACAGAAGGGTTGTTCCTGGTTTTAATATATTGCTTTTTGAGAGGCACAAAGATATTACAGGCATGGTTGAACATGGTGCTAAAGTGGTTAAGGGGGTGGAGTCTACGTCAGTAGCAAATAAAATGGGGGACCAGTCACGGGACCGGAGAAAGGCTTTAAGTTTGGGGAAGGAGTTTTTCTTGAGCCTTCAAAGAAAGGTGGGGGTGGGTGGGGGTGCAGAGGCTTTGTTTGACCATAGGCAGGTAATCGAGGAATGGTCACTGAGGGAGTCACGGAGAACCGTGACCTGGCAGATGTGTTTAGGTAGATTAATGAAAAGGAGGTCTAGTAGAGTAGAATAGAGGAGCCTGATTTGTAGTTTAGGCGGGTGGGTGACTGGACCATCTGGGCAAGGTCAACTGCTGCAGCCGAGTCCATGAAGGGCTTAGCTGAGGGGGAGAGCCAGTCTATATTGAAGTTTCCAGTGAGGATGAGTTCCAAGTTATTTGGAAGAGAAGAAATGGCAGCCAAGATCATTTCAAATGCAGGTTTCTGATCCCTCGGAGGGATGTAGGAAACTACAATGTGTATGCTTTTTTTCTGGTTTCCAAGCATCAGTTTGACAGCCAGGGCCTGTTCACCATGAGAGGTGGGAGGAAGTGAGATAGGGAGGGCCTGAAGAAGGGTCCTAATGTAAATGGCGCACCCTCCACCACTTTTACCTAGCCTGTCAGACCTGAAAAGTGAGTATCCATCAATAGATACAGCAGCATCTGAGGTGCCAGGGGATAGCCAGATTTCAGTCAGAGTTAGAATATCTGGGAGGGTGGCTGGGGTAGGCAGGGAGTCAACGCAAAGCGTCGACAGGTAAACACTATCCAGAGTATGTTGGAAATAGGAGGCTTTACCTCTTAAAGCTATCCATCAAATTCATACATATCTAAAGATATTTTGGAATAACCAGTTTTAATTTGTGTTAACAGCAAATCCATCATAGGACTGATAGGGACCTATATGTGCACTAAGATCATCAAGTACAAGGACTATTTCATCTAAATAACGTGCTTACATGTCCACAATGACTTCTCTCAATTGTTCCCAAATTGCTTCGCTATTGTATTTAGAGGGATTTGGAGGTTTATATGTACTAATTAATAATCCCTTGACTCTATTAATTTTCAAAAAAATCACTATGAAATTATCTCTTTCTTTTACTTTGCATGGTGCCGGCAAAACATCAGTCTTGACATAACAGGCTGACCCCCTTGCAGCTCTCCCATGTTTCAGATTTTTCTTGCTGGGACATGAAAGAGCTCATAGCTATCAATATCATGTTCTTGCAAATGCCAGGTTTCCCGTAAACAACTTATCGGCAACTAGTAGTAATATTTATCCACTCTTGTCTACACACTTTATTGCTATACCCACTCTGGTTTGTGAAATAATGGAACAACAAAGGTCTTCTGAATCTGATTACTCATCTACTTGTTGGTAAGTGGGGTCAGTATTACTCAATGTCAAAAAGACTAAACCCATTATATCTGGCTCCAAACTGAAACTCTTCAGTAAGTCTTTCTTCTTAAATCGCACTTACTCTGATGGCCAGATTGTGGAGCAGGTACTGTACACACTTCCAAATACCTAGGAGTCACACTTGAATCATCCCTCACCTCCTTAGGCTGCACTGTTTCATCCTGTAAAAAAGTTCCCAAAAACTGGGTTTAGCATACAGACTGAAGCACTCCATGACACCTATGTTCACCTCATAATTTCCAAAAGTACCATGCTGCCTATACTGGATTATGCCTCTCCCATTCACTAGCAAACCACTGTGAAACACATCTGCGGGCTAAACACAGTTTATGACAGCATATATGATTTGACTCATTGGCCCCTTTTAGAACACACCACTGTGACCTTTACAGTAACCATGGCTGGCTCTCCTTACAGACATGCAAGTACCTCACCTTGTTCTGCCTGATTGACAAGTCACTACACACCCCTAACCTTTCTCGCTTGTCAAGGTTCCTGAGGCACCAAACAAATCCACATGACTGCTCTCCACTGATCACCTTCTGCTTGAAGTACTACAGTTAAATTCTAACATAGGCAAAGTGGCATTTCCTCTGCTGGTTCATTCCTTTGGAATGCCCTTTCAGTGGTAATTAGAATGGCCCTCTCCCACACCCTCTTTAAAATCACAGCTTCTGGGTTACCTTTTGAGTGCATTCCACTGCAACCATGCGGTGGCAACTCCAGAAACTAAAGATGACCAGGGCATAGGCAGGGTACAGAGGGCTTGTGTCCAGGCAAGCAGAGGAATTTAAATCTAGATTATGTTGCCAGCTATGTATCACTGTATGACACAGCCTGGTACAGCAGATTACCAGGTCATGTGCCCTTTCTGGCACTGTCCTGGAGCTGCCCATAATTGTGCAGCCTAAGATACTAGCTACTGTCTTGCCAGTTTATGCGCTATGTTAGCACTTCTTGTACTCACTGTGCTTTACTAGCACTAGTATTGTATTCTTACAAAACTGTCTAACTCATTTGTTGTTGTGCCACTGTATTGAAATTGTATCCACATTTTGTACTTTGTATTTATCTGTGCATTCACTTACTCTTGAAAATGTACTTCCCAGTTTGTTTATAATTATGTATCTCTCATCTCCTCCCTTTTCCTTGCCTGCCCAAGTCCAGGTCATTTTTAACAATGGTCCTTTGGATCAATGTACTTACTGGTCAATAAATAAATAGATATATGGATTCCAGCAGCTTTACTACTATCGAGGTCAGACATATTGACCTGTGCTTTCCAGGATCATCTCTGTCTCCAGTCATGGGAAGAGGCACCACTACCCCCCAATCCACTGGCGAGACCCCTGTTTCCAGGGAGCAGTCAAATAGTTCAGCCAGTGGTGTTGCCATTGTCCGAGTCACCACTTTCAACACCCTAGGATGTATGCCACTGGGTCCAAGTGATTTATTCACTTGCAGGGTACTGAGTCCATTCTGCACACCGTTCCTCTGATACCATTCCCACTACTGGTCATCTTTCCTGCACTCATCAGTCCCTGATCCCACAATATGGGAGTGGCAGGCCTTCTTCCACTGTAAATACTGAACAAAATATGCTACTGGGTCGCCGTGGCTGTTGATGGTTCCTATTACCCCTGCCATGTGGCCTTAAAGGTGATAGGAAATGGTTTTTACATCTCTAGATGCCCTACAGTTGTCATTTCAGTTTCTATCCAATATTCTGATGTGACCTTTTGTGTTAAATTAATAGTCTATTTTTGCTGCCTTTGTAACTACCAAGAATCCCTCTCTCCTCAGTAGTTGCTACTCTCTCTTTTGATACTGCCTGAACATTCTGTGACATCAATAACACCATTCCAGGCCATTAATATAATAACATGGAATGGTGATATTGATGTCACAGAATATCTAGAAATATGAAAAGAAAGAGCAGTAGCTGGTGAAGAGAGTGGATCTCTATGTAGATCTGAGGGCACCCCAAAGCTAGATTATTTATCAAAAATTGGTCAAACCATATCAGAACACATAACTAGCATGAAAAGGAAGATGGAAGGGCAGATAACTATGTAAAAATCATTTCCTTTAGGGGCCTGGGTCACTGTATTTGTGAATGGGGGTTGGTAACCATAGTAAACTGTGCAGTGCTTCTAGCCACAGAAAGGTAAATTAGGCCTGGTGTAGGTATGATACAACCCCTGGGATGTGGTACCTCCCCACCTCCACACTGAATCATCCCAAAAGTGAACCCCCACAGTACCAAGACAGTTTTCCCAAAAATGCAATTCTTAAGCACTCTATAAATGATATGCTCACAGACAGCAATTATTAACAAAAAATGAGGACTTTATTAGGGTACAGGAACCTGGCTCTAAGGTTGGATAGTCAGATAATAACACATGGCATCTGGCTTTCTGTTGCAATACCAGGTGCAACAAAAGTATAATGTGAATAGCCTTATACCCCCTTGACAGCACTTCTAATTCCCTTCTAGGCACAGTCAAATTAAACCATGCAGTTCACCCCCAGACCATACACAATGCTCCTGCTTGGCTGTATTGTTAGGTACTACCTATGCCCTACTGGTACCAGTAATATTAACCCTTAGAAACTGGGTAGAACAGTTGGAGGCTTCTGACTGATTGAGAGACTTATCTAGGTGGGCATTTATGTGACAACAATGCAAACCTAAATCAAGTCCCTGTACCAACTGCTCCATTTCCAAATGAAATCCCTGTGCCACCTTCAAAATCAAACTTGAAAACTGCCATTTTTTTCTCTCACTTAGTGGGCAAGAGACAGCTGCACCGAACAAGTACCCAACTCAAAGATAACTGCACATAACTTTTTTTTAAATACCTTCTGTACATTTCCTCCACCCCCACTTCACATATCTCAGCCAACATTCTGATCGCGCTCCATTCTCAGTTGTCATGTCTCTGACTGTGATCATGACCGCTCTATGGTTACTAACTCTCCTTGGCTATAATTTCACTGGGCCACTCACACTCAAAGGTAATCCCTGTATTTCACTTAAAATGTAAAAAAAAGTTACCTCAGCAGTAGTGCTATTAAAGTGTCTACTCTCTGGATCCCTCAATCTCTCTAGCCCCTGAACAGTTAGGTGCTGTTCCCAACAGTACCATGGAACACTGGCTGCTCACCCACTTTCTGTGCTAATGCTACCTGGCAGTGTATCAGCATCTGTGGGTGTGGCAATCAGGAAAGAACTAGTCTCATAGATCTAGTATTTCAGTTGCTTTGCAGTCAGTGACAGTAGTAGGGCAGAGTGTAAACAGCAGCTGCAAGTTAGTATCGGAGCAGAGTGAAAATGAAAATTAGACATTTAATTAAATGTTAAATTAGAATTCAGATGCTCTAGGTGTAATCAGGGTCACGGGTAGCATCGAGGTCAACAGTTCATAAACATAGATGGACTACTTTACAAAAAAAATTACTTTGTTCATTTTTACGTTTTTTTTTTTATTTTTTACATTTTTGAAATCTCTCACCTATAACTCATTTTCTAAGCACAATAATACCCTCCAGAGTGGGTGGTATTGAGCTATACCCATCCTTCTAAGGGCTATAAGGCTTTCCACCTGCAGCATTGGACCTCATTATGCCCCTAGGTGGGTGGGTTTACCTAGTAGCACCCACCCTATCAGGTATGATTGCTTACTTAGTCTTTTAGGGGTACCCAGCCACATGAACAGTGTAGGCACAATGATGTTGCATGAGGCTGGTCAGCACTGGTGCACCTAATAGATTAAAATAATTATGTGTTTGCAACAAAAGGAAATTAAACTCCCAAACTGGGTATTTGTATTTCTGGACAAATGACCTAGTCCATTAAATAATTTCCCAAATTAAACTATCAAAATTCAAAAATGGTTCAGTTGCAGGTACAGGGCCCTGAGTTACTTACAGTTTCCCCAGTCTAGTGGAATCTCCTTCTAAGCAAAGAGTGTAGGAGCACAGGGTAGCAGATCCCTCCCTTGCTGGTTTAGCTTCTATCTCAAGCCTCTTGTGATGGCCTGTGAAATGTCTCTCTGCAGGTCTCTCTCTCTCTCTCTCTCTCTCTCTCTCTCTCTCTCTCTCTCTCTCTCTCTCTCTCTCTCTGAAAATCACAGATATAGCTTCAACTCATGAAGCCAGATGATATCAGACCATCACACCACATCCTGGCATCCTGTCCCTAGTGTTCTACAAATACTAACTCCTGGATGTGATGCTAGCTGGGCAGCTCCCAAGACGCAGAGCTGATCCCTGTTACAGGATTAATGCTGCCATACAACAAAACAAAACATCTCACAGAGTGCATGGAGGGTGAGTGCAGGGCAGCATACCCTTGCAAGCCCCTCTCTTGGCTTTTGCTTCAGTCTCTCAGGGCTGCATTGTGAAAGCAAACAATTACCTTTATTTGCAATGGTGCAGGAATTCTGCTTGGTTCTGGCAGATGTGTGGTTTGTCACTTTCATCTCTCAACCGCAGATCTCTCCAGTCTGACTCCTTCAACAGCCCCACATATACTGAACTTGTCCTAAGAGAGTCATTGCTGTTCACTGTGGAAATTCAGCCCTTAAATGGTCCCTGTAGATGTCAATCATGCTGAGATGTGCTGGAGGTCTAGCACATGAAAAAAGACTGGCTAAAATCTTCCACCTGAAGTAATGAAGTCCTCCAGTGTCCTAGACCCCCTTCTGGCTCCCTTTTGCAGATTTTGCAGCCTGATAAAACAGATATTAATAGTATTTTAAAGATTTTCCTTGGGGGGTGCACTGAAGTCTCTGTTTTATTTGCAGCCTCACTGACTGAGATGCTGACCCCCTGACCCCACTGCCATGCCAAGAGGGATCAGTGAGAACAAACATGGCAACAGGTTCAGTGGTCATAAAGGGCACAGCCCAAGTCTTTATGCTCAATGTCCCATTTGGGAAACCCCCTGGTCTATCAAGCGCACCACTGCATTTGGTCCATTGGTGGCAGGCAGATGTTTTGATGAGTGATGGAAGCCACTTTTCATGATGCTATGATGTAACAAATATCCAGGTGCCAGTCTCTCAGTTCGCTCCTGGTCCCCCCTGCAAAAGTCCCTCAAGGGATCAGAGAGCAATAATGCTGCTGGCCAGTGCCTCAGGGCAGGCTCAGTGGAGCCAAGGTAAGCCCACACCTGGGGTGGGTTGCAAATATTCATTCAGAATATCTGTTCTCCTCTGCCCATCACTCTCGCTCTTCAGCCTGACAATTTTCTCTTGTGTTTTACTCTTTCTTTCACAAGATAATGAATGAAGGCTTTCTCTCCCTCACCAACCCCTTCTTCACTGCTTAGTTCTATATTGCTCTTTGTCTTCCTGACAATCTTGTTGGCCGTCTTTTAGCTTTTTAAAATATCCTAGCCTATTATTCTTACTCTACTTTTCCTTGTACAGTACTACTGGAATGCTACTCTCTTAACACTAATAGTTTACCAGTAGAATAAACTGGTATGGGGTGGACAGGTGTTTGGTGGGTGGGTGGAATTATTCCAAGATTATTATCACTATTTTTGATTCTGATACAGCATTTCATCTTTAATATTATTGGTAGGAAGGAAGGAGGTCACAAGGGTTTTAAAATATCTTAGATTCATAGCCATCTTATTATTTAATGATTAGTTTGCATGCATGGGGATACAACAGCTTTTAAACATAAAAAGTATGGATATTTATAGGCTCATAATTTCTGGATCTTTACTGAACATGGACAAATTAATGAAAATTTGATTTACATTACATGGGTGGGGTCAGGGAGGTACAGAGACAGATTATTTCCATTTTTTCATTTTCTTTTTTTCTTTAAATTAAATTAAGTTTCTATCTTGGAACCTGAGGTGCAAGGGAAAAACTAAAAATTTGAAAAATTATCAGTTATATTAAAAGGCAAAGGGCTAACTACCTGTTCTTACAAGAAACACATTTTTTCAGAATCTGATTTTGAATATTGTTTGGTGGATGAGGCATGCATGTACCTTATAAAACTGATTCTAGAGGGTAGCCATTATTTTCTCAAGGCAGTTCAAAGGTAAAATCATAGACAGCTATAATGATACACACAGTAGATATGTGATAGCCAAGGTACAGTACAGGAAGCTTGGAACTCTTACACATTAGTTTATATGCACCAAACCATGAAGATCCTTTCTTTTTCACCCATCTTTTTTTTTAATTTGGCACAATTTCCATGACCATTTGTAGCAGCAGGAGACTATAGATTCATTCTTTCACAACTAGATAAAGGATTAAGCTCTACAGAAAATAAGGTAAAATAAGTTGCCAAATGTAATAATATTTCAGATTTCAATTTTGTGGACGTATACATAGTTTATAATCCAGATAAAGACATATACTCTTCTTTTCCCTGTTAATTTTTCTTCCTCCAGAATAGATATCCATCTATTAAGAGGGTTAGTACATAAAGTTGAACAAATAGAGTATGACAACATACATATCTCTGACCATGCACCTTTAATATTTACGTTAATTTACAAAGATATAAAACCTTGGCATTATTTGTAGAGCTTAAACACTGCTTTGATCAAAGATGACGTTTACATACAGATGATAAGAGAAGCGATTCTTGACTATAATAAAGGCATTATTCCAATGGGTGCCTGTTATAATATACACACTGGGAATCTCTGGGACCATTCCTACCTGCTCTTGTCATCTCCCTCACTGATCATTCCCTCCTGGATCCCCTGCCATCCTTGTTGTTGGGCCTACTCCTGGACTTTACTTCAGCCTGTAGCAGGTGTCTGCCTTTCATTCACGCATCTGTTTATTTTTAGCTCTGTTTACTTTTATGTGCACTTGTACTACAGTATGTTGAAACAGTACTTTGTTTATACTTTATTTTGTACCAATCATTAATACTGTGTATGTTTCCATTATTGTATTTCCTGTTCCTTTCTCCTGGCAGGTCACACCTGGAAATGAGCCTTAGCTCTGTGTACCTCTCCCAGTTACCAGTTTTCAAATGAATAAATACATTTTTTAAGGGTATAACCCCAGATTGTTTAAAGGAAACAACATTCAATTACATACTCTCTTAAGAGAAAAAAAAAACTTGCACAGGTGCAAGCTGATTATAAAGTTTCAACATCAGAATAAGACGTTTGTAAACTTATCAAAATATAAAATAAAGTGGCAAAACAAGTTCAATCTGTTTTTATGAGGACATGAACTAAATATTATTTTACTGGTGAAACATCAGATAAATCACCAGCTTATCTGTAATCTGAGAAATCAAATAATCTAATCAATATTACACAGGATCAGAATATTACCTTATTGTCAGAACCAAGAAAAATAATCAACGTGTTTGATGAGTTCTAGTAAAACCAGTATAAACCAGAACAGTCTCCAAACAGAGAAGAAATCTAGAATTTTTTAGAGCTACAAAATGAGCTGCCTATTTCTAATATGGGAGCACAAAGACTGGGTTTCATTATTATGGAGGAAGAGGTAATTGGGGCCATTAAGAATCTAAAAAGTGGTACATCTTGGGGCCCAGATGGCTGGCTTGTGAGTTTCATAAAACATTTTGTACTGAATGGGCCCCTAATACTGGTTGAACTATTTAATCAGTTCACTATGTTGCATTCACTTACGCCATCCTTCAGTGAAGCCCTCATTAGTCTAATACTAAAGCCATATAAATCCAATGAAGACTGTCAGTCATACAGACCAATATCGTTATTAAATACAGACTGTGATATTGTTACAAAAATTTTTGCAAAATGTTTAAAATCAGCTATAACTTCACTTGTCCACTTAGCTCAGACAGGCTTCACTGAAGCACGCCGGCTAACCTATAATATTTGTAAAGTACTCAATATGATGACTAAATCAAAATAAATATTCTGCTTTGATCACATTAGGTGCTGAGAAGGCCTTTGACAGGGTCTCCTGGGATTTTTTAATGAAGACCCTGTCAAAGGTAGGATTTGGACGTATATTTCAAAGTGGGATTAAGTTAATTTTTCTGCATCTCTGGCGAGGGTTAGGGCTAACTCAGTATTGTTGGATTCCAACCATCTATACCGTGGTACTAAGCAAGGGTGCCCCCTTTCATCCATGTTATCTGCCATATTCATGGAACTTCTCGTGCAAGCAATAGGGACCTCCAAAGAAATCACAGGTACAGTATTACATTGAATTTATTTAAGCATAAAGTATTACTACACATGGACAATGCCTTGATTTTCTTTGTGGATATACAGAAATCAATTGATCCCTTATTAAAATTCTTAAGATACTTTTGCTAAGTTGGCAGGTTACTAAATAAACACTGCAAAATCTAATATACTGTAGCCTCTCTATATAAGGATCCTCTTTTTGATCTGCCCCTGTATCCAAATTCTGGTTCATACAAAACTAATTTTAAACATTTCTCTGAATCGTTTGATTTAAATTATTTACATTTGCTTGCTAAAGTTCAAAAAGATTTAGACAGGTGGGCCTCCTGTGCCACTGACCCTGAAAAGGAGAGTAAATGTTATAAAGATGAACAGTTTACCCAATTTTCTATGTTTGTTTCAGACCCTCTCTATCAGGGTCAACAGACCCTTTTTCAATGATTAGGAAGTAGTGCTGAGGAGATCTCTTTGGAGAAAAGGTTCTCCTAGAATAAGACTGGAAAAATGATACACCCCGGTAAACCTAGCAAGATTGCAATTGCAAAACCTCTATTGGTACTGTTTCACTTCTCAGACAGAACCAACTTGTTTATGGTTTAGAACTACCACTATGGATAATACTCCAGCTTGGATACAAGTCGAACAAAACAGACTGAATAAATGGGCACTTAAACATACACTATATATAGCACTTACATATGAAAAATTGCTTCAAATCTCTCTCCCTTTACATGGCTCACAATAAATATATGGAAGGAGTTTCATGGAGTCATAAGTCATAAAACCAGTGTCTCCTATTTCACGGCATTACAAAATAACCTAGTAACACCTGCATCTATGGACAATTTAGTTTTTGCAAACAGGTCACTCCCTTTGATATATTTAAACAACATTATAACTTATCACATGGACATTACTTATGTAAGCCCCCCCCAAAAAAAATCTGGAGCTTACCTGTAATTTGGATACAGCCCCGTTTTTCCTGCTGAGTCCTGTTTTCTGCTTCTTGTCCCCTGGACTCTGAAGCAGGACCAGAGGGCTCCCTCTGTAGTCTTCTACGCTGCTAACACCAAATTTCCTACTCCTGCTGGGGATTGAGGGCCGAGGTCCATGTGCTGTTTTGTGCATGCAGGCACTGGGGAAATATTCTGGCCAGTCCTGGAATAGTTTTAGCTGGACTGGAATGTAAACAAAGATGGCCGCATGTGGCAGATTCTGAGCATGCATGACCGAAGCCTTAAACGAGCCACATCTCCCATAAATGTATTTGGCCATATGGCCATAAGTTAAACAGATTCCCAGCTTCAAGTCAGGTAGCAGAGCTGGGAATCAAGTTGTGAATGCCTCCCAGTGTGGTATTGGTGGGGTCTGTCCTAAAAAGGGGCTTGTATTAAAAAAAATTAGGCTGCACCAGTAATGCAACAAAATATAAACAAACATGGCGGCCCCCAGTAATTCTCCTTGCTGCAGGGGCCACTGTAAAAAGGTGAAAAAGCACCATCTAGAGGCCAGTAACTGACAGGCCAATGAGGTGAGGAGTTATGGGCTGCTATAAAAAGAACCAGAGCCTGGGAAAAAGGGAGATCCCAGAGAGATCCCCTGAGAAAGGAGAGAGTGGAGAAGGGCTGCAGCAGCCTGAAGGCAAGTCTGGGTGTGCAAAGACCCCTCTGGGCCCTAAGAAAAGGTGTGAGGCAGAGCACCTATCAGAATATTTAGCCAGCAGGAAAGAAGTGGGACTGCTGCTCTGGTTCCTGAGGAATATTATCTGAACTGCTGTGTTGTAGAGTGGCAGCCTGTAAACCTGGTAACCTGTTTGAACTGTTCTCCCAGCCAGGACGAGGAGTATTTGAGCTTAATCAGAGACAGTTAGGTGCCCATTTTTGTTTCAGTGCCAGTGGATACCGTGTGTCCAGCAGATATTCAGGGTGACTACAAGACACACAGGATCAACAAAAGGCCTGAGGGGTGAAGACGACAAAAGACCTGAGAGATGAAGATGACGAAAGGCCAGAGAGGTGAAGACAATAAAAGGCCTGAGGGGCGAAGACAATGAAAGGCCTGAAAGGAGATGACAAAAGGCCAGAAGGGTGAAGACGATGAAAGGCCTGAAAGGCGAAGATGATGAAAGGCCTGAGAGGCGAAGATGACGAAAGGCCTGTTACAGGCGAATGGTCCAGCATTTTCTGCAAATCCACAGCTGACTGATACGGTGTAAAGAAAGACTGTCTGCTGATAACAGAGTGGTACTGCAATTCTATGTCCTAGCTCAACACCCCCCCCCCCAAGCCTTCAGGAACTGTAAGTACCTCTGAGCTGCATCCCCAAGGGAGTCCTGCTGCAATTCAGTTAGTTAGCTAGATAGTATGGGGGGGGGGTCCTGGGCAGGATTTTGTAATCTGCAGGATTGTCCCGACAGAAAACTGGAAAAAAGTTCTGTTGTGTTTGGATCCAGTTGGAGCCCCCTTACAAGGTTCTGCAGTTCAAGTTTAAACTGACACTCCCATTGTATCCCAACAACCACTGTGCAATGACCCTACATCCTCTGGTTAGCCACTAGCAACTCAGTGAGGTACCCACTGCAACAGACTGTTACCACTATTACGTCCACTAGGGGGAAGAAGGATTCACCTGTGGGGTGATGTTAGGACTGTGTGGGATATAGATACAAGCAGGAGTTGTTTTCTTGTTTTGTTCTTTCTCTGCACTCCATCCCTGTGATAAAGCTGAGGTTATTCATTGTACTCTTACTGTTCATGCTTATTGCCTGGAAGCATATTACTGCTGTTCGGGGAGGAAGGTACTACTGGTGTGTGGGGGAAAAGTAATTGTGTGTGGGAGGGAAATAATACTTATTCCTAGAGCAATAGTTCTCACACTTTGTGATAGTGAGCCTCCCCCAAGCCATAAAAAAGATTTCGAGACTCCCTCAAATTTGGAAAAAATCTTGGGCCTCCCCACAGACAAAAAAAATCCTATTTTGCACAGTACACCAGGAATAAAGTGAAACTAGTAAAGTTGACTGAGTATATTCTCTTTTTGTTCAACTTATTGCTCTCCACCCCTGACCCGGCACCCCAGGTTTTACTTGTCACTCCTTTTTTCTGACTCTTCGGCCCTTGTTACTCGGTTTCCTCTCTATCTGGAACAACCAAACCTAGCCACTTCACCTCTCCCTCTCTTACCCTGTTGTTAAGCAACTTCCTGTTCCCTTACCTCAGGTGATACCTGCTTTTCCCAGTCACTAATTTACATATAAATACCTACTATAGAAATGAGCCATGACTCAGTGTACCTTTCCAAGTCACTAATTTGCATATAAATATCTATTGTAGAAACAAGCGCTGACTCAGCATGCCTTCCCCAGGCATTAATTTATATAGAAATACACACCTATAAACAAGCTTTGGCTCAATGGAGACTTCCTGGTCACATATTTGTGCATAAGTAAAGTAAAGAAATTCACCTGCAATTATCCATATTCAATTTGTTTTATCCTTTCACACAAAACAGCCCAAACTTAAAATTTAAATACTGTATGTTCCCAGACTTGACTGAGCCTTCCCTGGAACAACTTGGGGCCTCCCTTGGGAGGCTGGCCTCACCATTTGAGAACCACTGTCTAGGGGGTTGTAACCTTGTGTTTTATCAGCCAGGTACCCCATACCACTACCCCAGGTGGAGGCACTGCTCCATTTTACTCCAGTGTAGCATACCCATTAGTGAACCCTGGATGGCCTCCTTTAGGAGGTGTGTCCTGGTGAGACCCCAAGGGTCCCAGAACAGCCAAGTGGTAAGCTGGAGCTGTTACACTTAGCTTATTTACAGGTAAGACAATATCTACTAAAAAAGGTGCCCAATGGGAATATGATGGCATTTTCTCCATTGGAAATTACATGGACATCAGAAGCACAAGAACCTATTAAACTTATTAGCAAAATGTACACACTGATTTAGATGTAAAAATAGACAAGATGGCTAAAACTCTTAGACCCATGGAACAGAGAACTGTCAGGGCCCAAAACAAATGAAATTTGGAACACAATATAAGAAATTCCTATGCAAAGATCTTAAAATGTAAAATTGTGCCAAAATCAATTTAATGTCATCCACAACATCTACTTGACCACTCCCAAACTGTATACATTTAACCTATCCTTTCTGATTTGTGTACAATAGGGGGACGGGCGCTTGCCATTGCTCTGTTCAGCCAAAGAATAAATCTTTATTTTTGCAGCTACTAGTATTGTCTTCTGTTGCTGTTTACTGTCTTAAGGAGTGCAGAGATTTTGGAATCCTGATCTGTGTACAAGATGTAGACTGGAGAAGGGATCAGTTTTACATCTTTGTCACGTCTTGTAAACTGCAGAATTATTGGAACAACATACTCTACAAAAGCTGTTGTCAAAAAAATCAGACTTCCCCTTTCATCCCGGGATTTAACTGTTAGGCTGCAGATACATGAATAATCCTGAAGTTACAACTAACATGAGATTTTTATTAGACATCATGCTAGCAAATGCTTAGACACTAATACTCATGCACTAGACGGATAGTTTTCTCTTCTTGTAGAGACTGATTTAATCTAGCCTTAGACTGTAGCAGATTAGCATGTTTATACTATATAGGAGAAGGTAAACGTGAGATAAACTCAAAACCTTTCTGTCTGGTTCCCTTTCTTTAAATTTATAGAAACATAGTCTTTCCAACCTCTGTTAGGATTATAAATTATTTTTTGTCTGTAAGAAATAAATTGGTAATTTTATAGTTTACACCTCCATTGTCTTTCTAGACTCCCTCTCCCCCTGTGAGTATAGGGCTATGTGATGAAGAGCTGGCTCTCATGATGATGCTTTTCTTAAAGAGCTGGATGCAAGATTAAAAGTATTCTGAATTGACCCATGAGATAAACCACACTGAACTGTGCTCTCTTGGGTCCATCACCTGACATCCCCAGTTAAATCCCCATTACAGAGCACCAGATCCAGGAAACCTCCTTTCTTGGTAGGTTCCTAAACCCACTGTCCAAAAAAAAAGAAATCCTGTAGCAGCTCTTCTAGTGCTTGGCATCTGGCAGTCTTGGTCACCATGATTGTCCAATGGACATTTGGTAGATTCAAGTCTCCAATTAAAATAATTTTACCCCTTGCTGCCAATTTCTTAATTTCATCCCCCAGTGTCCTGTCCTTGTCCCTCCTTGACTTGGCAGTCTATACACTACACCCACCCCGTTTGCCTCCTCCATTGATGTCAGCTGAACTCACGCTGATTGTGCATCTCCCTCACCTCCCATGGATGTGTTCATAGGGTCCTCCATGCCCTCTTTTATATACAGGGCTATTTCTCCTCCTTTACAGTTTTGTCTCTCTCTCTCCTATAGATTATGTAGCATAGCACAACATGGTCACGTTCATTGTTGTTGGATGCCCAGGTTTCAGTTATGGTAATTAAGTCTAATTGGGCCTCCACCATTATGACCCGAAGCTCCTCCATTTTGACTCTCAGGTTTCTGGCATTCAGCAAATAACTTTCCATGACCTATGTTTGCCTTTTGCTCTTCTGCCATCTTGCCCAGGGTTTTATTTAACTCCAAAAAATTGATTAGCATTTTGCTCATAAAAGTGCTAAAACATTGTGAAAATGCATAGCACTTGCCCCACTGCGTTTAACAAACATAACACTTCTAGAAACCTATATAAATACTTTCTGTACAGTTAGCATTGTCCCAAGAAAAAAACTGCTAATCAATTATTTAAAACTCTGTTGCCACCCACTGTTTGTCCCTAACCCCCAGTACTGCCTCAGTTCTCTTACTTGCCTTGACTCCCCATGCCATTTTCTGCCTGCCCTCCTTTTACCACCACTGCCCCATGTTCATTCTGATTTGTCTGCTATAATTTCTGCTCCCTGGCACATAACCCTGCCACATAAGCTGATTGAGTTTCAGCCTACTCCCTGAATGCCCCTGCTAGTGGGGGAGTGATAGCTAGGTCATATTCATCAATCCCTCACCCTGAGGATACCTCTAGCCCCAGCCTCCCCCTGCTTGTTTAAACCCACAACTATATGTTATCAAACTTCTGCCCCAATACCCTTGTCCCCTCCCTGTTTGAAGGCTGTCTGGTCTAAATAGGCCTTTATCCCTCCAAAAACACCCCAGTCTCCCATGAAACAAATACCCTGGTCAGCGAATCACCCTTGCAACCAATTGTTAAATTTGTAGATTTTCAGCTTCCTTAGGTCCTTTTTCTGTTCACTAGGAGGACCTCTGAGAAGGTCAAAGTACCAGCCATCCTTTTCAACCTGGAACCCTGCTCCCTAAACTAACCTTTACTTTTTCTACTGGACTCCCTGCCAGGTCATTCATCCCTAGAAAGACAATAATGTTCAGCTACCCACCCACTTTCTTAACCAACCCATGCACCCTTGAGAGTACCCTGTTAGCTGTCTCCCTGGGAGACAATGCATCATCCTTCCTTCCTTCCTGGTTAAAGGCACAGACAGCATTCTTAGTACTCCTCACTGTGGAAGCCCTTAGAATGACTACCCTCTTCCTAACACTCCCACACTGCCTCCTGTCCTCCCTTGAAGGCAGCACTGCTACAGTGGCCTTAGAGGATCTAGTTGTCACAGGGTGCTCTTCCCTGGGAGAGGGAGTAGCATGTACCACTTCACTCACTATTTTGAACTGGTTACATTTTGCAATACCTGGACTCCTCCCTAGCCATTGTCATGTGCCAGCTTCCCCCTTTCTGCCCACCAGTTTTCATCTCCCACTCCAAACCTTTGGAGGCCACTTAGGGAGAAGAGCTGCAGTGGGAACCCACAGCCCCCACTCTGACATTCTCCACAGCTGCCATATTTCAGCTCAGGCTGCAGCTTGCTCCAAATTTAGTGCTGCCAACCATCTGTAAACTTGGCAGCCTCTGCAGTGTACCCCTGGAAGATAGTGGCAATGCAGGTCCTGCAGCTAACTAAATCTTCCCCGGATATGCCACTTTCCTGCCAACTGTACATAACTGTTTAGGTCCTAGATATCCCAGGTAGAAAATTACAGTTGAACTGTATCTAACTTCAATACTCTTATGTTGAGGTACCCCAGTTACAGTACTTTACTTCGAGGTACCCCAGTTGAGGATTCAGTACACTCCTCAAAATCCCACGTGATGCCCTAAGCTCAAAGTACCCTAGACAGGGATTCACTACAGACTTATAACCTTAATGCAATACTTAAACTTTGAAATACCCCAGATGGAATTTAGTACATTCCCCAAAAACCCACTGGGCTACCTTGTGTGAAATACTCCAGATAGGGATTTGTTATGGTCCTATACCCCTGCCGCAATACATTATCCATAAAGGTACCCAGATAGGATTTTGTTGATACGTCTCTTACCCACTGACCTGAAAGTATGCCCCTAGGGAGAATATGAACACAATCACAGTTGTACAACCAGTGAAAAAATATCCCTTAGTGGGTGAAACCATTTGGATCTTACTACAAATGGACAAAGTTTCCTGTAGACCTGCAGTCTCCTGCAGAAGCCCCAGCTGATGACATCCTCCTGCTCCAGAGTCCCTCTCATTCTGAGGTTACTTGGTCCTTTGGGATTTAAAAGCTGGACTGCTAGCACACTATTGGGCACCAGCAGTCAAATGACCACCCACTCACCACTCCCACAGTGGGGAGAGGGGAGGGGAAATTGTTTAACCAGGAAAGGCACACTAAGCCGAAGCTTGTTTTCAGGTGTGACCTGGGGGCACAAGGAAGTTAAGTGACTCTTGCCCCAGGGTCACACTATGCAAGTAGGGGCTGAAGGGATTCAAACCCAGATCTCCAGGTTTGCAGCTCAGTACCCTTAATCATTATGCTGTACTACTTCCTGACCTCCTGATGTTGCTAATGAAGTCTAAATGCAGAAGCCAAACAGGTTACCATTCAGGGTATTGCCCACAGCACCTTCTCCCAATTATCACCTAGCCCCAGACCTTAGGTCAAGACAGTTTTCATCCATACCCAAACCCTCATGCCAGATACAGATCTTTAATACTGTTCTTTCACTGCAGGCCAATCTGGCTGACTTATCCCACTTGCCCTGTAGACTACATTTTTTTCAATCTATTCAATTTCCTACTTACTGTCCATTCCTGATTCAGGTCCTACTAGCTCTCTTCCAATTCCCCACTCCCTGGAGGCAGGTACACCCAGTAAATATTGTGCTCAGTGTTGTTAATCTCCAGAAAAAACTGACCCAACCTGAATTTAAAAGATTCAGCATTCTCCACTTGCATTGCTTCCTTTGAGACTTAGTTTCATAGCTGCACCTCTGTCTGGGTGAAAAAATGCTTCATCGCACTACTGTTAACTTTAAAAAGTGCAATAATATCTCATTTTACCCTTTGTGTTCTAAATATGTTTAGAACATATTCAAATTCTGGACACATATATGTAGGGATTATCTCATAAGGTAACTTCAGATATGCATGCTACCTGGTTTGGAATGTTGTTGTTATTGCACAGTGGCAAAAACAACATTTTAAGGCAGGTAATATATATGAAGCTATCTCATGGGATAATTGATATATACCATGGACGTTCCTCCTTTTTCTGTGTGCGTCTCTTGCAGGCAAAAAACATGCTGTATTATGTAAATGGAACCCTTGTTCTTGTGCACTTTCTCTTCTGAAAAACACTCCTCTGCTGTACCTTATTCACCTTGTGACATATTTATAGATCTCTGTAAAGTCTTCCCTCTCCCTCCTCTCTTCCAGGTTGTACTATTGAGATCCCTCAGTCTCGCCTCATAGGGCTTGTGATGTAGCCCTTGGACCATTTTAGTTGCCCTCCTCTGGACAGCCTGTATCCTGTCTATGTCCTTCCTGAGATGTGATCGCCAGAGCAGGACACAGTACTGGTCACAGAACTCCAGGTGGGGTCTCGCTAATGATCAATACAGTGGTAACACCAACTCCATCCTTCTGCAGGTTATTCCCCTCCCTAGGCGTCCCAGTATCCCACTGACCCTGGCTACTGTCTAGCCTCTCCATCCCCCTCCTAATTTTGATTGTTCTCTGCTGCCCTCTCGCATTTGCTGCCAGGACATCAGTTAACTCCATTTTGGTAGTATCTGACTTTCAAAAATAAGGTAAAAAACTTCAAAATTTAGGGAAAGAAGAACGGTGTCTGACTTTCAAAAGTGAAAAAAGGAAATCCGATGACTCCTTATTGGAGGCATGGTAGTTGAAAATGTTTGATGTTTCTGAACAAAAGCTTATTTTACTAGCAATATTTTAGGTGAACTTTCAAAACTTTACCTCTTGACAACTTTGATTTCTACAACTTGGGACTCAGAAGTATTTTGACTCTGAAACACTGAAATGACTTCCAAAGTTGTAGTCATGGAAGGTTTTGACTTCCTCAGAAAAAATATGAACTGAACCCTGATTGCTGCAATATCTTGTTATATATTTAAACAGTAAGGGGGGGGGTTACATCCTGGAAATTAAGTTTGGATATTAGTATTGAAACTGATGTACAGTCACTGGCATGCAGCAAGAAGGACAGGCAAGAAGGATGCTAAGTCTTGTATTCCACCACAATATTGTGCTACTAAAAAAGGCTTCACAGATCTGACTTGCCATAGCTGTGTTGATCCTTACAATAACACAATATATTAAACTGTTAACCACCATAGCTTGCTGAGTGAACAGCAAGTCCTCCCCTTATCTTTTGTGACTGTAAAACAAACACGGCCCTTGCTGTGCCCTTTAGGTCCTTTGCAGTAAATTACATCTTACAGTGGTTACAGTCACTTGAACTGTAGCAGAAGAAAGAGAGAAATAAACAATTTCTTTAGTGGGCTGTAATTGCTCCAAGCCCCGGGTGCGTCAAAGATATGGCGTACCAGGCTTGTGGCAATCTAAAGGGACTTTCAATCCCTTTCATCGACATGGTGCTCACTAGACCATCTTTTTGTGGTCTAGTTTGCATCCAAACTGGGGACTCGTTGCAGGCAGTTTGCATCCAAGGTTTGGCGCAAGCTGCTGTAAATTAAGTCGATTGTCACAACTGCGCCTGAGATTATAAAATTGGTGAAGTTGCGGCAATCATCAATGCTGCAGCCTCATCAGCACTAGGGTTTGACACAGGGCTGGATACAAGGCCTGCATCCACTTTCTAAAATTTGGCCCCGTGACCCTACTTCAGCTCTAATGAATACCAGAAGCTGGAAGGCATCCCAAGTGCGGAATTAACCAATGAGGTACTCGTAGAGGCATGCAGTTCTCAAAGATTCAGGGTAACCCTTTGCCCATCAAACTCTCAGGGTCAGATTTTGAAAGCAGGCAGATGCAAATGCATGAGTTGCCTGTGCCTGAATTTGCCCACTGTCTGACCTACCTCATGGCTATTTTTGAATGATCCACAGAGTTGCAATGAAAAGTCACAAATTGACTTAATTTGTGTAAAAAAAAAAAAATAATCAAACTGATTTTGCATCTTTTTTTTTATACAAATTCGGACAGAACTGTTACAGTATATATATATATATATATATATATATATATATATATACCTGTGTGTATATATATATATATATATGTGTATATATATTTATAAAATGGGTAGGGAAATTGTTGTTCATTTATTGAACCTTGAGCACCACATAACCATCCGTATATCAGAGCGTGACCGCACACCTGCACTTTTAACCCCTTCCAAAACAATTTTGACATTTTATAAGATAGATAAACTACTTTGAAGTGTGCGGTCATGCTTTGATATACACATGCCTTGGGCGGTTGACAAACTCGGCCTGTGGCCTCGTGCATACAACACACACCAAGGTGTGCATATATCAGAGTGCGACTGCACACCTCAGAGTGGTTTATCTATCATATATACAGTCTATATTAGGGGCAAGTGATAAATTAGTGAGATAAAACAGTGTGTCATTCACTGCAGTGTGATATTTTTACCCTCTGCTCTACTGTGATGATATCAGCCATTTACACACACAGGTCACACAAAGGTCACTGATATCATCACTCTAGGCAGCTTTCCCCTCAGCATGCAAGAAACACCTGTGCTGTTACCATAAGCACAAATGCAGCACTACATGAGAGGTCTCAATACTGCCTACAATTAACTCAGTTAGCATTACAAAACACACCTATTCCCCACTCTAACTTCCAGCTCATTATTGTGATGCTCTCAACTTGACTGCAGCCAGAATTCTAAAGAGTACAGTTTCACAGAACAGTCTATTCCTCACTGCTGCCTGCAGCTAACTCAATTCCCACTGAAAAACACTCTCACTTGTTCCTCAAACTCTGACTCTCAACCCATTATAATTACTGTGATACTCTCAGCTTGACTGCAGCCAGAATCCTAAAGAGCACAGTTTCACAGAACACTCTACCTGCAGTAAACTCAATTATGACTAGAAACAGTATCAGCTGTTCTGACACTCTGCCTCTCAGCCCATTACAATTATTGTGATGCTCTCAGCTTGACTGCAGCCAGACTTCTAAACAATACAGCTTCACAAAAGTCTGTTTCTCACTCCTACCTAAAACTAATTTAGCATTGCAAAACACACTCATCTGTCTCCCAGAGTTTATAACACTGCCAGCCCATTCAGAAAAACTCACACACAGAATGAGCAAACACATAAACAGGAACAGAACACAAGACAGCATAACAAAACTTCTGAAACTCTTGGCCCTATTGTATATATCGAATACAAGATGTGCAGATCATGTGCTATGGGAAATATTGTCACTCCTGCTCGGCACTCGTGAGATATCCAGAGCTTACTCTGCAGAAGTGACAATATGTGCCATATCACACTCATGCCCATCATGTATCCCATATATATATATAATTATATATATAATATGGGCACAGTCATGCCTGTATATTAGGGTTGAGTAAGCACTTTTCTGTTAAACCCAAATGTTCGCACTTTAATAATTTTGCCCCAGATTAACCTATTCACATGAAAGTTGGAAAACACAGCCTCTGTGCTAGGATCTCTTGATCATGCAAATTTCATGTACATCCGTTCAGTGGGGGCAGAGTTAGAGAGGCGCAAAAAATGTAAAAGTTTCTGTCAAACTCGCTCAGCTGGTCAGCCCTCTACTCCCAAAGTGCCAACATCTGAGCATATGATTTATGTACAGTGAACAGAACAAGGTAACCATCTTGTCTGTTTTGTGGGTTCAAGACACCCTAGTCTCAAGCTCTGGAGGGATTCAAACTGATAACCTCGTGTTAGCATACCCAGTTATCAGGCTCAGATAATTTTGTCTTTGGGGGGCTAGATATCTTCGCCTATGGGCACCCAACCAGGTCTTTCAAATGAACCCTTAGAACTCTATGCAAGACTTTAGAGAACTCTATCCATTTCCCAGTTTGGAATACAATAAGCTCATACACAGTGTTACTTATAACCTTTAAAAGCTCCACTTAAAATAAAAAGAATTGTCAAAGCACTCCAGACAGTTTCCACTGTAAAAATATCTCTTTACTTTAAAATATCAAAACAGAACAATAATTACAGAACAAAATATATATCCCAACACATACAGCCTTAAAACAAACAGGTAAAAGTGCAGTTCCTACAATTAATAACTTCAGACTAATACTGTCTAAGGTCTTTTGATGGTCTGTCTTCTGTCAGTCAGAAATATTGTCTTGTGTGTCTCTGTCAAGGTTCTTTCAGCAATTAAACACAGTTCTGAGCTGGCTTTCTCATGAGGTCACTAACTCCGCCTTGGTGTATCAAAATCTATATTTTACAATGCAGGATGTCCAAATAAAATATTTAAAAAACATAATAGGTAACCTCACTGACTTTCCTCTCCACAGGTTAACCAGACCAAACCGGTTTGTGCTCTGCTACACATACATCTCAAAGGTTTCTTTGATCTAAGTCACTGTATTCAAAGCAAAAGTGTATTTGCCTTTTTAATCCCGTCTGGGCCTTGGAATCTACACTTCAAAGGTCTCTCTGATGTAATTCAAGGGTTCCCTGGGAAAGTATATTGTACCTTCCAAATTTGTCTGGGTCCTCCCTGACCCAGACATCAACCTCTCTTCAATGTCCATTCTGGCTTCTCTCTGACACCCCTCCCTCTCAAGTTCTTCCTGACAACTATTGTAAGTCAAAGGATTTTCTCTGAGAGAATTATGAATGGCTAATCTTATTTCCTGGGATGAAAATAAATTGACAAGGTAATTGCACCCCAGATATCTGCCGTTTAGCTATGTCCTATGCTTTGAACTTATCCCTGTGGGCTCTCGATGTGTCAGTTCCAGTAAGATAGTAGTTTCCTCAAACTGACCTTCCCATCACATATTTTATATGTAATAAAAAATTTGATACAGCACTCAGATCTGTCTGTCTACGTCACAGTCTCCATTTCTGAAGAATGTATGTCTTTTTTTTGCCATCTGTAACTCAAAAAATAGGAGGCTTTGAAACCGGAAACTGTCAGGTTTTATTTTTTTATTAAGTTAGTTAGTTTTTGTTTACCAGGTAGGTGTGCTAGCCAAGATTGACTGTTTTCACGCACGACCCGGGAAAGTACATACATAAATTGGGAAACACATACATTGCATTAATACAGATCAATCACATACATTGCATTAATACAGATAAATCAGATACAGATCAGGTCAAACAGTACTTGAGATAATACACCTTGCTATGCAGTGAAAAGAAAAGGTGACATTAGTTAATGAAAATAGTAAACAGAGCTGGGCATGGGACAACTATAGTGACATTTATAAAACATAGCTAATTTGCAAGTGCTGTGGTGTGGTAAGTCGAGGGAAAGAGTTAGGAGAGAAAGAGTTTGGGAGAGAAATAGGGGTTCTAGAGGTGGGTAGTGTGAGATTTAAGCAGCAGCTGTCTAGTCAGGATGTGTGGCCTGGGAGGCAGGGAGATTGCCAGTAGGGATGGGAGAAAGGCAGCATGGGAGATAGAGTGGTGTACTGTGTTATTTGAGGAGGTAGAAAGTAGCATTAAGTGGGATCAAAGCATGTGCAGGGGTCCCGAGATAGATGGCAATGTAGTTCTTTTTTGAAGATTGGATGGGAGTTTGCCTGCCTCAGGACAAGAGGGAGGGAGTTCCGGGTGGCAGGGGTGGTGCAATGAAATGCTCCAGAGCCTTTTGTGGTAAGGTACCTAGGTATAGTAAGTAGAAACTTGTTTGCCGAGTGTAGTGCATGAGCAGGTGTTTGTGGTACAAGTAATGCCGCAAGGGAGGAGGGGGTTTGATTTTGGATTATAGAGTCTGTGAGGGCACCAAGGGAGTATAGTCAGTATGCAGATGAGGAGAGCCAGCCTTGGTCACTATACAGTGTGCAGTGGTGCTTGAGGTGATGGGAAGAGGTGGCATATCGACATATATTATTATATGCGACATCCCATTTATGTAGAGCAGTTTTATGGTTTGATAGAGGCTGGTCCAAGGTATGTGCATTTGTGGTACTTAGGTCCATCTGTTAAGTAGTTTTTAAAATATTTAAGAAAAATGTTCTGTTTCTGAGCATGTGCAGTTCACAGAATCAACGTTCTATTTCTAATTAAATTTTTGTGTTATATAGTGCAACCCCTGCTGCTATTATGACTCGTCTGTCAGTGACGGGGCTACTGTCATTGTAGCCCCACCATCCTGAATGTGCTGTGCCTTAAACTGCTTTCTGTACACCTGGGGGGCCCCAATTCCTGGTGGCAGTGTATTTATTTATTTAATTATTTGTTATTATTGTCTGACCCCGAGATGCAAAGGCCCAGTGTCTGATGCCCCCCCCCATGCAGCGTCTTGTTTTATTAACACTACCAACATCAGGGGGCCCAATCCATGTATTGGCATTTACAACCCCTCCCCAGCAATGTGTGACACTGGGGAGCCCACCCCCAGTGTCCCAAAATAGTTTAATTAGTACTTTTTGTATAATCCAACACCAGGATGCCCAACCCCAGTGTCAGACCCCCCCCCACAAGCCCTTGTTTTAATAATAGGTGCCAACATCTAGGTGCCCAAACTCCATGTTGGCATTCACAAGTCTGATGCCCCAGAAGTGTGGAACACTGGGAAGCCCACTCTCAGTGTCCCAAAATAGTTTTTTTTTTTAAATTCAAGTTTATTAAAGTTTCAGAGCTTACACATTTTTCACAATTATACATGAAGACAGGGTAGGGATTATACACTCTTAAGTTTCTCCAGAGGTAAAAGGAAAAGAAACATTTCTTGAGATCCAATTTCATTCCCCTTCAGGCTAAAAGTTGACATATTATATTCAATACAAGTAAGCAAATAAATAAATAACCCCCCCAAGCCCCTCTCCCAGAGGGACAGACAGAGAGCAACTGCTCAGTTCCCTCTAGACTGTTGAGTAACCAGAAGGGTCCACCAACCTTCTCACCATCCGCTCACCAGGAAGACCAACTTTAAGAACAATGATGTTTTCTGAAGATGGTCACTGTTGGTATTTCCAGAACACTATTATCAGGCCTCCGAGGTCAGATTCACTGTGACTAGCCATTTTGTCCATCTACATACAAATGTCTTGGTTTTATTGTTTATTTTGTGGGTTAGCTCCTCCATATTTTGTATCTCTTGTATTATGGAATACAAATTGTCCAGGCTGGGTGAGTCTGGAGAGAGAGCCATCTCCTGGTAATCGCTTTGTGGGCGGCCGCCAGGAGGATGTTCCAAAGGCAAATGCTGTCCTCCCCTTGCCCCATCTGGGGGGATCCCCAGAACCAGTTTCCCCAACGACAGCTGAGGTGAGCAATCAAAGAGTTTCACTAGTCTATGGGACACCTGTTGCCAGAAAGAGTGGATGGACCTGCATTCCCAGAATATGTGGGTATGATGCGCTGCCTGATTTCCACAATTCCTCCAACAATGCAGCGGGGCCCCGCCTCCCCATCTGTGCTGGATAATGGGTGTATAGAAAAATCTGACTCTCACTTTCCAGGCGAATGCCCTCCAGTTCAGCGAGAGGGTTGTTTTATTGCCTGCTTGGATGACTATTCCCCATTCGTTCTCCGAAAGGCTGACACCCACCTCCTCCTCCCACTTGGCTTTAATACTCTAGGTGCTTCCTGAGTAAAGCTGCCAGACTGCTTTGTATAGGGTGGAGATGTGGCCCTTTTTAAGGCCCCCAGAGAGGACTGAACAGATCGTATTAAGTAAATGATCTGTTTGTTCAGTTTGATCAGCTTCTTTTTGGACTGTTTGGACATATGATCTGAGCTGTAGGAAGCAGTAGTGATCCCTGTTGCTAAGCTGATAAATATGTTTGATGGTTTGAAAGTCTAAAGTTGTATTCCCTGATATCAGTTGGCCTGGCCTGTGTAAGCCGAGTCTGGACCATTGCCTGAATGCATGATCCATTTTGCCTGGGAGGAACTCCTTTGACCATGCAAACCATTGAAGGGGCAACAGGGCTTTCTTCAACTTGTACTTGGTCCATAATCTATGAGTCATCTTAAGGGTGCTTGTGACAGACAGGAGGGTAGGGTCCCCAATTTTATGCAAGTGTTTGTCTAAGACTCTTGCTCCTAGAGGGGGGCTCCTGGAGAGGTGTAGCTCAATGTCCTTCTAGTGAGAGTTGTAAGATGCAGTGTTCCACAAGAAGGCATGCCTCAGATGGGCCACCAGGCAGTAGTCTTCAAGATTTTGGACCTCTCTCCTGCCCCCCCACGTTGTCTGTTTGTAAAATCTACGTTCTCAGCCTTGGTTTACCGGGGGACCAAATGAACTTGGATAAAGTTCTCTGCCAGGCCTGAAATTGTTTCCGAGGGATACTTATTGGAAGGGACTGGAACAAGTATAGGAATCTGGGGAGAACATTCATGATAGTGGATTAAATCCTAGAGTATAGAGGGAGTTTCAAGAGCCCCCATTTTGAAATATCTTGTTGGAGTTGGGACAACAAAGGGCAGAAGTTTGAAGAGAACAACTTGCTTAAATGTTTTGTGATTTGTATCCCTAGGTACTTAATTTTTTGCTTATTCCAATTTAAGGGAAGTAGTGAAGTTACTTCGGGGGGGTGGTAGAAGAATTTCAGGATATCTGTTTTGTCCTTATTTAAGGGAGTAGCCCGCCTGGGAGCCAAATTTCTCCAGGATGTTCCAGACTTTGGGAATGGATTGACTCGGGTTAGTAATGTATAAAAGGACATCGTCCGCATATAACGAAAATGTATACTCGGTATCTCCCACTCGTACCCCTATGAAGTTGGGATTTTCTCGAATTGTGCATGCGAGGGGTTCTATGTAGAGGGCAAAGAGCAGGGGGGACAATTGGCATCCCTGTCTTGTGCCCCTGCCTAGTTGGAACCTGTCCGAAATGCTGCCATTAATTCTTAGGTAGGCCTGCAGGGTCATATAGATAGCCTTAATGGCCTGCATTATGGTCTGTGGAAATGCAAATTTCTCTAGGACTGTGAATAGAAAGGGCCATGATACCTTGTTGAATGTCTTTTTGGTGTCAAGGCTTATTAGACAGGCTGGAACTCTCTCCTGAGAGGTTTTATTTATGATATTAATAGTGCGCCTGACACTGTCCGGAGCTTGTCGACCTGATATAAATCTAGTTTGGTCCTGATGGATCAAGTTGGGCAGGAGGTTATTTAGCCTAGTGGCCAAGATAGATTTAAACATTTTGTAATCTACGTTGAGTAATGAGATGGGGCGGTAAGACCCACATTCAACTGGGTCCTTGCCATGCTTATGCAGGACCGTAATGGTGGCATAGTTCCATGATGGAGGGACTGTCCCTCCCTCCCTCACCCCAGACCTTGTTAAAGGCCAGTAGCAGGTGTGGAGCCAGCTCCTTATTTAACGTTTTGTAGAGTTCCCCGCTGAACCCGTCCAGGCCTGGACATCTCCCCGTGTTCAGATGTTGGATGGCTGCGTCTAATTCCGCCTGTCCAATGGGGGTTGAGAGGGCTGACTGTTGTTCCTATGTCAGGGCAGGTATATTTAGGCCCTCAAGGAGTCTATGTTTCTCCTCTGGGGAGGATTCAATTTGGAGGTGGTAAAGGTTTGTGTAGTAACTAATAAAGGCTTTCATTACCTAGTCCCCCTTATTTGTTAGGGTGCCTGACTTAGGATGTTTGATCTTAATGATGTTAGCCCTAGCTTGGCGCTGTCTGAGTCTGAATGCAAGTAGCTTGGTGGCTCTCTGGCCTCCCTCATAATAAGATTGCTTAAGATAGCTAAAGGACTTCTCTGTTTCTGATTGCTTAATCTTTTGTATATTTGTTTTAGTTTCCCTAATTTCCCCATCTGTTTGCTTAGTCCATTTTGCCTTTTGTTGTGATTCTAAGTTTTGGAGTTGCTTGTGAAACAGTTCTAATTGGGATTTTCTTTCTTTTTGCTTGAAGGAGCCAATTGAGATGATTTTCCCCCTCAATATAGTTTTTAGCATATCCCAGGTTATTTTGGGGGAAGAGTCAGAACTGGAATTATAGGCTAAGGTCTGCGTAATAGCTTCTTTCAGTTTGTCTACTGTCTCTCTGTCCCACAGCAAGGATGTCCTCAAGCACCACTGGGTTTTCTTTCTGGGGATGCTGAGGTCCAGCTCCACAAAAATTGGTTGGTGGTCCAAGTGGACTGCTGTGCCCATCCATGAGTGCCCAAACCTAGACAGACCCCCTGCAAAGGTCAGAAACATATCAATGCAGGAAAAAAACCCTGTGCCTTGGGGAGTAGAAAGTGTATTCTCTGGCTGTTGGGTATCTCTCACGCCAGATGTCCAGCAGGCTCGCTTCTGCTAGTATCTTACTGAAGAGTCTGGCTGTGTGAGTCCCCGGGGTCGGGATCAGTGAGGTGGAGTCCAGCTTCTGGTTCAAGGTGAGGTTCCAATTCCCCCCCCATCAGGAGAACTCCCCTAGACTTCTCAGCTACCAGCTTGATGAGGTCTGAATAAAAGCCAATAGGTGAGCCGGGGGAGCGTACACACTGAGCAAAGATATTTGAATGTCCTGCACTCTACCTATGACCAGCACAAACCTTCCCCCAGGGTCAGCCACCACCTGTTCCTCCTCATATGGCAAAGTATCCGAAAGGAGCATTGCTACCCCTCTTTTTTTTCCCTTTCTCTAGGGAGGCATGGTAAATCGTGGGGAACTTTTTAGTTTTAAGTTTCACCGCCTCCAATGGGGTGAGATGTATTTCTTGTAAGAAAATAATTTCACATTGCTATTCTTTAACAAACTTTAGGACCCTTTTTCTCTTTATCGGACTAGTTAAGCCATTAATATTATAAGACAGAGGTTTTGTGTCTAGCTGAACCATATTTAACTTTGCAAATGCTCCCAGGGACTTATGTCCTGAGATGTCCCTCTGGAAATTTGAGGCTTCTCCCTACCCTTCATATAAGAAAAAGGAGGTAGGAGCAGAGATTAGTTTACTTCATGTGCGAGCTCAGTATGATTCTAGTCTCCAAACTTAACAAGGCAACTATTTACAATAGGTGAAGATTAACTTTCTTCTTGCCTGTGAGAGTGTTAGACAGGCTGCACTTCCAAGGTCAGGCAACCTCTAGCTGGTGCCTCGGTGGTGCCTGTATCAGGCACTAAGACCCGCTCTGATTAGGTTGAGTGGGTATCTAGCTCTGGGGAGTGCAAAATTACTCTCCGCCAGAGATCTGACCAACATCAGGCTAATGGGTTTTGGTATGTGATGAGCTCCCTTCTCGAGTGCTCCAGGGCCCACCCTGCCATCGTTTTAAAAAAGGAGGATGAGAAGCGACCTCTTGTTCTCAGAGACTCTTTGATACCTCTCGAGGGATATACAATGATACTTTTGTTTTATCGGCTCCTGGGCCACTGCATTGATAATCCCCAAGCGATGCGACATAAGGCCAGGGGGACACCCGTCGCCTACTTCTAGCTGAGGGCTGACCCCTCCCACTCCCCGTGGCACTAGCTAACTTGGCAGTGGCTCCCAGACACCAAAGCATTGTCACATACTCATGCTGCTCCCTCCAAGTATCAAGAGGTAATGAGGCCATCCTGGTTTTGCCAGGTGCACTTTTCGGCTAAGTCTTAACCCTGTAACCATCTAATTAACTATAAACTTTGCAAGTATATTTCAGCTCCTCATTGAAATAGTGATACAACAAATTTTAGAAGAAAACTTAGGTGGCAATTGCCCGATCTAGTATATTTTGACTCCTCTAGTTTGATCTCAAGTCTTAACTGTGAGTCCGGAGAGAAAAAAGTCACTGTTCCACTGCTGGCTCTTAAGTAGGTTGGAGCCTCCTAGAAGCGCTGCCAGCCAGGCTGTTTTGGTATCACAGTGGCCAAAAAGTAGCCCCCCTTCCCTATTGAGAGCCCCATGTCTCTACAGCAGTATCTCAGCTATGCAGGGATTGTTAGAGCCAGAGGAGTAAAACACTCTCACCTGTGGGATTTTGCTGCTGTGTGGGGAGTGGTGTTAATGCATCTTAGAGTGCGGGCCTGGGCCACTGCTCTGGTTTCTTAGACTTAGTCGGTGTCAATTGGGGCCCAGAGGAATTGGTCGGCAGTAAAACACACCTTCAAAGCACCCCCTCATCAAGTATCTTGTTGTTCATGTGATGTCTAGGCTGACTACTTTCCTGGACAGGAGTCACTGACATCGGTGTCTTCCATAGTACCGCAGAATTGAGCTGCCAGGCTGTACATTTTGATGGTTGCCGACACATCTGCCCGCAGGTTGGAGTGAGGGATCGCCTGTTGAGACCCCTTTCTTTTGTGCCCTTTTTGCACTATGATCCAGGCTGATTGGAGGAGGTCCTTCTCCAGCTGTTCTCTGTACAGGGAAGGTGTGTGGCTATCCAACGTGTCGAGAAAAGGTTTGGCTGCTAGTAGATTTGCAAAGACCCAGGGGCCCTGTTCTCTTTCTACCAGAAGGCAGGCCGGGAAGAGCAGTTGTGCTTTCAGGTTCTTGCCTCTGATTTGTTTCACAATCAGCCACAGAATTTTCCACTGCTCCTGTACCACCAATGTGTAATCATTGTCCAGGGTGATCCGATGCTGTTGGTCTTTGATCTCCCTTTTCTTCCAGGCCCTGGTCAACAACTCTTCCTTGGTGGAAAGATAGGTGAGCTTCACCACGAAGGACCGGGGCCTGGCTCCTGCGTTGGGAGGCCTCGAGGAGAGCGATCTATGGGATCTGTCCATGCTCAAGTCCATTTCGTTGGGAAGGTCTAGGGCTTCTCTTAAGAGTGTTTGCAGAAAGGATATGACACTAGAGGCTTTGTTCTCTGCTCCCTCAGGGATCCTGTATAAATGAATATTTTGGTGCCTACTGAGCCCTTCCAAGTCATCCAACTTGTGGTGAAGTTCTCTCTCCCTGTCCAGAAGATATAGCAGTAGATGATCATGTCGGTCATTTTGTTCCACCACAGCCGACGAGCCCAGCTCTAACTGGTCTGCTCGATGCTCAATCCCGTATATGTCTGAACACAGATCGGACAACGTTTTGTCTATTTTTGTGTGGCCATTAGGTCTAGGTCATCTGACTCCGGCAGAGACTCGGAGGTCCTGGCTTCAGCTGCAGCCTCCACAACTGAAAGTTTTATTGTTTTTTCCTTCATGAGAAGCTCTTGGAGTTTGTATGCTGGTGTCTCTGGTTGCTTAGCAGTGAGGGCTTTTGACCTAGTAGATTTGGTAGGCAAATGCATGTTGATTCCAGGTCGATGTTTATTGATTATTTAGTGGGTGGTCCAGAGTCCCGAGATCAGGCTGCCATCAGAATCCTGACGTCACCGGAAGTCCCCCAAAATAGTTTTAATACATTTCCTAGAACAAAAAAGTCCCTTTATGTCTTTTTAACCTAAAAAAACAGAAAATGTTCTCTCATCATTGACGCCGCTCCTCCCCCAGCCCCACATTCCCACCATAGGCACCGGAGCCAGGGCCACTAGGACCATGGCCCTACAACTTTCAAAAGAGGTAGGGTGTGGCCCTAGTACTTTTTTTGGTTTTATGTTTTCACCAGGAGTGTTTATTGCCATTGCCAGCCATGCCACAGGCTCACCCCTAAGAACAGCTGGATCCCCCTACTCCCTGGAAACTCCCTCTTGATGCACCCTTTGACTGTCAGGAAGGAGAGCTTCAAAGCTCTTACACATGGTAAAAATTATACCAAAGGCACTGTTCTGATCTGTCCCTCCAGTTTTATACACCTTGTGATGTCAGTCCAGCCTACCCTTTTGATTGGTAGACCTATTTCAGGTTGTAAGGTTCAGCAGGTCACTCTTTTTCCTGGAGGTGTCTCTCTCATTCCACCCTAGGCTCTCCAGATTAAAAATAACATTAAATTCCTCAATATTTTGTGTCTTTCCAATAACCTAGCCCCCGCTGTGGCTGTGGCCTAATGAGCCTAGTTTAACAGATTGACCCCCAGCTGAGCATTTACTGGTAGGAGAATATCTGCCCTTTGATCTAAGGGAATCCACAGCAGAGAATACAATAGACCCCAGACTACACATCTCCACTCTCCTAGGTTTGAGGTCTGAGCCATCCAGACCCAAATGGATCTTTAAATTAATTTAATTGAACTAGTTCCTGGATTCTAGTCTTTTGTTATGCAACCATGTCTGAGAGATAGACTCAGCAACTCAGTGCTTTTAAATTTTTCCCCAGGCTTTTCCTGAGAAAATTCTTAAAGGACCAGTGGCTTAATTCTGAAACACAGACCATGTGTACGTAATATTTGAACAGTAAAAACATGTATGGGCCTATCTCGTAACATCCCTCCCTCCTAAGATGGAACCTGTGGGAACACACCCCTCTTTTTGACAGCAGCGTTTTCACAGTTCTGTCATTGTTCCAATATGCAAGATAGGTCATCTGTGTTCACATTTTCAGATCCAGGCCTATGGGTCACCTCCATATCATAGCTCTGTAGGACAATACTCCATCTAAGGAGTTTTCTGTTCATTTTACCCATTTGGCCCAACCACACTAATGGGTTGTGGTCCAGCTGTAGCTTAAAATGTCTTCCATAAAAATAAGGTTCCAACCTTTTCAGAGCCCATACCAAAACAAGGCATTTTTTTGCACCATGGTATAGGCTTGTTATGGGGAAGCAGCTTCTTGCTGAGTTATACTATGGAATGCTCTTTCCCCTGATTGGATGTATGACTGAGGATGGCCCCTATTCCCACATCCAAGGCATCCATTTGCACCACAAATGGGTTTAGTCTGGGCTGGCCAGAACTGGGGCACTACACAGCGAGGTATTCAACTGTGAAGACCCTGTCACAGGCCAGGTTCCATTTTACCCTCTTAGGCTGCTTATTTTTTAACAGCCCAGATAAAGGAGCTGTCAGGGAGCTGTAGTTAGGTACAAATTTCCTATAGTACCCTGTGGTTCCAAGAAAGCTCCTAACTTGTTTCTGGGTCTCAGGCATGGACTATGCTGCAATGGCCTCTATTTTTCCCTGGTTTGGGTGGAGTTGGCCATGCCCCACTACATGTCCCAAATAAGTGACCTCTGCCATGGCCACCTCGCACTTTTCTGCTTTGATTGTCAGCCCTGCAGCCTGTATTTTGCCAAACACCTCCCTCAAGTGTGTTAGGTGCTCATCCCAACTATGGCTGAATATAGCTATGTCATCTAGATAGGCTACTGCAAAGTCATCTGTACCCTGTAGCACCTGATTCACTAGCCATTGGAATGTGGCAGGGGCATTCTTCATACCAAAGGGCATGACCTTCAACTCAAACAGGTCAATTGGGGTGAAGAAAGCTGACCTTTCTCTAGATATATCAGTGAGTCCCACCTGCCATTACCCCATGGTCAGGTCTATAGTGGTTAAGTATGTCACCCCACCCAGCTTGTCCAGCAATTCATCTGTGCAGGGCACTGGGTGGGCATCAGACTTCATGATGGCATTGAGCTAATGACAGTCTACACAGAACCTTGTAGTCTCATCTGGTTTGGGGACAAGGACTACAGGTGAGGCCCAGGGGCTGTAGGGTTTCTGGATCACCCCTAGAGACAGCATCTCCCCCACCTCCCTCCTAATGTCCTTGAAGACTGTTTCAGACACCTGGTAGGCTGTCCTATGTATAGGCACTTGTGTCCCTGTGTCTACGTCATGCACTGCTAGTGGGATCCATCCCGGCTTGGATGTAAATAAAGGAGCAAATTCCTGCAAAACTGTCATTTTCTGGGCCTGTTCAGGTGCCAACTGGGGTGACAATGGAATAGACTCCACAGACGACTCCTGCTTGCTTTCAGCTAATAAGTCGAGGAGGGGGTCCTCCTCACCTACCTGCTTCCCAGGATTGCAAACTGCAAGTGCCATGTCAGCCTTATTAAATAGGGCTTCATTATGTTTACATGGACATCCTGTGGGTGTGTTTTCAGTCAGGTAACTCCACAATGTAGTTCTCATCATTTACTTGTCGGACTACTTGGTATGGTCCCATCCACTCTACCTGCAGCCTGTCTTTCTGGACTGGGATCAGAGCCATTACCTCCTGTCCTATCCCATACGAGCGAGCTCTGGCTCCATGATCATATACCAGGTCATTTGTTTTTTCTGGGCAGCTGACAGGTTGCTCTGGGCAATGCCCATAAGCTCTTTCAGCTTCTCCCTAAATTTCAAAACATACTCCACTATGGGAGTTCCCTGAGTGACATGCTTACCTTCCCAGTCTTCTCGGATCAAATCTAGGGGCCCCTCTCACCCCGCATCCATACAAGAGCTTGAATGGTGAAAACTTGTCTATTCTTGTGGCACCTCCCTGTAGGCAAACAGCATATGGGGAAGGTACCTCTCCCAGTCCCGCCCATGCTGTCCTGAAAATGCCTTAAGCATATTCTTTAGGGTCTCATTAAATCTCTGTATGAGACCATTGGCTTATGGGTGGTAAGACATTGTGCGCCTTTGTACCATACCACACTTCTCCCACAGACATTTCATAAGGTCTGACATGAAGTTACCCCCTGATCAGAGATAACCTCCTGTAGAAACCCTACATGGAAGAAAATCCCCAACAAAGCATCCACCACTTTGTCCACCTTAATGGAGAACAGGGCAATGGCCTCAGGATAGCAAGTAGCATAACCAACCTCTGTCAATATATACTTCCCCAAGGAACTTGGGATGTTCAAGGGACCCACAATATCCATTCCCACCTTCTGGAACAGTTCCTCCACAATTGGCAAAGGAATCAGAGCAGCCTTGGCTTTGCTCGCAGCCTTCCCCCTGTTTGCTAACATTGGTGACAAGGTTTACAGTATTCCTTCACCTGCTTGGTGAAATTGGGCCAATGGAAATTGTGGGCTAAGTGCTGCATGGTACGAGCAATGCCCAGATGTCCGGACATGGGAATATCATAAGCCACCTTGAGCAATAACTCACAATATCCCTGGGGAACAACAAGCTTTCCTGCACATCACCCCTCCCTCTGTCCTCATGTCCTGCGTATATAACAGCCCATTATCCCAAATACCCTATGTTTTCTGTCACCTCCCTATGTCCCCTCAGACTCTGCACAGGCCCTCAGCTTCTCTAAGCTAGGGTCAGTCCGCTGTGCTGCTGCTAAGTCCTCACACTTTCCCAAAGCATGTAGTATGCCCCATCAGTTCCCAGACTGAGGTCCATAGCTATGGCATTAGGGGACTTAGAATCACAACCATTCCCATCCCTCTGGCTATGTGTTACCCCTCCCTCCTTAGAGCAAACCTCAGTAGCAGTTTGGTGAACTGCCACTAGGGGAAGTTCCGTCCCCCTGTTAGCACCCTCTCTTACAAGAGCCACAGGCTAGCTAGCCCATCTCCCAACCTCTCCTGTAGGAATCTCTGTGGGATCCCAAAGACCACAGGAGTCCATTTCCATCTGGCTCTGTGTGACAGCACATACCAACCCCTGTGGAACATAATTTCTTACAATAACATCTATAATGAGGGTGTCTGCTACAGCCACCTTTCGTACCCCTTCACCTGCATCTCCCCAATCCAGGGTAAAACTGGCTAATGGGTAGGTTTTCTCCACACCAGTGAAATCCCTTACAGACACAAACTGATTTGGCAGGATTTATTCAGGCACAACCAAATCCCCTTTAACCAGGGTAAGAGGTACTCCAGTATGCTTTAACCCTTGAATCTGCACCCCATTCAGTGTAACTGGATGAATGAACTTTTTCATATTTGCAGGAATAGCTTCAGGAATACAGTTTTCAACCAGCTAAATTTGCACCTGCCCTTTTATATTTTGTGTCTTTTTAGGACACTGCCTAGAAATATGGCCTGTCTTTTTTTTTCTATTTACTATGCTTTTTGTCCACCTCCAACATCGGGACTTTCTGCCCCGGTCACGGTCTTCACATGCCTCCACTCCCATATGGCCGAGACTCCTCAGACGCCCCCTTGGCTTTCCCCCTAGGGCGGGGCCGCAGCACCAGCCAAGGCTCCGTGGACATAGGTCCGGTCTGGGGAGCCGGCTGGGAGCTGATGAAGGCTCGGCGAGGTGGGCATCATGGAGACACTGATGATGCTGTTTTTTTCCCCTTAGGCTTGGGGGTGGGGACGTGCAATGATGACCTGCATCCGCACCCCTGACATCCAGATGCCAGCTGCTTGTGGTGCCCCCAGCCTCTGCCAGGGGTCCCTCTATGCACCGGACATTCTCCCTGCCCTCCCCCAGAGAAGGAGAGCCATCCGTGGGACACTCCATCCCTGTCCCCCGGTCACCCCTTCAATGACCAGGGTCCTTTTCCAAACCCGGGTCGCCAGTGTTGCAAGCGGAAATCCAACCACTGTGCCGACAGGCCGGCCCATGGCCTATCTTTTTGCAAAACCAATACTCCTCATTTTTCTTTTCCCCAAAAATACCTTTTAGGTACAGTGTGGTTCCCTTCTTTTTGTAGAGGCAAAGTGGCTTTTGGCTGCCCAAAAGGCACACATTTAAGTTTTGCCCCTGTATTCCCTGCTGCACCATTTTCCTTGACAGCTGGCCAGCTTTTAGCATAGCCATCAGCCAGCTCAGCAGCCTATTTTGCTGTCTGAAGACCTCGGTCCTCCAGTCAGGTTTTTAGTTCTGTTGAGCATGCCCAAAAGAATTACTCTAACAGTACCACTTCTTCAATAGCTTTAAAGGAATTAGCTTTCACTCCCTCCCAATGTTTTAAATACTAACGCTGTTTTGTCATGAAAACTCATTTCAGGTCCCTTCCAGATTTATCAAAATTTTGCCCTGTAGGCCTCAGGGTTTAAATCATATTTTTTTAACAATGCAGTTTTTAGCTTTTAATAATCTCGGCTATCCACATTATCCATCTGTCCCAGTGCTTCATGCCCCTTGCCAGTAAGCAGTGGGGATAAATGAAAGCTTCAGGCCTCCTTCAGTATGTTGGCATGGATACAGACCTTTTCAAATTAATTTAAAAATGTATCCAGATCCTCCCCCTCTTTAAATTCAGCAAACAATTTTGAATTTAATTTGTACCCCAGTCCTGGAATCTCAGGTTTACCCCCACCACGTACCTGCTGTTGTGCAGCTGGTTGGATTTTCAGTTTCTCCAGTTCAAACTCTCTCTGGCGCTGCTTGTCCTCCATCTCAGCCTCTCATTGGTGTCGTTTGTCCTCCATCTCCATTTTGAGTCTTTTCTGCTCCAGCTCCATCTTTTGCTGTTGGGCTTGCTGGGCAAGCTGTGTTCTCTGTAGCTTCACCTGGAGTCTCAGCATCTCCAGCTCCTTCTCTTCAGATGCCTCCCTCTTGACCCATGACTCCTGGTTCCTCTCTGGCCCCACCACATTTGGTGTCTGGTCACCCTGAGTCACCAACCGTGGCTCCAAGTTTTGTGTGACTACTTCATCATGCGCTGCCACGAGAGCTTCCGTGAGCTGCATTTTATTTTGGCTCTCACTTGGAATTCCCATTTCATCACACAGCTGCCTTAGTTGTTCCATATTTAAAGTGTTGTACTTGGAAGACATGTTCTTCCCCTGTACTAACACTATCTATTGCTTCTCAGAAAAATAAATTTAAACAGGGCAGGGTATTATTGTCTGCAAGCATTTTTTCCCTTTTCCAAATTCTGCCCTCTACTGTGTCGTAGTTTTGTACAGACACTTCAGAAATCCCAGTAGCTGGCACCAAATCTGTCATGGGCTCACCCCTAGGCATGGCCGAATCCCCTACTCCCAGGAGGACCCCCCCCCACCAATACACCCTGTGACTTTGACTGACAAGATGGAGAGATTCCTCTCCTTCTGTCCAAGGGGCCTTTTTCCAATATTTCGTATAGGTAGCGAGTGGTTTACTTATGTGAGGCACCAGTCTGACAAAACCTTTTTCCTTTAAAAATATATACCACACAATCAGACTCAGGCAGATTTGATAAAGAAAACATAAAAGTTTTACTTAAAGGAAAGAAAACACATTTAAAATATTCTACACAAGTTTGGATATTGGGTTGCAGACAACAATGTTAAAAATAAATGTGGAATTAAAAATAAAAACATACACCACTATAAATTCTAAAATCTACTACCTTGTTGATGGTTTGAGTCCAAGATAAGAAAAGTCCATCTGTGAGAAAACTTCAAGTTTTCTGATGAATGTTCTCAAAAGATTGCAAACAAGGTGATGGCTTATTCTCTGAATCTATTTTCTCAACAGATTCAGGGTTTTCAGTAAAAAGTTCGTATAAGTTCTATCCTCGGATCGGGTGCATCATAGGTTGTTCTAACATTACCTTCATTCAACTTGCATTTGCTCCTTATTTTGTACAGTATTGCACTTGTTTTATGTAACTGCATTCCTTGGACTGTATGGTATTTGTATTTCACTTGTGTAACTTGCATTTCCAGTGTATTTTGTACCTTCTCATGTGCCTTGTGTACAAAGCATTTCAATGTATTTTTTAGTTACTGTATGTATAGACACCTGCACCATTCTTAAGTCATGTTATTTGTATTTGTCTGAATTCATTTGTGCCATCTTTATGGCCCGGGTCATGCCTGAAAACGGTCCCTTGGATTAGTGTACTTGCCTGGTCATCAAATAAATAAATAATTAAATAAAAATAAATGCGATTTTTCCCAGGAGTTCTGACTTCTTTTTTTAGTTAGTGAGGAAAAGCCTTCCACACTGAAGAAGAGAGATTGACTAACAGCTGTTCTTTTTCACAAGCAAAACTGCTCAAAGCTCTTACATGTGGTAAAAATTATACCAAAGGCACTGTTCCTATCTGTACCCCTGGTTCATATACCTTGTGATGTTAATCCAGTCTACCCTCATGATTCATAGTCCTATTTCAGGTTGTGAGGTTTAGCAGTTCATCCTTTTTCCTGGAGGTGTCTCTCTTGTTCCACCCTGTGCTCTCCAGATTAAAAATAACATTAAACTCCTCAGTATTTTGGGTCTCTCCACTAACCTAGCCCCCTGTGGCTGTGGCCTAATGAGCCTAGTTTAGCAGATTGACCCCCAGCTGAGCATTTACTGGTGGGAGACATATCTGCACTTTAATATAAGGGAATCCTCAGCACAGAATACAATACACCCCAGACTAAACATCTCCACTCTCCTAGGTTTGAGGTCTGAGCCATCCAGACCCAAACAAATCTTTAAATTATTTCAATTAAACTAGTTCCTGGATTCTAGTCTTTTGTTATGCAACCGTGTCTGAGAGACAGACTCAATAACTCAGTGTTTTTAAATCGTTCCCCACGCTCTTCCTGAGAGAATTCTTATAGAACCAGTGGCTTAATTCTGAAACACAGCCCATGTGTACATAATATATGAGCAGTAAAAATATATATGGGCCTATCTTGTCACAAGCCATACCTCTCAAGTGTCCCGTTTTGCCCAGAACATTCCAATTTTCGGCCATTTGTCCTGCCATCCCAGATTCCCTTGCCTTTGTCCCCATTTAGTGCCATGTGGTCCACACTGACTTGTTTCTGCATGTTTCATGTATTCTGTGGCACAGACCAAGCATGCATGTGTCAGATGCCCCAGCTAACCAACCAATCACAGGGCACTCCTTTGCAAACTCAGTATGTTGATGTTTTAGCACCTCCGCCCACTCAGACCTGAAGTTTTCTGTCCCCCCCTCAGGTCCGTGGTCAGAGCTTTAAAGTAGTCCCTCCAGTGCTCTTGGGGATAAGGTTTACCTATAGCGTGGCAACAGCAATGCTGCCGACATACCTGACATCGACAGACACAATTCCAAGTGTCGGCACTGTGCAGTCGGGGCTGTCAGTGTGTTTTCTATGGAGGCTGTGCCCCCGAATCCCCATGGGGGATGTGTTTCCACACCCTCTCTGAGTCAGAGTTGTCTCAGGAGGGGCAAACACCAGGAAATGCACTGCCAGTAACATGGGGACCATTACAGCGACCTGTCAATTTCTGTCACTGTAATGGTCTTTGCTTAGGATATTTCATTGTGCAGTCAGCATATGGGGGAGAATACAACTGAGGAGAGTTTCAGAGTAGCCGAGAGGAAATTACAGCAGAAGCCACTGCTGAGCCTGCCGCCACAGCAGCCAAGACAGATAGTGTCACACTGCTGCCAGTAAGCAACTTCCAGAAAGTTTAACACAGAAGTCAGCAACAAAGGTAAGGCATGCAATAGCTGCCTTGCAATATTAGATTCCATTTCAGTTCAACTTGTTGCTTTTTATAAACAGATTCCTTGTCATGTGTATTTTGAACCAGGGATTTGGGGATCCCAGTGAGAAGCTGTGATCTGTCTTTACAGTATGCAGCGTATAAATACGTCAACCCATCTGGGTGATAGGTGGAAGGCGAAAATTAATAAGGTTTGCTGGATAGGCAAGTTGTGCATGTAACTGCTGATCAGTTTTGCAAATTGCAAACACAAAAGGATTGCTTTGTGAAGGCAGTTGGCTTCTTTATCATATAGGGGTATTCACAGCAGTGTCAGTGGCTGCAGGTGGTATCTGGAATGGGAATGAGCATGGGATGCCTGAATACTTATAATTTCAATATCGGTACTTTTTATTCTGTGTATGTAATTACAAGATGTCTAAACTATGTGTTCTGCTGAGCTGGCAACAACACAACGAGTTGAGAGAGAAAGCATAAGAACAGGCACAGGCACAGCACTAGTGGAGTTCTCAACATTCCTACACAAATCCCTGGACTCTGGCTCCCTAGCTGTGGCAGTGTTCATCGACCTTTCCAAGGCGTTCGACACTGTCTCCCACCCCCTCCTACTGAGTGCACTCCATCAGGCTAACTCCGCTACTGGGCCACTCACATGGTGCTCCAGCTATCTATCGGCCCGCTCCCAATGTGTCAAAATTAATGGAGCACTATCAAAATCATGTCCCATCCGATCAGGGGTCTCAGGGCTCCATCCTGGGACCCCTACTCTTCTCGCTCTACCTTAACACCCTGCTGCTAATGCACCAGAAATATGTTGTTGTATGCAGATGACGCTGTCATCTTTGCCTCAAGACCGCAACCCTACCTCCCTTCAGGACTCCCTGCAGCTCTCGTATACTGAGGCAGAAACCTGGTTCACAAAGCATAGATTGATCATAAATCTCAAAAAAACGAAAACAATGCTCTTTGCCCACCCCCAAAACAAAGCTAGCAATTTTCCACTCCACATCCTCCCTGGTTCCAAAAAAATGTTAGAGCAAGTACACTCATTCAGGTACCTTGGGGTCACCTTTGACTCAGCCCTCAACTACCATACCCACATTTACACCCTTGCCTCAGCAGCCAATATGTGACTAGGTATCTTATACCGCTACAAAAGCGCTCTCCCCCCGCTGCCCTCCGGCTTGCGGTAACATCCTCGATATTATCCCTGGTAGACTATGGACTCCCGGTTCACGGGCTGCTGACACAACTGCGCCAACAAAGTCCGCCTGTTACCAACAAGGTCTGCAGACTAATCACTGGGGCCCCTAGACTTACACATTCATGCCAGCTCTATGCTGGCAACAATGCTGAACCTAGATGAACGGCTGCGTATCAAACATGCCTAATAGCAAAGAAAACTCTCCTAGGACTGTCCCCCACAGGGCTGACGGCCTCCCTCCCCATAGCCAAACCCCTGGTCTGTACACGGACTTCCTGCAGGACTACCTTCCAGACACCTAGAGCCAGGACCTCCCATGGTCAAAGGTCCTTCCCCCATAGAGCCCCTTCCTGGTTCAACTCACTCCCCCTCCACATCACAGATGCCCCTACGATCTCCAAATTCAAAACCGCACTCAGAAGTGAACTGTTCACCGCACGAAACTGCACCTGTATAATCTGAGGCGCTACCCACTGTGCCCTGACAATGCCCACTGGGCAGCATCCAAACCACACCACGTATCTCCTCTGGCAAAATTACCACTGTTCTGCTGACTGCTCAACCTGCAGTATTGCAATATGTTACTGTAACTTGGCTTAAATTGCTCTGTTAATTTCGCCCTGGCAGTGTTACTATGTGCTGCTGTAACCTGGTTAATTTGCCACTGCTCCTGACTGCTCCATTTCCAGTCTCTATGTTGCCACAATGACCAATCTGGCCTCTCTGTAATATCGGCCAATCACCTATTTACTGATGTACCCATATCCTGTAACCTTAAGTGAGTATTTGTATGTACTGCTGTATCTATCATGTTCCTCACAAACCTGTATGTTAATTCCTTGTAACCTACATTCTGTAACATGAATGTCTGCATTGTATTGTCCTCTTTGTGACGAGGTACCTTTGAAAATGAGCCCTTGGCTCAAAGGTTGTAAACTGATGTACAAATAAATAAATAAATAAATAAACTGAGAAGAGACAGCAACTCATAGAGTTCCAGGCTTTCTATTAGCAGCTGCAAGTGTTTCTGATGTGATTCCTTGAGTTGCGCTCAGCTGTTTGATGTTTATTACAGTCAGTCCATTTCTCTTTTGCTTGGATGCTGTTAATTGCCAGCACCCCCCTGCCCCCAGTCAGTGTCTTGTCCATTATAGGTTCAAAGGGTGCAGCGATATTGATTTGTGTGTAGACTTCGGTTGCCAAGGGATTCCATCTTGAAACATTTCCCCCATCCATCCAAGTGCTGAATCCTGGTGGTTCTGCCTCCAGATTTTCAGCCCCATGGCAGGCTACATAAAAGTTTAACCCATTTGTCCTAAGAGTTTCATTTCTTATTTTATATTTGTTCATTCCTATGTATGCATGATACAGCAAATCAAGTATACTTCATGTTGTCACAATTATGATTTTTTAGTCTAATCTGCAGAATTAAAGTGGGTATTTTTTAACTTGTTTCACACCATGTGGCGGGGTGACTACTTTACTGGTGCTATTTCATGTCCACGCACCTGCCGTAGCAAACCTGCCTTATACATTCACAAAATATGGCATTTAAACACTTAGCAATAAAATTATGAAAACTGGATCCTTCCTTTAAACTCTGCTACATGTCCCGGCATCTCTTATCTAGAATGGGCATGAGGTTCAAAATAAATCCAATGGGTTAAGCTCAGTGCCCCATCACAGCACCTCCTTCCATCTCAGGAATTCAAAATTCAAAATAATTTATTACAACTGCTACCAGCATGAAGGCAGCTAACAATTATTGAAAATGTACAAGGATTTTTATATGCGTTAGGCTATACATGTGTTTGTCTTGGGGGGATATCAATTGCTTTGGCATGTGATACTTGGGAGGAGCATAATCTATGGGTTTTTTTGTATTATTTTTTTAAGTGATATTTTCAAATGTGTGTAGTAGAGCGATTTCAGGGGAAATCTTTGTCAAATATCTAAAGCCTGATAAAACATTTTCAATTTTTTAAATATTTTCCTTAAAGAATTTGAGGAGAATTGAAAATGGCACCCAAAAAACATTGTCTATCCCAAACATCAATGCACTTATATTACTGTATTTATCTCTGCATGATTCACAAATTAGGTTAAAGAAATCTGGTGGGAGAGGGGCAGGGGTGATTTGGTGGGGGGACGGGACGGGACACTCCATAGATCCTTGGCCCTATCACTTTTCAGAACCTTCCGGTACCTCTGCTTCCCACTAAGCACCCACCACCCCACCTTACCATTGCCCTATACTTACCACCAGAGGTCGTACAATGTCATCTTCTGTGGACAGACAGAAATGAGGAACATAAAGGTAGGATGGGGGCAGGAACAACAGTACCAGGTACAAAGGGAAAGGCAGGGGGAGGAAAGCAGCATAAAAAGGAAGATGGGATGAGGGGAAAGAGGCAGTGAAGGCAAACAAAGGATTGGAGGGAGGACAGGCAGCAAAACATGTAATACCATGGTTACAAACGCCCACAGCCTGGGAAATAAAGTCCCAGAACTGGAGGTCTTGTAAGTAGAGGCAAACCTGGACATAGCAACAATAAGGGAGACCAGGTAGATCGCAAATCATGACAGGATCACAAATGTTCCAGGTTATGCGCTATTCAGGAAAGATAGGGGGAGGAAAAAGGGGGGGAGTGGCCCTGTAGGTAAAAGAAGGCATAAAAACAACAGAGGTGCAGCATAGACAGGGGGAGGCCAAGGCACTGTGAGTCACCCTTGAGCCAGGCAATGGCACAGCAATTCACACAGGGGTGATCTACAGACCTCCAGTGCAGGGGGAGGAGGGGGAGATTGGGATCTAGTGGATTAAATTCACGATATGGCAACAAAGGGTGAGGTATTACTGCTGGATGACTTCAATATCCCAGATGTGGATTGGACCATCCCAGCAATTGCCTCATCCAGGAGGTGTGACATCCTGGATTCCCTACAGGGGGCAGGACTCAGATGGTACAGGGCTTGCACCAGAAAACATATGAAGAGAGATTAAAGGACCTTAATATGTACTCGCTGGAGGAAAGGAGGGATTGGGGGGCATGATAGAAACATTTAAGTACCTTAAGGGCATAAACAAGGTGCAGAGGGGAGACATCTTCCAATATAGAAGTACAAGATCAAGGGGGCACAATATAAAATCAGAAGGTGGCAGGTTAAAAGGAAATGCAAGGATGTTTTTCTTCATGGAGAGGGTGGTAGACACATGGAATAGGGCTACCACAGGAGGTAGTGGGACCAAGCACAGTGGAGAGATTTAAGCATGCCTGGGACAGGTATTAGGGAACCTTAGAGGTGGGAAGGAGTCATGATAAGCCTCTAACCAAATAGGGTCAGAGGTCATAAACAAGTGTAGGGCTTACAGGCAGACTTGATGGGCCTGGCGGTTCTCATTTGCTGACAATTTCTATGTTTCTACGAACTGAGACACATCTGCACTCTTCAAAGTTGAACCATGAACTGAGAAATAAATGCCATATAATGTATTTCAATGGCATTTTGAACTTATGTTCATAAATTTGCCTTTTTATGAAGTGTTTTCATAAAAAATTTCATCATGGCCTTTTTGAGATCCTACTTCATGAACACTGGCACTGTCATTTCATTAATTGGGCCCGGAAGGTGATTTTGCGGTTGCTGCACAAAATCACCTTTCGGGACGAAAAAACAAAATTTTACCATCAGTGTTCATGATGTGGGGTCCCAAAAAGGGCCATTATGAAAATTTGGTGAAAAAATTCCTAAAAATGGCCGAGTTATGAGTGTTTGTTGAACTTTTTCTACACATGCGCACAACTATGGTAATTTTCAATATTTTGACTCCAAATTTTTATTAGTTATTTTTTCACACCACCTCATGAATAGTACAGTTGTCATATTTCACATCCTGTCCAAAACGTTTTTCGCACCTGTGGCATGGAATAGCGTATCAGCACGGATTTGGAAATTTTCACCTACGAGGTTTATGAGGTGGGGTCATAAGACTATGTTGAAAGTTTGGGGTCAAAATACTAAAAAACAAAGAATTTATTAAGTAACATTGTTTGCATGGATCCGCTGCACCACTGGGGAAAACACTGCCATACTGTGCCAGTGTGTTAAGTTCAGGTGTGAACTCAGTGAGCTGGTTTAATGGGACAAGGCTGATGGGGAAGGTGCTGCAGCATGCAGCATCAGCCATGGCCTGGGTGGGGACAGAGCAGTGTTTTGGTGCAGACACCACACCCTGTGGTGGGCCAAGGAAGCTCACCCACAAGGTATCGACATGTGTGCAGGGGCCTGCTGGGCCCATGCACTGGGTCAGGACTGTCTCCAATATTGTATTTATCTTTCTTTAAATGAGGTTACAATTCCACTATCAGAAAAAGAAGGGAAATTCTTTGCGAAAAGCAACGTTAATACAAACAGGGTTGTAGAATGCAAAGCACACAAAGACAGGAAATGAAAAACATTAGGGATTTTGGTCTCCGGAGTATTGACAAATCAGTTTTGGGGTCTTACATGGGGTTGTCAACCCTAATACCCACCCCCTCTGCTGATCAGATGAGGTCAAATGTGATGGGCCCTGTGTGAAGAAAGCTCCAACAGATTATGTTGGCCATACTGTATCACTATGAGGCACTAGGTTGGAGCTGTATCTTGTGCTTTGGACAGGAGGTACAGGCTGAGGGGAGGGGGTGGGCATTAGGGTGGACAAACCCACGTAAGACCCCACCACTGATTTGCCAGTACTGCAGAGACCCAAATCCCTCATGTTTTTCATTTCCTGTTTTTGTGCGCTTTGCATTCTACAACCCTAATGTCTGCATTAACGTAGTTTTTTTGCAAAGCATATACATATCATACTGGTGCGGTCACGCCAGTATAGTTGGGTAAAAGTGCACTTCTATGTTAAAGTCCAAACTTTGAACCTTAATAACTTTGGAGCCGTTCAATGGATTTGCATGAAACTTGGTATGCATAATCTCTAGGAAGAGGTCTCTTGGCCTGCCAAATTGTGTGGGAATCTGTTGAGAAATTTCTGAGATACAAAGTGTTGAATAAACAGAAAAATCTGGGGGTTTTTTTACATTTCTTTGCTCACCTGTATCTCAGGAATGCCTTTATGTTGTGGTCTTAAATTTTCAGGATATAAAACCTTTGGGTCACATATGTGCCTTTTGAAGGTTTGGTGAAAAAATATTAATCCGTTCAAAAGTTATGACATTTTAAATTTTCCCATTGTTTCCTATGGGAAAATTTATATGTCAGGCACAAAACATATATTTTTCATATAATAGGAGTATTGTGCGAAAAATACCAGCTTATTTTTCAAACAATAGGAGTACTGCATGAAAAAAATACCAGCTTTTTTTCACAAAGAATGCTGGTATTTTTGCACAGTTCACAGTCCGTTCAATGGATTGAGCTGGCTGTGTCTTCCACCTTGTTTCTGCTGCTTAGTGAGGATGTTAAAGTACCAAAGGGAACCTTTCAAAAACAGAAAAAAAATATCAGAACACAGCTAAAGAGGGCCTCTTCAGGAGTATTCTGATTTATGTTTTTCCAGCTGGCCCCAAACAAGTTATGTTGGGTGCCAGCTTCTCAACAGAATGGCTCTAAGGCCATTCTCTGTATGAGAAGAGTGGTATTGTCTTGACTTCTGCGGCCGCAGCTGGAACTAGTGCTGCCGGCTACAGAGTCAAGGAGCACCCGCTTTGTTCTGCACTGACTCGGGTTGCCCAATCCCGTGTTGGAATGTATGCCCCCCCACACACACACAGATATTTGGCACACTGGGAGCCCATCCCAGTGTGCCCTAGTGTTACATTCATTAAAACCCTGTAAAAAAGAAAACCATCTCAACGCTTTTTATTCAATGCAGAATCCTGCACCGAATTTATATAATTTCAATGCAGGATCCTGCATCAAGTATTCTGCCCCCATGCCTATTTTTCACACCACCATCAGGGTGCCAAACTTTGTCAGTGTATAACCCCCACCCCCAGTATTGTGGCACACTGTTAGTCCACCCCAGTGTGCCCAGATAAATGGTATTTTGTGTGCAACAACTCCGACACCGGAATGCCTCTCCCGGTGTCGGATGCCCCACTTCTATTGCCAGTGCAGGTTCCCAATCCCCCTGTCAGCATCATGATCACTCCTCATTTGTGGCACACTGGGAGTCAACCCCAGTGTGCCTAATTATTCTTTTTTATTTTAACCTGTGAAAAAGAAAACCATCCCCCGCTCATTTTGACACAGAATCCTTCATCGAAATTTGCGAAAATGTTGATGTAGGATTCTGTATCGAAATATTCTGTCCCCTATTCCAATTTTCACATTGACATCGGGTGCCTAATCACAGTGTTGGTGTAACCCCCCAGTATTGTGGCACACTGGGAGCCCACCCCAGTGTGCCCGATTAATGTTTTTTTTTTTGAGAAAAAAAGTTTGACATCGGATGCCCACTCCTGCATCAGGTGCCACCCTAGCCCACCACTTTAATTGCTGATGGGGGTGCCTAATACCCATGTTGGCATCATGATCCCCCCAACTTTTGTAGCACACTGGAAGCCCACCTGTGTGCCCAATTTTTTTTTTATTTTAACTAGCAAAAAGAGAAAAACGTCCCCCCAAAGTATTTTGTTTTTAACCCTGCAAAAAAGAAAACTGCCCCTCGTCATCTCCCCACTCCCCCTTCCCCCATCCCCACTTTTCCTCTGTGCACCCACCTCCCCGCATCCCTCACCCATACTTACTCTCCGGAGGTCGAGATTTGGGATCTTCTCTGACCAGGGCCCCGCCTGCACTCTTCAAAGCTGAACTGTGATCTGAGGAATCAAGGTAAGCCACATAACTGGAGTCAATGGGGGGGAGTTCAACTTATGTTGATATCTCGGCCTGCAAATTTGGTAGAAAATTCCCAAAAATGATTGCATTATGAGCATGCACTGTGCAGTTTCCACACACGCTCGTAACTTCACCAATTTTTAATATTTTCACTTTGGATTTTCAACATTGCCATTTTTACACCTCCTTATGAATAGCATAGCTGCCATTTTGCAGATCCAGCCCAGAACATGTTTTTGCACATGTGGCGTAGAATGGCGCAGTTGAGGTGCTAAATGAACTATTGGGATGGAGTAACAAAATCACAGTTGCACTGTTTATGAGGGGAGGTCCCAAGATGCTGACATTGAAAATTTGGTGAAAAATTCCCAAAACTGACCACGTTACGGGCATGCGTTGCTGAGTTTCTACACACACTCATAGCTTCTGCCAGTGTTTCCTATTATCACTCCAGATTTTTAACATTGCCATTTTTCCACACCACCTCATGAATAGTACAGCTGTCATTTTTCAAATTCTACTAAAAATGTTTTTTTCCGCAACTGTGGTGCCAAAATGTTACAGTTGTCAGAATTACATTTTGACAGGGATTTGAAAGTTTGCTGTACTAGGCACATGTGGTGAGGTGCTGAGAAGGTTATGTTGAACATCTGGAATGAAAATCATTTGAGATGGCACAGTTATGACTATTCATTGCAATTTCGCTATGCCTGCTCATAACAATATGTGGAGTGCAGGGGCCACAGACCCCTGTGTTTCCACACCTAGATACATATGTGCATCTGTGGAGGGATGGAAGCGCAGGGTCCAAAGGACCCTACGCTCCCACTGAGACATATAGATACTGTTGTTCTGTCTGGATGGAAGAACAGGAGTGCAGGGCCTGAAGGACCCTGCGCTCCCAAAGTAAAATGAGGATACAATTATGTTATCTGAAAAAGAAGGGAAATTCTTTGCAAAACACTTTGTTAATGCATCAGTTAGGGTGAATACCACAGTGACAAAAGCAGGGAAATGAGGAGTCAGGGTTTTCAACCCTAACACCCCACGTCCAGGGTTCCCAACCCTACCACCCCACCCCATCCCCCCACCCTCACACGCCAACAGGTGTTGGGTGTGCCATTGGGTCATCAGGTCTAACTCTCACCCCATTGTCCTATACTGTGGTGTGTGCTTGTTTACACATCGAATGGGGTGAGAGTGTGCCTGATGACACAATGCCACACCCTGACACCTGCTGGTGTGTGGAGGGTGGGGGAATAGGGGTTGGGTGGTCGGGGTGGGACCCCAGAGGATGGGGCATTAGGGTTGAAAACCATAATGCCTCATTTCCCTGCTTCTGTCGCTGTGGTGTGTGTGTGTGTGTGTATATGGATGCTGACACAAACCTCCTTTTGAAAATCTGGTCGTGCAGATCCAAGACAAATCTTTGTGTAAATCAGTAACCCTCCCCACTCCAGAATCTGGCACTCTATGGTTTTCTTTTAGCTAATAGTTTGCTGCATATTTTGATTTTTCTGACATGTTCTCTCATTTCTTTTTTAATTTCCCAGCCTCAGTCTTTTTCCTGTAATGGAAGGTGATGATGAGTTGGAGGAGAAGGTTCCATTGATCAACTCACCAGCATATCAGAGCAGCATTCCAGTATGTTTCTGTTTTCATGCTCTTCCACATCTCAGTCATTACACCATTTTAGTGTTATTATTTTAGTGGTTTTGCAACCAAGGACGAATAAGGAAACTCATAAGAAATGGTGACATGTGTCTGATGCTATAGAACAGGTAACATGTCATACAAATTTTTAAAACATTTGCCAGCCATTAACATGGAGGGCTGAGGAACTGGTGCCTCACCTTCTGCTATGCTGGTGACCTAGGCTCAAGACCAGACCAAGATCACTCGGGGGTCAACCAGGGGAGGTGAATTTAACATGCCAGGGGATGGGTTCCTTCTCCGGGGAGGGATGCCTGCTGGCTCCACTGCCACACTGTCACCTGGGTAACCACAACTGGTAGTGTAAGCAGAGCCACAAAGGGAGGGCAGGTGCCCCCTACAGGGTCACATGCACACATGGGTGTGTCTGCCCATTCCCTGCCATGGGGTGCCTGAGGGGAGAAAATGGAGAAAAATATGAGGTTCTTATGGGATGATACCACACTCCCTTGCAGACTCTACACTATCCACTGGGCTGCCCACTGCTGCATCCATCACCTAGTCTCCTCCCAGCTCTGTGGAAACTGGGACACTCTGCCATGGGATGAACTGATGGAGCAGTGGAAGGCAGTGTGGTTGTACTCCCCAGAGATGATGGGTGACAGGGCTGTGGGGAGTAGCAAGGTGGAAGGGGGCTGGCTGAAGAGAAGGGGAAAAATAGAAAATGAAAACAGTTCCAAAAACAGGCAAAATATAATGAAATACACTAGGTTGCACATCACACAAAATTCATTAGCTGTTTTAAGAAAATGAAAACAATTTTAAGCCATAGTGACTGTATGCTGACTCATACCAAGAGTATATCAACATAATTGCAGATCATATCAAGATTACTTATGTTTAGGCTTCAGCAATTGAAGGTTCTAGACCAGAAATTTTAGGGCAGGTAGAGGAAATCTAGGGTGCATACTAGGGCTGGGAGAACTTGGTGAAGTTCTGACCCTTATTAAATAACCGGAACATGGTGAAGGTCTGATTTGTTCTGATTAGTTCTGATTTATTGACAAACATTTGAAAAAATAAAAAAAAATGCATAAAAGTGGCCGTCAGTCGTATTTGACACAGGGGTCCATAGGAAATAATTTAATGAATTATTTGTATAAAAATTTATGTAAAACTGCTAAATAAAAAAGCAATTGCTCAATACTAATCCCTTAACGACTGGCCTATAATGGTGGCATATCCTGCTCGGGTCCGTGACATGAGTGTGCTGGGAAAGACAGAGAGAGAGAGAGAGAGAGACAGAGAGAGACAGAGACACACAGATGCAAATACCTATATCATAGCACTACCAAGCACTGCAGGCACTGCCAGGCAGCTAAGATTTTTTTTTAATTAATGGTGCTGTGTGGGTATTATTTTGATGGATGTTCCAGTCAGAGCCGAACAGGCCAAAGAAATGGAAATGAATGATCAAATGAGCAGCACTAAGAGAGCCCAACCACCCTATGCATGCCCCGGTGTACTGTGGTATATGGTACACTACCTGGTCCAAGAGGTGGTAATGTTTTCTAGTACTAGGACTACTTCTGCTGAATCTGATCATCACACTGAATCCTTAAAGAAGAAAAATGAAAGACATAGTGATCACCATGACCGAGGCAGGCAGCCAGTCAGTCACACATCGCTTCGGTCAAGTGCAGTGTAGTCATAAAAAAGTTTGCCACTGCCACCTGAAGACCTGATAACAGACACACAACACAATTACATCCTTCCTAGTTCCACAGTTGCTGCCTGCCACTGTCAAGTAATTTAAGTATCAAAAATAAAATATAATAATCTCAGCCCAGTTACTGTAAGTGAGATGTAACCAGGACAGCATATCACGCACACACAAATAATAAAGAAATTATATGAATTTTCAATTTAGTAGCATTTTTTCTGTGAAGTATTCACAGTCACATATGGGGGACGTGAGAAATATACAAAGAGTATTCAGTTTCTGGGTTTCAAGCATCTGCTAAGCTATAAACCGTACGAAAATTAAACCAGTACAGTCAAGATCAGTTGCTGTGGGCAAAAAAGTGACAAGCAGTAGTAGTAAGGACTGGAGTAAGGACGAAAAGTGATACACAGTAGTCATGACTCATGAGGACAAAAAGTGATAGTAATAGTAGTAGACAGCAGTACCCTACCTTCCAGATCAGATAGTGGTACCAGATACCACCAAGTAAATTTGTGACATGAAATGCAGTTACTTGTTGTAGTTAGACTCTGAACCCAGTGATGTTATTTTTTTTGTATTCTGTGCTGCTCATGTGAACATTCAAGTAATAGTGACCTGGCTTAGTCCGTCCTGACCTGACTTGCTGCAATTAATTGCTGTCTCATCTAGCAGACCCTATTCACAAAAGATTTTCACCACAGGCACAAATTCTTGAAAGTGTTTTGTGGATAGGGCCTGCTCAGAGCAGTCAGTGTATGTTTTATTCTGGTATCATATTTGAAATTAAAGTGAGGAATGTTGACTTTGAGAAATGTGAGGCACTCAGTTTTTTCTGGTGTCAAACAGGATCATGTGTCAGTAATGACGTTACAAGCTGAACTAAACAATCACTCTGAATAGACGCTAATCAGAGGGTAATTCATATACTTCATTGCAATGTTTACTAAAGCAGGCCACATATTTTGTTTATATTTCCAGTATTGCAAAGGATTAGCATTCCAGCTGATATTGGGCTCTGCCAGGTACATTTCAACAATAGTTTGTTCTGATGCTGTGTTACAAGAGGCAGATAAAGAAGATGTTACAATTACATCTTCTAAGTGACTCCAGAGACATGAAGCTGAACCAAGTGACTGTGGGACAGTGTTATGCTTGGCTGGTGGTGAAGAAGAAGATTTGGTTGCAGTGGCTTAGGAGGAAGAGAGAGAAAATGCCGCAACAGTAGAAGATGGGCCACCTGATGCTGTGCTGTGTCGGGAAGAAGATTCTGAATGTGGTGCTGCTGTTGTACTCTGTTCCATGACAGCACGCACCTTGTCAATTATTTCTTGTTTGTTTATCTCAAAACAAATGTCATCATCATCATTCAATAGTTGCTTCAATTTGTATCATGGGTCCAAGATTGTTGCTTTAATGTAGTACTCAGAATGAAGCATTTTACATAGTTTGTCTTCAACTTTTTTGATCATACGTCTCATCAGATCTTGTTGTATTCTGGTGGGACAACTGCATGTTTTAGCAGCACAACTGGCAGCCTGTGTGATCATGGAACTGTTTTGCTTCGCTAACTTTTCCCTAATCAGATTCAATCTAAATTTTTAAATTTTTATTAGGGGTATCACCTGGCTGAGAGTTGTGTTTGTATTAACCTCTCTGGTGAGTTCCTCAAATGGCTGGATCAGGAAAATTAGAAACTCCAGCATGGCCCACTGTGGTGGAGTAATATAGATGTCTGCATCACCAATTTTATTTTCCAAAGTGTATTGCCTGACAGCTTTCTTTTGTTCCAGTAGCCTTTGAAACATATAAAAGTTTGCATTCCATTGAGTAGAAATGTCTTGGATCAGTCTATGCAAAGGTAAACTGTGCTCTTGCTGTATTTTTTCAAACAAGTGACGGGCTTTGCTTGAGTGACTGAAATGAGTGCATATTCTTTTAGCAGTGCTAACGAGAGCCTTACTCTCCCTGTCATCATCGAGAAAACCTCAAACTATTAAATTTAAGCAATGCGCAAAGCAGCGGATGTGAACAAAGCCCCCCTCCTCCACGGCCTTCCCTTATCTCGGATCCATTATCTGCAACTATAAAGCCAACTGACAGTCCTTGTGAAGTGAGCCATTGCTGTACTGATTTTTGGAGCTCATCACTGATGTTGTATGAGGTATGTTCAGATGGAAAATAAAACATTCTTAGAACAGCAAACTGGGATGCTTCACTGTCCCCAGTCCTACATGAATTATCGAAACATACCCAATATGCAGTGACAGACATAAAGGGTTCAGGCTGACAGCTTGTCCAGATATCTGTTGTGAGATGTACCACCCTCCCAACAGCACTGCACAAGACTCATCTTAATTTTTTACATATGACATCGTAAAGATCTGGAATCCCTGTTGTTGAGAAGTATTTCTGCTATGGTATACCATATCGAGGTTCGAGGTACTCAGGCAACCATCTGACTCCTATATGTTCAACCACATTATTTGGTAGCAAATTAACACCTATTATTTCTGAAATATTTTTGGTTATTGTAACCGCAACAGGGGGAGTCGAGGCATATTTGGCTTTACGCTCATATCTTTCTGAGTTGGTAAGCTGTCTCCTTGAACAAGGAGGGCTTTTGAACACATGATCACTTTCAGTAACAGTAGGAGGAGTCCTTTGAATGGATGGATGTGGTGGTGGAGGTGTTGCAGTAGTGCTGTGGGGGCTGCCGCTGCTTTCATCTATGGGAGTTATCCCTGAGCGCGGTGAGCTATCATTGTCACTTTCACTTCGAGACTCAGAACTGGAGTCCTCAGTAATTTTATGACAACTGTCTAGGTGCTTTTTCAGTGCTGAAGTTCCCAATGCTCTTTTCTTTTTAACCCTGCTGTTTGGCAGTTTACAAATAGCGCATGTTGCTACCAACTCATTGGAAGCACTAATAAAGAAGTATGACCAAACAAAGGCTATGTTTTTCTATTTTTTTTCCCAAGAAGGCATGGCACCTTGGTCACCTTTTCAGGGTTTTTTTCCCCCTCTGGATTTTTCTTGGGCCTGTTCCTCTTGTGGTTCATTCGCACTGCCCCCCCCACAACCAAAGCATTTCTGCCTGTTTCTTCCTCATCTGCAATTTCCATCCCTTCCAGTAAACCTTGTGCTGCCTGATCATTCTCTTCATCTTTATTTTTTATTACCCTCATCGGGTTCAACCTCAGAAGAATCAGATGAGGGTGAGGGACTGACAGTAGCATAGTATGCAATTGTTCCATACCGTTGGGTGCCTCTGTGGGTGGTACCCACCAAGCCTTTAGTTTTTTGAACTACATAACTTTTTTTTACTTGGGACTGATGATAGTCCGTGACATTCACCTTTTTTGCATTCAAGCATTCACTTGAAAGACGAAACCATAGACATGAAAAAAATCACTTTTTGGGGTTTGATTTTGTTTTCCCTTTTCAGGCTGATTGATGTATTTTGCATTGCCACTGCCTACCTGAGAAATAGAATGTGCCTCATCAACACTTCGATCCATTTTTTATTAGTATTCTAACCTGTAAAAAAAGATCCCTCTCACTAATGTGATGTCCTTCTGATGACTCCCACCCACAGGCCAGGGACAAATTTACCGTTGTGACTCATGACTGTACACAGCACACTAACAGAACAGCAGTCCACCACCACTTCCTTCCAAGATTACCTGACTGACTCCTACAGTACAGTTAGTTACTGTTAAGTGACCAAATTCAGTAACTGTTAAGTGTGTCTCAGAATATGAACTGGAGGTGCAGACACATCTGGTGCATAGCCGCACACAGCATAGCCCCACACTGGGGGATGGTTAATGCTTATACATAAAGTACCACGATAAACTATAAAACTAATGATAATAAGGAGGAATAATGGGGAATGAGTGATGATGATAATGACACGTGTGTATAGTAGTTGTACTTTACTTGTGTTGAAGTGTAAACAGCCTGCTACAAGTCACAAAGTCAGATTATCCCCTGAGCCACCCACAGCCAGCAGCACAGGCGCATCAACTTGTATGTTGTGTGTCTGAACAGTATTTTCTTTAATACATGAAATCATGAATGAACATTTACAAGCGATCGTGATTTGTGGTTGGATGGCACAAGTCAAAGATTTATTTTGCCAGCCTGCTGCCCTTGCCCTGTACACACAGCCACACTGAAGCCAGGAAAAAAATGTATTTGAGATTTCTGGAACTGTTAAATTTCTTGTGGGCCCCCCTCTCTCTCTCTCTCTCTCTCTCTCTTTTCTCCCTCTGGATGGCACAAATCAAATATTTATTTTGCCAGCATGTTGCCCTTGCCCTGTACACACAGACACACTGAAGCCAGGAAAAACTTTCATTTGGGACGTTTTGTAACTGTAAAACAGTAGTCTCTTCCTCTCTCCTCTGAATCTGGATTTGGAATGACAAAAGTCAAAGATTTTGCCAGCCTGCCCTCCCTTGCTCATATACACAGCTACACTGTCTGAGGCAAAAAATAGAGAAAAAAACTTTAATTTGGGATTTTCTGTGTAACCCCCCCCCAACAATTTGGGAGCTTACCTTCAGCCCATAGCTGTTATTTCTGCTTCCCTCAGACACCACAGGGAATGCCTGCATTTTTTTCTGTCCCTCCAGTCCTTCTGTGCCCTTTCTGGTGCCCCAGACTACCCCAAAGTTGACCTATCCCTACAGGGCTCCAAAAATCCAGACCGTGATCATCTGCACTGCCAAAGCACTCCAGTGCAGTAGGGATCACGAGGTGCCAGTGGTGCCTTTGATCTAGTGACCGCTCACCTCGCAGTCAAACAGAGGAAGTGTTCAGTAGTCCCGGTGTTCCCACCTGATCAGTGGGACCCGGTGACCACGTACAGTGCAAAGAGAGCCAGCTTTTGGGAAAATTAAAAGAGATCCATGAAGTGTTTCAGATCAGGGCTCATGAATATTAATGAGCCGGAGTTCCTATATTCATGAGAGTGCTTCTGCCCTCGGGAAAGCTTGTTCTCGGCTGCAGCCAACAGGGAAAAAGAAATGTTAAAAAGTAAATATTGTAACTAGTGTACCTGTGTTTGGGGGAAATTGCTTAAGCAGGGGGAAAGAGTTTAGGCAATGTGCCCTTAATCCTGGCTGCACCAGTATAATGTTTGGGACTCAGATGGCACAGCCTGCCTGCTACAAGTTTGGGAGCTAAAATATTGGCAGCAGCAACAGGCTAATGGACTGAGCAATTTATTAAATTTGTGCAGTGACCGCAAGTACAGGCAAAGAGTTAATTTATTCTGGCTGCACGTGGACTTTGATTTGAGACCATACCTGATCTGCTTAAGGGACTGTGGGTTAAGCAACCATTACAAGCAGCCACAGCCAATCTAAAAGCTAGAACATTAAAGCCAGGACTTGTGGGACATTAGCCAATGCTCAAGGGAAACCTCCAAATACTCACGGGGAACTGCAGGGACCTAATTTCAGGTGCCAAAACAGCAAACCAACTGTGCATCGAGTGAGGTTCATGCATAATTCATTTTCTTGATTGACAGACCCTCCAGCCAACTGAAGGCCAATCACCCAATAGCTTCAGCCAATCTGGAGCCTCAGGAGAGCCCTATAAGAGACTGTGTTTTTCAGCAATTTTCCAGATTTGAGCGGGAACCCCCATGGGGTGGGGGCTTAGGCCCCCAAGTCATGCATCCAAATCTGGACAACCAGCTAATCCTCTCCATCCAGGAGGGGGTATTTGCCTTCTTTATCAGTTAAAAGTTAAAGTAATTTAGTTATCTGGTACCTGCTAGTCTGAGGGTTGCCACAATGTCCCCCAGTTGCTAGCCCTCCCTTCCACATCGGGGAAAGACATAGACCGGCAACCTGATGACATCAAACCAGCTGTGAGAGAGCTGATTGTACCTCAGTTGTGAGAGGACTGAAGAATTCAGGAACCTTCATAGCTGAGATCTACCAGGAGGAGCCTGAGTGAGTACTCTTGTTGCTAAATTGGGGCAGCCTTGTCCAAGTGCTATGTAAGATCATTCTAGGGTCTGCACCCTGCATCTGCTGCGCATAACCTTAGCCCAGCAAGGGTGGGACCTTGTGTTGGAACTTTTGCTGTCTGTGACTGTTCTGGGGGTGCCCATAGTAAGCTCAGAATAGAGTATGACTGTGCTGATATATAATGTCTGCTGGAGCCTACAGGACTGGAAGGAGAGCACTCAGTAAGGGGCTCATCCTGACTTTGCTTGGGAGGTCCGGTATTGTGCTAACTGTCTGGTCAAGATGTCCAGTGGAGCTGCAAGCCACAGCCACAAGCCACATAATGGACTGAGACCCCAAAGTTAAAATCGGATTTTCTGTAACCTAGAAATGACTGTTTTCTACAAAGTAATCTGACCAGGGTGGCCCTCTTGGCCCCTGATGGAAGGCGCTATTTATTTACTTATTTTTTATTTATTCATTCTAGGATTACAAATACCTTTGAGCACCAGGCAGCTCATTTACAAAGGTTCCATGTCAGTAAGGAGTGTTACATACAGATACTGGGAAACAGACAACTTATACAGGATATTTCAGAACAGATGTAGTTGACATTATAGTATAGAACAACTAAGCTTCAGTTATATCCACATTAAGCAAAACCTGATCAGAGGCAGGGGGATAGAGAAGTAGAGGAAGAACCAGGAGGGAGAGAAGCAGCCAGGCAGCCTTGCCATCCCAGGCAGGCTATCCCTTCTATAAGTGTGCTGAGTGTTTCCAATCATATAAATGTGCCGACTGTTTAAAATCACATAAATGTGCTAAACAGTCAGAAAGAAAGGCTTCACTTCCAAACCCAGTGTGACCCACAGGTTACATCCAGACAAAGGTTTTGATTCTAACTGCAACAAGCAGGGCAACCCCAGCGCACTCCAAAGGATCTACAAAATTGTTTGTTTATTTAATTGCTTCAAGTTGAGTACTATTTTCTTCTTTAAATCATGCCAGCCAATGCACAGCTGCAATGTCCACCAGGCCTGCAACCATCTAAGGGACTTTGGTAACTGGATACCCAGGGTAAAACATATGAGATTGCGGGGTTTCATACTGAGTCTGGGGAACTGGTACTGGTGGTGGGAAAAATAATAACAATGTGTTTCATCAGATTTAAAGCAGCTAGATAGCCAGGGCTCTGGAGATCCTCGTTGGTACAAAGTGATTGCTTCTTATAGTTTGTTTCTCTGGTATCTATCCAGCTGCAGAGTTTTCACCAGCACCAAATCCAAATAAATCAGACTAATCAAATGTAAATATATAAATATTAACAATCACTGCCTAACTCCTACTCCTTTGTTTCCCCATTCCTAATCTCTATGCCCCCCAAATATTGTTGTCACTATTTTGCAATTATTTTCTCGCGAGCATATTATTACAAAGTCTTTAATTGCAAAAATGTCTGAAATGTGGGCAAATGCTATTGAGGCATGTGTTGGATGGCAAATGGTTGTAGTGGGTGGTATGACATCCCAGGGGGTTGTACCAGGTAACAGCTAGTCCACTTAAAGCTAAACTCTGGGTGGAGGCACTGCGCATTATGAAACCTTATGGACAAGAGCCAATTTAAAGTAAGTTTGGGAACCCAAGCCCCTCAACCTTGATCTGGACAGGCAAAGCAGGGGTAGTAGCCCTTGGAGTAGCACCTCCTAGGGGTTACATCTGTAACTGTAACATTTCTCTTGGGCCCCCAGTAGTCTCTCACTCTCTACTCTGGATCTGGATTTGGAATGGCACAAGTCAAAGATTTTGCCAGCCTGCCCTCCCTTGCTTATGTACACGGAGCTGCACTGTCTGAGGCCAAGAAAAAAAAAAACTTTCATTTCGCATTTTCTGTAACTGTAAAATTTCTATTGGGCCTCCAGTAGCCTCTCCCTCTCTCCTCTGGATCTTTATGCCACAAGTCAAAGATTTTGCCAGCCTCTCTTGCTCATGTACACAGTCACACTGCCACACTGCCTGCCTTTTGCCTCCCCCCCACAGCACCCAGGCCACCACTATCTCCCCAGCCCCTCGGGTTTCCTCCTTTCTCCAGTCCTGACCCGTCACCCTCCCCCAACGATCAGTTTCTCCCCCCCCACTTTCACCAGTACATCAAGTCCTTTCTCTCTCCCTTTCTTTTCCCTCCCCTCCAAAATGTATATATAAATATATATAATTTGTGTGTGTGTTTTGTAATTCCCCTTTGCAGGAGGAGCTTATGCTCCCATTAAGGAACTCCTTTCCCCCTCCTAACCCCCAACCCCAGAGCTAGTGAATTTAGTGCTCTGGGGGTCAATACCTACTGGATGCCTCAAGGTGGCAGCAGAGAGCAGGTTAGGGAAGGTATATAAGGCCAGAGACCAGAAGATTCAGTTTTTTTTCCAGCCCAGGCATTAGGCCTGGGGCTGGAGGGAAGTGCCTGGAGGAGCACAGTAGGCAGGCAGGAAGGGAGCTCAGCAGTCCAGGTGGACCTGTGGGGGGGCAACCCCCCCAAAAGTTGCAGATAGGGTCGGCCTCTGCAGCGACATGGCATCAAGGAGCCAGGAAAGAAGCTTGATGGGGAGGATAATCAGCCAGGTGCCTGCGTCATCGGGAGAAAGGTGGTAGTAGGAGGCCAGGATAGGCAGGATCCCATGTGACCTTGTGAAGTAGCTGCTCGGGCCACCAGGGCTGTGGAGACAGTGGCATTGTCCCCTCGGTGGGGAGGCCAGTGGCAGTGGCTCTCCTCCGTACCTGGAGTGGCAGGGTGACCTGAGGGTAGAGGGAGCCAGGGGGCCCTTCACCCATTTCAGGGGGACCTGCATGGAGAGGCAGATCTTGATGCACCGGCATTAAAGGGCTGGGTGGGTCACAGGTGTTAGGACAGACCTTGGGGGTGTGCCTCTGGCAGGAGCATACTGCAAGCCCAGGATGAGCTGACAGGGATGTGGGCCAGAAGCTGTGTACCCCCCTCCCCCCAAAAAAAAGGTCACCTGGGAGCACAGAAAGGAGTTGGGGCACTATCTGTAGAGGTGGGCTGCTCAGAGGGGCCTGGGCAGTAGTAGGGCCCAGGGCTCTCCCATGGCAGGGCAGCCTGATCAAGGTAACTCAGGTACTGAAGCAGGGCCAGGCTTAAGAGCCGCTGCACCAGTAGAGAGCAGTGCAGAGAAAGAGCTGAGCCATAAGTGTGGGAACTGGTGCCGTGAGGTTGGGAGCACCGGCAGGTTTAGGCTTCATGTAAAGTGAAGGAGATTGGATTAGTGGGCCTGGGTCGGACAGAAAAAAAACTTGGTACCCCTCAAGATTTGGGCAAAGATCTGGGGACCAGGTGGAGGAAGCAGCACACTTTCCTGCACTGGTGATAGGGCAGCCAACCAGTGCCAAACCAGACAAAGATGGATAAGAAATGGGTAACCCAGAATGGGAAAAGGGAGATTTGGCTTACCAGTGCCAGTAAGCCAGGAGCCTGTGGGTTCTTCCAAGTAGGGAGGTTCCTTGGGTAAATCATCCAAGAGGTTAGAGTGAAGAAGCATTGCTTGTTCTGCCTGTAAACCATTTATGCTGCTCAGAATGTTCAGCCTGGGTATGTTGTAAAAAGTTCAGATAGCCCCATGGAGCTGCTTTATTTATTCGATGAAGGATATGACCTTTGCATCCCTGGAATCATTTGGGGTGTAGGAGCTAAAATAAAGAAGCTAGCTGGGAAGAGATTTGTAATGATTCTTTATTTATTTAAGTTGAAAGAGGGACAAATGAAATGGAAAGCCCCCTTCCTTGTGCCTAATTTATTTCATAAGTTGTAATTCCAGAAGGTGTCCATCAGGCTGCATCGGGATCAAGGGCCTCAGGGACTCAGAATAAACAGGAGGTTGCAGTTTGGAGATCCTGGACTGGTGGTTAGTGTTCAGGGGGAAAGAACAAATCTAGAATTGGAGGTGAGATTGAGAGTGCACCTGGAAATGAAGTCGTCGAGAGGTATTTTTCCTATCTGATTTGGGAGTGCACTGGCTCGGGTGTTGTACTTGTTGTAGTCCTCTCCCATGCCCCCTGGAACACCTGAGATGATAATTTATGCCCCTAGATGAGGGGGCTGGGGGGATTACATTTTGCTTTTTAGCAACTTCTTCTGGTGGCTGCTGCAGCGATAAGCGAGGTGTTCCTCTGACCCGTCCTCCTCTCGTCTGGGCCACATTGCACAGTCAGCATGGCTATATACTGTGAATACATCATGTGACCATCTGTTACCTGATTGGATGCCACCGGACACCTGTATGTGGAGTGAGCGTGCCGACGACATCCCCATGGCAACAATACACACAATTGCACAAATGGCATTTGGATTGCAGGTTTGATCCTGGGGGGTCCGGATCTCCCATGGAACAGTCCACCCTGCCCAAGTGCATATTGATAAGCTTCCTCTGATGAACCACTATCAAGGTTATCAGGATGAAATATGCTTGGAGAGGGGCTAGTACTACTCTAGGCCTATTGCAGCAGAGTAGGACAGGTCAATCACACTTTTCCACATAATGGCTTGTCAGTTACATGATGGTCTGCTTTGCAGGGACCTGTTTCTCTAGTAAGGTGCAAATGGTTCAATCCATAGTTTAAGGCCAAGACTGCCACCATCTGGGATTGGGTTTCTTCTGTGGTCACTGATGTTGGTGGGGAAGCACAGTGTCAGATCGAACCACCACAGTGACACAAGCACAGTAATGGCCAAACTCCCGACTGCAGCAACACTGCCCTGCCACCGCAGCTGACATGCCCCCCACAGCGATAGCAGGTGTGCCGGAAGTGACTACAAAGGCAACTGCTGCACCTGCAGCCCTGTTTCTCAAAAGCAACAGGGGACATGTCAGCTGAATTCGTGGACAGTGTCAAGGGGCACAAGCTGCTGGTGATGGCCGGATACACCTACCAGCGGAACAGGACCCACTGTAAGCACCTTGCCTGTGTCACCCCCTGCTGACACTGTACTCTGTGCCCAGTCCTGTGCTCCGGTCCCTTGCCCAGCATTGTTGTCCCATGGGAGCCGAGTGCAATAGGTGGCCCACATAGTCCAGCTTTGTAGTTGCCGCTACTGCCGCCAAGCTGTGCGTATTGTCAAGTCCTGCATCCAGCTGCATCAGGGGCATCCTCTGTGTGTACATGTCTGCATCCCTGTCACCAATCCTGGTGCATCTCCACTCTGCCTACCCATGACCCCTGCCCACATCCCAGCATGTTGATCTGCTGGCATCAGGTCATCTGTGGCTGGGGTGGGCGCGCCATCAGGACCTTACCCACAGTGTCTGATGGTGATGATGCTGCAACGTTCAGTGGCCATTCAAAATAATGTACGTCGGGGTGTCTGTTGCAGCTGTATGTCGGGGTGTCTGTTGCAGCTGCTGCATCAGTTTCCCAGTTGTCAGAATGCATTGCATCGAGGTTGTTTGTGGCAGTTTCCTGGTGTCACTGAGGGGGACATTGGGCACTTTGGTGTCAATCACCTGTGGAGCTTCTGTTGGGGGCAAGAATACAGTTCACATTGTTGAGATGACTGGTGTCTCCAGGGTTGTTACACCAAGTTGATGAAAGAAATGTAATTCATATTATCTCTGGCTTGCACTGCATCACTCCCACACTAGATCCAGCTCCAACTCAGCTTCTTATGGCTGAAAAAGAGAATCTAGTGCCGTTTTTTGTGAGGATTGTCAATGCTTCTCTCAGCAATGGTGCCTTCTCCCTACTCATTTGAAGAAAGCTGTGGGGCGGCCCTTGCTGAAGAAGCCTACACGTCTTCGTAAATTACAAATTGCTGCCATTTCTGACTTGCCATTTTTGGTGAAAGTTGTGGTGGTGGAGCAGTTCGTAAGGCATCTTGTGAGAGATGGCATTTTTACGTAATTTCAGTCTGGGTTTAGACAGCAGTATAGTACAGAGAACACTCTTGTCATGGTCAGCAATTATGTCTTTCTAGTGAGGGATCAACAAGAGGTGTTGGGCCTTATCCTCCTCGACCTTTCATCTGCATTCAACACCATCGATCACCAGGTGATGGTTGATAGACTTGAGGTGCACATGGGACAATTGGGTACCATTCTCAAAGGTCTCCAGTGATTTTTATCATAAAGGAAGCAGTTGCTGCTGATCGGCTCTTGCCAGTCTCCACCAGTTGCCTTTGACTGTGGAGGCCTGCCCTATCATTTGTGTGGTTTGTATTTATATGCTTCTGCTGAGATCATTAGATGATACAACGTGGATTTTCACTGCTATGGAGATGATAGACCAGTTTTTGCTCCAGATAACAGTTTACCCCTGCTACTACTACAAAAATGCATGCCTAACATCGACTGGATGGCCTCGAATTGGCAGGACTAAACCCAGAGAAGACATAATTGCTACTGATGGGGTCGGATCAGCAGTTATCAATACTGAAGTGTTCTCACTTAGTTATCATAGTATTTCTACATTGTTTTACTTTTATAGGTAACTTGATCCTTCATGAACAGAGTGATTAGACTATATTATTATTAGTTAATGTACTTTGATTTGTTTGTATTGTTATTATTTGATATGAAAAAAATGAGTATGACCCAGGCCTTCTGGTTTAGGATCTGCATGATTTGGGAGATGAAGGCCATGGGTTGGAGACTGAAGCACTGCTGGTGGAAGTTTAGGGCACATGGGAACAGACTGGCTCTGAGAACTCACTATGGTGAGTATCAAAGGGTATCTCCCATAAGAAGACAGCATTTGTGTCCAGAGAGATTGTGGCAGGGAGGAACACACTGGCTCAGCTTTTCTGGACTGTGAACAGGCTACTACATCCAGCCTGTCTCCATCTTGCACAGGCATTTTCATCCATCCAGTGTGAAGAGTTTGCTCAATTCTTCTCTGACTGGGTGTCTTCAATTTGGTGCGGAATAACCACAACTGGGCTGTTGCGGCCAAGCAGTGGGAAGTAGTTTGTCATAAGACAGCTTCTCCTGTCTGGGCAAGTTAAGGCTAGAAATGGTGGAAGAGGTATGTGAGGGGATTTCTGAGCTGTGGCCCACTTATTGTGAACTGGCCTGGGTCCAGCGTGCCTTCAAGTGAGCTGTGTGGAATTTCTGGGCCCAGTGTTTGCCGAGATAGTCAGGTACTTCCTTTTGGATGGTTCCTTCCTGAGCACATTGAAGGATGCGTGGGTGAAGCCCCTTCTGAAGAAAGCATTTATTGGACCTGGACTGCTTGGCAAATTATGGACCTGTCTCTAGCATTCCCTTTTTAGGAAAGGTTATTAAAAAGATAGTGGCTCTGCAGGTCGTGGCTCACCTCATGGTCTCTGACATCTGTGAGTCACTCCAGTCTGGATTTAGGTCCACACGTAGTATAGAGACTGTGTCAGTCAGGGTGCATAATGACCTCCTCAGGGCCATAGACAGAGGAGAATGGTCAGTTCTCATTCTGCTCAATCTCTCATCTGCATTTGATACTGCAGATCATAGGTTGTTGTTGGATAGTCTCTAGGCATGAGTGGGTAGTAAAATACTGTACCCTAAAAACTACCCATGGGTACCTCCAAACTACCCTAAATTACCCTAAAAATGCCCTAATGCAAAATGGGTAGTTGGTTAGAGTCAGGTCGTTACTACCTTAATCATTCTACTATCCTATTACCCTACACTGATCATAACAAAAATGTGAAAGACTGTAGACTGTGTACTATTACACTGTTTGTTGGGTGCCCCGAGCACTGTCATTTATTACTGTGACATAGTCAGCCACAGTGCCTCTATCTCTCTGCAGCAGTTAGTGAAAAAATATCCTTTTTGGATGTATTACACTGCTTGTTAGGCTTCAAAAAATTATACCCACGGTGGGCATTGCTGAGGCAGGTATTAGAGGCGCAGCTGCTCTGATTGAGCCTATTGCAGTTTCCAAAAATTATACCCCATGGCAGACATTGTTGAGGTAGGTACGAGAGGCGTAGCTGCTCTGATTGAGCCTGCTGCTGTTTCCAAAAATTATACCCATAGTGGGAACTGATGAGGCAGATGTGAGAGGTGTAGCTGCTCTGAATGAGCCTGCTGCTGTTTCCAAAAAGGATACCCATGGTGGACATTGATGAGGTAGGCACAAGAGGCACAGCTGCTTTAAGTGAGGCTGTTGTTGTTTCCAAAATTTATACCCATGGCGGGCATCAAACATAATAAACTGATTATTGACAAAAACTAAGAGTAGTGTGGCACATGTGGCTGGCATGGTGGCAGTGGTAATGGTATATTGTGCCAGCAGTGTGTGTCTAAGGGGAATGACAGCAAAACTGAGAGAAAGTGATGTCAATAGAAGAACCTGCAATAACAACTATGACATAAGGCCTGTACGTTATTAGCCACTGTCCTTCCAGAATTTGTGTAGTGCTCATATAGAGCAGGACTGGAACAGTATGCGACAATGTGGAAAATGTTTGACTAGAAAATGTAAAAAATGAAGTAAGTGACTATAAATTTAAATAATGGTATCATTTATAGAAAAATGACAAACATGCCTGTTTGTCCATGAACTGTCTGTGGCCATGGTAGGATGTATTTCAGAGGGACAGTTGCAACTGCTGAGAGAGAGAGAGAGATGTTAGCAATGTTAAGTTGCCAAATTTGGCAGTATGCCACTCCACACAAGATTTTCTTTTGTTTCTTGCACAACCTAGTCATCATATTCAGTAGCACTGTTTGCAGGCTGTTGTTCATGTTCAGGGTCAGAACTGCATAATTCAGTGTTTGGGACAATTGGGAAATTGTCAGCATTCGTTTTGAGAAATGTAAGTCATTCCACATTTACAGGACTTAGCAGTGTTCTTTGGTCAGTGAGCCAGTAACTATTCCTCCAACTGCACTAAATATGCATTCTGAATATACGCCTGAAGGTGGACAACTGATGTACATTATTACAAGATTTGCTAGATCTGGCCATATTGTTCTTGTTTCCAACAGAGTAATGGATCCTCCTTGAGACCAATCACAGTATGGTCTGCAAAATACTCCTGGATCATTGTGCAGTGTGAGACGGTTACCAGTCTGGCAAATGAACCAGCTGCACTTTCTTTACAGCATTCTAGTCCATGCTGTTGCAGGCAACTCAGAAGTGATTTGCCTTTCTGACTCTGAACATAGGATGCCCAAGAAGTAACTATACCTGTCCTTTCCCTTGCAGATAACACTGGTGATTGTAAAGAATTTATAGATGTGCTATTGTCTGCGCCAGAGGCGCACTCTGATGGTTCAGCAGAGTTTGACTGCTGTACATTAATTAATGATGTTGGTGGGGCAATGTCACATTTAGTTAGCAGAAGATCTCTTCAATACTCAATGTCTTCCCCTGCAGGAAGGATGGCTTCACTGTTCCCCCTTAAAGTGAGGATCTAGCAATGTAGCCAACACATAGTTGTAATTCCTAAACATGGCATTTATTCTCTGAACAAATGACAATCTAAGGCTTCAGTCATTTGACAGCATAACAGCGGTGGTGTCTTCTTTTGACTGAAAATCTTTCTTCATGTCATCAAGGAAAATGTGAAGAAATCTGATTTGAGAAAGAATTTGACTCAGAGTTGCACTGTCTGCACTGACATCACGTGTGACAGCCTCAAATGTCTCCAATAAGGTGACCAAAGATTCAAGTAGACGCCAACTGCTGGAACTGAACATGTTTACTTTACCTATTTGATGCTACATGGTGTAGTCATGTACTGCTTTTTCTGTTCAAGAAGCCTTTTCAATATGTAAAATGTTGAATTCCAGTGGGCTGGAATTTCCTGCTTTAATATATGTAGCGGTAAGTTGTTTGACCTATGAAGCCCCTTCAGGATGTTTTGTGCTTTCACAGAGTAACTGAAATGGCCACATATTTTCTTAGCAAGACCCAACAGGTTTTCAGCATTTCTGTTTCCATTTAAGAAATTATGGTTGAAAAGATTTAAACAATGTGCAAAACAATGTATGTGTTGGTAGTTGCCATCTCTAACAGCTTTGACTATGTTGGCACCATTATCTGGCACTATGAACCCTGAAGATCTCCTCACAACACTTTCTTTTAATGTTAGTTGATGAGATATTTTTTAATTTAGGAGGGAATGTATTTTTCACACTCTTTTCATGTGCAGTACTATTTTGGGATTTTCTAGTACTTGATGGTGTCAGAAAACAATTTATGTTTGTTTGGGAAGACTGCAAGGACACATCAAGTGATTCAGTGTCACTTTTTGCTACCAGTTCATCGTAACTATGATCGTAACCACCTTCTCCACTACCCAGGGGTGTAGCCAGGAATTTTAAACTTGTACTCAAAACTGATGCACTGTTGCCCCCGCACCAACGTTATGTAAACATAAACCAAAATATGTGCTGCCACGCCACATCATTGCCCCCCCATTTGCCATGCCTGGGTTCAAGTACAGTAATCAGTTTCCTCCTGTAATCCTCCTTCCTTTGTTTTTCTGCCTGCCTGGTAAGTTGTTCTTGTTTGTGTATTTGGCTGGTGGCATCAGTGCCCCATAGCAAACAAACAACAACAAAGGCAAAGGGGCTCAGCATGACAGACACAATGTGACTCACAACGTCCATGCTTTCCTCTTTTTGTTGTCCCTGCCTGACTTGCTGCCCCTGCCAGATTTTTTTTTACTGTACTCTGCTGCGTACAGTGCATATGCCTGCCGACACCCATGCCACTACCACCCATATCAACCACACTGCCCCTTGCCCTGACCCACTCAGTTGGGTGTTTTGCCTTTGCATGCACTGCAGCATCATTACTGATGTTCCAAAATTTGCTGCTTTGCCACCATGACTGACACTCTTTTTGCACAGACTGCATATAGCTTGAGAGTTGTCTGCAGGGTCAATATAAAATGAATTCCACTCTAAAGATTTACCTTTTTTTGCTTTGTGCCACAGTGCCTGACACTATTCCTTGTACAGTCAAGGGGCCTTGAGGAAACCTTACACTGCCATTTGTTTGTTGAGATGACTTGTTCTCATTCATACTCATGTTATTCTTATGTTCAGCATATGATTTTTTTTCTGCACTTGCCTCTCATGCCTTACAGCGGCATCCTCTCCTACCCCCTCATCAAAACTGCCAACCTCATCACCACGAGATTCAGAAGAACTGGATGTGCTATCATCGTTATGTGGGACATAGCCTGGGCCATCCCATTCCCAGTCCCCACTATCACCACATCTCTATCAGCATTCGCTGCCTCAGTATCTGAGCTTATATTTGAGAAGGATGCCTCCTTGCATGCTGCTTCAGTAGCTGGAAGTATCCTGGCACATGTGGCAAAAGTTCAGTACCTCCGTCAGTAACTCCAGTCAGTTTTCTCTCAAACGCTACTATCATTTGATTGCTAACATGCTTTTATTGTTCTGGACATTTAATGCCAGTGCTGGTGAAGTTATTATTGTTGTCGCTATGTTCTTCATTAGTGGTACGATTCATATTATCCATATCATTAACAGTTTCATGTGCAGCAGCACTGTGCTTCCTTTTAGTAGACTTACACTGGGAAATATGAGACATAGTAGACACAGCCATGAAAGAATATTGTTTCACTAACTGCTGCAGATACAGTGTAGCTGACTATGTCACAGTAATAAATGAAAATGGCAGTGCATGGGCCTCAGGGGCAGCTAATAAACAGTGTAATACAGCCATAAAAGGCTTTCACTAACTGCTGCAGAGACAGACAGACAGTGTAGCTGACTATGTCACAGAAATAAATGATAGGGCTCAGGCCTCGGGGGCACCTAATAAACAGTATAATACAGCCTTAAGAGAACATCACTTACTGCTGCAGAAACAGACAGTGTAGTTGACTATGTCACAGTAATAAATGAAAATGACAGGGCTCTGGCCTCATGGGCACCTAACAAACAGTGTAATACAGCCATAAAAGGCTTTCACTAACTGCTGCAGAGATAGATAGTGTAGTTGACTATGTCACAGTAATAAATGACAGGGCTTGGGCCTTGGGGGCACCTCACAAACAGTGTGACATAGCCATAAAAATAATTTACTAACTGCTGCAGAGACAGTGTACTGATTATGTCACAGTAATACATGACAGAGCTTGGGCCTCAGGGGCACCTAACAAACATTGTCATACAGCTGTAAAAGGCTTTCATTAAACTGCTGCAGAGACAGACAGTGTTGCTGACTATGTCACACAGTAATGACAGGGCTCAAGAGCACCTAGCAAACAGTGTAACATTTTCAACTTTTAATTTCAAACCAGCTGTCTTCTGCATTTTTGTCTGTCTTTTCCCCCACCTTGCTCCTTCTCTGTTCTCTCAACACCACCCCCTCAACTGAGGCTGACCCCCCCCAGCAGAGATTGTTTAAGGGGCACCTAACAAACAGTGTAATACTCTCAACTTTTAATTTCAAACCAGCTGCCTTATGTGTTTTTGTCTATGTCTTTTCCCCCATCTTGCTCCTTCTTTGTTCTCTCCCCAGCACCACCTCCTCGACTGAGGCTGATCCTCCTTCCCCCTGACTGAGATTGTTTCAGTCATCCACTATTTCTCCCTTTGCTCCTTCGTGTAGTGTAGGTTTCAACTGTTTATTGACTCAACTTTTAGTTTTAAAGACAAGTCTTTAATATGGCCACAATTCGTGCTGCAGAGCGAGCTCCCATGGCACTGCTTCCAGACTTCCCACACTCTGAGGATTCTGCACGCCACACAGGCTCACAGCAGATGGAGAACAGCCCTTTAGACAGCACTGACCAATCAGGTGTCAGCCCAGTGTCATGTGCTTCTATTTTGCTGTAAGCTTTATGATAGATCCCACAGACTGTCCTTCTAATGCCTGTTTGCAGCCTGGAAGTCCATCCCTAGTTACCTGAACCCCACAGGTTGCCTTTTTAATGTCTGTTTCCAGCCTGGAAGCCCTGCCCTAATTACACATTACCCATCTCAAACTACCTGATCCAAGAATTACACTGTTATGTCAGGTAGGGTGGTACTTTACCCCTTAGCCAAAAATAGGCAATACCCACACTACCAGAACCAGCAACCTGTCAGGTAGCCCATGTCTAACAGTCTCAAGGAGTACTGTGGACTTACTGGTAGGATCATTAGCTGGTTTGAGTCCTTCCTCAATGGCAGGGCAGGGCACAGAGTGTGATGATGGGGAATTTTTCAGCACTCCCAAAGCCCCTGTTCTGTGACGTACACCAGGGCTTGATCCACTCACCTATGTGTTCACAGTGTACCTGCTGCCCCTGGGTGAGATCATCAGATGTTACAGTTAAGCCTTCCACTACTATACAGATGATATCCAGTTGTATGTCATTTGCACCCAGGATGGGTGGCGCACTCAACATACTGAATGTATGTCTGTCTGAGATCCAGGACTCAATTTCCTCTAGCTGGCTGTGACTTAACCTGGAGAAGATAGAGATACTGGTGACTGTGCCAGGTTGATGGCAGGATGCAGGGGCCATGGCAGAGAGGCCCACCCTGCTGTTTGGTTCATCTAGTCTGCTGGCCTCTGCTAAGGTTAAGAATTTGGGCATCATTCTGGATGAAAGACTGACATTGATGGCTCATGTGTTTTCCTTAGTCTGGAATGGTTTTTACCATCTTCAAAATATCTCCTGAATTAAAGCCTTGATCCCACCAGAAGACATGCCCTTACTGGTGCATGCATTTGTGACTTCCAGACTTAACTACTGAAACACTTTGTATCTCAGAGTTAGTGGAGGGATCTTAAAATACCTGCAGCTGGTGCAGAACACAGTGGCTAGGTTATGGATGGGCCTCCTAAGGTCAGATCATGTGGTCCTTGTCCTGCTTGACCTGCACTGGTTGACAATGAAGTGGTAGATTTCCTTCAAGATCAGCTTGCTGACCTATAAAGAAATATATGGACTGGGCCCAGTCTATCTGAGTAAGCACCTGTTCCTTTAATGCTCAGCTCGCCCACTCAGCTCCTCTGAGGTGAGTCTCCTAGTGGTTCCCAGGGCCAAGCTCAAGACATCAGGGGATCATATCTTCAAAGTGGGTGGTCTGGCCCTGTGAAACTTGCTCCCCAGATCTCTGAGGGAGGTTACCTCTGTGGAAGCCTTTAAGAGGGGCCTAAAGACCCACCTTTTCAGGCAAGCTTTTAATTTGAATTAGTCCCACTAATTAAGGTTTTAGTTCTTTGCTGAATTTGCACATTTTTAAGTTGTGTGTATCTACTGACCTATTTTACTTTTATGTTTTATGATGTACAGCACTCAGAGCCTCCAAGATTGGGTTCTAAATAAATAAACTACTACTGCTACTAATAAAAAGAATAATTAAAAGGCTGGTCCAGTGGCGTAGAGGGCTGGGGAATTTAATGCCTTACCTCCTACCACACCAGTGATCTGTGTTCAGGAAACAGCATGGGTTGGCGGGGGTTGGCAGGGTGCCAGCTGTATTGGCCTTTGGCTGCCTCTGAGTGGATGCCTGGTGGCAGTGCAGGCAACGAGCACCTCAGGGGTGGGACTACAGATCTGCGGGATGTGCGTGTCTCCATGTGCACGTTTCTGATGTGATGCCATGGTGGGGATTTGGGAGAAAATGGAAAAGGGATCCTGCTGCAGGATGAAGCCCTGTGCTCCTACCCAGATCTGCACCACCACCTGGATGGCTGGAGCTGAACTGGATGGGGGGTGGGGATACGGCTGCCCCTGTCCACCTCACCACAGGGGGCAATCCATGGGGGAACAAGCTCCAGGTAAGTCTGGGGGAGGTGGGTGTTGGCCAAGAAGAGAGAGGACAGGAGTTGAAGAGCTCAATGGTTAGAGTAAAAAACTGTGTGAAAAAGAAGAATCATTAAAAAACACTGATGTGTAGCCTCAGTCTCCCAGTTATAAATATAGTAAAACTTGATGTGGTGATGGTTGCCCGTAGTCTGGAAGTAGTGCTTGAAAATAGTTGAGTCTTGGGTTTCAGGTATTGTCTGTCATCAAAATGCTTTATCATTTAAAAAAAAATATGGCCCGACTGCATTTTTACAGCTGCATGGCAGAGAAACATAGAAACACAGAATTTGATGGCAGATAAGGACCGCTTGGCCTACCTAGTCTGCCCATTTTCCTACCTAACGGATAAGCTGCAGATCCTAGTTAACCAACAGCCTACTTCCTCCTACCCCCCACTAGAATTGTCTTATGTCTGTCCCATGCATTCTTGAATTCCCCCACTGTTTTTGACTCTACAACCTCAGGAAGGCTGTTCCATGTATCCACAACCCTCTCTGTGAAGAAATACTTCTCACATTACCTCTGAGCCAACTTCCATCTTCAAATTCTGCCCTTTGTTTTTGCACATCTCTTTTTCTGAAAGATGCTGCCCTCTTGGACTTTGTTGATTCCTTTGAGGTATTTGAAAGTTTTTTATCATGCCCCCTTTCCTCAAGGATATACATCTTTAGTTCCTTTAGTCTTTCTTCATATGTCTTCTGATGCAGACCCTGCATCATTTTGGTTGCCCTTCCCTGGACAGCCTCCACCCTGTCTATGCCTTTGCGGAGATGGGGTCTCCAGAACTGTACACAGTACTCCAGATGTGGTCTTACCAACTGTCTGTACAGAGGGCTGACAACTTCCTGTTTTCTACTGGTGATGCCTCTCCGTATGCACCCCAGTATCCCCCCAGCCCTCCTTACTGACATCTCACATTGCTGGCCCACCTTTAGGTCATCTGATATGACTACCTCCCATTTTTGTTGTCAGTATCTCACCCCCCATTGTGTACTCTTCCCCTGGGTTTTTGTTTCCCAGGTGCATTACTTTGCACTTCTTTGCATTGAATCTCTGCTGCCATACATTTGACCATTCCTCCAACCTTGCCAAGTCCCTTTTCATCCTTTCCACCCCACCTTGTGTATCAACCCTGTTGTAGATCTTTGTGTCATCTGCAAAGAGACATACTTTCCCTTCCAGTCCCTCTGCAATGTCACTTATAAAGACATTAAAAAGGACCGGCCCCAGTACTGAACCCTGTGGTACCCCACTAGTAACCCTCCTTTCTTCACTGTGGACTCCATTTACTATTACCTGCTGTGTCCTGTTGTCCAACCAGAGTTTTACCCAGGCTACCACCCTGGGACCTACTCCCAGGCTGGCTAATTTGTTTATTAATCTTTTGTGCGGGACTGTGTCAAATGCCTTGCTAAAGTCTAGGTAGGCAATGTCCACAGCCCCTCCCTGGTCTACTGCTTTGGTCACCCAGTCAAAGAAATCAATTAGATTTGTCTGACATGGCCCTCCTGCTGTGAATCCATGCTGCTTTGGGTCCTCTGCCCCACTGGCCTCTAGGTACTCAGCAATTCTTTCCTTCAGAAGTGATTCCATCATTTTCCCTACCACTGAGGTCAAACTGAGAGGTCTGTGGATTCCTGCTTCTGTCTTGCTCCCACTTTTGTGAAGGGGGATCACATCCACCCTCCTCCAGTCCTCAGGTACCACACCATCCTCTCATGATTTATTAAAAAGGGTAGTCAGTGGTGTTATTAGTTCTTCCCTTAGTTCTTTTACAATTCTGGAGTGAATCCCATCAGGCCCCATTGCTTTATCCACCTTCAGTTTTAAGAGTTCTTTCAGAATCCTTTCTTTTGTGAAAGGACTAATATCAACCCCCCTATCCAGAGTGCTTCTATCAACTGGATTAGGTATTTCCCCCTGCTTTTCCATTGTGAATACTGAGCAGAACTATTCATTCAGTATCCCTGCTTTTTCACTGTCACTCTCTGCCCAACCACCTTCCTCTTTGTTCAGCCTCAGTATCCCTGCCTTAGTCTATATTTGCTCCCTAATGTACCTATAAAAGTTTTTATCCCCCTTCTTAACTGAGTTGGCTATCTGTAACAGGAAGACGTGTTATGAATAATACAAAAAAATAATGCATTACACACTTCTTACAAGATGCACCCCTCATGTGTTGTTCTTTGCTAAGGTTAGAGATTTACTATCAAACATGTTAAACCACGTTATTTTTCCTTCTTGAATCAAAGTAAAAACACTGTTTTGTTTCTTTACCTGACTGTTGTTGATTCTGGAAAGTTCCTAATATAGGGCTGGCAGACCATGAAATGGTTGACTATATAGGAACCAGAGAGGATGAGTCACACAAGAAGGAGGAGCTTAACCCCAAATCATGCCCCTTCCAGTAAATTAAGGTCTCTACATGAGTTATAAGACCCCATGTGTGACTGGTCTTTAGAATTATAGAAATAGTCACATCTATGTGCCCTGATAGCTTTCACAGACCAGTGTGAATGCACTAAGAAAGATTAGAATAGTACAAGTTTGTACAGGCCTAAAGCAGGAGGCAGCCCAGATGGCCCCAGCACCAGATGACCCCAGAGAGCTACTGAGATGGCTGTGTATCCACCAAGTAGAGATGGATCACCAGAGGGATGAAGATCATCACCAGAGGGATGAAGATCGGTGCCAGGGGGAAGAGGACAGGCATGTCCAGGCAGAGGAATGTCGGAGACAGGACGAGAAATGGACAGACACTCTGAAGGCCATACAGGCCCTTTCATAAGGTCAGACTGCTCATACCATACCTAGAGACATTAAGTTAACAAAATTATCGGAGTGATGATATCGAGGCATACCTCACTACTTTTGAGCATATCGCCCAAACCTGCGCTTGGTCCTGTGACCATAAGACTGGTTTCCTACTTAATGGTAGAGCACAAATGGTCTACAGCGAGTTAAGTGGAATGGATGCAAACAATTATGATTGAGTAAAGGAAGAAGTGTTGAGAAGATATGACATCATCATAGAGACATATAGACAGTGTTTCAGGACCCAACATATGACAGTGCATGATACCCCAAGGGAAATACATGCTAAACAAATAGACTATGGAGGAAAATGGCTATAACCCCTAGTCAAGACTAAGGAACAGGTCATGGACATGATTATAATTGAACAGTTCATTCACGTGTTACCGCATGATGTTCAATTGTGGGTTAAAGAACATCAACCTGAGTCTGCAGAAGATACAGTAAAGCTGGCAGAGAATTACCTAGCTGCTTGTCCTACAAGACCTAGAGGGCCACAGACCACCCCACAGCAGACTACTGAGTTGGTAAGACCTTTTTATTCTTTTTTTTTTATTTTTTTTATTTTCTTCTTTTATCCTCCTCCTTTCTACCTCCGGTGCCCCCTTCTTCCGTCCGCTCATGTCCCCCCGGTACCTACCTTAGGGATCTGCCCCTAGAGTGCCCATCCTCCTCTCCTCACACAGTGGGGTCTGTCCTGTAGGTGGTCCGGGTGGACTTAGGGCGGCCTTCATCTAGGGCTGCCGGAGGGGATTTTCCGGTTTTTCTCCCCTTACGTCCCCACTCCCCCTAGGACACCTTGCACTAGGGATGTACATCCCCAAGTGGTAGCGTGCTTATGCATGCAGACCCTCATGTGCATAGCGTCCCCTCCCGGCTCCGACCATGAAGCCGCCTCCATCCTTTCCTCTGCGGTGCTTCCACCGCCACGTGGAAGGAATGCAGAGCGAATGCACTTGGTAACCCGCCCCTGAGGGAGGAGAGAGCATCCATTGGGACGCCGATCCTCCCTCTCCCTGCCGACCCCTCGGCCACCCGAGTCCGTCCTCAACCCGGTCGCCGGGGCGAGTGCGCAGGTGTGGCATCCAGCGCCTCAACCCTCAGCGCCACCGGGCCGGCCAAGACCTTTTTATTCTAATAATCATCAGAATAATGCCAGTAGAAGAGATAGAGGGGGAAGAATACCGTATGCTGAACTTATCTGCCATGGTTGCCCGGGCAAAGGACATATTGTCCAAAATTGTCCAAACAAGAGGAGGCCAGACATTACACATCTGGCTTTAGCAAATATTGGTTATGTTACATCAGTGGGGATTGGTAACCAACAGACTATGGGTTTATTGGATTCTGGAAGCAGACAGACATTATTAAGAGCCGATTTAGTATCAGATCTTACAGTCAACCCAACTGATACTACTGTCATGTGTATACATGGAGACATTTACCAGTACCACACTACCAAAGTTGATTTAAAGGTCAATAATGAAAACCATAGTATGCCTGTAGGACTGGTACCTACACTCCCAGTACCTGTGATAATTGGGCAGGACTTTCCCCATTTTGACACTTTAATGAAAACTCATCAAGAGTTTATGCAGTCAGTCAATGTGGTGACTCGCTCACAGGCTCAAAGACAATTAGAGCAGACATTTCCTTTTGAAGATGATTATTTTGAAGATACAGGAAAAACCAGGAAATCCAGACAACAAAAGAAGAAGGAACAAAGGAAATGGGTGGGAGAACAAAACATAAAGTCACTGGCATTGTGCCAGGTCTGTCTTTGCAGGACACTGTTACAGAACAAAAGGTAGATAAATCTCTTGAACCTTTTTGTATGCAGGTGCATCAGAAATCAAATCCTGGACAGTCTCATTTTATTGAAAAAAATGATATTTTATATTGTGTGACTGCTCACCCTGTACTAAATGTGCCTGTTGAACAACTGATGGTACCAAAGGTATATAGGGAGAAAGTCATGCAGTTAGCCCATAATATACCTATGGCAGGATATGAAGGAAGGGATAGAACCTTACAAAGATTACTAGCACATTTCAGTTGGCCAGGGATACATCAGGATGTGTCAGAGTTTTGCCATGCTTGCCCGGAATGCCAAATGGTTGCCCAGGGTGGAAAAAGAGACCAGGTGCCCCTTCAACCCATACCTTATGTTACAACACCTTTTGAATGAATTGCCATGGATGTTGTTGGCCCTCTTGTTAAAAGTTCAAAGGGTAACAGATTTATACTCGTAGTGTGCGATTACGCCACACGATACCCTGAAGCCATACCCAAGAGTACTGTTACTGCCCCCCTTATAGCAGTAGAACTGGCTAAAGTATTTAGCAGGATGGGCATACCACAGGAGATCCTCACAAACAGAGGCAGTAATTTTACCTCTGACATGTTGAGAGAGTTGTATCATCTCCTAGGGGTTTCTGCTGTTCGTACTTCACCTTCCTCACCACCCCCAGACAGATGGTCTTGTAGAAAGAGTCAACAAGACATTAAAGAAAATGTTGCAAACATACGTCCGGGAAGAAGGCAAGGATTGCGACAAATATCTCCCATATCTCCTCTTCACTTACAGGGAGGTACCCCAAGCAACAACTGGGTTTTCACCTTTTCCACTGCTTTATGGAAGAAATCCCAGGGGCCATTGAATGTGGTAAAACAGCATTGGGAGGAAGGTACAAATGTTGGGTATAGTAATATCCTAGATTATATGACCACTTTGAGAGAGAGAGAGAGAGAGAGAGAGAGAGAGAGAGAGAGAGACTGATTAAATATGTCACCATGGCTCATTTGAATATAACCCAAAAGCAAATGGAACAAAATAAATTTTAAGATGTTGGTTTGAAAAGAAAATGTTTTAAGCCTGGTGAAAAAGTTCTATTACTGCAGTCAACTGAGAACAAGTTGTTAATGCGTTGGCAGAGTCCTTATGATGTCATTCACCAGATAGGGCTGGTGAATTTTGAGATAGAAATGCCTGGCCATAGACCCACTAAAAGGATATACCATGCAAACCTTTTATGGAAATGGGTGGAGAAACCAACAGTACAGTCTCTTTACGTACACCAAGAGGCAGAACAACCTGACTTAGATGCTGCTTATGAGCAACTTGACCATCCCATAAGTGAGGTGGGTGTTTTTATTAATCCAGTGCTGCAACCTGAACAACAACATGCGATAGACCAGTTACTACTGCATTTAAAGATACATTTATAACCACTCCAGGACAAGCTAAGGGAGTAGTGCACGACATTAAAGTAAACCAGACAAAACCTATCCAGCAAAAAAGCATATAGGCTACCAGAAAGAATCAGGCAGGATGTGATAGATGAAGTTAAGAAAATGGAACAAATGGGTGTCATAATTCCATCAAGAAGTGCCTGGTCCTCCCTGATGGTAATTGTGAATAAGAAAGAGGGTGGAATAAGGGTCTGTTTGTACTTTCGAAAGGTAAATCCAGTTTCAGATTTTGACGGGTATCCCATGCCTAGAATAGATGACCTGTTGGATAAAATTAGAAATGCCCGCTTTATCAGTACATTGGATTTAACCAAGGGATATTGGCGGATTCCCTTGGCCCCAAAAGTGCAAGAATTAACAGCCTTCCCTACCCCAATAGGATTGTACCAATTTACAAAAATGCCATTTGGACTCCATGGTGCCCCTGCCACCTTTCAGCACTATATGGACCACATTTTAAGATCCCATACCCAATATAGATCTGCCTATTTGGATGATGTGGTTATTTTTAGCCCTGATTGGCCCACATATTTGATCCATTTGACTGCAATCATTCAAGAAATCAAGGACACAGGTTTGACAATCAGTCCTGCTAAATGTGCAATAGCAAAAACAGAGATCAAGTACTTGGGTTTTGTGATAGGAGAAGGATCCCTAAAACCGGAAATTGATAAAGAGGAGGCAGTAGCTAAGAGTCCCATCCCTGTTACAAAGAAACAAGTGCACTCATTCTTGGGTTTAGTTAAATTTAGTGCCATGCCCGTAGTTAAGTGGGGAAGAGCTCCTCCCCACATTCTATTTAAATCAGCAGGCTGTGCACCGCCCTGCTTAGAGCAAGTCACACTTGCTGCGTGCTGCTCTGCCATGGTTGCTTTTCTGTTTCCTCCCCTGCTTGCAGCCACACCCCCCCCCATTCTGTCCGTCTCCTGTCTGGCTCATTTTTTGTTTGGTCTGTTCCCTCTCCGTGCTCGTTGCCATCTTTGTTTGTTTTCTTTCTTTTGGGGGTTCTGTGCCTCGCTTGTGCCTTTGATTCTTTCTGCCTTCCTTTAACACTTCCCAGCCGCTGTTTAAGCGCTGCTGTTTGTGCCTACTTCCACTAACCTGGCTGTTCGCTCCTTTTCATTGCAGCCATGGCTTTGCAGCCACTACAGTCTCCGCATCCTGGATACCTTTTCCTCTGGCTTACCGACCTTCCTGCCCGAGCAGCCTCCATTGCATTGGATACATCCGAACTCTTGGTTTCCTGTCAGCATTTTACTACCAATCACAACCTCGCAGGTCAGCTCGACATCACTACTACCCTACCCAAATAATTCTGCCTCTTACATGATATTCGAGTGGACTTGGAGCCTAAATAACTGTTTGTTTTACATGTCTGAATGCATCATTTCAATAGTAGCACATATGCTGCAGATTACGTACCTGCCTGGCCAGCTCTAAGGTGACTCGACCTAGGTTTCAACCCCTACCTTACAATGTCTGACCCACGGCATCTCACTGCTGCTTGCCATCTGGCTTCTGATCTACTCATGCTGCCAGCGCTTATCCAATCGAACCTCAGTGCTTCCTGGGCAGTCATACCACATAAATCTGCTACCATGGATACGGATTTTGTGCACTTACGTTGTGCTGGACTCGAAATGTTTCCATTTTGTCAGATGGGTACTTCTTGCTTATCTTTATGTTTCTTGTCCCACATTTATTTCAGGCTATTCCATCCTTGCGTGTTCTGCATCAGACTGCTAGATGGCACCATAGTTCAGTGCAGACTCTAGCTTCTCATGGTTGTATCCACAACTCAATTTAAACCATGGAAAGTCTCAATTGCTTTGATACTATACAGAATCTAATTGTGAGGGTCCCTTAAAAGTGTACCACCTGTACCAGGATATCTGCATCTTCTTGTCACACCTGAATTTATTCGTTTTGCAGCTCATACATCTGACCCGGCTCATACTCACCCATCCCTCTTACACCTCACGAGTCTGTTTGCCCAGCTACACAGATGACTTCTTATGCCATGGACGGCTACACTCCAGGATCTTCTGGCCCCGCCTATGAATTTCAGGATGCCGCTGCTCTCACCTTCCGGGTTTGTTTCTCCATCCCTCTAAGACCATCCACACTTTATTCTGAAGAACTTATGCCACTGACTGGATGCTTGAACCTATACTTCGTTTTCTGATTGTAACTACTACCTTACTTCCGGCTGACCTATGCATGGTCCGGCAGTACTAGTTCACCTTTAAGGAGCTTACTACCTCTTTAATTACCTCATCAGCTGACCTACGTGAGGTCTAGCTGCAACTTTGCCTAATGAGTTAGGCAGTCACTCTCTATCTACCTAGCAGCTGACCTTCGTGGGATCCGGCTGCGCACACCAGCCTTCATGGGGCTAGCTGCCATTCTCTACTTACTACCAGCTGACCTATAAGGGTTCAGCCGCACATGCTACCCATGGGATTTGGCTGCCACTTCACTCACTTACATCAAATATTCGCCTCACTTCCCTGGAATGCTTTTTGCTTGCTGATACAACTCCTTCAGGGTTGCTACTACTATTCGTACAGCCTTCTTTATCATTGCTTGAGCATATAACATAATTTACCACAGATTTCGGATGCCTATTATCTCTGGTCGAAAAACCAACGGGTCTTTTCATTGCATACTTTGCCATTCTCAATTATCAGGAAACGACAATCTATGACACCCTTCTACTGCTTTCATACATATGCCTCAGATTATTCCTACACTGCACACAATTGGCTCAAGACTATGCCATTTCCGATATCATTACGATCTAGTCCCTACTACTTGGCTACTATTTTGCATAGCATGTAATTCAGCAGTTATGTTGCTTTATCTCCCACTGCTCCACAACCTGCCTCGCCTCTCAGGGCTGGAGGTTCACTGTATCACACTTTGACAGACCTGCGCCATGGCCAGAGGTCCCTCGCTATTGTTACTGCACCATATTCACCTGCTTCTATGACCCGCTTTGCCCTTCGGGCCTGGGGGTTCAGCTACATCTCCACTATACCTGCCTCCCAGTCTCGGGCCCAGAGGTTCTCATATTCTACTATACGCCTGCCTGCCACTGTGTATGCCAGCCTAAGGAGCTTCTTTCTACTATGTACTCACTTCCAGGATTTATTTAGTCATACGCTGCTTATTATTTGACTGCTTCTGCCTTGCTGCTTCAAGCTCTGGGATATTTACTACACTCCCCTCCAGGATACTTAGTTGAGCTTCTCCAAGACTTTCAATCATGATTTATTTTCTACGCCTTGGACCCCGTGACGATGCTACTACATTCAACTCAGCTCTTCAGTTATCCCTAGTTATGGCTCATGCGCTCAACTATTCAGGACTCATCAGACAATTCTCACCAGTTCAGTCCTAGCTAGTGTACCATTATTGCTTCAAAACGCAGATGTCTTCATCGCTATGCACCTGTTCTGATCACAGTCAATACTTCAATTTTGCTGTTTCCAGCTCCTCATGCTCCTCATTGTATACCGTGCATATATTTTGATGTTCTACTACACTGCTACTACGGCTACATTTGCAGATTCATTACTACTGCTACTTCTACTACTGGCCTACATACAGGTCCACTTCTTACCCTACTGCTTTACCTGCTTCACCCTTACAGGGCCTAGAGGTCATCACTACTAACTCACCGATTTTACAACCTACTGCGATCTTCCAGCTAGAAGTACATCTGACTTGTCTACCTATACCCACTAAAGGACTTACCTGCCTCACTTACCTACTTCCCCCTCTCCAGATTGGAGGTTCCTGCTGCTCTGTTCCCGATCTCTAAGCATGCACCAGTTTCTGGACCTTATCACTACGGTCTTCTTGCAATGCTTGCCAAGCAGAAGACCCAACTATCCTCATTCTCTGGACATGGACCCTCAGCCTTGATTCCTGGTTCTCTTCTGAGAAGTCCTCACCTGCTGGAAAGCTTCACCAATGCGACTCATCACCTTCAATTCCTATCGACCATGGAATTCACTTTACTGTCCTTCCAGCCCATGCATGGCTTCTTCTTGAACTCAGAGTTTACTAAGAGGATGCTTTCTTTTTCTCCTGACATGTCTAGTCATTACTACTTCAGTTCTGCATTTCTCTGGATCAGGTTTGACAACTTTGGGGTTCGGTTTAGCCAAGTAGCTTAAATTTATTTAGGATTACTCTCCTTTAGTATGCCCAGAAGGATGGGCAGGTCAGTAGCCATGGGTCCTCAGAGGTTCCCCCCCAAGGAGGTTTTTCCTCTCCTGTGTGCTACTGGCCACACTCTCCAGAGTTGGAGGAGGTGATCATACTGCTACAAATCTTCTTAGGGGTATCATCCAACTCTACTCCTTCAACAGTCGGAAACAGAACAATCGTTGATATCATTATTTTTGGGGGGTCTCATAATACTGGACTAAGCATCCTTCCTATGGTGGGATACAGACAAAGGCCAAACCACTATCAAATCATAACAAGTGACTCAGTTCATGCATCTAAGCACCTTGCATATACTGTCCAGCTCATACGTACTATAATCACTGACTTGCTCATGTCTATGCTAAGTATCTAAGCACAAATCGTTTCATACTCCTAGTACCTGACAAGCATTATCCTACTTACTGGGCTGGTCTCTGTATCCAAGCACAACCTACAGCATCCAGCTACAGTATGTAACATAAGCACTGAGCTCTGAACTACAGTTAACTACTATAGGAGATTTATCCCTGACTTTGTCACCTTAGCGACACCCTTAACAGAGCTAACAAAGAACAAATACTCGAATAAGGTCAAATGGACACCTTCCTGTGAGGAAGCCTTTAGGAACATAAAGGCAGTACTTTGTCCCCCCCCAGTTTTGACTAGCCCAGATTTTCAGAAGACATTTGAAATTCAGACTGATGCCTCTGACACAGGCTTGGGAGCGGTACTCACACAACATGATGACAAGGGTGAAGATCCTGTGTTATACATCAGCAGGAAGCTGCATGAGCGTGTGCACAAATATTCTACCATTGAAAAGGAATGTTTGGCTCTAAAATGGGCCATAGAGTCCTTAAGATATTACCTATGGGGGTAATGATTTTGTGGTAATGACAGACCATAATCTGCTTTGTTGGTTACATCAAATGAAGGATAAGAACATGTGGATTATGCGGTGGTACCTGTCATTACAACCCTATCGCTTTACTGTAAAACACAGGTCTGGTACAAAACACCAAAACGCAGATTATCTCTCTAGATATGGTGCTGACAGCGGGTCATTGGAAACAAACAGAAGTGTTTTGAGATGTTATTTCCTATATAATGTGTTTATGTTAAGCACTTACAACCTCAGGGAATAGTCTGTATAGTAATTCTGTTAAGTACTGCACATACTGTGTTAGTACAGAACTATTTATTAAGGTTCCCTGAAGGGAACTTCTGGAGTGGGTGGGCAGAAGTTCCAACCCTTCCAAGGGTGAAGGATCTCAGCCAACAAATGTATTGTGTTGCCTTCTTGTGGTGGGAGGTGTGTAACAGGAAGACCTGTTATGAATAATAAAAAAAAATGCATTACACACTCCTTACAAGATGCACCCTTCATCTGTTGTTCTTTGCTAAGGTTAGAGATTCACTTTCAAACATTTTAACCAGGTTATTTTGCCTTTTTGAATAAAAGTAAAAACACTGTTTTGTTTCTTTACCTGACTGTGGTTGACTCTGGAAAGTTCCTAATATAGGGCTGGCAGCCCATGAAATGGCTGACTATATAGGAACCAGAGAGGATGAGTCACACAAGACGGAGGGGCTTAACCCCAAATCATGCCCCCTCCAGTAAATTAAGGTCTCTACACGAGTTATAAGACCCCTTGTGTGACTGGTCTTAAGAATTATAGAAATAGTCACATCTATGTGCCCTGATAGATTTCACAGACCAGTGTGAATGTACTAGGAAAGATTAGAATAGTACAAGTTTTTCTTAATTGTGTGTCACATGGCCATGATGTCATAGCCTCAGGCACTATATAAACTGTCCTCTAGGGGACAGATTTAGAGAGGTGGGTCAGTATCCGACTGACCACAAGTGAAGGAGGTTGTGTGCAGGCTTTTCACTCAAAAGTGCTTTATTGGATGAAAGGAAACATCATTGTTCAGGAGCTTGAATCAAGGTGAATTTCCTATATTGGATGGGTGTGAATTTAACACGATATTTCCCTTTCTGTGAACTTTTTTTTTTCTAAAAATAAAATGATAAATGCATGTGCATGCGTTTTTTATGCATCTTGAAAATCATCTGGACATCTGTTATTTCCCACACCTTTACAAGGTCCATAGACATTATAGTATCATCATAGTTTTAGTGTAGCACTGTGGAAGCACGTGACCAGATCAATGTCCAGTGTGCTTCCACAATGCTCAGGCGAATGTCCAGTGGTGCTGTTTATTCAGCTCTTCCCCTCTGAGGACCACATAAACACACGCCCTCTTCACTGGGGAACTACTTTTTCTTCCACAACTGCGGAAGTGATGGCCACCATGTCAAAGATTGCAGCATTGACTGAAACTGCACATGCGCGAGTATCGCACATGCACAGTTCTGTTGCCGCCATCTTGAATATGGCACATTCTAGCATGGTGAAAGATAATTTTCCTCCAGCTGCAAATTAAACACATTTTGGATGCATAAATGCAAAATTCCTCATGCTGGACTTCTGGTGCTGTTCCCGACTGTGTGGCTGTGCATCTCTGGCCATCTACATGCCCAGTTGTTTTCCCCAAAGTCTTTGTTATGTTACCAATAAGTTTCTCTTCTTTATTACTTTGCAGTGGTTTCGGAGTGGCTCTTTTGAAATGTGGTGCAAGACCAGGGCACACTCCAGCACTGCAATTACTCCTAAAAGCTGTGTACTGCCGTATTGGCTCTGATCAGGGTTTGTTTCTTGATTCTACTGCTCTGAGCACATTAGTGCTAGCATTCCTATTGCCTAGCATTACTGGTCAGCTCATTTATGGACTGGACTGACACCACTTTCTAATACCGTAATAACTGGGTTCTAGTCCATAATAACCATCTGGTAATTAAGGTGTGGGTGTCAGTCAGTCAAAGAAAGTATAAGTAAAATCCACTGCATTGCACTGCCACCACTCATTCAATATGACCGTATATTCATTTACACAGCACTACTCTTGCAAATAATCTGAACTAAATGGTTCTTATGGACATACTGCATTCAAAGTACTCAGGCGGGCTGACAGCAACCAGACATGGAAGGTGGAAGCCATCAGCGCTGCTCTCTCATTCCCACATTACATTCTTCCTGCTCCTAACAGTGTTTTTTTTTTACACCAGCAATTATATAAAAAAATGGAGTGTTACATTATTGTTTGTTTTACACATCCTCAGAGTGTAATACCGTCACAAACCACTTGTGCTTCGCACTCATGGTTTATGTGGTATTACGCACCTTGGGTGTATTAAAAAAACTCATACTATACAACAACCCATACATTATTCTTTGTGTCATATAAGACAGGCCTTCCCCCAGTTATTTGTTAATTTTATCTGAGTCGAGTCCCTAAGCCCAAAAAACACAAATGGGTGGCCTTTCCTCTGAACCCTAGCTCCCTCCCTGTCCATCCTTCCCCTGGTCTGGTCCACAGAACAACGAAAATCATTCTTTCTTCTTCTTCCCATTATTTTCTGGCTCCCCTCCCACTCACCAGTCCCATAGAAAAGAAATCAGCCTTCTCCACTGCATACTGGCTTCCTTTCCACTCCCTCTATCTGATCAGTGGCCCACAGAACTATGAAAATCCTCCTTGTTGTTTTCCCATAGAGTCCTGGCTTAGATCACACTTCCTCATCCTGTCCCTGGTTCTCACAGAACAATGCAAATCACATCTTCCTCTTCCCTATGGCAGGTCCCTGGTACCACAAGAAAAATGTACATTACCCCTTTCCACTGAATCCTTGTTCCCTTCTCTGTCCTCATTTTGATCCCCAGTTGCATAGGACAATAAAAATTGCCACTCCCTTCTTCTGCTGCATCTTGGCTCCCTCAATAATCCCCCACCAGAGTCTTTGCTACCCTTAACTACATCGTGATGTCCTCTGAGACCCCAGCTGTGGTGACTAGCAAAGCTCAATACTCACCTCCTCAAGTAGCCACTGTGTAATTCCCATTGTTGCTTTTGCAATTACTTATGTGTAAGAAATGCTCAGTTCACAGCCTTTCTTTTATATTAATAATTGGACAGTGTTAATGAAAATTAGAAGGTGGGCTACCTTGGAGGTGAGTGATGAGTTGTGTCAATTGCCATTGGAAGGAGAGGATGCAATTGGGAAAAGGAACCACTGGACACTAGGGAGCACCTGTGGGTTTTAAGATTCAAGTCAAGTATGGAAAGTAGAGAAAAGAAGGGGTATCACTGGTGCTAGGGCGTGCTTGTCGCAGCGTAGGATGGGAAGCCAGTGGGATGGAAAAAGTGAGTGTGTGTCTCTGGACATCAGGAACTGCCTGGTATGGAACAGACAAGAAGGCAGTGCTTGGCAGATAGAAAGTCACTGAAAATCTAAGAATGCTCAGAACAGGAAAGGCAATGAGTGCCACTAGACCCCGAGGAGTGTTTGGTGCTTGACATGGGATGGAATGGTCCTGTCCAGTCATCATGGTGACGACTCCCCTCCTCTCCTCCCACAGTCACACACCCATCTGGTACTCATCCTAGCAGCAGGCTAACCTTCCAATCTTGACTATGTAAAAATAGCATGAGGCAGTGTGACCAAAGTCCACTATGTGACTGAGGGGGGAAGTAATACCTAGCTGCATCTTCATTGGAAGTGGGAGGACAGAGCAGGCTACCTGTACAAAGGCACCTGAATAAGCCAAAAGAGACTGCTGCCTCATTCTGCTGCTCCTATGGTGCTACCACTACTTTTTTGTTTTATATTCTTTGGTAACCGGGTAAGGTCCACTAGGCACAATGCCTGAGATTACTACCAAGCCAGTCAGCAATGCATATCCATGGAGTCTCTCTGGAGTAGTAGAGTTAGATCAAAAAGCACACCAGTGTGGAAACTACCTGTGGTGGCTCAGACACCCAGTCTGTCACCTGTCCAATCTTGTTGCATCATGTTTTTGCAGTCAGCAACCATGGCACCATGTAAGATGACAAGTAGTGGAAAGAACAGCTGTCACACAGATCCATACCTTGTTTCAGGGGTGAAGGTAGGAAAGTTTCAACACAATTTTGTACACCATGAACCTGTTTGTTGCCCTTGTAACCTTGCTAGTTGCCCCCAGTTGTACACATAACCCTGTTAGTTGCTCACCACCGCTGTATGCTTCAAAATTGCATTACACATGTGAGAAAACTAAAGCAACACCCAGTTGTAATCTTTGCATAGGTACTTGCTTTCATGGAGTATAAAACTTGCATTATAATTTCAGAACTGGAGGTAAATGGTGCCCCTGTACTAGAGCAAAATGTTGCCCCTCAAAAATAAATGTGTACACCATGGCTTACATGGTGTATGTATTCTTACAACCTTACCATGTTTGCTCCAGCCACGGCTGAGGCTCCAGAGAGTCAAAAATGGAAATCAGAAGGAACATTAACAGCAAGGACAATACATAAGAAATCATACAATTACAGGTGTCAGATACATACTACAGCATACAAGTATAGGTGTCAGATACATAACAGAGCATACAAGTACGGGTGTCAGATACATATTACAGCATACAAATACAGGTGTCAGATACATAACAGAGCATACAAGTACAGATGTCAGATACATATTACAGCACACAAGTACAGGTGTCAGATACATAAAAGAGCATACAAGTACAGGTATCAGATACATATTACAGCATACAAGTACAGGTGTCAGATACATAACAGAGCATACAAGTACAGGTGTCAGATACATAGTACAGCATACAAGTACAGGTGTTAGATACACAACAGAGCATACAAGTACCAGTGTCAGATACATAACATAGCATACAAGTATAGGTGTCAGATACATATTACAGCATACAAGTACCAGTGTCAGATACATAACATAGCATACAAGTATAGGTGTCAGATACATATTACAGCATACAAGTACCAGTGTCAGATACATAACATAGCATACAAGTATAGGTGGCAGATACATATTACAGCATGCAGGTACAGGTGTCAAATACATTACAGAGCATACAAGTACAGGTGTCAGATACATAGTACAGCATACAAGTACAGGTGTTAGATACACAACAGAGCATACAAGTACCAGTGTCAGATACATAACATAGCATACAAGTATAGGTGTCAGATAGATATTACAGCATACAAGTACCAGTGTCAGATACATAACATAGCATACAAGTATAGGTGTCAGATACATATTACAGCATGCAAGTACAGGTGTCAAATACATTACAGAGCATACAAGTACAGGTGTCAGATACATAACAGAGCATACAAGTACAGGTGTCAGATACATATTACAGCATACAAGTACAGGTGTCAGATACATATTACAGCATGCAAGTACAGGTGTTAGATACATAACAGAGCATACAAGTACAGGTGTCAGAAACATATTACAGCATACAAGTACAGGCGTCAGATACATAACAGAGCATACAAGTACAGGTTTCAGATACATATTACAGCATACAAATACAGATGCAAGACACACCAGTGAATGGGTTAAATATCAAGTGCAGTTACATTTCCTGAGGAAGACTGATGTTTGCACTTTAAATGAGTCACAGGAGGTAAGTGCAGTCTCATCCAAGAGTAGGGAGTTCCATGCTTTGACAGCTCTAGTTACAACCATTGTCCTCCTAGGACGGTTTTGCTAAAGGGCATGAGCAGTCTATTGTCTCCCATGCAGTGAGTAGCATATTTATTGTCAACCACGGTGAAAAGGTTTTGAACATCATGGAGAATTTGGCCTAGTAGCAACCTTTTGCTTGTAAGTGCTGACTGAATGGCTGTTCTGAGGTGAAGAGAGCCAGTTAGAGGTGGAGTAAAGTACACAATGGTGGGTGTCGGGCTTCAAGTTAAACATAAATCTGAAGGCACAGTTGAAGGCTACACAGGATTTTCTCTAGGTTGGTATTATTAGCAGCCGTGTTGATCACCGAGTCATACGCTACAACAAAGATGATGAGACTGGAGACTAGTAGGTTTTTTACTTCACTGGAAAATTTTATCTGTTTCTGTAGAGCAGGCAAAGGCATAGGTTGATGCATTTAACTACTGAGTCATTATGTGGGTAAAAGGACTGTGTATCATCCAGGTATATTCCTGGGTACCTGAAGACCTTAACCTGCCGGATAGGGTCCCTACTGCATTTGGTGATGCACAGCCCTGGATTCCCCTTTAGGTTATGGGTACTCCCAACAGTACTGTTTTGTTTCACTTTGTATATTGGAGTAAATGACAAGGTTATTTGTGGTGAACTTGCTGCACACCTTGTTAAAGTCATATTAAAGATTTTCCTCAAGAGCCACTATGTCCCAGTGCAAGGCATAAATTAGTGTCAGAGACTTGATTAGCGGCCTTCGCTAATCAAAGTAAAAAAGTGATTAGCAATTGACCGACATTAATTAGCAATTACCAGAAATTGATATTTTTGCTCAAAACCCCATAAAATCTATGTATCTTGCTCTATATTGATACAATACACATTATACACAAGTTTCTGAGTCTGATACCATTTTATTTAGTCATTCAGAGAATACAGCAATTGTGCAGCAGCACAAATATATTTTAAGAGCCTTGAAGGATATCTGCCAAAGCAGACCATGAATTTGTGAAATTCATGAAGGCGTGATCTTGAGTCGTGACAAATATAAATTTAAAATGAACCCTTCTGCCCCAATAAAACTACTCCACCTGGGACAGTGATTGACCATAAAGTTCAACAACAAGGATTGGGTTGCTACTCTTCTCCACCAGGTATGTAGCCAGTAATTCTGGCCTGTTTTGAGGGGGGAGGGACCTGGGGCTGGTCCACCATCTGCAGCTGCCAACAAATCACCAGGACATCTTGGTTTAGCACTAAAAAATATGTCTACAGCCCTGTCTGGTTTGAATTCAGCTGGAGTGGGGCCCTGCTTTTCAATGCGAATCAATGTTTCTCAGTATCCTCTGTCAGACTTGCTCTCCAGTCAGTTTTTACCTTGTTCATAGTTGAAAAACACCCTTCTACAATTGCATTAGACACAGGAAATACTCTCAACACATTGACAAGCTTCAACAGATATGGATAAGAATTTTGGAAATCACATGCCAGCTTTGACCAGATAGCACAGGCAGAAAGATTGATGAAATTGGTTTGAGCAAAAATCTTAAACTCTTGCCGTTTTGCAAGTAGCAGAGTGCTGTCACAGTCAGGCTGCAAAAGTGCTGAAAAGTGATCAGCTACTGCAGTAACGTCACTGTTGCCATGCAGCTCTAGTTCCTTTCTGTCTGCTGGCCATCAGTCAAACCGAACCTTTGTTCACAACAGTTCATACTGGGTATTCATACTGGGTATAGAGCGAAAGAAAGCATCTCTTGTCCATACTATTGCTCCCCACATCAGTGGGTCCACCGTTCTCCATTTTCAATCAACTAGTCATCGATTTTTGTTTTAAACTTGTTCATATTTCTACTATTCACAACATCCACTGGAAGCACATTCCATAGTCTTCTTGTTCTATTTACAAAGGAGTAATGTTCACTGTTCAGTCTAGCCGCTGTCAATTCAGTTTCTTTCTTGCAACCCCTAAGTCCGCCTGGTTTCTCACTCACCTCAGTATTCATTTCCTTAGTCAACTCCTGATCCATTATTATTTTATATAACATCAAAAGATCACCCCTTACCCTTCTCTGTTCTAGAGAGAACAAACCAGTTTTATGTAGCCTATCCTTGTAGTTTAATTTACTTAAAGGGCCTAAGGATTTTGTGTTTCTCCTTTGTATTTTCTCAAGTTTCTTAATATCGCCCTGCTTGTATGGATTCCACAGCTGGGATCCGTAATCTAGGCGCGGTCTGACATATCATTTATATAGTGGTAACCTGCAATTCACTGATTTATTGATGAAGCATCGGTTAATGTTTTTAATCATGAAGTTTGCTGTAGTTAACATGTGAATTCTGTGTTTATTAAAAATCAGCTTGTTATCCACTATAATTCCACAGTCTTTTTCATCAGAAACTTTCTTCAGTATTGCCCCATTTAATTCATAAGTCTGTGAAATATTAATTTTCCCCATGTGCATACTAACACATTTCTGCACACTGAAGGGTATTCTGTTTATGATCACCCAATCTTCAATTGACTTTAAATCACCTATCATATCCTGCTGCTGTTCTGCAGTACCAACAGGTCCAACAAACGTAATGTCATCAGCAAAGTTTATAATGGCATTCTTTATATTAACATGTAAATCACTGATAAAAATTGAAAACAGAGCCATCCCAAGCACTGACCCTTGCGGCACTCCACTCGAGACCGCAACAGGTTCAGAACATTCTCCTACCACTCTGACTCTCTGGTATCTGTCACATAACCATTTGTTCGTCCACTTTATGATTCTGCTGTCTAATCCTAAAGTTATCTTTTTTTCAATCAGAGTATAATGTGGGACCTTATCAAAGGCTTTTTGAAAGTCTGGGAAGATGACATCAATAGGGATGTTTTCTCCAAGTGATTTTTTTTTTCATAAAAACATACATGGTTTGTTGTACATCCTCTAGTCTTCTTAAACCAATGTTGTTTCTTATCAACCAGCCCAATAATAGACATATTTTCCTCCAACTTAATTTTCAAGTTTCAGTTCTCAATGTTTGTAATGTATTTCTTAGTTTGCTGTTTATTGGCCACTAAAATGTGTTAATTTCACACCCTTGTAAGTCACTTCAGCACATGCTCCTGAAAGAACAACAGACACATTTTTTAAGAGAATGTCAAGTTCACTGCCACCTATGGGACCACTCTGCTTAGCATGGTAAGGAGTGTTTCTCAAAGTTTAAACAGAGCTAAGTAACTCTGGCATTTCAACTACTTCTTTTTGTAGTGCGAGTGAGAACCAGGCAAGTTGCTAAAGCAGCTGTTAAAAATACAAAAGGTGTGCCACCATTTGGAATTTAGTCATAATTTGCAACACTCCCTCAGCTTTGGCCTGGTCATGAGTTGGGTCTGTGGCCATAGGTTCTAAATGGGCACAAATTATGGGGAATGATTTGGTAACAGCAATGGGGGGCAAGAAGTTTATGCTGCACCAAGTGTGTGCCATGGGTTTTCTTGGGCTTTTCAACTGACATCTCCATGGCCTGGGGAAGAGACCGTAACTCTCTGAGTCTCTTAGGACTTTTCTGATAGAGATTAAACAGTTGGTCAGAAAGTTAGAAACATCATTGAAATAGGCGTTATCCAAAGCATCTTTTATGGCTGGTTCTAATCCGTGTGAGCAACAACGAACACCAACTAACTGTATGTCTTCCCTTAAAAGAGCAGCAAGACCCCATCTCACACCCGTGTTGACAGATGCCCCATCAGCCCCAAACCCAACCGCGTTTTTTATATTAAGACCACATTCTGTACAAATGTCTAAAAGGAGATTTTGCAGTCCCTGTCTTGTGCCATCTCATACAGCTTTCATTCATAAAAATTTGGTCTCCACGTGACCACTGATGGGATTTAAATAAATTACGTAAACCAGTTCCTTTTCAATTACACCACTGTCAGTACTACTGTCCATAAGCACTGAAAAATAATTAGCATTTTTGACAGTTGCCAGCAGGTTTTCTTCTAGGTTCTTGCCAATACACATTGTGAGTTCTTTCCCACTAACAGGGTTAATGCATTTATTGCCCAAATGAACTCCATAGCACTTCTCTTGTTCTGCTGTTGCTTCAAACTTTTTAATAGGGAAGTCCTCTTTGGCCATCATATACAGGATCTCCATCAGCCTGCCTAGAATCATTCTATGCTGTTCCTCTGCATTACTGAAAGCTCTCCCTGCAAATTAATTAAATGTTTTAAGTCTCGGTCCTAACCCCCCCCATTTTAAATTTACCAGTTGCGGTATGGCAATATGTATCAAGTGGTGACCTTGTTCTACCAGATTTCAAAATGTTAACAGCTTTCCTGTGCTGCTCTGTCAGAAGATGTTTCCAGGTGGTATCAACTTTTAGCTGGGGGCCTATAATCCCAATGCCTCAATGAAGTTCCTCAACCCACATAGCTCACCTCTGTACTCACAGCACAATTTGCAACTAACACGCAGTGCACAGTCTCCCTCACTGCTAATTTGTAGCCAATTTTTTTTCTGGATCATATTTTTGGCACCATCCCTCTGCAGTTGCTAATCTAACTCCAGCCATGTCGGACTGTAATTACTAAAAAGTTTGAAGTTAGCAAAACAAGATGTCAGGGTGTACAGCTACTTAAATTAATACGAGGCTTTTCCTGAAAAAAAGAAAATAATGGCAGCAGAAGTGTTACCCCCAGCTCCCCCCCAGCCCAGTTGCTGGCACTTCTCAGACCAAACCCTGTTCCTAAGCGGGGCACAATCCCTCCCATTGTGACTGTGCTGCAGGCAGCGAAGGCACATTACTTCAGTTTTTTGTGGGCTAGCTGCCACAATAAGACAAGTAGTGTGTCCAAATCAAAATGCAAGGGCACAGTTAGTTCCTTCCTCTAAAAAGCAGGGGCAACACAGTGAGTTCAAGTTAAAATCTCTGCAGTTGCAGGGTACATGACAACACTTAAATGTTTCATTTTCTGCCCAGAAAAAGGGCAGACAGTTAAGTATAGTTTTTTTTCCAACACTGCCAAAGCAGGGCACAAGTCTTTTAAGTTTCCCTCATGGATCTCTGCAAAGCAGGGCACATAGTCTTATTCTGTGTGTTCCCAAGTTCACTGCAAAGAGCAGGGCACAACACTTGGCAGGGCACATTTTCTAGTCCCCCTTGGATTCTCTGCAAAGCTACAGGGCATAACATAGTCTTTTTCTGTTCTCAAATTATTCACTGCAAGTGCAGGGCACATGTCATTGACAACATAAGCAGTGGGCACATAATTCTTAAATGCCTGGTTCCCCTCATCTCTGCAAAGCAGAGCACATTACTTAGTCTCTTTTTCTGTTCCCAAATTGTTCAATGCAAAGAGCAGGGCACACAACTAGCAAGGCACATTACTTATTGGTTACCCTCAGACCTCAAAGCAGGCAGGGCTGCTTACTTAGTCTTTATCTATGCTCAAATGTTCACTGCAAAGATGCAGGCACACAACATAGTAGCAAGGCACATTAAGTTCTGGTTCCCCTATAATCTCTGCAAAGCAGGGCACATAGTTTTTATTCTGTTCCCAATGTTCACTGCAATTACATTCACTGTGTGTTCCCAAATTCACTGCAAGAAGGGCACAAACTTAAAGTTCAAGCAGGGCACCCTCTACTTGCCCAGTGATCATGCCCTTGTTCTCCCCCCACCCACAGTCCAGCTCTAGGCCTTGCCCATTTGTTGCCATTATGCCGTACCCCCATCTGTGCCTTGAAGTCCATGTGCCCCTCTTCCCTCCTCCAGGCTCCCCAACCAAATGAAAATTACTTGTTTTTTGCTGCTCCCCATTTCTGCTGCACTCCTGCTCTCCTCTGCGGTCGCTGAATCTGCCCGTCCGATTGTGCCTCACCCTGCAATGCAGCCATCTGCTCTCTGCTCTGTCCAGGTCACTCCCATGCCCTCTCACAATCTCGGCCAGGCCTTCTCCCTCTGGCTCCTCCTCGGTGCAGCCACCACTCTTCCAGGCTATGGCTTGTCTCTGACCACCTGTAAAACCAAAAGACACAGTTTAAGTTAACCGGACGATGGCGCAACGATGATTAAAAAAAACAACTTAGAAATAAAATAAAGAAAACTCACCTCTGGACTCCTGCTCAACCTCCCAATGCATGCTTTCTCTTCTGGGTATGCTGCAAAAGGACTCAGTCACATTTCTCCCATACGGAGACCAGGTGGGGGGCAGAAGCATCACTAGACGAATCAGGGAACAGCTCAGGGTTCATGGAGTGAGGCGCGAAGAAGCAGAAGGGCAAAAAATGGATACCAGGACAAAAAAAAAGTTTAAAGTGACAGTGCCCAATAAGGCACTTTTACAGGATCCAGGACCAGTTGGCGATGATTAGCAATGACTGCTAATAACTGCCAGATGTGATTCACTTTTTACTGATCTTGGGTCACAAATTGCAATGCAAAGCCACTTATTTTATTCCTTGCGGTGAGTAGCAAAAATTACTGTGTTGTATGCATATAGTAGAGTTTTGTAGTAGTCACAGACCCCAGGGACATGATTAATAAACAGGCTAAACAGCAGGGGTGCCACAATAGAGCCTTGGGGTGCTCTAGTTGTCAGAGGCTGTAACCCAGAATACTCAACACCACACCTTGCTTTTTGGGTTCTGTTAGTCAGGTAGTCTGTGAACCACACATTAGCTTCAGTCGACAAGCCCAAAACCAGGAGTTTTTTAGTAGGAGGCCATGATTTTCTAAATCAAAGGTCTTACACAGGTTAAGGAAAGCAGCTCCTCAGTTAACTCAATAAGAGCAGTAGTTGTACTATGCAACCTCCTGAAGCTGTATTGTTCAGCAGCCAGGAAATTATGCATTGTGATATAGTCCATAGCCTGGACACTGATGATTTTCCTCCAGGCTCTTCTCCCTTCCTGTGTTGGTGCCAGCAAGGCAACTGGAAAAGCACACCAAAATCAATATTGTACAGCCTTTTAATCTCACTGGAGACTTCTTTTGTGTCTCCTGACTGGTCCGTGCAGTTTCGTGACTGCCGACCTCTTCCTGGTCCGCCATCAACCACCTCCCTCAGCTGCTGATCTCAGTCCTGGGATGTCCTGTGGAAACAGCGAATGAATAACAGCATGCGAAAAACAGCAAATGTGATCTTAGTGACATAGTCTTTATAGCACTTGGTTATTTTAGCGATGTAGCCAGTAATGTAGTTGAGCAATATAAGCCAGCTGGTGTGTGCTGGAACATATGCAGGCAGCGTAACCTAGCAGTTAGAGTAACTGCCTGTGTGTACACTTGGTAAATCCAGCAGACCTGGCTTCAATGCTTGTGGTTCCCTTTTTTTTGCCCACCTTCATGCCTCTCCCTCCTCCCAGTTCTGTCCCCCTCCTTCCCCAGTGTTGTCATATAAAATCTTCCCCCTCCCAACTTTGTACTGATCCCTGAGTTGCATCCCCCTGGAGTGAGAAGAGTTAATCTGCCCCCTTCCTGAGTTGTGTCCCCCCTCCGGAGTGAGAATATTTAATCTGTCCCCTTCCCAACTCGGTCCTGCTTCCCCAGTTGCGTCCCCCTCCAGAGTCATTTTATTAAATCTGTCCCCCCTCTTGACTCCTCCTCCAAGTGCCATTCCACTCCTTGCAGCAGTTGTTTTGTGGCAGGATTTTGTTTTTTTGTTTTTCTCCTCTGAGATTCGCAGTTTTGACTTCTTGCTGTTATTCCTTATTGCTATTTTTGTTAGTGCTCTCATTCATGCGCCATTATTATCTTCACAATTTTGCTCTCTCTCTCTCTCTCTCTCTTTTGACATAGTACCCAGTCCTGGAACTCCTATCTCTCAAAACCATAAACAAAAAACAGTTTAGTGGTTAGGAAAAAAAGCACAAACAGCTCCAATAGCTCTCTTCTCTCTCTCCCTGTGATGGCGCTAGCATTGCAACTAGAAAAGCCCACCAAAATCAATACTTTTAATCTCACTGGAGACTTCCTGATGTATCTCAATTGGTCTGTGCAGCCACGTGACCCAGTGTCCTCTTCCTAATCTTTGGCCAGTTTCCTCCCTAAGTCCTCAGCATCTGATCTGGAACTCCTATCTCTCAACAGCAAAAACAAGCACAAAAAAGAGTTTTGTGTTCTGAAAAAATGTACAAACAGCCCCAATAACTCTCTTCTCCTTCCCTGTGCTGGTGCAAGCATGATCATTGGAATAGTGTTACGTAATCAGGTGCCTAGAGCTAGGACCTCACTCAGTCAAAGGTCCTTTCACCACAGAGCACCCGCTTGGTATAACTCCCTCCCCACGCACATCACAAACATCCCCAAAATCGTCCCCTTCAAAATAGCACTACGCAAATACCTCACTGACAATCGGAGCTGTACTTGTCCATAATAGTGCTTTCCTAGAGCACCCTCTGAACCCATCTGCCCCGCTAGTCCTACATACATCCTAGCCTACTTAGAATTGGTTTCTGTTGTCTGCACGCCACGTACAGTACCCTGCGGGTGCCACAGGGTTACTAATCAGTCTTGTATTGCTATGTTCTCTTGTTTTGTTTTCTTGTTTTGTATTATTTTGTTTTTTGTCTTCCCTCTGCTGTATCTCACCTGTTTGTCGCCACAATTGCCTTGCTGTATACTCCTTTGTATTTCACCTGTATTGTTAACCGATGTCTTGCCACACAAATATGTTTGTCCCCCCTCCCTGCGATGAGGTACCTTTATAAATGAGTCTCTGACTCAAAGGTTTGTAAATCTGATCTATGAAATAAACATAAATGTAAACGCAAAACAACATACAACAGTATAACAATCATGCTTCAATAGGTGCAGTACAACATTAAAGTAATGAAGATCAGTGAAATTCAGTAAAAAATAAAGACAGGTTTTAGCCTAGTTTTCCAAAACAAACAGATCTTTATATGTTTCTAGAAATCAATTTAATAAGACACTGTTTACTTGAAATACATATCCTGGAAAAAATTTCCCTGGCCTGGCTAAATCATGGTTATTTTGGTCATGCAGGCTTTTAATGTCTTGTTGCAAAATTCTTCTTTCATTAATTCTGTAAGATTTATATGTTTTTTTATGTCCTGGCCAAATTTCCCTCATTCACTAAAAATACCACCAACAGCTTAATCTCGTTCAAGGTCAGTTGGTATTCATCTGTATCCCCCTCCCCTGGGTTGTGCCTGAAAATATGCAGGATTTGTCTAGTGCACTTACCCGGTCAACAAAAACTAAATAAATAAATGTAACACTATATGGTTCAGCTTACAACACTAGCGGCTATGATAAATTTGGGCATACACAGGGTAAACATGTTTTTACTTGTGCCTTTTGTGGGTACTAGTTGTGAATATTGGCCCCTCCTGTGACAGGTGTGCATAGTGACTGTGAGAATGAGCAAATCTAGAATTTTTCAAGGTGATAATTTTGTCAAGGCAGTAGCACTTTCACCACAAAAAAAAAATGTGCCACTTTAAAACTCAGGTTAGGCTAAAACAGCTCCTGTTTTCAAGCCTAAGGGGATAGCCAGTGCTACTTTGCTGCTTAGCTGGATCCATTAGTGACTCTGAGTGAATGTCAGAATCAGCAGAATCGTGAATGTACTAATCTGTCCTCCTCCTTCTCAGGTCAAGTCTCACAATCCTTTAAACGACACAGAATCAGAGACGCAGCCCCCTGAAGAAAAGGTATTAATGAAGGACCAAGTTACACCATTTACATTTTTGACCATGACATTTGATTATGTGCACAGAGTGTGCATGCTTTCAGTGACATCCATTGCCACTTTGCGGAACAGTTGCTGACTCTCTAGAGAGAACTTCAATAACTGTAACTAAAACAACTCTTTATACTTTATTTCTTGCTTAATAAAGCAGCAGTATTTGTTAGTACCCACATAGTCCTTTTCAGCAATAATATTTGCCTGGAAAAAATTTCAAGATACACATTTTTCTATTTGACTTCTTTCATTCCTGAACCAAGGTACAGAATTTTGAAGTTTTTAAAAGTTGCTATTCCTGTGTAATGCCAGTCATGAAAAATTAAATCTCTTGGTACAGTGCTGTGCTGTTTACCATCACAAACATGTGGTAGCCCCATCCTAATACAACTACAGTATGAATCTAGCATGTACATTCAAAAAAGTAACCTCAGCGGAAGAGATTTTTAAACATTACGAGTGGCAACCATCTTTATAGGTTCATAGATTGTGTTCAAGTTCAGTGAGCCAAAGCCTTTTAATGAACTTGTCACCCATTATGGATGAAGCATATATTTTTCCCTCATGTAGATATTAAGTTTATGTTTAAATGCTGTTATATTTGTGCTATCTAATAGTAGAGGTAATACCTTTGTTTTTTTTTAGGTCTAATGTTTCCATCATGTATGGCTCTTTTAAGGTTTTGTATATAAAGCAAAGGTCTCATCTATTTCTTCTAGATTCAGCTGAACATAGATTTAATGTGCAGCCTGTCTCTGCATCCCATATGCTTACTTGATAATGTTTGTTTTGTCATTCTTCTCTGAACTTTCTCTTGTATAAGTCATTAATTACAAAATTTGCTGTAAATGCTGTTTTAACAATATCTGAGGAAACTAAAAACACACAGGATGAATCTAGGGATGTCAGAAATACATGTCTGCTAAAAAAACTATATGATGAAATGTTTTTGCCGACTAAAAGATACTGCTACTTTAAAGACCTTTGCACGTAAGCAGTATCATTGTCCCCTAGAATTTACTTGCTCCACCTGCTTGTCTACCCCAAAATTTATAATTACCTGCGTGTGACTCCATAAAGATTTCCACAACAACAAAGTGATGTCATAAGCAGAAAATTAAGATTTCAGGTGCAAATAAGAATCAGGAACAGATGTATTATGATGGACCCATATGCCTTGTTCATTTAGTTAGCATTATCAATGAAGAACAAGTGAAAGATAAATACAGAGAGTAAATGACTTTTCAGCTATAGTACCTTGTGTTTGAAGCAGCAGTACAACAAAAAAAGGTTTTTCTAAAAACGCTTGTTTCAGTTACAGTTACAAAAAATATTAGCTTACCTGTCAAATATACCTGTCTAGGTACCTCCTGTGCTACACACCAGGGCCCACATATTCAAAGGAGATGTGCGCCCAAAATGGAGATGCACAGCACATCCCAGAAAATGCATAGAAGCGTGATATTAGAAAGGGAGACATACGTCGTGCATTTTCGAATGTGCAATCACACAGAAATAATGTATGGGGTGCAAAAAAAGGGGGCAGGCTTCTGAATATGCTGCACAAGTGTATATTCAGCTAAAATGTGCGGTGCATGTGTCATGCACCACAAAACTGTGCCGCACAAAGTTAGGTATGTAAGAGGATGGCCTAAATTGGCCAGCCACCCACAGGCAGACTACAGAACTGCAGACAGTCAACCCTGAGACAGCCCTCAGAGGTGCACCAGGATGTGCTTCAGGCATCCACACACAGCAGTCATGCCAGGATGGTAGTACCCAAAACCACAGCTGCACTGTGCCAGCTTTCTGGGCACCTGCTGGGTACGACTTGGTGACACCACCTGCACCACCCAGTCAGCAACCCCCTCACCACACCCAGGTCAGGGACGCCCAGCTGCCACATGCTTGTCAGGCACCCCCTAGTACACCAGCGGACCAGACAGCTACAATGTGGCACATGTACCAGGTACCATGACCTACACCCATGTAGCCATCAGAGTGCCACCTGGTGGAGGCATGCACCCATGGTGGTGTCTGGCACAATGGTGAGCAAGATGCATGGCAGTAATGGTGGCTGCATGGCATGGGTCAGGTATAGCCCAGTGGCACACACCCATGGTGGAACACCATAGGTGCACACAGCTAGCCCATGCCAGACCCACACCACCAGAAACCACATATATGTCACCGATGACATCCCTGTGGCATGACAATGCCACAGGGGCCCTGGGTTCAGTCACTGTGGTTTACTGGTGAACAGTGCACAACTGGCAGCAGAATGAGACGGGGTGGAACCACCTGCAGCCTGGAGGCAGCAGGGGCATGCCCCAAGAACACCTGACTTTATCCAATGTTAACTGCTCACTCTTGCTCATTCACAAACTATAAATGGGATTGAGAGTGTCAGGGTGTGCTCTGACTTGTTGATGTATGCCATATGCAGTAGCACCCCTCATCTAGAATCCCATTTATAGTTTGTAAATTAGCAAGGGTGAGCAGTTAACATTGGATAAAATTTGTAAATGGAGAAGTATGGCTTTCTCATTTAGCTAGCCCCCCACCACTTACTTGCACATTGGCTGGGGACCATACCTTAAGTAAGCCAATTTTAGGCTAATGTATCCTAAATAAAGGTAAGCCATTTGAGACAGATGCAGTTTAGAGTAGGGACCCAGATGATGGGTGGTCTATCTTAATGTTGGTAGCTGGGTCACTTCACAGTGAGGCCCTGAGGTAAAGACCAAGAGACCCCCATTCCTTTTGAAATCAAATTAGTAAATTGCTAATCCAGGCTGAAAAAATATGTTTATTGTTCTTCGGATACAGCACCTACACCCATGCCAGGTCTCAGCTCCTGATCCCAACCCCGCCCAGCCATGGTAGTATGCTTCTGGAAGTGCAACATGGAGAACAGACCTACCAACACAGAAACATTGAAATATAGAATTTGATGGCAGATGAGGACCGCTTGACCCACCTAGTCTGCCCATTTCCCTACCTAATCGATAAGCTGCAGATCCTAGTTAACCAACAGCCTATTTCCTCCTACCCCCCCCAGAATTGCCTTATGTTTGTCCCATGCATTCTTGAATTTCCCCACTGTTTTTGACTCCACTACCTCCTCAGGAAGGCTGTTCCATGTATCCCTAACCCTCTCCATGAAAAAATACTTCCTCATATTACCTCTGAGCCGTTCCCCCCTCTATCTTCAAATTGTGCCCCGTTGTTCTTGTGCATCTCTTTTTCTGAAAGATGCTACTCTCTTGGACTTTGTTGATTCCCTTGAGGTACTTGAAAGTTTCTATCATGTCCCCCATCCCTCCTCTCCTTGAGGCTATACATATTAAGCTCTTTTAATTTCTCTTCGTATGTCTTCTGGTGCAGACCCTGCACCATTTTAGTTGCCCTCCTCTGAACAGCCTCCATCCTATGTCCTTGCAGAGATGGGATCTCCAGAACTGCAAGCAGTACTCCCGATGGGGTCTCACCAACTGTCTGTACAAACGGATAACAACTTCCTGTTTTCTACTGGTGATGCCTCTCCCTATGCATCCTAGTATCCCACCAGCCCTCCTTACTGCCTTCTCCCATTGCTTGCCCACCTTAAGGTCATCTGATATGACTACCCCCAGGTCCCTTTCTATTTTTGTTGTTGTTAGTATCTCACCCCCCCCATCGTGTACTCTTCCTCTGGGTTTTTGTTTCCCAGGTGCATTACTTTGCACTTCTTTGCATTGAATCTAAGCTGCTATACATTTGACCATTCCTCCAACCTTGCCAAGTTCCTTTGAATCCTTTCCACCCCACCTTCTGTATTGACCCTGTTGCAGACCTTTGTGTCATCTGCAAAGAGACATACTTTTCCTTCCAGTCCATCTGCAATGTCAGTTATAAAAACATTAAAGAGGACCAGTCCCAGTACTGAACCCTGCGGTACCCCCCTTTCTTCAGAGTGGACTCTGTTTACTATTACCCTCTGCGTCCTGTTGTCCAGCCAGTTTTTACCCAGGCTACCACCTTGGGACCCACTCCAAGGCTGACTAACTTGCATATTAAACTTTTGTGTGGGACTGTGTCAAATGCCTTGCTAAAGTCTAGATAGGCCATGTCCACAGCCCCTTCCTGGTCTACTACTCTGGTCACCTAGTCAAATAAATCTATTAGATTCATCTGACACAACCTACCTGCTGTGAATCCATGCTGCCTTGGGTCCTGTGCCTCACTGGCCTCTAGGAACTCAACAATTCTTTCCTTCAGAAGTGATTCCATCATTTTCCCTACCACTGAGGTCAAACTAACAGGTCTGTAGTTTCATGCCTCTGTCTTGTTCCCACTTTTGTGAAGGGGAATCATATCCACCCTCCTCCAGTCCTCAGGTACCACACCATCCTCCCATGATTTGTTAAAAAGGGTAGTCAGTGGTGTCACTAGTTCTACTCTTATTTCTTTTAGAGTTCTTGGGTGAATCCCATCAGACCCCATTGCTTTGTCCACCTTCATTTTTAAGAGTTCTTTTTAACCCTTTTTTCTGTGAATGGACTGGTATCACCCTCCCTATCTGAAGTGCTTCTATTCTGTGACTTAGGTACCACCCCCTCCTCCCCTTTTGTGAATACTGAACAGAAGTATTCATTCAGTATCCCTGCTTTTTCACTGTCACCCTCTGCCCACCCTCCCTTCCCTTTATTAAGCCTCACTATCCCTCCCTTGATCTTTCTTTGCTCCCTAATGTACCCATAAAAGGTTTTATCCCCCATCTTAACAGAGTTGGCTATCTTTTCCTCAGTTTGGGCCTTTGCTATTCTGACTGCCTTCCCTGCTTCCTTCTGCTTTAACTGGTACAGTTCTCTGTCCTGCTCCTTCTGTATTTCCTTATACTTCCTGAATGCTACCTTTTTCTCCTTAACTATCACCACCACCTCATTTGAGAACCATAGCGTTTTTTCCCTCATTTTGTCTTGTTGTTTTGCTTCACACAAAGGCTTGTTGCCTCTGTGATAGCTGTTTTGATTTTTTCGCATTGTTCCTCCACTCCTCCTTCTTGCCCATTTGCTAGTGCTTTTCTGAGGCACGCCCATTTTCCCAAAATTAGCCCTGCTAAAGTCCAATAGTTTTGCTTTTGTATGGCTTGACTCTATGGTTGTGTTTATCGTGAACCACACTATTTGGTGGTCGCTTGTTCCCAGATGGCTACCCACTTCTAAATCTGAGATCCTTTCTCCATCTCTGTTTGACAGTACCAGGTCTAAGACTGCTCTCTCCTGAGTGGGTTCCACCACTAACTGTCTGAGGCATTCCCCCTGTAGGGCATAGAGAATAATCCTGCTCTTGGATGTGGCTGCAGCAAAGGTGCTCAAGTTAACATCTGGCATATTCAGGTCCCCCGTCAACAATATCTCCCCTTTTCTGCCATTCCAAGGATGTCTTCTATCATTTCCTTGTCCATTGCCTCCCCCTGAGATGGGGGTCTGTATACAACCCCTGTGCGGATTGTGGTGCCATTTCCTGTCTCCAGGGTGACCCACATTGCCTCCTCTACTCCTTGTTTATCCTTTAGTTCCATTGCTTTGATCCCTTCCCTTACATAGAGAGCTACTCCTCCTCTTTTACCCTCCCTGTGCCTCCTATAGCTTGTGTACCCTGGTATGTTGACATCCCAGTTATGGTTCTCTGTGTACCATGTTTCTGCGACTGCCACAATATCCAGGTGTTCCTCTTCCATCAAGGTCACTAGTTCAGGGAGCTTGCTACACAGACTGTGGGCATTGGTACTCATCGCCATTCATTTTTTGATGGCCTTACCCCTTTTAGCCCCATCCCTGTCCTTACTGCTTTTTTCTGCATTTACCCCTGTCCTGCTTACTACTGAATTCTCTACTTTGGTGTTTATCTAACTACTGTGTTTTGTGGGGGGAGGCTGAGTTTCCCCTGCTCCTTTTCAGTGCCTCCCCTCCTTGGCTAGTTTAAATGCTTGCCATTGAAGCATTTAAACCTATCACCTAGGATCTTGGTTCCCCTCCTGGTCAGATGTAGACCATCATGCTAGTATAGGCCTGTATCCCTCAAGATGAACCCCCAGTCCTCAATGAAGCCAAAACCCTGAGCTCCACACCAGTTTTTCAACCATTCATTAAATCCCATGGTGCGGAGTACCCTAGCATCACCCTTGCCATAAAGAGGGAGCACCTCCAAGAAGGTTACCATACATGCTACTTGTCTAAGGCCCCTCCCCAACTCCACAAACTCCTCTTGCACTGCTCTGATCCCATTCCCAGCCAGGTCATTTGTTCCTAGGGGGATAGTGACATCCAGTTCCCTCCCTCATGCAGCTGCTCCTACGATCCTGAGGATTCACTCCCTGTCCCTCCCAGCCATGGCACCAGGCAGGCACCTTACCTTCCTCTCCCCTTCCTCCCCCAGTTCTACCCCCCCAGTGATTGAGTCCCCCACCAGGAGTTGTTTCCTTCCCCTGTGGGGTCCCATGCCACCCTCCTGTGGGTCTCCTTTGTGGAGGTTTCGAGTATCCTCCTTGGTCTTCACTGCAGGTGCCTCCATAGAGGAACCACTCTCCACCAGAACAGTGTATGAACTGTGGAGAGATACAACTGGAGGAATGCCCATCTGTTCCACCACCATCTCCCTCCCTGAGCCCACCTTGGTCCAACTGCTCCTCTTTCTTGGCAACCTCTGAGGTAGTGGCGGTGGCCCTGGTGGTTCCTGGGTGGGGGAGGAGGTTTCACGAATCCTAGCCAGGTCAGCCTGGAGATGAGCAATCTGCTCCCTCAGACTAGAGAGGTGCCTATAAAATAAGGCAGCATCGCAGCCTCCAGAATGTCTCCCGGAAGACTGCCACCCCACAACCATTGCACTGCACCACTCTCATCATGTCTTATTTTGTGGCCCCTCTCCTGTTGCTTTGTATGCTTACTCTTTCCTCCCTGTTTATTTTTCCTCCTACTGCTTATGTCTCCTTACAGCTCTTGCCCTTCCTGTTCTGGGACAGGAACTTCCTGTATTCTTCAGTAGTCTCCTTCTTCCTTGCTCACAGTCAGACCTCCAGCAGCTAGGGGGAGAGGGAGAGCTACTCTTTTCCTTCAAGGATGATGAAACCTATGTGTCTCAGTGATCCTTCCCTTCCTACTGCCAAACAGGAAGTTCCTGTTGTCAGTCAAATCCAATACCTATAAAGTAGAACTGGCTAAGGGTGGGAGGAAAGGAAGGAAATTAGTAAGAAAAGTTCTCGCTTTGTAGTCCGCTGCTTTTTGCTCTGAAAGCAAGATTCCTGTCTGCCAAAAGCTAGCAGTAGGGAACTGTAATTGGAGACACCTGGTTTCTACTCCTAAGCTACACCCCTAATCAACTTATTCCCTCCTGACTTAGCAAACTCCCTTTCCCCAACACAGAAAAACACACTGGCTTTCTTCTTTTTTTTTTTTACCCTAAATGAAACCCCCCACTTCTAATAAAGTATCTGTTTTCTAAATCCCAACAGACACTGACTCCTGCTGAGATAGAAGTGTTCTATTAGTAAGAAAAGTTCTAGCTTTGTAGTCAGCTGCTCCTTGCTCTGAAAGCAAGATTCTTGGCTGCCAAAAGCTAGCAGTAGGGAATTGTAATTGGAGACAGTTGGTTTCTACTCCTAAGCCACACCCCCAATTAACTATGCTTACACCCTTGCAGCACTACCAGGCACTGCGATCCTCCAATGATCAGCTACTCACCATACCTTTCTGCTCTACCAAAATGGGTGAACAAGCTTTTTCATATTTTGCTCCAAAATACTGGAATTCCCTACCTCCCCACTTTAAATTCTCCCAATCTCACTCCTCCTTTAAGACTGCACTTTTCCGTCACCTCAATGCACTTGATACCTGTGTCTGTGGCTAATTAAGCAGTTTCTTCCCTCTCATTTCTCTATTTTAACTATTGTTCCTCCTATTACTCCTGTTTCTTCTCTGGTTGTGACTGAATTGGACTCTTGCATCCCTACATGGATGTGTTTGCTGCTGTTACATATTCTCACTAATATCCCTGCGTGGATACCTGTACCTTTGGTGATACTGTTATTGTATTGCACCTGTTACTCATGTATGTAGAAATGTCTGTTATTTCTCTTGGTACTCTCCCGGGTCATGCCTGAAAATAGGCAGGTCTATTGCCAAGTGTACTTACCCGTTCATCAAAAGCAAATAAATAAACTTCTTCCCTCCTGACTTAGCAAACTCCCTTTCCCCAACACAGAAAAACACACTGACTTTTTTTTACCCTAAATGAGACCCCCCACACTTCTAATAAAGTATCTGTTTTCTTAATCCAACAGGCACAGTGACTTCTGCTGAGATAGAAGTGTTCTATTAGTAAGAAAAGTTCTAGCTTTGCAGTCAGCTGCTCCTTGCTCTGAAAGCAAGATTTCCATCTGCCAAAAGCTAGCAGTAGGGAACTATAATTGGAGACACCTGGTTTCTACTCCTAAGCCACCCCCAATTAACTTCTTCCCTCCTGACTTAGCAAACTCTCTTTTCCCAATACAGCAGTAGCAGAAATAGCATAGTTGGTAGTAATCACTGGGCTGCACATGTTAGGGGCAAAGCTATGGGCTTCCTGTAAGACTCTTTTTTGAGGGACTTAACACCAGGACAGTGGACTATCCTGTTGCAGGGGCAACACACCCTCCATGCATCCTACACAGCTGGAATACCCCCTTCCCACATAGCAGCCATCCCCTGCAGCTGCCTTCCCTGAAGATCACACTAGCCATGTTTCCCAAACTCTGCTTCCCCCCCCCCCACCACCACCAGTGCACACACACAGATGGACCAGCATGGCAGACATACTAAGGATTAGGAAAGAGAAAGTAACAAACAAAAAAGGAAATGGTACACAGCATAGAAGGTAGATAGAAAGGTACATTTGGCAGATATGACAATATTATTATTGGTATCAGGCAAATAACATGGCAGTCCAGATACATAAAAAAACCTTAGAAGCTGGCCCAGTGGCGTAGAGGGCTGTAATGCCTAGCACCTTACCTCTTACCATGCTGGTGACCCGGGGTCTGGAGTGAGCTCAGGTCATCGGGGTTGAGAGGAATGAGCATCCAGAGGACAGTTCTCCTCTTCCAGGGTGGGGAGGCTTGTCAGCTCAGCCCTTGGCTGCCCCCAGGGTAGAGACCTGGAGGTAGCACCAGAAGTCAGAGTGGCACTGATGGGAGGGGCAGCAGTTATGCAGCACAAGGGAATCAGGGAGAAAATACAAAAATGGCAGTCGCAGGCTCCATGAAATCCTACTTGTCCGCTCTTGCACCACACCCTCACCAGCTCGCCAATCCTGTGAATCTGGATGCTGGGTCTCTGGGTGTGGGGGGGGCAGTCCTCCTTTTCCAGGCCCCACCATGGGGGGAATCCATGGGGGATGTGGGGGATTGGTGAAACACAGAGGTGGTTGCCAAGTAGGGGAGACAGGGACAGGATGGAGCAGCAACTTGCAGTATGCTCGGACAAAAAAAAAAAACTATATGGAAAAAAAAACTTAAAGGACATTGCAACATTGGAATAAATAATAACAGACACAAATAATAATGCATTAAAACAGATATTACAATGTATGCTGCAAAGGAGGTGTTAGAATCTGTGCATCACATAAAAAAGGTATTATATACCAAATATATCATGACAGATATTAAAGTTAAATTAGAAAGTATTCCCATTGTGTCTGAATAAAAAGAAGGCTATGTAGAATTGCAGGAACACAGAACTGCAAAAAAAAAAAAAAGACCAGAATGGCAGCACATATCACAGCTGCCATGCACAAGTACGTAAAATGCTCCACCATGTTATGGATGTCAAAACCCAGAATCAGGTTCATTGCCATCCACAAGATTTTTGTGGAGCGCTTTGTTTATGTTTAATTTTTTAATACTTAACATCAAAAGCCATGCTTACTTGTTTTTTTGTACTGGACTCTGTGGCGTAGAATAATGATAACAGTTTTAATTGTCATTAATTTACCATGATGATATACACTTGATAGATGCAGTAATGGGACTAAATGGATTAAGTGCTCGCTCTATTTGTGGATATAAATATTCCTGGAATTTATCCAAGGTAATGTCAAGTTTTCACATATAATAAATTAATAAGTCAGTTGGGTAGTTCTCTGGCTATGAAGCTATGTTTTAAAAAAATAAAAATTTTTTCTTTTTTTTTTCTAGTTCTGTGCCTCCCATGCTACCCAGGCTCTGTGGCTGCAGTGGGAGTGTGAAATCAGGCTAGAAGGCAGTTCTGAACCACACACACTGCAATCTCTTCCTCCCTTACACTGGGACAGTCCCTCTCACTAGTCCACTTGGGGGTTCTGGTAGCCCTAGCCTTCCCCACTGCCAGACAGCCCCACATCAGCAGCGGTGTCCCTATGAAGCACTCTGGGGTGCAACCTGTATTATTAAAGAAAAAATCCATTTTAATTCATGTTGCTCAATCAACAACAAAAATGACCATGACTACACTTGTACAGAGTGATGAGCCTCCTATGGAAGGCACAGGAGGGTGGCATTTTGAAAAGAAAGAGATGTTCAAGGACAAGGGGGCATGATATAAAGCTGTAAGAGGGGAGACTTAGGGAGGATGTGAGGAAATACTTCTTCACGGAAAGGGTGGTGGATGCCTAGAACCACCTCCCAGGATAGGTGGTGGGTGCTGAAATGGTAACAGGTTTCAAACATGCATGGGGTAGGCATAGGGGAACTTTGGTAACACGGCTGGGGAGGGGTAAGGCCAGAGAGTAAGAGTCTACAGCGGCACAGTGGGTAGGGACTTTAGGGCAGACTGGGTGGGCCAAGAAGTCCTTTTTTGCCGACAGCTTCTATGTTTCTAAGCCTAATATCAGGGCCACTAGAAAACTGCAGAACATTTTACCCGAAAATGCGGGGACTTTTTTGCAAAAATTGTGGGAAAATTGCGGAGGTTCATGATACATCCCCACTGCCCCCTAATAAATATTTTGTTTGCTGCAGCATATATTGGTCACATAAATTGTTTAGATAAATGTATTGCCTCTTGTAAATACTTTTGATGTGAAGAAAGGTGTGTGTTTTTGAAATGCACTGCAAATTAATCATTATGTAGCCTATCTTGTAAAAATCAAGACATCTAAGTCATGCAGTGCTAACTAGATTTTATTCAGTAATTTAGTTAGTCTATACTGAATGCATCCTGAAACAACATATTTCCCAGTTTCTAGATGTTAAATAATGAAGCCTGTTTAAACTACTTGCTTTGGTGCAAGAAAAAAATAAACAGATAACAAGGGTGCCTAATAAAGGTCTAGTAAGAAAAATGTTTATTTTGTTAAAATAACTACTGTTCTTAATCAGCACTGTAAGTACATTTTAAAATCACAAGATAAAAGTATCAAATCATAAGAGTAGTTTTTCATTACATCATACAATAGTTTTCAATACATGGTACTTTTGTTCTACTCGGTTTGCAGTGATTTTACTTGGGTTGCAATTATTTTGTCTACTTAAAGGTAAATGTTTAACTATACTTAACCTGTTCAGCGTGTTTTCAGAAATGTTTGCTTTTTATATGCTTTGTGAGTATGCAGTTGTGGCAGACCGACATGTAAGGAATCACTGTCACCAACCCCCTTAGAAGCACATTCAGGTTTATAATTAGCAAGGCCATCCAAACTCCTGACACATTTGAATCAAAATCCTTTCAGACTGAAAGTATTTATACAAGGAAAATCTACCCTACCATTCAAAAACAAGCATTGTGGTCAATGCTTCATTTAGGGAATGGGGCACTTTGCACCTCTTCTCACACCTATTGTTTCAATCTCTGTGTCAGCAAAAAGTTCTCCAACAGTCTGCTTTCACATAGATTTTAAAAGTGTTCAAGTCTACATATGCATGACCAGAAGATTTTGAAACCAAAGCAGGGAAGGGAATCACATAAAAGCAGAGTCACATTTAACCCCATTCTCATTTCACACTATACTGTTTTGGTCAAATCCAAGTCTGTGTACTAAATTGTTAGCATATCTGAGTAGATTTCCTTGAGTATTTAAATATTTTTATACAATTTTGGTCAAAAATTCCATAAATGTAAGAAATTGCGGATTTTGTGCGGAGAAGGGTGAAGATTGCGGAAATTGCGCCTGCAATTTTCCAGTGGCCCTGCCTATTATACATGTCCCACATTACACCCACAGTGTCCCACATTTTGTCAGCCCCGAAAGTGTCCCATATGTCTCTCCACTTGTACAGAGTCCCACATTTACATGACAAAATTATACCCCCCATAACTCTCAATTTTAGTTCCTGAAATGTGGGGACCTGAATCATCAGACATGGAGACAATCAGGGGGGGTTGAAATTCAGTTTTGCAGTCCACAGCCAACAACCAGTGGTTTGGGAAAGTCTGCTGGACTTATCAGGTTACTTACAGATGTAGTGCTACCTCTTAACATAAGTCGGCATGGCTAGTCCAAAAATCAAGTTACTGCAATTGCAAACTGCTGGCATTTAGCGAGTGCTAATTTTGGACCCTTGAGAAACAAGTCCTGAACACTGAAAACTAGTGCTTTGATTTGTACAAAGTAGAATTTTGATTTAGACTCCTAGACTGTTATGAAGTTCAGGTTTTGCAGTGTGAGGTAGTGCTTTTTATATGAGGAAAGAATTCTAAGGTGTAAAATGAGAGAATCAGCCCCCCCATGAGAAACGGGAAGGTCCAGTATGGGTAGCCAAAGATTAAATCTGCTGCTGTGTTCGGTACTGTAGGTCTCAGCTGGCAGCTGAGTAGCAGTGGGTCACCACACGTGCAGCAGCCTCCCACAGTGCGGTGTCCTTTGGGTATTCTTGAAGGGGACATCTGTGGGGGGAAGGGTGGTCTCAGTGGGCATGCAGATTCAAGCAGTTGGCAGTACCAGTCTTATTAGTTTTCTGAACCCAGGATGTGGTACAGTTTAGCAGGCTTGCTTACATGGACTGGTTTGTGAGTCACTGCTACTAGCCTTTCAGAGAGTATGGTAGCCAAACTGGAATATTCTGGCCTTAGAATACCACTGTAGTTTAACTGCCTGTTTGATTGTGGTTGGTACTGCAAATGTTTTGTTGTAACAGCCAATGAACAGCCACCATGGTGGTAATGGATTGTGACAATCATATTAAGCTGGTATCATTTCTGAGCAAAGCATCACAGTGAGATACTAGCCAATGAAGCAGGCTGCTGTGCAGGGGTCAACCTTAACTTTTTTTTGCACTAGCCAGCTGGGCTTGTGAACCAGAGATTGCACTAGCCCGCAGAAGCTTGCAGTAGCCCGCAGTCAGTATGGTTAACAGTGATTTGTTAAACAAAAGGCAAATAAAATTGTATTTGTCCTGCCAAAAGGTCTGGACACATATCAACTGATTTTGCACTGTGCCTTTAACTGCAAACCTCACATGCACTATCTCAGATTCTGTGACTGAAGAGTCAGTGGTTCTGTCACTGATGACTGAAATGAACTCTGTTCCCATTATTTTTTTCTCATAGCGCCATGTGTTCAACCTCGGCTACATAGTGGACAAAGCTGCAGGCATATTTGTCATTCTGATATGCTGAACTGATATGTAGCCCTTTCATATCATCAAGGCTGCACATCCACACAAAGTCTGTGAAAGGACATCCTTTCTTAGCAATTGCATGGCATGTGCGAAACAGTTTATCCAGATGGTTAAGTGCTGCTGCATTCATGTCCTTCAGCACTCCCTCCGCATTACTTGTCCCTGGAGTAGCAGTGCTGCAATCCTCCTTTTCCTTTGCCCTAGCATGAGCTTCGCTGATACTACGGGATGAGACAGAGTCAAGCCAGCAGTTTTCTGTACCGAAATGAACATTAGTTTTATTGCCTGCCTTACCCAACTGTATTTCATGTTTGACAGACAAATTGTAGAACATCAGATCTTTTGCATTATCATACCCCAACCAGTCATATTTTTCTAGTCAGCATTGCTGGAACCAACGGCTTCACTTTGTCTTGTCGTACTTATTATCTTTTATTTGTTTGTCTTTGTCAGCATGCTTTCTATTAATGTCAGCTGGGTTACTGACTTCTTTAATATATTTCCACATTTTCAGATTTGTAGTTAATAAAGTTGTATCATGAAAAGTGTGTGTGTCTTTTTCTTCCCTTTTTCCACCCTGGCCATAGATCCTAGAAATGTGTTATTGTCCCAGTTCTAGTAAAAAAAAAAAAAATAAGGACAAATTCAACAGCATCAACCCATACTGTTATTTATTTTTATTCTTTGGCAACCAGGTAACTCCCATTGGGCACAAGACCCAACTTCAGGCGTGGCCCAGGAACACAGGAAGGTTAAGCGATTTGCTTAGGGTCACACAGTATGCAAGTGGACGCTGTGGAAATTTAAACCCAGATCTGCTGGATGTACAAACCCCATTCACAACCTGTTGCTCTCTCTGTTAAACACTCTTCAGTTTTCCTTTCCATGACAGCCATGTATTCTGATATGCTTGGTTCACCTTTTTGATAACTGAACTATCAGAACTATCAATACTTGTGTTCCCTTTACCTCATCAACTACTGCTGTTTCTTTTCAAATGTCCAAGACATCACATTCCACAATTTCAGACACACCATTCAAACAACATGAAGTCTTGCTATATTATGACGATTGCAGTATGACCGCAGGTTAGAACTGCTCCGGAGGTGAAATAGTTAACTTTCCATGCAGGCATGGAACTTAGAGCGCAAGCTCGGTTGAAAACTCTGTCTGTTGTGCTTCAAACGCAAACTGTCAGATTCTTTACTCCGCCTCACTGAACATTCGCTCCGGAGATTTCTCCTTCTGCTCCACCCCAATTCAAATTGTCCAGTCTCTCTCTCCGGTTCCGACCGAACCGACACCTTCAGGTAAGCGTTCGGTTCGGCCGGTTCCACCGGTTCAAGATTATGATTTTGAGGATTTTTATGAACTGAGGGAAGGGGAAGAGGAATATGAGGAGAGTGAATATGGTTTTGAAGATCTGGATGTGCCCATTGGTCCGGACATCTCTCCAGATAGACCCCTAGGGGTTTCTCCTCCAAGGCTTTCTGAGTCCACTTCTCATTTCATGTTTTATAAAAAAGTTGCTGAAACTCTCCAGCTCCCTGTTGAGGAAGCTGTTGATGACCAAGAGGAGTCAGACTATGTAGAAATGATGGATATTCCAGAGTCTAGGAGACTGTCTATTCCTTTGCATAAATCTTTTCGGAAACAGACAGTAAAAGTTTTAAAAACTCCTCACACTATACCTCCTGTGGATAAAAGGATGGACAAGAGGTATACCTTATCAGGCTCCGACACTGATTTCCTCACTCAACAATGCAGCCATGTGGGGGTAGTGCAGGCTGCAGCCTGTGACAAGGCTAATATTCCCCTAGCTTCACACCCCCCTGAGAAGGACTCCAGGAAGATTGATGCTATGGCAAAGAAACAGTACATGGCAGCATCTTTGGGACTCAGACAAGCAAATTATATGGCTTATGCTGCTAGGTACCAGAAATCCAGATGGGATACTGTGCTGGCCCTAGCGAAACAAGTCCCTGACCAGCTTGCCAGGGAGCTGGAACAGGTGGCTATGGATGGTATTGAGGCATCCAAGGTGCAATTTCATGCTGCAGTGGATTCTAATGATGTTTCATCAAGAGTCATGGCTACATCTGTGGCACTTTGCAGGATGGCTTGGCTCAGATGTACTACCCTGTCTCAGGATACCCAGTCTAAGGCCATGGATTTTTCTGTTGTGGGAAATTCTCTATTTGGGGAGCAAACAGAGAATTACATGAAGAAAATGGATGAATATAGGACCACCTATAGGAGTGCACAGGCTAAGAAAAGGCAGGCCACTCCTCAAAAGCAGCTTCCTAGAGGCAGGGGCAGGCCTTTTCATAGGCCTTTTTACCAAGCCCAAGCTTCCTCCTCTGCCTATGCTCAGAGTGGGTTCTTTAGAGGGAAAGGCAGACGGGGTACAAGCAGGTCTGTTTCCACCCCTCAGCCCAAAGCCCTGCCAAGCAGGCACCTGATGGGATTGCCAGGCTGATTCTCCTCTACTCGAGGCAGGCTGGCTTACTTTGTCCAGGACTGGAAGTCTTTAACATCAGACAAGTGGGTCCTGGAAGTAGTAAGCCAGGGACTGGTTCTCAGCTTCAAAAATTTCCAAAGCTGAGAACCAGATCTTTTCCACCTGCAACTCCAGCAGAGGCATTCACCCTAGAGGCAGAGGTCTCTACCCTCCTGGCTCTCAGAGCTGTGGAAAGGGTTCCTCCCCTACACCAGGGCAAAGGTTTGTACTCCAGGTACTTCCTCACCCCAAAAAAGACAGGAGAATGGCAGCCCATCCGGATCTCAGATATTTAAACAAGCACCTTTTAAAGCCAAAGTTCAAAATGGTGACTCTGGGAATTATCCTACCCTCTCTAAGGCCAGGGGACTGGCTAGCTTCCCTGGACCTCAAGGATGCCTACTTCCATATTCCCATCAGAAGCTCCCATTGAGAGTACCTCAGGTTCAAGCTGCCCTCAGGCCACTACCAGTTCAGAGCAATGCCCTTTGGCCTCACTTCTGCCCCAAGGGTATTCACCAAATGCCTGGCTGTAGCTGTTGCCTACCTAAGAAGGCAAAAGATTGCCATCTTTCCTTACCTGGACGATTGGCTCTTAGTAGGCCAGTCCCCAGACCAGATCAATTTACATAATGCAGCAACTGCTTACCTCTCTAGGTTTCCTTCTGAATCTCTCAAAGTCAGTTCTAGAGCCTGTCCAGCTTCTTACTTCATAGGCGCAGAACTGAACACACAGGAAGCCAGGGCCTTCCTCCCCCTGGACAGGGCAAAGACCCTAGTCTACCCTGGCCTCCTCATTTACCCTGCTCTCCCGGCCAGCAAGGCATTTTCTGCAGCTCCTAGGACACATGGCTGCTTCCACAGCAGTTGTGCAAGGAGCAAGATTGCAGATGAGGGACATCCAGTTCCATTTGAGAGCTTTTTGGTCTCAAAGAAAGGATCCTCTTACCAAGCTGATCCCAGTAACTTGAACCCTGATCCAAGCCCTACAGTGGTGGCAGGATCAGAGCAACCTGAGACAAGGGTTTCCTTTTGTCACTCAGTCTCATTCTCTAATCCTTACTACAGATGCGTCCCTTTGGGCTGGGGAGCTCACATGGGCGACCTCACCACCCAGGGTCTGTGGTCTCCCCAGGAATCTCTGCTCCACATCAACCTGTTGGAGCTCAGAGCAGTTTTTCTAGCACTTCAAGCTTTTTCCAAATCTGTTCAGAACAAGAGTATTCAGGTCAGAACAGACAACACCACTACAATGTGTACATCAACAAGCAAGGGGGCACTAGGTCTACGGTCTTGTGCACCGAAGCGATGAAGTTGTGGTCTCTGGCTTACTCCCTGAACACCTCCCTTACGGCAGTTCACCTCCCAGGCAAGGACAATGTCCTGGCAGATGCTCTCAGCAGGATTTCCCAGGGCTACCATGAATGGTCACTGGATCCCCTGGTCTTGGGAGTAGTATTTGCCAGATGGGGCACCCCGCAGATAGATCTTTTTGCAGCCCCAGACAATCACCAACTTCCTCTTTTTGCTGCAGGCCCCAGCGTTAGGTCTACTCCACTGGATGCCTTAGCCTCAGTTGGGAGGGAAGTTTCTGCCTTCCCTCCTTTCCTCTACTGTTCAAAGTGCTAGTCAAAATCAGATCCCAATCATGCAAAGTCATTCTGATAGCTCTGGATTGGGCTAGACAGCCCTGGTATCCATTTCTGCTGTCCTTAGCAGTCCATTCTCCCCTGTCCCTTCCCAGGAATCACAATCTGTTAACCTGTGCCAAGGGAAGGGTCTGGTACCCGAATCTCAAATCTCTCAATCTCAAGGCTTGGTTCTTGAAGAGTTAGAGTTTGCTGATTTACACCTTTCCCAAGGTGTAATGGATATATTGAAGGCCGAAGGAAGCCTTCCACCAGGCTACTTACAATTCCAAATGGAAAAGGTTTTCCATATGATGCTCGAAAAGCATATTTCCTAGTCTCTGCTGATCTACCCACAGTCCTGGATTATATGGTCCATCTGAATTCTTTGGGGCTGAGACCAGCTACCCTGAAGGTGCACTTGGCAGCTGTGTCTGCTTTTATTTCAGCAGGTAAATCCTCTTCCTTTCAGCTCATCCTGTAGTTTCCAAGTTTTTAAGGGTTGTTTCACACCACCTCCATTCAGGGATCCTGCCCTGCCTGGGATCTTAATGTTTGCATTGCTCAGCTTATGCAACCCCTTTGAGCCTTTGTCTTCAGCTGAGCTCAAGTACTTGACTTGAAAAACTGTATTTTTGGTAGCCATCACCTCTGCCAGACGCATAAGTGAATTACAAGCGTTGTCAGTGGAGCAGGAGTTTATCTCTTTTCACAGAGATAAGGTGGTCCTCCGGACTAACAGAAAGTTCCTGCCTAAGGTGGTTTCAGATTTCCACCTTAATCAATCTATTTCACTTCCAGTGTACTTCACTGACCACTCCTCCTCTGGGGAGAGGATGCTGCACAGCCTAGATGTGAAGAGAGCCCTTAGTTACTACGTAGAGCGTACCAAGAGCCATAGGTTTGACTCCCTTCAAGTGTTCCTCACATATGGCGAAGTAGGTAAAGGGAAGCCAGCCACTAAAAGATCCATTGCCAGGTGGATTGTCTCTTGTATCCAATTCTGCTACGAGAAGTTGGGTAAAATTCCCCCCCTCAGGCCTGAGGGCTCACTCTACCAGAGGTACAGCTGCTTCTCTGGCTGCTGCCAGAGACATTCCTATTCTAGAAATATGTCAAGCAGCTACCTGGAAAACAGTTCACACTTTTATCAAGCATTACTCCTGGACATCCAGGCTAGGAGTGATGCTCGGTTTGGCACAGCCGTGCTTCAGAGCCTATTTCCTAGGTAGGTTCTGTCCTCCTCCATGGGGGTACTGCTGTGTGTTCTGCAATTGTCATAATATAGCAAGACTTCATGTTGTTTGAAGAAAAATTACTCACCTTAGTAATGTTGTTTCTTCTAATGGAGTCTTGCTATATTATGACCTCCCTCCTCCTGCCTGCCCCTCTCAGAACCTCTGTTTTGGGATGTGGGTGGGCAATACAGGGTTGGCACTTTTTTTGATGCCCACCTTGTTGTTTTTCACCTACCTTTTGGGTGAATTGGTGTTGTGTTTTGCATTTTGGGTCTCCTGACTTGAGTCTTTGTTTTAGGCCAAAATGAGTGTTTATGTTAGTAGCCAGTTGGCTAGTGTAGGTTTACAGCTTCCACACAGAACCTTAGTGAGTTTTAGCTCGTAAAGATCTGACAGTTTGCGTTTGAAGCACAACAGACAGAGTTTTCAACCGAGCTCATGCTCTAAGTTCCATGCCTCCATGGAAAGTTAACTATTTCACCTCTGGAGCAGTTCTAACCTGCGGTCATACTGCAATTGTCATAATATAGCAAGACTCCATTAGAAGAAACAACATTACTAAGGTGAGTAATTTTTTCTTCCATGCTGTTTATTCCAATGGCCTGTAAAGGTGTAGCTAATATGGAATGTTCAGGTTAGTGGTATAAAAGATTAGAGCAACAACTGCTGAGGACTTGGGGAGAAATAATCAACACAATGACAAAGGCAATAAAAATGTGAAAAATAATTTGAAAAAGTGGGTCTAAAGCATATGAGAATATAGGAAAAACAACAAGCATTTGTCAATGCCGAATGTTTGCTTGCTGGCATTGGTAGTGTAGAAGTTACAGAGCTGCATAATAGGAATGGCAGCAAAGTATTGAACTGAAGCCAACCCCACCACCATCCTGCAGAGAGTGACAGGCACTGGGGTGTGTCTTTGGGTCGTCAGGCATAACGACCACGCCATTTCACCACACCCTACCCTGCAGACACTGACAAGTGTCACGGTGTGTTGGGGTCTTTGGCCTTATGCACCCATTCCATCAAGGAAATACGGTGAGATGTATGCGGTGCAGGAGAATGGGTGAAGTTTGGGCCCGAAGAGTCCGAGGCACACCTTGATGCCTCTCACTGGCTGCAGGGTGTGGGTGGGGGTGGAATGGTATGAGTATTACAGGAAAGAATCGCAAGTCACACCCCTGATGCCTGTCATTCTCTACAGGGTGGGGCGTTATGGTCGGAAACCCTAACGCCTCAGGCATTCATTGGTATTTTCACTCCAAATTTTCAACATGGTTTTTTTGTGACCCCCACTTCATGAACAGTGGCAATATCAGTTTGTTAGCCGAAAACTGCTTTTGTACAGCGACTACGGCATTTGGCACCAGAGGTGCAAAAACACATTCTGAACAGGATGTGAAAAATGACAGCAGTACTGTTCATGGGGAGGTGTAAAAAGTGGCAATGTTGAAAATCTGCAGTGAAAATCTTAAAAAAACTGGTGAAGTCACGAGCATGCGTAGAAACTGTGCAACGCTCACCCGTAATGTAACTAGTTTGGAGATTTTTTTTACAACAGATTGTTAACACAGGCATTTTGGGACCTCCAATCATGAACAGTGTCAGTGTGATTTTCTTTATCTGTCCCGAACAATGATTTCCTACAGCGACCACGCATTTCTGCGCTGAAAGTGTGAAAACATATTTTGGCCATGTTGTGGAAAATGACAGCTGTACTGTTCCTAAGGAGGTGTGAAAAAATGCCACTGGTGAAAATCTGGACTGAAAATATTACAAATTCATGAACTTATGAGGGTGCGTGGAAACTGCGCAATGCTCACTTGTAACACAGTCATTTTATGGAGTTTTGTCACCAAATTTTCAACATAGCCATTTTAAGACCTCTGCTCATGACCAGTGTCACTGTGATTTTCTTAATCTGTCCCAAACATTGTTTTCACACACCGACTGTACCATTGTGCGCTACATGTGCGGAAACATATTTTGGGCGAGATGTGAAAAATGGTAGCTGTACTGCTCATAAGGAAGTGCGGTAAAATGGCACTGTTGAAAATCTGGTGTACCAAAATTACAAATTCGCAACTTGCCAGCGTGCATAGGAACTGCTCAACGGGCCCTACAACAGTCATTTTTGGGAATTTTTTCACCAAATTTTCAACATAGCCATTTTAACACCTCTGCTCATGACCAGTGTTACATGATTTTCTTAATGTGTCCCATACATTGATTTACTTTTACCGACTACGCCATTGATGCGCTACATGGTGAACACATTGTGGCAGTGTGAAAAATGACAGCTGTACTGCTCATAAGGAGGTGTGGTAAAATGGCAATGTTGAAAATCTGGAGTGAAAATATTGAAAATTTGCGAACTTACGAGTGTGCGAGAACTCTGCAACGCACGTCAGAAACAGTCATTTTTAGGAATTTTTTCACCAAATTTCAACATAGCCATTTTAAGACCCTGCTCATGAACAGTGTCACTGTGATTTTCTTAATGTGTCCCATACATTGATTTCGCACACTGACTGCGCCATTAACATAGAAACATAGACTTTGACAGCAGATAAGGACCACTTGGCCCACCCAGTCTGCCCATTTCCCTGCCTACTGGATAAGCTGCAGATCCTAGTTAACCAACAGCCTACTTTTTCCTAACCCACACCAGAATTGCCTTATGTCTGTCCTGTGCATCCTTGAATTCCCACACTATTTTTGACCCCATGACCTCCTCAGGAAGGCTGTTCCATGCATCTACCACCCTCTCTGTGAAAAAATACTTCCTCACATTGCCCCTGAGCCATCCCCCCCATCATCAAATGATGCCCCCCTTGTTCTTGCACATCTCTTTTTCTGAAAGATGCTACCCTCTTGGACTTTGTTGATTCCCTTGAGGTACTTGAAAGTTTCTATCATGTTCCCCTCTACCTCCTTTCCTCGAGGGTATACTTATTAAGCTCCTTGAGTCTCTCTTCGTATGACTTCGGGTGCAGACCCTGCACCATTTCAGTTGCTCTCCTCTGGACTGCCTCCATCCTGTCTATGTCTTTGCGGAGATGGGGTCTCCAGAACTGCATGCAGTACTCCAGAGTCTCATCAACTGTCTGTACAGAAGGATAACAGGACTGATGCCTCACCCTATACATTCCAGTATACCCCCAGGCTTCTTTACTGCCTTCTCACATTGCTTGCTTACTTTTAGGTCATCTGATATGACTACCACCAGGTCCCTTTCCATTTCTGTTGTTGTTAGTACCCCACCATTGTGTACTCTTCCCTTGGGTTTCTGTTTCCTAGGTGCATTACTTTGCACTTCTTTGCACTGAATCTAAGCTGCCATACTTTTGATCATTCCGCCAACCTTGCCAAGTCCTTTCTCATCCTTTCCATCCCTGCCTTGTGTATCAACCCTGTTGCAGATCTTTGTGTCGTCTGCAAAGAGGCATACTTTTCCTTCCAGTCCTTCTGCAATGTCACTTATAAAGACATTAAAAAGGACAAGCCCCAGTACTGAATCCTGCAGTACCCAGCTAGTAACTCCCCTTTCTTCGAAGTGGACTACATTTACTATTACCCTCTGTGTCCAGTTGTCCAGCCAATTTTTTACTCAGGCTACCACCCTGGGACCCACTCCAGGCTGGCTAACTTGTTTATTAATCTTTGTGTGGGACTGTGTCAAATGCCTTGCTAAAGTCTAGGTGGGCTATGTCAACAGCCACTCCCTGGTCTACTACTTTGGTCACCCAGTCAAAGAAGTCTATTAGATTCATCTGACATGACCTTCATGACTTTCAATCCATGTTGCCTTGGGACATGTGTCCCGCTGGCCTCTAGGTACTCAACAGTTCTTTCTTTCAGAGTGATTCCATCATTTTCTCACCACTGAAGTCAAACTAACAGGTCTGTAGTTTCCTGCCTCTGCTTTGCTCCACTTTTGTGAAGGGGAATCACATCTGCCCTCCTCCAGTCCTCAGGTACCACACCATCCTCCCATGATTTGTTAAAAAGGGTAGTCAGACAATACGATACTGATCACCCCAGGCAGGAGAGGGGAGAAGGTACCTAACGTTAAGGTGTTCTGTGAGCAGAGTGCAGCACTGGGTATTCCACTGGTGTTACCTTAGGTCACACATTCTCTGTCCCCATCCAAAGAGATCCAGGTACCTCTGAAGGGCACAGCATGAATGGAAATAAAGCTTATTGACATTGTACTGTACAGATAGATATGTTTTTATTGTTGCTGATTATGTACTGTCTCTTGTGTAGTGGTCACATCAGTAACAGTAATACCACTCGAAGGAATGAGAGGTAATATGTAGTACAGTATGTATCGCATGGTGGTTTATTTGAAAAGCAGTCAGTAAAGCATATATAAAAAAAGGAATCACATCACTTTTATGATATGATATGCCCCTTTCAATGCAGTTCAGGATTATATTTACCTTTCCTGCTGATGCTGCACACTACTGTGACAGCTTCAACTTAATTGAGCGCAACATGGGCGGAAACACGTTTTGGGTGAGATGTGAAAAATGACAGCTGTACTGCTCATAAAGAGATGTAGTAAAATGGCAATGTTGAAAATCTGGAGTGAAAATATTGCAAATTTGTGAACTTCTGACGTCGTAAATTTCACGCAATGCATGCTTATGAGCAGTCATTTTTAGAATTTTTTCAAATTTTCAACATAGGCTTTTGAGACCCACCTTATAAACACTGGCAGTGTCGTTTTTAATTGGTCCCAAAAGGTGATTTCACGCAGTGACTATGAAATCACCTCTTGGTCCCGAATAACACCATGACAGTGCAAGAATTCATGAGGAGGGGTCCCAAAACCATGTTGAAAATGTGGGCCCAAAATTCCCAAAAATGGCTGAGATATGCAACAAAGTTGAAAACCCTATTTATTCCATTATACAGCTTACCGGCATTTCCTCAGTTCGCGGTCGGCTTTGAAGAGTGCAGACGTGTTCCCGGTCCACCGATGATCGAAGCGCCGAGCTCGGAGGTAGTATGGGTGAGGGGGGTGTGGGAGGCAGGGTGCGCGGTGGGTGGGTGCGGTTGTTGGGGTGGGAACGGCGAGGAAGGTTTTCTTCTTTACAGGTTTTTAGATGACGTGGACGTTTGCCATGCTGGGTGGGCTCCCAGCGTGGCAGCTGGAAAGCTGTTTGGTGGGGCTGGAGCCGGCGGGATTGGCCACCTTCGTCAGCCATAATATGCTTTGCCACGCTGGGCGGGCCCTATGTGGCACATGGAAAGCTTTTTTGGGGGGTATGAGCGTGGAGCCAATGGGGATTGGGCACCCCATTGGCTAGTGACAGTTCTTGCCACACTGGGGTGGGCTCCCAGCATGGCACCTGGACAGCTGTTATTGGGGGAGGCGTGGAGCCGATGGGGGATTGAGCACCCCCTTCGGCCACACACAGTGTGTGTGGGGGGGGAAGGGAGTGCATCAGCACGCAATATGGGTGCTTGCGTGTGTGTGTGTGTGGGGGGAGAGCTCTGCTCACTGAAGCGGAGGTCTCCCTTTCAGCTGTATTCCACTGCATTTTCCTGCTGTCATAGACGGCTGCAGCAGTGATTGGTGCACTGCGACTGTGCCTGCAAACACACTGACTGAATTGGAAGAGGCTGACACACCTCTAGAAAACTCGTATGATGGCACTATGTTTCTTGTACATGCGTGCAAACAAACATAAAAAGGAACCCACTTCAGCATATAAAGGTGAAGAACTGTTTCCTCTCATGGCAGTAAATAACCATACTTGAAATTCAGAGTTGAAAAGATTAGGTAGATTTACTGCTAATGGTCTTAATGGCCATACTTTATACCTTCTAGACAGACTGGTTTTACAAACAAAGGCCTGTGACTGGTGATGTCAAACCTTTTTTGTAACCTGGACCTGCATACAACAGTGAATGACTTGATATGATCAGTTTTAATACTATCTGAGCACTCAAAATGGCCCAAAAACTGGACTACATTTAATTAAAACAGGATGACCAGATAAAGGCCCTGAAAACCAGATTATCCAGTCTACAACTGGACAGGTGGCAACCCTAAAACTGTGCTGCTCCTGGACATGGTCACAAATCTGCCTGCCATGAGTACCGAGCTAAACATGGAAAGGAAAAGGAGAAAGGATCTTTACCCACAAAAATGAAAAGCAGTAGTTAGTATAAAATAAAAATGATTGTAAATGCACTACACACAGACATTTTGTTTTTGTTTTATTTCACTAATGCTAAGGCAGCACATAGTTAAACCTCCATGAAAAGGATCTGGCTTTAAATTACATAATTGTTATATTTATGTATTAATTTGTTTATTTATTTGATACCTGGGTTGAGAATGGAACTGGAGCTTTCCACGGGAGGAACTGCACTAGCTCAGCCGGGCAAGTAACAGAGATTCTGCACTAAACCACGGCAATCTCCACTAGTACTAGTAAATGAATGTTAAGGTTGACCCCTGCCGCTGTGTATTAAACAAAGTCTTTCCTTGCACCATACCCAGTATCAGTAACTCACTGGTGTATGGAACTCATTGTGGATGGTAATGTACAAGGTGAACAGCTGATTGCCTGTCATGCATTCAGACAGCCTGCTGATGATGATCAGTATTCCAGATCTGTCACTCCTGTTGTTTTTTGTTTTCACTCTCTGTTTATGCCACCGTTACTTCACTGTCTAAACTCCTTCTGGAAACCCCAAGGAGCCTGGCTCTACAAGACCTGCCCACTTCAGCTGCCTACCTCCATGCTGCCTTGGTCTACCCCCCCACCACCCCCACCAGGGACGGGATGGAGGAATATTTATTTATTTGTTTTTGTATCGGAGTTGCAATCCTTTGAGTCAAAGACTCATTTACAAAGGCTCCTCGTTGTATACAGCACAGGACGGGGCAGGTAATACATACAGTGAGTGGAATGACAGCTAACAGTGCATGAAACAAAAACAAAATTTACATTAAATACAGAAAGTGTAGGCAGTAGTAGTGATAGAAAGCTCATTTTTTTTGCAGGAAACTGGCCTATACATGTTGGTAGCTAAGCAGGAAGGAGAAACCAGTGATACATATATTACATTATACACAGAGAAAATGTAAATAGAAGCAAGAAGAAAAAACTCAATTTGCAGGTACTGGCCTATACATGATTGTAGCTAAGCAAGAGGGAGAAACCCACAGATACATATACAGTGTGGGCGGTAGAGGTCACTTGGTTGGGCCAGGACCAGCTGGGGTTGCGCTGGTTGCGTTATTTGCAATTGCAGCTATGGGAGTTGAAATGGTGGTTAGGGAGGGCTGATTTAAATGGTCCAATTCTGTGTTCAGATGTGATACTAGAATGGAGGGTGTTAAACCAAGTGGGGGCTCTATACCAGAAGGACCTCTGAGCAAGGGACATCCTGACCCTAGGGACTAATAGTGTGCTTTTTGTAGCGCTTCGGGTAGAGACAGTAGGTGGGGATGTGCTGATCAACTTAAACAGACCAGGAGGGTCAGGTCGGAGTGGATTTTTGGGGTGAGCAAACAGGTCTGGTAGAGTAGTCGCTCATCAAAGGAGAGGAGGTTTGACATGGTGTATAGCGTACAAGTGTGGGTGAGCCTGTCAGCCCATCAGTAGCCGGCAGGCCTTGTTGATTGAGAGCTTGAGTTTTGTCCAGTGCGGTGTTGTCAAGAGTCTGTAGTCCACTAGGGATAGGACTGATGAGTCAATGATGAGTCTTAGTGCTTCTGGGGGGAGACAGGCTCTGTGTTGGCATAGTAAGTCTATGCATGTATTTATGGCAGAGCAGAGGGTATGGATGTGATCATGAAAGGTGAGGGCAGAATCAAAGACAATGCCTAGGTATTTGTATGAGGTAACCTGCTCAAGAGGGTGGTGGAAGAGGGACTGAATGGACAGTGTTGAGCCCTTGAGTTTGTTCTGGTTGTGGGCGAAGAGCAGGGTTTTTGTTTTTTTAAGGTTAATTACAAGCCTGTGGTCAAGGAACTGCTGTTCAGTTTGTGCAAAAGAGGTTTGTAGAGCAAGCTGGAGTTTGGCAGGGTCAGGTGGGAAGCGAAGAGGACCGCATCATCTGTGTAAAGGAGTATGTATAAACTAAAAGGTAGTGGTCCAAGAATAGAGCCTTGGGGGACTCCAGAGCGGACCTGATGGGGCAAGAGAGCATATTGTTGATTTTTATGCATCGGGTTTGGGCAGTGAGGTAGTTGGTGACCCAGCTTACAGAGCCTGGGGTGAAACCAAGTTGTGTGAGGGTGTTAATGAGAAGAGGGTGGCAAACCGTGTCAAAGGCCTTTGACAAATCAATGAAGTCTGCTCCAGTGAGGTGCCCTTTGTCAAGGGCAGAGTGAAGGAAGGTGGACAACTCTATGAGGGCAGTTGTGGTGCTGAAATCATGGCGAAAGCCATGCTGCTCCATGCAGAGGAGGCTGTGAATGGTGAGGTAGTTCATTATTTGGTAAGAAACTATCTTTTCCAAGGCTTTGGAAAGGGGGGAGGATGGAGATTGGCCTGTAATTTCCAGGGGAGGATTGGTCACTGCCCTTGTGTATGGGGGTGATGAGTGCCATTCTCCAGGTTTGGGAGAACTGGCCAAGACAGAGGGAAAGGTTGAGAAGATCAGTGAGGGGGGCGAGAACAACGTCCAGAGTAGAGCGAAGGAGATTGAGATCAAGAGAGTCACTGCTGTGTCTGGCACCGTTTAGAGCTTTAAGTAGCTACAGGTTTGCAGTGGACGGGGAGAGAATTCAGAAATAGAAAGGCAGGTGTTGGAGAGTGGTGGGGGGTCAGGACTGGGGTCAAAAAAGTTGGCAGGTAGGGTAGAAGAGAGATCTGAAAAAGCATCATTTAGGCCACTGGCAATACTTTGTGGGTCAATGGTGATTGCACCACCAGTATTGAGCTGGGAGGGAGGTGGGGACTGGGTTTTACCATTAAGTTCCTTTAGGTTGTCCCAGAACTTGAGTGCAGAGCCCCAGGTGGAGGCAAGGGTATTCCTACAGTAAGTAGCTTTTGCACTACGGATAGCCCAGGTGTACTTGTTGTGGACAGCTCTGTAGGCCTGTCTATAGCATATTTCCCCAACTCCAGGGCTCTGTGCAGGAGGTTGTCCTTGAAACGCATTTGCTCGATGAGAGCGGGGGTTATCCAGGGGGAGTTGTTTCTTAAGCAGAGATTTGGAGAGGTGTGCATAGGTATCACAGGCCCTGTTAAAGGAGTGAATGAAATAGTTGAGGGCAGCGTCAATATTGGGGGCCAGTTTTAGTGGGGACCAATCCCAGTTGGCACGGTGCTCACGGAGTAAAGCAAGGTTATGGGGGTAACTGCCTCTTGTTGATGAAGACAGGCTTGGGCTTCACTAGGTTATATGACCGGGAAAAAACGACTGGGCAGTGATCACTAAGGGCATTAGGCAGTACTATCATGTCAGTGATCTTATGGGGCCTGTTTGAGAGTACCAGGTCCAGTAGGGTGGCACTACCAGTAGTTGGGTCAGAGCAGGTGGGGAAGGAGAGACAAGCTGGGTGAGATTGAGCGCAGCAAAGACATCTTTGGCATTGGTCGCAGAGCTGGCGAGCCAGTTTATGTTTAAGTTACCCATTATGATTTGTTCCATTTTGCTAGGTCGCTGGGCAATGTAGTTTAGAAGATATTGCAAGGTGTGATTTTGGTGGCATGGGGGAATATAGGCAGCGGTGGTGATAAGGGGGGCTCTTGAGGAGCCTGGGATGACCTTTAGTGAGATAGCCTAGGCACCATGCTCTAGCTGGGATTTTGGGAGGGGGAGGCCTACGTGAGAGTCCCGTAGGTAAATGGCACATCCCCCCACATTTCCCAACTCTGTCCCTCTCTAAAGAGTGAGTATCCCTGTAGAGATATGAATGAGTCAGGAGTTGACTTGGATAGCCATGTTTCAATTAGCACCAGCACATCTGGTTGGTGCTGAGCAACCTAGCCTTGTAGGTCAGCAAACTTTTTTAGCAGACGGCAGACGTTAATGGAGGCAAGTTTGAGTCCCATAGTTGTGGGGAGATGGGTGTGGCTGTTTGTAAGAGAGCCTGGGTTAGGGTGAACATTACTGGATAGAAGGAGAAGCAGGGCAATCAGCCTGAAAAGAGCCATGGTATGCTTACGACGTCTGGTAACAGTACCCTTGGTGGAGGTCATGGAGTGAGAGACAGGGATGGAAAGGGACTGGAGGGTGGGGGATCACAAGGAACAAGGGTGGCCATGGGAATCTGTGGGTGGGGGCAATGTTGGACAAGTAGGAGGGGGTGGGGGTAGTCCGGTGGGGGCATGATGGCTGAAGTCCATGAGGTAAGTCGGGATTGGGTGTTGGGCAGGGATGGATCAGGTGTAGTACTGGTATGGACATTCAGTAGGGTGACATGTAGCAGTATTATTGTGAGACAAGTAATGAGTGTAAAAGGAGGGTAGGAAATGCGGGGTTTAAAGTGATGTAATATAATGGTGCGAAAAGGACATCTAGTTATGTGGGAGCCCAGCTGATACAGTGGTAGGCCTGTGGACTCTGGTGCGGAGGGCACAAGGCTAGAAACCCAGGTGGGGAGACCTTGCAATGACATAAGAAAGTGGAAAAGTTGGGCTAGGCTGCAGGAGAAAAAGAGTGGAGTGGGGTGAGGAGGTGAAAAAGGGATATACCCCCAAACTGCATCATTTTCGTCAGCAGATGTGCTGTGCAGACCAGGTCCAGTCTTATCCTGTACACTGGATTTCCATCATTCTCAGACAATAGGGCCATCTTTTTCAGTCTGTTTTCACCCGCATTCCCTCAGACATAGGCACACCAGGGAGACCAAGGCGTCTATGCATGCAAAGCATGCAGCTGCACCGGTTCTCAGCCTGCATTTGTCCCTCCTATGATGCCCACAACTGCATTGCCACCTGTGGACACCCAGGTGGCAGTATTACAGTGAAGGCAGCAACCCACCCTCAAGGGAGTAGAGCATCCTCTGGAACATTCCATCCTCCTCCCCCGGCTGGCTCCTGACATCTCAGACTCGTTTCTGAACCCGGGTTGCTGGTGTCGTGAGCAGTAGCACTACTGCTGCACCAACAGGCCAGCTGCTACTCCTAGTTTTGATTGAGCAGGGGGAGTAATTGCAGTAGCCAGTGAACATGTGGGAAGTTACCAGTCAAAACTATATTCCGTTTTTTACATCCCTGGAAATAGAGTTTTCTTTCCTTCCACCTTCTCGGTCTCTCCCTTGTATATAATGAAGTGGGATACTGTGTTCTGATAAAAATTCTTCGTAACATGACATTAATAGTAATATGTAAATACTAAACACTGATTGGAGGAAAGAGGTAATGTGACCCGAATGTAGCAATGCATTAATTCCCTAGATATGCATGGCTGCGTTTTAAAACTAACAAAACCAACACGTAGTATTATAGAAAGTGGCGACTTCGGGACTGCGCTTCAGCGAAACTCGGAACCTGACGTATAGGTGGCACAGTGGTCACAATACTGTGGGAGGTGAGGAATGCAGTGGTGCCTGTGTATGACCTATATGTTCCACTTGCAAACTACAGCTTTACAGTCCCGAGGAAGACAGTGAATGGAGGTGAGAACAGTGTTAGTGTGGGCGGCAGTACTGTTGCAGTGTTTGCAGTCAGTGAAAGTGTCGTTAACGACCTCAGTAGTTCCGCTAGTCACATCACCGATCTGAGGAATTTCCACATTGCACTTGCCATGTTACAAGTGCATTAATCCCTTCAACAGGAGGCATTCCCAGGAATTAATGCATGGTTGGGTGGTGGGAAGCACTCGGCTTTCGGCCTTGTGCACCCCACATCCATGCATGAATTCCTGGGAAATGCCTCCTGTCTTGGTGATTAATGCTTACTTATTTACACTTTAGACCCTAAATAAATCAGTGAGGGTCTACATATGGAAGGGGGTTACCTGTTTTTGCATTAGAGAGATTACGATATTGCAAATTTATACAGTAGGTATTGGGAGAATGACACAGAATAAAACTGATATTTGTGCTGTAGAGGGCATCTGTTAGGGAATTTTATGTCCCTAACATTTGTTCCTGTATAATAATAAAATTGTATCTATTTACCTATCTATTTCTGAACTCACTTTGCAAGATGTCATACAGTATAGCATTTTGCGGTATGTCACAACTGATATCTAGCAAAGCAGTTCCACATCAGCTTATCAACAGATACACTACCGGTCAAAAGTTTTAGAACACCCCCATTTTTCCAGTTTTTATTGAAATTTAAGCAGTTCAAGTCCAGTGAATAACCTGAAATGGTACAAAGGTAAGCGGTAAACTGCTAGAGGTTAAAAAAAAGTTTAGATTAGCAAAAACTGCTGTAGAGAAATTGCAAAGAAAGTCAAGGTGTCAGTGAGTACAGTTTCCTACACCATCAAAAGGCACTTGGAAACTGGAGGAAACACTGACAGGAAGAGGTCTGGCAGACCCAAAGCCACAACAGAATCAGAAGACAAGTTTCTGAGAGTCAACAGCTTGCGTGATAGGCAGCTCACAGGACAAGAGCACAGAGTGACTGGCACCCTGAACCAAAAGAGCTACCACAGCATTTTGCAGTGCCATGCAATACCCTATGCCTAGTTGGTCAGGGGTTCATCCTACAGCAAGATAATGACCCAAAACATACCTCCAGGCTATGTCAGAACTACCTTCGAGGAAAAGAACAAGACGGTAGGCTTCAAATCATGGAATGGCCAGCACAGTTTCCAGACTTAAACCCCATCGAGCTGGTTTGGGATGAACTGGACAGAAGGGTGAAAGCAAAGCAACCTACAAGTGCAACACATTTGTGGGAACTTCTGCAACAGTGTTGGGAAGAATTTACCGAACAATATTTGATGTCCATTGTAGGAAGAATGCCACGAGTGTGTTCGGCGGTTACAGTACATCTGCAAAAGGTGGCTACTTTGATGAGTCAAAAATTTAGATTAAATTTTGTTAAACAAAATGATTCTATGATTTCTTTTTTATCTCCAATTGTTAATTTGTTCTATGCTTTAATTTCAGAGTACATTGAGACATTAACCTGCGTAAATTTCAATAAAAACTGGAAAAATGGGGGGTGTTCTAAAACTTTTGACCGGTAGTGTATATTGTTGACCACCAGGTCAGCGATGGCTGTTCTGCTGACAGTCGGTAGACAGCCGTCATGGAAAAGAGTCTTTTTCTGTGGGGGGCTTTGTCCCCACACCCCACATGCAGGGGGCTCTGCCCTCCGCGCTCCCCATAAATATTATAATCAACTCCGACTCAGAGTTGATTCAAGGCAGGGGTGCATGTCCATGAAAAAGCACTGCCGTGGTCCCGCAGGTACATTACAACAACATGGTCGATATGTCGCTGTAATGTGCCATTGCTGTCAAAGTTTCGTTGTAACGATGGTGCATCAAGCAAAGCTGGGTACATCATCATGCTACACTGAACAAATTAGAGAGCACTTTTACAATGCTGATTATATCACGATAGCCATGTTCAGCACTGAAACCAGCAACTGAAGAAAAAAAAAACATTGTCCCAGCAGCGTGGAAGGTTGAGGCACTGTAAGTCTTACTAGGGTGGCACAAACTGGGTAGCCAGGTGGTCAATGACAACTAAAAAAAATGGTTTGGGTACTAGATTTTGAAAGTTACCAGTCAACTGGCTACATGCCCACAAGGTGATATTTGAGCCCTTAAAAAGGATAGCCATTATAAAGACTGATTTGGCTAACATATTTTGAGAGCTAGTGGCAACACTGACCAGCAACCCCAAACTGATTTGTCCCACTCTGGATCTTACTTCCTGCCATGCTGGTGGCCAGAATTTTGAAGCAAGCCTGGGTTACCATGGGTTGGCTGGGGTGGGAGAGGATTGAGCGTCCGGATGACTGCTTTCCTCTCCCAGCGAGGGGGGTCTACCTGTGCGGCTCCTAGACTGTCACCATGTGGAGACATGGTGGCAGGGCAGGTGGCACACCTTGGCAGGGGAGGTACCGGGTGAATATAGTGCAGACAAGACCACACGTGCAATAACGCGCTGTAGGAAGTGTGAATGGCTTTACAGTGACAGGGGTTGTTTCAGCTACCCCAGTTGCTGTAGGTTGCCATGACACAACGTGAAGGACACTGCCGTGGCAGTGCCTGGCTGAGTCACTCCTGTGGTAGAGTGGCTAGAGCACCTGTCTCTGGTGGCATCAGGGACTTGGGGCTGCGATTTGGTTCTCACCAGGTCCCACTGTTATGTGGACTTTTTTTGTAAAAAAAAAAAATGTTTTCCCACTCTGAGGTTTCTTCTTTCTACAATGTCCATGACCCCCCCAGAGTTAATCATTATAAGTCCAGGGGGTGTGGGGGACAAAGCGCCCCTGCAAAAAGAAAGACAGTTTCTGTATTCACAACGGCGTGCACTCTTGTTGTTTCGATCGTGATTTTGTCCTGACACTGTTAAGAGTGCACACCGTTGTGTCTGCATCATTGTTTGTATGTGTGGTTTTCTCTACGACATTAAGACCCCATGCCGCAGAGGGACATCAGGTGGCCGACACGTAGTACGGGTGTGCCTCTACATGTATGCACACCTATGTCATGACACACTGCTGGGCAAGGGGAACCAGAATAAGAAAAAACCTGGAAGGTCAGAGTATGAGGCCCGATCCATTCTATTGACTGGGACGCTCTAATCTGGATTGTGTTCCTGGAAGGGGGAGGACAGATTTCCCCTCCTTATCCTGCAGTAGGGGAAATCTGTGTGGGAACTTTGAGGTAAGTCCCTAGTCCACTGCCCCTGACCCTTGACATCCATCCACTTTACAGTCCACCAAAATCCCACTGTGGGAAGAAGGGGTTCAGTCTATTCTTTGGGGAAGAGAGAGAGCGGGGGGGGGATATAGCTAGTATGGCTTTCAGGGAAGGCGGCTGCAGGGGGGTAGCTGGTATGTGGGAATGGAGTTCCAGCTGTGTGCTGGGGCACAGAGCGGCTGTTGTCCCTGCAGTTGGGATAGTCCATGTGTTCATGCTCCCAAGCACCATCCCACCTTCAAGCCCTGGTCTCAGCCTCCAGAACCTACATCCACACCTGGTCTTGGGCTCCTGAGCCCCCCCCCCCAAAGCCATGGTAGCATGCTTCTGAGTGCAACATGGACAATAGACCCACTGGTGTAGCAGAGGTAGTACAGTTGGCAGAGGTCCCAGGGCTTCTGCTGTTACTGGCACAGCTCTAGGCATCCTGCACGACTCGGGTTTGATAGGCTTCACATCAGGGCAACGGACTATCCCGCTGCAGGCCCAACACACTCACTGCACCTCCTACACAGCTGCAATAGCCCTTCATACAGACCAACCATCACCTGCAGCTGCCTTCCCTGAAGATCAGACGAGCCGTGTTTCCCCACCACCCACACAGCTGGAATAGCATTGTAGACATATGGAGGGTTAGAAACGAGAAAGTAAAAAAAAAACATTAATGGTAAGCAGCATAGAAGGTACTTAGAAATGTATATTTGACAGGTATGCTAATATTTTTTATGTATCATGACAGATGTTGAGGCCAATAAGTAAAAAAAGATCACCGTATCTAAATAACAAAAAAAGACAAGTACATTCACATAATAACTGATATTGCAGTTCCACAGCCGGGAAAGTTCATACCTTAAAATAGGCATATGTTTTGTCTAGTGTTCCTACCTGATTAACAAAAGCTAAAGAAATAAATATGGAATTGCTGTGCGTCTGGCAGAAAGGTGATGGCTCTCAAAAAGAAATGAGTGTTACATGGATTTTTAAATTAAAATGACAAAGAGATGACTTAAAAGTAGAGTAATTTAAATAATGATTTCAAGACCTAATGGATTTACTTGCACAGCCTAAAAAAGACACTGTATAACGCAGCACTTCTAAGAACCTCGTGGCATGTCCCTGGAAATACCGTACAGTACAGATAGCCTAATAAACAAGGCGGGACTGACTTAAAAATAAAGGCATTTTAAACAATGATTTGAAGAAGTAAACGGGTTTACTAGCATAGTCTAAAACGCGAGTTTATAAAGCAGCGACTGCGAAAACGCTGTGGCAGATTTGCAAGAAATACAATACAGACAGCTAATAAAGCAAGACAAAAAAAACATAAAACATAAGTGACACTGAAATAAAAATATAACAAAAGAGAGCATCTAACTGTTAGAAGGAACTACACAATTGCAGACATCAATCAGCGATAGTCAAATTACGCCGATGCAAAAAAATATATATATATATATGACACAGTTTTGACACTGGCTCCAACTTTGATCCGAAAAGCGTAGCACTCAAACTTACCAAAATCATGAATGAAAATTGTAAAAGTAAAGAACAAATATAGCCCCAGAACAGTAGTCCATTACCTACAATAATAATTAAATAATCAATTATTGTGGTATGTGCGTAAAATAGAGGATTTTGTCAATTTTAGCAGCACTGGTTGATGTGACTGCAGCTGTCAACAGCTATGCAGAATAGCGAGACCCTGACAGCTTGACATCCACAATATGGAGCTCAGGTTTGCGTGCTCAGCGATGACGCCTTGCCGTTCTTGTCTGTTTTAGTTCTGCGATCTTTGCCTTCAGGTGCACCATCGAGGTAGCGTTGCCCACTCTCTCGGGCAGCATAGGTGACCGAACCTCTGCTTGCCACCTATTGGCCACGTATTACTGCAATCCCATTGGTCCGTTACTGGCACCTGCAAGATGACGGCACGCTCTACGTACTCTAGCGTTGCTCCGACGCATACAAGTAATACAGTGACTGGGGCATCACTTAAGGGGCGTTGACACTGTACTTCTGCGAGTTCTGAGCTCAGCTGTTGGCTGCTGCGGGTAAGCGGCGCCGCGTTCATCTTCCCGAGCCGACTAATGTAAGGGGAGTAACGGCTTTGGGCTACTTTAGCGTCCTGGTCTGGGTTTGGGGTAAGAGTTCGAGTAATAAATATTCATTTTTTCCCCCGCAGAGCTTCAGTAGCTTCCTTTCTGTATTTTGTCGCAGTGTTACTGTAGTTCAGGAATCCATCAAAATGAAATTGAGAACACAGTTGTTAGGATTCAGTTGATCTTGAATGAGACGAGTGGACTTTGACCAGTTCATTCAGGGGGTGTGCGCTCTCGGTTCATTGCGGAAATCCGGATTCCCATATGTAAAGGTGTCTCAACTTAAAATGCAGATTTTGGCTACGTTGTCCAGTCTCGCTGCATGTGGATGTCCGGTGGATGCTTCTGCTAGTTCTGGAATTTGTGACTGATCTTCGATACTGTTGTGAAATGTGTGCAATACTATTTCGTGCTTTTATTTCATTACTTGTTATAAGCAGCTATATGTTCGACTGTTATGTTTTCGTTGTTTCAGTGATATTTGAAACTTAGTTGGGTTGTGGAGGTTATGGACAACAGGAATTGATCAGTGCATTAGTAATGATTAAAAACGTTGTCTGTTGCGGGCAGACCCCACGGATGATGGCCCAAAGTTGGTGTCCATTGTGCTTCTATACTAGTGACCAGGGTTCAAGAGTAAGACCAGACTGCCAGCAGCTGGGGCACCATGCTTGACAGTTTCTGTTGGCAGCGGCGCTGGACCTGACTGAGCATGGGACAGCCATGCACACTTGTCAACTGTCCCTGATTACGGGGAACAGCCCTCATTTTACCCCTCAGAATTGCTCTGTCCCTTGTGGAGAAGGTGCTGCCACCACAGAACATGCTGTCTATTCAGACTTTAAAGCAGAAATTCATAACATTCTAAGATGCTAGATCAAAAATTAACACTGTACAAGTAAACACAATGGTTTTCACAGTGATCTGGGCTTGTATCTCTATGTTTGACAATGTGCTCCTCATTTTCAGTGCCCGCGCGTCCCGCATTGCAGTGACATAAGGTTGAGAGGTATGCCATGTTCCACACCATCAGCAACTGAAACGTGGACAATGATGGGGAAAAAAGGGCCTTCCAACCTAGCTAGTATGTCCAGCCTCACCTATGTTATATTTCGAGTACCTTAGAGGTCACTCGTTTCCCTCCCCACCCACGGCTACATATGCTGCCCGGCTACTGTTTTGGCACAGACCACCAACCTTGGTATCTCATCTCATTTTCCACCACCCTCTCCATAAAGAAATACTTTTAGGTGTCTTTTTAAATATTCCACCCACCAGTTTCGCGGAGTTCCCCCTTGTGTCAGTATTCACACTCCCTGTGCGCAATTCCCCTCCTGGTTACCCTGTTTACTGCATGTAGAAATTTGTAAGTTTCTCATGTCATCCTTTGCCCTCCTGTCCTCCAGCATATGTATGTTGAGGTCCGCGGGCCATTTTCTTATTGAACTTCCCTTGCTGCTCCTGACTCATGTTATCAGTCACCTTCTTCTGCACCTCCTGTATCTTGTCCCTGTCCTTCCTTAAGTACGAACTGTAGAATTGAGTGCAGTATTCTAACTGTGGTCTCAGCAGGGGTAGATTCACCTTCATTCATCTGCTGCTGAGGCCACTGTCTATCCACTCCAGCATTCAGTTTGCCGTCCCCACTGCCTTATTACACTGAGCTGATTGGTTCAAGTTGCCTATAATTACCAAGGTCCTGCTCCTCAGTTGTCGCCTCCAATTCCACACACTCATCTTGTACTCTGTTCTCTGATTGCTGGCCCCAATGTGCATGACCTTTTCTACTGTACTAAATTTCAGCTGCCGGACCTTGGACCATTTTCCCAGCTTCCGTGATCCTCTCTCATGCCATTACACACCCTTCTCATTGTCTACTCTGCTGCAGATTTTCATTTCATGTGTAAAGAGGCAGACATTCCCTGAATCCCTTCTCTGATATTGCATATGGAGAGTTCAAAAGGACTGGTCCCAGAGGTACCCCCCCTTGTGATTTTCCTAATCTTTAAGAATTCCCTATTCGAGACCACACACTGCGTCCTTCCTCCAGCCAGTTTCTGACCCACCCTATAATTCTGTCTCCTGTCCTCAAGTTCCTCAAATTTTTAACCAGCCGTTCACGTGAGACTGAGACAGAGGTTTTGCTGAAGTCCGTGTACTAGGTCCGGGACTGCTGTGGCATGCCCAGGGGATTTACTTCCTGGAGCAGAGGAAGCTACAGCCAAGAGAACCTGTCCAGGCATGAATATGGCACTGTTACAGTAGGGGTAGTGACCTTTAAGACGTTAAGCTAGAGCAGCAGGGCCAAAGGGGGAAGGGGTTGTTGCCATTCACCAGAGAGAGACCAGGTGCTCCCAGAGTGGTTAAGGCATTTGGAAAAAATAAGTGCAGTTTTTTTAAAACACCCTTAAACGTTTCAAGGCATTGTATAGTCAGATAAAATCAAGATACATGATGATCAAATAATGCTAAATGCAAGTGGAAAATGGGTTTTTAGTTTGTCTACTAAATAGTTCTAGATCAGCACAAACTTGAATTTCCAAAGGCAATCCATTCCAGAGACATCTGCCGTGGGCCAAAAAAAGTGCGAAAGAGAAAGCTGCTTGTATTTCAGTTTAATAAGAATAAAACTTAATCCATCTAGATGAATAAAGTTAAACTTTCTGGTTGAATAAAGACAGGAAAAGTCACTTTGAGTTTTATTGAAAGTACATTCAAAATGCATCATGATCTGCTGTCAGCAGTGGTGTTTTTAAAACCAAGGAGACCAAGGTAAATGGCTAAATTCAGTCTCCTGCAGAATTTGCAATTTGACAACTCTGCAGACTGGAAAGAATGGTGGCAGCCTTTTCAGCAACCAAATTTGCTAAAAAAAACAAAGGTGGTACATCATGTCAGCTCACTGATTTATACAGTCTGCAGTGAGGCAGGCAGTATTTATAAACTCTTTGGCTTTGCTGCACAAGCAGATAAAAACAGTCAATCCTGAGTTTGTATTTAAAAAATAAATAAATCAATGAATGACCATTTCATTGCAAAACAGACTATTATCTATGAGTGCAAGCTTTTACTAGGGAGCAAGGTGGCCAGGGGAAGTTTTGGAGGCCTTAATGAATCCTAGCACTGTATTAAATGGGAGAACAGTGTGGTTTTATTTTGTTTTTTTGGGGAGCTGCCAAGGAAGCGAATATGAGAGATTGCCTAGAAGTTGGAATAACTGATCAAAAACTATACCAAGAAATGCAGCTTATACCTGACCTGACCTTAGAGTAAGTGGTGCAAGTGATGAGGAAATCAGTGACTGTGAAAATATAAGTGATGAATCAAGAGAATGCCAGCAGCCCTATATAGGAGTTCGAGAACATTAACTCTACAAGGGGCTATAAACATTTTTAAAACCTTAAACCCATAAATGTATGGCCATGTGGGAAAGGGGAAGTGATGGGGAGAAGGTTTGCCTTGCTGTAGGTATTAGGGGAAGTGACTTAGTGACTGGGCAGTACTGGACCTGGTGCTCTCTAATAGGGACAGTATTGCAGATGTCAAGGCAGGAGGCCACCTGGGGACCATTAATCACAGTACAGAGTGGTTCAGCATGAAGATGGCAGTGGGTCCTGGCCTTTAGGAGTGCAGATTATAAAGAAATGGGTTAATGCAGCAGAGGTGACCGGGGTGGGGGTGCAGGGGTAATAGTAAACTGAGTCCACCCCAAAGAAAGGGGGTTACTAGCGGTTCAGTACTGGGACCGATCCTATTTAGTGTTTTTATAGGTGACATTGCAGAGAAACTGAAGGAAGAGGCAAGGTCCTGCAGACGCATACAAAGATCTTGCAGCAGGGTTTGACACACAAAGGGGTGGTGTTAGGTGAGAAGGTACTTGCATAACAACATATGAAACTGCCAGCAGAAAAAGGCCATTTGGTCTATCGAGTCTGCTCCATTTTTGCAGCTGGCACCCCTACTCTGCAGCTGCCCGTTCCACCCTACTCCCATGACCCTCCCTTTTGCCCTATTCCAAACCCGCTTGAAGCATCCAACTGTTTTACAGGCCACCACCTCTGCTGGTAGTGCTGTCCACTCTGCTACCATCCTTTCTGTAAAGAAATGCCTCTTCATTTCCCTCCTAAACCTTCCACCCTCCAATCTCATGTCATGACCCTGAGTGTCTCTCCCACCCTCCCCTTGAACAGTCCCTCCATGCCTGTCCTGTTTGTTCTTCTCATGTACTTAAAGGGCTCAGTCAAATTCCCCCTGTCCCTCCTCTCCTTCAGAGAGTACATGTTCAGCTCCCTGGACACTGGGGAGGGAGGTGTGCACTAGTCACTTCACAAAAGAAAGGGTCCTACAAGAGCTCGATAAGCTCGGGGTGGACAAGGCAATGGGACCCGATGGCATACATCCCAGGGAGCTAAGGGTGGAACTAGCAGAGCCATTATTAAAACTGTTTAGTGAGTCTCTGAGGACAGGAGAGGCCCCAGATGACTGGAGAAGGGCTCGTATGATCCTGCTCCACAAGAGTGGTGGCAGGGAGAAGGTAGGGAACTACAGACCAGTCAGTCTTACCTCAGTAGTGGGCAAGATTATGGAGGCACTCCTTAAGGAAAAGATAGTGCAACACCTGGAATCCATAGGGGCACAGAATCCAAGACAGCATGAGTTTACAACAGGAAGGTCCTGTCAGACTAATCTCATAGATTTCTTTGACTGGGTAACCAGAGTGGTGGACCAAGGGGGAGCAGTTGATGTCGCCTACCTTGACTTCAGCAGAGCTTTTGATACTGTTCCACATAGAAGATTGATTGATAAGCTGGGTAGGCTCGGGGTTGGTTAGAAGTTGGTCACCTGGGTCGCAAACTGGTTGATGGGCAGAAGACGGAGAATGGTGGTAAACGGTATAAAGTCAGAAGAGATGCAAGTCATAAGTTGGGTACCTTAGGGATCAGTAGTGGGGCCAGTCCTCTTCAGTATCTTCATCAGTGACATTGCAGATGGACTGGAGGATAAGGTTTGTCTGTTTGCAGATGACACCTAGATCTACAACAGAGTAGATGATCCAGATGGGGTGGGCAGAATGAGAAGAGATCTGGATAAACTGGCAAAATGGTCGTAAGAGTGGCAGCTGGGGTTTAACACAAAGAAGTGCAAGATCATGCACATAGGGAAGAGAAACCCTGAAGCCACCTATAGGTTGGGAGGGGAGTTGCTGGCAGTCGCAAGGAAGAAAGAGACTTGGGCATCATCATCACAGATGACCTGAAATTATCCAAGCAGACCACTAAAGCAGTAGGTAAGGCAAAGGGGATGTTGGGGTATATTAGTAGGGGTATCACAAGTCATAAGAGGGAGATAATAATACCTCTTTACAAGTCACTGGTTAGGCCCCATCTGGAGTATTGCATGCAGTACTGGAGGCCACACCTTCACAAGGACATTTAACCAAATTGAGGCAGTCCAGAGAAGGGCAACCAAAATGGTGCAGGGACTGCATCAGAAAACATATGAGGACAGATTAACGGAACTCAGTACATATACCCTGGAGCAAAGGAGGGAGAGAGGTGATATGATTGAAACATTCAGACATCTTAAGGGCATTAACAAGGTGAAAGTCTAACATGTTTCAGTATAAGAAAAACAGGACAAGAGGACAGCATGGGATTAGAGGAAGGCTGATTAAGGGGTAATGTGAGGAAGTTCTTTTTCATAGAATGGATGGTGGATGCATGGAATGGCCTACCTCAGGAAGTGGTGGATATGAATACAGTGCAGGGCTTCAGACATGCATGGGATAGGTATAAGGGAGCAATACAGATAAGTATGGATAGGCCATTGACAGAGCAAATGCCGATGGCAAGTTCATAAGGTAGAAAAAGAAATGGGCAGACTGGATGGGTCTTGAGGTCCTTATCTGCCATCAACTTCTATGTTTCCCTCAGTCTAACCTCATGTGGTAACTTCCCCAGACCCTGGATCATCTTTGTTGCTCTGCATTGCACCCCTTCCAGCAATCTAATGTCCCTCTTTAGGTAAGGGTGCCAAAACTGAACGAGGTACTCCAGGTGGGGTCTGACCAGCGATCTGTATAATGGTAGAATCACCTCCCTCCTCCTAGAGGTTATACCCCTTGCAATACAACCCAGCATCTTGTCGGCCACTGCTGCTGCTTTCCTACTCTGTGCCGAGTTGTTCATTGCTTCCGTAATGAGCACCCCCAGATCTTTCTCCTCTTCAGTCACAGCTAGCTGCACCCCCCCAGATGGTTACTTCTCTCCGGATTCTGTGCCCTGAAATGCAGCACCTTGAATTTTATGGCGTTGAAACCAAGTTGCCAGGTGTTGGACCATGTCTCCAGCCTTGTTGGATCTTTCTGCAATCCCTACCACCCCCCCACCCTTGGTCATCCGCCACTGCTCCCATCTTCGTGTCATCCAGGTAGACTGATCTTGTTATTTAGGCCTATTGAGAAGTCTGCAATAAATACCCAAAGTAACACCGGCCCCAGCATTGACCCCTGTATGACCCTGCTTGTCACTGCTGTTGGGGATGATAATTCTCCTCCCACCACTTGGCAAGGTTGTAGGAATAGTCAGAAGTATGGCAGCTTAGATTAATTACAGATAATTGCAAAGTAATGCACCTAGGAAACAAAAATCCAAGGGAACAGTACACAATGAGAGGAGAGGTATTAACGACAACAGAAATGGAAAGGGACCAGGGGTAGTCATATCAGACTACCTAAAGATAGGCAAGTAATGTGAGAAGGCAGTAAGAAGGGCTGGGGGAATACTGGGATGCATAGGGGAAGGCATCACCAGTAGAAAACAGGAAGTTGTTATCCCTCTGTACAGACAGTGAGACACCATCTGGAGTACTGTGTTCAGTTCTGGAGACCCCATCTCCACAAGGACATAGACAGAATGGAAGCAGTCCAGAAGAGGGCAACTAAAGTAGTACAAGGTCTGCACCAGAAGGCATATGAAGCGAGACTAAAAGAGCTTAATATGTATACTCTCAGCTGGCCAGTGGTGCTGAGGGTTGAGACGCTGGATGCCACACCTCACGCTACGCCGGGACCTAAGTTCGAACAAGCCCAGGTCATTGGGTCGGCCGGGGATGGAGTGGATTGAGCATCTGTTAACTGTTCACCTCTCCCTGGGGAGGGTTCAGGGCTTGCACCGCACTGCAGTGGCCCCCGATGGAGATCAGAGGTTCCACAGTCACAGCGCATTTAGAGGGAGAAGTACAGGGACATTGGCACACAGTGCCTAGACGTCATTGCACGTCCGTACTCCTAGGGGGACAAAAACACGGGTGAAAATGGCAGTCGGTCATGGCGGCTTGATGGCCGTGCCTCTGTACACCCTTGGACCCATATGGAATCGTGCCTGGGTATTAGATATGGGCCCAGATTGGGAGTCCCTGCTGTGGGTACTGTGCATGCTAGCCCTGTGCAAGTGAGCTGTCAGGGATAGCATGGGGGTGCAGAGTACAGCAGCCTGATGACAGCAGACCGAGCCGCAGGGAGTAGAAAGAGGGTCGTGATAAAATATAGTTATGTTAAAAAAAAAAGATACATACATACACATATTATGTGTGTGTGTGTGTGTATATATAAATATATATATATGTATTGTGTGTGTGTGTATATGTATGTATGTATGTATATATATATATATATATATATGTGTGTGTATGTGTGCATATGTATATATTTATTTATGTATGTATATTCTCGAGGAAAGGAGGGAGGGGACATGATAGAAACTTTCAAGTACCTCAAGGGAATCAACAAAGTCCAAGAGGGTAGCATCTTCCAGAAAAAGAGATGTGCAAGAACAAGGGGGCACAATTTGAACATACAACAGGAGGGACAACTCAGGGGCAATGTGAGGAAGTATTTTTTCATGGAGAGGGTGGTGGGTGCATGGAATGGCCTTCCTGAGGAGGTCGTGGGGTCAAAAACAGTTGGGAAGATTTTAAGAATGCATGGGACAGACATAAGGCAATTCTAGTGTGAGGTAGGAGGATGTAGGCTGTTAGTAAAACTAGGATCTGCAGCTTATCCGATTGGTAGGGAAATGGGCTGACGGGGGTAAGCTGTCTTTATCTGCTGTCAAAGTTTGTGTTTCTGTAGGGGGATGGGTGGAGAAACAGTGGCCTAAATTAAGGGATGGCATAATGAAGGCAACAAACCTTTGTGCCAAAAAAGTTTGCAAAACTTGAAGAAAAAAAGACCATTGTGGTTCTCCAGGGAAGTGGCTGAAAAAGGTTAATGCTAGAGGGGTGGCATTCAGAAGGTACAAAGAGACACAGAGGAAAGAGAATAGGGAAGTGTACCAGGAGAGGCAGAGGGCAGCAAGGAAAGTGTTGAGGAATGCGAAGGCACAAACTGAGGAAAGGCTAGCCAAAGAAGTAACTAAAGGGGACAAGACTAGGTTTAAGTACATAAGTGAAAATAGGAAGACTAGAGGAGGGACTGTAAGGTTAAAAGGTTGGGGGGGGGGGGATCAGGAAAAAGACGATATCCTGAACAGATATGTCTGTTCATTCTTTACAGTGAAATTGGAAAGGGATGGACCACATAAAAGCAGCAGTAACACACTGGGGAGTGAGGTGGACTCAAGTCCCTTTACAGAGGAGGGAGTCCTGAATGGACTTGCAAATCTAAAAGTGGACAAAGCTATGTGGCCATACGGGGTACACCCAAGGATGTTGAGGGAACTCGGGTTGGGGGAGGTTAATGGATGCTCCTCTGACAGCCCTGTTCAACAACTCACTGGAAACAGGAGTGGTTCCAGAAGACTGGAGGAGGGCAGATGTAGTCCTCCTACAAAAAAGCAGTAGCAGGGAGGAGGCTGGCAACTATAGGACGGTCAGTCTAATAGCAGTGGTGTGGAAGCTAATGAAGTAATTTTTGATGGAAAGGGTTGTTGAGTATGTTGAATGTAGTGGGTTACAAGACCCAAGGCAGCATGGATTCATATGGAGGGGGAGACATCATGTCAGACAAACCTGATCGATTTTTTTCAACTGGTGACCAGGGAACTAGATCAGGTGGGGCAGTGGACATGACCTACATAGACTTCAGCAAGGCCTTCAACACTGTACCACATAGGAGGCTCATTAGTAAACTGGGCAGCTTTGGCGTGGGTCCTGAGGTAGTAAATTGGGTATGAAATTTGTTGTTGGATAGGCAAGAGAGGGTGATAGTAAATGGAATTTACTCAGAAGAAGGGAGAGTGACCAGCAGGGTACTTCAGGGCTCAGTACTAGGTGCAGGTCTATTTAATGCCTTCATAAGTGACATTGCTGAAGAGATGGAAGGAAAGATATGTGTCTTTGCAGATGACACTAAAATCTGAAATAGGGTGGACACCCCAGAGTGGGTGGAGAGAATGTGCAGAGACCTGCGAAAACAACATGAGGAGGGATCAAGGGTATGGCAGCTGGAGTTCAGTGTGAAAAAGTGGAAAATCATGCACCTAGGACATGGAAAACAAGAGGCAGAGTCTAATATTGGGGGGAATGGTATTGATGGTCTTTCCAACAGAAAGAGAAACCTGGGAATAATCAATCTGATGACTTCTTGGTGGCGAGACAGTGTTACAGTGCAGTAGGTAGGGACAGCAGGATACTGAGATACATAGGGAGGGGTATCACAAGCAGAAGGAGGGAGGGAGGTGGTGCTGCCACCACTGTATAGATCATTGGTGAGACCCAACGTGGAGTACTGTGTCCAGTTGTGGAGGCTGCATCTCAAGAAGGACATAGACAGCGTGGAGGCTGTCCAGGGGAGGGCAACTGAAATGATGCAGGGGCTGCATCAGAAGCCCTATGAGGGGAGGCTAAGGGATCTCAATATGTACACCTTGGAAAGGAGAGGGGGGATATGATAGACCTATAAATACTTCATGGGGTTGAACAAGTTACAGGAGGGGAGTATTTTTCAGCGGAGAAGATGCAAGAGAACAAGGGGACATGCAGTGAAGCTGGGAGGGGGAAATTTAGGAGAGATATGAGGAAGTGCTACTTCACTGAAAGAGTGATTGATGCCTGGAACGGTCTTTCAGTGGCGATAGTGGGGGCAAAAACAGTGGTGGGCTTCAAGCATGCATGGGATAGGCACAAAGGAATCTTAGCTGGGAAATGGGGTTGGGGTAGCTGGAGATTGGGTAGGGTCTGCGGTGAAAGTACAGGCAGGGGAGATATGGTCAATCTGAGTGGTCCAAATGGTCCTTATCTGCAGACACATTCTGTGTTTCTATGTTAGAAACATAGAAACATAGACTGAGACAGCAGAAAAAGACCATTGATCCATTCAGTTTGCCTGTAACACCCTGTCATACCACAAGATTTTTGTCAATATGGAGTTTTTGTCTACATTGTCCACCCCTTGCTCCCTGTCTTACTGCTACCCCCCCCCCCACGAGTAACTAGTAATCCCTTAACTCTGTCCCAGCCGTGCTTGAAACCGTGGATGGTTTTGAGGCCAACCACCTCAGCTGGCAGACTCTTCCAGGGCTTACCCACTCTTTTTGTAAATCAGAACTTTCCCACATCTCTCCCGAATCCCCCACTCATGTCCACATTTTCTAGATTTGCTATTCCTGTTGAACAGTTCCTTGTAGTTCACCTTGTTCATTCCTTTCAGGAAGTTGGAGGTTTTTATCACATTGTCCCTCTTTCATCTGGCCTTCAGCGAGTACGTGTTCGGTGCCCCTAAGCCGATTCTTGTAGAATTTCCTTCTGGCCCTGAATCACTTTGGTTACCCTATTCTGCACCATCTCCAGCCAGTCTTTGTCTTTCCTTAGGTGAAGACTTCAGAACTGGGAGCAGAACTCCAGGTGTGGCCTACCAGGGATCTACTGAGAGGTAGAAATACCTCTTTTCTCCTGCTGTCAAATCCCCTCCAGATGCACCCCAGCATCTTGTTTAACCTTACTGTAGGCCTTGTTACATTGGCTGGATTGTTTAAAGGAGTCACTTATGATGACTGCTAGATCCCTTTCCTCAAAAGTACTGTCCAGCCTAACCCCTCCCATCCAGTACTCCGTCCTGGGATTCTTGTTCCCTGTGTGCATCACCTTGCATTTTCTGTCCTAGGGAGGGGATGCTGTACAGCCAGAATCACACAGTCCAGAAAATATAGATGCTCATTACCTGGTTCTTGTTTGTTGAGAGATAGCTTCGCATTGCTGGGGAGCAGGCACCTTGCTTTGTTACAGAGGGAAATGCTGCAGGGGCAATGATCGATAAAGGCACATACCATACAACAGTTTTATTAGGTAAAACCAATGTCCATTCCAGAACCAAAAATACAAAACTGATTTAATGTAAAAATTAATTTAATAAACCATGGAGTGTGGGGGTTACATGATAATGGTGGGAGCATTCTTGCAGGCACAGGACCTGACCATAAATCTGCATGCAATCTCTTTTTTCCAACAGACTGGCTTAAATCTATGCAGTAATCCCCTTGAGCTGAAAAGGCTAAGATTCCTGACAGCAGCAATTAATTGTAGGCCAGAAAGGCCTCCCACACAGATACTTAGACTGTTAGTAGCACTTCCATTTCATATTCCTTCCTTCATTGCTTCCCAACAAGCAGACTTATATTTAATCTCTCTTTTAGTCTCAATCATACTCCGACTGTGGCAGCACTGAGACCGCACACGTTGTTTCTACTGTCCCAATCCCATTCGCCTTCTAATCTTGGGGTTACTTCAATACAGGGGGAAACACTTTAAAATGGAGATGTTCTTGCTTTCCTTTAAAGGTGTTCATTTTTTAGCATGAAAAATACTACCGAAAACCCTCCTGCCACCCAATCGCTGATGCCACATGTTTGCGCTGGGCCCCCCAGGTCGTTATGCAAACCTCTGGCCATCCCAGAAACCTCAGGCACATTTCGCTCATGCAGCGATTCCGGTTTCAGGACTGCTTTCACTCAGGGAACCTGGCTGCCTTGCCACACGGAGCACCCAGGCAGACTGCCCCCCCCCCCCCGAGGACCCAACCAGCCTATTCCCATGCAGGACTCCTCATGCCTCCAAAGACTGTGCAAACTAGGAATCCACAAACACTGCAGTAGCCCCACGCACTGGGGAAAAAGGAGTAGTCTGCCACACTAAACACCCCAACGATCCAGGCTGCCATCTCTGGACCGTGCCCCATACCCTCTCTGCCATAGCAGACCCGGCCACAGAAAACTACCCAGCTCCTAGACTGCACTCGGCCATGGGCGAGAACATTTCTAAAAAAGGATCCCCATCAGTGCATACCCCTACCAAGATACCAAAGATTGCTTGGCAGGCTCCAATTTTTTTCTCCTATGGGCTGTGGGTCCAAACACTAGTGCTTCACCACTCACCTGCTATCTATGGCCCGAACCACTGCACAACCATCGTGGGTCTTCGAGAGAGGAGGGTCGGGGTGGCAAGCGGGCCGAATCCCCCAACTCTTTCCTTCCGGCCTTCCCCTGCCAGGACTACCCCTTTATGGCACCAAAACCACCCTTCTTATACCCCCCAGAGATGGGGGGCCTCCTGCTGGTCACAGGCAGTCCCAACAATCAGATCTATAGGCACCAAACTCTTCTGTGCTTAACTATAGGAATCTAACTAGTAAGCTCCCGAAGGGGTGCTTACTGGTGGAACACCCTGTCTAAGGTAAGGGTAGAAAAAGGTTTGGAATAAGCAAAGGTTTGGGGAAAGGTGAAGCATCCTATCTAGTGCGAGGGGGGGGTTAAAGTAAGGAAAACAAAAACAGGCAGGTTAGATAAAAGATATGCTGGGAGTGGTGCAGTGCCGTGGCTGTGGGGTGGCAATCTTCAGGGAGACTTTCTGGAGACTGTGGTGCTGCCCCACCTGCATGCACCTCTGTGGCCTGAGAGGGGAGGTTTCTAGTCTCCAAGCCGAGTTGGGTAGGATTTGGGGCTTCTCCTCCCCCACCCAGGGACCACCAAGTCTGCCACCGCTGCCTCAAAGGGTGTCAAGGAGGATGAGTGGCTGGACTATGGTGGGCTCGGGGAAGGTGGTGGGTCAGAGGCACATCCCTCCCCCTCCCCAAGTGGTACCACTACAAAATTCCTACGCCATCCTGTTGGAGCAGGACTGTCCCATGGAGGCACCTGTAGCAGTGATCTGGGAGGATGGGTGGGATCTTCGTGGTGGGGTCCCCAGGGAGGGTGGCAGAGAACCACAGAGGAGGAGGAGAATGTAACTCCTGGTGGGGGACTTCATTGTAAGAGGAATAGATTTGGGGGCGGGAAGGGAGGGGGGAGGGAGGTTAGGTGCCTAGCTGTCGCCACGGCTGAGGGGGATGGAAAGCTGACTCTGAGGATCGCTGAAGTGGCAGGACGGGAGGGTGAGCTGGATGTCATTGTCCACCTAGGGACTAACGACCTGGCTAGAGTCAAGGTTACGGTAGTGCAGGAGGAGTTCAGGGAGTTGGGGAAGGGTCTTAGACAGGTAGCACACTCAGTGACCTTTTCTGAGGTGTTGCCTGTCTACAGCGGGGGAAGGACAGGGTGCTCTGCACCAGGAACTTTAATGCTTGGTTGAAAGAGTGGTGCAGAGAGGAGGAGTTCCACTTAATTGGGGACTGGGATCCCACCTGGAGGAATGTAGGCCTATACAAGGGAGATGGCTTGCATCTATCCAGGAGAGGAACTCTGGTCCTCAGTGAATGGTTTAAATGTTACATTGACAAGCATTTAAACTAGCTGATGGGGTGTTGGAATGTAGCAGGGAGAATTAAATGGCCCTGCAAGTTGTGGTGGCCAATAAGGAGAACTCTTAAAGAAGGGAAACCCCCAAAGGTGCCTAAAGCTGGGGAAGGCAGAATGGTAAAACAAAAGAGGAATAGGATTAGAGACAGAGTAGGTAAGGAGAGTAGGCACAGGGTAAGGGGGGGGGGCTGGCAGAAAGGGTGGTGGTAGAATTTGAAAGGCCATGTACGCCAGTGCTCGCAGTCTGGGAAATAGAATTCTGGATCTGGTGACCATAATGGTAGTGGAGACCTGCACGTTGTCATTATTGCCGAGTCATGATACAGTGAGAACTATGACTTGGGATATAGTCATTCCAGGCTACACTCTATTCAGGAAGGACAGGGTGGGCGGGGCGGAGTGGCTGTATACATGGGGGATAGTATAAGTAAGTGAAATACAGGGAGGGGCAGAGGCACTGTAGGTCGCCCTAGAGGCAGGAAATGGAGCCACTGTTCGTGCTGGCGTGATCAACAGGCCTTCAACACAGGGGGAGGACATGGGCAGGGTTCTAGTAGAAGCCATCCATAAAATGGCAGCTAAGAGGGAGGTGCTGCTGGGGGCACTCAGTCTGCCAGACTTTGACTGGAAAAACCCCGGCTGCAGCTTTGGCTAGGAGCAAGAACATCCTGGACTCCCTGTGTGGGGTGTTTCTCAAGCAATTAGTAAAAGAGCCCTCTCATGAGGGAGCAATCTTGGACCAAGTACTCATTAACAAGAACAGTGTTGCAGACGTTCTAGTGGGTGACAACCTGGGGACCAATGATCACCGAATGGTGTGGTTCAGTATAAGAACAGTGGCAGCTGAATCACACGAAGGCGAGGGTCCTGTACTTCAGGAGGGCTGACTTTATAAAGTTTGAGGGGAATGCCTTTGAGATGCCCTGGCAGCCGGGGGGGGGGGGGAACTTGGGTGAAGTAGAGAAACAGTAGGCGACACTAAAAGGAACCATAGTGAAGGCAGCAAACCTCTGCATTAGGCAAGTAAATAATTTGCCCACATTGCAAAACTAGTCTAGTAAAGAGTGGGACTCAGCGTGCAACAACATATGCGTTTCGCTCTCAACCCCGCCTCACTCACTGCTGCCAGGCTTTACACCGGCTGAGTGGCTCCCACCGGAAGCTCACCGCTCTTATGTCGTGAGCAACTTCATTGACAGTATTGTCAGAACTGCCGCTCCTCAAAACCTTGCTGAGACCCTTGTTCTTGCTACACCCTCCTACAATCTGCGATCCAGCAGCTCCCATACCCTACTGGTACCTAAAACCCGCATACAAATGGGTGACCGAGCCTTTGCTGCATTTGCGCCCAAGGTTTGGAACCTCTTCCAACTAGCACTGCCCCTCCCCTCAGCACCAGAGCTTTAAAGCCCCTCTGGGTTTTCTCAAAACGGCTGCCACCTGTCTCTGCACTAGACAGACCCTCTCAGCCTGAGACGCCCAACCAACTGAGATGCTACCTAAACATTATGACTTGGGCAGAGCACAACTGTGCTCATACTCCTCCTGTTCTCACAGCATATATAAAAATGGACCATTTAGGCCCACCGGCAAAATGGGGTGAGCACTATAACTGTGCACTCCTTTCTCTCGCACTGGGCCCATTCCATCCCAACTGTGACTCCTCCTTATTCTAACTGCTAGCCTTACAACTTGCTGCCTGGAGCGATGAAATCACACTGCACTTCTTCCTACTGACTGCAATGTTTAATACTGTCTTATAATACCTGTTTTTGGTATTGTTGTCTTACAATGTTCCTGTGTTCTGGTCGCTTTATATTAACTCTTCACTACTATTTGCCTGATGAAATCTGATGCTTGTAAAGTCCCTGTTGTGCAAATTCTGTGTAATGTAATCCTCCACTTGTATTTGCCTGATGTTCATGTGTGTACCTTGTAATTTCCCGGGTCGCACCTGAAAATAGGCACTTGGCTGTGCTTACCCGGTTAACAAAAGCAAATAAATAAATAAAAGCAAGAGGAAAAAAAAAGGGGGGGGGTGCTGCTGGTTTGGTACATTGATCTTCAGGAAGGACTGGGTGAGTAAGAAGGGAAGAGAAGTGGTCCTCTACACGAGGAACAGTATAAAAGTAACTGAAGTACAAGGAATACAGGGAGGGGTGCAGAAGTGGAGTCTGGAAGACTGGAGATGGGCAGATGTAGTCTCACTTTACAGAAGTGGGTGATGTAGAGAAACAGTGGGAAAAACTAAAAGGAGCCATAGTGAAGACAGCAAACCTCTGCATTAGGCAAGTAAACAAAAGCAAGAGAAAAAAAAAGACCACCATGGTTCTCAAAAGAAGTGGTCGAGAAGGTAAGAGCAAAAAAGTTAACATTAAGAAGATATAAGGAGACACAGAGGGAGAAGGATACAGAAGTACATCAAGAGAAGCAGAGGGAGACAGGGAAAGCAGTCAGGAGCGCAACGGCACAAATGGAGCAGAAAATAGCCTAGGCAGTAAAGAAAGGGGACAAGGCATTTTTTAGGTACGTGAGGGAAAGGAGAATGACCAGGGGAGGGATTGTAAGACTAGGGAAGGAAGGAGGGGAGTGTGTGGAGGGGAATAGGAAAAAGCAGAAATCCTGAACAAATATTTTTGTTCAGTATTCACAGAAGGGGAAGGTGAGAGACCACAGATAAGCAACAGGAGCATCATTGGTAGGGGGGTGAGCACCAGTCCATTTATGTAGGACAGAGTCCTGATGGAACTCTCAAAACTGAAAGTGGACATGGCGAGGCCAGACCGGATACATCCAGGGATATTGAAGGAGCTTAGAGAGGTGCTGGCAGCACCACTGACAGTCCTGTTCAGTCACTCGCTGGAGACAGGGATGATTACGGAGGACTAGAGAAGGGCAGATGTAGTCTCACTTTACAAAAGTAGGAGCTGGGAGGAGGCTGGTAACTACAGGCCAGTAAGCCTGACTTTGGTGGTGGGGAAATTAATGGAGTCCCTACTGAAGAAAAGGATTGTGGAATATCTTGAATACGGTGACTTACAGGATCAGAGGCAGCATGGATACACAGTGATAAGGTCATGTCAAACAAATCTGATAGATTTCTCTGACTGGGTGACCAGGGAATTAGATCAGGGTGGAGCAGTGGATGTGGCCTACCTAGATTTCGGTAGGGCCTTCAACACCATTCCACATAGGAGACTCGGAAACAAGCTGGGCAGCCTGGGAGTGGGTCCTAAGGTGGTAAACTGGGTTAGAAATTGGTTGATGGCTAGGTGTCAGAGAGTGGTGGTGGTAAATGGAGTTCACCTCTAGGAGGGGTGGGTTACCATTGAGGTGCCACAAGGATCAGTACTAGGCTCGGTCCTCTTTAATGTCTTTATTAGTGACATTGCAGAGGGGCTAGAAGAGAAGATATGCCTGTTTGCAGATGACACCAAGATCTGCAGCAAGGTTGACACTCGGGGGGGGGGGGGTGGAAGGAAAGAGGAGGGATTTAAGTAAGCTTGAGGAGCGGTCAAGAGTGTGGCAACTAAGATTTAACATGAAAAAGTGCAAATTCTAACCCCAGGAATCCACTAATGTTATTACTCTTTGCAGTGCCCCTTTAAATCAGCACTGCCCCGGAGCCAAATAGAATGTTGTGCTAATTATGGAATGTTTAGCTCGTGCATTTATTTTCAAACTGCCCTATTCTAACTGCCTAGATTCTACCTCAGATTTTCTGTCTCCGCTGCAAAGTTCAGACGGCCTGGAGATCTCTCTATCAAGATAGTCTAAATTGTGCATAAGAATAAAAGAAACTTAAGTATTTTGTCTTATTTTTTCATTACTGCCTTATTCTTACTGAGTTTTAGCAATTTTACCTCATTTTTAAGTTAGTTGTTTTTTCTTATCGGTACTTCGTGGTTTCTTTGAACCGTGGGGCAACCGATTGCTTGGTAAATTTCAAAAGGAAACTCTAGGTAAGTTTCCGAATGTTTTTTTTCATTTTAAAATATTTAAATCTTCTATTTTTAACCAACGTTTTCCGGTTCTAATAGCGGTTCTCGGCTCCTGAAATGATCGGAACCGCAGTTGTTTTAAAAATTGTCGGTTTCTGAACCGACCGCTTATTACTGAAACTGACTGCTAAATCTTTAATATTTTCATATGTTCGTTTCTGAGTCCTGTTTTCTTATGATGTCTGATAAACCTAAAAAGAACATAGGACCTCCAGGTTTTAAGAATTGTGTTAAATTTGCAGAGGTTTTTGCTACAGCTGACAAACATGATCTAAGTCTGCTCTGTCTTGGTGTAAAGCATTTCAGTGAAGATTGTGAGATTTGCAAGTCTTTCCCTGAAAAAACTGCGGAGAAGCGCAGGGAGAGACTGAAAAGAAGGCTCGAAGAGGGGTCCCTGGGCTCTGACCAGTCTACTCCCTCAAAAAATGTGGCAATTCCTTCTAGAGCCTCAAAATCCACCCCTGATATGGGTGAGGGCGCTAGTAAGAGAGGCAATCATCCAGCTGACTCTCTCGTTCCTGCCAAGAGACTTAAAAAAAAAAAAAAAAAAAAAAAGTAAGCATTAACTGATACCCCAGCTGAAACGCCTCAAGGGTAGGGTTGCCACCTGTCAGGTTTTTTACCTGGTGGTCAGGTTTTCAGGGTCCTTATCAGGTAATCAGGTTTTGCTCTGTGCTGGTCAGGTTTTTGAGCCATTTTGAGTGCTCACATAGTTTTGAAACAGATTTTGTAATCTCATTCATTGTTTTAACTATATGTCCAAGTTATAAACAAGTTCTGTTGTCAGTATAGCCTTTTGTTTGTGAAAGCAGTCAACCTGGGAGGTGTAAAGTATGGCCATTAACACCATTTGCACTTACTTAACCTAATATTTTCCACTGTATCTTAAAGTGGCATAGCAGCAAAGCTGTCCCCACCTTTTGTAACACCAACACAGCCAGTTGTCTTCCACTTTCATTTGCTGGTAAACATTTTCATCTCTAACAGAATTCAGGCATTTTAAATGTTTTAAATTATGTTTTTCCTCAAGAAAAAAATGTGGCCACTTCTTTGACTTTGAAATATTACTGTGGACATGAAAAGAAAATGGAGCCAGAAAAATATATAGTACACATTATAAAAAAAAAAAAGTCCTTATTATGTATTATTATATACCAAGTATACTGTTGTATGCTATTTAAAGTATTTCCCTTGTCTCCCCCATATCATATCTGTAAATGAGATTTATTGTATCTCTATATGTTTATCTGGTAAACTAATGTTAATAAATCAATAATACATACATAAGTAATTAACTAGGAAGAACTTAGGAAAGTAACTTTAACAGGTACAGTACAGTATCTCAAGATTTTTGTTGAACTGCTTTAAGTGTTGTATTTTATGGATATAACCATTGGCTTTCTAGGAGGAGCAGTGCATGAAGAGTCATGAAAGGGGTGGGGCTGGGGCGGAGCTTAGGATCCGGTTTTTGCCTCATGCAGAGGTGGCAACCCTACTCAAGGGTCCCTCAGGTGCCATTACATACTCCCTCGCCTGCTGACATTTCACAAGCCCTGACTTTGTTACAGGTGCTGCAGGGCCTGCTCCCTACCCAGCAACCTGTAACTGCTCCGCCTGATAAAGCAGTTGCCACCCCTTTGGTGTCTGTTTCCACTATGGGGGGGTGGTGGTGAGAGGAGGAGGATCCCTAGGCCTTCAAGGATTTGTCCTCCGTTTTTTTTTTTTTTTTTTCCTTTCATTAAGAAAATGGTGGAAACACTGGACCTCCAGACAATTGAGGAGGTACAGGATGAAGAAGAGGTTCAATATGTGGAACTAATGGGGCTAACACCATCAAAACGACGTCTTCTTCCTCTTTATAAATTTTTCAGAAAAGATATTCTGGAAATGTTAAAGGCCCCCTCAGACTGTCACACCTATTGATATATTAAAAAAAAAAAAGTGACAAAAAGTACCAACTGGAAAGATCTGGTGCTGACTTTTTACTTAGCTATCCAGATCATCAGGGCATTGTGCATCAGGCAGCCTGTGAGAAGGCCAAAACCCCCTTGTCTTCTCATCCACCTGAAAAAAGATTCCAGAAGGGTGGACAGTATGGCTAAGAGGGGGTACGTATCAGCATCCCTTGCTATCAGGCAAGCCTCTTATCAGGCCTATGCTGCTCTTTACCAGAAGGCTTTATGGCAGTCTGTGGTAGATAATGCAGAAGCAAATCCTTCTCTCACTGTTTCTGAATTGCTTGAGACAGCCAAATCAGGTTTGGAGGCTTCCAAATACCAATTCTAGATGGCAGCAGATACAAATGACACCGCTGCCAGATGGTTGGCTGGTACTATAGTCATGAGAAGGTTTGCCTGGCTGAGGGCTACTAACTTCACCCAGGACACTCAAACCAAAGCAATGGATTTCCCAGTTGAGGGCCATTCACTTTTTGGTGCACAAACTGAAGCCTACATGAAGAAAGTGAAGAATACAAGACTGCTTTCAGAAGTAATTCCACCAGGGACAAACCTTCTCCCTCTATATCTTATTCTAGCGGAGGCAGGGGCAGGTCTACATTTAGAAGACCTTTCTTTCAGGTGCAGACTGCTCCACGGATACAGTACCAACCCCAGTGGATGGGTTTCTACAAGGCCAGGAGCAGAAGGGGCTCCCGCAGAGGGTCCCATGCTACCCAAACTCAGCAACAGCAAAAGCAGAATCCCTGACTCTTCCCTTCAGGCTGCCTCTCCACATCCAGTAGAGGGCAGACTTTCCCACTATCTTCAGGACTGGTCAAAAATAACATCAGACAGGTGGGTCCTGGAAATAGTGGGTCAGGATCTCTCCCTTTGTTTCAAGTCCCTTCCCCTCTAAGGGTAAAACGTTTTGCAACAGGTCCTCCCTCACAAAGAGAGGCAGAGCTGCTGTAGCAGGAGGTAAAACACTTACTGCTGTTAGAAGCAGTCCAGCCTGTTCTACCCGACCAAACAGGGCAAGGGTTCTACTCCAGGTATTTCCTAACAACAAAAAAGACTGTAGAGTGGTGGCCTATACTAGACCTCAGAAGTCTAAACAAGTATTTGGTCAAACCGAAATTCAAAATGGTTACAATGGCAATAATTCTGCCAACACTACAAAAAGGGGACTGGTTGGCCTCTCTGGATTTAAAAGACGCATATTTTTACATCCCTGTCAGAGAAACACACAGAAGATATCTCAGGTTCTGTCTCCCATCAGGCCACTACCAGTTCTCAACACTTCCTTTCGGCCTTACCTCTGCACCAAGGATATTCACAAAGTGCATAGCAGTAGTAGTGGCACATCTCAGAAAACTGGGTGTCTCAGTTTTTTCCATATCTGGACAACTAGCTGATTGTGGGAAAATCCCAACAAGTGTCAGAACACTTACTGTTAGCTCAAAGTGTTCTCTCCTCCCTTGGGTATCTTCTAAATGTCAAGAAATTCGTTCTCACCTCAGTCCAAGTATTGCAGTTCATAGGGGCAGAACTCCATACAATTCTGGGGAAGGCCTTCCTACCTTTGGAAAGGAATCAGGTTATTCAGATTCTGGCAAGCTCATTCATCCTGGGCAGGCCAAAACCAGCTTCTCAGTTTTTGCAGCTACTAGGCCACATGGCTGCAGCAACAACCACAGTCATGGGTGCCAGATTCCAGATGAGGGATATTCAATTTCACCTTGGGGACCCATTGGTCCCAGAGACGAGATCCACTTTCAAAACTAATTCCTGTGACAAAACTCTTCTAAAGGCCCTCCAGTGGTGGAAGGATCCAGACAATCTTAAGGGATGGGGTGCCTTTCCTACAAGAGCCCCCTCCTTGGTGCTCACAACAGATGCCTCCCTCCTAGGACGGGGTGCCCACCTAGGGGACCACACAGTTCATGTCTCCTGGAGCAGTGCAGAGTCACTTCTGCACATAAATCTTTTAGAGTTAAGAGCAGTGTACTTAGCCGTTCAGGCTTTCACTCATCTCATAAAGGGAAAAGTGGTTCAGGTCAGAACAGACAATACTATTACAATGTAGTACATCAACAAACAAGGAGGGACAAGATCCTCTCCACTGTGCACAGAGGCAATGAAAATATGGAGCCTGATTTACTCCATAAATGCCTCCCTACAAGCAATTCATCTGCCAGGGAAGGACAATACACTGGCAGATGCCTTGAGCAGGATAAACCAGGCCCATCATGATTGGGCACCTAACAGTCAAGTAGTGCAAGTCCTATTCAGGCGGTTGGGAACCCCAGGGCTGGATCTTTTTGCTTCCCACCAGGATCACCATTTACTCCTTTATTGCTGCAGGGCCCCAGTGAAGGGAACTGTCCCAATGGATGCCCTGATTCTTAATTGGACAGGGAAAATACCTTTATGCCTTTCCCCACTTTCCCCTGATTTTCAGAGTACTCATCAAGCTCAGGTCACAGCCAGACTCAGTGATTCTGATAGCACCAGACTGGCCAAGACAGCCTTGGTGCTCCCTGTTACTCTCAGTGTCAGTGAGCGAACCGATCTGCCTCCCTCAGAGGTACAATCTGCTGACTTCCTTCCAAGACAGGGTGGTATATCCCAATCTCAGGTCTCACAGACTCAAAGCTTGGCTCTTGAGGACTTTGAGAGTATTGGGAGTCTGGATACTCTAACAGTTTTTTAGAAGTCCTTAAAAGTTATAGAAAGCCTTCTACTAAGAAAACTTATGCTTCAAAATGGAAAAGATTTTCTGTTTGGTGTACAGAAAATGGTTTAGTCCCAGCACAGGCTGGCATTCCAACCCTCCTAGATTATTTGTTCCATCTGCATTCCCTGGGGTTGCAACTTTCAGCCGTAAAAGTTCATCTTGCTTCACTTTTAGCTTATCTCTCTGTAGGAAAAGCGGTATCATTAGCCTCAAACCCCCTATTTAGAAGGTTCTGTAAGAACCTTCTACACCTATTTCCCCCTCATAGGGAGCCAGTGCCAGCTTGGGACCTCAACATTTGTATTGCCCAGCTTATGCTTCCACCATTTGAACCCCTGGTTAATGCAGAGCTAAAGTTCCTCACCTGGAAGGTAGTTTTCCTTGTGGCACTTACCTCTGCTAGGAGGATAAGTGAGTTACAAGCCCTATGTGTGGAAAAGGACTATATTGTTACCTGAGGGGTCTCTCCACTTGTTTATGCTTCTCGGTCTAATTCGCGCTTTGACATGTTATGACAGCCCCCCCCCCCCTTAGGGTACTACTTAATGTTTTCTAACCCCAGGCCCAGGCCCTGAAATTGCTACATGTCTCACCTGAGCCTGCTCTACCCTCGGGTGGTATGGTCCCCATGTTGGCATTTGCACTTGGTTTAGTTCTACTGTCTGGTGAAAAGTCAGTCCCCCCCTCAAGTGCACGACCTGCAATGTGGTATATCAAACTTTGTTTCCCCAGTGTACTCCCCGTGGAAACTGTATCTCTGTTGTTATGCTACAGGTTCTCCTGCACTGTATTGTCTCCACGTGTTAATTTTCCATGACAGCCCTGTTCAAGCTGTCAAGTATACTGTTGTAAACCTTAGCTCATAACTTACTGCTTGTTGCACTCATCTCTCCCTCCCCTGTGTATGCTTATCCCGCTTCTCGATGTAAACCTCACTTATGATTGTATGTAAGCTCTCTGTAACCTGTTTTGTAACCCTCCCGGGTCTCACCTGAAAATAGGCACTTGGTTGTCTAGTGTGACCTACCCGGTTAACAAAAGCAAATAAATAAATAAAATAAATAAATATTTCTTTCCACAATGACAAGATAGTTTTGAGAACTAATAGAAAATTCCTTCCCAAAGTAGTTTCTGACTTTCATTTAAATCAGTCTATTACCCTTCCAGTATTCTTTACGGCACACACCAGTTCTGGTGAGCGTAGGCTGCATAATTTGGATGTGAAGAAAGCATTGAGATATTATATAGCCAATACCAAGGATCATAGGCAGGACAGGCAACAATTGTTCCTTACCTATGGGGAAGGAAGTGAGTAAGGGATCTCCTGCTTCAAAGAGGACTATATCTCGATGGATAGTCCAATGTATTCAGTTTTGCTATACAAAGGTGGACAAGGTCCTTCCTTCAGGGTTTAAAGCCCATTCCACAAGGGGCACAGCTGCCACCGTTGTAGCTGCCAGAGATGTTCCTCTTCTGGAGATCTGTAAAGCAGCTACCTGGAGATCAGTCCATACCTTTACTAAGCATTATAGCCTGGACACCCAGGCCAGAAGTGATGCCAATTTCGGAAGGGCTGTTTTGCAGAGTCTTTTTCCTAGATAGATTCTGCCCACCTCCTCTGGTACTGCTACATAGTCTACAAAGAGTAATAATATTAGTGGATTCCTGGGGTTAAAAGAAAATATTACTCACCTGTAGTAATCTTATTTCTTCCCGGGGATCGACTAATATTATTACTCCCCACCCCTGGTCCTCCCCTTAGAATCTCAGAAAAATACTCTGTACAGCTGAGACTTCTCTCAGTATGATGGGTATGTCATCTGTTGGCATATTCTCTATACCTAGATAGTAGGTTCTTTTCTAAGGGTGCATCTGGCTCAGAAAAGAGGACTCATTCTTTATGGTTTTGTTGGCCCTTTCTTGGCCTATTACTATTTTGCTTTTATGGCCCTGTTGGCCATTAACTTATAATTATTCACTGTTATATATTATATATTATGGCCTCTGTGTAGGCTTCACAGAAATCTGAGGTAGAATCCAGGCAGTTAGAAAAGGGCAGTTTTGAAAATGAATGCACGAGCTAAACATTCCATAATTAGCATAGCATTCTATTTGGCTCCGGGGCAGTGCTGATTTAAAGGGGCACTGCAAAGAGTAGTAATATTAGTGGATCCCTGGGAAGAAATAAGATTACTACAGGTGAGTAATTTTTTCATTATGCACTTGAGACACAGAAACCCAGGGGCAGAGGGCATGATGGGAGGAGAAGTACTGATGACCGCCAAACAGGAAAGGGACCTGGGGGTAGTCGTATCTGATCTAAAAGTGGCCAAGCAGTTTGACAAGGAAGTGGGGAGAGCCAGTGGGATGCTGGGGTGCATAGGGAGGAGTATCACCAGCAGAAGGAAGGAGGTGGTGATATCGCTGTCGGGGTGCCAAGCCCTGCTCAGGTTCTTGGTGATAATAAACCAGCAAAAGAAACAGACAAGCGGCATATGCGGTAACAAACTTATTACACAGAATCAGACATTTGCCCCAATCAGAGTCTTACCAATATAGACACTGGGAGCCAGAGTTTCCCAATACCTCCTGGGGTGAAGATGGTCTCAGTGGGACTATGTAATGCAATAACTTATATACAATGATGATCCCCATGGTAACTATTACTTTCATAAATCAGATACACAAAACATGCTCTACTGGCCAAAAGTTAGGTGGTGCCACAGTGTTATCTAAAGATATACAAAATGTGTAAAATCACCTGAAATGAGAACAAAAACTTATACATAAAACAGAAAATAAGTGCAGTGTTACATAAATCCGAATGATGGCAGTATAGACTATACAGTGACTTCTCAGAAGAATAAACAAAGAACCCAGGCATGTAATCTCCTTAAAATACTTGTTAGCGTTACTTACGCAATGATCACAGTAATAATATTGGCAATAATCATAATCACATCCCTGGTAATCTATACCGATACGGTAAGTACCAATGCCCATATATGTTAGTCATGATTATACATAACCTAGCATATAACATAATATATATTGTCAGCGGTGCACAGTGGGCTGCCAGTAAGGGTGAGGGGACCAAGTGTAACACTGCTGTACAAATCATTGGTGAGACCTCACCTTGAGTACTGTGTCCCGTTCTGGAGACCACATCTCCGGAAGGACATAGAGCAGAGGCGGTCCAGGGGAGGGCAGCTAAGATAGTGCAGGGACTGCATCAAAAAGCCCTATGAAGAGAGACTTCAGGACCTCAGTATGTACATCCGGGGGGGGGGTATGATGGAGACTTTCAAATACCTCCAGGGTATAAATAAGGTAGAAGAGGGAAGTATTTTTCAGAAAAAAAGATGCTCAAGAACAAGGGGACATGCTATGAAGCTGGATGGGGTAGACGCGAGGGGGGGGCATGAGAAAGTACTTCTTCACAGAAAGGGTAGTGGATGCATGAAACAGACTCCCAGCAGAGGTGGTGGGAGCAAAAATGGTAATGAAATTCAAAAATGCATGGGACAGGCATAAAGGAACCTTAGTGGTTAGGAGAGGGAGGGTAAAGCAAGAGATCAAATGGTGTCTGCGGTATTACAGTAGATGGGGAAAATGAGCAGACTAGGTGGACCAAGCGGTCCTTATCTGCCGACAATTTCTGTTTCTAAGTTTCTGTAGACCGTTCTTCTTCAAGTAGTCCATATGGTCCTGTTTGGTCAGTGACTCTGGCAGTTAACCACTACAGAAGTAAGGTTGATAAGTCTGTAATTCCCGGTAGCTCTTTGTCAACCTCACTCCTTGTGTTGCAAGACTGTGTCCGCTACCCTCCAGTCTTTCAGAATTATCCCTTTCTAAATTGCGCTGTTAAATAACACTGCTAGGGGTTCAGCCAGTTCCGTAGCCATTTCCTTGAGCACCCTTGGATGCATCCCATATGGCCCAGGGGCTTCAAGCCCTTTCTGAACACCTTCTCTGTTAAATGCTGGTTTACCTCATTTCAGGAACGATCCTGACAGCCACCTTGATGTCACTTTCAGGCAGGGGTGTGCTGTCTTCCCTTGTGAAGACAGAGCAGAAGTAATCCTTAAGGATTTCTGCTCTTTGTTCATTTTCCTGTAGTACCCTCCTCCCTCTTGTAGCCTAATATAGGTGGTGTAAACCTGCAACGACTCTGTTTCCCCTTTGCTTTCCTTGACGTGTCCATCTTCTACAGCTTCTGTGCCCTCCCTGACATATAAGGCTACACCCCCCCTTTCCTGTCCCCCTATCCTTTCTAAAACGGTGTAACTTGGGACTGACAAGTCACAGTTGTTGTTCAGTGTGGTGCATGTTTCTGCGATGGCTACTAGGTCTGCCTCAGTGTCTGCCACCAATGCCTGGAGCTCACTAATTTTATTACCCAGCTCTCCGACTAGCTCTGGATCCTCTTTTGCTGTTTTGTGATCCTACACCTGCATTCCTTCTCTTTCTCCTCCCATCCTATTTTTTTTCTGTTGCTTTCAGACCCTGAAAGCCTTCTTCCCGTTGTCTCTTCCACTACTCCTTTTTTGAGCCTCAGTCTTATTTTTACCCACCTTACTGCTACCAATCTCCAGTATAGGGTAGCTTTAGCTAGGTTCCCCTCACTCACTCCCTTTTCTGTGGTTCACCACAGTCGGTTTAACTGTCTAATGTAAACGTCCAACTTCTGCTGCAGCGAGCTGATTCCCCCCTCTCTTGTCAGCTAAAGGCCATCGCCTTTGAAGACCCTCCCATCCCAGAAGTCCCCCCCAGTCACCCACAAAGTAGTACCCTTTCTTCTGAACCATCCTGTTAACCACCCATTTAATTCTTCTATTGTACTGTATCTTTCCCTCCACCCCCCGCTGCTTTACACAGAACACACCTCAGAAAAGGCCAGGGACGTATGTTTTTTGTTTCTTTTTGCAGCATCGTATGTGATTATGTAGCATCTTAATGTAAACCATGTCTAATCATAATACCCCGCCTCAGGGCCACTAAAATGTCAAGCACATCTTAATCATATGACTTGTATTGTTTGCTCTAATTTTGAATTATAAGCTCTTTATTATTATTGAGTAGTGTACCAATTATATGCTGCATTAACTCTTCTATCAAATCTCACATTGTATTGTAAGAGGTTTGTTTGTACATCTTATGAAAACGATTTTTCCTCCACCACCACCCCCAGCTTAGAGTCGTCTGCAAAGAGACTCATTTCACACCCGTTACCTTCCTTGATATCGGAGATGTAGACATTAAACAGGAGTGGCTCCAGGACTGATCCCTGTGGGACCCCACTTATGACCTCCCTAGGAGACGAGACCTCCCCTCCGACCACTCCCTGCTGAGTGCGACCTGAAAGCCGATTTCCAATGCACCTAACCGTCAGTGGGCTTACCCCCATCCCCCTCGGCTTCTCCCTTAGGCCAATGTGAGGGACCGATTCAAATGCGTTTCTGAAGTCCAGGAACAGTACATCCACTGATCTTCCCCCTGTCGAGTGCTGATGTCACCCACTCCTAGAACTCTACAAGGTTTGTTTGGCACAATCTACCTGGCGCAAACTAATGCTGTCGGTCATCCAGGTAACCCATCTCCTCCAAGAAACCTCCCAGCCTTTCCTTAAGTAAGCTGTCCATTAACCCCCCCCCCCACCGACGTCAGACTGTCGGATCTATAGTTTCCTGGCTTTTTTCTCGATCCCCCTTTATGAATGGGCACAACATGCACCTACTTCCAATACCTTGGCACCCTCCCTGTCTGGAGCGACAAGTTAAAGAGATCTGCCAATGGCACAGCCAAAACATCCGCCAACTCCCTCAGTACTCTGGGATGAATAGCATCAGGCCTTGGAGATTTATCATTTTTTTTTTTAGGGACTGGAGGGCTTCCCACACCCGACCAATAGGAACATCAGCATCTGTTCTGTTCTCCCCTCCCCCCATTCAGCAGAACCAGCTTGATATCTCGGCCCTGGCCTACCTCTCCCAGCGGCTGGTTCTTCAGCAGGTACCCCAATAGTCAGGTCTGCTGTGCCTTCTGTGTCCTTCAACCCATTTTTTGGAAGTTCCCCAGCCTCCTCCCTAGTGAACACTGAGGCAAAGCACTCCTTCCGTACCTCTGCCTGCTCTCCAGCCCCTTCCACCCACCCCCCAGCTGTCCTCAACCTACTGAGCTGGCTGTTGACCTTCCTCCGCTCACCTATATACTTAAAGAACCCCTTTTCCCTACCCCGTATCCCCTGTGCCAGCCTCTGCTCTTTCCAGGCCTTTGCCCCCTCACCACTCTGTTGACTTTCCTGGTTGCAAGGAGATGGTTCTCTCTTTCCTCTCTCATTTTTTTGTACCTACTGTAGGCAGCCTTCTTCTCCCTTACTGCCTCCTGGAACTTCTTGGTCCATCAGCATGGTTTACGAGACCTACCGCCCTTGTGCTTCACTCTTGCAAAGGCCCTGGTGGCCTCCTGTAGCCGCCGCCTTATGATGTCCTACCTACCTCCATGTCTAAGCAAGGTTTTATCTCCCGCAAATGCCCCTTGAGAATTTCCCCCATGTTCTGAAAGTCTGCCTCTCTAAAATCAACTATCATTGTCCTTGAATGAACTATCTACCTGTGTAACCATCTACCCAGATAGTGTAACTGCACTACAGTGTCCGTTATGGACATTACCCTTGGTACCTGCTGTCGATTTTAGAATCCACAACCTTATCTAATGTCATAAAGGCAAGCATGCTACTTACTGAGCTCCTGAAACTGATATTGCTGCTACTTACTGTTGTTACAGTGCTGCTGTAGCCAGCATCATTCTCTGCTACTTCATGATGAGCACAAGGGAATCATAGAGTGGAAAGCAAAGGGGGTGGGGGAAGAGCTGTAGATCAGGTACAGTCTGCAGTAATAGTGTAGGTAGGGGGAATGGGCAGACTATCTGGGCCAAGTGGTCCTTATCTGCCATCAAAGTCTATGTATGTTTCGTGTCTCAATAGTGCTGTTGTACTCTGTACTCTTAAAAACCTGGGTTCACAACACACACTGGTTAGCACTTCTTAAGGAATGCATGTTAGTTCATACAAAGCAATGGTTTGTAATTGGGAGTCGATTGCGTAAAAAGTATTTTCTAGGAACATACACCCTTTAAAGGACAAGAACTACAGCAGTCGTCTTGATTTATAGAATGTCTTTAGGTAGCTTTTTTGTTTAATTTTTTTGTTTTTGTTTTTCGTTCCAGGATAAATAGTCCAAGAATTATAACAAACAAGCTTACCTGCAGATATGGTCCAAAACGTTTCAGCATCTTAAAGGAAAACACAAATCTTAACCTAGGCACAAACTTGGCAGTAATGTACAACTGCAGTTCTTTTTTTGGGGGTGTTATTCGGGCATAGTATTGTCTCTTTATTGAAATGAAATAACTACATTACTATTCTTTTATGCACTGGCTTTCTTCAAGGGCAAAAATGCTTTTCAAGGTGAGAGACTGAGGGCACTGGAAACTCTATATTTCTCTGTATATAATATGGGTCTTGTGCATCGTGGACAGACTGTACTGGTTTACCCACACTGTGCCAGTTCACCAACTAGTGGCACGGATTAGTAGGGCAGTCTCCATGCCCATTCAGCCCAGGGCCATTTGTGAACAAACACTTGTGCTGAATTGGTTACATGGCGATTTTTCTTTTGGTTAATATGGACTCCCCAGTCTGCTCAGGACTGAGCTCAGATACAGCCTAAACCCAAGTCACTTATGACCCAAAGAAAATTTCAAATCCAGAGCTACAGCAATGCAGGGCTCCCAGATCTACATGGATTCCTGTGTTTTGCAGGAAAATGGAGCCATCTACAGGGAAATTGTTCCCATAGACTTGTATTGGTTATACAGGAAAACGGAGCAATTTGACTTCCATAGAAAGTAATGCAATTGGAAAATTGCCCTGCAGTTACAGAGAAAATGCCAAATCTGTCTGGGAGCACTGGCAATGAGGGGCAAGGCGTCCCAGATTCACTTCATGAACAAGCTTTCTAATGTATGTGGGGGGTGTGGGGGAAGGGTGAAACTGCAGTACAGTTCACTGGACTCTCTAACAGTAACCTTTTTTTTTTTTTGGTAAATGAGTTTCTTTTTTTAATGCCAATGAATGAGTCATTGAGAGCACTACAGAATGAAGCGGCCTGTTCATGTACAGACTGTACAGCATGTAGAAGATGAGTTAAAATTTTCTGTTGGGGTCGACTTTAATATTTTTTGTGCTGGAATAAATTTGACAAGTTGACCCAGCATTGTAGCAGCAGTAGCCCAGTGCAAATTACGCTAGACCATAATTTGTATGAAAAGATTTTCTGTCGTCTCGCTGCTAGATCATTTCTACCACTTGAAATAATCGGATCCTTTGGGAGTTCTATAAGCTTGGAACCATGCATTTTGGTATGGTTTTGGTTCTGTTTGATAATTTTTTTCTTTCTTTTTCATGATTCTGCCTCCAGGTTCAGTCATCTGCAGCCTTTATTTAAAATGAAAGTTTTTTTTCTTTATTTACTGTTACAGTATGGTTCTGGTCTCCATCTGGGCCTGTAATATTCTAGTCCCAAAGGAAAGAATTCCTGCAAACCAGTATTTTAAATACAGCCTTTACAGAAAATACTAGCTTGAAGATTAAGAAACTTATGTATAGCAGGTAGATGTAGAAGCATATCCATTGTCAAGTGGCACTCCCCTGGGCAACCGCATTGTACTGTAATTTAAAACTTTGAAGAAAAACACACAAAAATCTGTCAAGTGGCACTCCCCTGGGTAACCGCAAGTACAGTAATTTCAAACTTTGAAAAAAAAAAAAAACAGCACACACACACACACACACACACACACGCGCACACGCTTACCTTACTTGCTAGTAAACTTGTTTTTCAAATGTCGCTCCAAATTTAGAAAGAACATCCAGTGAGCTATAATTCCGGTTTTGACCCCAGACATTGTAAACTGCAAAAGAATTGTTAATGCAAAACGGGTAAAACAGTTTAAACTTATTTAGTTATTTATTGAATATAATCAGAATTACAGTCCTTTGAGTCACAGACTCTTTTGCAAAGGCCCCACGTCGGTTACAGAGGGTGGAGGGTATACATTTACAGAAACGAACAAACAGTGTTAGCGTAACAGTACAGGGTAATGCAGTCTTAGCTTTATCTTAGTTAACAGGTGACAGTAGTTGGCGACATTTGAGATGCTCCTTATCAGAGAAGTGCAGGATACAGTTTTATGGGATCTAGAGAGATCCTGTGTCAGGTATTTGGTCAGGGGAGAGGGTGTGAAAGGACAAGCGGAGGGCTGTTGGAGATATTGATATATTTCTTTGCAAAAAACGAAGTGCACCAGTTAGGGTAACAACGCCACAAAAGCATGGAAATGTGGCATTAGGTTTCCCAACACCCCCCACCCACCCACAGGAAAAAACATTAGGGTTTTAGGTCTCCAGAGGATTGGTGACTCAGTGCTGAGGTCTTCCTTGAGGTTGTGAGCCTTAATGCTCAGCCCTCCCCACCCAGCCTATAGCTGCCTCTTGTCTGAAGCACAAGGAACAGCTTCAAGCCAGTGCCTCATAGTGATACACTCTTCAAAGGTGGAGAAGTATGTCTTGCCACATGCTGACAACACAGTTTGTTGTAGCTTTTTCACGCAGGACGCTGCTGGTCTTGCATGAAGAAAGGACATCATGTGTGATGTTGTATGCTTGGGGGACAGGGTAGGCATTAGGATTGAACCCTAGAGAAGACCCCACTACTGATTCACCAAGACTCTGGAGTCCCAAAACCCTATTTTTTTTCTTTTTGCTAATTGGGGTTAGGGTTGGAAACCCTAATGCTACATTTCCTACTTTTATGGTTTTAAGTTACCCTAACTGGTGCAGTAACAGTTTTTTGCAAAGAATTTCCTTTCTTTTTCAGATAGTGGAATCATGCCCTCATTCACTCAGTTCCCTTTGGAATCTTAATGAACAGAAAGGGAAGACTCCATCTGCATATAGAAGGGCATGGCCCTTGTGGGCCCTCCACGTCTGTGCAGCGACAGATGTAAAGAATTCATGGGGTTGTCTGATGGGCTGCGGAAGTACAGGGCCCTGTGGTCCCTGCGCTTCCATGTGGCCACAGTAGCAGATGCACAGGGCAAAGAGTAAATCTGTCAGCCAATGCACAAGACATTTTGTCACCCACAAGTGGAGGTGCAGGGCCCTATGCCAAGAGGACAGTTGTGTTCACCATATGGGGTACCTGGGCCTGTGCAAACAGCCCTGCACCTTTCATTCCCTGGTTGGGGGTGTTGCATAACAGTGCCACCCACCCACCCTCATCCCTTTCAGCTGGATCACTGAGCTCACTGCCAAACTCAGCTTACTGGCATGCATATAATATATATATATATATATATATATATATAGTATATATTTTATTATTTTGCCCCAAATGTTCAAGATACTCGTTTTTATGATTCATCTTACAAATAACCTGTATCATTTATAGTTTATTGGCCAAAATGTCATTTCGCACTATAAGTGCGAAAACACACCTCGTCCAGGATTTCAAAAAAATTACACACACGTCACGTTTATGAGGTGGTGTGGAGAAATGATTATGTTGAAAGTTTGGAGTGAAAACATTGAAAATTAGTGAAGTTTTAGTGAACTTTGAAATTCTGCAACATTCACTCATAACCTGGGCATTTTACTGTATTTGTACACCAGATGTTCAGGATAGCCTTCTTATTACTCCATTTATGAACCCGGTAGGTGAAAATTTTCCAATCCTCACCAAAACGTCATTCCACGCCACAGGTAGGAAAACGCATTTTGGGCAGGATTTGAAAAATGACAGCTGTCATGTTCATGAAGTGGTGTGTAAAAATGGTTATGTTAAAAATTTGGGGTGAAAATATTTAAAATGACCAAAGTTATAAGCAAACATAAAAAGGTTTGAATGTACACACATAACTTTGCCATTTTTACATATTTTTATTCCAAATTTCCAACATAGCCTTCTTATGACCCAACCTGATGAACAAGGATGGTGGTGAAAATTTTCAAATTCCACTCAAAAGGTGATTTTTGCCAAGCGAAAGTAAAATCGCCATTCAGACCTGATTTGTATAACTCCACCACCATTGATCATGAGGTGGGGTCCCAGAAAGGCCATGTTGATTTGGGGTCAAAATATGCAGAACTGGCAAAGTTTTGTATCAAAGTTCAAAACCCCAGTGAAATGCATTGAACTGCACTTATCCTGATTTCTCATATCGCAGTTTGCGGGTCCAGCAGCAACGTATCTTCGATCAGAGAGTGGATCTTTGCCTGGGACATGTTCAGGTGAGCGAAGGTGTGTGTGGGGTGGTGGGTGCTGAATGGGAGGTCGGAGTGGGGGGCGGTTCAGATTGGCGAGGGACTGGTTTTTTCGCCCTGCAAAAAAAAAAAGTGATACACACAGATACACAGAAATGTGATGGCAGAAAAAGGCTACACGGCCTATCGAGTCTGCCCAATACACCCCCCCCCCTTTTTTATACATCACCCTTAATGCCCAAGCCCTTATGTCTGTCTGTCCTATGCCTTCTTGAATCCCTCCACCGTTTCGGCCCCCACTACCTCTTCCGGTAGCTTGTTCTAGTCCTCCACCACCCTCTCTGTGAAGAACTGCCCCCTGATGTTATCTCTGTATTTCCCTCCTTCCAGTTTAAGACTAGGTCCTCTTGTATTCGCTCCCCTTTTCATTTTGAGCAAGCTCCCACCATCCACCATATTTATTCCCTTCAAATACTTATACGTCTCAATCATGTCCCCCTCTCCCTCCTAGTCTCCAGAGGGTACAGATTTAGCTCTCTCTGTCTTTGCTCATAAGGTACCTTACGCATCCCCAGCATCATTTTGGTTGCCCTTCTCTGGACCCTCTCCATCATCTCAGTATCCCTGCGCAGGTGAGGCCTCCAGAATTGCACCCCATACTCCAGATGTGGCCTTACCATGGTTCTGTACAATGGCATCAGCACCTCCCTCTTCCTGCTAGTAAAGCCCCTCGCAGTGCAGGCCAACATACCATTTGCCTTGCCCACTGCCTTACTGTGCTGGTTCCCTACCTTAAGATCGCTTGATACCATAATTCCTAGGTCTCTTTCCGTTTCCTTGATCACCACCACTCCCAAGGGGAGTAAGTTTCCCTCTTGTTTTTCCTCCCAGGTGCATCACTGAGCACTTTTGTGCATTAAATTTTAGTTGCCAGGTCTCTGACCACTGCTCTAGCTTCTCCAGGTCCCACCTCATGGCCTCCACTCCCCCTTGTGAATCCACCCTATTGCCAATCTTTGTATCGTTTGTGAAGAGACACACCCACTCTTCCAGACCCTCCACTAGGTCACTAATATAGATGTTAAAAAGTAGTGGTCCTAGCACTGACCCCTGCGGCACCCCACTTGTCACTGCCCGTTCTCTGGAATGTGTCCCATTTACCACCACCACTTGACTCCTTTCCTTCAGCCAATTTTCTATGCACCTGGTGATCCTCTGGGCCACCCCCCAGTCTGTCCAGCTTATATACCAGCCTCCTATGTGGAACGGTGTTGAAAGCCTTACTGAAATCCAGATAGACCACGTCCACTGCTCTCCCCTGGTCCACTATCTGCGTCACCCTGTCGAAAAATGCTATCAGGTTAGTCTGGCAGGACCTACCTATGGTGAAGCTATGCTGCCTTTCATCCTGCATGCCATTTATCTCCAGGTATTCCACCAGTCTAGTCTTCATTAACATTTCATTACCTTTCCCACCACTGAGGTGAGACTGACATGGCCGTAGTTTTTGACCTCGTCCTTCCTTCCTCCCTTGTATAGTGCAACCACCTCTGCCCTCTTCCAGTTCATTGGCATGACGCCTGTGTCCAAGAGCAAGTTAAATAGCCTCACCAGATGTGGTGCCAGCTCCTCTCTCAGCTTCTTGAATACCCTTGGGTGCATACCATTGGGCTCCATTGCCTTGTTTACCCTAAGTCTACCCAGTTCTTCCCTTACACTGTCAGCTGTGAATTCCATTGAATCCAGCTGCCTGTGAATTTCTCCCTTCCCGGCCATCTGCCTTCACCCTCCTTCATGAAGATTGACCTAAAGTAGTCACTTAAAGCCTCCTCTTTTTCATAATCCCCTTCCAGTATTGTTCCACTTCCCCCCCCCAACCTTCCAGTTCCTTGCTGTGCCCTCCATTTTCAGCTGATGGTCAGACACTGGAGATTGAGCACCCCAGCGTTGGGCTACTGTTCCTTAAATGGGGCAGGTGGCCTGGAGGAGCTGTCCACTGAAGTAGTACTGAGGTGGGCACCTAGTCTGCATATATATTTAAAAAAAATATATATATATATATATATATATGTATATATGTATATATATATATATATATATATATATATATATATGTATATGTATATATATAATATATCTCATACTTTAACAATGGGAAGGATGGGCCACTTGGAAGGAAGGGGGAGAAAGAAGCGGTACGGAGGGTGGGCATCCTGGTCTGCTTCATAGCAAAAGAGAGAGAGAGAGTGAGATAAAGAGACAGAGACAGGCAGAGCAGGGGATCAGCAGCTCACTGCTTTCACTGCAGACCGCAGCACGACTTTCAGATGCGATTACACAACTCAAGAAAGTCCCACTGTTCTCGTACAGAGAACGTGGGTGAATGGTTTCTCTCACAAAGCTGGGCATCCTGGATTTTGGGGTGCCCAGAAAACATGTTTCTAGCAAGTTTAAAAAAATAAATTAAACGAACAGCAGAATCTAGCTAAACGTGTTCCATTTAGCTAGGTTCAAGTGTTTGTTTTTTAAAGAGATAAATTTTATGTATTTATGTATTATGTATTATATATTTAATGCTAGGAGCCTAGGCAAGAAACATGGCGAGCTCCAGGCGCTGATAGCAGACATTGAAGTAATCCTGGTGGCCATCATGGAAACATGGGCCACAGATAAAAATTACTGGGAGATGATGGTCCCTGGGTATTCACTGTTCAGGAGGTATAGAAGAACATGTAAGGGAGGGAAGAGTTGCCCTTTTTATCAAAGAGGGCGTTGAAGTGTCCGATGATGGAAGTATTAGGGGGTAGCAGGGGGGAGTTGAGTCAGTATGGGTGCAACTCATGGCAGCCTCTGGCAGGAAAGTGTGCTTACGGGTGCACTATAGGCCTCCAGGGCAAGGGAGGAAAGGGAAGGGCAGCAGAGGGGGAAGTAATGGGTGGTCCTGGTGGCCAAGAATGACAGGAGTCAGATGTTACTGGACGCCTTCCAAGACTGTTTACTGGTGTAGCTTGTTAAGGAACCTACCAGGCAGAACGCAATCCTTGACGTGGTGCACACCAACTCAGAGATGGTGGGTGCTGTGAGAGTAGGGGAGCTGCTAGAGAACAGTGACCACAACTCCGTGGGGTTTGAATTGCCCTCTGGGCCAGCAGCCCATAACCAAGAACCAAAGTCCTTGATTTTAGAAGGGCAGACTTCAGTATGTTGAGGGGAACTGGTCCGGGATAAGTTAGTAGGGCTGGAGGACATGAGGGGTGGTAGAGGAGAGATGGGGGGGGGCAATAAAGGTAGCCATCCTGGAAGCATCAAAGGTGAGCATAAGAACAGCATTTAAAAAACAGATTTGAGACCACTATGGTTCTCAGCTAGGGTCAGGGAAGTGGTTAGGGCCAAAAAGAAGGCCTTCTGTAACTACAAACAAAAACAGGGTGAGGCAGAAAGGGAGGATTATCTACAGAAAAACGGAGAGGCAAAGAGGGTCGTCATTGAGGCAAAAGCGGGCACGAAGCTGCATATCGCAGAAGAGGTCAAGAAAGGCGAAAACGTTTTTTAGATATATCGATGAAAAAACGGGGGGAGGGGCACCGCACAACTAGTTTAGGGGGTTAGGGTGATGGAGGAGGGTGAGCAAAGGCCATTATAAATGACTACTTTTGCTCCGTATTCACTAAGGAAGACTGTGAGTCCATGCCAGAGAGTGGTATTAAAGAAGTCGCCAAAGGAGTCCCAAAAATGATGCAGCCAGTACTTACAGTACTGGCGAGAGAGTCCTGAAAGGGCTGGCAACCCTCAAGATAGATATGGCCCCAGGACCAGATGGGTTGAATCCAAGGATACTTGGGGAATTAGCTGTAGAACTGGTTCAGCCTCTGGCTGGGCTGTTCAACAGCTCACTTAGGTCTGGAGAAGTTCCAAGGGGATTGGAGAATGGCAGATATTGTATCGCTTCATAAAGGGGGTTAGGGAGCTACAGGCCTGTTAGTCTGACCTCCATTGTAGGGAATCTGATGGAATCACTAATCGTAGAGGACGTTGTGTACTACCTAGAGAGCAACGGGTTCCAGAATAGTAAACAACATGGTTTCATGGCGGGGGGGGGGGGCGGATCTTCTTAGACTAACCTGATGTTTTTTCTTTGTCTGGGTGACCAAGGAAATAGACAAGGGCCACGCTGTTGATCTGCTGTACTGTGACTTACTGCACAAAAGGTTGTTCAGAAAGATGGACGACCTGGTTTAGCTAAAACTGTATTGAGTGTGGGGGGGGGGTGTAGTTGGCTAGAAGGGAGGCAGCAGAGGGTGGTGGTCAATGGGGTTAAATCAGAGGAAAGTAAGGTTACGAGTGGGGTTCCACAGTCATCTGTCCTGGGTCCAGCCCTCTTCAACATGTTCATCAGTGACATTGGTGAGGAAATCCAGGGCAGGCGGTGTCTTTTTGTAGATCACACACAACTGTGTGGGAGGGTGGATAGTGATGAGTGAATGAATATGGGGTATGCAGAGGGACCTAAAAAAACTGGAGGGGTGGTCAAAGGTCTGACTGTTGAAATTCAGTATCAGAAAGTGCATGGTAATGCACCTAGGGGAAAAGGAACCCCAAGACGAAGTACTGGATGGGTGGGGTGAGACTTAGCACTACAGAAGAGGAATAGGATCTAGAAATTATCATCAGTAACTCCCTTAAGCAAACAAGCCAGTGCAACTAGGCTGTAGCATGTTGGTGGTTGCTCGGGGCGACAAGACCAGGGAGTAGAATGGGGATAGGACATGGAGGGTTAACAGTTGGTTCCAGGAAAGGTTCCGGGGATCTTAGGGAATATGAGCAGATTGGATGGACCGCTGGTCTTTTTCTGCCATCATGGTCTATGTTTTGTGGCATTTTGGTGTTGGTCTGCCACTAAGGACCCTTACCTTCTCTTCAGATCTGCCATCCTCATCTCTCACTGCTTTCACTGTGCGAATAACTGAGGAGGACACACAAAATAAAAGTAGAAAAGGCTTTATTCCCAGCAGGTCACATCTGCACACCATGAGGTATAGCCTCTGACTGCCTGCTAACGGCCAGCCTACAGGGTCTTCTAGAAGGCCCCTCTTACACTCTGTTACATGTAATATGAGACTGCTTTGCTGTGAGAGTCCTGGGGAGGGGGGCAGCAACTAGCCCTATGCCTAAGTGTACGCCACATCACCCCCGGGGTTGTGAAAGTGAGTACCACTTGAACAAGCAGTAACATAACATGAAAGAAAAACAGGTGAGAACCAGCAAGCATTTTAACTTGCAATAAAATGTTACAACACGTGAACAACAACATGGAAGTCCATTGAAGAAAAACAGTCCTGTGGAGAAAGAGTTAATGCAATGTATGCAGGGTCATGTACCATTAGCAAGATAGTCATGCAGAGACAGACGCACATGAGGACATTCACTGCAAAAGAACAATCTGGTAAAGACGGTGAGGACTACAATAAGCATCAGAATCATGAGTTACAACAAAGTTTGAGTCCTGGTGGCACAAAGGTTCAAGACTTGCGTCGACTTTTCCAGTCTGTAGGGATGGAGTTATGGGTTGCTTGAACCAGATCTTGACAGGACTGGGTAAGGTCTGCCAAAGCAACCCAAGAGTTCTAAGAAGTGTCAGTATCACACCATTTGACTCTAAGTCCAGGATCCATTCACAAATTTTTCTTGTGGAGAATTTTCTCGATCTGGTACACAGGGGTGTGTACAAGAGAGTCTTGAGAGGGAGAGGGCTGAGAAGTCCCAGGAAATGCATCTGGGTTAAAGTCAGGTACAGGAAGGTCCGGCTGTAGAGAGCTGGGAGTGTGAAGTTTTGAGTGAAGTGGTTGCAAGTTGTCAGAAGAAATTTCTGAATCGGAAGGGATAGTAGGCTGAAGTGCAGCTTCATTACTGGGTGGAGTGGTATCATCTGGGAGGGTGTTACTGTGGTACCCATGCTTCATTCAGTTGATGTGGACTTTGTTATGCATAAGCTTCCCATCCGACTTACATTGTAGGCGGACATGAAATGGAGGAAGCTTTTCCATGGTGTAGAAAGGACCAGTCCAAGGGCGGAGCAATTTCCTTTTGGCGCTCGGAAAAAAAGACAGGTTTGTACAAGTAGGCCATGTCCCCCACAGAAAATGATGGTTCATGACACTTGGCTGCTGACGTTTTCTGCTTGGCAGATTTTCTTTGCCCCGGTGTGGTTATTGCAACACGTCTGGCAAGCTCAGGTTGTTCGAGTACAGGGATGAGGTATTAGGAAGCTGATTTTGGAACTTCAAGCAATGAAAGATCCATGTCCAGTGGAGTTCTGGGATGGCATCCATGGACCAGCAAGAAAGGAGTGTACTCTGTACTGTTGACACAAGGGCTTGTATTGTAAACTAACTGAAGAAAGGGAACAGAATGGTCCCAAGCGTCATGAGTTTCATCTAGGTACTTTGAGAGCATATTTAGGATGGTAGACATCCTTTTGCTTTGCCCATTGCATTGTGGGTAATAGCTTGTTGTGTGAGTCTTTATGTTGAGGAGTTTGCAAGTCTCTCGAACAATTGTTGAAAGATATGTGCTGCCCCTGTCTGAATGCAGGTACGAGGGGGTACCGTGATGACAGCCAATTGTATTGAGGAAGGCATCTGCTATAGTAGCAGCTTTGCTGTCTTTTAGGGGAATTAGTTCAAGGTATTTGGTGAGGTAGTCCTCAAAAACAAGAATTAATTTGTTGCTAGAGTCGGTGCATGTTGGTAAAGGTCCATGAATGTCTGTGCTGACTCTTCGGAATGGTTCTGTGGCTACAGGCATTGGAATGAGGTGTGCCTTTGTTGGTTTGGCAGGAGGCTTTTTCTGGGAGCAGGGCTGGAAGGACATAACAAATTGGACAATGTCCTTGTTCATGTGAGACCAGAAGAAGTGGAGCCTTGTCTTTTCGAGATTTCTGTGAATCCCCATGTGACCTCCAGAAAGTGGAGAGGCATGGGTGGAGAAAAGAACCTCATTAACTAGAGAGGCTAGCACTACTTACTGTACTTGAGTTCGGTTCATGCAGTGGCCGTTGTCTTCATTAGTCCAGTTATGAAAAAGCACTCCGTCATTGAGGAAGTATTGTGAAGCTAGAAAGAGAACATCCTTGCGATGTTTGTTTTGTTGCAGAAGATTTCCCGACTCGTAAGTAGGTGATTATGTCAGCGAACTGAGGTCTGATCTTTGTTGCATTTTAACATTTGCAAGGCAGAGAGCAGATGCAGAGGAGGTAAGGAGCTCTTCAGCAAATTGCAGCAGTTGAAGGTTGATGCAACTTCCTGAAGAAGCATTAGGGATCAGCAAAGCAACATGAGGTGCTGCAGGAGTGTCCACTGGAAGCACATCTGTGACGTGGAAAGGAAGAGCTTTTAAAGAAGATTCATCATCTATTGAGGGTGATTCAGTGAGATACTGTCGTCGGCTCTTTCCATTAGCGTTGGCGTGAACTCGACTTGGTCTGTACCGAATTTCAAAGTTGTAGGATTGGCGCATTGCAATCCATCAGGCAAACTTTCCTACTGGTTCCTTCATTTCAAACAACCATCTGAGGGCAGAGTGATCAACGATAGCTGTGAATGAGGAGTAGCGAAGGTAACAGTCAAATTTCTTAACAACAAATACAATGGCTAGATATTCTTTTTCAGTGATGCCATAGTTGTGTTCAGCTGAGGAAAGTGAGTGCCCAGCATAGGAAACAACTCGTTCGATTCCGTCTTGAACTTGGCACAACACAGCATCCACTGCAAAAGAGCTGGCATCTGTATAGAGTTTGAACGGCTGGTCGAACCTTGGGTAGGCCCGTACTGGAGCTTAGATAAGTTTGTATTTTAAGGTATCAAAGGCCTCTTAGCATTCGGAAGTCCATGTATGTTCACATCCCTTTTTGGTGAGGGCGTACAAGGGAGTTGCAATACTTGCATAGTCACTGATGAACTTTTTGTAATATCCAGACAGGCCTAAGAAAGCTCTTAAGAGCTTTTGAGATTTTACTGGTTCTGGGTAGTCTTTCACTGCTGGGAGCTTGTCCAGATCTGGAGAGATGCCTTGAGAGCCAGCAACATGTCCCAGGTAATGAATTTGATGTTGTGCAAAACAGCATTTCTCTGGGAGAAGTTTGAGGTTAGCTTGTCGGAGGTGTTCAAACACTTCTTTGAGGTGTTGGAGGTGCTCTGGAAAAGTTTTGCTGAAGACAGTAACATCGTCTAGGTAGTCTAGGCAAGATTTCCAAGACAAACCACATAGTACGGCTTCCATAACGTGCTGGAAGGTGGCTGGACTGTTCCAAAGTCCCATGAGAAGTAATTTGAATTGAAAAAAAGTCCAAGGTGACCGCACCAAGCTGTGTATGGACGAGAAGATGGATCGGTGGAAACTTGGTAGAACCCACTTTGAAGATTCAAAGTGGTGAAGTAGGCTGGGCTGGCCGCACCAAGGTGTCCTGTGTGGTAGGTAAAGGATGAGCATCCAGCACTGTGCAGGCATTGAGCTTTCTGTAATCCACCACAAAGCGATGCCCCTTGTCTTTCTTTACCACCAGCAGGCACAGTGTGCCCCAAGGGCTGGTAGATTCCTCGATTTTATGTTTTGTTCAAGCATGTCGTTGACCATGTCCTCTACGATTTGTTTCTGTTTATGACCCACCTTGTAGGTTCGTTGGCGGATAGGCTTCTTACTGGGTTGTACTTCAATAGTGTGTTGCAGAATTTCACAACATCCGATTTTGCGGTCTGTACCAACAAAGACCTTGTGTAGTCCTCCAGAACATTTAGAAGCTGTTGTTTCTCTGTTGGAGATGCTGGAAGTTTAGAAAAGATGGTTGCTGGCTAAGGGACAACGCTGGTGAAACTTAAGTAGTGGTGTTAGTGGTGGTAGAAGTAGAGTTACAGGGACCAAGCTGAGGTTATTGCATGGGGTGGAGCTGGTCCCCAATAGACAAGCAGACAAATTTCCCGACATGGGTGCTCTTGGAAATCATTGGCTCATCCATAAAGTTGTAGCATTTTTGGAACATTTGTTCATCATTCACAGTTGACAAGTTGTTTCCCAGAAGAAGTCCTGAAAAATGCAAGGCGGGAGATCCCGAGGCAATGCCGCCAACACCTTGTGGAAGTGGTTCACCTTTAATCCTGGCAATCAAAACAGTTTCCGTGTGAGGGGGCACAGTGACTGCATCTACAGCTGTAAGTTGCCTGCGAGGGTCCAATGAGAGTTTATTACATGCAAAATCTAGTAGGGTCTTGTGGGATTGGAGGAAGTCCAGGCCAAGAATCACTGATGGTTGTAGGTCAGGTAATAGGTAGAATTTGATAGTAGCTTGTTGAGAGCCAAAACATAGTTTGAGATGGACAGTGCCTGTAATATGGGTGCTGTAGCAGCATTCACTGTGATAATGTACTTTGTCAGCTGGGGAGATGTGAGGTGACTGGCGAAAAGCTCTACTGCTCAGAACATTTAGTATTGACAACTGAGATTTGTGCACCAGTGTCGATCAAAGCATGAGTGGACCAATCTCCAGTAGTCACCGGTATATAGTTGGCAAGGAGCGGAAATCTGATGACAGGCACATTGGCTTCTGGAGGTGAGGTGTGAGTTGGAAGTTGGTGCTGGCGTGTGTTGCAGGAGTCGGAGGGGCGGTCATTTAAGGTGTTCCCCCTGCCCAACAAAAGCCCCTAATTTGTTTGGCAGTGCTAGTTTTCCTGTTCCCAAGGGTGGCTGCGTTCAGCATGCTGTTGCTGCTTTTATGACCGTCTCTGGTTCCCGTTGTTGCTGTAGTGAGACCGTAGTTTGCTGCAGACTGCAGCCGTGTCTCCACGGAATCCACACCACTGGCAGGTGACTGGTTCACGAGGAGGGTGAGGTTAATAGGGTGACTGTTGAGCAGGTTGCAGGGCATTAACAGGAGTAGTAGATGAAGGGGGGGCTCAGCTGCAAATTATTGATGGTGGTAATTAGTTTATTTGTCATGGCTTGTTGTTGCTGGACACAGGTTGTAAGTGCAGCTATGTATGAAGTTTGAGTTCCTTGGACAGTAGTAGCGTGGAGCGTTGATATGGATTGCTGTGCCAGTTGTGCAGCTTGGACTGTGTCCATCCAGGTTGTTGGCTTGTGCTGGATCACATAAGGTTGAAGTTGTGGGAGAAGACCTAGGACAAAGGCTGTGATTTGTTCTTTCTCTGATTTTTCTGCAGGTGTTTGCAGTGTGACGCAATGTCCACTATAAAGTTTTCTAAAGATTCCGAAGGCTGCATGGTGTGCTCCCACAATGGTTGGGTGGATGTGCATTGAGAAAATGTGCTTTACAAGTTGTGTATAGAATGGCACCGTTCCCTTTAACTTCCTCAGAAAGTGTGTCAAACCATGTAATGGCAGTCCCTCTCAGGAGTAAGCGCAAGGCATTGGAAATATGCTGCGGATCAGTACAGCTATTAAAGGCAATCCAGGTTTGGAATTCTTGGAGCCAGGCTACTGCGTCTTCGTGAGGCAAGGCTGAGAAGGGTATTGGTTGTAGCCTGGTATGGGCAGTGGACTGTGGGGAGGTGGTTCTTATATATGCTAGGTCACCCTGGATGGCTTGTATAGCTATGTTAGAGGACTGGGCATCTTGCAGGATGGTTTCTATTGTATTCTTTAGGGGCGACCTTGGGGGGGGGGGGTGAAAATGGGCTGCCAGACAGTCTTTGGCAATCAACTGCGGGGTACTGCCACGGGCAAAGGTTGACTTCCCTGCTGTTCTGTAGTGATGTTGCTGCGTTCTAATGACATTGTGGTTGGGGAAGTGACTTGATTGCCAGAACAAAGGTTGTAAGAATGAGATGGCCTTGTCGTCATGCAGGAGATGGAATGAAGTGGAGCAGATGGAGTGTTGCAAAAAAATATGTATTTTTGTAGGCAAAAGAACAGTTATTTGTAAGCAAAGTCCCTTTGAGCCTGTGGCTACTGCTGATTTAAAGTATGTTACATGGGAAAACATTCTCCTGATTGCCATGACATCTGCTAGGAGGGTAAGCAAACTGCAAGACCTCTGCACAGATCCAAACTACATAATCTTCATGGTCAAGGTAGTCCTTCGGAGTAACAGGGAGTTCCTGCTGACCAGTCTGTTGCCTTCCTGTGCTCTACCCTGATCATTCCAGTACAGGTGAACAGAAACTACTGTCTGGATGCAAAAAGAGCACTAGGTCATTACTTGGAATGGACAAAGGATGCCAGTTCCCAGAGTACACAGCTTTTTGTTACCTATGCTGAGGTGGGCATGGGTAAACCAGCAATCAAGAGAACATTATCTTGGTGGATAGTCTGAATGCAGTTTTGTTCTGAAAAGCTAGACAAACCCCTCCCAGAGGTCTAAGGGCACAATCCACAAGGAGTACCTGTGCCTCTGTGGCAACTACAAGGGGCATCTCACTACTCTACATTTGTAAAGCATCTACCTGGAAGATAGTGCACACCTTCACAAAGCACTACTCTCTTGACGTGCAGTCCAGGAGGATTGCCAGTTTTGGAACAGCTGTCCTGCGCACCCCTTTTCCTATGTAGGTTATGGACTCGGCCTTCCTAGATCTTATCTGTGTCAATCCACAGATGGGTACGGGCGGAGATCAGGACCAGCGGGAGAGCTTTTTTTTAAAAGGGATAGGCGGAGCCGACGCTAGCATCGGCGCCCGCCCTCGAGGCCTGACGTACTACGTGGTGCTCGAGGATTAGCCGTTAAGTGTATCGATTCCGCCTGCCTACCAGTTCTTCGTCTCCGCCTCGAGGTCGCCTTCGGAAAGCCTTTAAGAAGTGTTTTTCGAAATTTTAGGCCTTAGCCTTCTATCGTCGATAGTTCGTCGGTCTACTAGTTCTAGTCTGCTCTACTCGACGTCGCTGGTAAGATCTTTCCATTATTTATAGTTTTGGCGACGTCGAGTCTATTTTTGGTGTTTTTTTCCGCACGTCATGTCGCGGTCGGAGGGCAAGAAATCATCTAAGGCGGGGCGGCCCCCTATGCGTCAGTGCCCGTGTGGCCGCAGTTTCTCCATGACCGACCAGCATGACCGGTGTCTCTCGTGTCTTGGCCCGTTTCACGACATGGATTTGTGCGACACCTGCTTCTCTTTGGACCGCCGTGTTCTCGAACAGCGCGCGTGGAAAGTTGGACGAGCTCCGCCGACTTTCAGAGGTAGGATTCACACTCGGGCCAAGCTGCGTTCTCTGGGCCTTTCCTCCGGGTCCCCTCCCGGTTCTACACGGACCGTGGAGGAGGGAGTCTCAAACCCCTGTAGCCTAGTCTTGGTTGAGGCTCCTCCCACGGCGCAGGAGGCCCGTCCCGCTTCCTCCTGGGAGCGGGCGGGAGGCGCCGCTATAAATCACCCCTTTGGGGTGAGCCCCCTCCGGTGTTGCTCATGATCCGGAAGACCGGTCGGCGCCCGTCTCGTCGCCGTCGGTCGGTGCTGTCAAGGCCTCCGGTGCCGTTCGCGGTGCCGAGGGCCTTGTCGGCGCCGCCTTATCTCTTGGTCTCTTTGTCGGCGCGCTTGCGCTTCCAATTTCTTCCGCGGTGCCGCGACCCTGGATCGGCGTCGCTTTTGCTATGTCTTGCGGCGCCGGGTTGAGCAGAGTGCCGCGGGACCCAGCGGGTTCATTGATCAGCGCTGCCTCTGCTGCAGCGCCCAGCCTGGTGGTGCGCGCCCGAGGCGCCGGGTCCCGTTCGAACTATCGGCGCTGCCCAGGTTCCCGGTGCCCTTTCGCGGCGCCGGGAAGCAGCCGGTGTCGTCGGCGTCAAACCTGCTCTCTGGCGGTCAGTGCCGTTCGCGGTGCCGGGGGGCCTGGCGGTGTCTGCGACTCCGGGGCCGCGGCTGTGGCTGCCGCTGGTGCAGTTTCTGTCCCCGGTGCCAGTGGACTTGACGGCGCCGCGGCTGGCCCTGGCTCAGGACCTCTGGTCCCGGCCGTCCTGCCACCTTCTGCCAGCCCTGCCCGCGGGGCCGTGGAGGGCGTGGGTGCTGCCTCGACCACTGCCACGACTTCTGGGCCCTTTGCGAAGGTCGCTTTTCCTCGCCCTCCTACCGTCTGGCTTAGGGCCTCCGGTTCCCACCTCTTGGTCAGTCAGGCTCAGAGTCGGACAACAGTCACCGCCGGGGTTGCCTGCACAGGAGGGTGAACCACTGGTCTCTTCGGCGAGGTCTGAGTCAGCCCCCTCTTGAGGGCGTCGGGTTCCCCTCCAGGTCGGGGTCAGTGGCACTGACCAGCAGGCTATGGTGTGTGCCACTATAGCCATGCAACCTGGCCTGGGGGGGTTCCTGGACCCCTCAGCAGGTGTACCCCCTCCCGTGGTGTGTCTTGATCGCCCGACTTTGGGGCCCATCGAGAAGCATACGGGTGGAGAGGGTGCTGCGCCCTGGATTTCCCCCTCGAGGACATCCCAGGGCTGCCAGCTACCTAGGCTGACCCTCCCGAGGACCAGGACTCTCTCGGACTCTGAAGGGTCGAGGGGTATGGGGTCCGCGCGTAGGCCTTTCTCTGGGGTCCACCCGGGTCCTGGACAAAGCCGGAGTGCGGAATTCCGTCCTTCCCTTGGGGTCCTGAGAGGTCCCATTCTTTGGAGGCAGGGGACCATCCTTCTGGACCCACTCGGCCCAGTCGCCTCACTGGAGGATTCTTCTGGGCGCAGCTTAGGCAGTACCAAGCGTGGTTGTACAGCTGTTGGCTGTGGAGTCTTTGGGCACCTTCCGGGTGTTCATGGTCGCTCCTAGCCCTGGCAGAGGCCAGCCGATTCCTTCCCTCGGCTCTGCCCCTACCCCTCTGCCGAATTCTCCAGTGCTCCCGGGCATTCTTGGTCCTACCGGGCCTGTCACCTGGGAGCAGTTCAGAGCGGTGGCTTCTCGGTTCCCTGCCTACGTTAGGGCCTTGGACAGTCAGGTTTTTCAACCTTCCCCCGAGCAGCCACCCTCGGAGCATATGGTGACCTCCAGCTCCTCATCCCCCTCTTCTGGGGGAGAGGAACCATCTGTCCACATCTCTCCTGCCGCTGGTCTCTCCTAGTATCAGCGTTTCCTCGCGAGGATGTTGGAGGACCTTCACCTTTCCCCCCTATCCACGAGCAATCCAGAGCATGCGGCGCACGCCTTTCTAGGCGATTTGGGCGGCCACCCTTGTGGTACCCCCTGAGCCTACTCCCTTTGAAGGCGTCCATGCATTTCTGGCAGAGGCCCTTCTCCGGAGTTCCTGCCCCTAGGGACCTCAGCCAGAGGTATGCGCTCCTCCAGAGTCTCCAGGTTCTATGCCTCATCCACAGTCCGGATTGCGCACCTGGACACTCCTGGCGGGCTTAGCCCTCCACTGTGACCGGCCCCCAGATCAGGACTCTTGGTTTTTGATTTCTGGGGAGGAGGATTTCTACTCGGCACAGTTGCTTCTCTCCATCTCCACTCATTAGGCCACTATGCAGCCTACAACAGGTTCTTGTGGTCAGCGCTGGGTCAGATCCTAGCTGCTTTGCCTGACTCGGAGCAAACCAGGCAAGCCATCGCTCTCTCTGCACGTGGCCTGGAGCTAGCAAGGCACCAAGCAATGGCATCTTACGACGCCAATGAGGTAGCTACCAGGGTAGTAGGGACAGCGATCTGCACCAGGAGATTGGCGTGGCTTCGCCTTTCCCGGTTGTCACCCTTGGCCCGGCATAGGGTGATTTGCTCAGCTCACCGGCGAACCTATCTCTTTTCCCGTAGGGCGAGACAGCGTTTGTCGGGGCAAATTCCTTCCCCCTCTGGGGGGACCCCGTCTCGCTCTCCCCACTCTCGGGCCTCCTCAGGCCCAGAAGGTTCCCCCCTTAGTGTGTCACCCACTGAGGGCTAAGAGACAGTGTTCCTTAGGGTGCAATTAATCCACCCCCTTCGGGGGGCTTGGTACTCACCCATCTGTGATGAATGGTGAAGATTGGCACAGATAAGATATAGAAATTACGTACCTACCGTAATTATGATCTTTCTGTGTATCTTCACCATTCATCACAATCCCACGCCATCCCCCTGGGGCTCCAGTCTCTGGATCCTCCTCCCCCCTCTGTGCCTACCTCTCTTTGAGAGTGGTAAAGTTGGGACTCACAGGGGGGTAATTTCTTCCTCAAGGGGTACAGTTCGAGTGGCACTTCCTCTCTACTATTATCTTCACCCCTACAGGGTGAGAACTGGTGGTTGCCCTCCTTCTGTTATCCTCCTTAAAAAAAAAAAGAGAACCCCTTTTTTTCACCAATTTTTCACCAAATATCTTTACAGAGAGAGTACTGAGTCCCTGTACCCTGTCCTTCTCCAGAATAGCCGACTCTGCTTTTGGGGTTGCCAGTTATTCTGTGCCTTGAATTCTGGCAGGTGAGCTTTGCCACTCCTTGCAGTTCCTATACAGTCTGGTGACGGACAAGGGTCCTGGATTCTTGTTACCTCTCGCTGTCTCCTAAATTCTTTCTCCCCCTCCCTCCCTTCTTCCTTTTCCAGAGATTGGGACCCTTACCCAATCCCTTTAGTTTTACTTCTTCTATGCTGTTCTCTCAGTCGTTATTTCTCCTTTTAGTTCAGTTTCTCTTCCTTTTTCTGTCCCTTGGACTCTCTTGTCCCACCCTCCATCCCTTCCTCTTACCTCTCCGGCGACTCAGAACTGGTAGGCAGGCAGAGTCGACACAGCTTAACGGCTAATCCTCGAGCGCCACGTAGTACGTCGGCCTCGAGGGCAGCGCCGATGCTGCGTTGGCTCCGCCTATCCCCTTTAAAAAAAAAAAAAAAAAAGGCTCCCGCGGGGTCCTGATCTCCGGCCAGTACCCATCTGTGATGAATGGTGAAGATACACAGAAAGATCATAATTATGTTAGGTATGTAATTTCTGCGTACTGCTAGAGAATCTGCTTCTTGTAAAGCATCAGTGATGGACTCCTGGTGTTAGAAGAAAAACGTACTCACCGTAAAAAAAAAAAAAAAAAAAATTGTTTTTCTTCTCATGGATCCATCACTGTGATTTATAATCCCTGGCCCTGCCTCCCCTTCCAGAACCTGAAGTTGGGTTCACACAAGCATCAGTTCTGTTTTGAGGTTGCTTGAGCATTTGTGTTGCAGTTCCTTAGCAGATGTGGTAAGCTAAATGTTTTTGTTCGTGTTGCCTTCTAAAAATTGATTGGTGTTTTACAAAAAAATGTGTTACTAGAAATTTTTGGTAGCCATTAGCTAACTTTAGCGGTCACATCTCCCCTAGGTTTGGAAACAAATCTGATGTTAGGGCAGTGGGTGGCGCGTGACCACACTGCAAAGTTTGAACTTGTAAGTTCTATAATTAGCATAAAGTTCTATCTCCTGGGCATCATACTATAGCCAGAGGATGATACTTGTTGTAAATCACAATGATACATCCCTGAGAAGAAGCAATATTACTACACTGCGTAATGTTTTAATCTTTGCCCAGTAAATATGTATAATAGGAGGAGGGCTCAGAGTTGTGGGTACTTGGAAAGTTCACACCCAGGGTATTTCTCTTATTGCCGGCTACTGTTAGTTGTAACTAGGGTTGTCACGGTATGAAATTCTGACGGTATGATAACCGTCACATGTAATACCGCGGTTATCGTCATACCGCAGTATTGCAGTACAAGTACTTTTTGCATAAAAAAGAAGCCTCCTTGAATTGAGTTATCCCTGAAAATGCAAAAAAAAATAGTTGAAAGGTCCTAATACCATGGTATACCGTGAATCACGGTTATCGCAGTACAAGAAATTTCCCACGGTATCAATACTGTGACTTCTTATACCGCGAAACTGGTATACCGTGACAACCCTACTTGTAACATGCCCCTGGATGTGCACCTTCACAGGTTTCACGGTACATCCAGTGTGAAACAGATTGCTTGGGCACCATGCTATATATACACCACAAAAGTCGCTGATAAATTCTCTAATTTCAACCTTGCATCCTGTATAGAATGTTCAAAATGTTTCCCTTGCTTGACATATTTGCATGTGCTATAGTTTCCACATTTACAGATACCTTAATTGGTTGCCCATAAAAACTAAGGGTATGTAATTTCCACCTTGTTAGCTGCAAAATGGCTTGCAGTTCGTATATTCCCTAAATTGTTGCCCTTCCTAAAAGTAACTCTAAGTGCGTCACCAATTTCTTTCCCCAAAATTCTCTCTGATGTTCCTGGGCTTAAAGTTTTCACCATTTATTCATACATCTGGGTTACACTCTGGAGGCGCTGGGACCCTGTGTGGGAGCCAAAAATCCTCAGGAGGGCATGCACGGCACTGCAAGACTGTCTCACGCCAGTGTAGACTATCTTGACATCAGCCCTCCAACTGCCTCGGTTCCTTTTTTCCCCCCTTCTAGTGTGCTTCAGTGATGATGTTGCTCACCCGCCGAGAGTCAGATCTTCATGTCCACACAACAGCAGTATTTAGCCATTCAGTTTTACTTCGTCATATTACCATTTGTTATTTTTTTTTAAAAAGAAGTATCGTTATTTTTCCTCTCAGCCCTGCCAATTGAAGGAATCGACCATGGATGCAGACGGTGATGGTAGGGACTTCCTGTTGGAAGGCTGCTCTGGCAGCGGGGCTACATCCAGTCCGCTGCCCTCTCCTGGGGGGGTCCGACCATGGGCAGCTCGGTGTTTGGAAGAAAGGATAGTCTTCCCATAAACGCAAAAAGAAGTGGGCCTGATCCAGGTTGGGGACCTGGCACTGCTCAGCCTTGAGTTCGTCCTCTTCCCATCAGAAGAAGAAGCAGTAACACATGAAGTCGCCCACTGGTATATCTGCCAAGAGATCTTCATTAGTTGAGAGCAGTAGGCCGTCTCCAAGCATGCCTGGGTCCCCAGCGGCTTCCGCTCTTAATGACTCAAGACTCTCGACACCGGAGCCCCTCTCTTTCCTCTTGTGGGGTTTCCGGTGGGCAGTTTCATCACTGGACTGCACTTATGGAGCAGTGAGTACAGCATCTGTTTCATTTGCTACTTACGGCAGACCCAGTTCAAGGGCCTTCAGGCCTAGGGATCTCAGGGCAGCTGTTGTTCTTCAGGACGTGTTGAGCGTTCTGCGCCAGCAACGGAATATTTTCCCTTTGGCGGTGCCCGCGCCTCTGACACCCACGCCTCCACTGGTTCCACATGCCCACCCCCCCCCCATTCTGTTTACTCACAGGGGCCGTCACGGGTACCACTTTTTCCCCTCTTATTCTGGGTCTGGAGTGGATCTTCGGGCAAGTCCGTCCCGGTCGACAGCAACTTAGGTGCCATGTTCAGCGGTGACTTCTCGTGGGACAACGTTGAGTTTGGTGACAGCATCAGCAGTCCGGCACTGGGTACCATGTGTGGCTCTGGGTCAGTGTTCCCATTAAGGTTGCAGATCTTGGGGTGCACTCACCCTCTCCAAAAATTATCAGGGGTACAAAATAAATTATAAGGGTTAATTCTACCATTTGTACAAAATATTTGTGGGGTACATATACTTCAAACAGAATTATGGGGGTACAGTGTAGCCCCTTCACACAAAAATGTACTTGAATTTCATAATTTGTACTTGAATCAAGTACAGATGGGGGTAAATGGGAACACTGCTCTGGGTCTCGCGGTGCCGGATTTGACACCAGGGCCCTCGATGCTGGTGCCGGCATTGTTGTTTTACCCTTTGCCCAGATCAGGCACTGGTTTATTAGGGGTAGCTCCTGATCACACACAGGCTGATCTGGAGCAAGATGAGTCTGACCCCAACTATATAATTTCTGAAGAAGGCGACAAAGACTTATTCTATAGTCTGGAGGATAAGCCCTCATTACCGGCTCAAAACCTTATAGAAGACCTTTCTTTTCAGTCTCTACTTAAGAATATGATGTCAACCCTGGCCCTGCAGAGATCCTCGGACCCAGGTAGAGTTTTACACCTAGAGTGGCTCCATGTTCCTAATGTTCCAGTGAACCTTACACCACCTATTCCACCACCCTTTGAGACCTTGTCTGAAGTGGTGTGGGCAAGGCCGGCTCTTATCCCTTCTGTCTGCAAATTCATAGACAGGAAATATGTCCATCCCAAGGAGAGACCCATTTTATCACAACCTGTCGAAAACGCACTGGTTGTCCTCACTGAAAATGACAAAGTGGTCCTTCCTCATGAGGTTTCAGTGTGTCCCATCAATAAGGAATCTCATAAAATAGATACCTTGGGGGAAAATGGCATTCACAGCTGCTACTTTGGGCATACGTATTGCCAGCTATAAAGGACAGTTCTCCCAATATGAATATGTCCTTTGGACCGCCCTGAAATCCTTGGCAGAAGGTCTCCCAGAGTCTGACTTTTTAAAGTGGAGATTTTACAGACCGTTACCTGGGGTATAGAATGTAATAGCCATCAGCTTAATAATAATAATAGAATTTATTTAATTAAGCGCCTTTCAAGTTTTCAAGGCGCTGTACAAAAATTCATAAAACCAAACATCAAAATACAATAAAGCAGAACAACAATTACAACAAATAAAACCAATTACAATATAGATGGAAAGGCCTTAACCCATAAAAAGGACTTTAGAGCCCTTTTAAAAATGTCCACCTTTGTACTCTCTCGGAGCGGATGGGGTAGAGAATTCCAGAGGGATGGAGCCATGAAACCAAAAGCACGGGCTCCAGAAGACTTCAAATTAACCCTCGGAATCTCCAGCAACCCCTCGTCAGCCGAGCGCAGCTGTCTCAGAGGGGTGTAAGGCAACAGAAGCTTTTTCAAGTAGTCAGGATCATACCCATGTAGGACTTTGTAGGTTAAAAGACCCACTTTAAAGGTGATCCGCCACTGTATTGGCAGCCAGTGCAGAAAGCACAACACTGGGATAATATGAGATCTTCTTGAAACCCCCGTCAACAAACGTGCTGCAGCATTCTGCACTAGCTGCAAGTGGTGGATATCAACCCCAGCAAGCCCTAGGTACAGGGAGTTACAGTAATCCAAGCGAGATGTCACAAAGGCGTGGACCAAAACCGGCAAATCACCAGGAGGAACCAGGTGCCTAATCCTGGAGATGTTTCTGAGATGGAAAAATGCAGTCCTGACAACAGACACCTGATAACGGAGGGTCAAATCTGTGTCAAGCTCTACACCCAGGTTACGCACCCGTTTGGAAATCGGGATCTGGTCCCCAGAATTATTCCGGAGGGGGACCCCAACCCCAACCCTGCGGCCGGGGTCCACAACCATAACCTCAGTCTTTCCCCGATTCAACTTTAAACCGCTGGTATTCATCCAGTCTTGGATATCTGCAAGGCATTTGTTCAGCACCGAGACAGCACTAACCTGGTCAGGTGCAAAAAGACAGAGTAGAGCTGGGTATGATCAGCATAGCAGTGAAACCTCAGCTCATACCCGTCTTACAGTGTCTCGAGGTAGCATATATACTGCGAATAACATGGGAAACACCGAACCCTGTAGTGCCCGGGGAGCAGAGAGAAAGGCCCGGAAGATGTAATCCCGAGACCCTCTGCGTTCTCCCTCGAGGTAAGATGAAAACCATCTGAGGACCATACCTGAAAGTCCACAGATGGACCTCAGACGTTCGAGCAAAACCCCATGATCCACAGTATCAAAGGCTGATGACAGATCAAGGAGAACCAGAATAGAACGGTGTCTCCGATCTCTCGCCATCAGGAGATCATTGAGCACCGAACCAGAGCAGTCTCGGTGCTATGCCTTTTACGAAAACCAGACTGGAGAGGTTCATATAGACTATGAATGGTCAAATGGTTGTCCAATTGGAGTCATACAACTTTTCAATAACCTTCCCTACAAAAGGGAGGTTAGAATCGGTGATGATTAGCTAGGTCATCCGGGTTCAAGGAAGTTTTCTTCAGAAGGGGACTCACCACCCCTTCCTTCAGAGAGCTAGGGAAGACTCCCGTCTCCAAGGAGCACCGGATAATCCGAGCGAGGACCGGGTCGATAGACTCGCTACATCCCAAAATCAGGGAAGTAGGACCCGGATCCAAACTACAGCACGTTGGGCGCATCTCGCGGACAAGCCTCATAGTGTCTACGGAATCCAGCAGATCAAAGGTACTCCAGGAAATTCCAGGCTCCGTGACAAGACACTGATCAACTGCAACAACCTTAGAGTGGGGTCGGGGGCACTGCCTCCGGATGTCTTCCACCTTATTTACAAAGAACCGAGCGATCTCCTCACAGTCATTCTGTGTAAAAACTCGACGGATCTGCCAACAGACTGGGTTGCACAGTCTGTCGACAGTTCTGAAGAGCTGAGCCGGTCGATTCCGGGCAACAGAAATTTCCCTGGACAGGAATTATGCCTTCTTACAGGAAATTTCTGTTTGATAGAGCTTATAATGCTCTAGCAAAATAAGATGGTCGGCATCCAAGGCAGTCTTCCTCCAATGACGCTCCAACCTCCACCCCAACCTCCTCAGCCCTCTCACGCCTCGTCAAACCAAGGAGCGACGGGACGGCGCGGAAGGGGGCGAACACATGTAAGTGCAATCTGATCGAGAGCAGCCAAGATGGTCTCATTATAGGCCACCACTAGCTGCTCAGGATCAGAGCACAAATCGTCAAACAACGAGAAGTCAAGAACCTTCTGTGGATGCCTACGACACACAGCTTCCAGAGCAGCTGCTGCTGGAGTCTGTATTAGACAATATTCCTGACTTAGGGCATTAGGATTTTCCTCTGATACTCAACAGCAAGTCATGAATGTCCTCTTCGATGGTACATATCTTTGGCCAACAGGTGGAGCAAGCCCTGGAGGCCGCTCTGAAAACTAGGGCTGCCATTAAAACAGCCAGACGGGTTCCTTCAGCTCCACAGAGAGGCATGAACTGTCAGTTTTTCCATAACAAGTAACTCTTTCAAGGAAGGGGCCAAGGAGCCCCAACTAGGCACCAGCCTCCTCAGCCACAAAAGAAAATGCATCAGAAGGCATAAGAGCCGAAAGCGCCCAGGGCCCCCCCTCTGAAAATCTAGCCCCGGTCCTGCCTGAGCTGGACCTCTGCATGGCAGTGGGAGATCGTCTGACTCGGTTTTACAACCTCTGGAAGTCTGTTGCTACAGACAAATGGGTTCTCCGGATTGTTCAAGAAGGATACTCTCTTAACTTTGCAGAAATTCCCCACACCTTCCACCCAAGCGGCAGCACAGTCTGTCAACAGCTCAAGTCAGACCATCTTGCTTCAGAAATACTGGGCCTTCTCAAAACAGGGCCGTGGAAGTAGTTCCCTGAACAGAGTCAAACACGGGGTTCTACTTTCTGGTTCCAAAGAAGACAGGCGACATGCGCCCCATTCTCAGTCTCAGAAAGTTGAACAAATTCTTATACCGCGAGAAGTTAAAGATGGTCTCTATGGGGACTCTTCTGCCACTTCTCAATCAGTGCGACTAGCTAGTATCTCTAGACATGCAAGATGCCAGGCCGGCCCATTGATGCAGCGGTTGGATTTCCGCTTGTGACGTCAGCGACCCAGGTTGGGGAACGAGCCCGGGCCATCGGAGAGCCGGCAGGAAGAGAAGGATTGAGCGTCCTAAGGACTGCTCTCCTTCTCGAGAGGTTCTGCACTCGGTGCAGGAGTGACACCTAGCGGAGGCTGGGTTAGCCGCCCTGTCGCACCGACGTGAGGTCAAGGGTTTCTGAGGCGGGACAGACACTGAAATAATTGCATGCTGCTACACCAGCATGTAGGGATAAAATTCTCACTCCAAGTGTATCTATGAAGTCCTGCCCTTGGACTTCAATTACCCTCCTGGCCGAGTGCTCTCCCAACCAGTTATGGTATCCCAGCACCGGTTTCCGCTGTGGCGCCGGGACCCCGCCCCCTGGGGGGTATGCCAGGGGTGACCGGGAGAGAGAGAGGGTCATATAAAGGAGGTGGAAGCCACGGGAGCACTGTGACCAGGACAGAACAATGACAGCCTGGAGTGAGGGGCAAAAAGTAGACTAAATATAGAAAATAAAAAAAGGAAAAAGACATGCAAGATGCCTACCAGCACATTCTGGTACATCCCAGTCACCACAAGTACCAGTACCTTCGCTTTGTGGCATTGAGTCAGCACTATCAGGTCAGAGTTATGCTGTTTGGGCTGTCTTCGGCGCCATAAGTCTTTACCAAGTGTTTCACAGTCTTCATTGCACACTTTCAAAAACTCGGCGTTCAAGTCTTTCCTTACCTAAATGATTGGCTTTTAGCAAGCCTGTCAAAGCAGGAGACACAGCAGGCGGTATCCACAGCATCTCATTTGCTCACCTCCATGGGGGTCCTGCTGAACAGAGAGAAGTTGCAGCTTTAACCCTCCCAGCAACTAGTCTTCATAGGAGCCCTCTTGGACACTTCAAAGACGAGGGCCTTTCTTCCAGAGGACGGGAGGAGTGATAATCTCCAGATGACTCACTTCATCAGAGAGAACAATCCAGTGAGAGCTCACTCCATGCAATGGATGTTGGGCCTCATGGCTTTGTCCGTTTTCACGGTGCCCCTAGCCCAGTTACACATGAGGACCACTCAGTGGATGCTCAGCATGCAGTGGTCCCCTTCTACACACCTGCAGTCTTACCCCATCAAAGTGACAGAGCCTCTGTAAAGATCATTTGCATTGTGGATACAGGAGGACAACGTTTACAAGCTCTGCCCTTTGCCCCACTGGAGTCTCAGATCACCATCACCATGGATGCAGTTCTGCTCTGCTGGGGGACTCATTGTCGGGACCTCCACACTCTGGGAATTTGGACTCGAGGAATCTCATCTTCACATCAGTGTTCTAGAGATGAGAGCAGTTCTGTACACCCTCCGAGCCCTAGAAAAAGTCGTCAGTCATAAGATAATCCTTCTTCAGACAGACAACAAAGCTGTGATGCACTACATCAACAAACAAGGCGGTGCTCACTTCTATCTGCTATGCAGCGAAGCAGTGAGGGTATGGGAGTAGTGCCTTGATCAGTGTCCTGATTCAGGCAGTTTACCTGCCAGAGACTCGGAACGATCAGACCACCTCAGCAGGACAGAAGCAGATCCTCACGAGTGGTCACTCCAGACATTGTGCAGTTGCTCTTCGAGGAATGGGGCAGCCCCGACCTGGACCCTTTTGTGTCCCCACTCAATGCAAAACTGCCTCTGTTTTGCTCCAGAAATCCAGAACCTGGAATTTTCTGTCAGGATGCATTCAGGCTGCTTTGGACAAGATGCTTTCTGTAAACATTTCTCCACCTTCTGGTAATTCAGAGGGTGCTGCTCAGATTGGAGGTACACGGCGGCAACATGATTCTCATTGCACCATACTGACCTTGACAGATCCAGTTTTCTGTTGATCAACTGGTTGTCAGTGTCCCCATGAGCAACTGCCTCTGTGGACAGACCTTCTGACTAGGGGACCCCTGGTCCATCCCAGCCTACATTCCCTTCATCTCTACGCTTGGCTCCCGAGGAGATAGAAGTGGGCAGGTTTAAAGTTTCTCAGAGAATCTCACAGATCCTCTTGGCAATGCGCAAGCCCTCCACCAGGAAGACTTGCATGGCTAAATGGAAGCATTTCTCAGAATGGTGTGCTACGATCTACTTAGATCCATATCTGTGTCTCCCCGGATCAAGTGTTGGAGTATCTGTTAGATCTTTCAGATACAGAACTACAGTACTTGACTGTGAAGTTACACCTCTGTGTGCTTTCTACTAATCATGAGCCAGTCCAGAATATGTCTCTGGCTCAGCTACCATTGTTCAAAAGATTTGTCAAAGGCATTCTTCACACATGGCTCCTGGTTATGAAGTCGATTGCTGCCTAGGATATTAATCTCATGCTGGATATGCTCAGTCGTAAACTCTTAGAGCTTCTGGCTACATGTGACTTGAGGTTTCTGACCTGGAAGTCTGCTTTTCTGGCGGCCATCAGTTCTGCTCGCAGAGTCTCTGAAATACATGCCTTGATCATGGACCCTCCGTATACCGTCTTTCACAGAGACAGGGTGGTCCTCCATACTCGCTCTAAATTCCTACCCAAAGTGGTTTCAGATTTCCACCTCAACCAGCCATTGGTTTATCCCACTTATTTTTCTAACTTCCAAAATGAAGGCAAACACACCCTTCATTCCCTGGATGTTAAGAGGGCCTTACGATCCTACATCAGTAGGACTGGGAATATCCATCAAGCCAAGCAACTCTTTGTGTCTTTCGGTGTGGACCGGCTGAGTCGGCCAGTGTCTATCAAATGAGTCTCTGCTTGGACAGTGGCATGCCTTTGCCATTGGCGCAGGTCAAGTTAGAAGACCAAATGCGCACCCACTCTACTAGAGCAGTGGCTGGGTCCCTGTCGGAGAGCCGCTCTGTTTCTATTGCTGATATTTGCAAAGCAGCCACTTAGAGCTCAGTGCACACCTTTGTGAAGCACTGCACTCTGGATGCCCATGCCAGACAGCATGCTTCCTTTGGCAGGACAATCCTTAATGGAATTCTGACCTGAGTGAGCTCCATCTCCTACCACCCTGCTCGAGGGGATTGGTTTAGCTGGGTACTCTAACTCAGAAGTATGAATAAATGGTGAAGACTTTAAGTCCGGGAAGATATGAAAATTATGTACTCACCGTAATTCTTGATCTTCTTGGACAAGTCTTCACCATTTATTCATACAGTCACCCACCATCCCCCAAGCTTGCCCCATCTGTTCCTGGGCTTCACTCCCTTGTTCTGTTCGGGCTGTGAAGACATGATTTAAATTGACCTTTCTTATATAGGTCAATCAGGCTATCTTATGCCCTTGTTACGTTGGGTGTTTCTTAGGTTTATATTACGCTGCACCTCCTCAGTAAAAAAGGTACGGAGGCAGTTGGAGGATCAATGCTGAGATAGCCTACAGAGGCATGAGACAGTCTTTCGGTGCCGCGCATGCATGGTCCTACCTCGGTGCCAGCCCTTCTGAAGATTTTTGGCTCCCGCAGGGTCCCAGTGCCTCCGGCATTGTAACCCAAAAATATGAATAAATGGTGAAGCCTTGTCCAAGTAGATTAAGAATTACAATGAGTACGTAATTTTCATTTTTTGAAATAGGCCAATATTTAAACTTCCCACCTTTCCAACTAGGTTGTTGTAATTTATCGAAAATGTAATTGTCCTAGCACCCAGAATGCTTTGGCTGTCCATAGAGTATGTCACTCAATATATCTGACTTTTTGAAATGCTTCAGTTAAAATACTTTTTTTTCATATCTTCTGGCCTTAAATCTCCCTATCATTTCTTTTGCTTGATTTTTCAAAGCCCGCATCATCTGAACAATTTCTCCTGACTCTTGCTGTAGGGAATAGAATTGACTAATTTTTGGTGTGTGAACTAGTAGCATGAAAGACCACATTTGCTGCAGTATATTTTCTATATCCTGCAGGTGACCGTCTTTCCTGGCGAGGCACTGAGGACACTATCCAAGCAATGGCACTCATTACAGTCAAAATCATCTGTAAATTTCAAACTCTTTGAAGCTTCATTAATGTACTGGATGAATACATGTATTTGATCCTCAGCGCCTCGCCGGATACAAACAATGTCATCAATAAATCAGTACCCGGACACAATATTGTTGAAAAATTTATTTTGTCCTTCATGATAAATAAATCTGTTTTCCCACAAACAGGTTTGCATACGAGGGCACCATTGAGGAGCCCATTGCTGTGCCACTTTTTTGTTTAGAAAGTTTTCCATTGAAAGTAAAGTAATTATGATGGAGTGTAAAATCCAAGGCCTGTACTAGATAGAGTTGTTGAAATATTATCCCCAAATTGTGGCTGCTTTGGAAAATATTCAACTGCTTCAAGACCCTCCAATGTTTGATACTCGTTTAGGCTGGTCACCTTAATTGTCAACCAGTAAAATTGCTTACCCCACTGGACATACTCAAAAATATTAAATATATGTATGGTATCTCTGGTGTATGACCTCAAGGTTTTCACATACGGCTGCAGAAAAAAATCTACTAATTCAGAGAGATTCTGTGTTAAAGAGCCCACCCCCTGATATTATGGGTCTGCGTGATGAGTCTAGTGGATTTTTATCTAGCTTAGGTAAAATATAGATTCTAGGTGTAACTGGATGATCCACTTTCAGAGAATTGGCTTCAGCAGAAGTGATTCACCCCCATAGCAGTAGCTCCATCAATCCAATTCCAAGAGCAAGACCCTATAACTATTGGTGGGGTCTCCTGGTAATCTTTTGTAATCTGAGCTAACATTCAATAAATCATATACTTTTCACATGTAATCAGATTTTTTAATAATTGCAATATTCCCACCCTTGTCCGAGGGTTTGATGACAGTGTTTTTACAATTAAAGTTGTTTTGAAGGCCCCCTCTCAGAAAAGGGTAAAATTTCATATTTATTTCCATGTTATCAATCAAACAGCTTTTCAGGTTCCACCGATTAACGCGAGTTCAAAAGTATTGATTGCAGCATAGGTGCCGGAACAGGGGGGGCCACTAGGGCCATGGCCCTACCACTTTCATAAGTGGCCCTATCACTTTTTGCTATAATGGTAATATATTTAATAGGAGAAAATTTACCCCTTACATCCTTGGCCCTACCACTTTTCAAACCGTTCCGGCACAACTGGATTGCAGCATTGCTGATCTGTGGTGAAAAAAATCGATTTTTACATAAATGTACCAGTCTTTCCTTCTGTTATTACTAGTGGTTCCCTTAGTTCACCATTAGCAGTGTCAGCCTCTGCAAATAATTCATCCAGATCATACCATATCAAATAAGTTCAGATTAGTTAAGCCACTGTCAGTTATGGGTGCATCATTCTGACTTGTGACCAATTTTCTTGCTCTTCTGTCCGTGAGTCTATAATAATTTATTTATTTTTTTTATTTAGATCTCTGATTACAAATACCTTTTGAGTGTTGAGCTCTTTTACACAGGTTCCACATCAGCAGCATAATACAACAGGTTAACAGAACAAAAAATATGTTAAAACAGTATACAAAAAGGAAAGGAGATAAACGGGTCTAAAATTGTAAAAGAAATCAATAGTGGACGCTCAGAGTGAATGAAAAATAGAAATAAACTAAAGCTAAGCAGTTGCAGGCACAAGGATGCATACAGTAAATTGAAAATCAGCCAAAGCAAGCTTTGTTGGGTACTGGGAAAATCATACAGTAAGTTGAAATCTGCCAAACAGGCCTTGTCAGGACAGACAGAGGAGAGGGAGAACTTGGGTAGAGGGGGGGAGCTATGACAGTAATATCCAGTGGACTTGCATCATTTCCCAAGTTGGACACCGACAATTCCTGAATGTCAAGATCCTGAAATCTCCCCATAGTGATAAAATTCATATTTTTAGTCACAAGGCAGTATGTCGATGTTAACTTCCTGACAAGCTTGTAAATGTCTATCTTTAAATTGAACTTTGAGCCAATCTTTACTGCTGATTTAAATATATCACGTGGAACACAGTTTTCTTCCAACTCCAGTAATGCTCAGGATATTCATAACTATATGCAGTAAGTCTGGAGGGTTGGACTGCCCGGGGAGATGGAACACATGCAAATGAGTAGAATTCTTTGCTTGTGAGCATCTTTCAAATACTGCCTTTACAAACTGTAGTGTTCTAACCTCTTCAGATTTTTCTCTCCACCTGAAAATCTGGTCGCTCAGAGTTGTCGTCTTCCTCTTTCGCGTGAAGAAGATTCAAAAACCGTAAAAACTTAAGTATATTTCACTTCTTTTACTGCCTCTACTAACTGTCAGTATAAAATCTTGTTTATTGTTTAACTTAATAATTTTTCCGATTCCTCGCGGTTTGGTATAACCGTTAGGGAACTGGGTTAGTTATTTACTTTCATTGGGGTTCTCTGATTAAAGAGCCTTTAATTTAGTGTATTTACTAGTTAGTTTTTTTGTGTGTATATTTTACTGTTTTTGTAACCGCTTTTATTCGTTACAGAACCGCTGAGCCAGTTCATTTGTCATCTCTTCGGTTCGGTTCGGTTCCTCCGGTTCCTATCAGTTACAGAACAGACCACAGACAAAAAAAATAGTAACCGCATTAGCTCTTTTTTATTTAGAGGTTAGTGTTTTTCATCTTTGGGCATTACCATGTCAGAGAAACCTAAAAAGAAAACCGGAGAGCCCGGTTTTAATGATTGTTTAAATTGTAGAGATGTGTTTACTAAGGCAGACAAGCACACTTTATGTGTGGCTTGTCTGGGGTTCGAACATCTGGACCAGGATTGTGAAATATGCAAAGTTTTCCTGGATAAAACTGTGGATAAATGCCTTGAAAGGCTCAATAAAAGATTTTTTTAGGGGTCCCTCAGGCTTTGACCAGCTGACACCTCAATCTGCTGTGGCTGAACCCACAAGTTTCCTTACCCCTGCCCCTGATATGGCTGAAAAAGGGGCAAAAAGAGGTAAAGAACCGTCTGATTCCCCAGTTACCTCAAAGAAAGTGAAACATGCAGAACCCTCTCCTGCTAAATCAGGGACTTCTGCACAAGTCCCTGCTTTGCCGTCGGCTGAAGAAATAGTCCAGGCTTTTAAAATTATCCAGGCACTACAAAACATCATCCCCCAGCAGCCTGCCCCCCACACACACACACAGGGTCCCCAGGCTAGCAGTGATGTGTTGCCCTCCTTGCCAGAGAAGCAATTTTTTGAGGAGGAGGAGGATGATCCTTTTGAGGAGGATGAACCAATTCCCCCAGAGGTGTCCCCTGAGCAGGATTTTGGTTCTCCCCCCAGGGTGTCCGAGGATTATTCCTCACATTTTACATTTGTGAGGAGAATGGCAGGTGCTCTGGATATTGCTACTACAGAGCAGACTGAGGATGAGGAAGAAATTGAATACTTGAATATGATGGGTTTCACACCCACAAAAGCTCTTCTTCTGCCAGTTTATAATTTTTTTAAAAAGGACACCCTGAAACTTCTGCAGACCCCTAATTCTGTTCCTCCTGTTGATAGGAGAATAGATTAAAAAAAAATATCAGTTGGACAGGACGGGAGCTGATTTCCTTTTCTCCCATCCAGACCACAGCAGGCAGCCTATGACAAAGCCAGAGTCCCCGTGTCCTCCCACCCCAACGGACAAGGACTCCAGAAAAATAGAGGGTATGGCCAAAAAAGGCTATTTGTCAGCTTGTTTGGCCATGAGACAGGCTACCTTTCAAGCTTATGCTGCCCAGTATCAAAAATCCCTGTGGCAGTCAGTACTGGACTTGTCTGTGAAAGCCCCCCTCATCCTTGTCTGAAGACCTGTCTGAAACTGCCAGGTTTGGGCTGGAGGCAGCTAAGTACCAGTTCGCTGAGGATTCAAATGATACTGCAGACAGATGGATGGCTAACACTGTGGCACAGAGAAGGTTTGCTTGGCTCAGGGCCATGAACCTTACTCAGGATACTCAATCCAACGCCCTGGACTTTCCTTTAGAGGAAAATTCCCTTTTTAGAGAATCCTCTGTTGCCTACATGAAGAAAGTGGATGACTATAAGGCCACTTATAGAAACAACTCTTCTAAAGAGAGAGCTTCTTCATCCACTAGGCCCTATGGAAGGGGGGGGGGCAGAGGAAACTCTTTTTCCAGCCAGTAGCTGTGCCCCAGTACCAACAGCAGGGATACTCTAGGGGTAGGGTAGAAGGGGCTCCAGGAGGGGCTGTGAGGCCCAGCCTCAGCCCCAATCAAAGCGAAATCCCTGAGGCTCAGGCTGCCTCCTCCCTCCCTGTTGGAGGCAGACTGTCCCACTTCCTCCAGGCTTGGCTAAGCATTACCACAGACAAGGGGGCTCTGGAGGTAGTGGGTCAGGGTCTGTCTCTTCAAATCTTTTCCTCCACAAAAGACCAGGGTTTACTGCTCATCTCCTCTAGCAGAGAGAACACTCCTAGAAACAGAGGTTCAGAAATTGTTACAGCTCAGAGCAGTGGAATTAGTTCCTACCACCCTGAGCGGAAGAGGTTATTGCTCCAGATACTTCCTAACAAAGAAAAGTGGGGGTGGTGGCCAATATTGGATCTCAGAGCTTTAAACAAGCATCTGAAAAAAACAAAGTTCAAAATGATAACTCTGGCTAGGATATTGCCAACAATCCAAAAAGGGGACTGGCTGGCATCACTGGATTTGAAAGTTGCCTATTTCCACATCCCCATAAAGGAATCATACAGAAAGTATCTCCTATTCAGGCTCCCTTCGGGTCATTACCAGTTTTCAACTCTTCCCTTCGTCCTCTCCTCAGCACCAAGGGTATTTACAAAATACCTAGTAGCTGTGGTGGCATATCTTCGAAGACAGAGAGTGACTGTCTTCCTATACCTGGACTACTGGTTGCTGGTGGGCAAGTCACCAGACCAAGTAAGGAATTCCCTAAGAATCACCCAGCACCTCTTGGAGTCCCTGGGGTTCATAATAAACCAAAAGAAATCTGTTCTGACTTCTGCTCAAATTTTGCAGTTCATTGGGGCAGAAATCAACACACTTCAGAGAAGAGCCTTTTTACCCTTAGACAGGGTGCAAAGTCTTTGGTCAATAGCAAATTCCTTCAGTCTGCACAAGCCAAAAACTGCAAGGCAGTTTCTGCAGCTACTAGGTCATATGGCTGCATCCACAGGCACAATGCAGAGATCCAGGTTTCACATGAGGGACATCCAGTTTCACCTCAGGACTCGCTGGAGTCAAGAGAGACCCTTTTTCAAAGCTTATTCCTGTGACAATGGCACTATTAAGGGCCCTCTTGTGGTGGAAGGAGGAATCCAATCTAAGGCAAGGAGTTCCTTTTCAGAGAGAGAATCCCTCTCTGGTCCTCAAAACAGATGCATCCCTTTTAGGCTGGGGCGCCCACTTAGGGAAGCACACAACTCAGGGTACTTTGTCAGCAGCAGAGTCCCTTCAGCACATACATTTACTGGAGCTCAGAGCAGTGCTCCTAGCCTTAAAGGCTTTCTCTTCACTGGTATTGGGAAGGGTGGTACAGATCAGAACAGACAATACCACACAGTGTACTACATAAACAAGCAGGGAGGCACCAGATCAGGCCTCCTTTGCACAGAGACCATGAAAATTTGGACTCTGGCGTACTTTTTGAAGGTGTCCTTACAGGCAGTCCATTTGCCAGGAAAGGACAATACCTTGGCAGATGCAACTTAGTGCATCAACCCGCCCATCACGAATAGACTCTAAAGCAGGTGGTACAAGTTATTTTCAGGAGGTGGGGCACTCCAGAGAGGGACTTGTTCGCATCCCACCAGCTACCTCAGTATTGCTGCAGACCTCCAGCACAGGGCACAGTCCCTCTGGATGCCCTGGCTCTGAGTTGGTCAGGCAGGCACCTGTATGCCTTTTCCCCCATTCCCTCTGGTTTTCAGGGTATTACTGAAGCTAAGATCCCTCTCAGCATCTCTGATCTTGATAGTTCCAGACTGGCCCAGGCTGTCATGGTACTCTCTTCTGCTCTCCATGTCTGTCAGCAAACCAATACAATTGCCTCCCAGGCACAATCTCCTGACCTCCAGTCAAGTAACATTGTTGTACCCGAATCTCAAGTCCCTTCATCTCAAAGCATGGCTCTTGAGAAGTTAGAGTATGCAGATTTAAATCTTTCAGAAGCCGTCTTAAAAATTTTGAAAGGTTGCAGAAAACCTTTTACAAAGAGAACTTATTCTTCCAGAGAGATTTTCTCTCTGGTGTTCAAGTATGGACCTTACACCAAATAAGGCTAGAGTTTTAGTTGTCTTAGACTATCTCACTCATTTGCATTCACAGGGTTTGCAACCCAGTTCCCTAAAGGTTCATTTAGCAGCAGTATCTGCCTACCTTTCTGCATGAACAAAGGTGTCAGTGGCATCAGACAAAATTTTTAAAATATTTTTTAAGGGGTCGATGCATTTGCAGCCACCTCACAGAGTCAGTTTCCCAAAACATACCCCACATATCTGGTTTCCAGCATGCCCAGTGCACATTTGGTAGGATTAATTGTCATATCTGCCTTTTTGATAGACTAGATAACTGCTTGTAGGTGTTCCAAGTGGCTTTTCCAGTCTGGACTGTATACCACAACATCAACCAGGTAAGCGGCACAATAACCCATATGAGTAGCTAAAATTACATCCATGTACCGCTGGAGTGTAGCAGATGTGCCATGTAAATCAAACAGCATCGTGGTGAACTGATGCAATCCAACAGGAGTGGCAAATGCAGTTTTGTCTCTGGATTCTTTAGCTAGAGGAATTTGTCAGTAACCCTTGGTGAGATCGAGGGTACTGATGTACTTGACATTCCCCAATCTGTCCACCAAATCTTCTATCCTTGGCATAGGATAACTGTCTAATTCTGACACTTGATTGTTTCCTAAAATCAAGGCAGATTCTTACACCCCCTTCTTTTTTATGTACAGTCACCACTGGTGATGACCAAGCACATCTCGACTCTTCTGTGATACCCAATTTCTTTCATTTTTTGTATTTCCTTAACCACGTCTGCTCTTACCCACTCTGGTAATCTGTATGTCCTTTGTCTAATAGGGCAAGCATTCCCTGTCACTATTACATGCTCCACTCCTTTTGCTCGGCCTAGCATTGTGGTAAAAGTACTGTTAAATGTCTTTACCAAGTTACGAATTTCTGCTGTTTGTTCGGAGGTGAAGGAAACATTCAGCTTTACAGCACCAGCAGTTTGTTCCAGCTTGTCATAAGCTATATCAATATCTTCATCAGTTTCTGGTAAAACTAACAAAGCAGCCTTTGGTGTTTTTTTTCAACCCATTTCTTTAGGAGGTTAGTGTGGTATATCTTGGTAGGATTTTTCCTATCAGGAGTCTGTTTCATAGTTAACTGTGCCAGTACGTCTATGCGCCTTATAAGGCCCTTGTCACTTCATTAACAGTTGATTTTCTGTAGTGGGTAACAGTAGCAAGACCTTTTCATCTGGCTCAAATACTTTTTCTTTTACTCCATGGTGATAATATTCCCTCTGCTGGTTTGGGGTCTCTTCCCGATTACCATGGGCAATTTCAACATATTTTGCCAGCTTCTTTCTCAGGGCACACATATAAAATGTAACAGTTTTTTTTTTTCTGGGTGGGGTTATCTTACCATGTTTCTTTTACTACATCTAGTGTCCCTCTAGGTTCAAATGGTGAAAAACCTGTTCAAGCCTGTGGCACTGCTATGTAAGCAAAAAGCAGGTAAGGTAAGTATTGGTCCCAATCTTTCCCTTCCTCTTTCACAAACCTTTTTAACATGCATTTTAAGGTTTGAATGAAACAGTCAACAAGACCGTCTGTCTGAGGATGATAAGGGGAGGTTCTTATAGCAGTGATGCCTAGTAGTCTGTACAGCTCCTTCAGTAATGCAGCACCGAAATCACTACCCTGATCAGTAGTAATCTCTTTAGGTATGCCAACCCTGCCGGAAATTTTGGCAAGCTGTTCTGCCACTTTCCGGGCTGTGACAGTACGCATAAGAACTGCCTCTGGGTATCGAGTAGCATAGTCACAGACTACCAAAATGAATTGATTACCCCTTTTTCTTTTGTCTAAGGGGCCAACCTCATCCGTCGCAGTTCTCTCAAAAAGCACATCTATCAAGGGTAGGGGCAACAGGGGCATCTTGTCTTTTTTACTCACTGGGGCTACTTTCTGACACTCTGCACAGGAACTGCAATAGGTAGCAACATCTTCATGAATTCCAGGCCAGTAAAATCTGTACAGCAACCTGGCAAGGATGTGATCCCTCCCCATGACCAGCGATAGGACTATCATGTGCTATCTGTAACAACTCAGTTCTATACTTCTGTGGTATAACCAGTTGTTCTAGCTGCTCCTGTGTCTGAGGTTTAACCCGAACTCTGTACAGTAATCCATTACATTTTTTAAACATTGGTTCACCTTGTTTTGGTTTTACCCCCAGGTGCTTAAAATAACCCTGGAGAGAAACACTGTTAGCTTGCTCTCAATCAGTTAGTTTTCATATACTAATCTCTTATGTCCATCAGTCTTTTGTTGCCACTGTTTTTTCAGGCGTCATCTGTCTTTTATGGACTTCGGATCTTGGAGCTATGCTCAAACAAGTCTGAATTAAAGTCACCAAAAGGAAGAGTCCCCGCCATCTGAGATTTTCTTTGCCTGAGCTCTTGTCATCACAGCTGCTGAAACTGCAGGTTTTGCTCCATCTGTGATTAACTCTGTAAATCCTGGAAAATAATTTCCAAAATCACAGGTACAGGTAACTTTGGTACTACCCCCGCTTTCATTTGTTGTGATACCCCATTAATATCTAGAGTCACTTGGGTGGTGGGATAGTATCGAGTGTCCCCATGGATACAGATGACACCAGTCCCTGGTCCTTTTGCACAGTGTTTTCCCAGCACTTCAACATGCACTAGGTTCTGTCTGCTTCCTAAATCAGTAAGTCCCTTCACAGTCTTCTCCCACCTTGACATCTGTTAAATACTTTCCCCGGTTTGCTAAGTACAAATCTGCTCCAGTGTTGTCGTCCTTACTATGACAGTTTCTTGCAATATGGCCTGGCTTGTTACAGTTATAGCAAAGAATGTCTTTGAGTGCAGATTTGTTACCCCAACCAGAGTTCTTACCAGACTTGGAATTAAATCAGGGGGGAAAAGAGGGTCTTACTGGTGCTTGGCTGTTACCTCACTGCTGTGGCGTCAGTCTAGCCATCTGGTAGTCTTCAGGCAAAGAAACGGCCTTTTCCCCACTTTCTGGTCTGTGTTCTTTTATCCAAAGCTGCACATCTGTAGGCAGGATGTTGATGAACTGATCCATTGCAAGTGTGTCAGTGATCTATGTGGCTGTCTTGTCCTCTGGTTGGAGCCATTTAATAAGGAGTTTTCTGAGTCTGGTGAAGACATCTTTAGGATAGTTGACTGAGTTGTATTTCAGAGACCAGAATCTTTGCCTATGAGTCTCTCCTGAGATGTCGTATCTTTTCAGGATTTCGCTTTTCATCAGATCATAGTTTTCTGACTGTGCAGTGGCCATATTGCAGGTTGGGCTTTACTTGTCAGGTAAGGTACCAGCCTGTTTGCCCATTGTTGCTTTGGGCATTGGCAGGCTCTGACAACCCTTTCAGAAGTTGTCAGATATGCTTCGGTGTCATCCGAGGGATACAACTTTGTATGTTTAATGTCTTTTAAGTTATTTGTCTCTTGTTCTGCTGGACCTGTGCCAGATCCTCCAGCTTTGATAGTTTGCAAGGCATCCAGCTATCACTGCTTCTGTCGCTCCATCCCATCTCATCTCTTTCCTGCTGTTCCATCTCTTTTTGTTGTATAGCACACCATTTGAAAAAGGCAGTCAGGTTTTCAGATTCTGTCCCCACCTGCTCTTCTTTTTCCATCACTTGTGCTGGCTGTACAGTCTCAGCTTGGACTTAGGTCTCTACTAGTTTGGCTGCTATTTGTCTGGTAATCACTCCTCGGCTTACTGCTGCAGAATCCATACCTTTCTTCTCTGCTTCCCTGGTACCAGGTCTAGTACCCCCACACAAAACTCCTGGCTTAGAGTATGCACAGTGTAAATCCCACTGCTGACACCATCTGTTGTCGAGGCATAGATCAGGAAGCATAGGAAAAGCAGGAGCAGTTATAAAACTCAAAAGTAGCGTTTTTATTATTATCAATAACAGTAAAATAAAAAATAAAAATTGCTCAGTTTAACTATTTACAAAGGCAATACAAACCGATAAAACAAAGTCTTCATCTGAGGGCATCTCTACTTTCAAGTTTCAGTCCCTCCCCAGCAAAGATGGCTGCTTTTTTTATAACAAGTCTTTGCCTGACAATTGGCGTCTTCATTCTGAGCTCATTAAGAAGACATCCTGTTTCTCACAAAATGTATTAGAGTTCTTGTCAGTTTCTTTGCAGTGCAGGCTTGCAAATAGAACAATTTCCCAAGCTGGCCTCCTGCTGACAACTCTCCAAAAGTGTTTGCAAACAAGCCTGAGAGGAGCTCAAACTGCATCTCGGGTTAATCCCTAAATTCCAAATAGCTATCTGCAGTCATTTCAACAGTATAGCTAGATGCATTTTCAAACCAAGGGATCCCAGTATCACTTACAGTTTCACACAAAGATTCACATATATTTTATAATCCCAGATATGCAAGGGAGAAGAAAAGACAGAAACAGCAAGTGAAGGCAGAGTGATAGAGACTCTGAGATGGAGAATCGCGAGACCATCAGAGTGATCAGTTCCTAGGTCTCACAAGAATATTTGGTTGCACAACCAGACAGGCAAGAGACAGAAAATGAGAGGATAGAACTTATAGTTGCATTTAACTATACATAACAAATGAGACAGGGCCTTATTCAACCCTTTCACAATAAAATATATTTTATATATATATAAAATTGTTTATGGGTACTGACTCGAGCACCAGAACCACTACTTTTAGTCTACCCACTTGTCCATCGACAAGTACTTAAAAAAAAAAAAAAGGAATTGTAAGATTTGTCGACCCCTGCTAACAGCTACCCTGACTGTGGGTACCTGTTATTAACCAGTTCCTTCTCTTATCGAAATGAGGTGCTGAGCACTATGGGGCTGCAAAACTCAGCCTGCCTTTAGGCAGCAGTTGACTGTCACCCCAACCCCTCTACCTGCGGTATCATCATTGATGTTGATACCATTGAGGGTTCCTTTTATAAATAGTAGGCCCATCTCCTACCTTGGTGAGCTGCTCAGCCCTTTCACCAGGTTTCTCACCCTCTTGAGCACAGCTGGCAGCTTCTCTTGGGAACAGTACTGTGATCAGCCCCCAAATGAATATATACCCATCTTTAGTGGGATCGTCTGTATGCCACAAGACTGAAAGGAACTTCCTTGAGGGCCAGCCCCTTAGGGTACCCACGCACTCCTGTGTCTCCCTTACACTCCCCACGGAATTAATGGTGATCTACACTAATTGCCTCAAGATTTGGAAGCTTTGGACTTGCCACAGCTGCCATGGTGCGCATCCCTGGGGCTACCAGTTAACTGGATGATAAGTTCCGTTGTTCTCCTATACTGGATCAAATGGACAGCTGCTGCAGTGAGGGGTCTTTGCCTCTTCAGGCAGCCTGACAAGCAACCTGAGGCAAGATGAACAAGGTACTACATCAGTGTGTGGTCTGAAAACAACAAAATAGCAATATTAAATACAGTGACACTGAAAATAGAGCTAGAATCGACTTTTCGACTATAGGTCTTCTTCAGGAATTATCTGAAAAAGAAAAATTAGTGGAAAGGTAAGGGAAATTTTAAAAGAATGAGGGAAGAAAATAGAGGGAGGCTCTGGGGAAAAAAGTGATAATAGGCAAAGTAAGAAAAGAATCTGAAAAACCAAAAGATAATAGGAATGAAAAGGCATAGTAGGAATGAATGAGCTGAAGAGTCTTCAACTGGGGACTAATTAACAGGGCATAGTAAGAAGGCTGAAAGGTGACAAGGGTAGGTAGGGGGTAGGAGACAGGAGACAGAGACAACTGGGGAAAATGAAAATAGACGTGCACACTTAGCTGGAATGCCCATGTGAGTATGCTGCCTCCCCCCCACACACACACACACTGCATGGAAGTGTGTGCAGACATACCCACAGGTGCATATGTACCATGCACATGTGCAGGCAAAGATATGACAGGGGTGGGGGTAAAGAAAACTGACTACGGTGGTAAACCATAAGGTGGCTGAAAGGTGTTAGTAGAAAATAAGTCTGTCATTTTAACTGGATGGCTGCTGGCAGCCTAGGTGGATGATCAGCTTGGTTCCCATGTTTTTTTCTTTGATAAGTATCCTGAAAATCCTGCTGAAGGACACAAACAGAAAGATCATTGACACTGTGGACCCTGGAGGTAAAGTGGGATGCAATGGGTTCATCAGTGTCTCTGTTCCTAACTGCCCTGTAATGTTCCTTGAATTGGTCAGCCAGGCATCTGCCAGTTTCTCCAATGTAGATAACTGCACACTTCTTGCAAAGAATGCAATATATCACATTACTGGAAGTGCATGAGAACTCCTTGGTGATGTGAAAAACATCTGTGGGATCCTGAATTTCAGTAACACTGGAAATAAATTTGCAGATATAATAGCGAGTTCTGTTGCAAGCTTTGGTACCTGGTAGGGAGGAATTCTTAGGAGTGTGCAGACTGCTTTGTACCAGGAGATTTTGCAGGTTGGGTGGTCAGCGGTAGGGGGCAGTTGGTGGCTCTATAAAGGAAACTTGGATGTTAGGGTCAGTATGTAGTGTAGGGAAGTTCCTAGTGATGATCACGTGAAGAGATGGTGTTATATAATGGAAGGGAAGCACTAGTGGAATGCATCATTGTTGCGTGAGAGTATCCCTTCTGTGAGGGTCAATGTTACAGGGCATATTACTGGCTCGGGAGAGGGCTGTGTCCTCTGTGCCTTTTGGGTATCCCCTGTTAATTAAAAAAAAACCAAAAAAAACTGCATTATTTGAGCCTGAGCAAAATCTTCTTTACTACATAACCTGCGAAGTCTTAAGAAACTGCTAATATGGCAAGCCATTCTTAACGTGTTTGGGATGAAAGGAGCTGTGGAGGAAAAAGCTGTGTGAGTCAGTGGGTTTGTAATAAACCAATGTTTTCAGACCCATGTTCTGCACCGACAATTTGATATCTAGAAAAGGTACTGTGGAGGAGGATACTTCGACAGTGTACTGAAGGGATGGATGGGCTGTGGTAAACTTGTCCAAAAAGATTTGGAGGGTTTCCCTGGAGTAGGAGGTGACCCCCACACAATCATCTGTGTAGTGTTTTTGTTGAGGTCAGGCGCAGTCCCTATGAAGGAGAGAAAGAACTGTTTCTCAGCCCAGCCAACAAACAGATTGGCAAAGCTGGGACCCATCCTGGTACCCATGGCAACTCCACTGACCTGCTGGAGAAAAAAAAAACTGTCACTAAAAGAAAAAGCATTAAGTTTCAGAACAAGTTCTGCCAGTTGGGTTACTGTGTGTGTGGGTGATTCAAACAACATGAAGTCTTGCTGTATTCTGACATATGCAGTTATCCCCAGCCTTTAAACTTCCCCAGAGAACAAAGGGTTAACTTTCTATGCAGAGCATAGAATGCTGAGCTCGAGCTCGAGCTCGGTTGGTGTCTCTGTCTGGAGCCCTTTGAAATCCAACCATCAGATTCTTTACTCAACCTCACTGATCAAGTAAGCTATGGAATTTCTCCTGCAGCTCGGTTCGAAAGTCGGTTAAAGTGTCAGTTTACCGTTGGTTTTAAACCAAAATTTATTTCCGCATAGTCGATTCAGTCTCTGTCTGTGGTGCCGTGAGTACTAGATAGGATTTGTTCTGTTTTTCTGTGTGGAACTTGTAAAAGGTTTTAGGTCGTTCGGCTGAACCGATCATTTGGTAGTGAATTCTTGTACTTTACTTAGTGTGTGGTTACCGGTCCTTATCGGTTCGGAAAAAAAAAAAAAAAAATGTGTATTGTACGTTTTTTTTCAATACCCGTGACACGGTTAGGAACCGATAAGGGAGTCTTGCCTGGCGGTTGCCATAAAAAGGGTAAGTTGATTAGATTGGCCATGTCTGAGAAACCCAAGAAGAAAACCGGGCCCATTGGGTTTCAACACTGCAGTGAGTGTGGGGAGGTCTTTGCTAAGGCCGATCCCCACACCACTTGTGTTTAGTGTCTGGGGTTTGAACACCTCGATACAGAGTGCCAAATGTGTAAACATTTTCCCAAATCTACCCTTGAAAAGAGATTAGGTAGGCTGAGGGAAAAGGAGACCGAGAAGTCTGCTGACCTGGATGGCCAGCCCAGTTTGGTTCTGACCGAACCAGAAGGAGTGCCCTCTGACCAGGGTGATACTTCTTTGGGCAAAAGGAGAGCCGATTCTGAGGGATCGGTTCCGACAAAAAGAAAACGCAGAGAAATCGTCCGGTTCGGATCCAAAAGTTCATGTTCCGACCGCCAAGGAAATAGCCAGAGCGATTCGGATTGTGGAATCGCTCCGCCCGTTTCCGACCGATCTGGCACCTTTGGGCAGGGGTTCGGTTCAGTCGGTTCCCCTGTTCAGGATTATACCCTTGAAGATTTTTATGAACTGGAGTTTGCGGAGGAGGGGGAGTTTGAAGAAGATGATGGTGATGGTCAAAGTCTGGATGTGCCTGTGGAACCGGACATCTCCCCCGACAGACCTTCAGGTGTATCCCCTTCTAGGCTTTCTGAGTCCCCTTCCCACTTTATGTTTTACAGAAAGGTGGCTGAAACCCTCCAGCTTCCTGTGGAGGAGGCAATGGAGGATCAAGAGGAGCCTGATTATGTGGAAATGATGGACATCCCAGAGTCCAGGAGACTGTCTATTCCCCTTCACAAATCTTTTGGGAAACAGACACAAAAAAATCCTAAAGTCTCCCAATTTTATACCTCCTGTGGACAGAAGAATGGACAAGAGGTATACACTTTCAGGCTCAGACACGGAGTTCTTATACCAGCAGTGCAGCCATGTTGGGGTAGTGCAGGCTGCTGCCTGTGATAAGGCAAATATTCCCTTTGCTTCACACCCCCCAGACAAGGACTCCAAGAAGATTGATGCCATGGCAAAGAAGGAGTACATGGCATCTTCCTTGGGACTCAGGCAGGCGAATATATATGGCCTATACAGCCAGGTACCAGAAGTCCAGGTGGGACACTGTACTGGCACTGGCTAAAAAGGCATCCCCAGCTAGCCAAGGAGCTGGAGGAGGTGGCTGCAGATGGGATTGAGGCATCAAAAGTCCAGTTTCATGCTGCTGTGGACTCCAATGATGTGTAATCAAGAGTCATGGCTACATCTGTGGCACTTCGGAGAATGGCTTGGCTCAGATGTAGTAGCCTCTCACAGGATACCCAGGCTAAGGCCATGGATTTCCCTGTAGTGGGTAATTCTTTGTTTGTGGAGCAGACAGAGAATTACATGAAGAAAATGGATGAGTACAGGACCACGTATAGGAGTGCTCAGGCCAAAGAAAGGCAGGCAGCTCCTCAAAGGCAGCAGTCTAGGGTCAGGGGCAGGCCTTTTCACCAAGCACAGGCCTCTTCTCCCTTTTCTCAGAGCGGGTTCTTCAGAGGGAGAGGCAGAAGGGGGATGAGCAAGGCTGCAACCACTCCTCAGCCTAAGGCCCCTGCCAAGCAGACACCCTGATGGGCCTGACTGGGTCGACTCTCCTATCCCAGTAGGGGGCAGGCTGGCTTACTTTGTCCAGGACTGGATGTCTGTTACCTCAGACAAGTGGGTCGTGGAAGCAGTAAGCCAGGGACTGGTTCTCGGCTTCAAAACATTTCCAAAGATGAGAGCCAGATCCTTCCCACCTGCAGGTCTCTCAGAAACCCTTGCCCTAGAGGCAGAGGTTTCATCTCTTCTGGCTTTAAGAGCCGTAGAGAGAGTTCCTACCCTTCACTGGGACAAAGGTCTGTACTCCAGGTACTTCCTTACCCCAAAAAAGACAGGGGAGTGGTGACCCATCCTAGACCTAAGATACCTGAACAAACATCCTTTTAAAACCAAAGTTCAAGACGGTAACTCTGGGAATAATTCTTCCCTCTCTAAGGCCAGGGGACTGACTAGCCTCTCTGGACCTCAAAGATGCCTATTTTCACATTCCCATCAGGTGCTCCCACAGAAAGTACCTCAGGTTTGAGTTACCCTCAGGCCACTACCAGTTCAAAGCAATGCCCTTTGGCCTAACATCAGCCCCAAGGGTTTTCACAAAGTGCCTGGCAGTAGTCATTGCTTTTCTAAGAAGACAAAAGATTTCCATTTTTCTGTATCTGGACGATTGGCTCATAGTGGGACAGTTCCCAGACCAAGTCAGGTCAGACCTGCAGGTAACCCAGCAGGTGCTCACTTCTCTAGGATTTCTTCTCAACCTTCCCAAGTCAGTTCTTGAGCCAGTGCAACTCCTTACCTTTATAGGAGCAGAGCTGGATACTGTCAAAGCAAGAGCCTTTCTTCCCCTGGAAAGGGCAAGAGTTCTTACAGAACTGGCTTCTTCCTTCAGCCTTCAGGTGTCTCGACCAACAAGGCATTTTCTCCAGCTCTTGGGCCACATGGCAGCTTCTACAGCAGTGGTCCAAGGGGCAAGATTCCAGATGAGGGACATTCAGTTCCATCTGAGGGCTTTTTGGTCCCAGAGGAAGGATTCCTTCACCAAACTGATTCCAGTGACTCGGACCCTGATCCAAACCCTTCAGTGGTGGCAGGATCAGGACAACTTAAGGGCAAGGGGTCCCATTCGCCACTCAGTCTCATTCAGTGGTCCTTACCATGGATGCTTCCCTTCTGGGCTGGGGAGCCCATCTGGGGGCCCTCACTGCCCAGGGACTGTGATCCCCTCAGGAATCTTTTCTCCATATCAGTCTCCTGGAACTCAGGGCAGTTTTTCTGGCCCTGCAAGCTTTCTCTCGGTCAGTGCAGAACAAGGTGGTTCAAGTCAGAACAGACACCACCACGTGGTACATCAACAAGCAAGGAGGCACTCTGTCTGTGGCCTTGTGCAGAGAAGCCATGAAGTTGTGGTCCCTGGCATGTTCCCTGCAAACCTCCCCTGATAGCAGTTCACCATCCAGGGAAGGACAATGTGCTAGCAGATGCACTGAGCAGGATCTCTCAGGGTCATCATGAATGGTCCCTGGACCCTCTGGTATTGAAGGTGATTTTGTCAAGGTGGGACACTCCAGAAATAGATCTCTTTGCGGCCCCAGACAATCACCAACTTCCTCTTTTTTGTTGCAGACCCCCAGTCTTGGGCTCAGTCCCCCTGGATGCTCTGGTTCTGAACTGGGAAGGAAAATTTCTATATGCTTTCCCTCCCTTCCCTCTTCTGTTCAAAGTTTTAGCCAAGATAAAGTCTCAGCCTTGCAAAGTGATTCTGATTGCTCCAGACTGTGCCAGACAGCCTTGGTACCCCCTGTTGCTATCCCTAGCAGTCCGCCTTCTCCTGTCTCTTCTCAGGAATTACAACCTGTTAACCTCCTCTCAGGGCAGGATTTGGTACCCCAATCTTCAATCTCTTAATCTCAAGGCATGGCTCTTGAAGAGTTGGAGTTTGCAGTGATTTGCACCTGTCTCAGGGGGTTCTGGATATTCTCAAAGCTTCTTGAAAGCCCTCCACCAGAAAGACTTATAACTCCAAATGGAAGAGATTCAGCATTTGGTGTTCCAAGAAGCATATTTCTCCAGACACTGCTGAGTTGTCTACAGTTCTGGATTATATGGTCCATCTTAATGGCCTAGGCCTCAGGCAAGCTACTCTCAAGGTACACTTGTCAGCTGTTTTCAGCTTTTCTATCAGTGGGAAATTCTTCCTCACTAGCATCTCATCCTGTATTCTGTAAATTTTTTAAAGGATTGCTTCATACCAATCCTCCCTTTAGAGACCCTGCCCCTGCCTGGGATTTAAATGTTTGCATTGCTCAACTTATGCAGCCTCCCTTTGAACCCATATCCTCAGCAGAGCTTAAGTACTTGACTTGGAAAACTGTGTTTTTGGTAGCCATTATCTCTGCCAGTCGTATCAGTGAATTGCAAGCCCTGTCAGTGGAGCCTGATTTTATTTCCTTTCATAGGGATAAAGTGGTCCTTAGAATCAGTAGAAGGTTCTTGCCCAAGGTGGTTTCAGATTTTCACTTGAATCGGTCTGTGTCTCTCCCTGTTTTCTTCACTGATCGTTCTTCCTCAGGAGAGAGGAGGCTACACAGTTCAGATGTTAAAAGAGCCCTTAGCTACTACATAGTGTGTACCAAGGATCACAGGTTTATTCCCTTCAGTTGTTCCTCACTTATGGAGAAGTAGGAAAGGGCAAACCTGCCACTAAGAGAACTATTGCCAGGTGGATTGTGTCTTATATACAATTCTGCTATGAGAAACTGGGAAAGATTCCACCCTCAGGCCTGAGGGCTCACTCTACAAGAGGTATAGCTGCTTCTCTGGCTGCTGCCAGGGATACCCCCCTCTTAGAAATTTGTCAAGCAGCCACCTGGAAAACAGTCCATACCTTTACCAAGCATTACTCTCTGGATATCCAGGCTAGGAGCGATGCTCGGTTTGGCACAGCAGCACTTCAGAACCTATTCCCAAAGTAAGTTCTGTCCCTCCTCCATGGAGGTACTGCTTGGTAGTCTGCATATGTCAGAATACAGCAAGACTTCATGTTGTTTGAAGAAAAACATTACTCACCTTAGTAATTGTGTTTCTTCTAATGGAGTCTTGCTGTATTCTGACCTCCCTCCCCTGGTTTTGGGAAGTGGGTGGGCAGGTGCAGTGTTGCATCTCAGGGGTGCTCCTTTTACACCCTCTTCTTTTTTGTTTGGGTGTTGGTTTATTATTCTTATTTAGATTGTTTTTTGGGTTTTGGGTTTCCTGACTTGAATCTTCCTTTGGGAATCCAAAACTTTTTGTTGCCAGTTGGCTAATAAAAATGTTACAATTTCCACATAGAATAGTTAGTGAGTTTTTGCTCATAAGAATCTGACGGTTGGATTTCAAAAGGGTCCAGACAGAGACACCAACTGAGCTCGAGCTCGGCATTCTGTGCTCTGCATAGAAGTTAACCCTTTGTTCTCCTGGGCAGTTTAAAGGTTGGGGATAACTCATATGTCAGAATACAGCAAGACTCCATTAGAAGAAACACAATTACTAAGGTGAGTATTTTTTTCTTGCTGGACTTCCTGCTTATTCAGAAAAATGCTGCAAAGCTGTCAGGCCATCTCTGTGTAAAGAGATTTGCTATCCATAGTAAAGATGAGCTGATAGGAGCCACTGAATCTGAACCTGTCAAATAAGTGGAGAGCATGGTTAGTGTCTTTAATGTAGGAGGATGTTTAATGTTGTGGCTACAACATATTCAGAAGAGATAGAGCAGGCAGGAAGGGAGGAGGAGTGGCACTCTATGTGAAAAATGACATAAGGGCCACAGAGATCCAGGAGGAACAAAATTGGGGAGAGATACTGTGGGTTAAGCTGGAAAGGAAAATGGGGACAGCCATCCGCACAGGTGTGGTCTATAGACCACCAGCCCAGGAGGAAGAAACAGATAGGGAGCTGATGCTAGCCATCCAAAGGATGGCAGACAAGGGTGAGGTAGTACTGGTTGGAGACTTCAATATTCTAGATGTGGACTGGAGCATTCCAGCAGCAGCATCAACTAGGAGCAGATTTATCCTGGACTCCCTTCAGGGTGCCTTCCTCAAGCAACTGGTCATGGAACCAACTCGGCAGAAGGCAATACTGGACCTTGTGCTCACAAACAGGGACAGTGTGATGGGGGTAACAGTGGGGAGCACATGGGAAACAGTGACCACCAGTCATTGTGGTTTGAAATCACAGAAAGAGCAGAACCAAACCACACAAAAACACGTATCCTGGATTTTAGGGGGCAGACTTTGGGAAAATGGGGAGATACTTGAAAGAGGCATTAAGAGGAATGGGACAGGAATCAGGGGTTGAGGAACAGTGGGCAGTATTTAAAATGGGGATTACAAGAACAACAGAATTATGTATTAAGCAGGTTAGCAAGAGGAAAAGGAAGAGGAGACCATTATGGTTTTCCAAAGAGGTAGCAAAGAAAGTGAAAGCCAAAAAGATTGCATTCAGGCAATACAAAAAGACACAGGCAGAAGGGGATAGGGAGAAGTACCAGGAGAAGCAAAGGGAGGCAGAGGGTCAGTAACTGAAGCCAAGCTCAGACAGAAGAACACATTGCAAAATCAGTGGGTGGGGGACAAAACCTTTACAGGTACATAAGTGAAAAAAGAAAAGACAAAGGGAGGGATAGTGAGACTGAAGGGGAGGATGGGGCGCGTGGAGGATGACAACAGTAAAGCTGACATACTGAACAGGTATTTCTGCTCAGTCTTTACTGAGGAAGAGGAAGGTAATGGGTCTGAAGGGAGTACAAGGGTGAGAATGGTGCAGAAATGGACACAAGTCCCTTTACGAGAAAGGGTCCTGAAGGAACTGGAAGTAATAAGAGTTGATAAGCGATGGGGTGCACCCAGGGTCCTTAAAGAACTAAGAGGTGGTGGCTGAACCTCTGGCTATCCTGTTTAGCCGATCACTGAAACAGGGAGGTACCCAAAGACTGGAGGACAGCAGATGTAGTCCCCTTATACAAAAGTGGGAACAAAGAGGAAGCAGGGAACTACAGACCAGTCAGCCTCACCTCAGTAGTGGGAAGATCATGGAAGCACTACTGAAGGAGAGATTGGGTGGAACATCTGGTTGTCAGTGGACTACAGGACCCAAGGCAGCATGGTTTCACCAGGGGAGGTCATGTCAGACCAACCTCATTTAATTTTTGACTGGGTGACTAGGGAGGTGGATCAGGGGAGGGCAGTGGACATGGCCTATCTGGACTTCAGCAAGGCCTTTGACACTGTGCCACATAGAAGACTATTACACAAACTGGGGAATATGGGTGTGGGCAGGACAGTAGTGTGGTGGGTAGGTAACTGACTGGGTGGCAGGACACAGAGGGTGGTGGTAAATGGCTGTCACTCCAGAGAGGGAAGAATGACCAGTGGGGCACCACAGGGATCAGTGCTGGGACCGGTCCTATTCAACATCTTCATCAGTGACATGGCGCAGGACCTAGAAGGCAGAATTTCACTGTTCGCTGATGACACAAAGCTCTGTAACAGAGTAGACACACCAGAGGGTGTGGACAGAATGAGAAGCGACCTGCAGAAACTTGAAGAATGGTCAGGGGTTTGGCAGTTGAAATTCAATGCAAAGAAGTGCAAGATAATTCATATGGGGCACAAAAACCCTGTCACAATATATCAGTTGGGGGGTGAGGATATAGCATGCACCAAGCAGGAAAGGGATCTTGGGGTTATCATCTCTGATGACCTCAAGGTAGGAAAACAGTGTGACAAGGCAGCAGGTAAAGCAACTAGGATGCTGGGATGTATAGGCAGGGGCATTACCAGCAGGAAAAGGGAGGTCATAATTCCGCTATTCAAGACACTAGTGAGGCCCCACCTGGAGTACTGTGTACAGATTTGGAGACCATACCTACGTAAGGACATAGGGTAGAGAAGGTTCAGAGGAGGGCAACAAAGATGGTGCATGGATTACATCACAAGTCCTATGAAGACAGGTTGAAGAAACTGAACATGTACTCCCAGGAGGAGAGGAGGGAGAGAGGGGATATGATAGAGACATACAAGTATCTTACAGGGAGGAACAGGGTGCAGGAAAACACTATTTTAAGCAAAAAGATGTTCCAGGACTAGAGGGCATGGGATGAAGTTGGAGGGAGGACGATTCAGAGGAAACATGAGAAAGAATTTCTTCACAGAACAGGTGGTGGACAAGTGGAACACCCTGCCAGAGGAAGTGGTGGGGCTGAAACAATCCGGGATTTAAGAATGCATGGGATAGACATAAAGGAATTCTGGAGGTCAGGGGTAAGGTGCAACAGACTTCTAGGAAAACAAACTGAACTTACAAGCTCAAATGGGCAGACTGGGTGGGCCACAGGCCCTTATCTGCCGACACTGTCTATGTATCTATGAGGACAGGGATTCAACGAGTGGTTTCATGAGGCTGTCTAGAAATGTTGAGATGTGGGATGTTTGGCAGGAGCAGGCAGACACAATATCGGGAGGAGATGTTGTCTGGTAAAAAGAGCTATACAACACTGAAGCCACACAGCAATTCTGACACCAGGTTTTACTCTTCTCTTCCACAGGACCCCACTGCCAACTATCAGACAGAGGTTCCCACCACCATCACCTCTGCTATTGAAAACAAAGAACTCTCTGCCTCTGCCAAGAGGCTCATAGTTAAACAGCCTCGGGCTTCCAGGTTCTATCTCCTTCCCACAATCCATGAAACAGGTGACCCTGGACACCCTATTGTGTCTTCCTAATCCTGCTCTCCTGACACACATCCCACATCTCAGCATTTCTGGACAGCCTCATGAGACCACTCGTTGAATTTCTGCCCTCCTACATTAAAGGAGCACTCTGATCCTGGGGAGGAGGGAGCATGAACCAGGGCTGTAGCAGCAGCTGCTGTCCTGTTCAGAGCACGAGGTTTGGCTGCAGAGAGCCTGTTATTGGGATACTGCAGCAAAACCTGGTTGCAAAATGGTTGCCCCCCCCCCAGAAAAAAAGATGCAGTAGTTTAGTTAGTTTTTGTTAAAGTCAGACTAAAAAAGGTAAATGGCACCCATAGCTAAAGGGACCACAATTAAATGGTACAATTTAAAACCATAAATGTACTCAGTGTTTTGATTCCTCTTTATAGCATGTCTTTATAGCATGACCCAAGGCCCTACAAGGTACGGTAACTGCTGCAACCAACTGGATTGCGAGCACCCTCTCAGACCACGCTCTGATTGGTCCCTGGCGAAAGCCGGCTTCTGCTCTTTGATTTTAAACCCTAAAAATGTTTATGTTGGGACAAATGTTAAAAAGCTGAAGTGTTAACCCAGTCTGTAATTGAAAGGACTTGAATTGTGGTTTGGAAAAGAAATCTAGTGTTTACAGCCCTTTCTCTGTATACGTGCACTGGCCCCAGACACTTTTGGGCACCAAAGTAATGCACGTCCTTTTGTTCTACAAATTTTGGACTCCCCGCTGTTCTGTCTGACCCTTTGTGTGAATCCCCTTTATTAATCCTCACACCTTCTCTCCCTCAGCCAAGGAACTGCCACCAGGCTCCCAGCTCCTAAGCCGTGGGATTCCGGCTACTGGGCGGTCGGCCCCTCTAGCTGGCCTTTCGAGACCCGCGAACCACGGACCCAAGGCCTTACAAAGTGCAGCAACTGCCGCAGCTTTTTTGCCGCCCCCACCACCTCCACTGATTATTAAATACAGTAGCTCCCACCAAAATATTAGTCCATGCCCCCTGGCGCAGTGACCCACCAATAGAGACTTAGCTCGTGATCCCCCTCTTCTCTGTCCAGCCTATGGGATCCAATTCTCAGGGCCTTGCCTTACTAAAATGCATAGGCTCTCCTTGGCTGTGCCTTCACCACTAAATATTTTTAATGCTATCAAATTTTGGTCAACCTGGATCAGAAAGCTACTGATAAGCTGCATTAATCCAGCAACCCCACTGGCCCCTGGACCAATTAAGTGGCTCCTTTTTTGAGGTACCATCATGTCGGGCCCTATATGGCTCCTTATACTGCCCCTTCTTCTGCTGATACCATCTGCCCAGCATTGGACAGCTGAACTACCATCATGTTTGGTCTACAACGGCACCTTGTGCTGTATACCACATGGCAACTTATCCTTTAATTGCCTCCGTGATTCCAAGTGCCAATACCGTGAACCCTGCTCTTGGACCACACATACCAGTAGTACTTATAACACTCCCCACCACAAGGCCCACCTCCCACCACGCAGACTTCTATCTCCTCCCCGCCTATTGTGGTAGGGGTACTAGCTCTTGCTACAACAGATCAGCTCTTCTATGGTGGCTACTTTCCAGTCCCTAGAAACATCAGATCTACTAGACGGGAGAAAGGCAGGAATTACAAGCTTATAATTAACGCTCTTGGAAAAATCCTACTTATCCTCCTGCTATGTTCAGGCAATGTAGAACTCAACCCTGGCCCCAAGAAGCTATTGCTTCGCCAGCAGAACTAGCAAATTTAAAAGGAATAAGCTTCTTGCATATTAACGGATGTAGCCTCCTTAAAAGATAACCTTAATACAAACCTGGGCAAATCATACCTCTCCTGACATAATTGTGATATCCGAAACTTGGCTTAGACACAGTTCTTCCACCACTGATAGAGAAGTAAACATCCCCAACTATGCCTTGTTCAGAGTTGATAGGCATGCCAGAGGAGGGGGGGTAGCGATCTGTGTTAAAGACATTTTCTGCCTTCTGCTTATCCTCTGCATCTGTCGCCAGTGAATTTGAATGCCTAATTCTCAAAGTGGAAATTACACAGCCTACTGCACTCTGCGTAGTAGGATGCTGCAGACCACCGTCTGTTGGCCTACAGCTTGTGTCATATCTAAGTGACAAGTTGGGACGGGGCTACCAGAAACTATTATTTTAGGAGACCTCAACTTTGACTGGCTGTCTAATGCAGCTGCCCCCCTTGCATCCTTCTGTGATGAACATGGGCTGACGCAACTTATTACTGAACCAGCACACCCTAATGTGAAGAACCCCAGTAAAAGTACACTTTTGGATGTGCTAATGGTGAGCAAACCTCATCTCTTCTCCCACGCTGATGTCTTCTTCTTGGACGCCAGCGATCATTGTTTTATTGTGGGAGTAAGATCTACCAACAACCCAGCACCCAAGAGCAAGTTCTGTATGAAGAGATCCAGGCGCAACTTCAGTGAACATGCCTACCTAAACGAGCTTAAGTACTCCCCTCAGTGGCAAGATTTCTACCTGGCCAGAACGATTACATCAGCTTACAGTATCTTCCATGACATTCTATCGAGGGCCTTTAATAAGTATGCTTCCCTGATTAAAGTTCGAACTAGGACCAAAACCTGTAAATGGTTCACCCCTCAGATCAACTCCTTGCTTCTAGAAAGAGATGAGCTCTGGAAAAAAAGCACGCAGACTTAACACTGCAGAGGATTGGAACCAGTTCAGGAGACTACGAAATTTATGTACCAAAACAATCAGAGAATTGAAGGCCACCTTCTTCAAATCTGAACTCGACTCTGCCACAAAGAGCCCAATCAAGCTCTAGAACACAATCAACGATCTGCTGGGCCACTGCCCAGGAAATTCATTCCCGACCAAGATTACCTCTGGCAACTCTACTATAACTGAAAAGATGGATATACTTGACGCATTCAATAACAACTTTGCTACTGCAGGCATGGCATTTGATAACTCCCCTGCAAACATACTTCGCTCCTAGACTGCCAGCCAACTGCCTGAAACTCCAATAGCTTCGCCGCCTTTCTCGTTTCAACCTGCCTCACTGAAAGAGGTAGAGGACCTCTTGCTTCAGTTGGATACTAGAAAAAGTGCTGGGGCCGACACCCTTGACCCTTACTTCCTAAAAATTGCCTACCATGTACTAGCAATACCCATCACCCACCTTTTTAACTTATCCCTGTCTCAGGGCACCTTACCACCTATATGGAAGACAGCACATGTCATACCACTGTTTAAATCAGGTGGCCCCAGCGATCTGAATAACCATAGGCCAATTTCTCTCCTTCCGGTCCTGTCCAAGCTCCTAGAGAAAATTGTAAATGCACAGCTGAGGACTCACCTTGAGTCTAGGGAACTGCTAAACCCTATGCAGTCAGGATTCGGAGCTAAACATAGCACTATCTCAGCCCTCGCCAAAGTTACTAACGACTGGCAGCATAATCTTGAGAGCAGAAACTTTATTTGTGCTGTTTTCCTTGATCTAAGCAAGGCTTTCGACACCATCGACCATAGTCTGCTCCTCTCCTCCCTTCAAACCATAGGTGTGGACCCCTCCTCTCTGCGCTGGTTTACTGACTGTCTTACAGGGCACCTTCAACAAGTTAAAGCCGAAGGAGGCCTGTCCCCCTTAAAAACTCTCCAAAGAGGGGTACCTCAAGGTTCTATATTAGGGTCCTTACTTTTTGCAATCTACATTAATAACATCGGCTACTATATAAAAGAAGCCAACATCCATCTGTTTGAAGATGATACAGTTCTCTAACGCGAGTCGCCTAACACCTGAAGCTGCCTGCAATGACCTACAGTCAGACCTTTTGCAAAGCCAACTCCTCCAAAAAAAGCTACTCCTTAACGCCAAAAAAACGGCAGCGATGGTCCTCTCCCCTTTCATCCGTACAGCTAACCCTGTGTCCAGAGGGACAGTTCCCCAAATTACCACAGTTCTAGGTGAAAAACTAGAATTTGTTACAAAATTCAAGTATCTGGGAGTTTGGATAGACCAAAGACTCGCCTTCATTGAACATATCGAGGACTTGCTAAAATGACTTCGGCAAAGGCTTGGCCTGTTTTTTAGAATCAACCAATTTCTCACCAGAGATGTCAAGAAACAACTGGTCCAATCCATTTTCCTATCATTGGTTGATTACGCTGATTTCCTCTACAGCCAATGCCCCAACTCTTACATGGCTAAACTGGACACACTCTACCATCGAGCACTGAGGTTTATAACGGGACTTCCCTTCAACATGCATCATTGCACCCTATATGCGGCAGTGGAGTGGACATCACTAAAGTTCAGGCGCCACAGAAACGACGCTCTCTGGACCTATAGAGCCATCACTAATAAGCTGCCTTACTATATCTCCTGCTGTCTTCCCCTGAGTATAATTGGGAAATACGCGCTAAGAAGTTACTCAGCTATTACACTTAAAGTACCCAAAGCAAAATTCCGCTTCAGCAGGGCAGCCATAAGCTTCGTGCTACCTACCTTATGGAACGATCTACAAAAAACACTCAAATTAAGCACTCTAATCAGTATAAATGCCTTCAAGACGCTTTATTTCCATACAATCAGAGAAGTATGTAACTGCTTCACCCACTCAGACCCAGTACCGGTGCCTGCACTGGCATATAGACCTAATTTTAAGTACTGAACCCCCCAACCCCACCCCAGCTTGCTCCTCACAAGCCTGATTGTTCTGTCTCTTATCCCCCTGTCTTATCAACACTAGGCCCGTCCATCCCCTTATCCTTCCTTTCCCAACCTCGGATAGGAGCTCACTACCCCTGGGTTGTGATATCCTACCATGCCACGTACTTTATAGCATTCAATCCCAAGGCTCACACATACTCCTTTCCTCCATCCATCTTCTCTACATCCTGTTTTACCAACTCCTCTCTGTGCACCGTGCCCTCCTAGCCTTTCTCCCCCTTCCTCCCTCCCTTCCCCCTACCTTCGCCTCTACCTGGTGTATATTTTTATTTTTTTTCTTCTGTTACTTCCTCCAGCAACCTTAGATAACTTGCTTTATCTTTCTATAGACACTTCTATGTATGTAAATACCCTGTAATCTGTACAATATCTGTATAATTCTATGTACATATGAACTTCTTTTTCTTCCTCACTGTAAACAGTATTATCTGTATTGCCTTGTAAATACCTGTGTTGACCTGTATATACAATTGTTCATGCTCCACCCAGGTCCATCTTGCAAATGAGCTTCTGCTCAACGATGAACGCCTGAATAAATAGACTTGACTGATTGTTTCTTGCTGTCACAATGTTGGACATTTACCTTCTGTAAATGTACACGTGACCTATGTCATATTCACTATTGTAACTGTAACCTCTTATACTACGTGCCATGTAAATGGCCTGGGTCATGCCTGAAAATGGTCGCTGGGATTAGTGCACTTCCCAGTTGTCAAATAAATAAATTAAAAAGTACACAAAGTGCAGTAACAAACCAAGACATCACTAGAGATGGCAAAACTGTCAAGCCAAACTAAAACGAAGCAGTAATCGGTCAAAATTGATGATTTCACCTGATAACTTCAAGCTTCTTTAGAGTTAGTAACCAATGATCCCATTCGTTTATAAATATGGGATGTGACACGGGTGAGAGTGAGATAGGAGAAATATCTCCATGAGCTGTCATTGAGCTCTTGATATCCCACAAGTGGGATATCTAGAGCTCAATGACAGCGAGTGGAGATATTTCTACTATCACACTGCTACCCATGTCCTATTTGATTTATACAACAATTGTGGGTCTCTCTTTTTCAATTTTAAAGTCATTTACATTTGTTTGTTGCAAAAAGTGAAAAAAAATTGGATTTTGTGCTGTTTTTGCTAATTATAAAAAAAAAAAAAAAAAAAATTAAAAGCTGGCTATATATGAAACGCCACTCATTTTGTAGATATTTTTGTGCTGCGTAAATTTCATGCTCACAGTACCTTGCTATCATTTTTCATTTTAAAGTTATTCACATTTATTTGTCAAAAAAGTGAAAAGAAAATACATTTTTTGCTGTTATTTTTGTTAATTATAAAAAAAACTAAAGGGTAGCTATAAATGAAACACCACTCATTTTGTAGATCTTTTTGTGCTGAACAAATTTCATGCTTACAGTACAATGCTATCCTTTTTCATTTTAAAGTTATTTGCATTTGAATATGGTTAGTAATGCTACTTAGGCCTAACATTCGAAATGAGTTCCAAACCTTTTGTGACATACCCAGCTGGCCAAGATTACCATTGTGACATACCCAGCTGTGAAGATATAAATGATATGTCACGTGTGGTCAGTGAGATATCTCTTAGAGACCCACACATGTTGTATAGTGTATTCGCATGATCCCATTGTAAAACCAACCAGTCAAAACACGTCATGTGGCATCATTTAAAATGTTAAACTTGATGCAAGTCTGCCTGCAATTTAGTTGTCCATTACATGTTAAAATTGTTAACACCTGTTTCAGTTTATTCCTTTTAAAGTAATTACTGGCTAAGATATTACAAAGCCATTACTTCAGCTTGACCGGGGGACTTACAAAATTATATTGACAGACATGAGAGTTTTTGGGTATATGAACTAGGAGCCTGGGGTGAATATGGTTTAAAATGACCATTTTGAGCTATCAGTGTTTTTGCCTAAACTGTAAGATGATACAATGTAGTAAGAATGACTACTGTATGTATAGATGTTATTTTAAAGTAAGGATTGGCTCTTGTTCTGATTGGAGTCGCTGTTTGGAGGGGGGTGCACTATCATATTGATTCTGTATCATATCCTTTAAGTATTAATACCTGGCGGGGTGCCTGTAAACTTTACCATTTATTGTGTATTTCTGCATGTCATTGCTCTGCAGTATTTAATCCAGTTTATAAAAAATATTTTCTATATATGATTTGACAAAGCAACGTCTGTCTGCAGCTGAAGCTTAAGTAATGGCTTTGTAATATGTTAAATAGCTTAGCCAGTAATTTAAAAAGAATAAATTGAAACAGGTGTTTACATAATTTTAACATGTAGTGGGCAATTGAATTGCAGGCAGACTTGCATGAAGTTTAAAATTTTTAAATGATGTCACATGATGTGTTTTGGTTGGTTGCTTTTACAATGGTATCACATGAATACACTGTATTTATACAGGAATGGGATCAATGGTTACGAACTCTGAAGAAGCTCGAAGTTATCGGGTGAAAACGTCAGTTTTGACCACTTAGATGGTTTTGCCATCTCTAATGATGTCTTGGTATGTTACTGCACTTTATTTATAATAAACAGTTTAAAACTGTACCGTTTCATTGTGGTCCCTTTAGCTATGGGCGCTATTTACCTTTTTCAGTCTGACTTTGCAAATTTATATTCAGCACAGATGGCAGCTTTTCCTGATGCTGCGTTTTGCATTCTCTAGTTATTTTTTGTTGACCAGGTAAGTACACTAGGCAAACAAATGCCTACTTTAAGTCACAACCTGGGAGATTACACATAGAAAAATAAGCATGTATTTCGTACAGTACGATAATGATACAATGAACATTGAGGTTGGAACGAGATTAACAAGACATTACATTGTAGCAAGAAAAAACAAACGACATCAGTGAAGATAAGGGAAGCCAGATTTACACAGTAAGTCTAATGCCTTTCAAACAACATGAAGTCTTGCTGTATTCTGATAATTGCAGTGATTCCCAACCTTTGAACTGTACCGGAGAACTAAGGATTAACTTTCCATGCAGGGCATGGAACGCTGAGCTCAAGCTCGGTTGAAGTCTCTGTCTGGAGTGTTTTGAACTCAGATCATCAGATTCTTTACTCTGCCTCACTGAATGTTCGCTCCGGAGATTTCTCTTTCAGCTCGGTTCGAAGTCAGTTAAAGTTTTCAGTTCTTCATTGGTTTAAACCGAAAAAAAAAGTATCTGCATAGTCGGTTCAATCTCTGTCTGTGGTGCTGTAAGTACTAGATAGGAATTGTCCTCTATTTTCTGTGTGGAACTTGTAAAAGTGCGGTCGGTTCAGCTGAACCGACCATTTGATTGTGAATTTTGCTATATTTAGTGTGTGGTTACTGGTTCTTATCGGTTCTAAAAAAAACAAAAACAAACGTGTTTTAACTGTTTTTTTTCCAATACCCGTGACACGGTTAGGAACTGATAAGGGAGTCTTGCCTGGCGGTTGCCAAAAAAAGGGTAAGTTTGTTTAGGTTGGCCATGTCTGAGAAACCCAAGGAAAAAAGCGGGCCCACATGAAGTCTTGCTGTATTCTGACATATGCAGTGATCACCAACCTTTGAACTGCCCCGGAGAACAAAGAGTTAACTTTCCATGCAGGGCATGGAACGCTGAGCTCGAGCTCGGTTGAAGCCTCTGTTTGCTGTTGTTTAAACTCCAACCATCAGATTCTTTACTCCGCCTCACTGAACAGTCGCTCCGGAGATTTCTCCTTCGCTCGGTTCAAAAAAGTCGGTTAAAGTGTCGTTTTTTCACTCGGTTTCAACCGAATTTCTGCTTCTGAACCTGTTGGTTTAAGTCTCTGTCTGTGGTACCGTGAGTACTAGATAGGTTTTCTATATTAGTTTCTGTGTGGAACTTTTAAACATTGGATCGGTTCGGTTTGAACCGATCAGGTTTGTGTAAAAAAAAAAAAAAAAAAAAAAAATTCTGTCTTTATTAGATGTGGTAACCGGTCCGTATCGGTTCTAAACAAAACGGATTTCATTACGTTTTTTCCCAAGACCTGTAACATGGTCAGGAACCGATAGGGGTGTCTTGCCTGGTGGATTGACGAAAAAAGGGTAAGTTATGGTTAGGATTGGCCATGTCTGAGAAACCCAAGAAAAAAAAACGGGCCCACTGGGTTTCAACACTGTAGTGTGTGTGGGGAAGCCTTTGCTAAGGCTGATCCCCACACCACTTGTGTTTATTGTCTGGGGTTTGACCACCTCAATTCAGACTGCCAAATTTGTAAAAGTTTTCCCAAAGCTACCCTGGATAAGAGAGTAGGTAGACTGAGGGAAAGGGAGGCCGAGAAGTCAGCTGACCCAGATGGCCAGCCTGGTTCGGTTCCGACTGAACCAGAAGGAGTGCCCTCTGACCAGGGCGAAACTTCTTCGGGCAAAAGGAGACCGGATTCTGAGGAGTCGGTTCCGGTTAAAAGAAAGAAAGGGATAAATCATTCGTTCGATCCACAAGTTCTTTCTCCGACCGCTGATGAGCTAGCCAAAGCGATAAGGATAGTTCAATCGCTAACTTTGGTTCCGGCCGAACCGGCACCATCTGTCAGGGGCTCGGTTCGGTTGGTTCCCCCGGTTCCGGATTATACTTTAGAAAAATTTTATGAACCGGAAGAGGAGGTGGGAGAGTATGAAGATAATGATGATGGTGATTATGAAATTCTGGATGTGCCTATTGACCCGGACATCTCCCCAGGCAGACCTTCAGGTGTTTCTCCTCCTAGGCTTTCTGAGTCCCCTTCCCACTTTATGTTTTACAAGAAAGTGGCTGAAACCCTACAGCTTCCTATGGAAGAAGCAGTAGAGGATCAGGAGGAGCCTGATTTTGTTGAGATGTTGGACATCCCAGAGTCCAGGATGTTGTCTATTCCCCTCCATAAATCCTTTGGGAAACAGACATTTAAAATTCTAAAAACTCCTAATTCCATACCTCCTGTGAACAGAAGAATGGACAGAGGTATACTCTTTCAGGCTCAGACATGGAGTTCCTTTCCCAGCAATGCAGCCATGTTGGGGTAGTGCAGGCTGCTGCCTGTGATAAGGCAAATATTCCCTTGGCTTCACACCCCCTTCCCAGATAAGGACTCCAGGAGGATTGATGCCATGGCAAAGAAACGGTACATGGCAGCATCTTTGGGACTCAGGCAGGCTAACTATGTGGCTTACACAGCTAGATACCAGAAGTCCAGATGGGGCACTGTGATGGCTCTAGCTAAACAGGCCCCTGACCAGCTTACCAAGGAGCTGGAGCGGGTGGCTGCAGATGGGATTGAGGCATCCAAGGTGCAATTTCATGCTGCTGTGGACTCCAGTGATGTTTCATCTAGAGTCATGGCTACATCTGTGGCCCTTCGGAGGATGGCTTGGCTCAGATGTACTAGCCTATCACAGGATACCCAGGCTAAGCCCATGGATCTTCCTGTCATTGGTAATTCTCTGTTTGGGGAGCAGACAGAGAACTACATGAAGAAGATGGACGAGTACTGGACCACCTACAGGAGTGCTCAGGCCAAAGAAAGGCAAGCCACTCCTCAGAGGCAGCATTACAGGGTCAGGGGCAGGCCTTTTCAAAGGCCTTTTTACCAAGCCCAGGCCTCCTCTTCTGCTTTTGCTCATAGGGGGTTCTTTAGAGGGAGAGGCAGATGGGGTATGAGCAGGCCTGCTTCCACCCCTCAGCCTAAAGCCCCTGCCAGGCAGACACCCTGATGGGTTTGCCCGGGCCGATTCTCCAATACCTATAGGGGGCAGGCTGGCTTACTTTGTCCAGGACTGGAAGTCTTTAACATCAGACAAGTGGGTCCTGGAAGTAGTAAGCCAGGGATTAGTTCTCGGCTTCAAAAAATTTCCCAAGATGAAAACCAGATCCTTTCCACTTGCAAATCCATCAGAGGCCCTTGCCCTAGAGGCAGAGGTTTCTTCCCTCTTGGCTCTCAGAGCCATAGAAAGGGTTCCTACCCTACATAGGGGCAAAGGATTGTACTCCAGGTACTTCCTAACCCCCAAAAAGACAGGAGAATGGCGGCCCATCCTGGATCTGAGATATCTAAACAAGCAACTTTTAAAGCCAAAATTCAAAATGGTGACTCTGGGAATAATTCTGCCCTCTCTAAGGCCAGGGGACTGGCTAGCCTCCCTGGACCTCAAAGATGCCTATTTTCACATTCCCGTCAGGTGCTCCCACAGAAAGTACCTCATGTTCGAGTTGCCCTCGGGCCACTATCAGTTCATAGCAGTGCCCTTTGGTCTAACATCAGCCCCAAGGGTTTTCACAAAGTGCCTGGCAGCAGTGGTTGCTTTCCTAAGGAGAAAAAAGATCTCCATCTTTCCATACCTGGACGACTGGCTCATAGTGGGTCAGTCTTCAGACCAAGTCACATCTTCAGATAACTCAGCAACTGCTCACTTCCTTGGGATTCCTCCTAAACCTTCCAAAGTCAGTTCTGGAGCCAGTACAGCTCCTCACCTTTGTAGGGGCAGAGCTGATACAATAAGAGCAAAGGCCTTCCTTCCCCGGACAGGGCAAAGACACTAATAGAACTGGCCTCTTCTTTCACCCTTCAGGTGTCTCGACCAGCAAGGCACTTCTTGCAGCTCCTGGGCCACATGGCAGCCTCTACAGCTGTAGTCCAGGGGGCAAGATTTCAGATGAGGGACATTCAGTTCCATTTGAGAGCCTTCTGGTCCCAGAGAAAGGATTCCCTTACCAAACTAGTTCTAGTGACTTGAACCCTGATCCAGGCTTTGCAATGGTGGCAGGATCAGGACAGTTTAAGGCAGGGAGTTCCTTTTGTCACTCAGTCTCATTCACTAATCCTCACCATAAATGCCTCCCTCTTGGGCTTGGGAGCCCACTTGGGGGATCTTACCACCCAAGGGCTGTGGTCACTTCAAGAATCTCTGCTTCACATCAATCTCTTGGAACTCAGAGCAGTGTTTCTGGCACTGGAAGCTTTTTCCAAGTCTGTTCAGAACAAGGTAGTCCAGATCAGAACAGACAATACCACCACAGTGTGGTACATCAGCAAGCAAGGGGGCACTCGGTCTATGGCCTTGTGCACAGAAGCAATGAAGTTGTGGTCTCTGGCCTATTCCCTGCAAACTTCTCTGACAGCAGTTCACCTTCCAGGGAAGGACAATGTCCTAGCAGATGCTCTCAGCAGGATATCTCAGGGCCACCACGAATGACCCCTAGATCCCCTAATTTTGAAAGTGATTTTCTCCAGATGGGGCACTCCACAGATAGATCTTTTTGCAGCCCCAGACAATCACCAACTTCCTCTCTTTTGCTGCAGACCCCCAGCGTTGGGCTCAGTCCCCCTGGATGCTCTGGTTCTCAATTGGGAAGGGAAGTTCCTGTATGCTTTCCCCCTTCCCCCTCCTGTTCAAGGTGCTAGTCAAGATCAGGTCTCAACTGTGCAAAGTGATTCTGATCACTCCAGACTGGGCCAGACAGCCCTGGTGCCCACTGTTGCTGTCCTCAGCAGTCCACCTTCCCCTGTCTCTTCCCAGGAATTACAACCTGTTGACATCCTCTCAGGGAAGGATTTGGTATCCGAATCTCAAATCTCTCAATCTCAAGGCCTGGCTTTTGAAGAGTTAGAGTTTGCTGATCTGCACCTCTCTCAAGGTGTTCTGGATATTCTTAGGGCATCTCAAAAGCCTTTCACCAGAAAGACTTACAACTCCAAATGGAAAAGGTTCACTATTTGGTGCTCTGGTAAGCTTATTCCTCCGGAATCTGCTGGGTTGCCTACAGTCCTGGACTATATAGTTCATCTCAGTGGCTTGGGACTCAGACCAGCTACACTCAAAGTACATTTGACAGCTGTTTCTGCCTTTTTTCGTTTGTCAGTAGGCAGGCCCTCTTCTCTATCAGCCCATCCTGTATTTTGCAAATTCTTCAAGGGATTGTTGCACACCAATCCTCCCTTCAGGGACCCTGCTCCTGCTTGGGACCTTAATGTTTGCATTGCTCAGCTTATGCAACCCCCCTTTGAGCCTTTGTCATCTGCAGAGCTTAGGTACTTGACTTGGAAAACTGTGTTTTTGGTAGCCATTACCTGTGCCAGGAGCATCAGTGAATTGCAAGCCCTGTCAGTGGAGCCTGATTTCATCTCTTTCCATAGAGATAAGGTGGTCCTAAGAACTAGCAGGAAGTTTTTGCCTAAGGTGGTTTCAGATTTCCACCTTAATCAGTCTGTGTCTCTCCCTGTTTTCTTCACTGACCATTCCTCCTCTGGGGAGAGGAGGTTGCACAGCCTGGATGGAAAAAGAGCCCTTAGCTACTACATAGAGCACACCAAGGGTCACAGGTTTGAGTCCCCCCAGTTGTTCACTTATGGGGAGGTCGGTAAGGGCAAACTTGCTACTAAAAGATCTATTGCCAGGTAGATTGTCTCTTGTATACAATTCTGCTATGAGAAATTGGGTAGAACCCCACCCTCGGGCCTGAGGGCTCACTCTATTAGAGGTACAGCCGCTTCCCTGGCTGATGCCAGGGATATTCCTATCTTAGAAATCTGTCAAGCAGTTACCTGGAAAACAGTCCATACATTCACCAAGCAATACTCTCTGGATATCCAGGCTAGGAGTGATGCTCGGTTTGGCACAGCAGTACTTCAGAGCCTATTCCCAAAGTAGGTTCTGTCCCTCCTCCTTGGAGGTACTGCTTGGTAGTTCAGATACGTCAGAATACAGCAAGACTTCATGTTGTTTGAAGAAAAAATTACTCACCTTAGTAATGTTGTTTCTTCTAATGGAGTCTTGCTGTATTCTGACCTCCCCCCTGCCTCCCCTCTCAGAACCTGTTTTTTTTGGGATGTTGGTGGGCAGGAGCAGTGTTGACACCTAGAGGTGCCCCTTTTTTCTCACCCTCCTATATTTTGGGTGTGTGTTGTGTTTTGTTTTTTGGGTTTCCTGACTTGAGTCTTTGCTTTGAAACCAAAAACCCTTTTTTTTTTTTTTTTTTAACAAATGTAGTTGCCAGTTGGCTAGTGTGACTTTGCAGTTTCCACACAGAACGCCTAGTGAGTATAGCTCGTAAAGATCTGACGGTTGGAGTTTAAACAACAGCAGACAGAGGCTTCAACCGAGCTCGAGCTCAGCTTTCCATGCCCTGCATGGAAAGTTAACTCTTTGTTCTCCGGGGCAGTTCAAAGGTTGGTGATCACTGCATATGTCAGAATACAGCAAGACTCCATTAGAAGAAACAACATTACTATGGTGAGTAATTTTTTCTTCAACACTGCAGTGAGTGTGGGGAGGTCTTTGCCAAGGCCGATTCCCCACACCAACTGTGTTTATTGTCTGGGGTTTGACCACCTCGATTCAGACTGCCAAATATGTAAAAACGTTCCCAAATCTACCCTTGAGAAGAGATTAGGTAGACTGAGGGAAAAGGAGGCCCGCTGACCCAGATGACCAGCCCGGTTCGGTTTTGACCGAACCAGAAGGAGTGCCCTCTGACCAGAGCGATACTTCTTTGGGCAAAAGGAGAGCCGATTCTGAGGGATCTGTTCCAACAAAAAGAAAGCGCAAAGATAAATCGACCGGTTCGGATCCAGAGGTTCATGTTCCGAACACCGGAGAAATAGCCAGGGCAATTCAGATTGTGGAATCGCTCTGTCCGGTTCTGACCAATCCGGCTCCTTCTGGCAGGGGTTCGGTTTGGTTGGCTCCCCCGGTTCAGGAGTATACCCTTGAAGATTTTTATGAACCGGAGTTTGAAGAGGAAGGGGAATTTGAGGATTATGATGTAAGTGAAGGTCTGGATGTGCCTGTGGAACCGGACATCCCCCCAGACAGACCATCAGGTGTTTCCCCTCCTAGGCTTTCCTTCCCATTTTATGTTTTACAGGAAAGTGACTGAAACCCTCCAGCTTCCTATGGAGGAGGAGGCTGTGGAAGATCAAGAAGAGCCTGATTATGTAGAGATGATGGATATCCCAGGGTCCAGGAGACTGTCTATTCCCCTTCATAAATCTTTTGGGAAACAGACACAAAAAATCTTAGTCTCCTAACACTATACCTCCTGTGGATAGAAGAATGGACAAGAGGTATACACTGTCAGGCTCAGACACTGAGTTCTTATATCAGCAATGCAGCCATGTTGGGGTAGTGCAGGCTGCTGCCTGTGACAAGGCAAATATTCCCTTGGCTTCACACCCCCGTGACAGGGACTCCAGGAAGATTGATGCCATGGCAAAGAAGCAGTACATGGTATCTTATTTGGGACTCAGGCAGGCGAATTATATGACCTATACAGCCAGATACCAGAAGTCCGCGTGGGACACTGTACTGGCACTGGCTAAACAGGCCTCCCCCCAGCTAGCCAAGGAGCTGGAGGCGGTGCCTGCAGATGGGATTGAGGCATCTAAGGTGCAGTTTCATGCTGCTGTAGACTCTAATGATGTCTCATCAAGAGTCATGACTACATCTGTGGCTCTTTGGAGGATGGCTTGGTTCAGATGTACTAGCCTCTCGCAGGACACCCAGGCTAAGGCTATAGATTTTCCTGTAGTGGGTAATTCTCTGTTTGGGGAGCAGACAGAGAATTACATGAAGAAAATAAACGAGTACAGGACCACTTACAGGAGTGCTTAGGCCAAGGAAAGGAAAGGCAGGCGACTCCTTAAAGGCAGCAGTCTAGGGGCAGGCCTTTTCAAAGGCCTTTTTACCAAGCACAGGCCTCTTCTTCCTTTTCACAGACGTGGTTCTTCAGAGGGAGAGGCAGAAGGGGGATGAGCAGGCCTGCATCCACCCCTCAGCCTAAAGCCCCTGCCAAGCAGACAGCCTGATGGGTCTGCCCGGGCCGACTCTCCTGTTCCAGTAGAGGGCAGGCTGGCTTACTTTGTCCAGGACTGGATGTCTATTACATCAGACAAGTGGGTCCTGGAAGTAGTAAGCCAGGGACTGGTTCTCAGCTTCAAAAAAATTTCCAAAGATGAGAGCCAGATCTTTTCCACCTGCAGATCTTTCGGAAACCCTTGCCCTAGAGGCAGAGGTTTCTTCTCTTCTAGCTTTAAGAGTTATAGAGAGAGTACCTACCCTACAGTGGGGCAAAGGACTGTACTCCAGGTACTTCCTGACCTCCAAAAAGACAGGGGAGTGGTGACCCATCCTAGACCTAAGATATCTGAACAAACATCTTTTAAAACCAAAGTTCAAGATGATAACTCTGGGAATAATCTTTCACTCTCTAAGGCCAGGGGACTGGCCAGCCTCCCTGGACCTCAAAGATGCCTACTTTCACATTCCCATCAGGTGCTCCCACAGAAAGTACCTCAGGTTCGAGTTGCCCTCAGGTCACTATCAGTTCAGAAGAATGCCCTTTGGCCTAACCTCAGCTCCAAGGGTTTTCACAAAGTGCCTGGCAGTAGTAGTTGCCTTTCTAAGAAGGCAAAAGATTTCCATAGTTCCTTATCTGGACGATTGGCTATTAGTGGGTCAGTCTCCAGACCAAGTCAAGTCTCACCTGCAAGTGACCCAGCAAGTGCTCACTTCCCTAGGATTTCTTCTCAACCTTCCCAAGTCAGTTCTCGAACCAGTCCAGCTCCTTACCTTTATAGGGGCAGAACTGGACACACTCAGAGCAAGAGCCTTTCTTCCTCTAGAAAGGGCAAGGGCTCTTATGGGACTAGCTTCTTCCTTCAGCCTTCAGGTATCTCGACCAGCAAGGCATTTCTTCCAGCTCTTGGGCCACATGTCAGCTTCAACAGCAGTGGTCCAAGGGGCAAGATTCCAGATGAGGGATATTCAGTTCCACCTGAGAGCTTACTGGTCTCAGAGAAAGGACTCCCTTACCAAACTGATTCCAGTGACTCTGACCTTGGTCCAGGCCTCCAGTGGTGGCAGGATCAGGACAATTTAAGGCAAGGTGTTCCTTTTGTTGCTCAGCCTTGTTCAGGGTCCTTACCACAGATGCTTCTCTTCTGGGCTGGGAGCCCACCTGGGGTCCCTCACTGCCCAGGGCCTGTAGTCCCCAAGAACTTCTCCACATCAATCTTCTAGAGCTCAGGGCAGTTTTTCTAGCTCTAAAAGCGTTCTCACAGTCAGTTCAGAACAAGGTGGTTCAAGTCAGAACAGACAACACTACCACCATGTGGTACATCAACAAGCAGGGAGGCACTCGGTCAACGGCCTTGTGCACAGAAGCCATGAAGTTGTGGTCCCTGGCTTATTCCCTGCAAGCCTCTCTTGCAGCAGTTCACCTTCCAGGCAAGGACAATGTGCTAGCAGATGCACTGAGCAGGATTTCTCAGGGCCATCACGAATGGTCCCTGGACCCTCAGGTGTTGAGTGATTTTTTTTTCACGGTGGGGCACTCCAGAGATGGATCTCTTTGCAGTCCCAGACAATCACCAACTCCCTCTTTTTGTTGCAGACCTCCAGTCTTGGGCTCAGTCCCCCTGGATGCCCTGATTTTGAATTGGGAAGGGAAGTTTCTGTATGCCTTCCCCCCTTCCCGCTCCTGTTCAGAATTTTAGTCAAAATAAGGTCTCAACCTTGCAAGGTGATTCTAGTTGCTCCAGATTGAGCCAGACAGCCATAGTACCCCCTGTTGCTGTCCCTAGCAGTCCATCTTCCCCTGTCTCTTCCCAGGAATTACAGCCTGTTAACATCCTCTCAGGGGAGAATTTGGTACCCCAATCTTCAGTCCCTCAATCTCAAGGCATGGCTCTTGAAGAGTTAGGGTTTGCAGATCTGCATCTTTCCCAAGGGGTTCTGGACATCCTCAAGGCTTCTCGAAAGCCCTCTACCAGAAAGACTTACAATTCCAAATGGAAAGATTCAGCATTTGGTGTTCTAAGAAGAATATTTCTGCAGACACTGCTGAATTGCCTACGGTTCTGGATTATATGGTCCATCTTAATGGCCTAGGCCTCAGATCAGCTACTCTCAAGGTACACTTGTCAGCTGTTTCTGCATTTTTGTCTGTGGTGAAGCCTTCCTCACTATCTTCCCATCCTGTGTTCTGTAAATTTTTTAAAGGATTGTTTCACACCAATCCCCCTTCTAGAGACCCTGCCCCTGCCTGGGATATGAATGTTTGCATTGCTCAGCTTATGCAACCCCCCTTTGAGCCTATGTCTTCAGCAGAGCTTAAGTACTTGACTTGGAAAACTGTGTTCTTGGAAGCCATTACCTCTGCCAGGCATGTCAGTGAATTGCAAGCCCTGTCTGTGGAATCTGATTTTATCTCCTTTCATAGGGATAAAGTGGTCCTTAGAACCAATAGAAGGTTCTTGCCCAAAGTGGTTTCAGACTTCCGTTTAAACCAGTCTGTGTCTCTCCCTGTTTTCTTCACTGATCATTCTTCCTCAGGAGAGAGGAGGCTACACAGTTTAGATGTCAAAAGAGCCCTTAGTTACTACATAGGGCGTACCAAGGGTCACAGGTTTGACTCCCTCCAGTTATTCCTCACTTATGGAGAAGTAGGAAAGGGCAAACCTGCCACCAAAAGATCTGTTGCCAGGTGAATTATGTCTTGTATACAATTCTGCTATGAAAAACTGGGAAAAACTCCACCCTCAGGCCTGAGGGCTCATTCCACAAGAGGTACAGCTGCTTCCCTGGCTGCAGCCAGGGATATTCCTCTCCTAGAAATTTATCAAGCAGCCACCTGGAAAACAGTCCATACCTTTACCAAGCATTACTCTGTGGATATCCAGGCTAGGAGTGATGCTCGGTTGGGCACAGCAGTACTTCAGAGCTTATTCCCAAAGTAGGTTATGTCCCTCCTCCTTGAAAGTACTGCTTGGTAGTCTGCAATTGTCAGAATACAGCAATACTTCATGTTGTTTGAAGAAAAAATTGTTCACCTTAGTAATTATATTTCTTCTAATGGAGTCTTGCTGTATTCTGACCTACCTCCCGTCTCAGAACCTGTTTTTGGGAAGTGGGTGGGCAGGTGCAGTGTTGCACCCCAGGGGTGTATTTGCTGGCACCCTCCTCCCTTTTGTTTGGGTGCTTTTTTATTATTGTTGTTTTTTGAGTACATTGGGTTTAGTTTTTGGGTTTCCTGACTTGAGTCTTCCTTGGGAATCCAAAACTTTTCAGCCAGATGGCTAGTAGAATTTTTACAATTTCCACATATAATTTTTAGTTTACTTGAGCTCGTAAGAATCTGACGGTTTGAGTTCAAAACACTCCAGACATAGACTTCAACTGAGCTTGAGCTCAGCATTCCATGCCCTGTATGGAAAGTTAACCCTTAGTTCTCCGTGGCAGTTCAAAGGTTGGGAATCACTGCAATTGTCCGAATACAGCAAGACTCCATTAGAAGAAATATAATTACTAAGGTGAGTAATTTTTTCTTTCAGGTCATGGCAGGCTTTTCAAACTCGATATAAGTCGAGGATTGTTTGAGGCAGGGACAAGACCAGCAGGGCTAAGCTGAGCAGGTATGCTCTGTACCTATGACCGAATACAGTCTCTGAGGTGCAGAGATGGATCTCGGGGGTTGGGGATAATGAAGTTCCATAATTTTGTGGTTGCTTATGCAAAGGAGGTTTTGCCTGTCTTGGTTCTAAGCGTAGGGATAACCAGTAGGACATTATCACAAGACCTGAGAGGATTTACAGGTTTGAGCAAAGAGGCAAAAGATTAGGTCAGATGACTGCATACCGTATATCTTCAACCTGTAGCCACCCTCGTACATTAGCCGTCCTTGATCTGTAGCTGCACAGTTCAAAACAAAGTTTTAATAGTAGCCATCCTCGATCAGTGACCGCAACACATAATATGCTGTTTACACTACGGAATGGCATTGTGAATTATACACCACAACAGGGAGAGTGAGAAAGGGAAAACTTAACAGTAAACACAAACAGGAAGAGTGACGCTGTGAGGTGAGCTTGTGATTACAGCATTCCCCCCATCCCTTCCCGCACATGCTGGTGGGCATCTCCAGCATTTGTAACTGGTGACCCGATGTGCTGGTGAAGAATTACATGCTGCTAAATCAGACTCTCCATCAAAATAAAATAAAATGCTCCGAAGTGCTTCAGTGTTTTGGTGTTTCCGTGTGGTCGGTGTAGTCATTGTTTGTGGCATCTCTGGGCATGCGCGGGTGTGATTTGCGATGTGCAGCTTAGCAACAACAAAGAAACAAACAGATGCTCAGCAAAAAACAAAACTTTACTTAATCAGTAAATCAGCAAATCGAGTGAAAAAATAAAAAGTTTCAAATATAATTGATGTCGGCGTGTCACTCGATTTCATCCCCACTGGTGAGATCGCTGTCTTAACTTTCTGGCACCGTGTTTTCAATCACTTGGCTTTGACTTTGGCACTCTTCATTGACTCTGTTGGCTAGTTTCCTGAAGAACTCTTCTTTCGCCTCCTCTGCAAGCCCTCCCTTCATCATGCAGCTGATGGTATTGGAGTCACTGCTGGTTATTGCACATGCCAGTTAAAGAAAAACATTTATAAGCCAACATTCTTGTCACAGACATTGGTTGTAACAGACAGTTGAGATTACACTACCTCGAAGGATTTTGCAATGATTTCTTTTGTGACAGCATGCCAGTCTGTCTTATCCATTCCAGAATTCTGTCCTTCCCTGGTGCTTGTGGGCTGCCACCTTTTGTCAACGCCTTCTACTCTGTGGCCATTTGCCTGTCATAGCAGTCTCTATGTGCTGCTTTAAAAGGAGCATTCCAGCTCACATCTGCTGGTTGAAGGACTTTCATACAACCACCAGGAATAACGGAGATGATTGTGTGTTTAATTTTTTTTTTTGGCATCAGTTTTAACTGTGGGGCTGATATAGCAATGGACTGCATCCTTTAGCAGCATCTGTTTACTGAATGCCATATGGCAGCATACTTTGTTCAGCCACTCTAAAGTGAGTTCTTCTGACATCCACCCATTCAAACAACATGAAGTCTTGCTGTATTCTGACTATATGCAGTTAGCCCCAGCACTTGAACTGCCCCAGAGAGTAAAGGGTTAACTCTATGCCAAGGCATAGAACGTTGAGCTCGAGCTCGATTTTCAAACCTCTGTCTGTGGTACTCTGAAGTGTAACCGTCAGATTTCTTACTCCGCCTAACTGTGAAGTCACTCCGGAGATCCCTCCTGCGCTTGATTTGGTAACAGTTTGAATCGATCGTTTTTTTTCAACCGCAGTTCTTATTTTATCAGTATTCTTACCTCTGTCTCAATAACAGTAAGTGGTGGTAGTAGTAGGTAGTGATAATTTTTGTTGATTTTGTTAGAAATTGTTTCGTCTTCGGTTCTTTTCCAATCTATCTGATTTAGAACCGAAATCTATTGTGATTTTGTGCGTTTCTGTTCATTATTGTGGTTTTCCGATACTTTTTGGTTGCTAAAAAAAAAAATCAGGATTTTTGTGGGATTTTTTTTTTTTTAACCGACCCGTGACATGGTTGGAACCGATAAGTGTTAGTTGCCTGGCTTAACGCTGACTAGGGTGACTTTTCTTGTATTCGGCATGTCTGAGAAACCCAAAAAGAAAACCGGTCCCAATGGGTTTCAGCACTGTTCCGAGTGTGGGGAGTCCTTTGCTAAGGCTGATCCCCACCTCGTATGTGTGTATTGTCTGGGGTTTGACCACCTCAAAGAAGACTGCCAGATTTGTAAGAACTTTCCCAAAGCCACTCTTGAAAAACGTTCGAGTAGGCTGAGGGAAAGGGAGGCTGAGAAATCCGCTGACCTGGTTGGCCAGACCGGTTCGGTTGCGACCAAACCTGAGGAGGTGCCCTCTGACCTAGGCGATACCTGTTCGGGCAGAAGGAGAGCTGACTCTGCAGAGTCAGTTCTGGCGAAGAGAAAAAGAAAATCATCTGGTTCGGATCTGAAACCCCATGTTCCGACCGCTGAGGAGATGGCAAAAGTGATTACAATAGTGCAGTCGCTTTGCCCGGTTCCGACTGAACCGACATCTGTTCAAATGCGATCGGTTCGGTTGGAAGTTGTTGCCTCAGACATTGATCCAGATGCATACTATGAGGGTGATTGGGATGAGGAAGAAGATGATGAAGAAGAGTTTGTAGGCCTAGATGAGCCAGTAGAGCCTGACATCTCCCCAGACAGGCCTTCCAGTGTTTCCCCTCCCAGGCTTTCTAAGTCCCCCTCCCATTTCTTGTTTTACAAGAAGGTGGCTGAGACTCTTCAGCTTCCTATGGAAGAGGCTGATCAGGATCAGGAGGAACCTGATTATGTGGAAATGATGGATGTTCCAGAGTCAGAGTGTGTCTATCCCTTTGCATAAATCCCTGGGGAAACGGACACAGAAAATCATGCAGTTTCCCACATCCATTCCTCCTGTGAATAAAAGAATGGGCAGGAGGTATGCCTTATCTGGTCCTGGCATGAAATTCCTTTCAGCACATTGCAGCCATGCTGGGGTAATGCAAGCTGCAGCCTGTAATAAGGCTAATATTCCCCTGGCATCTCACCCCCCCCCCCCAGATAAGGATTCCAGGAACGTGGATGCCATGGCTAAGAAGCAGTACTTGGCATCCTCTTTGGGGCTCAGGCAATCAAATTACATGGCATATACAGCCAGGTACCAGAAGTCTATGTGGGATATGGTTCTGGAGCTAGATAAGAGTGTCCCTCCCCAGCTTGCCAAGGAGCTGGAGCAGGTGGTTGTAAATGGTGTAGAGGCATCCAAAGTGCAATTTCATGCTGCTGTGGACTCGAATGATGTGCATTCTAGAGTCATGGCTACATCTGTCTCCATGAGGAGGTTTGCTTGGCTTAGATGTACCAGTCTTTCGCAGAATACCCAGACTAAGGCCATGGATTTTCTTATAACTGGTAATTCTCTGTTTGGTGAGCAAACAGAGAACTACATGAGGAAGATGGATGAATATAGGACCACCTGTAGGAGTGCTGCAGCCAGGGAAAAGCAGGCCAATCCTCTGAGGTAGCAGTTTAGGTCTGGCAGGGGCAGGCCTTTTCAAAGGGCTTTCTACCAAGCTCAGGCCTCCTCCTTCTCTTCTTTCCAGCAGAGGGGGTTCTTTAGGGGAAGAGGCAGGTGTGGGATGACCAGAACCCCATCATCCATGCAGTCTAAGCCCCCCTGCCAAACAGACACCCTGAGGTGTCGGTCAGGGTCTCCTCCCCAGTTCCAGTAGGGGGCAGGTTGGCTCACTACTCCCAGGCCTGGGAGTCTATTACTTCAGACAAATGGGTCCTGGAAGTAGTGAGCCAGAGACTTGCTCTCAGTTTCCAAAGGTTCCCAAAAATGAGAGCAAGGCCCTTCAGTCCTCCCTCTCCCTTGGAGACAAGGGCCTTAGAGGCAGAAGTCTTCTCTCTTCTGCTTCTGCAAGCAGTAGAGAAGATATGTCTTTGTCACAGAGGAAAAGGACTGTATTCCAGATACTTCCTTACCTCAAAAAATATAGGGGAGTGGCGATCCATCTTAGATGTAAGGTACCTGAACAAACATTTAACAAAACCAAAATTCAAGATGGTGACTCTGGGAGTAATTCTTCCCTCTCTGAGACCAGGAGACTGGCTAGCCTCTCTGGAGCTCAAGGATGCCTACTTCCACATACCTATCAGACATTCCCACAGAAAGTACCTCGGGTTTGAGTTGCCCTCAGGCCATTACCAATTCAGAGCTATGCCCTTTGGCCTAACTTCTGCTCCAAGGGTGTTCACCAAGTCTCTTGCAGTAGTGGTGGCATTCCTCAGGAGAAAGGGTATCCTTCTGTTCCCATACCTGGACGACTGGCTTCTAGTGGGCCAGTCCTCAGACCAAGTCAAGTTAGCCTTAGAGGTCACTCGGAAGCTTCTAGAGTCCTTGGGCTTTATCCTGAACCTAGAAAAGTCTGTTCTGGAACCAGCCCAGCTTCTCACTTTCATAGGGGTAGAACTAGACACTATTCTGTCAAGAGCATTTCTCCTTCTCTCAAGGGTTCAGTCCCTTGTCACTCTGGCTTCCTCTTTTCATCCTCTAGTTTCTTGTCCAGCCAGACACTTTCTACAGTTGCTGGGTCACATGGCAGCATCCACAGCTGTGGTCCAGGGAGTAAGGTTTCAGATGAGAAATATTCAGTTTCATCTCAGATCTTATTGGTCTCAGAAAAAAGATCTTTTCTCCAAATTGGTTCCAGTGTCTCAAACTCTAGTTCAGGCCCTCCAGTAGTGGCTAGAGGAGTACAGTCTTCGACAAGGTGTCCCATTTATCAGTCAGGCTCTTTCAGTGATTCTCACCACAGATGCCACTCTACTAGGTCCAGGGGCTCATCTAGATCAGCTTACAGCTCAGGGAACCTAGTTGCACCAGGAGTCTCTCCTACACATAAACCTTCTCGAACTAAGAGCTGTCTTTCTAGCACTTAAGACATTCTCAACTGCTGTTCAGGGGAAGTGGTGCAGATCAGGACAGACAACACCACAACCATGTGGTACGTCAACAAGCAGGGAGGCACTCGGTCCTCAGCCTTGTGCACAGAGGCCATGAAGATATGGTCTCTAGCCTATTCCCTTCAGGCTTCCCTGATGGCTGCGCATCTCCCAGGGAAGGACAACACTTTAGCAGATGCTCCCAGCAGGATTTCTCAGGGTCACCACGAATGGACCCGGAATCCCGTAATTCTTCAGGTCATTTTCAAAAGGTGGGGCACTCTAGAGATGGATCTCTTCGCAGTCCTGGACAATCACCAGCTTCCTCTCTTTTGCTGCAGACCGCTTCTTCTGGGCCATGTCCCTCAGGATGCTCTCTTGTTGAAATGGACAAGCAGGTTTCTGTATGCATTTCCTCCTTTTCTTCTGGTATTCAGGGTCCTGATCAAGATCGGGTCTCAGCCTTGCAAGGTGATTCTAGTGGCTCCAGACTGGGCCAGACAGCCTTGGTACCCCCTTCTCTTGTCACTGTCAGCAACAATACCTCTGTGTCTTTCCAGACAGTTCAATCTCCTTACCTCCTCACAGGAGAGGATCCTTTACCCCAACCTTCAGACTCTCAGGCTCAAAGCCTGTCTCTTGAAGAGCTAGAATATGCAAGCCTACACTTTTCTCAATCAGTCTTGGACATTTTAAAGGTTAGCAGGAAACCTGCTACTAGAAAGACTTACAACTCCAAATGGAAAAGATTTGGTTTTTGGTGTTCCCAGAAGCATGTCCAGCCAGAGCTGTCTGATATTGCCACTGTATTGGACTATGTGGTACATCTTAACAGTTTAGGCCTCCGTCCTACTACTCTCAAGGTAGATTTGGCACCTGTGTCTGCCTTCTTTCTTCTGGTAAGGGCTCTTCCCTAGCTTCTCATCCAGTTTTCAAGAAATTTTTCAAAGGTTTATTACATGTTAATCCTCCCTTTAGGGAGCCTACCCCTTCTTGGGACCGTAATATCTGTATCGCACAGCTTATGCAGCCCCCTTTTGAGTCTTTATGCTCAGCTGAGCTGAAGTACTTGCCTTGGAAAACGTATTCCTGGTAGCCATTACTTCTGCCAGGAGAATCAGTGAATTACAGGCTTTATCAGTGGAACCTAATTTCATTTCATTTCACAGGGATAAGGTGGTCCTTCGAACCAACAAAGTTTCTTCCCAAGGTGGTATCAGACTTTCATTTGAATCAGTCTGTCATTGCCTGTATTTTTCACTGACCATTCTTCCTCTGGGGAGAGAAGATTACACAGTCTTGATGTAAAGAGGGCTCTTAGTTACTATGTGGAGCATGCTAAGGCCCATAGGAATGACTGTTCTCAGTTGTTTCTCACTTATGGAGAAGTGGGAAAGGGCAAACCTGCCACCAAGAGAACAATTGCCAGGTGGGTTGTTTCCTGTATCCAGTTCTGCTATTCAAAGTTTGGGAAAGAGCCTCCCTCAGGCCTGAGGGCTCATTCTACCAGAGGTACAGCTGCTTCGGTCGCAGCAGCTAGAGATATACCCTTAGTGGAAATCTGTAAAGCAGCCACCTGGAAAACTGTTCACACATTTACCAAGCATTATTCTCTGGACATTCAGCCAAGAAGTGATGCTAGGTTTGGTACAGCTGTGCTGCAGTCTTTTCCCAAAATAGGTTCAGTGACTCCCTTTTCTGAGGGGGTACTGCTTGGTAGTCTGCATATAGTCAGAATACAGCAAGACTTCATGTTGTTTGAAGAAAAAATTACTCACCATTGTAATGTTGTTGTTTCTTCTAATGGAGTCTTGCTGTATTCTGACCTCCCTCCCTGCCTCCCCTCCTGGAACCTAGTAGTTTTGGGATGTGGTCTGGCAGGCACAGTGCTGCACCCCAGATGTGTACTTGGCATGCCTTTATCTTATTAAGGGTTTTCTGGTTTTTATTATGAATATTTTGGTTGTTTCACTACCTGCTTAGATTCCTTTTGTGGTTCTCGACTTGAGTCTTTTGACCCTAAAAATCTGTTTATTGCCCTTTGGCATGAACATTTTAGAAACAATTTCTATTTATTAAGTTATTTTAGTGCTCATAAGAATCTGATGATTACACTTCAGAGTACTACAGACAGAGGTTTGAAAGCCGAGCTCGAGCTCAACGTTCTATGCCTTGGCATAGAGTTAACCCTTTACTCTCCAGGGCAGTTCAAGTGCTGGTGCTAACTGCATATAGTCAGAATATAGCAAGACTCCATTAGAAGAAACAAGATTACTATGGTGAGTGATTTTTGTTCTTAGGGGACATGGCAACAACACCATCAGTAATGCCTAGTGCTTCTTTCAGCACGCTCTTCCCCTTTAAAACCAACCACAAACAGTGGTAGTTTTCTGCCGTCTGCAGCCAGGCAGATGGTCATTCTCTGCTTCTCGTGCCCTCTTGTGGGCAGTGGCACTGACTTTGTGCCAATATGGTCCACAGTTTTACTTCCTGACATGTCCACCCAAATAGCCATTTCATCTATGTTGCCAATCATGCATGGTGATGGACTAAACAGTGTAATCTATTGTTTTGGGCACAAAGTCCTTTGGGAGTCTGTAGCCAACAGTATTTTGGCACCCACCCATGGCTAACAGACAAGGAGGTGTCTTGTATGATGGCTTTAACCTTTAATGCTGATGTCGTTCTCATTACCTGGCAGTGCTGCCTCCTTCTATTCAGTGATCCATGCTGCCAAAACAGACTCGCTCTCTGGATACTTAGGCAGGCGACCATCACCATCTAGACAACGGCATTTGCGGTTGGAACCAGTGTATCCAGCAAGATTTACTTTCTACTGAAGAGAAGGAGTTTTTTGCGCCACTCATGCAGCTGCTTCTCGTCGACATGTAGAGAGGCTGCAGTAGGACGATTTTCTTCTTTCTCTGCTCGACGAGCTGCTGCAAGTTTAAATTCAAGATCAAATGATTTTCATTTAGACATTCTGACTGTGTTCTTGATCTCTTGTTCTGTCAGCACTCTCAAGCTACTGCTATGCAGCTTCAAAATAGGTACAGGAAGATGGGCTTTAAGTGATCCAGAACAGCTGTCAGAGATCGGCCGATCAATTAAAAGCTGCCCTCTAAGAATAGCCGCCCTTGTGAATTAGCCATGGCTCAAACAGTGAATTTGGATTATAAGCCGCAGCTTCAGATTAAAGATATATGATAATACTAAATATTACACCCCCATGTATGTGGGCAGACAGGGAGGATGGGGGAAGCCAACCAAGCCTATTATAGAGGGAGCCGTGGTGGGTCAGCCAGTGCGATGCCAGAGCAAAATGGATATTATTGTAGGTGACCGCCTGCCTGAGTAGTGTGGCTTTTCTTCATTTCTTACCAGTAGTATAGTTCAGCAAAATCTCTTGAATAAAAGTAAAATTCCTGTCCCTCATCCCAGCCAAAAACATTTATCTAAGACTATTGAAAACTCACCATTAATCCGCATGTGTCCTTCTCAAGTTGCTTCACAGTGGCTGGCTATTTGTGACCTTGGCAAATCACATGACTACTCCGTCCTTGTCTACCATGCTGTTAAACTGGTTACAAGCAGGACCCCTGAGAAAATGAGATGTTGCATGTTTGAGAGCCTGGCTAGAAAATGTTACAATAAAACTAAAATGAGCATTTGTCACTGCTGAACGTTCGCTTGCAGGTATTTGCAGTGGTGTTTGGCATGTATGGTGCTTTACCCTAATGCCCTGTGCGATTGCTGGTATTTGCACAATAAATTGTCAGCATGTCCTTTTTGTTACCCCCATTGTGCGCTACATAGGCGGAAACATGTTTTGGGCAGGATGTGAAAAATGACAGCTGTACTGCTCATAAGGAAGTGTAGTAAAATGCCAATGTTGAAAATCTGGAGTGGAAATATTGTAATCAGTAAACCTACGAAAGGCAGTGTGGAACTGTGCAATGCACGCCGTAGAAAACAGTCATTTTTAGGATTTTTTCACCATTTCAACATTGCCATTTTAAAACCTCTGCTAATGAACAGTATCACTGTGATTTTCTTACTGTGTCCCATATATTGATTTCGCTACACCGACTGCGCCATTGTGCACTCATATGGGGGAGACGTTTGGGCAGGATGTGAAAAATGACAGCTGTACTGCTCATAAGGAGGTGTGGTAAATGGCAATGTTGAAAATCTGGAGTGAAAATATTGAAATTCAAGAACTTACGAAAGTGCGAGGAACTGCACAACGACGCTGGTAAAACAGTTATTTGTAGGAATTTTTTTCGCAAAATTTCAACACAGCCATTTTAAGATCTCTGCTCATGAACAGTGACACTGTGATTTTCTTAATGTGTCCCATACATTGAGTTCGCGACAACCGACTCGCGCCCATTGTGCGCTACATGGGCAGAAACACATTTTGGGCAGGATGTGAAAAATGACAGCTGTACTGCTCATGAGGAGGTGTGGTAAAATGGCAATGTTGAAAATCTGGAGTGCAAATATTGAAAATTTGGCAAACATAATGAAAGGCATGTGAGAACTGGCAACGACGCTGAGAATAGTCATTTTTGATTTTTAATTAGTCTTTAACATGGTTTTGGGACCTTTTCATGAATGATGTACATTGTCATGGGCAGTGCTTGGGTCAAGGGTGATTTCATGTAGTGACCGCGCAGTGCTCTGTCGAAATCACTCCGCGGCCCTAATAACGCCATGGCAGTGACATCATTCATGAGAAGGGGTCTCAAAACCCCATGTTGGAAATTTGGTGCACAATTCCAAAAATGACTGAGATATGCAATCAAGTTGAAACCCCCCATCTAGCCCATTATACAGCTTACCGGCATTTCCTCAGTTCGCGGTCGGCTTTGAAGAGTGCAGACGTGTTCCCGGTCCACCGAAGATAGTCATGCCGGAGTCCGGAGGTAAGTATGGGGTGGGGGGTGGGGAGGCTGGGTGCGCAGGGTGGTTGCGGTTGTGGAAAGGGGGCTGGGAGACTGGCCGGGACCGCTTTTATTTTACAGGTTTAAAAAGACGACGTGGGATATTTGCCACGCTGGGGTGGGCCCTGGCATGGCAGAAGCTGTGGGGGGGCCGAGAGCCATATGGGGATTGGGCACCCTTCGCAACCACGCTGGGATAGCTATGAGTCGACGGGGATTGGGCACCCTCGCCAGCAAAACAACGCTGAACGCTTGCCACGCTGGGTGGGCTCAGCGTGGCAGCAGGGTGGCTTGGGGGGCCGTGGAGCCAACGGGGGATTGGGTACCCTGCCGCAACAAATCGCTCGCCACGCTTGGGGTGGGCCTCAGCGTGGGTAACGAAGCTTTGGGGGCGGCGTGGACGGCAGGGGGGACGCGCGGTGCTCAGTATGGCAGCGGTGCTTTCCTTTGAAGCAGAGAAACACTGCTGTCATACTGAGCTCCTGCACCCATTGGTGCAGGACCGCCACGCCTGCTCAAGGGAGCAGTGCATTGGATGGGAGAGGCACACCTCCAAGTGTGCCACTCTCCCAAAACTTTCCTTTATGTGTGCAAGCCAAGCCTAACGAAAAGGGTTCCTAGAGGACCCATTACAGGCACTAAAACATCGTTAGGACACAGACCTATACCGAGAAACCTTGACTGGAGTAGATTGGGCCCTTATACAAAAAAACTTGCTTCGATGTTCTGCTAATAATAGACTCTGGTCTCTCCAGTATAATATAATGAGAGCATACTTTACACCAGAAAGGGCTTATAAAATAAATCCTGAATCCTCACAGTTCTGCCCCAGATGTAAGGTACATGTGGGCACCTTCTTCCACATTATTTGGAACTGCCCTAAGATTCAGCTCTTCTGGTCCGGTATTATGGCAATTTTAGCCAAAACCTTATCCATAAACATTAGAATGGACCCCTCGGAGATTCTTTTGGGACTCCCAGGTATGGGAGGTCGACATTTAAAAGATGGGAACAAACTGAGAATGGGGTGGTAGTAGGAATGAGAGAAGTGACAACACATTGGAATCATCCAAAACCACCCTCTGTCTCCTCTTGGCTGGCAGAACTATTACGCCTCATGAAATTAGAACATGCCCAATATACGGTCCTAGGCCAAAAGCATAGATATAAAGAAATATGGGCACCATTGGAAGATGCCGTAGTGACCAATTGGCTCCCTGTATTTTAAGGGCAGTAAGCATTGGGTCTCTATTGGATAGCCCCAGAGGAAACTCACCTCAGAATCTATACAAGTGCAATAGCTGACATTCCAGGAGCATACAGATAATTAATTCTAACCAAATATGGTTGAAAAAGCCTAGCTATAATAAAATAATAAAAAGGCAAGCTAGTATCTTCGTTTGAAGTGAATGAAAGTAAATTTAAAGATATTATAAGAAAGTTGTAACATACAAATGTTGTTGTACAAAGTTGAATCTGTAAGTGTATCTATGTGTCCTTCTTAACAAATAAAGTTTACAAAAAAAAAAAACTAACCAAAAAAAAAAAAGGTGTCGGCTCCCTTACAAATGACCCCAGTCTCCTCCAGCCTCTAATTAGTTGTTCTCTTGTACCATTTCCTCGCACTTAACCCTTGTCTGTTGGCCATCCTCTGTGCCGGCTGTATACACCTTGTAGAAGACAAATATTTATTCAGCCACAGTGACGCCTCCTACTCCAGGGAATCCGGGTCTTGCATAATACTGCTTCGAAAACTAGCTTCTAGACTAGTTTTCAACATACAGTATCGGAATTTTCTGTAGATGAATGTTGCTACAGCAGTTTGAAGATTAATACTGTTGTGCATTGGGTATAAGTTATAGTGTTTAAAATCCTAGCAGCAGGACCTGATCAGGTAAAGATAACACATATTTGGACAGTAATTCCGAGGAACTTCAGAACAGTTAAAGTGGTAACTCATGTAGTTTCTGCACCTTTGCTGTGAACTATCTTAAAATGCCTTCCAGCAACTCTAAACTATCTAAACCGGATTCAGAATACATTTGTTTGTCACAGGTAGGATATCTCACTCTGTGTTTTTGTTTTTTTGTTGTTAAATGATGGCAAGAGGTTAGAGTAATGAACTGTGAACGCACTTGGTACATCCAGCGGACCTGGGTTTGATTCCCACATCTTCTACCTGCATACTGTGTGACCCTGAGTAAGTCACTTAACCTCCCTGTGCTCCAGCATGCACCTGAAAACTTACTTCAGCTCAGTGTACCTTTTCCGGCCAATAATTGTAAAATAAAATTATAAAAAAATGTGACTCTAGAGAGAGAAAAGTACTGAAAATCCAATTTGCATGGCGCACACCTTGAGTTCAATTTTTGTATGGGTTAGCTGCAAGGTTCTGGATCACAGTTTACCTGTCTGGAGGGTCCATCTTTGAACGGTTCCATTTTGGGAGTAGCAGACAAACACTGTTAAATTCTCCCCACAGCTGAAGCTTTAGTAATCTTAGAACTGGTACTGGGGCACACAGTCTGTGTGTATGAGCTTCCCTTTGTTACTAATGGCTTTTGCTGTAGGCACATGCACTTAAACTAACAACCACCTTTCACTCGTCCATTCTGCAGTATAGTTGTTGGTTGTATACTTGATATACGTAATAAGGCATGATGGGGTGTATTACGCTGGAATAACATCACACCTCAGGCCATATGACTTCAAGCACCCAAGAAGTGACGTCTAACATAGCACACACTCTGGGGTGCCTTACTGCAATTATAAAATGGATTTTGTAGAATTAAAGGAAGGTTTCTATGTAGGTCTTTTTTTTTTAGATTAGTTTTAAACCATGATGTACTAAGATAACGTCATGGCAGGAACTGCCTATAGACCAGTCAGCTTCCAGTATTTTTTCCTGTCAATTTTCTAATAAAAAAAAAAAGTCCTGAAAGGTCTCTCCCACCTGGGGAAATTTGTGGTAGAGGTTCTGTGTAACCCATAATGCTGCCAGGTTTGCACGGAGCAGGAGGCTATGCCTCTTTGTGGGACAGTGCTTCTTGGCTTCTGAGCCAGGGCCAGCAGCGTCAGCTTGCTGTGCCACCTCCCTTAACTGTATGTGTTGGGACTGCAGACTGACATTAGTTGGGTTGTGGGTGCAGGGATAGCCTGGGATGCCAGTGGAGGGGGGAGTATGGCATCTGTTAGTGGTGGCTCAGATAAAGGCCTTGAATGGGAGAGGGGTCCAGTACTGGCTGGTACTGGGGGAGTGTCTTGTTTACTGAGGGTACAGTGCGGATGTAGTGATGCCAGTTCATCATGACGGGTAGGTGGATTGTTTACAGTAAGTGTTTATAACTTGCCATTTTGGAGGTGGTATTGTGTTTAAAGTCCTGCAGCAAAAGTGAAATTCTGAACTGTAAGTTACTAGGACCTACTGCCAGCAGCTCTGCTTCTTCTTCCATTCACAGGTTGTCAATTGCTGTAGCCCCATTCTCTTTTACATGTTACCAGGAGGCATTGCTGTCTGGGGATGTAGTGGTTCTTAGTATGAAAAGCACAAAATAATATTATGTCTAAGTACGCACTGGCTGGGAAAAAAGTCTTTGTTTCCAAGACCACTGCAGTGTTTAGGCAGGAGGTCTAAAACCATACCACATGTTGATTATTTAAAGTTATAAAATGGGCAAGATCAACCAGCCAATCAGAATAGCTCCTCACCATGCATGAAATGTGTTCCATGAATGGGTAATAAAAAGGACAGCAGTAAAAAGGCAAATATCAATAAGCATTAGAATGTTGGCATTTAAAAACGCCACCATTATTTCCTCGATAACATCGATTCACCCTCAGAGCCGAATCAGAAGACTTTTATTTTACTAACTGATAATGTCTTGTGCCGTAATTGTGGTGCTACTGATAGGTTACGGCTAGATCGCTTTGGTGCACTGCTTTTAGAGACCGCGCGGTACGGTTTCTCAGAGCGCTGTGCTCCGTGAAAGCCCTGTACATACAAACCCTTGCCAGTTATGGGAAACTAAGCAGAACACTGATTGAAGTTGAAATATATGTATAACACAAGTGCTTTCCCCCAACATTTCACCAGTAAAATTAGGTACGCTAAAGACCAAGCTGACTAATCAAGCGATACCGAAGTCCAGTTCTCTCACCACAAGGCAGCAGGACTACAACACCTACCATGCTCAGCTCTTACCCCGCTTCCTTCATCCAGCGAGCAACTTAGTGCCAGCCCACCTACCAGTAAAAGTTTCTTGGGTCGCCCACTCGTGGAATTCCCAGCTTCAGAAGTTTGGTAATTGGAATGCTCAGGCGTCAGGATTTTGTCGTTTGCTTTTAACGGTGGTGGCTGTAGGAAAAGAGTTGGTCCTGCACACTGATCGATAATGGCTTTCTTACGAGAGTGTGTGAGGGGATCAGAGCAGCTTGTGCAGGTTGGTTATACTTGCGGGAGCGTGTGATGGTGAACTAGCCCGTGGCCAGAGGGGGCCACTGGGGCAATGGCTTCCCTGTGTAAGTGCATACTATTTCACTATGCAAATGAGCTCATCAATATTAATATAATGTCTGCAGAAGGACTAGTTTGTCATGGATAAACATCATTAAATCTCTTTTCTACATCCAAGCAAGATTTTTCTAACTGTAAAAGTTTAAATGTAGGAACCCATTTTATAAGTGCAATAAGACACTCCAGGTTGTGCATGAAACATATTTAACGCCAGGGGCTAAAGGCACTCGGCCAAGGCCTTGTACCTTATTACGTCCCTGGCCGTGCGGTAAAATATGTTTCATGCACACCCTGTTGAGTCTTATTGCTTACTTGATAACCGGGAAAGGCACACTGAGCCAAGGCTCGATTCCAGGTGCTCCTGGGGGAAGGGGTTACAGGAGAACAAAAACAATAGCTTACAGTTCAATCACAAGAAAGTAAAAACAGACAAGGAACAATATACATTAGATACTACGCAGTATTTACATAGACAAGATGAGGCAACAAGACCATGTCTGTGTTACAATATACACAGAATAACTCATTTGAAGGTGGCTGTGGAGAGTCATTAAGAGGATTGACTGGGCAAGGAGCGTTAGGTGTTGAGTGGGGTAGAGTAGGGAGAGGGACAAGGGAAAGCAACCGCAAGGCGGGGGAGGGATGAGCTTTATTTAATGCTTTGTTTATTTATTTAAGAACATAGGAATTACAACCCTTTGAGTCATAGACTTGTTTCCAAAGGCTCCATATCAAGTACAGAGTAAGGAAAAACACCACCACCCAATAATAACAAAATAGCAGTTGTGACAGTTGATTACAGGAGGTGTCATACAAATATGTTTACAGAAGACCAGTTGAGGTACTTGTCCTATACATTTGGTAGCTAAGTGTAGTAGTTGAAGACCATGGTTACATTCATATAACAGGGCGCTGCCTCAGGGAGGCATTGTCAAGCATTCCTATCGCCAGTATACGCTATGATGCAAATATGCGACGAGACATAGGGCCAGTAGGCTTCAGGAGAGGAAGATTGGGTGCTGCCTCAGTGGAGACATTCAGTGGAAGGCCTGGTTCGATCTCTAGCACTGCAGCAGGGCCTGAGACTAGGCTAGTGAGCACACTGGCAGTTGCGAGAGGGCAAAATATGAGTTTTCAGAGCAGCCTTAGAGGGACCTAATTTGGGTATGGAGGTAATAGTGTGGGGGGGCTCTGAAGGGGAAAGATCTTTGAGCTAATGTGGTCCTAACCCTGGGACCTTCCAAAGGTTCTTGGTGGCAGTGTGAGTAGCCACTGAGCGGGTGGCCGAGGGAAGTGAGGCTGTAACACCAGCAAGGGTCAAACCCAGGTGGATTTTTTGGTAAGGAGACATGTCTAGTATAAAAGTCTTTACTCTAGCGTGAGAACATTGGTGAGGGAGTAGAGGGTGCAGGTGTGCCTTTGTTTGTGTGCACTGGAGAGGAGCCAACAAGCTTTATATTTTTTTGTATTTTACTATTTATGCCTCCTTCTCACCCCCTCGGCTCTGGTCTTCCTCGGGAGCACATGGAGTCATCCCCCTACAGCACACACCCTACCTGGCCATCCTCTGTCACCCATGTAGCCTCAGTTGTACCCCCTTGGCGGGGACTGTGCCGGTTTCAACGCCTCGACACAGCAGTAACATTGGTCGGGAGGATGCCAGGTGGGTGGCCGCAAATTAGGGGCACGCTCCAGTGCTCCGTCTCCGCTGGAACCAAGAGGCTTTTTCTCCGTTTTCTCTGGGGAGTGGCTGGTGCCCTGACATCAAGGCGTATCCGACGTCTGCCACTCCCCCACTCCTTATCTCTACTCCTCAGTGCCTGCTGTATCTCCAGCCTCCATCAGAGATCAGCAGAGCACCGAACTGTGGCCCCTGTCACTCCTCGGGAGAGGAGAACTCTCCAGACGTTCAATCCTCTCCCTCCCCTGCCGACCCCCAGCAACCCAGGCTCGTTCCCGAACCTGGGTCGCCGGCGTGATGCAAGGTGTGTCGTCCAGCACCTCAACCCTCATTGCCACCGAGCCGGCCCGACAAGCTTTATTGATTGCCAGCTGGATTTTGTTCAGCACAGTGGGGTCAGAGGCAGCATATATTGTGAGCCTGTAGTTGACAAGTGACAGGACTGAGGATGTGACTGCCAGACGGAGGGCTTCAGGCAGCAGGCAGTACTTATGCCGGTATAAGAGGCCGTATTTGGCCATTGGTGGTGGAGGAGAGTATTTTGATGTGCTCATGGAACGAGAGGGTGGTGTCAAAGGTAACATCTAAGTATTTGTAGGTTTGGACCTGGTCCAGTAAGAGGCATGAGCTGGAGAGGATCTTCAAGTGGTAGCCCTTAGCCCTGTTTTGGCGGTGTGCAAAGAGCATGGTTTTATTTTTATTTTTATGTTGACAACTAGTCTGTGGTCAGTAAATCAGTTTTCAATTTGCTTGAAGGAGTCTTAGAGGGAGGACTGGAGTGTAGAAGGGTCAGGGTGGGAAGTGTATAAAACTGCATCATCCACATAAAGGAGTACACTCCCGGAGCAGGAATTGGGCAGGGCACTAAGATAAATGCTAAAGAGCAGAAGGCCCAGTATGGATCCCTGTGGGACCCCAGAATGCACTGGTAGGGTGGTAGAGACGGTGTTGTTAATTTTAACACACTGGGATCTAGCGGAGAAATAGCTGGTGAGCCAGGAGAGGGGACCTTGTGATACCCTGATGTGCTGAAGTGTGTTCAAAAGGAGGGGATGGAAGACCGTGTCAGAGGCCTTAGAGAGGTCAATGAAAATGGCACCGGCAAGGTGTCCTTTATCCAGAACAGAGTGAAGATAATTCGAAAATTTCGTAAGGGCAGTAGATGTGCTGTGACCAGCTCTGAAACCATGTTGTTCCCTGCATAATAAGTTGTGTGTGTGAGGAGGTACTCAGTGAGTGTGAGGAGGTACTCAGTGAGTTGGTCTGACAGGATTTATTTAAGGGCTTTAGAGAGTCGGAGAAGAATTGAGATGGGCCAGTAGTTGTTGGGGGAGGAGCAGTCACCACTTTTTAGAATTGGGGTAATTACTACTGTTTTTCCAGGCGGTTGGGAACTGTCCCAGGCACAAGGAGCGACTGAGATGGTCTGTAAGTGGGGGGGAGGACAGAGTCAAGAACCAGGTGAAGGATTCTCATGTCAGAGGAGTCTTTTCAGTAATTGGAGCTGCCAGGGGCTTTGGACAGGTAAGATTTAGCTTCCGGCATGGTGATGACTCTGAGGTAGAAGGGGGGGCATTGGAGATTAGACGCTGGGATAGACTGTATGGAGTCAAAAAAGTTACTTGGGAGGACTGTGCTAAGGTAAAAAAAGGTGGAGCTGAGGCAGTTAGCGATGCATAGGAGAGTCAATGGAGATGATGTCATTAATGTTAAGTTGGGATGGAGTGGGGTGCGAGATTTCCCATTAAGTTCTTTAATGTTGTCCTAAACTTTTTGTGCACTCCCCCAGGAGGTAGCCAGGGTGGTTCTATAGTGTTCTGCCTTGGTCTTGCATATTGCCCAGGTGCACTTGTGGGTAGTGTTGTATGTCTGCCTGTCCACCTGTGAGCCAGAGGCAGTGGCTCGATGCCAGAGGTTTTCTTTTTGCTTAAGCTTCTGCAGCAGCGCAGGGGTGAGCCAGGGTGCATTACACTTCTTGGTGGTCGTTTTGGTGAATGGGGCATACACATCGCAGGCTCTGTTGAAGGTGTAGGTGAAATAGTTCAGTGTGTCGTCTGTGTTCAGGGCCTGAGTAATAGGGACCAATCCCAGTCTGACAGGTGCTGTTTGAGCTTGGTGAGACTGCCAGGTTGTAAACACTGACGGGAGGTGACGTTGGGCAGTGGTTTGGATATCTGACAAGTCCAGGAGAAGAAGATTGGGGAGTGCTCACTCGGGGTTTGGGAGGACCACTAAATCTGAAATTCATTGAGGACGGATTGTAAGCAGGATGTCAAGCAGGGTATGAGTGCCATTAGAGGGGTTTGTCCTAGTGGGTTGGGATACCAGGTGGGATAGGTCTAGGACCACAAAGGTGTCTTTAGCATGGGCTGCTGAGCTAGCTAGATAGTTTATGTTGCAGTCCCCGACCAGTATGTGTTCCACCTTGTGGGGAAGGCTAGTGAGGTAGCCTGAGAGCGACTGAGTGGCAGCTGATTGGTTTCTTGGAGGGATATAGGAAACTGTGATAATTAGTGGGGCTCTGTTTGGGTCGGAGGTGAGTTTTAGTGAAAGGGCTTGGGCCCCATGTTCCAGGGTAGGAACAGGTAGGGCTTGGAACAGCAGCAAATTGCGCACATAAAAGGCACATCCAGCATCTCGTTTTCCCTTCCTGTCTTCCCTGAGGAGGGAGAAGTCGGGGAGCGAGACGAAAGAGTCAGGGTTTTTTTTTTTGTTTTTTTTTTGGAGAGCCAGGTTTCTGTTCAGGGTTTTAAATAAGCTCAAAAGATTGATTAGCACAAACTGCTAATCATTTGTAAAAATGAGAAGCACATGCCTCACTTTGATTAGCAAAACCAAAAATGCAGAAATGTATATATGTGTGTGTGTGTGTGTGTGTGTGTGTATAATAAACATACATATATATATATCTTAGAGGCAAAAAACTCCGTTTAATGCATCAGTTAGGGTTGTTCCACAGCGAAAAAAAGCTAGAAATTCAGGTTAGAGCTGAAAGCCCCCTTGGACCCCCAGCCCACCCCTAAACAGCATCGGTGCGCGCTGAGGTCATCGGCCCTAACTCTTACCCCATCACATGTGTAAAGAAGCTGAGATATAGGAGAATGGGGTGAGAGTTAGGACCGAAGACCCCAACGCGCACCCCGATGCCATTTGGTGGGGCTGGAGGGTCCAAGGGGGAGCTTTCAACCCTAACCCTGAATTTCCTAGCTTTTTTTCACTGTGGAACAACCCTAACTGATGCATCAAACAGAGTTTTTTGCCTCTAATTTCCCTTCTTTTTGAGAATGAGGATGATAATTAATGAAAGGAATGCAGTGGCGGCAGCAAGGGCCCCGCGCTTCCGTCATGTGATGTCTTGTTACACGGTAACAGGAACTGCAAAGCAAACGTAAGCGGCAACGGTAATGCACATGGCAAAGCAAACGTAAATGGCAAAGCAAACATTAATAGAAACGCAAGCAACAAGTGACGCTGAAGCAAACAGTTAAGTAAACGGAGACATCAAACAGAAGTGCATACAGAACGCAACTGGTAACACACACATTCACGGTACCACAATTGTAAACTCAAATGGTAACAGTAACACCAACAATAACATCTAAGTAAACAAAAACGCAAGCACGTACGAAAACGCAAACCGTAACGCATGCACTCACGGAACCACAATTGTAAATGCAAATGGTTACGGTAACAGCAACAATAAAGCCAATAAAAACAGAAATGCAAGCGCATACGAAAATGCAAACTGTTACACGTAAGGTCATAGTACTGCAATACTAAATGTAAATGGTAACAGTAACAGCAACAGTAAAGACAACAGAAACAGAAATGCAAGCGTATACGAAAACGCAAACCGTTACGCACATAGTGGCGTAGATAGGAACAGTGATTCGAATGGTGATAGAAGTGCAACTGGAAATGTGAACTGTCACAGTAACAAAAGGGCACACCCTTCTTTTCCCCAAAAACTGCATTGGAAAAAACAAATTGAAAACAAAGAATGTATGCATTATTATTGACTTCGGAGCAGAAAAGTATGACTTGGAATACTAAATTGCTCATATCTCAGGAACCATTTGACATAGGAAAAAAAATTACAATTTTGTATGAATTATTACTTTCCTGGCTAGTTTTCTGCTTAGCCCCCATTTGAGGGTGCTAAGCATTTTTTTGACAAAGTCCGTATCTCGCACTGTTTCTGAGATACGGGCCCTGAAAGACGCGACGGACTCCATAATGTTATCCTATGGGAAAAACTGTCAAATTTGGAGTGCTGTCACTTTGCCACCCTGTAATATTTTTTCTCCAAACCACCAAAAAGCACATGTGTAGGATGTTGGCTTTCTTCCCTCTAAATTTCAGCCCAAAAGACCAAGCCACTATTTTCCAGCAGAGCGGCAAAGAATTCCTGTAACATGGCGGACGACATAATGTTATCCTATGGGAAAAGCGCCAAATTCGTAGTGCTGTAACTTTGCCGCCCTGTAATATTTTTTGACCAATCCACTAAAAGGCACATTTGTGGGATGTTGCCTTTCTTCCCTCCATATTTCAAGTAAAAAGACCAAACCATTTCTGAGATATTCAATGTCAAAGATTGGCAAAATATTACATTATAAAAAATGTGGCCATATTGTCCCTCACTCAGATGCAAGATCACGATCAAAGAATCTCACGATCAAAGAATTTGCAGCCTCACAATCAAAGAATTTGTAGGCTCACGAACAAAGAATACAAAATTTAATGAATCAAAAAATAGAAGCAATTGCAGTAAGCCACCACCATGGCTCGACAGAACAAAGCCCCCTGAGTAAAACCCACCCTCATTTGACTTCCTAGGGAACCCATGGGCTGAGAAAATTGATTTTTAAATTCGTCCATCTCATCCCTCGTTCACGATGCAAGATCGCGATCAAAGACTCTCACGATCAAAGAATTTGCAGCCTCATGTTCAAAGAATAAAAAATGTTGAAACACGATTTATTCACCAATTTGAACCAAACCAATGGCATGCTTCAACAGAACGGACCCTCCTGAGCAAAACAAACCCTCATTTGTGTTCCTAGCCCACCCCTGAGCCGAGATATTAGTGTTTTAGGTCACGATGCAAAATCACAATCAAAGAATTTGCAGGCTCGCAATCAAATGTCATTAGCGAGCTGCGAATTAAGATTTTAAAAGCTTATAACTCTATTTTTTGACCGATTTGGATGGAACCAAAGCCATGGCTTGATAGATCAGTGTCCCCTGAGTAAAACCCACCGAAGTTTTACTTCAGAAGTGACCCCTGAGCCGAGATATTTGTGTTTTGTGTGATTGTAAAACTGAAAACAAGATGGCTGACCTCGCGGTCAAAGAATTTTGAAAATTCCTCGTGAACAAAGATTCCTGAACTGTGAGGCTGCAAATTCTTTGATCACCAGTCGAGACCAGATGGCCAAAACCCCCATTCTTTGATCACAAGATATACATATAAATTTTCCATTGACTTATAATGGGAACTTAAAAGTGCCATAACTTTTGAGTGCCTTAATATTTTTCACCAAACAAAAAGTGGCATGTTCAGCCACCAAAGCTCTTTCAAACGAGCCATCTTGCAGAGCAGCACACCACATGGTAGTCGTGCAGGACCACATTAAGAATGCCAAAAGGTGCCTCCAAAAATGGGTAATTTTGCATTTTTCAGCGCTTTCGTACACGAAGACCAGCACTGGCACAAACGCAATTTGGCAGATCAAGAGATCTAGTATGCCCCAACGCGTGTACCAAATTTCAGGCAAATCCATTGAATGGGTCCAAAGTTATTAATGTCCAAACTTTTGACTTTAGTGTGTAACTGGCCGTTCAACCCTAACTATAGTGGCACGACTGTGCCACTATAAAATATATAAATATATATTTTTTTAATAGTTACCTAAATAAAATCTTTAATTAAAATCATTTCTGTCTCTGCTTCATCTGTTTCAGTACCCCAACACTGACACACACACACACATATATCTCATTAACAAACCCTCCCCTCCCTTGTTCCCCTTTGCTAGAACTACTAAAACCCTCCTCCCACCTATGTCAGTGCCTAACCACCCTCCCCCACCTATCTGTCCCCTTTACCAGAATAGGTTACCTGCCAAACCCCTACCCATCTCAGCCTCCCCAGTCATGTCCCCTTTGTCAAAACCTAAGGTATGAGTCACCTGCTACAACCTTCTCAGTCCCCCCCACCATACCTCAGTCTCAGCCTTTAGGCACTGAAATGAGAGACATGAGCATGGTGGACACTTAAAATGAGGGACACACCAGCATGCTTCAAAATAAGGACAGTAAGCTCTAGTTACAGCAGAAAACTGCAAGGCTCTTGAGCAATGACAAATAGATTAGTACACACAGTAGTGGCAGAGAGCATTCTGCTGTAATTTTTTGAAAGTTCAAATGGCTCAGCGGTCTCTACTGTACTCCCACTCTCCTTCACTGGTGCAGTGTTGCAAGCTATTGCTCAAGAGCCTTTCCTACTACAGAGCATACTGTCCTTATTTGAAACGCACATTAATTTGAAATTGCATTTTTTTAGTGTGCTTTTGTGCCATCAGCTTCAAACAACATGAAGTCTTGCTATATTATGACAATTGCAGTTTGTCCCACCATTAGAACTGCTCCAGAGGTGAAAGAGTTAACTCCCATTCTAAGAATGGAACTTGGAGCGCGAGCTCGGTTAGAGAAGCTCTGTCTGGGTTATTTCAAACCTAAACTGTCAGATTCTTTATCTCACCACTGAACAGTCGCCTCCGGAGATTTCTCCTACTGCTCGGTTCATTTCTCGGTTTAAACAGTGTTTTCTTGGTTCAAATCAACCGAGAATATTATTATTTTAACCGCAAAACCGCTCGTTCAAGCTCTGTCTGTGGTATCGTAAGTAATTTAAGTTTATTTTCTGTGTGGAACTTGTAAATGTTATCGTTCGGTTTTGAACCGATCAGCTTGTTTTAAAACTTGAATTGAAGGGTTTTAGAGTTCGTTCTCGTTCTTATCGGTTCTAAAAACGGATTTCATTACGGTTTTTCCAAGACCTGTGATATGGTTAGGAACCGATATGGGTGTTCTTGCCTGGCACTGCCGCTTAAAAGGGCAAGTTTTTGGTTAGGCTGGCATTATGTCTGAAAACCCAAAAGAAAACCAGGCCCACTGGGTTTCAATACTGTGATGCCTGTGGGAAGTTCTTTGCCAAGGCTGACCACACACCACATGTGTATATTGTCTGGGGTTTGACCACCTCAATTCAGACTGCCAGATTTGTAAAATTTCCCTGCAGCCACCCTGGATAAGAGAGTTGGCAGGCTCAGGAACGAGAGGGCTAAAAGTCCGCTGACCCGATGACAGCCCGGTTCGGTGCCAACCGAACTGGAGGGAGTGCCCTCTGACCAGGGCTTAGACTTCTCGGCAACGTAGTTGGCTCGGAGGAGCCAGTTTCAGTAAAGAAAACAAGAAAATCAGCAGGTGTGGAGCCCAAAATTCTTCTCCAACTGCTGCAGAGATAGCAAGAGCTATTCAGATTGTCCAGTCACTTTTTCTGGTTCCGTCCGAACCGCCACTGTCTGGTAAAAGGTCGGTTCGGTCGGTTCCACCGGTTCAGGAATATGTTGTTGAAGAATTTTATGAACCAGAGGAGGGGGAGGATGATTATGAACAGTATGAATGTGACTTTGAGGGTCTGGGTGTGCCCATTGAACCGGACATCTCCCCAGACAGACCTTTAGAATCTCCCCCTTTGCTTTCTGAGTCCCCCTCTCACTTTATGTTTTACAAAAAAGTTGCTGAAACCCTCCAGCTTCCATTGGAGGAAGCTGTGGATGAACAAGAGGAACCTGATTTTGTAGAAATGATGGATATTCCAGAGTCTAGGAGATTGTCTATTCCCTTGCATAAATCATTTAGGAAACAGACAATAAAGATTTTAAAAACTCCTAATTCTGTGCCTCCTGTGGACAAAAAGATGGACAGGAGGTACACTCTGTCAGGTCCTGATACAGAATTCCTTTCACAGCAATGCAGCCACTCTAGGTGGGTTCAGGCTGCAGCCTGTGATAAAGCTAATATTCCTTTGGCTTCACATCCTCCTGACAAGGATTCCAGGAAGATTGATGCCATGGCTAAAAAACAATACATGGCAGGCCCTGGGACTCAGGCAAGCAAATTACATGGCTTATGTAGCAAGGTATCAGAAATGTAGATGGGACACTGTCATGGCCTTGGCCAAACAGGCCTCTGGCCAGCTTGCTAGTGAGCTGGAACAGGTGGCTGCTGATGGCATTGAGGCATCTAAGATGCAGTTTCATGCTACTGTGGATTTTAATGATGTATCCTCTAGAGTCATGGCTACGTCTGTAGCTTTTCGCAGGTTGGCCTGGCTCAGGTGTACTAGCTTGTCACAGGATACCCAGACTAAGGCTATGGATTTTCCTAGGTTGGAAATTCTCTGTTTGGGGAGCAGACAGAGAATTATATGAAGAAATGGATGAATATAGGACTACCTATAAGAGTGTTTCAGGCTAAGGAGCGGCAAGCTCACTCCTCAGAGGCAGGCCCCCAGGGGTAGAGGTAGGCCTTTTCACAGGCCTTTTTACCAAACACAGGCCTCCTCTGCTTATGCTCAGAGGGGGTTCTTCAGAGGGAGAGGCAGACGGGGCGTGGGCAGGCCTGCTCCCACCCCTCAGCCTAAAGCACCTGCCAAACAGACACCCTGATGGGGTGCCCAGGTCCGATTCTCCTTTACCTGTAGGGGGCAGGTTGGCTTACTTCATTCAGAACTGGGTGTCTCTAACTTCAGACAAGTGGGTCCTGGAAGTAGTAAGCCAGGGTCTGGTTCTCAGCTTCAAAAGTTCCCAAAGATGAGAATCAGGTCTTTCCCACCTGCAAACTCTTTAGAGACCTTACTTTAGAAACAGAGGTCTCAACCCTCCTGGCTCTCAGAGCTGTAGAAAGGGTTCCTCCTACACCAGGGGCAAGGGTCTGTACTCCAGATATTTCCTTACCCCAAAAGACAGGAGAATGGCGCCCATTTTAGACCTGAGATATCTGAACAAACGCCTTTTGAAACCAAAGTTCAAAATGGTAACTCTGGCAATGATTTTACCTTCTCTAAGGCCAGGGACTGGCTAGCCTCCTGGACCTCAAGGATGCCTATTTTCACGTCCCAATCAGAAGCCCCACCGAAAGTACCTCAGATTGAATTGCCCTCAGGTCACTACCAGTTCAGAGCAATGCCCTCTCTGCCTCACCTCTGCCCCAAGGGTATTCACAAAATGTCTGGCAGTAGCAGTGGCTCATTTAAGAAGGCAAAGGATTGCTGTCTTTCCCTATCTGGACGACTGGCTCATTGTAGGCCAGTCCCCAGAACAGGTAAGATCTCACCTGCAAGTTACCCAGCAGCTGCTCTCCTCCTGGGCTTCTTGCTCAATCTTCCAAAATCAGTTCTGGAACCAGTTCAGGTGCTCACCTTCATAGGTGCAGAATTGACACAAACAGGCAGAGCCTTCCTACCCTTAGAGAGGGTAAGGAACTTGGTGGCTCTGGCCTCCTCCTTCACTCTGCAGGTCTCTTTGACCAGCAAGACACTTTTGCAGCTCCTGGGGCACATGGCTGCGCCCACAGTCGAGTGCAAGGAGCAAGATTTCAGATGAGGGACATTCAGTTTCACTTGAGAGCCTTTTGGTCTCAGAGAAGAGACCCCTTTCCAAGTTGTTCCCAGTGACCAACCTGATCCAGGCCTCCAGTGGTGGCAGGATCAGAGCAATTTAAGACTGGGGGTCCCTTCATTCCTCTGTCTCTCCTTGACCCTCACTACAGATGCTTCCCTCCTGGGGCGGGAGCCCACATGGGCGACTCTCCACTCAGGGAGTGTGGTCCCTCAGGAATCTCTGCCCACATCAATTTGCTGGGACTCAGAGCTGTCTTTTAGCACTTCAAGTGTTTTCTGTGTCTGTTCAGAACAAAGTGGTGCAAGTCAGAACAGACAACACCACAACAATGTGGTACATCAACAAGCAGGGGGGGCACTCGGTCTTCGGCCTTGTGCACCGAGGCAATGAAGTTGTGGTCTCTGGCCTATTCCCTGAACACTTCCCTCATAGCAGTTCACCTTCCAGGAAAGGACAATGTCCTAGCAGATGCTCTCAGCAGGATTTCCCAGGGCCATCACGAATGGTCTCTGGATCCTCAAGTACTGGGGATAGTTTTTGCCAGATGGGGCACCCCTCAGATAGATCTTTTTTTCAGCCCCAGACAATCACCAACTTCCACTGTTCTGTTGCAGGCCCCCAGTGTTGGGCTCAATCCCCCTGGATGCCTTTCTCCTAGATTGGGAAGGGAAGTTTCTTTATGCCTTTCCCCCCTTCCCTCTCCTATTCAAGGTGCTAGTCAAAATCAGATCCCAGCCTTGCAGGATGATTCTGATTGCCCCAGATTGGGCCAGACAGCCCTGGTACCCACTGCTTCTGTCACTAGCAGTCCATCTTCCCCTGTGTCTTCCCACGAATCACAACCTGTTAACCTGTGCACAGGGGAGAGTTTGGTATCCGAACCTCAAATCCCTCAATCTCAAGGCCTGGCTCTTGAGGAGTTAGAATTTGCTGACCTACACCTTTCTCAGGGTGTTCTTGAAATCCTAAAGGCTTCTAGGAAGCCTTCCACTAGGGCTACTTACAATTCTAAGTGGAAAAGGTTTTCCATTTGGTGTTCTGGGAAACATATTTCCCCGGAATCTGCTGATTTGCCCATTGTTTTGGACTATATGGTCCACCTTAATTCCTTGGGACTGAGACCAGCTACCCTGAAAGTACATCTGGCAGCTGTCTCTGCTTTTGTTTCAGCAGGAAAGCCCTCCTCTCTTTCCGCTCACCCTGTATTTCCAAGTTTTTTAAAGGATTACTTCATTCTAATCCACCTTTTAGGGATCCGGCCCCTGCCTGGGACCTTAATGTTTGCATTGCCCAGTTAATGCAACCTCCTTTTGAACCTCTGTCTTCTGCAGAGCTCAAGTACTTAACTTGGAAAACTGTTTTCCTAGTGGCTATCACTTCTGCCAGGCGCATAAGTGAGTTGCAAGCCCTGTCAGTAGAAACTGACTTTATTTCTTTCCACAGGGACAAGGTAGTCCTCAGGACTAACAGGAAGTTTTTGCCTAAGGTGGTTTCAGATTTCCATCTTAATCAATCTGTCTCCCTTCCAGTGTTTTTCACTGACCATTCTTCCTCTGGTGAGAGGAGAGTGCACAGTTTAGATGTTAAGAGGGCCCTAAGTTACTATATAGAGCGTACCAAGGGTCACAGGTTCAAATCCCTCCAACTTTTTCTCACTTATGGTGAGGTGGGAAAAGGGAAACCTGCCACTGAGATCCATTGCCAGGTGGATTGTCTCTTGTATCCAGTTTTGTTATCAAAAACTGGGGAAAGTTCCCCCTTCAGGCCTAAGGGCTCATTCTACCAGATGTACAGCTGCGTCTCTAGCTGCTGCCAGAGACATCCCTATCTTAGAGATATGTCAAGCAGCTTCCTGTAAAATGGTACATACTTTCACCAAGCATTACTCCCTGGATGTCCAGGCCAGGAGGGATGCTCAGTTTGGCGCAGCCGTGCTTCAGAGCCTATTTCCTAAGTAGGTTCTGTCCCTCCTCCATGGAGGTACTGCTGTGTATTCTGCAATTGTCATAATATAGCAAGACTTCATGTTGTTTGAAGAAAAAATTACTCACCTTAGTAATGTTGTTTCTTCTAATGGAGTCTTGCTATATTATGACCTCCCCAGCCTGCCCCTCTCAGAACTTTTACTTGGGTATGGGGTGGGCAGCCTAGTGTGGGCGCTAGTTATGCCCATTATATGTTTTCTACCCCTTCTTGGGGTTTTGGGGTGTGATGTTTTTATTTTATGTCATATTATTACTTATATTATATTATTACTTCTGGTCCCCTGACTTGAGTCTTTGTGTTGGGACCAGGAGTATGTCTTAATAGTCAGGTAGCCAGTTGGCTAGTGTAGGTTACAGCTTCCACACAGACCTTAGTGAGTTTTGCTTGTAAAGATCTGACAGTTTAGGTTTGAAATAACCCAGACAGAGCTTCTCTAACCGAGCTCGAGCTCCAAGTTCCATTCTTAGAATGGGAGTTAACTCTTTCACCTCCGGAGCAGTTCTAATGATGGGACAAACTGCAATTGTCATAATATAGCAAGACTCCATTAGAAGAAACAACATTACTAAGGTGAGTAATTTTTTCTTCTTGAATAAGCCACTTCTCAGTGGAACTGTTACATTTTTTACATACCTGGTGGTCTAGTGACTGACTCTGATGGCACTGGTGGTCCATTTCCACGCCCTCTCGCTCCCGCCTGCCCATTATCAACTTCGGAAAGACTGTTTCTCACTGGAATTGTTTTTAAATTTTGATACCTGGTGGTCTAGGGACTGACACTGATGGCACCGATGGTCCGTTTTCACGCACGGCCGTCCACTTGCTCCCGCTCTCTTACTCACCGTCTCTCCACTTCATCTGACTACCACATCCACTGAATGGTATATACTTTGCTGTGTGCTTTCCAATGGCTTCCTCATGTTCCGGCAGGCACTACGCGGGAGCGCACATTGAAATAGTGGGGGAGGAGAAGCCACAGAAAATGGATCACACTTTTTTGCAATCCAGGCTCAATTTGACTAGCCTTACCAGCCGGTTTGCATCGCATATTGCGATGCGATACCGGCTATTTAAAACCCTGCTAGTCATGCCAAGACGTCAAGTTGTTGCTGTGTTAGCCAGCATTGAAGGGGTGCTATTTTTTTTTTTGTAGACTGTAAATATTCATTGAGGCTATGTGTAGCCCTGGGATTGACTGTAGCTGGTTGTGATTTACTGGGCCTGGGTTGGGGTGGATGTTGCCTGACATAAGTAGTAGCAGGGAGATTATCCTAAGGAGGCCGATCCGTTGCTGGTTGTTAGCTAGGTGGGGGCGACAAGAAGGCTTTGCAGATGGTGAACAGGGGATGAGCATGTGGAAGAGGGCTGGAATGGCCAGGTGGAGAACAGGGCAGGGTGGTTGGAGGGAGTGTGGTGTAGTGGGGAGCTAGTGGGTGGGGGGGCAGAGGGGGTTGACAGAGTGGATGGGAGGTGGTGGTGGGCGGGGTGAGTTTCTGGCATAGAAAGCGAGTGCAGGAAGGATGAGCCAGAGGGTTCTTGGTAGTGCATGGCAAGTGTCAACAGCAGTAGCATGGTTAGTTTGTGGGGTTGGTGTGTCCAGTCATCATACTAGGAAGGGAGACAACCAAGTGCGAGTTTAGAGGGAGCATGTTGACACCCTTAATTGTGGTGGTCTCCGTGGCACACTGGTGGGGTGACAGCCTTTGGTGCAGGGGGTACCGGGTTCGAAACCCAGGGGGGACACCATGAGAAATGCCTGGTGGAGCCTTGCGATACAGTGTGAGGTGCCACCTGAGAGATGGGCGACAGGCTAAAAAAGGAGGGTTCGGTAGTGACTCCTAGTGGTGGCAGAGGGAAGGGCAGTGTGTGGTACTGCAAGTCCTAAGGGCTGAGATGAGCAGGAAACGAAGGGTGAGTAGGGTGTATGGAGAAAGCAGGAAGGATAGTAGCAGAGAGGAGGAGTAGCCTAGAGAGTCAGTGAGCAGAGAGACGAGGGAGGGTCCAGAGTGGCAGGGAGACAGAGGAAGGAAAGCCCTCTAGTGGGCAGTCAGTATAACCTGCAAATGGGAAACTAAAAATTCCAACAGGACAGCATGTGACCAAGGCGGTCCTTAAATTGAGGGCCTGCCTTGGGTGGGAGGGTGGCTGGAGTGGGCGGGGCAGTCTACGTGTAGCGTTGACGGGCTAACACCCCTAACAAACAAGCTGCAACAGGAGGCTGATGTAATTACCTCGTGCAGCTCCTCAGTAAGGCCATCTGTCCAGGCCGTAAAAATTCTATGTTCGCGTATGGTTGTGTGAAGGAGTGAGGGGTCCCGAGGCCGATATGGAAGGGAGAACAAAGGCAAACGGGGAATTAGTGTGCAGCGGGAAGGCACAGCCTGAGACCATTTCCCTACTGCACATGCACCAGAACTCTATCTCTTAGTCTAGCTATGGACCCGACTGTGCATGCGCGGAATAGTACAGGGAAGCACAGAATGGCAGCGATAATGGAGAGCCTGAATCGGGAACGCTAATGTAAAGAGCCAGGTCCAGCAGGATTCCCCACAGCAGAAAGCACAGAATATACAGGTAGCGGAAAGCACAATCTCAACTACACTTGGTGCAGAAATACTGGCTATGTAAACACTGTAAACTAGAGACTGGAACAGCAGCTAAAACCATTCTTCCAATTTTTGACTACAGCGACATAATCTATGCCTCTGCCGCCTCCCTCTCCTGCCTTGACACTGCCCCTAATGCAGTCTGCTACTTTGCTACCAACTCCCCTTCTCGTATTCATCACTGCACCCTACTCTCCTCTCTAACTCTTCCCCCACTCTCACACAGGAGATGCATTCTCTGTGTCTGGGAGTGAAGGGGAGTCACGAAGTAGGGAGGGTTGCTGGTTCCAGAGACAGGCAGAGAAAGCAGAGACTCTAGTGGAGGAACGTCAGTGGGGGACTGGGAAGGTTCATGGGTGGCTGGACCTCAGGGAGCAGCAGGGGCTGGTGAGAGGAGGGAAGAGAGATTGCAGGAGGAGGTTGAACCAGTATTTGGCAATGAACGTTAAGGAGTGAATGTATCTCCTGTGTGAGAGTGGGGGAAGAGTTAGAGAGGAGAGTAGGGTGCAGTGATGAATATGAGAAGGGGAGTTAGTAGCAAAGTGGCAGAATACATTAAGGGTGATGTCAAGGCGGGAGAGGGAGGTGGCAGAGGCCGAGGTATAGAATATGTTGCCGTAGTCAAAAGTAGGAAGCATGGTTTTAGCTTGTAGAACTTGGCGCAGATGCAAAGGAATGAGTTTTTGTTTTGGTAAAGCACTCCAAATTTGGGTCGAAGCATGGAGCGCACAGAGTCGATGTGTGATGCGAAATCGAGGTGTTAATCTACCCATAGGCCTAGGTATTTGTAAGATGACACTGAGTCCAGGGTAGACCCATTCAAGGAGGAGAAGGATGGGCTAATTGGGAGTTTAGCCAGCTTGTGGATCAAGGAGACAGTCACCTAAATTGTATAGCCAAATGACAAAACTCATAGCCAAATCTTGAATTTTGATCTGCACCCTGTGAAACTGCAGTGGTGAGTTAGCTACTTGAGCAGTGGTATTTGTAGCAAAATACAGACTTGTTTACCAAAGCGCTGTTTGGCTAGTAGCAGCTTAAATACTGGGGGGGGGGGGCAAAAAAGCTGCTGAGAACTGATGCAGTGCTGGTGCACAGATAAACCCAAACCAAAGTACCAGTCAAAAAACCTTGCACTCAGGACCTCATGTGTAATAATGTCACCAAAACCAGCTATGGTGGTAAACATCATTTATTTAAGCCACATGGCTAAAATCTGACACAGTAAATATAACAAATTTGACAGGAAGCTGGAGGGGGGAAGATTGGAGGAGGTGCTGCTTCACTGAGAGGGTGGTGGAGCCATGGAATGCGCTGCCCAGGGGGCTGGTGTAGGGGTTCAAGAGGGGGTGGAACAGGTACAGGGGAAGGGTTCTGGAAGCAAAATCCAATGCAGCAAGAATATCCGGAACTGGGAAGGGAGAAGCCAGAGAAGGCGAGGGAGGCAGCAAGGTCAGCTCCCAGGGTGGGAGCTGACCAAACCAGCAGACGCGAAAGACGGTTGGGCCTATTCTGCTGGCATTTTAGTGTGTTAGTATGTTAGTTTCGCACCCATCCTTGTGTTTTCTCGAGAGTGAATAGTAATAAAACTGTGCTCATATTTAAATCCATTAAAACCCATGAAACTTCAAACATAAAATACTACACACTAATTAAAACGTCACATCAATTGCCTCTACAAATTAATTATTCATTGTAAGTCCCACTTTTCACATTCTCTTTAAATTTTTAAATTCATTCCGTTTTGTATGCTCAGAATGAATGGCTGTTCCAAAACTGACTTTCATTCATACATTCAGAACTTCATAATGACATCATCGGAGACAGATACTAATTAATTATTCTGGACTTCTCAAGGGTCTTCCTTGTCAGTTTTATAAATACCTAATGCAAAATAGAATGATATAGGAGAAAATTGTAAAAAGAAATAGTTCCGTATTGCAGTACTAAACCACTGCACAAGACAAATCTTATTTAAATGGCAGGAAACATACTTCTGCTCGTATTAAGGACAACTAAAAAAGGCAACAAATCCCATCTGTCATTTAAGCCTTTTTCAGTAATGACTCTTAACTTGACACATTGACTCTTTTCTGAGTACTTTTAAATCGGTGTCTTCCCCTCCTTGGATTCACTACTCTTTAGTCTGGCCTTTGTAGATTGTTGAGTCCAGCTTGGATGTCCAGTCCGTTCTTTTGCAACCTGAAGCTTATTTTAAAGATACTAAGTTGTAACTATAAATTTTATTCTGCAAATTTTCACTGTATTTTAATGTATGTTTTACCTTATTGATGTTTGTTAGGCGCACAGAGCCTCAGGGATTGGGCGCCCTATAAATAAAATTGCCTTGCCTACTTTTTCAGTTCCCAGAAACCTAAATGAATGCCCTGGCCCGTGAGACATAACATGCATAGCAAATGCATTTTCAGTATCTTGTCCGACAGTACTATTCAAATGTTCACCCACCTTAAGTTTACGGCAAGGTTTTCTGATGTAATAACAGTTGCAGTTACACTTAGCCAGACACACCACATATTCAGGATTGCAATTAATAAATTGTCTAACTTCTTAATTCCTCCTCACCAAATCAAAACCAAATGTACTGCTTGTAATCATGTTCTTGCACAATTTACAACGTCCACAGCTAAAGTTTCTGACTGGGGAGGTGGCATCCATGAAGATCTAATCTGCTCTGGCTGAAATTTGTGAAAATTATTAACCACTGTCTTTGTAGTTTGCATTAAATATTTGAAGTTTCACAGGTTTAAATGGATTTAAATATGAGCACAGTTTTGTTACTATTCACTCTTGAGAAAACACCAGGACGGGTGCAAAATTGTTGAGTTTGTTATGTCCACGGTGTGAGAATTTTAGCCATGTGGCTTGAATATATAATTTTTATCACCGTAGCTGTTTTTTGGTGATATTATTTCACATGGGCTCCTGAGTGCAAAGCTTTTCAACTGGAGCTTAACTACTGCCACTGAATAGTCAGCACTTTGGAGTGCCTTACCTGTCCCAAAGGTGTTAACTGCTGTTACTTAGCTATTCAGACTGTCACCAGGATATATAGGCAGATAAACACAATGCATTAAAGTGCACAACTTACTGTACATGCACCTTTAAAACTCCTATCACCCAGTATAGCAGCAGCCCCCTTCAAAACAAAATCTACACATCTGCCGCTTTTGTTAGCTGTAGCTGCCAGCTCTTGTTCAGAAAGTTAGAGTTCTATTACTATTGCTGTGAATTTAGACTGAACGTGTACTGTATCTGTAAGTAGGTCTTGCAAGTCAGAATAGCAGGTCCTTCAATATATCCCCCATCACTGACTTTTCTTGTATTTTTAATTTTTTCTAGGAAAGTGCAGCTCAAACCATGTCGTCGTCCAGATTGAAATACTTCTCCTTAGTGATCCTGGTCTTTCAGACAACCAGTTTAGTATTAACAATGCGTTATTCTCGAACATTAAAAGAGGAAGGACCACGCTACTTGGCCTCTTCTGCAGTCGTCATTGCTGAGCTGATGAAGATTGCAGCATGCGTTCTATTAGTCTACAGAGACAGCAGTATGTATGATGTTCAGTCCACAAGATCTTTAAAGTTCTTATAGAAATGTTAACAATAACATGCTTAACTGGATCTTTACTGAGTGAGCTTCATCAGAGCTTTTTTGTTGGGAAGATTTGTTTGTTTCATTTTTGTTGACCGGATAAGTACGCTATACAAACATTGCCTATTTTCAGGCATAACCTGGGAGGTTACAGAACAATGATGTAACAGCAGAACAATCAGACAGTAGTAAACGATGCAGTAGACATAAGCATTACTTTTGAGCAATACAGTTCAGGAGGAAGTTGGTACAAAACATGACACTTTGAGCTTAGAGAGAGTAAGATTAGATTCCTACAGTGCAGGAGAAAGTGAGTACAAATTACCCAGTCAGTAGATGATCGGGGGTGGGGGTGGGGGGAGACACTTGATAGGAAGCAGTTCTAAAATATGTTGGGTGAGAAAGACAAAAAATGAACTATCGCTAAAGAGAAATTGGGAGTCAGTTGCAGATGCAGACATTGGAATCTCTTAGGAACTTGAGAAGTGCTTGTTTAAGCAGAAATGGGACTACACAGCTCTGAGGAGGGATGGGAGAGCATTCCAGATTCTTGGAGTGAAGGTGACAAAGGCTTGTTCACCCATTTTGGTGGAACATCTTGGGACCACCAGGAGAGATTGGTCGAGAGTGCAGGGAGGTAAGATTGTTCAGGGGGGACAACTAAGCTGCAAAGGCGGCTGGTTTGCAGGACCTTTATAATGTTGTCAGTAATGCAGCCAAGTGGAAGTAGGCGATGAGAGGGAGGGGATAGCCAACCTAGCTTGGTATGGAAAGAACACTGGTGGGTCATTCTGGGGGAGGAGAGAGCAAACCGGCATATGATGTTGTATCACACATTCCATTTGTAGCAGGTTTGAAGCGCTGGCATGTAATAGGTGGTAAGACTAAGCATGAGGCTGGGAAGTAGGTCGCCCCTAGCTAGTGCAAGTCTGACAGCAGGAGTCTGAGAATATTTAATTTTTAGGCCAATCCAAGTTTGGCGTTGACAGACTTGCAGACATTTGTGATGTGCAGATTGAAATCGAGGGCAAGGTCAAAAATAACGCCAAGGTATTTGAAGGAGTTGACAGTAGAGAGCCATCATCTCATTGGATGGTGAAGCCAATGCTGCAGGATCTGAGCTTAGGTGAGGACCTAAATTGCATGGCCGGGGTTTTGCTGGCATTTAGGATGAGGCTGTTTTGTGTTAGCCATGCCTGAAGTCTTCCAAAATCAGCAACTAGTTTAATTTGATCTTGGCTATACTGTGGGAGCTGGTGTATAGCATCATGCCATCAGCATAGAGCAGGGTGCTGCAGACAGTGTGGTTTTGGGGGCATCATTTATGAATATGGAGAACAGCAGCAGACCAAGGTTTGAGCCTTGGGGCACCCCAGAGTTGATAGATGAAGATATTTCCTGGTTTACTTTGACAAATTGTTGCCTCTGACTTGGGTAGCTGGAAAGCCATTTAAGAGATGTCTTGGAAACGCCTAGAGAGGAGAGTTTGGACTTCAGTTTAGAGTGCTTGACGAGATCCAAACACCTTTGTTAAATCGGTAAAGATGGACCCGGTACGTTTCCCATCATCCGTCCCCAATTTGATATCACTTAGAAGCTGGGTAAGTGCTGTACCAGTGCTGTGAACTGATCTGAATCCATGTTGAGCTGGGGATTGTAGGTTATACTTATTTAGGTGGTCAGTGACCTGAAGGATGCGGCTACTTTCTCAAGTTGTTTGCTGAGAACTAGCAGCATGGCAGTTGGGTGGTGGTTCGTAAGACATGTTGGGTCTCCTTTTTTAAGAACAGGAAATGTTTTGGCTGTTTTCCAGTTCCCTGGGACAGTACCTGAGGTTGGTGACAAGTTTAAATATCCTGGTTATTGGGGCTACTAGAGTTGTGGCAGTAATCTTAAGTCACCTGCATTTTCATTATTCTAACACTACTGTAGGAATCCATCAGTGTATATATTCACAAACAGCAATCAGTCCACTGGATAGAGTTGACCCGGAGATGCTAAATTTGGAATTTAGAATTAGAAATCAAGTTCCCAGGTGAAAAATTTCATTTTAAGACAGAGGGAATTTCCTGCTAAACGCCCCACTCCTTTACCTCTTTTATGGGTCCTACTCAGAGATACACAAGGAGGTCACCCCTGGAGAACCCTAATTGGCCATCTATACAACATTTTACAAGATTGCCAGGGAGACGCTTCTCAAACGATACTTGAGGTCTGGAATGGGGACTTGGCCCTGGAGAGCCCTTACCCCACATGGAGATATACTACTTTAAGTGCAATTAAAATTATCTCCTCAAACGTATGAAAGGATTTTGCTTGGAAATGTCACTCTAGATTTTTCTGCTCCCCAGTAATGCTGGCTAAATACCTCCCTCCCTCTTTATGGCCATTGCTGGAGGCAATGTAATTGTACCTTGGCAGACCTGGGACATATCCTATGGTTCTGCCCTAAACTGATGCCATTATTGTGTACTCTACAAGAAGAATTACATGAGTGTCTGGGGGAGGAACTTGAACTGATGACAGAAATGGCTATTCTATCCATATACCCTTCTCACAGGACGTTATGGCACCGCACTTTGCTTCCATCTTATTTGTTGGCAGAAAAAAAAAGCCATAACCCATAACTGGATGTCCACTAAAATTCCCACGGTTTTAGAATTGCGACAAATTGTCTTAGACTTTTATAGGTTAGAGTGCATCTAGATTACATAATAAACAGGCCTCCTTTAGGGTGAAATGGCAAAAATGGGAGATTTACTTAGCACAGGTTGACCCTGAATTTGTTCCTTAGGGATGGGGTGGGGGAGTCTGGCTAAGTGGAGAAGGAAGTGGTGGCCTGAGTTTTCTTCGTGCCTGAGGAGCGGGGATTTGTATGGAATTGGGGGATGGGCTGTTATGCTTCCTAAAAGAAAATTCTTAATATTTGGCCATGGCCGCCTCCTCGTTAAGGACGAAATACTTGGAGAGCCATTATTCAGTTAAAGTAAACCTAGTGCTAGATATTTATCGGTATCACATTTATTTGTTTTTACTGCTTTTATTTTTGTTATTATCCATGCCTGCTGATACGTGAATGTATTTGCTCTGTATAATTCAGTCTCTCTTAATAAAAACGAAATAAAAAAAAAAAAAAATTGGAAATCAAGTTCATACTATGCGTTGTGGTCACCCTCTCCCTAACTGCCTTTCTTCAGATTTGTTTCTCCGCTGAAGAGAGCAGTTGTCCTGATGTATTCCTTTGGCCTCCAGAATGCTTTTACGATTTTATGTCTTTTAGGTTTGTTTGTTTGTTTGTTTGTTTGTTTGTTTGTTTGTTTTTCTTATCCCTCAATATTCTGCATTAGTTTGGGTGCTATTTTTATTTATTGTATAATTTTAAAGGTTTCTTCAGTTCCCAGGAACTACCTTTGGGGAACCACTTACTATCTTATCAAAACTTTTAAAGAGCACCTTTCCTAGCATAGTTATACTAAATTAGTATGAACCCTTACCAACCCTGGAGTTCTTTGATAGGTAAATTATAATTTGTAGATGAAAGGTTTTGGGGGAGGGAGGAGGGAAGGGATCGTGTTTTGGCTCTGTGGAGCTGAGCCATCAATCCCTTCCACTTCCCTGTCCCGAGTGCCGGCCCCGCACTAGCACATTATGTGATCTCATTATATGGAGAGCGTGGGGGTGCGCTCTGCAAACTACTATGGGGACTGGATTTAAAGTAATTTTTTTTTTTATTTTTTACTATGTCAGGGTTCCGTTTATGGATATGTCAAGGCCACCACTCAACTAGCAGTGAAACGTGGGCCACAGATAAAAATGACTGGGAGAGGACACTCCCTGGGTATTCACTGTGCAAGAGGGATAGAAGAACTGGTGGCAGGGGGTTGCCCTTATTGTCAAAGAGGGCACTGTAGTGGCAAAAACGATGGAAGTATTGGGGGTAGCAGTAGGGAGGCTGAGTCAGTATGGGTGTAACTCATGGCAGCCTCAGGCAGGAAAGTACTCTTAGGGGTGATCTGTTGGCCTCCAGGGCAAGGGGAGGAAAGGGATAGAGAACTTGAGGAGGAACTTAAAAGAAGGACAGCAAAGGGGGAAGTAATGGTGTTGGGTAACCTGAACCTGCCTGATGTCAATTGGGAGATCCCGGTGGCCAAGAGTCAGACATTACTGGCCGCTTTCCAAGACTGTCTACTGGTGCAGCTTATTAAGGAACCTACTGTCACACTTGGACCACTGATTCTGATCCCTGTATAAATTTTGTTGTAAATATAAGAAATTAATGTATGATGACTGTGGCAGAGGAAAAGGCTGTCTTACCGGAACTGACACATCAAGACCCCCCCCCCGAGATAGTTCAAAGGACAGGAGGTGGTTTGAGTCTGCAGCTATTTAAAATGCAGTTCCTTTGTTCAATTTTCTTTGAAGGCAGGAACCAAAGTATCCACTTTATAATGCCCTCAGGAAGATCCTTTGACTTGCATAGTTGCCAGGAAGGACTTGTGGGGAGGGGTGTCGGAGAGAGGCCAGAATGGACATTGAAGAGGTTTGATGTCTGGGCCAGGCAGGAACCAGATGACTTTGGAAGGTCAAATACACATTCTCAGGAAACCTTGGGAGGACTACACAGAGCCTGTGTGTGTGTGTGTCAGAACAAAAAAAAAAAAAAACAGTTCTGACCAGTTACCCTGAGGAGAGGAAGTTGAGTATGTCACTTATCATTTTTTTTTTTCAAGTCTTGTTGGGACATCCTGTGTGATAACATATAACTTTTGATACACCAAGGCGGAGTTTAGTGATCTCAGAGAGGGGACCGGCTCAGAATTCTTTTATCCAACTGAGCAAGCCTTAGAGACGCACAATAGAATATTATCTGACTGAGGGAGAATCATCACAGCACTGAAAGAGAGTAAGATTACACCAGTCTAAATGTATGTATTGTAGGAACTGTACTTTTTCCTATTTGTTGTAAGGCTGTATGTGTTGGGATATATAGATATATATATATATATATATATATATATTCTGTAATTATTGTTCTGTTTTGATATTTTAAAAGTAAAGAGATATTTTTACAATGGAACTGTCTGGAGTGCTTTGACATTTTTTTTAAGTGGAGCTTTTAAAGGTTATAAGTAATACTGTGTATGGGCTTATTGTATACCAAACTGGGAAATGGATAGGGTTCTCTAAAGTCTGGCATAGAGTTCGAAGGGTTCACTTGAAAGACCTGGCTGGGTGCCTGTAGGCAAAGATATCTGGCCCCCCGAAGATAGAATTATCTGAGCCTGATAATTGGGTATGCTAACAAGAGGTTATCAGTTTGAATTCCTTCAGAGCTTGAGACTAAGGTGACTTGAACCCACAAAACAGACAAGAGGGCTACCTTGTTCTGTTCACTGTACACAAATTATATGCTCAGAGGTTGGCACTTAGGGAGTAGAGGGCTGACCGGCTGTGCGAGTTTGTGACACCTACCAGGCAGAATGCAGTTCTTGATGTGGTACTTGTCACAAACCCACTCAGCAGGTCAGGCCCTCTGCTCCCACAGTGCCAACCTCCGAGTGCAGTATTGTGAACAGTTAACAGGACAGGGTAACCCTCCTGTCTGTTTTGTGGATCCAAATCACCTTTGGTCTCAAGTCCTGGAGGGATTCAAACTGTGAACCTTATGCTAGCATACCCAAATGTACAGACTCAGATAATTCTGCTCTTTGGGGAATGCCAGATATCTTTCGTCTAAGGGCACTTAACCAGGTATCCAAAATGAACCCTAAAAACTCTGTGAAAGACCTTAGGAAAATTCTTACCTTTTCCCAGTTTGGTATTACCATTAAGCTTATGAACAGTTCAGCCTTAACTGTCTGTAATTCACATGCAAAAGAAAGAACTTAGAAGGCACCAGGCAGTCTCTTTAAATATAAGTGGTTTACTTAGAAAATGAATAAAAATAGGTAAAATGTAAACACAGAACAATATATCACAAAGTATACACTCACTTAAAAGAGCAAGGTTTAAAGTGCAATTTCCTACCAACAGATAGTTAGACTTTTCTATTTAATGTATAACTTCTTACAGTGCTTTAGGTAGCTGTTGTTTCAAAAGAGTCCAAACAGGAATGTGTCAGTAAGTGGAAATACAGAATACAGTCTCCACCCCTTCTATGATGCCACCTAGCTCCTCCTTTTAAAATATTAAAAATTATACAACCAGGACGTCTTATCACTCAGGAGGTAAATTAAATAAGGTGACATCAGCAAAAACTCATTTCTCAATATGACTGTTTGGTCTTGAGTCTTTCCTTTGATCTAGTGTGGTTTTCCTGCTTCCCAAGACATCACATAAATTTTACAACTCTGCAGTTTTTCTCACTTAGCTGTCATATAGCTTCTTCAAACAACATGAAGTCTTGCTATATTATGACAATTGCAGTTTGTCCCAGCCTTAGAACTGCTCCGGAGGTGAAAGAGTTAACTTCCATGCCAGGCATGGAACTTGGAGTGCAAGCTCGGTTAGAAAAGCTCTGTCAGGATCATTTCAAACTGAAACTGTCAGATTCTTTACTCCGCCTCACTGAACAGTCGCTCCGGAGATTCCTCCTACTGCTCGGTTCATTTCTCGGTTTATAAGTGTTTTTCTCGGTTAAATTCAACCGCGATTATAATTATTTTAACCGCAAACCGATCAGTTCAAGCTCTGTCTGTGGTATTGTAAGTAATAGACAGGTTTATTTCTGTGTGGAACTTGTAAATGTTTATCGGTTCGGTTTGAACCGATCAGGTTGTTTTAAAACTTTTTCTAAATTCATTTAAAGCTATTTAGAGTGTGGTTCCCGGTTCTTATCGGTTCTAAAAAAAACTGATTTCATTACGTTTTTTTCCACGACCCGTGACACGGTTGAGAACCGATAAGGGTGTCTTGCCTAGCATTTGCCGGAAAAGGGCACGTTTTTGGTTAGGCTGGCATTATGTCTGAGAAACCCAAAAGAAAAACCGGGCCCACTGGGTTTCAACACTGTAGTGTCTGTGGGGAAGCCTTTGCCAAGGCTGACCCACACACCACATGTGTTTATTGTCTGGGGGTTTGACCACCTCAATGCAGACTGCCAGATTTGCAAGAATTTCCTGCAGCTACCCTAGATAAGAGGAGTTGGTAGGCTCAGGAGCGAGAGGCAAAAGTCAGCTGACCGGATGCCCAGCCAGTTGGGTGCCAACGAACGGAGGAAGTGCCCTCTGACCAGGGAAGCGAAACTTCCTAGGCAACGAAAAAGCTGACTCAGAGGAGCCAGTTCCAGCAAAGAGAACTAGAAAATCAGCAGGTGTGGAGTCAAAAATTCCTTCTCCAACTGCTGCAGAGATAGCCAAAGCGATCCAAATTGTCCAGTCGCTTTCCCCGATTCCGTCCGAACCGCCACTATCTGGCAAAAGGTCGGTTCGGCCGGTTCCACCGGTTCAAGAATATGATATAGAGGAGTTTTATGAACCAAAGGAGGGGAGGATGATTATGAACAGTGTGAATGTGATTTTGAAAGTCTGGATGTGCCCATTGAACCGGACATCTCCCCAGACAGACCTTTAGGAGAATCTCCCCCTAGGCTTTCTGAGTCCCCTTCTCATTTGCTGTTTTATAAAAAAGTTACTGAAACCCTCCAGCTCCCTTTGGAGGAAGCCGTGGATGAGCAAGAGGAGCCTGACTTTGTGGAGATGATGGATATCCCAGAGTCCAGGAGATTGTCTATTCCTTTACATAAATCCTTTAGGAAACAAACAATAAAATTTTAAAAGCTCCTAATTCTGTGCCTCCTGTGGATAAAAAGATGGACAGGAGGTACACCTTGTCAGGTCCTGATACAGAATTTCTTTCACAGCAATGCAGCCATGTTGGGGTAGTTCAGGCTGCAGCCTGTGATAAGGCTAATATTCCTGGCTTCACATCCTCCTGACAAGGACTCAGGAAGATTGATGCCATGGCTAAAAAACAATACATGGTAGCGTCCTTGGGACTCAGACAGGCAAATTATATGGCCTATGTTGCAAGATACCAGAAATCTAGATGGGATACTGTCATGGCTTTAGCCAAACAGGCCCCTGGCCAGCTTGCCAAGGAGCTGGAACAGGTGGCTGCTGATGGTATTGAGGCATCTAAGGTGCAGTTACATGCTGCAGTGGATTCTAATGATGTATCCTCTCGAGTCATGGCTACATCTGTGGCTTTTCGTAGATTGGCTTGACTCAGGTGTACTAGTCTGTCACAGGATACCCAGGTTAAGGCCATGGATTTTCCTGTGGTGGGAAATTCTCTGTTTGGGGAGCAGACAGAGAATTATATGAAGAGAATGGATGAATATAGAACCACTTATAGGAGTGCACAAGCCAAGAGCGCAAGCCACCTCCTCAGAGGCAGCCCCCAAGGGGTAGAGGCAGGCCTTTTCACAGGCCTTTTTACCAAACCCAGGCCTCTTCTTCAGCTTACGTTCAGAGGGGGTTCTTCAGAGGGAGAGGCAGATGGGGTACGAGCAGGCCTGCTCCCACCCCTCAGCCTAAAGCCCCTGCCAAACAGGCACCCTGATGGGATGCCCAGGGCCGATTCTCCATTACCTATAGGCAGGCTGGCTTACTTCTGGCTCCAGGACTGGGAGTTTTAACATCAGACAAGTGGGTCCTGAAGTAGAAGCCAGGGTCTGGTTCTCAGCTTCAAAAATTTCCAAAGATGAGAATCGGATCTTTTCCACCTGCAAATCCTCTAGAGACTCTTGCTTGGAAACAGAAGTCTCAACCCTCCTGGCTGTCAGAGCTGTAGAAAGGGTTTCTCCCCTACACCAGGGCAAGGGACTATACTTCAGGTACTTCCTTACCCCAAAAAAGACAGGAGAATGGCGGCCCATCCTGGACCTAAGATATCTGAACAAGCACCTTTTAAAACCAAAATTCAAAATGGTGACTCTGGGAATGATTTGCCTCCCTAGGCCAGGGCACTGGCTAGCTTCCCTGACCTCAAGGATGCCTACTTCCATGTTCTTATCAAGTTCCCACCAAAGTACCTCAGATTCGAACTGCCCTCAGGCCATTATCAGTTCAGAGCAATGCCCTTCGGCTCACCTCTGCCCCAAGGGTATTCACAAAATGCCTGGCGGTAGCAGTTGCTCATTTAAGAAGGCAAAAGATTGCCATCTTTCCCTACCTAGATGACTGGCTCATTGTGGGCCAGTCTCCAGACCAGGTCAAATCACACCTGCAGGTTACCCAGCAGCTGCTTACCTCTGTAGGCTTTCTTCTCAATCTTCCAAAGTCAGTTCTAGAACCTGTCCAGGTACTCACCTTCATAGGCGAGAACTGGACACAAAGCAGGCCAGAGCCTTCCTTCCCTAGAAAGGGTAAGGACCCTGGTGGCCCTGGCCTCCTCCTTCACCCTGCAGGTCTCTCGACCAGCAAGGCATTTTCTACAGCTCCTAGGACACATGGCTGCTTCCACAGCTGTACTGCAAGGAGCAAGATTTCAGATGAGGGACATTCAGTTCCATTTGAGTGCCTTTTGGTCTCAAAGAAGAGATCCCCTATCCAAGTTGATCCCAGTAACTCGAACCCTGATCCAGGCCCTTCAGTGGTGGCAGGATCAGAGCAATCTGAGACAGGGGTTCCTTTCATCCTCTATCTCCTCCCTTGACCCTTACTACAGATCGTCCCTTTTGGATGGGGGAGCTCACATGCCTCTCACCCAGGATTGTGGTGGTCCCCTCAGGAATCTCTGCTCCCACATCAATCTGTTGGAACTCAGAGCTGTTTTTCTAGCACTTCAGGTTTTTCTGCATCTGTTCAGAATAAAGTGGTACAGGTCAGAACAGACAACACCACTACAGTGTGGTACATCAACAAACAAGGGGGCACTCGGTCTTCGGCCTTGTGCACCGAGGCAATGAAGTTGTGGTCTCTGGCTTATTCCCTGAACACCTCCCTCATAGCAGTTCACCTCCCAGGCAAAGACAATGTCCTGGCATATGCTGTCAGCAGGATTTTCCAGGGCTATCACGAATGGTCACTGGATCCCCGAGTACTGGGGATAATTTTTGCCAGGTGGGGCACCCCTCAGATAGATCTTTTTGCAGCCTCAGACAATCATCAACTTCCACTTTTTTGTTGCAGGCCCCCAGTGTTGGGCTCAGTCCCCCTGGATGCCTTCCTCCTCGATTGGGAAAGGAAGTTTCTCTATGCCTTCCCTCTCCTGTTCAAGGTGCTAGTCAAAATCAGATCTCAACCCTGCAAGATGATTCTGATTGCTCCAGGTTGGGCCAGACAGCCCTGGTACCCACTCCTTCTGTCCTTAGCAGTCCATCTTCCCCTGTGTCTCCCCAGGAACCACAATTTGTTAACCTCTGCCCAGGGGAGAGTCTGGTATCCGAGTCTCAAATCTCTCAACCTCAAGGCCTGGCTCTTGAGGAGTTAGAGTTTGCTGTCCTACACCTTTCTCAAGGTGTTCTCAAAATTTTGAAGGCTTCTAGGAAGCCTTCCACTAGGGCTACTTATAACTCTAAATGGAAAAGGTTTTCCATATGGTGCTCTGGGAAGCATATTTCCCCAGAATCTGCTGATTTGCCCACTGTCTTGGTCTATATGGTCCATCTTAATTCTTTGGGACTGAGACCAGCTACCCTGAAAGTGCATTTGGCAGCTGTCTCTGCTTTTATTTCAGCAGGGAAGCCCTCTTCTCTTTCTGCTCACCCTGTATTTTCCAAGTTTTTCAGGGATTGCTTACACCAATCCACCATTCAGGGACCCTGCCCCTGCCTGGGATCTTAATGTTTGCATTCTCAGCTGATGCAACCCCTTTGAACCTCTGTCTTCGGCAGAGCTTAAGTACTTGACTTGGAAAACTGTGTTTCTAGTAGCCATCACTTCTGCCAGGCGCTTAAGTGAGTTACAAGCTTTGTCAGTGGAGACTGACTTTATCTCCTTTCACAGGGATAAAGTAGTCCTCAGGACTAACAGGAAGTTTTTGCTTAAGGTGGTTTCAGATTTCCACCTTAATCAATCTATTTCTCTTCCAGTGTTCTTCACTGACCATTCCTCCTCTGGCGAGAGGAGGCTGCACAGCTTAGATGTTAAGAGGTCCCTAAGTTACTACATAGAGCGTACCAAGGGTCATAGGTTTGACTCCCTCCAACTCTTTCTCACTTTTGGGAAAGGGAAACCTGCCACTAAGAGACCCATTGCCAGGTGGATTGTCTCTTGTATCCAATTTTGCTATCAAAAACTGGGTCAGGTTCTCCCTTCAGGCCTGAGGGCTCACTCTACCAGAGGTACAGCTGCGTCCCTAGCTGTGGCCAGGGACATCCCTATCTTAGAGATATGTCAAGCAGCTACTTGGAAAACAGTACATACTTTCACTAAGCATTACTCCTTGGACATTCAGGCCAGGAGGGATGCTCAGTTTCACACAACTGTGCTTCAGAACCTATTTCCTAAGTAGGTTCTGTCCCTCCTCCATGGAGGTACTGCTGTGTAGTCTGCAATTGTCATTATATAGCAAGACTTCATGTTGTTTGAAGAAAAAATTACTCACCTTAGTAATGTTGTTTCTTCTAATGGAGTCTTGCTATATTATGACCTCCCCAGCCTGCCCCTCTCAGAACTTCTACTCTAGGGATGGGGTGGGCAGTCCAGTGTTGGCACTTATTGATGCCCATCTTGTTTTCCACCCCTTCTGTTTGAGGTGTTTGGGTGTTGTGTTTTATTTTATCTTATCTTATTTTCTGGTCCCCTGACTTGAGTCTTGGTGTTGGGACCAGGAAAATGTGTTAATATTTAAGTAGCCAGTTGGCTAGTGTAGGTTACAGCTTCCACACAGAACCTTAGTGAGTTTTGCTCGAAAAGATCTGACAGTTTCAGTTTGAAATGATCCAGACAGAGCTTTTCTAACCGAGCTCGCGCTCCAAGTTCCATGCCTGGCATGGAAGTTAACTCTTTCACCTCCGGAGCAGTTCTAAGGCTGGGACAAACTGCAATTGTCATAATATTGCAAGACTCCATTAGAAGAAACAACATTACTAAGGTGAGTAATTTTTTCTTTTAGCACCAGTTGAAATGAACTGTTCTTTCCTCTGAAGACATCATAAAATGGATATTTTAGTTCCTGGCTTCAAAGAAGCACAGCTCAACAACAAGGCCATAAAATGCAAATTATTATTATTGTTATTATTTTTTTTTTTTTATATAGTTAATCACATTGCAGAGATCTGCTGTTTAACATATACTGTCCTTTGAACTGAAACCTGGGGGTTGGGGGGGGGTCACCCTAATATCTCAGGATGTCTCAAGACAGACAATCACACTACATTTTATTTAAAAAAAAAAAAAAAATCCTAGAGCAATCATAACCAGCTGGCCAAGTGTTACAGACTCACCAACTCAGAGATGGTGGGTGCTGTGGGAGTATGGGAGCCGCTCGGGAACAGTGACCACAACTCCATGTGGTTTGAATTGGCCCTTTGGGCCAACAACCCACAATCAAGAACCAAAGCCCTTGACTTTTTGTTTCAAGAGTTATTATTTCCAGCTATATACCGCCCCTGTGTCTACTGACTCAGCTAACCTGGAGGAGTTCTTTCGCTCCTTTACCCTTCCCCGGTTGCCGGGAGAAGTGGCGGAGAGACTTAAGACCCATATCAGACCAGAAGAACTCAAGAGTAGTGACAGACAGTAAAACATTAAAAACTCCAGGTCCGGATGGAATACCGGCTGAATGGTACAAAACTTTTTATAAACAGCTTTCCCCTCTACTGGTTAAAACATTCCAGGAGATAAAGGAGGGAGGCTTGCCTTCCCCTTCATGGGATTATACTAACATCTCTCCAGTTTTGAAACTGGGTAAACCCCCCAGCTCTAGTTACTTCATAGAGACCAGTATCCATACTTAACGTGGATTATAGATTGTTTATGTCTGTATGGACCCATAGAATAGAGGACCTGATTCCCGATCTAGTGAATTCGGACCAATCGGGGTTTATACAAAACCAATAAACATCAGATAATACCGAAGGACAGTGCCCCTTCTTGATTATGTGAACCAGAGATGTATTCCTGCAGTCTTTGTCAGTCTGGATGCTGACAAAGCATTCGACTGGGTTAACTGGAGCTTCCTTTGGAGGACCCTGATGGGGTTCGGGTTTCCAGGGGAGTTTATCTCCTTATTGCAGAGGGTGCATGCCTCCCCAAAGGCGTACATTAAGATGTATGGTCAGCTATAAGATAGGATACATTTAGGTAGGTGGACTAGGCAGGGCTGCCCACTTTCGCCACTTGTGTTTGCTTTATATATTGAACCATTGGCAGAAGCAATCAGGTGGAATCCTGACATTCATGGGATACCTTTGGGGGGGAAGGGATTCACTCTCTCATTATATGCAGACGATATACTGTTGACCTTATTAAACCCTGAGAGCTCGGTTCCAGCCACTCTAAAGGTAATAGAGAGGTTCTCGGAGGTTGCAGGGTATAAAATCAATATTCAAAAGGCAGAGATTTTGCCCCTCAATTTTACCTCATCCCAAGTCCTGAGTAAACAGTTGTCAGCTAGATGGTGCAATAATAGAATCCGATATTTGGGAGTAGTCATTCCCAGTGATCTTGAACTTTTGGAGCTTTTTAATTTAGAGCCTGTGACGATAGCCATAGAATAGTTGATGGGAAGGTGGGCTCACTTGCCCCTATCATTTTACCAACATATTCAGATGATTCAAATGACGATATTCCCAAAGATTCTATATTTCTTCCAAACCTTACCTTTAACACCATCAGGATTTTACTTCACCTGAGGTATTAGTTGTTGACCCGGGTCATTATGCAAAGAAGTTGACTCCTGGGGTCCCCTCTGGTCTTTTATTAGGGGATACCCAGTTGAGACCTTCTGAACAGGTGCGAAATATGGGTGTTATTTTTGACAGTGCGCTGACACTAAAGATGCAGGTGTCGGTCACTGTCAAATCTTCCTTTTACCATCTAAGGAATATCGCCCCGATAAAACACCTTGTTCCACATGATGACCTTCCTGTGTTGGTCCACGCTTTTGTTTCTTCCCGTCTTGATTACTGTAATGCTTTATATCTAGGGTTGCCAGGGTAGATCTGTGGTCGGCTTCTGCAGCAGTAGAACGCGGCAGCTAGGGTTGTTGACTGGCTACCAAGAACTGTCATGTCACACCTGTGCTGCGCGAACTGCACTGGCTGCCAGTGCGATGGAGAATCACCTTCAATGTTGCATTGCTGACCTGTAAGACCCTACACGGCCAGGGACCAGGCTACCTGCAAGGTCTCCTATGTCCCCACCATCCTCGCCGCCCACTCCGCTCCACTGGCGAGGGATTGCTAGAGATTCCCAGGGTACATCTTAAATCATCTGGGGCAAGGTCCTTTTCCTTTATGGCCCCGACCCTGTGGAATTCTCTACCTCGTCAGGTTAGAGAGTGCCTGTCCGTGGAATCATTTAAGAGATCCCTGAAAAGTCACCTATTTTTACTGGCATTTGGTTAGTTTATTTTATGGTTATTTTATTGCTCTTATGTTTTTATTTATTATTGTTGATGTTTTATTTCTGTTTTGTATTAGCGCTTTGATTTCTTGAAAAGCGCTTTATAAATAAATTTTGATTTGATTTGACCTCCTGGGATAGAGTGTTTTCCAGGTTTATCTGGGCAGGGAAACACCCAAGGATAAAATGGTCATTACTACAGCTACCTTTAGCTAAAGGAGGTTTAAATATTGCCAACTTGAAAGAATACCACAGAGCAGTGACTTCTAAGGTGGTTTTTGAATGGCTTACATAGAAACATAGATTTTGACGGCAGATAAGGACCGCTTGGCCCACCCAGTCTGCCCATTTCCCTACCTAATGGATAAGCTGCAGATCCTAGTTAACCAGCAGCCTACTTCTTCCTACCCCCAACCCCTAGAATTGCCTTATGACTGTCCCATGCATGCTTGAATTCCACCACTGTTTTTGACTCCACAACCTCCTCCGGAAGGCCGTTCCATGCATCCACAACCCTCTCTGTGAAAAAATACTTCCTTAAATTACCTCTGAGCCGCCTCTTCTGTCTTCAAATTGTGCCCCTTGTTCTTTAACACCTCTTTTTGAAAGATGCTACCCTCTTGGACTTTGTTGATTCCTTGAGATACTTGAAAGTTTCTGTCATGTCCCCCCCTCTCCTCCTTTCTCGAGGCTATACATATTCAGCTCCTTAAGTCTCTCTTCATATGTCTTCCGGTGCAGACCCTGCACCATTTAGTTGCCCTCCTCTGGACAGCCTCCATCCTGTCTGTCTTTAGGAGATTGTGTCTCCAGAACTGCATAGTACTCAGATGGGGTCTCACCAACTGTCTGTACAGAGGGATAATACTTCCTGTTTTCTACTGGTGATGCCTCTCCCTGTGCATCCCAGTATCCCCCACCCTCCTTGCTGCCCTCTCACATTGCTTGCCCACCTTTAGGTCATCTGATATGACTACCCCAGGTCCCTTTCCATTTTTGTTGTTGTTAGTATCTCACCCCCCATTGTGTACTCTTCCCTGGGTTTTTGTTTCCCAGGTGCATTACATTGCACTTCTTAGCATTGAATCTAAGCTGCCATACATTTGACCATTCCTCTAACCTTGCCAAGTCCCTTCTCATCCTTTCCACCCCACCTTGTGCATCAACTCTGTTGCAGATCTTTGTGTCATCTGCAAAGAGACATACTTTCCTTCCAGTCCCCTGCAATATAATATAAAGACATTGAAGAGGACCGTCCTAATACTGAACCTCATGTACCCCACTAGTAACCCCTTCTTCAGAGTGATTCCATTTACTATTACTCTCTGTGTTCTATTCTCCAGCCAGTTCTTTACCCAGGCTGTCATCTTGGGACCCACTCCCAGGCTTGCTAACTTTATATTAATCTTTGTGTGGGACTGTGTCAAATGCCTTGCTAAAGTCTAGGTAGGCCATGTCCACAGCCCTCCCTGATCTATTACTTTGGTCACCCAGTCAAAGAAATCTATCAGATTTGTCTGGCATGACCTTCCCGCTGTGAATCCATGCTGCCTTGGGTCCTGAGCCCTCTGGCCTCTAGATACTCAACAGTTCTTTCCTTCAGAAGTGATTCCATCATTTCCCTACCACTGAGGTTAAACTAACAGGTCTATAGTTTTCTGCTTCTGCCTTGCTCCCACTTTTGTGAAGGGAATCACACCTGCCCTTCTCCAATCCTCGGTACCACCCCATCCTCCATGATTTTTAAAGAGGGTAGTCAGTGGTGTCACTAGTTCTACCTTAGTTCTTTTAGAATTCTGGGATGAATCCCATCAGGCCCCATTGCTTTGTCCACCTTCAGTTTTAAGAGTTCTTCGGAACCCTTTCTTCTGTAAATGGGCTGGTATCAACTTCTGTATCCAGAGTGTTTCTACTGTTTGTTTTAGGTACCTCCCCACTTCCTTTGTAAATACTGAACAAAAATATTTGTTTAGTATCTCTGCCTTTTCACAGTCACCCCTGCCCACCCTCCCTCCTCTTTATTAAGCCTCACTATCCCTCCCTTGGTCTTCCTTCACTCCCTGATGTACCTATAAAAGGTTTTATCCCCCTTCTTAACTGAGTTGGCTGTCTTTTCCTCGGTTTGGGCCTTTGCTATTCTGACTGCCTTCCCATCTTCCTTTTGCTTTAACTGATACAGTTCTTTGTCCTGCTCCTGCTGTGATTCCTTGTACTTCCTGAATGCTTTCTTTGTCTCATGAACCTTCACTGCCACTTCTTTTGAGAACCATAGTGGTTTCTTACATCGTTTCATTTTGTTAATTTGCTTCACACAAAGGCTTGTTACCTCTGTGATGGCAGTTTTTATTATTCCCCATTGTTCTTCCTCTCCTCCTTCCTGCCCATTTGCTAGTGCATTCCTTAGGCACTCACCCATTTTGGCAAAGTCAGCCCTCCTAAAGTCCAGTACATTTTGCCTTTGTATGGCTTGAATTTCTATTGCTGTGTTTATTGTGAACCATACTGTTCGATGGTCCTAGTTCCCAGATGGCTACCCACTTCTACATCTGTGATCCTCTCTTCATCTCCATTTGAGAGAACCAGGTCTAAGATTGCTCCCTCTCAAGTGGGCTCCAATACTAGTTGTCTAAGGCTTGTCCCCTGTAGGGCATCTAGAATAACCCCACTCTTTGAAGTGGCTGCTGCAACTACACTCCAGTTAACATCTGGCATATTCAGATCACCCATCAGCAATATCTCCCCTTTGGCTTAATAGACATATAATGCCCCCGTGGAAATTAATACAATTTACCCTAAATGATCTATACGATATCTGCCCTGTTCAGTTCTCTCCATTGGATTCCAAGCCATGTTTTAGAGACTTCGCTTGGGGGACCCATAATACATTAAAAGTATGGTATGAGATTAGGTCAACCCAAGAGCTTGCAGAACTTTTTTATTATGTTATGTTGGTGACTAAAGAAAAAGGGTTCATAGTAGCCTGACTAGACCATGTATATGTAGAATGGCACAGATTAGGTCTTTCAGTGCTTTACCAATTTCTAGATACACATGGAGTAATGCCCTTTGCATCCTTACAGTCTAGATTCGGACTCCCTTTTACGCATCATTTCAGATATTTGCTGTTACGTTCATATTTGATGAAAATGGGCTCCATTCGAAAGGTATTACCTTCCCCAAAGCCCCACTTTCATGAGTTTGATCATTGAGGCAATAGAGGGAAAACTTCTATCACAATTAATTGGCCTGCTTTATAAAGCTCTGAGAGAATACTGGAAACAGACAACTGAGAATGTTTTAGCTAGATGGAATAATGAATTAAATACACAGATCACGTATAATAAGTGGTTGGAGCCAATTATTTCCATCTATGAAGTCCTCTTCAGCCCCTTATTGGCTTGAATATATTTGGAAGTTCCGTATGCATTTCTTAATGTCCCCAGATAACCTGTCCAAATTCCTTTTAGGAAGCCTCTGATTGTGCTGGAGAGAATGTGGGCAGATGAGGGCTAATATCTCCCATATTTTTTGTCTGTGCCTGAAGGTTTCCGATTATTGGAAAGAAATTGCCAGGAGTCTCCTACTTTTAATTGACTCATATCTGGTCGTAACAAATCAAATGATCTTACTGTATATTGGGGAGGAGGGTCGGGTACCTTCGAAAAAGAGTAAACTGTATTTGTATTTAGTAGCAGCCAAGAAAGTGATTACCCGCCTTTGGTGGATGACCACAATCCCCACCTTGACACGTTGGCAGTCCATAATGAGTGGGTTCAAAAGGTACACCTCTGGGGTGCAACACTGCACCTGCCAACCCACATTCCAAAACACAGAGGTTCTGAGAGGGGAGGTAAGGTAGGAGGTCAGAATACAGCAAGACTCCATTAGAAGAAACAACATTACTATGATGAGTAATTTTTTCTTCTAACAACATGACATCTTGCTGTATACTGACAATCTGCACACTACCAAGCAGTACCTCCATGGAGGAGGGAACTACAGAACCTACTTAGGGAAGAGGCTCTGCAGCACACTGCAGTGCCAAACCTAGCATCACTCCTGGCTTGAGTATCCAGACAGTAATGCTTGGTGAATGTGTGAACAGTTTTCCAGGTGGCTGCTTTAAAGATTTCCAGCAGGGGAATGACTCTAGCTGCTGCCAAAGAGGCAGCACTACCCCTGGTCAAGTGTGCCCTCAGGCCTGATGGAGGCGCTTTGCCCAATTTTGAGTAACAGAACTGGATACAAGAAACAATCCATCTAGCTATAGTTCTTTTAGTGGCAGGTTTGCTCTTGCCTACCTCACCATAAGTGAGAAACAACTGAGAACAGCCACCCCTGTGGGCCTTAGTATGGTCCATATAATAGCGTAATGCCTTTTGTACATCCAGACTGTGAGGCCTTCGCTAACCTGATGAAGAATGATCAGTGAAAAACACAGGCAGAGACATGGACTGACTGAGATGAAAATCTGTTACCACTTTGGGAAGAAATTTCCTATTGGTCCTGAGGACCACCTTGTCCTTGTGAAAGGCAATGAAGTCAGACTCTACAGACAGGGCCTGTAGCTCACCGATTCTCCTGGCAGAAGCAATTGCCACCAAGAACACAGTTTTCCAAGTCAAGTACTTTAGCTCAGCTGAAGACAAAGGTTCGAAAGGGGGGCTGCATAAGCCTTGCAATGCAGATATTCAGATCCCAGGCAGGGGTTGGCTCCCTAAAAGAGGGGGGTTAAGATGAACCAGACCTTTAAGGAACTTACTGAACACAGGATGAGAAGCAAGGGAAGACGCCTTCCCGGAAGAAAGAAAAGCAGACACAGCTTCTAGGTGAACCTTGAGAGTGGCAGGCCTGAGGCCCAGGCCGTTCAAATGGACCAAACAGTCCAAAACAGTGGGAATACCAGCAGAATCTGGCTGTAAATCTTTCTGAGAGCACCAGATGCTGAATCTTTTCCATTTGGAGTCATAAGTTTTTCAAGTAGAAGGTTTACGAGAAACCTTTAAAATATCCAAAACCCCTTGTGAGAGATGCAATCCTGCATACTCTAGCTCTTCAAGAGCCATTCTTTGAGTCTGAGAGACTGGAGATTTGGGTACCAAATTCTGCCCTGGGAGGATGACAGGAAGACGTGCCTCCTGGAAAGAGAGAGGGATTGTCACCACCAAGGACAGCAGCAGAGGGTACTAGGGTTGCCTGGCCTAATCCAGAGCTACTAGTATCACTGTGCAGGGCTGAGACCCAATCTTTATCAGTACCTGAAAATCAGAGGAAAGGTATAAAGAAACCTGTTTGTCCAATCCAACAGGAGAGCATCCTGAGGAACAGACCCCAAGACTGGTGGTCTGCAACAGAAGAGAGGGAGCAGATGATTGTCTGGGGCTGCAAAGAGATCCATCTCTGGAGTGTCCTATCTTCTGAAAATGATCTGAAGAACCTGGTAATTCAGGGCCCACTCGTGGTGACCCTGAGAGATCCTGCTGAGGGTGTCTGTCAGTACATTGTCCTTCCCTGGCAGATGCACTACTACCAGGGAGGCCTGAAGGGAGTATGCCAACGACCATATCTTCATGGCTTCCATGGACTGAGTGCCCCCCTGCTTGTTTATGTACCACATAGTAGTGGGTGTTGTCTGACCTGACCTGCACCATTTTTCCCTGAACTGATTCTGAGAATGCTTGAAGGGCTAGGAACACAGCCCCGAGTTCCAGAAGGCTGATGTGGAGAAGAGACTTCTGCTGGGACCAGGTGCCCTGAGCAGTGACGTTCCCCAAATGAGCTCCCCACCCCAGAAGGGATGCATCTGTTGTGAGAACAGCTGGGGGTGCCTGGTGAAGGAAGGGGACTCCTTGACTGAGGTTGTCCTTGTCCAGCCACCACTGGAGAGCCTGGATAAGAGACTGAGTCACTGGTATGAATTTGGTAAGTGGGTCCCATTTCTGAGACCAGAAGGCCCTGAGGTGAAACTGGATGTCCCTCATTTGGAACCTGGCTCCCTACACTACTGCAGTGGAGGCTGCCATGTGGCCTAGAAGTTGAAGAAAGTGCCTGGCTGGCCGAGACACACGAGGTTTGAAAGAGACTGCCAGCTCTGTGAGGGCCTGCACCCTTGAGAGTGGAAGAAAGGCCTTTGCCTAAATGGTATCCGGCTCGACCCCTATGAAGGTTAGAAGCTGAACTGGTTCTAGTACTGACTTGGAAAGACTGAGGAGAAACCCTAGAGAACCCAGAAGCCTCCGGGTAACAGCCAGAGCTGACTTGACTTGGTCTGAGGATTGGCCTACAATGAGCCAGTCGTCCAGATAGGGAAATATGGAAATGCCCTGCCTTCTGAGAAAGGCCACAACCACTGCTAGGCATTTTGCAAATACTCTGGGAGCAGATGCCAGGCCAAAGGGCATTGCTCTGAATTGGTAATGACCTGAGGGAAACACGAACCTGAGGTACTTTCTGTGAGAATCCCTGATAGGGATGTGGAAACAGGCATCCTTGAGATCCAGAGAAGCTAGTCAGTCTCCTGGTCTCAGAGAGGGAAGAATGATTCTCAGAGTCACCATCTTGAACTTTGGCTTTAAGAAATGTTTGTTCAGATATCTTAGGTCTAGGATGGGTCACCACTCCCCAGTCTTTTTTGGTGTAAGGAAGTACTTTGAGTACAATTCTTTCCCTCTGTGCAATAGAGGCACCTGCTCCTCTGCTTTTAGGAGCAGTAAGAAAGAAACCTCTGCATCTAGAGCAGCTGTTCCAGAGGTTTGGAAAGCCTGAAGGACTTTGCTCTTACCTTGGAGAATCTTTTGAAGCTGAGAGCAAGTCCCTGGCTTACCACTTCCAAGACCCATCTGTCTGCAGTGACAGATTTTCACTCCTGGAAAAAGTAAGCCAGCCTGCCCCCCACTGGAACAGAGGAGGTGACCCGGTCTGACACATCAGGGTGTCTGCTTGGCAGGAGTCTTCGCTTGAGAGGTGGATGCAGCCCTGCTCATCCCCCTTCTACCTCTCCCTCTGAAGAACCCCCTCTGCTGAAAAGCAGAAGAAGAAGCCTGAGCCTGGTAGAAAGGCCTATAAAAAGGCCTGCCCCTGCCAGCCCTAGACTGTTACTTTTGAGGAGTGGCCTGCCTTTCCTTGGCCACTGCACTTCGGTATGTGGTCTTATCTTCATCCATTTTCTTCATATACTCCTCTGTTTGTTGTCCAAACAGAGAGTGCTCAGTGACACGAAAATTCATGGTCTTAGCCTGGGTGTCTTGTGATAGGCTAGTACATCTGAGCCAGGCGAACCTCCTAAGGGAGATAGATGTAGCCAAGACCCTTGAAGACCCATCATTGTAGTCCACAGCAGCAGAGAACTGTACTTTGGATGCCTCAATGCCATCTGCAGCCACCTGCTCCAGCTCCTTGGCTAGCTGGGAAGGGGAATTCTTAGTTAGCTCCAGAATTGCATCCCACCTTCTGGTACCTAGCCACATAGACCATATAGGAGGCCTGCCTGAGTCCCAAGGGAGGATGTCAAATACTGTTTTTTTAGCCATGGCATCCACCTTCCTGGAATCCTTATGGGGGGGGGGGGTGAAGCCAAGGGTATATTAGCCTTGTCACAGGCAGCAGCCTGCACTACCCCAACATTTTATTTTGTTTTTGTTGACTGGGTAAGTACATTAGACAAATTTTACCTATTTTCAGGCACGACCCGGGGGGTGATACAAATGAATGCCATCAGACCTTGAACCAGATTAAGCTGTTGGTGGTATTTTTAGTGAATGGCTGCAATGGTTATATAGGAATTCCGTCCCAGGGCCTGACAGCATATACCTCCTGTCCATCTTTTTATCCACAGGAGGTACAGAAGTGGTGATCTGTAAGATTTTTTTGAGTGTTTCCCCAAAGATTTATGAAGGGGAACAGACGGTCTCTTTGACTCTGGGACATCCATCATCTCCACAAAGTCAGTCTCCTCTTCAGAAGCTTCCACAGCTAGGAGCTGAAGAGTTTCTGCCACCTTTGTGTAAAACAAAAAGTGTGAGGGGGACTCAAAGTCTGGGAGGAGAAACATTGGTGGGCCTGTCTGGGGAAATGTCAGGCTCTACTGGCTCATCTAGGCCCCCCGAAATCATCATCTTCTGCTTCATATTCTGGATCTCCTTCCCATTCAACATCATAATAAGCCTCCAGATCATAATCCGACTGGGCTGGAACTGACTGAACGGACTGTCTTCCAGAGGGTGCTGGTTTGGTTGGAACAGGGCAAAGCGACTGAACTATAAATAGCCATTGCAATTTCCTCTGCAGCTGGGATCTGAACCAACCGACTTTTTCTTACGTTTTGCAGAAACCAATCCCTCCAAATCGGTTTTGCCTGAGGAGGTATCGCCCGTTTCAGCAGGCACCTCCTCAGTTTCATTCGGAACCGAACCGGGCTGGCCATCCGGGTCAGCGGATTTGTCAGCCGCTCTTTTCTTAAGCCTAGCTAATCTTTTATCCAGCGTGGCTTTGGGGAAATTCTCACAAATTTGGAAGTCTGCTTTAAGGTGGTCAAACCACGGACAATAAACACAGATGAGGTGAGGGTCAGCCCTAGCAAAGCCTCCCCACCCTCTGTGCAGTGCTAAAACCTAGCGTGACCAGTTTTCTTTTTGGGTTCCTCAGACATTGCCAGAGAATAAAGTTACCCTGAAAAGCGTTCAAGCAAGGCAACTACAGAATCTTTGTCACCAACCGGTTCAATGGTCATGCGAAAAAAAACAGAATAAAACTTTTTTTTTTTTTTGTTTTTAGAATAAAAGATACCAGCAAGAAATACAGAAATAAAAGAATTTTGAAATTGTCGGTTCCCAACTGGACCGACCAGAAAGGAACCAAAATGAGAAAAACAATTTCTTTCTCAAGCCACTAAATCACTACCTACCACTAAACACTACCTGTACCGTGGACAGAGATCTCATGCTAACATACTAAAATGCCAGCAGAATAGGCCTAACGGTCTTTCGTGTCTGCTCGTTTGGTCAGCCCCCACCCTGGGAGCTGACCTTGCTGCTCCCCTCGCCTTCTCTGGCTTCTCCCTTCCCAGTTCTGGATATTCTTGCTGCATTGGATTTTGCTTCCAGAACCCTTCCCCCGTACCTGTCCCACCCCCTCTTAAACTCCTCCACTGTCTCTACCTCCACCAGCCCCCTAGGCAGCGCATTCCATGGCTCCACCACCCTCTCAGTGATGACTGAATAAGAAATAAATCGGTTAAGTTTTACCGAACAAATTACTATACCAAACCGAAGCAACAAGGAGAAACTCTCTGGAGCATCGGCAGAGTAAAGAATCCGACGGTTACACTGGAATATACCAGGGACAGAGGTTTGAAAACCGAGCTCGAGCTCAACGTTTTATGCTCTGGCACAGAATTAACCCTTTCCTCTCTGGGGCAGTTCAAGTGCTGAGGCTAACTGCAGATTGTCAGAATACAGCAAGACTTCATGTTGTTTGAAAGCCCTTGCCACTTCACTAACAGTTTATTTTCTGTTGTGGGTAACAGTAGCAAAATCTTTTCACCTGGCTTGAAAACTTTCTTTTACCCCATGGTGATAATATACTTTCTGCTGGTTTTGGGCCTCTTCCTGATTACTATGGGCAATTTCAACATATTTTGGCAGCTTCTTTCTTAGGGCACACATACAAGCCATTATCGGTGGTTTCTGAGTGGGGTTATTGTCCCACGTTTCTTTTATCACATCCAGTGGCCCTCTTGGCTGCTTACCATACAGCATTTCAAATGGTGAAAACCCTGTTGATGCCTGTGGCACTTCTCCGTAAACAAAAAACAGGTCAGGCAAGTATTGGTCCCAATCTTTCCATTCCCCTTTTACAAACCTTTTTAACGTGTTTTAGGGTTTGGTTAAAATGCTCAACAAGACCATCTGTCCGGGAGTGATAGGGGGAGGTTCTTATGACAGTGATACCTAGTAGTCTGTACAGCTCCTTAAGTAATGCAGCACCAAAATTAATACCCTTATCAGTAATCATTTCTTTAGGTACACCCACACTGCTGAAAATAGTTGCAAGCTCTGCTGCCACTTTTGAAGCTGTGACAGTATGATTTGGAACTGCTTCTGGGTATCCAGTAGCATAGTTGCATACTGCCAGTATTAATCTATTACCCTTTTCTCTTTTGTCTAAAGGACCAACCACATCAATTGCAATTCTCTCAAAAGGCACATTTATCAAGGGTAGGGGCACCTTGTCTTTTCTAGTGACTGGGGCTACTTTCTGACACTCAGCACAAGAATTACGATAGGTAGCAACATCTTCATGAATTCCTGGCTAGTAAAATCTATACAGCAATCTGGCAACAGTACGATCCCTCCCTTCGTGACCAGTCATATAACTATCATGTGCTATCTGTAACAACTCAAAAATGAATGAGAGAGCCCTAATCTTGGAGCTACAGAACACGAACTGGGCACCTCTACATAATACTTGCAATATGGAATGTGCTGCTCATTACCTCCTTACCACGCTTTTGAACCTTCAAGACAAATATATTCCAGTAAAAAGGTGCCGTATCCGGGGATCTGCTACCCGCTGGTTAAATTCTTCACTCCTGTCCTCTCTCAAAAACACGGATAAAGTCTGGAACAAAACCAAGCTAACCCAGTCCCCATCAGACTGGGCGGAGTACAGAAGACTCCAAAACCTATGTAAGGTTTCCATCAGATCTGCCAAGGAAAATTACTACAGTCAGCTCCTTAATACCTCTGTCAGTGACTCTCGTGGTTTTTGGAGTCATGTTAACACCACTGTAGGAAAAACAAGTGCAATACCATCTCTGATATGGTCGTGGATGGTTGCAATTGCAATAACCTGCTATCGCCGAGGCTCTTAACTCCAGATTCACTGACCTTTCCTCCTATACTGCACCTCCTGGGCCTTTACCTGTCACTCCGCAGGATAACCTTAAACCTTCCAACCCATCCTTCATCCTTCGCCCAGTCTCTGAGAGTAAAATCTTACGCTTACTTAAATCAATCTCTCCTGCTGCATCAGCAGGGGCAGATGGACTCTTACCAAAATTCCTAAGAACCATTGCACCATCTATAGTCTCTCCAGTGACTAGACTTTTCAACCTGTCTCTTCTTGCGGCATGTCTCTTCCCTCTGGAAGATTGCTCAAGTTGTCCCGGTCTATAAAAAGGGGGACACCACTAAACTGGATAACTACCGTCCTATTGCCATCCTCTCCACCCTCTCTAAAATACTGGAGAAAATTGTTGCTACCCAGGTCTCGGATTACCTGTACTCCTTCAGACTCCTCACCCCTGGCCAACACGGTTTCTGACGTGGGCACAGTACATCCACTGCTCTCATACAGTTTACAAAATGATGTCAGACTCGCTATGGACAAAGGCTCTCTCACTGGGGCTACTTTTGTTGATCTTACAAAAGCGTTTGATTTAGTTGACCACCCGCTGCTTCTATCAAAGTTGTCATCCCTAGGCTTCTCACCCTCTGTCAGTGCCTGGTTCCAAAATTATCTTTCAAAGCAGCAACAATGTGTCAATCGGAGATACTAAGTCCCCTTTTGCTCCTACTTGGATTGGAGTTCACCCTTCTCAGACCTCTCAGATATCAACCTGAATCTCAATAGTAACTTCAATACCTTTCAGAGCTGGCTATTGCAAAACAAGCTTGTCTTAAATAAAAATAAAACAGTGACTGTGCTCTTTGGTTCAGGTTCAAACTTCAAAATTCGGTCTTGCACCCAACCATTAAGTATCAGAGTGCTAGATGGCTCTCCCCTTAACACAGTTACCTCTTTTAAATACCTAGGAGTAACCCATGATCCCGCCTTGGATTTTGACCTGCACCTAGCCTCAGTCATTAAATCTGTCAATATTCAACTCGGACTGGCATACAAGGTGAGACATAGCCTAACATCCACGGCGAGGATGGCCATTGCACAGGGGATCCTGAGACCCAAATTGGCTTATGGGTTAATAGCCTTTCCGTCAACTACTGGAGGGCTCCTCCCAAGTGGGATGTCTGCTACAACAGCATTTGCCGTTTTGCTTTTTCTTTGCCCAAACTTACTCACCGATGCACACTATACTCCAGTCTGGGATGGTTTACCCCCTCAGCCTTCTGGCAGTTTACTTCGTACTGTTTTCTAAAGAATATAATCTCATCCCAGATACCTGACAAACTGACTCTACTGCTCAAACCTGTGACCTCTGCCTACCCATCGAGATCAACTGACAAATCCCTTCTTGTCCAACCGAGATGTAAAACCAAAATGGGGGGAATGCTTTCTTTAGCTGGGCTCCTAAACTATGGAACTCCCTTCCATTAAGTCTTAGAATCTCCCCTTCTCCACACAGCTTCAAACAGGAGCTTCGTATGGCTCTTCTAAGCTCTGAACCCTGCTCCTGTCCTCTATCCATCCACTCTTGTACTGGTTCCTCCTAGTTGCCTACCAGCTCCAACCTCTACTACTCTCAAACCTACCTGGAAATCTTGTTATTTCCTCTCTTCTAGCACTTACTCACTAGTTGTATGACTTATGACTGTTAGTTATTTGCACTTATATTTCTGTTTTGTTACTACATATAGATTCCTGCAAATGTACTGTCATTGCTGAAAATTTTGTATAAGTTTACTATGTCTGACTTCTTCTTGTTTCCATGATGTTTTCTTGTATCTACTATTGTCTACGTACCCTTTGTTGTAATCTCCCGGGTCGTACCTGAAAATAGGCAGCTATGCTGTCTAGTGTACCTACCCAGTTAACAAACTAAATACAACAAATAAATATATAAATAAAAACTCTGTTCTATACTTCTGTGGTATAACCAATTGTTCTGCCTCTTTCTGTGTCTGAGGTTTAACCCAAACTCTGCACGGTAACACATTACATTTTTTAAACATTGGTCCACCCTGTTTTGGTGTCACCCCCAGCTGCTTAAAATAACCCTGGAGAAAAACATCATTAGCTTGCTCTGAAAGAAAATCACAATCAGTTATCAATTTAGTTTCAGCATTTTCATATGTTAACCCCCTTATTTCCATCAGTCATTTGTTACCACAGTTTCTTCAGGCATCATCTTTCTTTCCTGGATTTCCAGGTCTGGGAGTTGTTGTCAAACAAGTTTGAATGAAAATTGGCGAAAGGAAAAGAGTTCCCACCATCTGACATTTTCTTTGCCTGAGCTCTTGTCACCACAGCTGCTGAAACATCAGGATTTACTCCTTCTTTGATTAACTCAGTAAATCCTGGAAAGTAATTTCCCAATAATCACAGGTATAGGTAACTTAGGTACTACCTCCACTTTCATTTGGTGCAACACACCCTTAATGATCAGAGTCACATGGGTGGCGAGATAGTATCGAGTGTCCCCATGGATGCAGATGACAGCAGTACCTGGTCCTTTTGCACAGTGTTTTCTCAGCCCTCCAACATGCACTAAAGTCTGTCTGCTTCCCGAATCAATGAGTCCCTTTACAGTCTTATCCCCCACCTTCACATCTGTTAAGTACTTGCCTCAATTTGCCAAGGCCAAATCTGCTCCAGTGCCACTCTCCTTACTACAGCAGTTTCTTGCAATATGGCCTGGCTTATTACAGTTATAGCAAATAACGTCTTTGGGCACAGATTTGTTACCCCCACCAGAGTTCTTATCAGGCTTGGAGTTTAAACAGGAAAAAGAGTGTCTTACTGGTGCTTGACTGTTACCTCGCTGCTGTGGCGTCTGTCTGGCCATTTGGTACTCCTTGGCCAAAGAAACGGCCTTTTCCCCACTGTCTGGTCAGTGTTCCTTTACCCAAAGCTGCACATCTGTAGGCAGGATGTTGATGAACTACTCGATTGCAAATGTGTCTATGATCTGTGGGACTATTTTGCCCTCTGGTTGGAGCCATTTTATCAGGAGTTCTCCAAGTCGGGTGAAGGCTTCTCAAGGATTGTCGATGGAGTTGTACTTCAGAGACTGAAATCTCTGCCTGTAGGTCTCTCCTGAGATGTCATACCTTTTCAGGATTTCGCTTTTCACCAGGTCATAGTTTCTTGACTGAGCTGTGTCCATATTGCTGTAGGCAAGTTGGGCTTTCTCTATCAGGTAGGGTACCAGTCTGATTGTCCATTGTTGCTTTGGCTATTGCCCGGCTGTGGTAACTCTTTCAAAAGTTGTCAGGTATGCCTCGATATCATCCGAGGGACACAATTTTGTAAGTTTAATGACTTTTAAGTTGCTTGTGTTTTGTTGCTCGTCTGGCTGTGTGCCAGATCCTCTGCCTTTGATAGCTTGCAAGGCATTCAGCCATCGCTGCTCCTGTCGCTGCATCTTTTCTTTTCTCTGCGATTCTAAATGTTGAAGCTCTTTTTCTCTCTGCTTCTCTGTCTCTTTTTGTTGTATAGCGCACCATTTGAAAAAGTCCATCAGGCTGCCGTTTTCCTGGTAACCACTCCTGGACTTGCTGCTGCAGAATCCATACCTTTCTTTATGCTTCTCTGGTACTAGGTCCAGTACCCATGCACAAAACTCCTGGCTTAGAGTATGCACGGCGTAAATCCCACTTAGGCTGACACCATCTGTCGTCGGGGCACAGGTCAGGAAGAATAGAAAAACCAGGAGCAGTTGTAAAATTTGCAACAAGAGTTTTATTTGTACTAGCAGTTACATAAAAAAATAATATTGTTTAGTATAACTGTGAGTGATGTCTCTTCTCCCCCCCCCCCCAGGAAGATAGTGGTCCTGGATGTACTTCTATTTCTTTGTCTTGGTGTAATTGTATCATATGTTTGTTTGCTGGGCTGGCCACCCACTTTGTTTGTATGTTTATTGTGTTATTGTCTGTCTTTGTCTTTCTATCTGTTGTTTTCAGTACATCCCAGAGTCACTGCCTACCTATAAAAGCCCTGGTATTTACCAAGATTGAGGACGTCAGGACTGCTCCCCTTTGTGAATGCTTTTAAAGCGTCCTGTCCCTCCTTAAATTGAATGCCTGAAGTTGTTATGTTCCTTGTAGTAAAATAAAATGGGTATTTTGTAGCTGTTTTGCTCCGCAGGCATTCCCTTGTAAAATGCCTGCTTATCAGCCCATTTCTGTGAGGGAAGTAAAAAAGAAAGAACCCTCTGTTTTAGATATTTGCAGGGCACTGCTTTAAAATGCACTGTCATGCTCCTTTATATCTCCTTACGCTTTACTGGGTCTAAAATAATGTTTTGAACCTTCCAGTTCAACAGCCTGTTCCCCGAAATACTCAGTTTAGAGAGAGAGAGAGCTTCAAAATGTTGTTTTTTGTGTGAAAATAAGCTGCTAAAGCCTCCTCACGACAGTACAAGTGCGAGTAAATGTTTGCCCACTCAAATGTGTACACTGTCGCGAAGGCATTTAGGTGTTTAATGCCTTTCAGTGTCTACCTTTCTACAGGAAATACAGTATATTAAGTTGTATATACCCTCCTTACTTGAAACAGAGTGTTGTTGAGGTTTTCTGATGACCTTGAAAAAACGAAGGATTTCCAGCTGCTGCTAGCATCTCTAGCTCCTGATGCACACCACCTTCAGCTCCAGCATCACACTAAGAGCCAGCCGGCCACTTCCTTGTTATTTTTGTGCTGCAGCTAGAAGGGGGTGGTCTTATTGCCAGAGACTAATTTAAACCTTCAGAAATAGTGTAATTCACTTTAAAGACTGCATGCAAGTTGCTATTTTGATTTAAATGCATTTGTGTGATATAAATAAATAATTGCACTGTATTTAAAGAAATAATGTTGGAATAAAGAATCAAGGGTGGCGTTAGCTAGTGACATGACTACTGATAGGTATAAATGCTGTTCACCTGAACAGATAGTCAGCAGGAGGATGTGACGCTGTTAACATCCTGTTAACTAGCTATTACTAGCTGAATTTATTGTAACCCTCCCCACCTCTGTCCTTTTACCAAAACAACGACAGGTGGCATGCTGTTGGCATTTGGCAGCAATACCTGGTGGGGAGCTGTATATCTACAGGTTCGGGGAAGGATGAGGCTACTTGGTACAAGAGGCCTAGGTCTGACTACTCTGCACAGGGGCACCCAAGTAAATCCAACTACAGGAAGCAATAACTGTAATGTCCAGAACCAGAATTGGAATTTTTCAGTGTGGCTTTATTTATTAACTCACTGAACATAAACAAAGCTCTGTATGGTCCCCCACAGGGCTACGTAACTGTAATGCAGATTAGAGATTAAACACAGCGGTCCATTTGAGGAATGAACACTTTACAACAGTTGTCTGGCTTTGGACACACCAGGCACTCAGCCCAGACTTTGCATGCGCATTGGATACACAGCCCGACTGGCCCGCCTCCCCTGCCGGCGACTCTACTGATGGTCCACTTGGCGAATGAACCCAAACTCTACTTGGAAAGACATCCCATCAAACAGGGAGGCTCCCAAACTGTGGCTTCCCACACCACTTGAAGTCTGCGACTCCTAGAGAGATTTTGTTTTCGTACTTCCAATTCGAAACTCCCATCAAACAGGGAGACTCCCATCCTACAAGGAGTAATGTTCCCATCCTGTGGCTCCCCACACCACTTGAAGTCTGCGACTCCTAGAGAGATTTTCAAGTTGCGACCCACGTCTGGGTACCCACCTCATCACTGGCCAAGAGCATAAGGCGAGTAGCAAAAACAGAAGAAATCCGTAGAGGTGGACCTGGTTACTAAAGATGGGGATCTATCCACCTTCAGCTCCCACAGCCCATACCCGGCCATTTCTCTGAACACACAGAAACTTCAGGACTGTAAAAATGTAGATTGCATGGTGGATGAACTGATGCACCCCCTCTACTGTGAACTCTAAATCCATTTAAACATTAAACTGACTGCTCCATTTGTTCGTCCTAGTGTATATAGTCCTCCCAAACAGCAGTCCCCAATAACATTTCCTGACTGAAAAACAGTTGTTTGCCCCTTACACTGGAGCCAAACACTCACCCAATCGTTGCAGGTGCCCCACAGGCGAAGTCCTTTAACCTTTTCTGTCATACCCAAACAGACAAAGTAATTTCAGGCAGCTTTTTTCCTTGGTGGGAAAAGGGGATTGCCCCTGGAACCCACAGAGACCTTTCTACCCCCGGAGGGGGGCACTGAGACAGGGACAGTCTCCACCACTTGGAGAATGGTGAAACACAGAAAAACTTCCTTCTGTGTGGAGGCAAAACTCAAACTACAGTCTGATGCTTCCTTCTTGCTCAAGGACAAATGGAAGACTGGCTTTTCAAATCCCCAAGGTTCTAGAACTACTCTGAGCTGAAGATTCCAAATGTGGCTCATGCAGCTGTAACAATTCTATAATGATGTCATCTCTCCAGTCTCAGCTGTGACTGAGGACAGAGCGAGACAGTATGAAACCCATTTAACTGGAGTTTCACAAGCTGCCTTCCCTGCCTACCACTAGGTCTTACTGGGATTCTAGTAACCCCGGGAAACAAAGGGGTTACATTATTTTTGATTTATATGCATTTTGCTTCTCTTATTTTGTTGCCTTCAGTTCACTTTATATTTGTAAAAATAAATACTTTCTTTTGCTGCCAGTCTGTCTCATTGATCCATCATTACCCACAGCCTACGACAATAACTATTTACAAATGCCAACTAAACAGAAAAAGTCCATTTGAGTTTTTCTTCAATCTCTGTGTCCATCTTGCAAGCAATTGCAGCTCTAAAAATTGCACTAAGGTAACCTCTTGGCTTTCCAATAGCTTTTTGCAATCATCTCATATCACAATTATATACATTTCAACAGTAACACTATATAGTTTCTAAACAAATGAGATCCTAACATCAGTTACATTTCCACATAATGATTTGCATAAATGTTTATATCAGCAGATATGCAAGGGAGGAAAAGACAGACAGCAAGGGAAGACAGAGACAGTGAGAGGCAAAGAACTGCGAGACTGTTGGGGTGATCAAGTCCTAGGTATCACGAGAAAACCTGGTTGCGCAACCAGACAGACAAGAGACAGGAAAGGAAAGAACAGAACAGATCCTTGCATTTAAATGCTCCATAACAACTGGGAAAGGGTCCTAGTCCACCCTGTCACATACACTCCCAAAAAATAAAGTTGTACCTACCTGTGGCACCTTGATTTTTTTTTTTTTTTAAATCTGAGACCATTAAAATACTCTATGAAGGCAGTAAAAAGGCTCCCAATCCACACAGGGAAAGTGGTAATGCAGGTTATTCAATTTGAAAGCTGCAGCTTAACCGGCACCATTTTAGTTTGGGGTGCCCCCTGAAAACAGGGAGCCCTAACCTGCAATGCAGAATTGTAGCCCCAAAGAAATCTTGGCATCCTGCATCTTGAAATATTGAGAGAAGATGAAAGTAGCTATGTGCCCTATGAATGGCACAGTTAAACTGGGGAACTGCAGTTGCATGGAATCCTCATAAGCCCAACATTCTAAAGGTTGGATTGTGCCATTTCCCCTGGTAGGGGTGCACTATACCCAGTTGTTATGATTTCCCATTGACAATGTGGAGCCTACAGAAAAGAATATGTTGAAAACCTTCACAAGCTTAAGTAAAAAGAAGCAGGTGCAGAGCAGTGGGAAGTCCATCTTTCTGAAGCCAGATCACTTTTTGGTCGGATGATTGTTAGCACTCAAAGTCGTAACCTTCAGATGAGAGAGGTATTTCCCCATGTTCTTGGGCCTCTTCCTTGGGCACTGGCTACAACAGAAGGTATTCCCAGAAAAACCACCAAAGCTGTTCTGGAAAGAAGCTTTCAGAAAAGTGCAGCACCCGCAGAAGCAATACCAGACAATTCAACAATGGTGACTGATGGTACAAGCCTTGTACAGAAGGTGAGACATAACCAAGCTACATATGGAGACACTGCAGCCTCCATTCACTTACAGAAGGATCACAGAGTTCCAGAATCGACATTGTGCTTGATATCTACTGAGAGACATTGATTAAGAATATTGAAAGAACACAGAGGGGAGAAGAACAAGGGTTTCAAAAGGTGAACATCACAGAGACAAAAACTGTCAGACAGTGGAGGCTATTCCTAAAACAAGTAAAAAAAAATAAAAAAAAATACAAGCAGTCTGATCAAGTTTCTGGTAGTGAGTGGCAGAAGACAAAGTACACAGATAAGCTGACTGGAAACAGTCTTTTTGTCACACACTTTGAAAAGTGCTGGAAGATAACTAACAAGGGCAGTGAAGAGGTATCTGCCCTATCGAGCCAACATGAGGAGGCAGCCAGACACCTACTACTCCATACTGCTCATGCTGCAGAAGAAGGCTATTCATCAGTGGTGATCAGCTCAGAGGACATGGATGTTTTCATCCTATGCCTCGCATTCAGTGATCACATCAAGGCGTCCCTGTACCAGAAATGTAACACTAAAACCATCACACGTTTGGTTGATATCGGTAAAGTAGCTGCGCCCACTGGATCAGATGTTTACAAGGCATTTATAGGGATGCATGCATACACTGGCTGCGATACAGTAAGTGCTTTTGTTAAGAAAGGAAAGCTGTGTGCACTTCAAATTCTCAAAACAAACAACAATGCCAGGGACGCTTTAGTAGAACTTGGGGAAGACTGGAACCTAGCTTCGAACCGAATTGGAGAAATTTGTTTGCTACTTGTATGCAGCCAAACCCAGAACAACTGAAATTGATGAGATGAGCTGAGATACAGTCTGTTGTTCGAGAAAAGGAGAACTTGAATTGCACCATTTACCACCATGCAAAGACGGTCTCCAAGAGCACTCCCTCAGAGCAAATTACTAAGCTGCGATCTGGAAAAGAAGTCTTCAAAATGACCATGGAACTCCTAATCCAATGGAAAGGGATAGAAACTGGAAATGCACGAAGGTCAAAAGTTTCTCCTCATTGACTGGATGGATGGTGCCCCAGCACCAGAGGCTGTATTGGATCTCCTTTCATACACATGTAGCCACTCCTGCAAGCTGGCCTCTTGCATTTGCTTAGTGAATGGCCTGAAGTGCACGGACATATGCAGACTGAGGGACTGTGTCAATCAGGCACGCAATGAGGACTGTGTATCACAAGTAAATGCAGAAGATGACCCCTACAATAATGACTGTGATTACTAAACATACAAGTTACTCACCTGTAACAGGAGTTCTAGGAATGGTATATGTTGTTCATCCACACTTACTGGCAGGTTCCTTGCCGCTTTAAATCTTGCCGGAAGGTCTTCAAGCTGGCTCCTCCCACCCACCCGCGTGATAAAACTCTCGGCTCAGCCCCATGACGCCAGATCTAGCCTACTGGAAGCCAGGTTGTGCGTCGAAGCCGGGGAGGTCGGGTGGGTTGTGTGGATGAACAACATATACCATTCCTAGAACTCCTGTTACAGGTGAGTAACCTGTATTTCTAGGGACATGGATATGTTGTTCTATACACACTTACTGGCAGACTCCTAGCAGTTCTCCAGCAGGAGGGAGGCAAGATGCACACCCCCTACTTGGGAAATAAGGACTGGAGAACCGAGGTCCCAACACCAGCATCCCTTCGTGACTCTAGATCGATGTGATAGTGGGTAATGAAGGTGTGTGCTGACTTCCAGGTAGCAGCCCTGCAGATTTCCTGGATAGGGACGTCCCGGGAAGCAGCCACTGATGCAGCGGTATGGCGGGTAGAATGAGCTCTTATCCCTTTAGGAGACTCCATGCCCACCAACCTATAGCAGAGATCTATGCAGGAGGTGACCCACCTGCCTATCATCCGCTTGGCTGCAGGTCTGCCAGGTGCGGCTTCAGCGCAGGTGACAAACAGCTGGCGATCCTCTCCCCGAACTTCAGCCGTCCGCTCCTTATAATAAGAGAGCGCTCTTCTAGGGTCCACAGTATGGAGCCTATATTCGGCCTCCAAGGTGTGATTGGGGTAGAACACCGGCAGAGTCAACACCTGGTTAAGGTGAAACTCCGACACCACCTTGGAGGAATTTGAAGTGGGGGTGCAGGACAGCCTTGTCCCTGTGGAAGACCAGATAGGGAGACTCGATGGAAGCCTGGAGCTCTCCCATCCCTGGCTGACGTGATAGCCACCAAGAAGGCGGTCTTCCACGACAGATGAGAGATGTCACACCTGTGCATCGGTTCGAATGGCTTGCCCATGAGCTTAGCCAATACCAGCAGTAGATCCCACGGAGGTGGAGATTCTCGCACTGGAGGGGATATGTAATCAAGGCCTTTGAAAAAGCACCGACCACCTTCTCCTGTGCCACCGACTGCTTCCCGGCCCACGCCCGATAAGCAGAGATGGCTGCCAGGTACACCTTAAGGGTCGTCGACCGAAGCCCTAGCTGAGAAAGGGACCACAGGTAGTCCAGAATGCTAGCCAAGTAACATGAGGAAGGGTCCAACCCCTTATCCTGACACCAAATGGAGAATCTCTTCCATTTGAAGGCGTAGCATTTTCTGGTTGACTCCTTACGGGATGCCTCAACAACGTTGAGGACCTTGTCGGAAAGACCCAAGGCCTAGAACTCTAGCCGCTCAGGAACCAGGCCGTCAGGTGCAGGGATTGAAGGTCCGGGTGGAGAACCTTCCCCTGGTTGACTGAGATCAGGTCCGGGCGGGCTGGAAGCCACCTCGGGAGCCTGGAGCTGAGGCTGAGGAGAGCTGGTTTCCAGAACTGGAAGGGCCAGTCTGGGGCTACATGAATCACCTGCACCTTGTGGATCAAGGGAAATGGCGGAAAGGCGTAGAAGAGGCCCGGGGTCCACGGCCTCAAGAAGGCATCCCCCTGCAGCGAGCCCTGCTGAGGGGGGCGGGCATGAAACAGCCTCAGCTTCGCATTCTCCCTGGAGGCAAACAGGTCCACCTGAGGTGTGCCCCAGTGGGAGAACAGATTGTGTACTACCTCTGGCAGGAGAGACCACTTGTGAGATGCAGCACCTATCTGGCTTAGGGCATCAGCCAGAGTGTTGGAGGCTCCCACCACAATGGATGGCTAGGAGATCCGCCCCCAGTCTGCTCACGAGAGACCAAGTGCAGAGAGCTTCCTTGCACAAAGGCAAGGAGTGCATCCCGCGGTTTAGGTAGTACATGGTCGTGGTATTGTCCGTCTGGACCTGGACCACTTGACCCCGTACAAATGGAGCGAAGGCGGTGAGGGCTAGTCGGACCACTCGAAGCTCCAGCAGGTTGATGTGGCATCGAGACTCCTGAGGGAACCAGAAGTCATGCGCTCTGTGCTCCCCCAGATGGGCAGCCCAACCTATCAGAGAGGCGTCAGTCATTAGAGTGACCGTCGGCTTGGGGCGGACAAACTGGATACCCTCCTGCAGATGAGCTGGAACAATCCACCACTGGAGAGCGTTCCACATCTCCTGGGTCACTGCCACTGTCTGGTCCAGAGGACCGGGGTGCTGTGACCATTGGCAGTCCAGTCCCCATTGTAGGGGACGCATGTGCCAACGGGCCCAACAGATCACGCTGGTGCAGGCCGCCATGAGGCCCAAAAGGTGCAGGAAGTCCCAGACAGGGTGCAATTGCCCAACCAGAAATTATTGGGCAAAGGGGGAAAGAACCTCGGCCCTGTCCGCCGTGAACTATGCTCTGGCTCAAAGAGAGTCGAGCTCTGCCCTGATGAATTGAATCACCTACATTGGCACGAGTTCCGATTTGGCCTCGTTGATGAGGAGGCCAATCTGAGAGCAGACCTGGAGGGCCAGATCCCTGGACCGCTCCACCTCCGGTCTGGAGGGGCTGCAGTCAGCCAGTCGTCCAGGTAAGGGTACACCCAGACCCTTCGGCGCCACAGGAATGCTGTCACCACTGCCATGCATTTGGTGAAGACCCTGGGAGCTGGAGAGAGGCCGAAGGGCATGGCCCGGAACTCGTAAAGAGACCCCTCCGCCCTGAAGCGGAGGAATCGCTGGTGGGACAGACGGATTGGGACATGAAAGAATGCATCCTGGAGGTCCAGAGAACAGAACCACATGCCTCGTTCCAAGGATGGAATGATCTGTGCCAGAGTGACCATCCTGAAGGTTCGAAACCTTAGGAACTTATTCAGGTCGTGTAGGTCTAGAATGGGGCGCCAGCCCCCCCGTCCGTTTTGGGACCAGAAAATACCTGGACACAAACCCTGGGTCTGGTGGAGGATCCACCACCTCCCTGATCATCTCCTTTTGGAGGAGCAGGGCAATGTCTGCTCGATGAGCCAACAAAGAGGCTGCGGACCCCGTAGCCCCCGTGGGGCGACGGCTCGATAGGGTGGGGCCTGCTCGAATTCCAGAGACAGACCTTTTTCTACCGCTTCCAACATCCAGCAGTCCATGGTGATAGTGGACCAGGCAGAAAAGAAGTGGCGGAGCCGTCCCCCATGGGGGGAACCCAGGGAGGAGTGACAAGGTTGGGGGAGACACCCCTCAACCAGTCACTGGACAGGCTTGGAGGAAGGACCGGCCGATGGACCTCCTGGACCTTTCCCTCCCGGCTTCCTGCTGGACGAAGCTTCAGGCTTGGCTTTGGGGTGCCAAGTGCGAGCCTGCTGGCCCTGATGCTGGTGTTGCTGGGCCGGACGTGCCGCAGGGGCAGAAGGCCGGAAGGGCTTACGCTGCTGCTGGCAGCCTTTGTCCTTCTGGGCAGATGTGACAGAGTCCAAGGTGGCACTGGACTTCTCGATCCTCTGCAAATGACCCTCCACCCTGGGACCAAACAAGTCGGTACCCAGGAAGGGAACGTCTCCCAGCTTGTGCTGGGTATCCGCCGCGAAGGTGGAGATCCACAGCCAAGCTCTGTGGCGCATGGCCACTGCGGCCGCTACTGACCGGGCACAAGAGTCTCCAATGTCAAGAGCAGTTTGGAGCTGTTACTTTGCCACCGCCCTTCCCTAATCCCGCACCTACTTGACCGCAGTCTGGAGGTCAGCCAGGAGATGAGGAATCACCTCAGCCAGGGAGCCCAAAAAGGCGTGGGAAAAGTGTGCCATCAGTACGGCCGAACTGGGCTGATGAAGGCCTAAGGAGGACACAGCATAGACTTTACGCCAGAGTAGTCCAGTTTCTTGGACTCTTTATCGGGTGGCTTGTCCACGTCCCGAGCGTTTCCGGAGTGCAGAAAAACACTGTTGGTCACCAGCCCCTCCGCAGAGGGGTGCTCAGAGAATCCGGAGAGTGAGCCGGTGGGAACAGCATACTTCCTGGCCATTCTGGCCGAAGGTGCTGGACAAGAAGCCGGCTGCTGCGATAGCTCCAGAGCCGGGCCAACAATGGCTTTGGCCACAGGAAAGACCTCCGTAGGGGAATGCCCTCGGTCCAGTATTTCCGTGAGGGGATACTTGGCCCGCTTTGAAACAGGTTCGAGCTTCATTCCAGTAGATTCTGAGATGAGCTGAAACATTCCCAGGAACGAGGATGGGCTCTCGTCCACCAACTGACCCCCAGTGGACTCCAGGTCAAGGGGCCTGGAGAACAGTGAGGAATCGTCATCAGACTCCGAGGAGTCTGCAAACAGCTGCCTGGGGCCTGAGCTACCCTCCACTTGCCGAGGCCAATCGGGAGTGAGGGTGACCGACAACCGATGGGGCAATCCCTGACCCGACCAAGAATCCTTGGTCGGAGCCCCAGTTTTTGGTTGTGAAGACGGGGGTTCCACCACAATGGGTGGTGCAGCTGGTTTCGGCCGAACAACCGGTGCCGGCTTTGGCTCCTCGATGGCGATGAGGGGTTATTTCGGCTGCTCTGGTGACAGCCACTTAATGGCCGGGGAAGGCGACGGAGTTGGCTTGTTCCCGGTCAAAAGGAGCTGCTGCCACATCAGATCCTCATAGCGCCGACGCAACTTATGCCAGAGCCTATCCTCCAAAGAGGACGAAGACGAGGATGAGCGGTGCCGAGACCGCTGATGTCGGCGGGATCGGCTGGACTGAGAAGAGGTCCGAGACCATCGGTGCTTCCGTGGGTGGGTCTGGGAGGGAGCAGGGGAAACCCGCTTCTCCATCGGCTCGGGAACCTTAATTGGGGACTCCGGCACAGGAGGCACAGGCGAGTCCTCAGTTTCCACCGGGGGAACCGGTGAATAAGGGTTGTCGGCTTCTCCAGTCGACAGCCCGTCCGATGGGTCGAGAAAAATCTTGACTGCATCAACGGGTGTCTCCACCAGCTGACCTGACGGGGATACCGTGAAGCCAGCGACCTTAGCTGCAACCTCGACTGATGTTGAGTGTCAACTATCCGGGGATGGGGACCTCTCCCGCTCCCATGAACATCGACGGTGGGACTTACCCTTAGAGTCCTTTTTCTTGGACCGAGAGGAATGTCCTGAAGGCCCCTCTCCCTTAGTGAAGAGGGATTGACAAAGCTCCTTGAATTAAGCCATGTAGGAGGAGCCCAGAGAGAGCGGGATAAATGCCGCGACCGAGGAAGAAGTAGATGCGGCCTGGGCCACCTCCTCCTCGAGGGCGATCATTTGCTCAAGCTGATCAGCCGAGCCCGCAGCTGCGGACACTGCCCAGCGGGCCTCCTTCGACTTTACTGGAGGAATACGTCTCTCGGGGTCCAAGTTGAAGTCTGGCAGCACGATCCTCGAGAACATTGACTGAGAAGGACTTGCACAATTCGCAGGCCTGCAGATCGTGATCGAGCCCAAGGCAGTAAACGCACGTGGGGTGCGGATCGGTCCGAGACATCTTCTGCCCACAGGGGCACTGCCGAAATCTGGGAGTCGACTTGTTCATCGCAGCCGAGAAGGAAGAAAAAGACTGAAGTCTAGTAAATTTTAATATAAGTTTCGGTTTAACCTACAAGTTAGGATCCAGGTCTAAAATGCAGAGTGCAAAGGAGGAAACCTGAGCTTCCAAGTGGTAAGGAAGATCTGGCATCATGGGGCGGAGCCGAGAGTTTTATCACCCAGGTGGGTGGGAGGAGCCAGCTTGAAGACCTTCCGGCAAGATGTAAAGTGGCAAGGAACCTGCCAATAAGTGTGGATATAACAACATATCCATGTCTCTAGAAATGTGTTATTTATTTTATTTTTATTTATTTATTGAAATCTAGGATTACAAATACCTTTGAGCAGGAACTGCTCGTTTACAAAGGTTCCACGTTGAAGGAATGGAGGGTATACATACATACATACAAAGGTCAACATAATAATACATAGTTACACAATAAAAAGAAGTAAAAGACTGAGGCTTAGGAAATTCCAGTAATTCAAAATGTGCCAAATGTTAGGTAGCATGACATACCAGCCAAGGACAATCTTAGAAATAAGTGCTGCAGGTGAGAGGAAAGGGGGTATGCAGGCAGGAAGGCCATTGTCAGAGGGTAGAAGGTGAGGCTAAGAGCTCTAAAAGGGAGGGATAAAAGTCAGGAAATGCCCGGGGGGGAGGAAAGGGAGAGGGGGCAAGGGGGTAGGCAGGTACGTGAAAATGTGTGAACTCTTGGGGAAACAAGTATCTGATATGCTCTTCGTTTTGCAATTTGTTTTCTCAAAATTACATACATGTTCATTTTATGTCTCCATTATATCCCCCAGCTGGGGGCGTTTGAGCTGATAAACAATAAAACACCAAAAATACTATTTGAGTGTAAATGGACCCATTTAAAAGTTTTACCCATGTTTTAAGTTGTTTATACAATCCAAGTCTGTAATAGTGTTTGCTAATAACAACATTATTGATTAATGTACTTAATGGCCTCATTCCAGTTACCAAAAATGGAAATTACATACTTACCGTAATTCTTGATCTTCTTGGACAGAGTCTCCACCACTCATTCACATGCCCACCCACCATCCCCCGGGCTCACTCGTTCTGTTTTGATCTTCACTTCCTTGTGGTTCAGGCTGTGAAGACATTGTTGAATTGACCCTTCTTACATGGGTCATCTGGGCCTTCACAGGCCAGGAAGTTAGGGTTAGGTTGTCTTTCATTAGTTTACGCTGCACCTCCTCGGTCGAAAAGGTACTGAGGCGGCTGGAGGGGTGACGCTGAGATAGCCCATACAGGCGCAAGCTAGTCTCGCAGTGCCACGCATGCGTGGTCTTGTCCCGGCGCCAGCCCTACTGAAAATTTCTGGCTACCATGTGAATGAGTGGTGGAGACTTTTAGTCCAGGAAGATCGATACTGTTTCTATTGTAAAGGTTAGTTTTAGAGTCCAGTTTTATAACATGTGCATTATCTAGCATAGAGAAGTACTCACAAATGTGTTTTTGTGATTAAATGTTGTTTTAAATAGGATTATAGTTGGTACATGCTTAATTACAAACTTCTGGTGTTTGGCAAACCTCTCCGGGGGTAGATATACATTTGGTGTGATAACACACATAAAGCTACTCGATCCACAATGCTATCACATAAATTTGTTATCTAGCAATATTAAGCTTTCAAAAAATCACCATGAGCATTTGCATCCCCCTCCCGAGTGGTACTGATAACCCTTGGGGGCTCTGGCTCATACACTTGCTCAGAGTCACATAATATACCAGTGGAGGTTGTGGGAATCAAATCCAGGTCTACTGAATGTACCAAACTCAGTCACAGTTCGTCACTCTAACTTCTAAGCTATACTGTAAACCCAATAATAATTACAAAGTAACATGCATGGCAGGAAGCACTTTCAAATACAATAACTTGTGAATGGGTATGGTGAATTAGGCAGGGGAATGAGGACTTGGGGGACATCTTCACCCCATCTCAGAAAATTATTTACACACTAGGACTGCATTTCCAATAAGCAAGCTATGCGAGTCATGGAAAATTGTCGAATCACACTGAAGGAAATAAACTTACTGGACAAAACCACAGTACAGTTATATACTGTAGATTCAGAAATACATTAGTCTAAGATGGATACACAAGAGAAAAGAAGAGATATGTCTGCTGTCTATGTTACTAGTTACACCATGTTAGAGGCAAGAATGAAAGTGCTAACCTACATACCGTTTTAAGGTCCCCCTTCCCCACTGCCAGTGACTATTACCTAGACTTCCAACTCTGAACGATCTAGATACCCAACCCAATGCATCAAAATGTAGTCAAAGGCTTCACAGCTACTGCTGGAAAGATGGCATAGGGTTGGCCAAAAAGTAATGATTTAGTAAACCAAAGTAAAACTTGCTTACTTGGGAAACTAACACTTTGAACATATGCAAGTTGCATGAACACCCCAACTCCCCAAAAAAAAGCTTCAAGTTGTGCATCAGTTAGTTTTTATCTTTGGTTCTGGAACCTAAGCTCCCCCCAATTCTGTTTATCTCTGTGCTTCAGGGAAGGATATTCCCCAACACAGTGCCTCTGCACCAAACACTGGCATCCCCGGAATCAAGACCCACAGAGTTTGCCCCGCCCTGTGGAGAATGTGCCCGAAGAGCGACTGAGATCAACCAAGTTCGGTCCGAGGGCTGACTGCGGCGTCATTTGGCACGGGGTCAGAGGCCTTCACCCTGTGCTACCGCACAGGGTTTTTCCCTTGTATCGATCCCCAGAGGCGGGGACATGCAATGACGTCAGCATGTGGGTATGCGCTGTCCTGCACATGCCTTGCAGACATCCAACACTACCTTCCCTCTGCTGTGTGGTCTTAGCGTGATGTACTCCTGGTCTCCACCAAGTGTCATCCAAGTGCTAGACAACACCTACCCTCCTCCCTCCTGGCCCCCTGGAGGTGGAGAGATGTTCCAGGATGCTCATCCACCTCCCTCCAGCCAGCACTCGGATGCTCCCAGCTCGTTCACGAACCCAGGTCACCAGCGTCAAGCGGCAGCACTAACGCTATGCTGATGGGGCAGCTGACCTGAGCTCTCTTGCATGATCTATGTCAAGCCTAAAGTGGGTGAAAGAAGTTGCAATGCAGTTTTGCTGTAACTTTCAGATCCTTTCTGAAGCTGATAGTTGATAACCCAGACTGACAGAATCAAAGTAACAACAAACATCATTGACGTGTACTAGTGATCATTTCAAATTAATGCAAAAGCTGAAAGAAGCACGACTACCCTATGTTGTGAGTTTCAGGCCTATCTTATTCAGTACAGAGGGAGTTGAAGACCCCCCCAAAAGTAAATTAACTCTGTACAATTTCCAGGAGTTGGACCCCTATATACAGTTGGACCTGGTAAACCCAGGAATGTTCATAACTGACCAAATGCCGCTGGATTAAGAATCCATGGATTAACCGGTTACCATTCATTTAATATATTTCATGTGTTGCATTTATTAACATATGGCAAGCTCATTAAAATGTAGTTTACTAGACAAAACAAGATAGACAAAACAAACCATAAATGATTATTTTTCTTTCACTCTTTAGAGAACCAGTAATATCCTTTTGCTTCAGCGAGCCTGTCGACTGTGCCGTGATGACTCTTCTGAGGTTCAGCACGTTTATCAATGTGTATGTGCTTCCCAGTTTCACCAGTGGGATGTTGTTAGAGATAAAACAGGATCATATACAAACTCACAAATGTCTCTGATGCTTTTTATTTAAAAAAATTGCATCTGATGCTGATATGGGGGGTGGCAGGTCTGACATCTGCAAGTCCTGTGAGTCATCAATATCTGAATGCTCCTTAGGGCATATCATGTTCAGGATGCCTGCATTACTTGGCAGTGGGGATGTCGAGTCCATCCTTGGCTGCAGCAAACTGCTGGGTGGTTAGGGCAACAACATAAGTGACTGGTAAGCACCAAACTAAGACTTGCAACTGCAGCCTTTCAGACGCTGGTATGGTGGGCTTTGCTGGAGAACTGTCAGATTCAGGCACGGTAACGTCGAACTCTGTGTGCAGGATCTGCAAATGCCTTCAGCAACTTACAACTGTGTTTTGACACTGAGTGCCAAGATGAGTGCATGAAAAGTAAAGATCTCACTTTGAGATAGACTTCTTGCAGCAGATAACAACCAATAGGACTATGCCGCCAGGCACTAGGACCCCACGGAAAACTTCCGGCTAGCAGTCCAAGGCGGGGGACCACCCCCGACGTCGGCTCTGCCCACAACATCAGCCACTGTATAAAGGGGGCAGTCCCCCCGACGCCACCACAGTTCTTTTCCCACCGTCGACCCAGCATCCCGGCTCCACGGTCGCCTCCCGCTTCCCGTCGACTGCCATTTTTCAGACACTTCGCACAATTCAAGTGTTTTGAGTATTTTGATCACCTCTTTATGTCTGCCCAGTCTACCACTTCAACACCATGGTGTAAAGTGAAGTGTGCGTGTGGTAAGCAAATCCCAGCTAAAGACGGCCATTCGGCCTGCCTCTTGTGCCTGGGACCAGAGCACAAGTTGGACAACTGCCCACACTGCCAAAGCTTCAACCAGCATGCCCACATCCACCACCTGAAGACTCGTAAGGCCTGTCTCCTGGAACAGCAAGTGGTCATGGTGTAGAAGTCGAACTCTGGGCACAGCTCCTCCTCATCCTCTGCACACAACACCTCCCCCAAGGAGAGGAAGCATTTGGTGAAGCATCACAAGAAGAATAAGGACAGGTCCAGTCAGTCTCGCGGTCCTGTTCCCTGAATAATGATAAGGCTTCCACCTCTGACTGGAAGTTGGACTCTGCCCCCCCCCCCCGGTCATTAGCTCTTCTGGAGGCTTCGGCCACTAGGCCTCCTGCCTTGTCCTAGATGTTGGGTGGGAGTTCGGGGCATGGGCTTTCATAAGCCTCATCTGCAGTTTCTTTGGCCATCAGACCCCACAAACACTCTAAAGGTCTCAGGCTTGGCCTCCTCTTCTTCCTCCTCAACGGCAGTCTGGCTGGGCTCCTCTGTCGTTAAGGCATCCTCCGGTTCGTCAGCTGCAACAGGTGCCAGGGTGCCGACCATTTTAACAATGCACCCGCTGCGCCCAATTTGTCATCCGCAGTTCCCTCGGACAGACTACAGTCTGTGACATCTGCCTCCACCGTGGTGGGGTCAGACAAGGCGCCTATTTCCCAGCATCAGTCAGCGCCCCAAGGGCCTATGCCAGAGGACCTGATGATGCCTGACCCGACATCAGACCCTTCAAATCCCTTGACCACAGGGTCCGACCACCAGTCTCCAGCCAATACCCTGATGCCCAGCTCCCAGGAAGAGGATCAGACACCAGTTGATCGGACCGATGGTGGCCTGTTACCGGAGCCCCCTCAGACGCCAGACCTGCCGCTAGTCCCTTCAGGACCAACCGACAAGATGCTAGAGCGACCATCCAGCTCGATGGTCCCTTTGACAGAGGTAGGTGTACTCTTTACTAGCTGGTGGAACACCATTAAGGGTGACATCCTTCCCAAGCAGGAGCCTATGGAAGCACCAGTGGCTGTCCCTCAACCGGAGCCGATGTCTCCCCCTAAGTCTCCATCACCACCCCCAACACCCCACCTGACTCCAGGTGGCTCAGATCATGACTCAGATGGACGTCGGAGCCATGGACATCATCCCTCCACACGGTCTTCCTCACAAAGAAGGAGCAGGTCCAAGGCCCGTCACTCACGTGAGTGGAGCAGATCAAGAGGATGCCACTCCTGGCATCACAGCAGGTTCACTGATCGTGAGACCAAAAATTCAGGGGACTACAGCGATTCCTCCTCATCTTATGCCTCTTCCCAGGATGACCTCCCCTTGCCATCACCGGATGCCAGGAAGGAATCACAGAGGTCACCAACTGATGATCCCAATTTTTAATTTTTTTTTTTTTGAAGAGGTGATGAGGCACATACAATTCCTCAACCAGTGGGAAACCGAGGACTTGGACCCAGAGAGGAGACACCTAGCAAAGTTTTTGGGGGCCACTGACCCCAAACCATTGGTCCTCCCCCCTCCGATAGAACCACATCACTATATAATGAAGCTGGCATGGAAACACCCAGCCACTACTTCAGTGGTGCCCAAAAAGGCAGACTGCCTGTACAGAACCCCTAGGAATGAGCCACATCTTGGTGAGCAGCCAAATGCGGACTCCATGGTTCTGACAGTGGCCCATGGAAGGTCGCAGCAGCCCAGGCATACCAACTCCCAACCACCAGACAAGGAGTCTAAGAAAACAGATCGGCTGGGGCGGAGAGTGTATGCCTCGTCCACCTGTACCATCAGGTCTCTAAACTTCCTGGCACATATGGTTGTGTATCAGAAGTGCCTGTGGCAAAAGGCTGTGGACTACCAAAGACCCAGCCAGATTCCCAAAACAAGCAGAGCTCCTGGCAGTCCTGCAATCTGGTTCAGATGTGGGCAAACTTGTCCTCCAGAGTTCATATGGAGCAGCTCATAGAAAGGGGCTATGAGCCATGGAGTTCTCTCAGTTACCACCAGACAACCCACTGATCCTCACGACCTGCTTCCCATCCCATGCAGATCTCATTTGGGTGGAAATACAGGCCCTCCTGTCCAAGCAAGCCATTCAAGTGGTTCCAGAGCACCAAAGGAGCACAGGATACTACTCTGGCTTCTTCCTGGTTCCGAAGAAGACCGAGGACCTTTGTCCCATCCTAGATCTCAGTTAACTGAACCTCTTTATAGAGTACAAAAGGTTCAGGATGGTGAAACTTCAGGGGTTACTTCCCTTGCTATGCCAAGGAGATTGGCTCTACTCCCTGGACATGAAGGACACATACATTCACATAATGATCCTGCCGTCCCACAGGAAGCATCTTCGGTTTATGTTCGAAGGACAGCATTGCCAGTTCAGGGCCCTTCCCTTTGGCCTATCCTCAGCACCTCGAGTATTCATCAAGTGCCTGGCAGTAGTAGCAGTTGCTCTCAGAAGGCAGGGGCATTACATCTGCCCCTACCTCGACAACTGGCTGCTGTCAGTCTTGTCCAGAGAATAGCTCTGCCAGACCCTGGGGCGCACCTTCAACATGTTCCAGGACCTTGGGATAACTCTGAATCTCCAAAAGTCCGCCCTATGGCCGTCTTAGAGATTCCAGTTTATAGGAGCCATCTTAGTTATGGTTCAAGGGACAGCCTTCCTTCCATCGGACAGGGCAGATCGTCTTCGGGCACTGGCTCACTGATTAGTCTTTGTAAACCAGGCTCTAGTCAGAATGGTCCTACAGCTCCTGGGGCACATGGACACTGCCACATTGACCGTGCCTCTCTCCCATCTGCACAGGAGGACTCTTCAGTGGAACTTCAGGGTGCAGTGGGATCAGCAAAGTGACGATCTTGACCAGAAGGTCAGGATCTCAAAGGTGGTGCACCAAACCTTGTCATGGTGGCTGATCCCATCCTGGTTATCGATAGGGGCACCATTCAGTAACCCCTCTCCTCAGTAAGTGGTCACCACGGATGCATCAGGCATGGGATGAGGTGCCCACTTCAGGAGCCACCAGACCCCCGCGGGGGTCCTGGACTCAGACAGAACACTCGCTACACATCAGTGTTCTGGAGATGAGAGCTAGCTGTACTGTATGCATTACAGGCATTCCAGAACGATCTCCTTCTAGGCCGCGTACTAGTCCAAACGGACAACATGTCAGTGGTTTTCTATATCAACAAGCGGGGGGGGGGGAGAGACATTCTTACCCCCTTTGCGGAGAAGTCATGAGGTCTGGTACTGGGCAACAGATCACACCTTGGAACTATTCACAGTACACGTCCCAGGTCTTCAGAACATGCTTGCGGACAGCCTCAAAATCGCTCGCTAGGCCAAGCTCATGAATGGGAGCTATTTTAAGACATAGCAGACGATCTTTTCGCCAGATGGGGGACTCCAGAGTTGGACCTCTTTGCATCCCCACCTAACGCCAACCTGGCAGGTTTTTGCTCACTACAGCCAGGGCATGGTGTTTTTTGGCGCGACGCATTGTCCTTCTCCTGGACCGGGAGATTTCTCTATGCTTTCTTGCCCTTGCGAGTTCTGCAGCGAGTTCTGCTCAAACTGCAGTTGGAACCAGCAACCTTGATATTGGTAGCACCGTTCTGGCCCAGACAGATCTGGTTCCTGCTTCTGCAGCAGATGGCGGTAGAACCTCCAGTTCCACTTCCTCTATCCTCTCACTTGCTCTCCCAAGAGCAGGGCTCTCTAATTCATCCCAACCTCAAGTCTCTGCATCTTCACGCATGGCTCCTGCAGACTTAGTCAGCAGCAGGTTCGGAGTGTCCGTGGGGGTAGCAGAGGTGTTGGTGGCCACTAGAAAGCCATCTACTAGGGCCATGTACACCATGAAGTGGAGGCGGGTCAGCCTCTGGGCTGCTGCCCGTGACTTAGATCCATTCTCTTGTGAGGTAAACTGGGTCCTGGAGTATCTGTTATCCCTGTCTGACTCAGGTCTAAGCTATTTCTTCCATAATGGTACATCTTTTGGCTATTTTATCCTATTACGTAGCGGTGGATGGCAAGACCTTGGCGCAGCTTAATCTGTCACATACCTTCCTGCAAGGTATCCTGCATATTAAACCTCCTATTCGGAACCCTGTCCCTCCGTGGAATTTGCACTTTATGTAAGAAAACTTAACTTTACCCCTCTTTGAACCAGTCGCGAGTTGTGAGCTTTGCTTTCTCTCTTGGAAAGCATTATTCTTAGTTGCTATTATTTCGGGCCGGAGGATTTCTGAGCTCCAAGCTCTCATCTGTAAGGAGCTGTATTTGTTTTTTCACAGGGACAGGGTGTCCCTTCGAACAAATCCTAAGTTTCTTCCAAAGGTGGTGTCTGAGTTGACCCTCAACCAAGATATCAACCTGCCGGTCTGTTACCCACAGTACTTCAACAAAGGGGCAGCCTTGTTGCATACCTTAGACGTACATAGAATTCGTAGGTACTATATCGACCGTACCAGGTCCATTAGGAAATCTGACCAGTTGTTTGTTTCTTTTGCCCAATGGATGTTGGGAGCACCAGTCACTAAACAGACCGTGTCAAGGTGGCTGGTTAACTGTATCGTTTTCTGCCATGGGAAGCATGGAAACACCCTGCCGGGTCCAGTAAGAGGTCTCTCAACAAGAGGAATTCTCTACATCTTTTGCTTAAGAATGTGTCAGCAGCAGACCTTTGTGCTGCAGCCACCTGGAGTTCTGTGCATACCTTTGTCTGGCACTACAGTTTGTACACTGCTTTCAGAAGGAGAGCAGGGTTTGGACTGGCAGCCCTCCCAAGGGCTCCTCTCTTAAGAGCCCAGGGGTATTACATTTTTCCACTGCCCTTCTGACCTGGTGACATCCCAGTACTGCTTGGGACTCAGTCCTATTGGTTATTACCTGCTGCAAAAGCTCTATCTTGAAATGGGATAGTACAGTTACATAAGAACTTACCGTAACAGTAGCTCTTCGAGAAGAGCTCTTGCAGCAAGTATGCTTTCCCCACTCCTTCCCCCAGTGCTTCTCTCAGATTGTCCCTTTCAGGATAACAAAGCCTCCTTGGTTTGTCCCATCCTTTAGGCTAGCTGGGTCTTTGGCGGGCGAACAGAGATGGTGCCGGGGGACCTCCTCCTCTGTACAGTGGCTGACATCGAGGGCGGTCCCCCGCCTTGGACTGCTAGCTAGAAGTTTTCCGTGGGGGCCTTGTGTCTGTGGCATAGTCCTACTGGTTATCAGTTGCAAGAGCGCTGCTTGAAGATCTATTGTTATGGTAAGTTCTTACGTAACTGTACTTTTGCCACACACTAACTTTCAGCTCCTCACCAGCCTTGGCACAGGATATAAAGTGACAACACAGCTCCTTTTTGTAGAAACATTTGGAATTCTTAATGTTGCTGGCATCCATTGACTGGATATCAGTGGTAGCATTTGGGGGGGGAGAAAATGGACTTTAACGTTTGACAGGTCTGGGATGCGGCATGGCTACTAGTGTTGTCAACTAACAAAATGATGTGCCTGTGCTGAATTATCATGGTGCATATAAAATCAAGCACTCACTCCTTATACCCACTCCTTGTCTTCCAAGTTTTCATGTTTCCTTGGTAATGGGTGTATAGTTCAGGGTAAAAATTCCTGGCAAAGCAGTGTGGCATTTTTTGCTTTGCTGATTATAATTTGCTTGACTTTGTGAGTGCTTTTGGCAGTACAACAAAGGGCAAGAGTAAGGCAGTCTTTGGACTTTTTGGGCCCTGAAACTTGTACCGACGACAGTGCTCCTGTAGGGTCCAGCCTGTAAAAAAACCCAGGTTTGCCTAACGTACGAATGTCCTTTGGATAGAAACCAGAAAGCACAACCCTTAGTTGGAGCTGTCCAGACACCAGAGCAGTCTGGGTGGCACATGTTACTTCCATGTAGTATACCTTACTGCTCAGTCCACTGCACTGTTTAAAGCCCTGTATCCACCCCCTGGAAAATCCAAATCTGAGACACCCATCTGCTTCCCGACATATTTCGCCTTTTTCATGACCACAGTGTCTGACGCAGCCATGCCCTTGCAGTTCATCTCACTGACCCGGAAGTTCAGAGCCATCTTGACATCACGGTGCTGACCAAGATAAACGCGGGTCAGTGAGGTAGAATCAGATGAAGCAGAGAGCCACTCCTCCTTGGCCCTCCAGATATCGCTACAGGTTGAGGATCCTAACATTATATGCAGTCATATCTCAACAAGCTGAAACAGGATTTGCCTGCTTCCACAGACAGAGAAACAAACAATTGGAGGCACTCAGTGGGAAAATAATAAAATAAGCCAATGATAAATCCAAAAGAAATGTTATTTGGCAAAAGAAAGCATGGCACTTAGAGTCTTATGGTTATCAGGCGAAGCACTGGGACTGTCACAGACAGGGCTTCTGTTTCTGGGCAATGGAAATTTCGCTCCATCCTCGCTTTTGACCTGCTGCTACTGTTATACGCAGTTCACAGCTGAGCGTGATTAACAGCGCAATCAGCACACTAATATAGATAATTAGCATCTCATCCAGGCTAACAAAGTAATAAGCAATGGAGAGGATTATTACTATGTACTAACCAGCGCTTACGGATACGGAAGAAGATAAATCCAGATTAATGAGGTAATTAAACAGGGCTTATTTTGGTGACAAGACATAGGCATTCGGATAGTGAGAAATCTGCATTAACCAGACACAGAGTAACCAGGTCTGACTGTACTGCCCTTTTACTTGCCCACTGTACGTTAAGACTCTCATCTAAAGTGCAGGTTCAGGGTTCAACCAATGGCCTAGACGTATTGTGATGTGCTGCTGTATCAGCAAACCAAGTTCGGAAACAGACTCAGCAGCTGGGATGGGCATGGCTCAGGGCTGGGGCAGTGCTACTGCTACCAGTGGGTGGCACGTAGGCTCACTGTCACAGTGGCCCTTGCAGAGAGACAGGAAGCTTACGCCATGCTGGGGCTTGCTGTACACATCCAATGCTATGAAAGGCTAACTCTGTGCTGTGCTGGAGGTGGGAGGGTCAGGGGCACTAGCAGAAGAAAGAACAATAGGAAAATGATGGTGGCTGCTAGGCTGGCACTGTCAGGGCTCTTGGAATCTGCGGTTCTACTGGATCCCCATGGTATTAGATGAAGGTAAGTAGTTGATGGGGATGGGAGATTTTCAGTGGTCCAGTGGAGTAGCAAACTGGTAAGAATACAAAAAGCAATATACTGTAGAAATAAAAGAAAATAATGCTCACCACAGTAATGTTGTTTCTTCTTACAGAATACATCAGTAATATATACAAACAGCAATCAGTCTGCTGGATTGAGTTATCCCAAAGACAAAATTTATGGTAATTATGGAATCTAGATTTATAATCCAGTTCAAACTCTGCACTATGGTCACCCTCTCCCTAACTGCCTTTCTTCAGATTTGTTCCTAAAGCTAGGGAGAGCTGTCACGAGTAACACAAGCTATATGGTTACCAAACATTTTTCAAAAGTTCTGATAAAAATTTGAAAATAGTGAATAATGAAAAGCAGACTTTTGATTAGATCACTTATTTGGAATTGTAACACACTGTAATAAGTAAAGCTCATGCCAGTATGGTGGGGTGCATGGCCTGACTCCCTAGCTGAGCGGACGCGAGTTGGAGGAGTTCAGGTACTGAAAAAACAAATCAACAAAATAATGGCAAAATGCTTGATTTTTCTCAACATTCCTAATAGCATCACTCTACTCAGGAAACTGATTAAGTTTGAGAAAATTCTGCAATATGGAGAATCGGAGGAAAAACCAGGGAATACCAGAGGGACCTGCTGGCTTGATAAGGTGGTCATCTGACACACAGCTTGTGAGTGCTCTGGCTACAGGAGAACCAAAACTGGCTTCATTACATGCAATTCAAAAACTGGATAATAAAGTTGCGGACTTTAATCCGCGAACAGTACCTCAGGAGAAAAAAGATGGGTCTGCCCAAAAAGAAAAGCTTGTGTCACCACAGTGGGTCTTGTGAAGGAAAATAGTGTATTCTAGACAAGGCTGGAGCAGCTAGATGGGGAGCAGTGAAGATACAGACACCCTGCTGCTTGCCACTAAGCAGCACAGAGTGCTGAAATAGGAGATACTGACACCTTCCCAGACCAGAGTTACTATACCAGAACATGGAGAGTGGTTTGATGGTGCATGTGTTCCCTCCTTCGTGAATTAGGCATCAATTACTACATGCTGCTGCAGACGAGACTCAAGGTACAACACAGAGGTAGGACATATCTCCTTTCCAACCCTACCAATGTCAGCAAGCTGGCCGAGAAAACAATTCTCCACCTGCCAGGGGCAAGAGGACTCAGATTCAGAACAAGTGGGATGAGTGGGAACCTCAAATGAACTAAACAGAACTTGGACACTGAATATATGCTTGCAGCCTTCTGAAACAGTCACTTGCAGGTTTGGTTTAATATACAAAATGGGGAATAGGTCTGTTTACACTCATATTTAGCTAGATGTGAAAAGTGTTGCTGGTGTGTGCGGTGGGGTTCAGGCTTCGTGGACAGAAAAAGGAGGTCATGTCATCAGAAGTGACTCATCAAGGTTCAGACTGGGACTGCATGGTCTAGGTTACACCAAGACGCTAGAACAGCGAAGGTACAACAGACCCCCACCAAGCGAAACACTGCTTACCATGTGGTAAAACAAGAAGTTACCATTTGAGTGTTACTGCTTCACCAAATTACAGTACTTCAGTTCTGATGTAAAGATGAGAGCTTTCTTTTATGTATTTACAGTTGCACTTTCAGTTATTTGTTAGAATGTATAACTTCACAAAGGCCATTTAAAGAGCTAGTAGAATCAAAAATAGACAGGAAACTGTTACATATTTTTAGTAGTTGTAGCTTTACATTGCTGAAGTATTTTTCTTTTTCGGTTTGCTCATTAGAAAGTTTTCTATGTGAGAGCATTATGCTGGCTGTGTGGAACAGCACTTTGCCGGCAGTGGACACATCTAGCTCTGTTCTCCCCCTACACCATCAGCACTGTGACCCTACTGACAGTGACATCACAAGTGACTGATCTGGCAGCTACTGAGCGTCTCTTCCCAAGTAGCTGTGATGTCATAGTTAATGATTTCACAATGCTGATGATGTTGGGGGGGGGAAGGGACTAGAGCTAGATAGGTCAGCTGCCAGGCAGAGTGTTATTTCACACATCACATCTACTAACATCAGGTACAAAATCTTCTGATTGCTCAAAGGGGAACGAAGAAGTATCTCAGATATAAAAGAAAATAGATAGTTGCTTTTAAAAACTAATACTAATTTTTGGTAGTACAGTAGGGGCAGGATTCACAAAGATCCCGAAATTCCTGCAGCTGTGGCAAAATGTCAGCGCCAAAGGGTGACCACTTGCGGAGCAGCAGGAGTCCCGCAGTGGCGGTTATTCTCAAAGCCGGAGCCGGATTACAACTGGCTCCATAATATACAGCTGCTTGGGGGAGATGTTGCCCGGGAGATCTCTGCAGCTGCGGCAAGATGCTACAGCTGGTGGGAGCAGCCTTAACATTCTCCACAACTGCCGTGACTGAGAATCGCAACCAATGCAGCTGCAGGTGATTTCAGCCCACAACTGCAGTTGCAGAGTGGAACTTTGGTTCCAAAAGTTTTGAGAATCCTGCCCCTGTTCTTTAACTGGTTTGCCAGTAGGTCTAGTTACTAAGGCATAAAGTGAGCTATGTTCCGAGAGCTCCTGTTATGGGGAAACTGATCTTAAAATGTTTCCTGCTTTTAAGATCTTTAAGCCAAAGGAAATTCCTAGCACTCTATAAAATTTAAAGTGTGAATTTTAAAACTTTACAGAAACAAATGGAAACTAAGCCAATAAAAGTAGCTGGACTAACTACATGTGCTAATCTGTGTCCACAGTGTCGTGCAGTCATCAGGTTTCTTCTGGACATATATCAGAGGACTTTAAGAACTTCTGCTACTGCGTTCCTAATGAAGTAACAAAGACAAGTGCTACAGAATCCTTTATTACAGGTTATATGTATAGCAATTGTGATTAAGTTGTGTACTCACTTGCCTATTGGGCTTTATATAAGTTGTACTTCGATTTTTTTTTTTAAATATGAAAAAATAAAGCTAAAAAAATGTCTGGTGGCACTGAGGGTTAAGGTGCTGGATGCCACATCTCACACCAAGCTGGCAACCAGAGTTAGGAAGCAAGCTCGAGTTGTCAGGGGTTGGCGGTGGGGGCACGCTGGGAGATGATCATAGCGGCCACTGGGCTGCTTTCATCTCTTGGATTGAGGAGACGAGTTTCCCCATTCTCAACTGACAGCCAGTGGAGGCTGGGTGTCAGAGCAGATGTACAGGGGACTGAGGGTTCGTCAGGAGGGTGGAGGCAGCTGTGGTTCCAGGAGCATGTGCCCGGCGTATATGCCACAGTTCCGGGTTGGGAGAAAACAGAACAATACCTATGTCTCCCTGTTGCTGTATTTGACTGCTCCCCCAATCTCTCGGACCCTGCTCCTTGTGGATCCCCACCAGTAAAAAGACGGTGGGGGAGAGGTTGACAGGATTGGGAGTGAAGGGGGGCCTGATGGCAGGAGTAGGTGGCAACAGGAGGCAAACAGCCATATGAAAAAAAAAAAAGCTCATGCCAATAATATAGAAACGGATTCTTGTCTGAACCAATTTCCAGGTTCTGGAAGGGGAGACAGGGTAAGGGATTCTGAATATTACTGATGGATCCTTTAAGAAGAAACATTACTATGGTGAGTATTTTTTTTCTTCTAACCCCAGGAATCCATCAGTATATGTTCACAAACTGCAGACTCCATAGCAGTACCTCGGCAGGCTGGGTCCAGAATTTATTTATGTAAAAGGTTCTGCAAGACAACAGTGCCAAAGCTGGCATCTTTCCTGGAGTGTAAGTCCAGACAGTAGTGTCTTGTGAAAGTGTGTACTGTTTTCAGGTAGCTGCTATACAAATCTCTTGAAAAAGGATGTCCCTTGCTGCTGCCAAAGAGACAGAAGTGCCCCTTGTAGAATGTACCCTCAGACCTCTTGAGGGCAATTTGCCAGCTTTCTCATAAGAGAATTGAATGCAGAAGACTATCCAGCGTGAGATGGTTCTCCTAGCTTCTGGTCTGCCTTTCCTCACTTCACCACTGGTGATACAAATCTGCGTACTGTTGAAGCTGACATTTTGTGTGGTCCAGGTAGTGGCTCAGTGCCGTTTTTAAGTCCAGGCAGTGGAGTTTCTGTTCACCTGTACTGGACTGCTCAGTTAAAAAAAAAAACTGGAAGGGCAAATGACTGGTTCAGGTGGAATTCTAACACCACCTTAGGAAGGAATTTTATATTGGTCCTGAGAACAACCTTATCCCTACGAAACATTATGTAGTTTGGATATGTATAGAAGACTTAAGAGTTCACTTATCCTAGATGTCTTAGCCACTAGCAATATTGTTTTCCAAGTGACATATTTAAGGTCGGCTGTAGCCATAGACTCAAAGGGAGCTTCTGTCAGCTGAACAATGCACACATTTAGGACAGGATCCCTCCAAGACATAAATTAAGTTTTGGAAAACTGATCAACAGTCTTTGCTAGTCAATATCATCTTCAGCCAGTCAGGTTTGAGGAGCAATTTCACTAAATGTTTATTTTTTATCAATAAGATACATTCCAGGAGACTGCAACTGTGTGAAAAAGTGTCGAACTGTAAGAACAATTTCAGCATTTTGTATTTTTTACCACAATTGCAGGACAATATTACCTTAATTTGGAATTTTTTACTCAAAGTGGCAAATCAGTTTATTAGTAACTTCTGCTAGTCAAGGTTACACCTGATTTAGCAAATATCATTTTTTGGGGTAGCAAACTGCTTTTCAAACCCACTTATTTTATGTCTTGCCCTCACAGAAGGGTACAAATGGTTGAGGCTTTTAAAGAACTTTTTGAAAATAGGTTGGGAGGCCAGAGATTTTCCCTTGTCAGCTGATGTATAAGCTGACACTGCTGCCAAATGCACCGTTAGGGTGGAAGGTCTCAGGCCTAGGGTCTGCAGGTGCACAAGGTAATCCAAGACAGTAGGCAGGCCTGCCTACATAGGATTATTTTTCTGGGGGCACATCAGAATGAAAATCTCTTCCATCCTGAAGCATATGTTTTTCTTGTTGTTGGTGTTCTAGAAACCTTCAACACTCATTACTTCCTCTGATAAATTTAGACTAGAGAACTCTAGCTCTTCAAGAACAATACCCTTAGGTTTAGGGTTCTGAGGTCTGGGAATGTTATCCTGCTTTAAGACAGGACGAGCAAGTTGTGGCTCAATGGCAGGTGGATTGGAGACTTGTTGGACAGGGCCAGGAGCATGCAGTACCAGGTTTGCCTGGCCCAATCTGGTGCTATCAGAGTCACTGTTGCTGGCTCCCTCCTGAGCTTTGTGAGTACTCACTGCAAGACTGGTAATGCAGGGAAGGCATATAGGAACTTCCTTGCCCAGTCCAGGACCAGGGCATCTTCTGGGACTGCTGGGGGCCTGCAACAAAAATGTGGGAGTTGACTGTCCTCTCAGGAAGCAAACTAATCTATTTCTGGTGTACCCCATCCCCTGAACACTGATGCCATCACCTGCTGGTTCAGAATCCACTCTTGGTTTTCCTAGCTGATTCTGCTTAGTGAGGCTGCTAGGATACTGTCCTTACTTCACCAGAGTATTTCAGATAGCTCTACACCTAGGGAATAGGCTAGGTTCCAGATCTTCATGGTTTCTGTGCATAGCCTTGAGGATATTGTTCCTCCCTGCTTGTTTGTTTATGCAACACATAGTTGTGGTGGTGTTTGTATGGATTTGAACAGACTGAGCCTGGATCTGGGAGGAAAATACCTGCACTGACAGGAATGCTGCCCTGAGCTCCAGGTGTCACTCACAGCAAGATCCTCCAGGTGGGTACCCCACCCTAGGAGTTAAGTATTTGTTGTAAGAATACTTGTTGGAGGTTGCTGGAGGAAGGGAATACCCTCTGAGGTTCTCACCTTCCTTTCGCCACTCTACAGCCCTTAGCAAAGTTTTTGAAACTGGGACTAGTTTGGACAGAGGGTCCCATCTTTGGGAGCAGTTGTCCCCTAAGTGGTACTGAATATCCTTCATCTGGAACCTGGCCCCTGGTACAGCTGCAGTGCAGGAGGCGATGTGTCTCAGCAGCTGCAGAAAATAACCTACCGGTCTTGGCTGGCCTGCTCTGAAGGATTCTGTAGTGGAAATCAGATTTGATACCCTTGCCTGTGCAAGAAAGGCCTTCCCTTGCAGGGTATCTAGCTCTGTGCCTATGAAGTCATGTAGCTGGTTCTGTTTGAGAGTTCTGTAAGTTTATCAGGAAGCCTAGGTTTTCCAGGGTGTCTTTTACTAGCTGTATACAGCGCCCTGCCCTCTGCTGTGTTTTTCTTTAGACTAACCAGTTATCCAAGTAGGGAAAAACTACCAACCCTTGGCAGCCACCAAAGCTAGGCGCTTTGTAAAAAACCTTGGTTCTGAGCTGAGGCTGAAAGGTGGGTGAACTGGTATTGGTAGTTCCCCAACCTAAACCTGAGGTACTTTCTGTGGGTGAATCTGACTGGGATGTAAAAGTAGGCATCTTCCAGATCTAGTGACATCAATCAGTCTCCCAACTGCAGAAAGATGGTATCCCTGAGCCCAGTGTAACCATTTTGAATATTTCCTTTTTATGTGTTTTTCATATATCTCAGTTCCAACATGGGTCACCACTCCACATTTTTCTTGTGGGTCAGAAAAAATCTGGAGTACAGACCCTTGCCCAACTGTATGGCAGGGACTTTCTCCACTGCCCTCGCCCTCAGTAGTTTCTTTTACCTCCAGCTCCAATAGGATTATTTTCTGGTGGCAAGGTAGGAGGGGACGGACCCGAGCCATAGGTTGGAGACAAATTTAGCGCAGTGAGAGATGCGGCGGTTTTCGATGGATGGTAGTGCCAAGGCTCGGTAGAGGTCGCAGTGGTGGGTGAGGGGAGAAGCATCGAGAGCAAAGCAGCAGAAGACATTATAAAGTGTGTCCAATTGTTTAATTCGTATTTCAGAAAGACCTTTGAGCGTGAGCTCTTTTACAAAGGTTCCACATCAGGGTGGACAATAAGACAATACAAATTCAGTGGTTACAGAGGCCTGATTATTAGGCATTAAAGAGCGATTACATGACAATTGGACAAATAGGAGAAAAAAAACTGAGCAGTTGTAATTGAATACTAAGCTATTTCTAATCGGTTGCCCTAGGTACTTCACCTGGAAACCTCAAATCCGTTGATAGACTATGGCGGAGTAACTTCATAGGGTTTAACGCTATCCCAGATGGCGAGAGCTGGGTGACAGTGAAACAAGGGGATTGGGTTTGAAACCAACCGCAGAGAGCGAGAGGTGGGGGATAGTGAAATGGGGGGCTGTGATGAGCTGCTTTGTCGAGCATGGTGGAGGGGTTGGGAGGCAGTACCAAGTGCGCTTAAAGAGGACTGATAGCTTACTTATGCCCTTGGCTAGGCTGGAATGGAGGCAGGGTTCTCTAGGTAGTCCTGCTGGGTGTTACCTTGGGGGTAGGCCTGTCTATCAAGTGGGGCCTGAGAAGCAGGTGCACTTTGAGTTAGACATTAGTTGCTGTTTGAGGCCAGTTTAAATAGGGTGGACTTAGGGGCTGCACTGTATACAGTGTTGCAGTAGTCGATGGAGGGCAGTATCATCTTCAGGACCGGTTCACGTCGGACTCGGGGAGGGAGGGTGCTGCAGTTCCTATATAGTCACTGAGCATGGGGCGTTTTTTTTTTTTTTTGAGATAGCATTGATGTGGTCAGAGAAGGAGAGATGGCTGTCAAGCCTGACCCCAAGTAACAGAACGAGAAGACATCTTCAAGTTTTTGGCCATCCAGGGTGGCGAAGTAGGGAAGGGAGGGGAGTCTGGCCAGGCGTTGTAGTGTGCCGAAGATCATAGTGACAGGGTTTTTTGCATTTAGGGAGAGCTGGTGCGAGCTAAACCATTGCTGTACCTTGTTGAAGTCAGCTTGGAGGTTTGATTTTACCACATCAGGGGTGGAGCCCGAGTAGTAGAGTACAGTATCATCTGCATACATGTGGATTGAGGAAGTAGAGCAGACGAGTGGCAGGTCATTTAGGAATATAGAGAACAGAATGGGACCAAGAACTGACCCCTGTGGGGCACCGGTAGTTAAGGGAAGGGGGGGGTGGAGATCGCATTTGAGACTCTTAACGGACTGAGTTCTATCAGACAGATAGTATCTGAACCAGTTTGTGGCTGCATCAAAGAAGCCTGACTCAGCGAGACTCGAGAGCAATATGGGGTGGGAGACTGTGTCAAACGCTCCATGCCTGTCAGGATAGTGTCTGTAAGCCTTATCAGGGAGGAGGTGGTGGAGTGTCCCTTCCTGAAGCCAGACTGGAATGGCGTGAAAAATTTGGAGACAGTGAGGAAGGAGGTAAGTTGGGTGAGCACAAGGTGCTCTTGTAGTTTTGCTAGGGCTGGGAGGAGGGAAATAGGGCGGTAGTTAGAGGGGGAGGTAGGGGCACCTCCTTTTGGCAGAGGAATGACAGTGGCGTGCTTCCATGCATGGAGGACGGCAGCAGCAGCAAAGGATTGGTTTAGGAGTTTGGCAGCCGGAGTTGCTATAGTGGGGGCAGAGAGGTATAGAAGTTTTGGGTCTAATCTATCCAGGGATTTGCCTTTTGAAGGGTTAAGAGAAAGTAATGCATCTAGGGCCTCAGTTGCAGAGAAGTCTTTGAAGGAAAAGGAGCGAGGCCTAGTCTGGGTCTTTATGTCTGTAGGCGGTTGGAGAGGTGTAGTGTTGGGCAGGGAAGAGAGGAGGGTGGCAGCGTAAGTGAAGAAGTACACATTGAACTCAAGTGGCAACTGCTGTGGGCTCTGATAGGAGAGAGTTATTAACATTTAGCATTGGAGTAGGATTGGCAACCAGTGGGGTGAAAAGGGAGTGAATGGCCTTCCAGAATTTTGAGGATTTATTTAGGTTTGACTGGAGGGAGCTGCTGAAGTACTGTACTTTTGCAAGACGAGTGGCTCTGGTGTACTTGCTACAGAGCATGCGGTGTGTGGAGAGGTGTTATGAGAGGCATGAGGATTTATGCATTTTCCAGGCTTTGTCCCATGCGATTTGACATGCAGTCAGTTCTTTTGTGATCCAAGGTAGGTGGTTTCCTCGTACTTTTGTACGACGCAGTGGGGCGTGTGTGTTCCAGACACTGAGGAATGTGTTTTTAAACTGTAGGAAGGCAACATCAATGGAGTTGTAGGAGGGGCAGGGGCCCAGTTTGCTAGCGCAAGATCATCTAATACAGGGGCTAGATTGAGGGATTTATAGGAGCGTTGGACTAAAAATTTAATGGGGGATCTTGGGCGGTGGATTTTACGCACTAAGAAGGTTACGTGGTGGTCACTGAGGGAGTCCGGAAGAATACCGGCTTGTTTAACCCGGTAGGGGTGTGTGGTAAGGACCCAGTCGACGAGTGAGTGGTTAGCAGATTTTAGGTTAAGCCGGGTGGGCTCAGTAATGATTTGTGAGAGGTTCAAGGTGGACATTTCAGTCCTGGTTTTGTTGAGGGCAGGAGCTAGCCAATTGTGGTTAAGATCGCCCATAATATAGAGTTCCCCTGTTGAGGTTAGGCAGGAGATTTGCTTTAGGAGGTCGGTGACAGCAGAAATTGGTGTACCAGGTCAGCAGTATAGCCCAGCAATGTAGATTGGTAGCAAGAAGGGAAGGACAAGCTGAATTAGTATTACTTCAAGGACTTTTGGTTCAGACTTGGTCAGGACCACTGAATAGTGCAAGTCTGAGTTTCCGCCGCCTTTAGAGGCTTTGTCCTGGTGGGCCATAGTGTAGCCTGGGATAGCGACAGAGGAGTTGTTGATGTTTTTGTTGAGCCAGGTTTCGGACAGGGTGAGGATATCTGGCGTGTAGTGGACAGCAAGAACCTGAAGGGAATCAAGCTTGTGGACAAGGCTTCTTATATTTAGGTGCAGGAGGCGCAGGCCGCATGGGAGGAGATCCCCAGAGTGAGGTGAAGAAGAGGCCGATGTTGGAGAGGGGCATGGGGGTAGTATTGGGGCCGAGGTTAGGGTGTATGTCACCTGCTGCAAGGAGCAGGAGAGCGAGAGGTAGTGAGCGAATAGCTGTATATGACTGACTGCGAGCTGTCATCCCTTAGATTGATGGCGTGTATGAGCTGGGCATAGGGGAATACATTGACAAATGACCCAGGGGAGCGATGGGTTGAAAAGAAATGGCCTGGGACGTGTGGCAGAGTGTGTCTGTGCTTGGGTGAAAGGGGAGATGGATGCTGGGCTGGAGGGGTGGGAGAGCTCAAAGTGGTTTGGCAGGATTTGGGAGGTTGGCATGGGAGAGGTGGGTGGCATGTTGGAAAGGGAGGGAGGGAGAAGAGAATAGGGATGAGCAGGGTCAGGTGGCCTGGTAGAAGGATCATGGCGCGGATCAGGTACTAGGAGGACCCTACTGCTGTGGTTACTTAGCGGGGAAGGTAGGTGCTGTAGTTACTTAGTGGAGAAGGTGGAGGGCTGAGATGCAGGGGCAGGGAAATGATAGGGACCTGTAAGGACTAGGAACCAATGGGGGAGCAGAGGGAATGAAGGTTTTAGGTAGTCAGTGAGGGAGCGAGCAGTGCTGCTAGGCTTACTAACCAGTGATCAAGCGAAAGGGAATGTGGGTGGGCAATAGGTGTATTTAATCATTGGAGGTGGTGGGGGTGGGTGGGAGGCCGACAATCCTTCTATGAGACACTTGAATTTGCTTAGTTGCAGCTAAATCTATTGGTAAAAAGCGTCGGGCGGCAAAAGCAGGGGAAAAAGTCCTGGCCAGTCGGAGCGGGTTTGCTGGAAGCGCCCGTGTTCCGATCGACTGCGCTGTTGCCGTACCTTCCAGGGAGCTGCAGGTGGGCGTCCTGGTCTCGGTTGGCTGGGTGCCGTCCAACCGTGGGGCAGCTGATGCAGCCATTTTCAAGGACAGGCAGCTTCCAAAGGAGCTGCAGGCGGGCGTCCTGGTCTCGGTCGGCTGGGTGCCGTCCGACCGTGGGGGAGCTGAAGCAGCTCTGTTCAAGGGCAGGCAGCTTCAAAGGAGCTGCAGGCAGGCGTCCTGGTCTCGGTTAGCTGGGTGCTGTCCGACCGTGAGGGAGCTGAAGCAGCCCTGTTCAAGGGCAGGCAGCTTCCCAGGAGCTGCAGGTGGGCGTCCTGTTCTCGGTTAGCTGGGTGCTGTCCGACCGTGGAGGAGCTGAAGCAGCCCTGTTCAAGGGCAGGCAGCTTCCAAGGAGCTGCAGGTGGGTGTCCTGGTCTCGGTCGGCTGGGTGGCATCAGTTTAACCTGTGTTTTTTTTGTTTTGTTTTGTTTTTTTTCTACGTGTGTTTTCAGTATATGGCAGCATGACTTGTACATTCAGCAGTCCTGAGTTTGATTCTCACAACCTCCTCTTGCATGCTCTGTGACTCTGAGCAAGTCATGTAAGACACGCTGTGGAGATTTTTAGCCCATACAGAAGAATTTCGGGCTAATTATTATTTCTTCCTCATAATTATTTGTTTGGCATAATTATTTCTTCTTGGCACCATGATGTATTGGAGGACATTATTCAGTGTAAGGCTATTATTTAATGTAGGACCTGCAAGGGTGATGAGGTACTCCCCCATAGGTTCCTTCTGTCCTCATTGTGTTGCACCCACCAGCTGGTTCTCCGGTCTGGGGAAGGAGAGCACCTGGTTATTTTTGGCAGTGGCAGCAGAATTGCCAAGAAATTACTTTGTGGCTTCTGAATGAGCTTGAGCCCCGGTGTCCCGCAGGATACCCCCTGCAGATACACCCAACTCCAATGGGGCCACTCAGGTCGGGGGTGCCCATTCAAGAATATCCAGGTGTGATCCCCAAAAAAAAAAAAGCCAGGAATGAGACGCTTGCACCTTGGCTCCTGAGATCTCGTGTGGGGGGGCTTTTTACATATAAAATTAATAGATAAATATAGATTTTCCGGAGGAACTTCTTGACGCCTTTCTGGATGCCAAACATTCTCTGGGTCAGCAGTCAGTGTTAACTTCAGTCTTTTCTGTGGTTGCAATAAATCAAATTAATTGATAAAAATAAATTGGGAGACCACAAAAAAGGTCTGGAACAAGCAGCAATATAATTGAGCTTGAGCTGCAATGACCGATATGCAGGCAGACCCCAACATAGCCTTTTTCAAGGCTAGGATGATGATTATGGGGATCTTGGGGAAGCGCCTGACCTTAACTTAATTTAAAAAATTAAATAAGCCCTTGCCTTTTGGATAGCTGAGGAAAGTAGTCCCTTACAGCTCAGGAGGTAGAGTCTGTGGAGACGGCGGATGTCAATCCGACTCGGTCTGCATCTTTTCAAATAATATGTGACCAAAATTATTGATCAAAATTAGCAGGTGTGGATAAAACCAAAATCTTTCTTACCTTATCATGGTTCCTCCTTTATTAAGTAAAGGTCTCCCAGTGAGAAGCACCTCCATTGATAGACAAGGCAGTCTATATTGCTGAAAAACTCCACCCTGTCTGTAGAAGGCTCTGGCCATATCAGTCATGTCAAAGTGGTGGTCACCACGTGCAGGATGAGTTTCCACCTCTATCAGCACACAGATGTACATTTTTGATGCTGCTTTTTTGACCAGAGCCTTCAAAATAAAGTCACTTCCATGGCCAGTTTCATTCCGCCACTCAGAAGGTGCAAACCTTATCTGCAATGCAGGGCCATGGACCCACCTTCCTGGTGGGTATTACTGGAGATTTTCATGTCGGACCACTCTGCCCACCTATGGTTTTCGGCCATGAGAACCATGTGACTTAGTCATTGATCTGGTCAAGCTTCATAAGCTAAGTTACGTAACTTCCCCTTGAGGGAGGCTTATGATTTGATTCCCCAAACAGAAAAAAAAGATTTTGCAGTAAAAAGGGCTATCTCCAGTGTCAAACAACAACGCAAGTCTGCCATAACCCAAAGTGGTCTAGGTAACGGCCGGCACAGACAGTTCCAAGGGGGTTCCATTCCTCCCATAATCATCTCCAGAGAATGGAGGAACCTACTCTGGTAACAAGGTTACAGTATCTGAGGAGCACTGGAGGCCCAGCACCAAGCCTGGTGCCCTTACTAGAGAGCACGCAGGCCCACTGCCCTCTTGTCATTTGAGGTTTTTTCCTGAAGATGGGCCAGAACAATGTCTGACACCTTTTTAAGGGATATTGTACATCCCAGTTCTTACTGAGCCGAAAAGGCCAGACGTAGTCAGAGTTCCTGTCCCCATCTTTCCTCAGGACCTTAGTACAGGTCCTGCTAAATCAAACAGGGTCACGGGTCATATGGTTTCATTTTATAGTCCCCAGGAAGCTGGGGGTTTTGCCAGGCCCTTCATCTTCAGGTGCCTGAACAAGTGTGCTTCAAAATCTTTGCAGGATGGAGCCCCGGAGGTCTCGCCAGGTTGCTCGGTCAAGGTTTTTTTTTTTTTTAAGCCCCATTGCATTTAACAAATGTCTTCCATCATTTTCCTCTGTCCTACTGAGAGTCCCTCAGGTTTTGATATTGGACCAGCATCCAAGCAGGGTGCCTCCTTTTGCCTGTGTATCAACCCCACCAAGTTCCTAAAAGATGTTGATAGTCCTTTTGATTTGATTTTCTGTCCAGTCTGTATGAACTGATTATTCATGCAACGACATTGTCTCTGGCAAGAGGTCATTTCTCTGCACTCTAGGTCTACTAGAGTCGCATGGCTAAGGGTGACTGGAGCAGAGCTTCCCCGAGCCGTCTCAGACCTTGGATGGCTTGGGGGTGGCATTTCGCCACAAACCAAGGAAGGTTCACCTTTCCGGAAGGTGACTTTTGTCAAAAGTCCACTGGTTCAGGACAAGGCCCTTGGCATGTGCCCTAGGTCTGCTGTTTTTTTTTAGTTCTCGGGATAGGCAGTGATTCCCAGTCCTGTGGATTCGCTTCTAGATGAGGGTCTCTTCAACTGTTTTTTTTCCGTTGGCCTATGATTCCTCATTGGAAGCTTAGCAGCCAGTTCCCACCCCCCTCACAGCTTCGTCACTTCTTGAGTTGGTTAGTATATGTGCAGGATCTCTGTAGAGTTCAAGTAAGTTTCCCAGAATTAATTATCAAAACAGAGGCCAGCTTCACGGTTGGGAGCAGGTAGAAGGCAGCCTCCCACTTGGGGAACAGGATCAGTCTAGTACCAGCATCTCCAGGAGATGAAGAAGGTCTGCCTAGCCTTCCTTAGGTCTCAATCATGCTGCTAAGTATAGGCGTACATTCTACAAGTCCATGTAGGCATGGGAGATTTTCGAGAGGTCGCTGACCTGTCAGCAGTTCTCATGGCAGGAATATTGAACCTTCAGGCAGACTGCCTATACTGCAAAAATGTTCATCCCGTGGAGTGGCACTTGAACCTGTACAACTGGTTATTCGACATTGGGTTGCTAGTCACATCCAGCTACTATGCTTGAATCCAAAAAGGTTCTCATTTTTCTTTGGTCTTCACAGCCGGGGGCAGTGTTCACTCTGCCTTAAGAGTTGATCTCCAGCTGAGGGTATGCTTACTCCACCAATTTTCCTTTAAGTTTAAATAAATAAATAATATAAAGAACACTCTAAAGAGACACCTTTTATTAGCTGCAGAGTGGCCAAGATGACTGTGGTTCTCGGACTTTGCAAATCTTGCTCAACAACACCCTTCCACCCTCTGGTGTAGACACCTATTATTAGTGTCTCTCTCACCCCCCCCTCCCCAAAAAAAAAAGCCAGGAATGAGACCGCTTGCGCCTTGGCTCCTGAGATTCGGGGGGAAGGGGGCTCTTTTTACATGTAAAATGAATAGATAAATATAGATTTTTCTGGAGGAACTTCTTGACGCCTTTCTGGATGCCAAACATTCTCTGGGTCAGCAGTCAGTGTTAACTTCAGTCTTTTCTGTGGTTGCATTAAATCAAATTAATTGATAAAAATAAATTGGGAGACCACAAAAAAGGTCTGGAGCAAACAGCAATATAATTTACACAGATACCAAATACCTTGAAGAATATGCCAGTAGCATCATCCCATAAGTAGCTAATGACACTCTTGGGTAAAACAAACACTACTCTCAAGTACCACAGATATCGTCCTCTGCGGGGGAATCCAGGGATCTTTATTAACAATAAAATACTAAACTTCCCTGTGTGGAGAGCAGGGGGCATATTGCAAGCCGAGCATTTAATTCATAACAATAAAGTCAAGATGTTTCAGGAACTTCAAGCAAGCTTACATTTGCCTGTGATAGATAATTACAAACTGCTCCAAATACAGCATTTCCTGACCACAAGTGGGCCAGTTAACCCTAGAAGACTGCCAACAGTATGGGAAAGCAAGTTGCTTACTGTTTTTCGAGAAAGCCCTAGGATATCATGGTGGTATGAGGTGCTGATGCAACAAGTGCACAGGGAGGCAGAAAAAGCCCAGACCTGGTTATCAGAAGAACTAAGCCATAACACCAAAACCTGGAACTGGGAAAAGCTGTAGTCCTGTGCCATATCCTTCACATTTCTAACAGACTTGAAAATGTAGCAGTTTAAGGTGCTCAGTAACCTATATTATACAAAGGGGGTAAGAAATCCAGTAATCTGATTGGTCGGCTAGTGTCTTTTACCTGTGAGTATGGCCTAGTATAACCCATGGATTAAGTTCCAGCTGTCCCAGCTGACTGCTGCACAAAAAAAGAAATCGCTACCCTTTTTCTCTACCTCCATGTAGCTGCCATTTTGGTATTTGAAACTACAATTTCAAGCTTCCCAGCCGTGATCTGAAACCTCCCCACAACAATTTCTACTATATATTAATATGTGTACTGAGGGGTGTCTCTTACGGGATAAGAAGGTTGTCTCATGCTGTTTTGGGCGAGAGGACCGTGAAGCGAAGCTGAAGCTGTTCTGTCAGCCCAAGACAGCATGAGATGACCTTCTTATCCCATAAGAGACACCCCTCAGTATACATTTTAATATATTATGAAGCAGTGGCACTGCCTCAAACCCAAAAGACCACAATTTTTGTGAAAATATTCATTTTATTTGTGCCCATTTTTCTGATCTCTACCCGCTGTTTCATGTGTAATATTACATTCCATGAGCACCGGTGGTGTAATGGTGGCCATGTATTCGTGGTGGCGGGACTGTCTTTGGCAAAAAAAAAAAGTTATTTTGAACTTTTGTGGTATGTTTTATATTGTGTATTTGGTGGCAGTATGTCTTTGATTTTGAATGATAAAACTGAACATCGCTTCTATGGTGGTGACGGGGAGGAAGCACAGACTAAAGCTTTTAATGTTTTAATTTGTTTTAACGTTATGGCAACATCTTTGAGGATTGCCATCAGCATTAACGGAACAGCGGTTTTACTACAGGTAAAAGTTTGTGCTTCTATACAGAGATTTTTTTAATTGAGGCTCATCTTTCAGCTGATTCCACTGTGGCCACTCCCACAGGAACTACTGTGAGGAAGCCAGAGTCATTGCAGCAGGTATTGGTTGTGTGGAGCAGCATGAGGCAGCAACTGTACGCCCAATAAGAGGTACAGTAATGCTGCACTCTGATTGGTGGAGGCAGTTCTACTGCTGTGTAATACCTCCTAAACATTTTAAGGGCCATCCGTTAACACAACAAATCATGTAATGACATTTCCAAACACTGTATTAGAAAGTTGTCGGTGTCCAGAACTGCACCTGCTGAAACCGATCGCTCCTCCTGCCTGACTTCCAGTATCTGTGAAAAACGAGAAAATATGTATCTTCTGCGAAGGATTGTGCATATGCTGGGTTCCACATCCCCCCCCCCACCCCTGGAGGAGAGGAGGAGGAGGAGAGCAGTCCCTTGGACACTTGATCCTTCTTCACCACCCCACCCCACCCCCAGCCAGCACTCTGCCACAGGTTCACTTCCGAACACTGGTCGTCAGCTCCATAGGCGATGGCGCTTCTGCTGCTCCAGCAGGCTGACTTACCCATGTTTTATAATATGAGAGCTACACCGTTTAGATAGTTGCAGCTGTTTTAACTATTACTGCATTTTACATGGCTGACCTCTCTCTATTACCCATTGATTTCAGTGAAATGAAAAATCTTGTTACCCACTCTGATGGTTTTACTTCTATGAATAACGGATAATTGATCACCCAGTTAACACTCTGTTATTCACTAAAGTGATGTCACACACACTTGTTACCTGTCCTCAGAACCAAAGTAAAAGTGGCCTTCTTGCAACACAACCTAAGTAACAACGTCACATGCTGTAACAAGCCTGCAAAACCTAACTAAAAGAAACCTACCTGCAAGACAATGGAAGTAATTCTGACCTGACCAACTTAACATAGCCAAACTAAATTAATGTGACAGTCGTGAAAAATAACCCTACAAAATACTGCAAAATGAATTGACATTAACATATAACAAAACTCCTACAGGAAATCAAAAAATTTCTTGCGGAGAAATAACTGCATGCACTCCGTCCAAATGATCAGTAAACCAACTGAAACAAGTAGGCAATAACTCTGTAAATAAAAAATTAAAAAAATGCCCAGTTATACCACCTCACCTTGAGCAGTTGCTATAGGAAGAGACACACTGTCAGTTTTCAAATAGTTGTTTACTTAAACAAAGAAGAACATTTAAATGTTGTAAAGGCAAACAGAGTGCTTTGCAAAGCAACTGGATGGAGCACCACAGAGAAAATATGGACTGGAACTGACAATCCAGATAGGATTCACATAACATGATGCTGTAGGCAAAATATGAAGTAGATTCTAAAAGCTGTATTTTATTTTTCTGTTGCACTCAGTTTTCTAAATGTATTTATTCCTAACTATGTAATTGTGCTCGTTAGACCCAGGTGCCTGTGAAGAAATCTGTCGTAATTTCACCTTCGGCCTTGTGGTTTATTTTCCCCCATTTTCACTCTATGGCATTACTGCCTTCTTTATAGGCAACTCATGCATAATCCTGTCTGTATTTAATTTAAAGGAGAACAGTCAGCACTTTGAGCCCCACTCCCAAAAAGAAATCTGGTGCCCTATATTGGAAGCCACCAGTAGCAGTTATAGGATGGAAGTCACCCTCATGCATCCTGCATGTAGGCCCTATTCCATGAAGTCAAGTTAGGTTCATAATTTTTCCCTTTTCTTTCTGGTATACACATAGGCGAGGGCTCGACTGGGAACATTGATAATGGTTTGTATATTGTTGGTTTCTGTATTGTATACTACATTGACAGAAGGGTACTAAGGTAGCTATTGCAGGTGGAATATTGCATGTTCCCGGAGGCCTGTGCTCAGGCCACAGCTTCTGGGCTATACCAGCTACCCTAGTGGAGGAGCACATTATCCATATATATTAACTATTTTCCCCAATGTTGGAGCTGACAGAAAAGGATATTATGATCAGTATGATGGAATTCTTTTTTTTTTTCCCCCCACTCTCTCCTCTGCATAGTTGCAAATCTCTTCAGACTCCCATGGGCACTAGCACCACTGATAGTCCTCCACACCACTCCAAGCAGCACAAGGACTCCTGAGTCCTCTAATGCACACCACCACCACCACAAGTCTCCATGATACTACTGTATTATCACCAAGCAACTCATCATGCTTTGACAGTCATCATCAGTATTGCACAGCCTGCTGCCACCAGTGTCACTATTGTCATCATCACCACTGTCTCCACCACTGGCAGTGGTACATCCTAGCCTTCCAAGACCCTCACTATATACTCCTCATCAGACAATCCCCCATAAATGACCACACTACTTCAGAGCTCCTCACGAGTCTACTACTGACTGTATCTCCTCCTCCTCTATCATTTTGTTTTCAGTATGCAACCTATAAAAAATAACGTATATATTGAAGGATGCTACAGTCTTGTTGAGTAAATGAGTAGCATTGGAGGGTTAAGTGTATGTCCTAAATTAAATTTGTTTTCATTTATGCTTCTGTGTTCTGTTGTTGTTGGAGGTATTGTATGTAATTTGGAAAACAATGGCGCCAGAAAGAATGTAGTAATTGGAATGGAGGTAAAGCAGACTACAGGGGGGATGTAAGCCTTCTTGAACCACACACAGAATTGCACCAGCACTCCAGAGCACAAGGAGTCTGCAAGTAACTCCAATGAAGGGTCTCCACACAAACCGTGCAAAAGAAAGTTGAATTTAATGGGAGCAATTTTCCATATGACACAGTGAAATCAAACAGTGCGTCCGTCTTACCAGCTGCCTTGGTGCTTCACCACGTAAGGCTTCATCGGGGGCAGGTAGTTGGTGAAGGACAGACCCTTAAATTAATTTTAATGTGTGACATCACAATTGTGTAGTAAAACAAAATATTTTAAAGTTGCATCAAACATTCCAGTTTCGAAATAACTTTACATGATGCTTTCTTATACAACAGAAAATACATACATCTTATGCTGCACACATAAGAGGCCAAAGGTTCTGTATGATGTAAAATAAAATTAGATAATTTTGAACAGAAAAATGAAAAAATAAACATATTTAGTTCACAAGAAGAATCTATCATAGAGCATCTTATTCTCTCAACTGAAAACACAACATTGAGCCATGTGAATCATTCATTCCATAATGCTTAAAATTTGCACATCATTATTGAAAAAAAAATTTCAAAACCATTTTCAGAAATAGATTTGATAGCTCAAAATGACCTAATAGTAATGAATACTAGATGAGAACCTTTAAGATTACTTCTTCTATTTCTCTTAAACATTTTTTTATAATTATATATAATAAAGGTTCTAAGCTTCTGTTTTAACCCTTTAAACATTTTTTCAAATGTAATTATGATGTATAAATCCAAATGACACTGAATGTATAAATTCCAGCTATATAACTGTCCTACTTTTTATTATGTTACAGTGAGGACCTGGGAACAAAATCCACAAAGCCAAGTCCGGTGCAGCCAAACTTATGTGGTATGCAGGAGGGTCCTGCACTCTGCAAATTGTTAGCACTGCAAAAAAAAAAAATAAAGAACAACGTTATAACAATAGTGTCACAAGCTTCAAAGTATGCAGGCTTCAAATTATTGACACAAGCTTCAAATTATACAACAATACAGAGTTACAGCATGTTGTGAGGCAAGCGTTAGAATTCCAAAGTTCAATAATTCCTGTTGTTCTACATATGGGGGGTTGAAGACATTTTGGCTACAGCAGTAAGCAGAGATACAATACTAATTTTTTGCCATTGTAAATAGGGTCTAAAGTTAATTTCTTGATTGAGGCCCTCTGGTGCTAAAGCCTCCAGAGAGAAGATCCAAAAGATCTTCTTTAGAATAGTCTATTCAGTCTATCCCCACCTCTGTTACCTCCTACTTTCACATGTCCCAGGCCAGTGAAGCAGAGACATTTTGGGTCTCAATTGTGGCTTTCTGCAAAATGTAATGCAATTGGGCTGTCAACCTTAAGATTCTTTCTATCTCTGACATGTTCCTGAATCCTGACCTTAAGTTGGCAGACAGTTCTGCCCTCATATAGTTTAGGGCAATCACACCAAAGAGCATACACTGTAAAAATGGTGACACAAGAAATAAACTGTTGAATTTTTAAAGTTCTACCATTTGTCTGAGCCACAAAAGTTTTACCTTGCTGGCAGTGAGAGCATGTAGTGCAGTGCCCGCATTTAAACATGCCATTTGGTTCGACAGGTAGCCATGTCTGTACTGAATTTGTTAAATTTCTAGAGAACTGACTTTAAACCAATTCATCCCTAAGATTATTGCCTCTCCTGAATGATACTCTAGGTTTACTTCCTATATAGAGGGCAAGTGTTTAATCACTCAAAAGTATAGGCCAGAACTTGGTTACCATGTTGCCCAACTGACCTGCTATGGGATTAAACATAGTTACAAAATTAACCAGGTTCTGATTATCATCTGAATCCCTCACTGAAGGTGCAAGTAAATCTTCCCTGTTAAGTAACTTAGCTTTCTCCATTGCTCTTCTCAAGGTATACTTGTTGTAACCCCTATTCAGAAATCTCAATTCAAGTTCCTTTGCTTGAACCCTGCATGTAAGCCTTGATGTCAGCAATTCACATTTATTTCCCTAGCATCCTTGCTATATGTAGTGTTGGTGTGGCAGTTCTGGGGATTTATGTGTTTGTGGCGACGTGATAGACTCTGTACCCAATGAAGAAGAAGAATATGCATTTATATATTTCATGCACATTATACCCCAAAGTGCATTATAAGCAATGAGGACAGGTCGTGAAGTGACTGTAAATGCGCAGCGGCAGCCATTTTGCACATCATCATCCACACACAGCCTTGGACAGTTGCCTGAACTGGTTTATGTGAAGGGAATTGTTGGCCAGGACATTGGAGAAAATCCCTTGCTCTTGTGAAAAGTGCCCTGGCTTCTTTTACTTGCACCAGAGATGGGCAGAAGGGACCTCAGTTTACCGTCTCACCCCAGTAATACAGCATCCTCCACAGTACTGCACTCAGGTGCCCAGCCTGTATGGTTTGAGCCCAAGTCCTGGTGTGTGACTAAGGCAGTGACTGGCAGTGCCAGAGAATACATACTTATTGCTGTGTTAAAGGCTTTTATCCCACCCCCACCCCCATTTACAGTCGGCTTTTCCTCTATGCCAGTTACTACATTGTGAGTTTTTTTTTGTTGTTGGCCAAAATCTCAAAGTCAAACTGAAGAAAAGGGTCCAGACTCGAATCTACCACTAGCCACCATCTCCCACCCATACCACAAACATCTCACTGACAGGATGGGTAGGCTATTTTGGTCAGGAGGTGGTGAATGCAACATGGTTTCAAAAGGGATACTCTGTACAGAAATGTCCTGGAGTCAAGAGTGATTCTCCTAGCCTTCAGGCATTTTGTTTGCTAGTGACAGATTAGACGGTTCATGTAAATATGGGCACCACCATGGCACACAAGGTAAACCAGGCTACGGAGCCAGATGGTCTGCATCCAGGGGTACAGAAGGAGCTGGCATCGGTGTTGTCCAAACCCCTGGCTGGGCTAGTCAGTAGCTCTTTGAAACAAGGGGTAGTTCCCAAGGACTGGAGAATGGCAGATATAGTTTCACTACACAAAGGAGGGGACAAGGAGCAACCAGGGAAACTATAGACCGGTCAGCCTTGCCTCCATCGTAGGGAAACTGATGGAGACACTAGTCAAAGAGGACATGCCTGGAGAAAAATGGGCATAAGGATAGTAAGCAGCACAGATTTGTGGCAGGAAGATCTTGGCAGACTAACCTGATGGTATTTCTTGACTGGGTAACCTTGGAGGTTCCACTTCAATTTAAGCAAGGCAGTCCACTTAGTACCACATGGAAGGCTGCTGAAGAAGATAAGGGATCTGGGAACAGCTAAGGAAATAGTAAGGTGACTATACTGTTGTACCCTATCCTACCCTGGGACCTAATGTCTTTTCAGGGTTATTGCCCCTCCTCTGTCCCCCTTGACCCTTGCCTTACTGCTTTCCACCTTTGTAACTATTAAGCCTTTCACTTGGTCCCAGCTGTGCTTGAAACCATTAATAAGTCTTGCACCCACCGCCTCTACTGGTAAGCTGTTCTGTGGCTCAACCACTCTCTCTGTGAAATAAAATTTTCTCGCATCCCTCCTGAATCTCCTCCTGCTAACTTCCATTCATGTCACTGTGTTCTAGATTTGCTAGTCCTGCATTATCATTTAAATTTTTCACACATAATAAAAAATTCATGTAGCGTGGTAAGTTGCTTGTTTCTTGTGAGTACCACCACTTTAAATTTTTTGATCACGTTGTACAGCACAACTTATGAAATATAATGAAACCTTATGGGAGAGTATTGGTGGTTGTATCATAGCACTAGCACTTAGTAATTTTCACATTAATTAATGGTCGATTATGGCACAATGAGAACTAGGGCATCCACCTTATATTATCTCATTATGCACACTTTGCACCTCAGATCAATCCCAGTTTTTGCTGCTAAATATCGGAAATGTTGCATACTCCTGCAGCGCACAGATACACTTAGAACATAAATGGCAGATGTGCACACTTACATTTTGAACAGAATAGTGGCTTTAATTTGGTTTCATGTTACCAGTGAAAATGGTTTGAGCATCAGTGAGCTGAGACTACCACTGTAACCATGGCTGTTACAATGATGAGGTCTTAAATGCACAGAAAGTACAGTAGTTCTGAACCTGCTGCCTCCCAGCTTTCACCGTGATAGAAATTTGAAATTCTTCTTCCTTAGAAATTCAGATTTTAACAGTTTTCAGTGCAAATTCTACAGCTTTTTTTCTTTCTTTTTGTTTTTCAGGCTACAGCATAAGAGCCCTGAATAGGATATTGCAGGATGAAATCATTAATAAACCAATGGAAACGCTGAAACTTGCCATTCCCTCAGGAATTTATACTTTGCAAAATAACCTTCTTTATGTTGCTTTGTCAAATCTCGATGCAGCCACATATCAGGTACTAGGAGTCATTCTTAAAAAGTAGAGGGCTAGTGAGAGCATTTTGGGAACAGCATGAGCGAAAGCCTCTGGACAAGTCTTCGGTGCATCTTACTGAACAAATGTTGTTGAGGTTGAGGAGGAACCACTGACCCAGTGGCGTGAATGATAGAGGCACTGAACACCTCACCTGCAGCCACACCGGGCAGCCCGAGCTCTGGAGCAGAACTGGGTCACCGAGGGTTCTATGGGGAGGGAGAGGTTAAAGCATGCAAAGGACTGCTCTTATGTCTTGAGAAAAGTGGGTCACTGTAACTGATGCTGGCTTGGCCCTTAGCATTGGCTGGGGGCACATCAGCCAGGGACCATTAGCTAGCGAAGGGAGGGTTGGCAGCCACTGACAGTTTGCACACAGGAGTGTGCATGGGGCCATCTTAGGCACCACTGCATGCCTACTCCTCCTGGGGCATGAAAAAAAGGTTATGTGGCCATCTAACTCCCAGCCACCTGCTGGCCCCACACCTGACAAGCACCCAGGCCGCACTGCTTCTACACAGTGGTAAGTCCTGGAGGAAAGTTGAGGTGACAGGGCTGGGCTGGCTGACACGGAAGGAGTGCCACCAAGGCCGGGGGGGGGGGGAAGAGAAAAAGCACCAACTGAAAAAAAAAAAAAAAAAAAAAATAGATGAGGGGGGAACCCCATGGGGATTATAGAAGTAATGGCAAGACTGGACTGGTCAAGACACTTGGATTTGTCTGGGAAGGTGAGGGCAAAATGAGAAAGGGATCCTTTGCTTGGGAACTACAGAAGAATATTGGAGATCCTCTTTAAGGTCCCACATGAGACTGCTGCTCTGTAACAAATGTAAGAAGTTCCAATATAAGTTTTTACATAGACTTTATTGTCCTCGGAGTATAATAAACAAATTTAACCCTACAGTATCACCTATACTGTATGTAGCAGATGCAGTATCACTAGGGGCATGCGGTATCACTACGTTTGGGACTGTCTGGAATTAAAGCCATTCTGAGCAGAGGTGACAGAAGAGATTTCTCTCACCTACTGTATACAGATTGCCCCCACATCAGTAGGGAGGTTGTTGGGATAGATGATATGGGGGATGACGGTTCAGAACCGTACCCCAGAGGCACTCTGGCTAGACACTGGGTCCAAAACACATGGGTCTTGAAAGTGACCCTCACTTTGGGACAGAGGCAGAAACTGGTGCTGCAGACTCTGTCACTGGAAAGACTTAAATACTTTCTTAAAGATTGGGAGCAGCTCTTCATGAGGTTATTGGGATGTTTCTAGACACACTAACTCTGGCTGAAACATCATAATTGCAGCTGGGCCTCTTGTGAAGGGGAGGAAGAGGGCACATACTGGGGAAGTTTAATGTGGGAACAGTCAGTTATAGAATGGTCTGTGGGTAATAAATTGTGATTTTTTTTTTTTTTTTAATGAGTTGGGCTGTTGAATAACTCTGTGCACCTTCTATCTACTGTTAAACACAACAGAATGAAATGTTTTTTACCTATATCTGTATCCAAGTTGATGTACCTTTGTATGTCTATATCTGATATTTGAAAATTTTAATTGACATTATCCAAAACAAAAGTAGCTATATAGGTTGCCAATACTATCCAGTACTGCAGGTAAACAAAATCTCTTTTTCTGCCCTACAGGTGACATACCAGTTGAAGATCATCACCACCGCTTTGTTTTCTGTGTCCATGCTTGGCAAAAAACTAAGCATTTATCAGTGGATTGCTCTAGTACTTTTAATGGCTGGAGTTGCACTTGTACAGGTATGTACCTGAAATCAAAATGTGCCTCGTTCTGTTTTATTCTGGGGATCATAATACTTTTAATTTAACCTGGATAGCCAGTTTGAGATGCACCATCTGATTTTCATTAGGGTTCTGCTTTGGCCTGATTTTTACAGCTAGAAGCAGTGAAGCAAAGCAAGATTAAGTGACTTGTCAGGGTCACAGAGTAAGTAACTCTGGTGGTATTTGAACCTGTCTCCTAATTCCTGAGCCAGTACTCCAATCACTAGACCACACTGGCTCCACGCAATACATACTATATGGCTTGTCACTTCAGTTTAAACATTGTTGTTTAGATTCAGCCTATCCCTTTTTTAATTTAATTTACAAGGTATCCTTTTATAAGGAATAAAGCCGCAAGGAAGATCCAGGAATTCGGAGACCCTGGGTCGAGACCCTGTTTAGTCTTTGACGGGTCAGTTGCCCTCCTTGTTCATCAGTCCCTCCCAATTTTAAATCTGTGTGCAGGCAGGAACCCGCTACAGAAAATATGGCACATCTCATTTGGGTTGTCCTGTCTTAATGAATTTGAAATAAAGTGTATGATTAATTTTGTTCCATTGTGCACTCTATTTTGTAAACGGAGGTTCTAAGCCCAGGAATCCCTCACTTAATGTTTGCACTCTATGCATCAGTCTCCCTGGAAAAGATGCCCCAGAAATGTTCAGAATTTAAAGTAGAATTTCAAATTTTGGTTCAGATTCTGCAGCCACTCCCCACTCTGGCAGTTGGTCAGATTTGTTTCTGTACCTGGAGAGAGCAGTCACCCCAATTCAGGCCTCCAGTTTTGCTGGGTTTCCAGCCATTTAATGGTTTTAAACTAGAAGTATTTAGGTGTTTGTACTGTTTTATTTAATTCCTCTGAGTACTTTCAGGAAATGGAGACCACCCTGCTGGCTACTGTGTCTTACATTTGGCATTTTTGTATGGAAGAGCCACGGGTCTAGTACGATTTCCCATCACCCATCTAACCGACGTTTACATTCCCGAATATAGCTTCCCGTAAACCAGCTTCCCGATCAGCTATTTTTACTGACGAGACTCTCCCCCGGCATACTACTTCTCCGTTTGTCATCTACCCGCCGTAACTTACATAACTGTGCACTCGGCTCAAAACCCAAACTGCAATATGTGCTAAACTTTAATTAAACTCAGTCTCAGTCCCAGCTTACATTAGAAAATCCAAACTTTCAGACTCAGAGCTAAGAGCTTACTCGGGTTCTACTTAAAATTAATTACATCGGCTCAAAACTCAAACTGCAACTTAAAGTGCTCAGTCTCAGTCTCCTAAACCCCGACATGCTTACATTTGAAAATCCAAAGTTTCAGACTCAGAGCTAGCTCAGCATCTACCCGCCGTAACTTACATAGCTGTGCACTGATGCATATGCAAAGTTTTTACCAGTCGAAATTATACCGATCAGGAAAATCTGGGGTAACAACTACCCTTGGATCACAGCTGATGGTTGGTGAAATGTAGCCCCTTTGTAAAGCCTCACAGAGATATAACCATAAATGCTGGTGCAGGTCACTAATTCTGTGCACGACTGTAAAGCTTATATCCAAACACTCAGGTACTTTTGGGAGGTACTGGAGGGTGAGGCTTCCTTTGCGCATGCAAGTCAGCTGTAAAGCAATCCCAGTGCAGGTGTGTGCTATCAATTAACTTCTGTTCCTGGATCAAGGAGTGGCTCTAATTAGGCTATTATATCCAAAGACATTTACACTTGCGCTTGCGCTTAGAAGGTTTTGTAGAGAGCTATGGCGTACACCGTTACCCCAGCTGTTTGCGACATTGTTAAATCTCAGCGAGGTAATGCAAAGCTCAGCATTAGTGGCTACCTATATGTTAAAGAGCGGAATCGTGCAGACTTATTTTACTGGTGCTGTCAACACAGAAAGTATGCAGGATGTCATGGCCGTGCATCCACGGTGCTTGTAGGTGACCAACATCAACTGCGTGGAACAACTGAACATAACCATGCACCAGATGCAAATGATGCTCCTGTGGCAATTGCAATAGCCTCCCTGAAACACCGTGCATTGACAACGCATGACACACCTGCACAACTTATTCAAAATGAGCTTGCCCAGGTACATCCAGAAGTATGACATAACATGCCAGGCAAGCATTCCCTGTTGCAGATTGTTAAATGTGCAAGAAAACAACATAGCATGCCTGAACCTAAAACATTAGACGGTGTGTGCATCCCACAAGAATTCTCAGTTGTGAATGGTCACTCTTTCCTGGCCCGAGATTCAACATGTGGCAATGAAAAAATATTCCTTTTCACTACAAAAGGAAACATTGAGAAGCTTAGTACTGCAAACTTTTGGATCATGGATGGTACCTTCCGCACAGTCCCTAACCTATTTAGGCAGTTATATTCTATACATGCCCCAGTAGGAACAGGTGAGACCTGCAGAATCCTCCCTTTGGTATATGCTTTGACGTCGAGTAAATCGCAGGAGTGTTATGTACGCATGCTACAGGATTTGCAGGACGTTGCAGACGAATCACAGTTATCTGTCACCAAAATTTGTCCTGACAGATTTCGAGCAGGCAGCCATCAATGCCTGCAAGTCTGAATTCCCAAACGTTATCAACAAGGGTTGTCTATTTCACCTAGGACAAATTATCTGGCGCAAAATACAAGGATGTGGGCTAGCACACAAATATGGAACTGATCCTGAATTTAGCCTTAAACTTAGACAACTTGTTGCCCTTGCTTTTTTAAGTCCAGAAAAAATTCCTGATGTTTTTGAAGATGTAAAGAATGACATGCCAGCAGAGGCTGCATGCATACTGGAGTGGTTTGAAGAAACATATGTTCTGGGAAGGGTGCTGAGGAGAATGCGAAATAATGCCACTGTTAGAACACCACCTCTGTTTCCTCCTCAGTTTTGGTCTGTTCATGACCAAATGCTTCAGGATGTACCCAGAACACAAAACAAGGTGGAGGAATGGCACCGACGCCTAGGTACCTTGATTGGAGCGTCACACGTAGGGATATACCGGTTTGTTGAAGAGCTACGTAAAGAACAACTTGTCACCGAGAGCATGATAGAAAAAATTAACCGAGGGTTGCCAAAGTCACCAATTAAAAAGAAGTATGCTCAGAGAGAGGAAAAGATAACACACACTGTTTCCGACATGGAACAGCGCTCTGTTATGGATTTTATTCGAGGACTGGCACACAATATGGTTATTTAAGTAGATCTCAAATTTTAAACTTTATAAATAAATAAAGTTACTTTTTCATTTGAGTTTTAATAATGGAACTTATGCGAGATCGGCGTTTGCTTTTAATTAATTAAACTTCTACGAGTCAGTGCATCAGAGGTTCATCAGAGGCACAGGTAAAAAGGTAAGCCTCATCTCGTTGTCTGTTGTGTTTGCTAAAGTGTTATTTTCCCATCCTCTAGCTCGAATGCAGTTAAGCTGCTTGCACAGTTTTAAGAGATCGTGCAGTGTGAACTTCAGTTAATTTTAAACCAAGTAAGCATGTCGGGGGTTTAGGAGACTGAGACTGAGCACTTTAAGTGGCAGTTTGAGTTTTGAGCTGATGTAATTATTTTTAAGTAGAAACCGAGAAAGCTCCTAGCTCTGAGTCTGAAAGTTACTGAGACTGAGTTTAATTAAAGGTTAGCGCATATTGCAGTTTGGGTTTTGAGCCGATGTAATTAAGAATGGCGGGGGTTTAGAAACCGATTAAGCTCCTAGCTCTGAGTCTGAAAGTTACTGAGACTGAGTTTAATTAAAGTTTAGCGCATATTGCAGTTTGGGTTTTGAGCCGATGTAATTAAGAATGTCGGGGGTTTAGGAGACGGGGTTTAATTATAGGCGGGAAAACAATGGACGGGATGAGCATTCACGGGATGTGGCATCTGTAGGGAAGTTGGTTGCGGGCAGTCAATTGTCGGGGTCGTATGAGTCGGGAAATCGTACGGATCCCAAGAGCCACTTGCCTTTCTTTTTCCATAGTGTTTTTTTTTTTTTTTTATTTTGCACTATCTACAACACTGGAAACAGAACACTTTCATATTTTGTTTCAGCCTGTGCCCTTTCACCTTAATATGTTCCTGTTAGAGAAAACTACAGTTTGACCTTTGGCACAGTTTTAGGGCTCCAGTGGGCATATAGCCCTGCAGTCCTTTTATGATCACTGAGAAAAAGGACTCTGCATTCCTTCCGAACGAACATGTTGGATTGCATCAGTCGCCTCCACGTCTGTGAAGCAGTCTGCCCATGTTGTCCCTATTGGACTGGCCTGGTGGTGTGGAAGGTTGAGGCGCTGGGTGCCACAACTTGTGCCATGCTGGCGACCCGGGTTTGGGAACGGACCCGGGCGGCTGGGGGTAGGCGGGGGGGTAAGAGATTGAGCATCCGGAGGACTGCTTTCAAACCACATGAAGTCTTGCTATATTATGACATATGCAGTGAGTCCCAACCTTCGAACTGCTCCGGAGGTGAAAGAGTTAACTTTCCATGCCAGGCATGGAACGCTGAGCTCGAGCTCAGTTGAAAACTCTGTCTGTTGTTCTTCAAACTCAAACTGTCAGATTCTTTACTCCGCCTCACTGAACAGTCGCTCCGGAGATTTCTCCTTCTGCTTGGTTCATTTTGTCGGTTAAAGTATTATTTTCTCGTTTTTTTGACCGAATTTAAACCGCAGCCGGTCGGTTCAAACTCTGTCTGTGGTATTTGTAAGTACTAGATAGGTTTTACATTTACTTTCTGTGTGGAACTTGTAAACGGTTTATCGGTTCGGTTTGAACCGATCAGGTTGTTTAAAATATACTAATCTGTCCGTTAGAGTGTGGTTTCCGGTTCTTATCAGTTCTAAAAAAACTGATTTTATTACGTTTTTTTCCACGACCCGTGACACGGTTGGGAACCAATAAGAGAGTCTTGCTTGGCGGATTGCCATAAACGGGCAAGTTTGGTTAGGACTGGCACTATGTCTGAGAAACCCAAAAGAAAAACTGGGCCCACTGGGTTTCAACACTGCAGTGTCTGTGGGGAAGTCTTTGCTAAGGCTGACCCCCACACCACCTGTGTTTATTGTCTGGGGTTTGACCACCTCAGTGCAGACTGCCAGGTTTGCAAAAATGTCCCTGCATCTACCCTGGAAAAGAGAGTTGGTAGGCTCAGGGAAAGGGAGGCCAAAAAGTCCGCTTACACGGATGGCCAGCCCGGTTCGGTTTCAACCGAACCGGAGGGAGTGCCCTCTGACCAGGGTGAGACTTCTTTGGGCAAAAGGAGGGCCGACTCGGAGGAGTCAGTTCCAGCAAAAATGACTAGAAAATCAGCTGGTGTGGAGCCAAAACTTTCCTCTCCAACCGCTGAAGAAATAGCCAAACCGATTAAAATTGTCCAGTCGCTTTCCCCGGTTCCGACTGAACCGGCACCATTAGGTAAGCGTACGGTTCAGTCGGTCCCACCGGTTCAAGAGTATGATTTAGAGGAATTTTATGAACCGGAGGAGGGGGAAGAGGAGTATGAGGAGAGTGAATGTGGATTTGAAAGTCTGGATGTGCTCATTGAACCGGACATCTCCCCAGACAGACCTTCAGGAGTGTCTCCTCCTAGGCTTTCTGAGTCCCCTTCTCATTTTATGTTTTATAAAAGTGGCTGAAACCCTCCAGCTCCCTATGGAGGAAGCTGTGGATGATCAAGAGGAGCCTGACTATGTAGAAATTATGGATATCCCAGAGTCTAGGAGACTGTCTGTTCCTTTGCATAAATCTTTTGGGAAACAGACAGTAAAAATTCTAAAAACTCCTCACACTATACCTCCTGTGGATAAGAGAATGGACAAGAGGTGCACATTGTCAGGCTCTGATACGGAGTTCCTTACACAACAATGCAGCCATGTTGGGGTAGTGCAGGCTGCAGCCTGTGACAAGGAAAATATTCCCTTGGCTTCACACCCCCCTGACAAGGACTCCAGGAGGATTGATGCCATGGCAAAGAAACAGTACATGGCAGCATCCTTGGGACTCAGACAGGCAAATTATATGGCTTATGTTGCTAGATACCAGAAATCCAGATGGGATACTGTTATGGCTCTAGCAAAACAGGTCCCTGGCCAGCTTGCCAAGGAGCTGGAGCAGGTGGCTGCTGATGGTATTGAGGCATCTAAGGTGTAGTTCCATGCTGCAGTGGACTCTAATGATGTGTCATCAAGAGTCATGGCTACATCTGTGGCACTTTGCAGAATGGCTTGGCTCAGATGTACTAGCCTGTCACAGGATACCCAGACTAAGGCCATGGATTTTCCTGTTGTGGGTAATTCTCTGTTAGGGGAGCAGACAGAGAATTACATGAAGAAAATGGATGAGTATAGGACCACCTATAGGAGTGTACAGGCCAAGGAAAGGCAGGCCACTCCTCAAAGGCAGCCTTCCAGGGGCAGGGGCAGGCCTTTTCATAGGCCTTTTTACCAAGCCCAGGCCTCTTCTTCAGCTTATGCCCAGAGGGGGTTCTTTAGAGGGAGAGGTAGACGGGGTATAAGCAGACCTGCTTCCACCCCTCAGCCTAAAGCCCCTGCCAAGCAGGCACCCTGATGGGTGACCAGGGCTGATTCTCCACTACCTGTAGGGGGCAGGCTGGCTTACTTTGTCCAGGACTGGAAGTCTCTAACATCAGACAAGTGGGTCCTGGAAGTAGTAAGCCAGGGACTGGTTCTCAGTTTCAAAAAATTTCCAAAGATGAGAACCAGATCCTTTCCACCTGCAAATCCTTCAGAGGCACTTGCCCTAGAGGCAGAAGTCTCTACCCTCCTGGCTCTTAGAGCCGTGGAAAGGATTCCATCCCTACACCAGGGCAAAGGATTGTACTCCAGGTACTTCCTTACCCCAAAAAAGACAGGAGAATGGCGGCCCATCCTGGATCACAGATACCTAAACAAGCACCTTTTAAAACCAAAATTCAAAATGGTGACTCTGGGAATTATTTTACCCTCTCTAAGGCCAGGGGACTGGCTAGCTTCCCTGGACCTCAAGGATGCCTACTTCCATATTCTCATCAGAAGCTCCAATCGAAAGTACCTCAGGTTCGAGCTGCCCTCAGGCCATTACCAGTTTAGAGCAATGCCCTTTGGCCTCACCTCTGCCCCAAGGGTATTCACAAAATGCCTGGCAGTAGCAGTTGCCTACCTAAGAAGGCAAAAAATTGCCATCTTTCCTTACCTGGACGACTGGCTCATAGTAGGCCAGTCTCCAGACCAAGTCAAGTTACATCTTCAGATAACTCAGCAACTGCTTACCTCTCTAGGTTTCCTTCTGAATCTTCCAGTCGGTTCTAGAGCCTGTCCAGCTCCTCACCTTCATAGACGCAGAACTGAACACAGAGGAAGCCAGAGCCTTCCTTCCTTTGGACAGGGCAAGGACCCTGGTCTCTCTGGCCTCCTCATTCACCCTGCAGAGTTAACTTTCCATGCCAGGCATGGAACGCTGAGCTCGAGCTCGGTTGAAAAGTCTGTCTATTGTTCTTCAAACGCAACCTGTCAGATTCTTTACTCCGCCTCACTGAACAGTCGCTCCGGGGATTTCTCCTTCTGCTCGGTTCATTTGTCGGTTTAAAAGTATTATTTTTTTTTCGGTTTTCAGCCGAAATTAAACCGCAACCGGTTGGTTCAAGCTCTGTCTGTGGTAATGTAAGTAATAGATAGGTTTTACGTTTAGTTTTTCTGTGTGGAACTTGTAATTCATTATCGGTTCGGTTTGAACCGATCAGGTTGTATTTAAATCTACTAGTCCTTTTTTAGAGTGCGGTTCCCGGTTCTTATCAGTTCTAAAATAACCAGATTTCATTACGGTTTTTTCCACGACCCGTGACACGGTTGGGAACCGATAAGGGTGTCTTGCTTGGCGGACTGCCATAAATGGGCAAGTTGGTTAGGCTGGCATTATGTCTGAGAAACCCAAAAGAAAAACCGGACCCACTGGGTTTCAACACTGTAGTGTTTGTGGGGAAGCTTTTCCTAAGGCTGACCCACACACCACATGTGTCTATTGTCTGGGGTTGACCACCTCAATTCAGACTGCCAGATTTGTCAGAATTTCCCTGCTGCCACCATAGATAAGAGAGTTGGTAGGCTCAGGGAAAGGGAGGCCAAAAAGTAAGCTGACCCAGATGGCCAGCCCGGTTCAGTACCAGCCAAACCGGAGGGAGTGCCCTCTGACCAGGGTGTTACTTCTTCGAGCAAACGAAGAGCCAGTTTTGAGGAGCCGGTTCCAGCAAAAAGGACTAGAAAGTCAGCTAGCGTAGAGCCAAAAGTTCTCTCCCCAACTGCTGAGGAAATAGCTAAAGCAATTCAGATTGTCCAGTCTCTTCTCATCTCACCGAACCGACACCTTCAGGGAGGCGTCATTCAGCTGTTCCACCGGTTCAAGATTATGATTTTGAGGATTTTTATGAACCGGAGGAGGGGGAAGAGGAATATGAGGAAAGTGAATATGGTTTTGAAGATCTGGATGTGCCCATTGAACCGGACATCTCTCCAGATAGACCCCTAGGGGTTTCTCCTCCAAGGCTTTCTGAGTCCCCTTCTCATTTCATGTTTTATAAAAGAGTTGCTGAAACTCTCCAGCTCCCTGTTGAGGGAGCTGTTGATGACCAAGAGGAGCCAGACTATGTAGAAATGATGGATATTCCAGAGTCTAGGAGACTGTCTATTCCTTTGCATAAATCCTTTCGGAAACAGACAGTAAAAGTTTTAAAAACTCCTCACACTATACCTCCTGTGGATAAAAGGATGGACAAGAAGTATACCTTATCAGGCTCCGACACTGATTTTCTCACTCAACAATGCAGCCATGTGGGGGTAGTGCAGGCTGCAGCCTGTGACAAGGCTAATATTCCCGTAGCTTCACACCCCCCTGAGAAGGGCTCCAGGAAGATTGATGCCATGGCAAAGAAACAGTACATGGCAGCATCTTTGGGACTCAGACAAGCAAATTATATGGCTTATGCTGCTAGGTACCAGAAATCCAGATGGGATACTGTGCTGGCCCTAGCAAAACAAGTCCCTGACCAGCTTGCCAGGGAGCTGGAACAGGTGGCTTTGGATGGTATTGAGGCATCCAAGGTGCAATTTCATGCTGCAGTGGACTCTAATGATGTTTCATCAAGAGTCATGGCTACATCTGTGGCACTTCGCAGGATGGCTTGGCTCAGATGTACTACTCTGTCTCAGGATACCCAGTCTAAGGCCATGGATTTTCCTGTTGTGGGTAATTCTCTGTTTGGGGAGCAAACAGAAAATTACATGAAGAAAATGGATGAATATAGCACCACCTCTAGGAGTGCACAGGCCAAGGAAAGGTAGGCCACTCCTCAAAAACAGCTTCCTAGAGGCAGGGGCAGGACTTTTCATAGGCCTTTTTACCAAGCCCAAGCTTCCTTCTCCGCCTGTGCTCAGAGGGGGTTCTTTATAGGGAGAGGCAGGTCTGCTTCCACCCCTCAGCCCAAAGCCCCTGTCAAGCAGGCACCCTGATGGGGCTGCCAGGGCCGATTCTTCTCTACCTGTAGGGGGCAGGCTGGCTTACTTTGTCCAGGACTGGAAGTCCTTAACATCAGACAAGTGGGTCCTGGAAGTAGTAAGCCAGGGACTGGTTCTCAGCTTCAAAAAATTTCCAAAGCTGAGGACCAGATCTTTTCCACCTGCAACTCCATCAGAGGCACTCGCCCTAGAGGCAGAGGTCTCTATCCTCCTGGCTCTCAGAGCTGTGGAAAGGGTTCCTCCCCTACACCAGGGCAAAGGTTTGTACTCCAGGTACTTCCTTACCCCAAAAAAGACAGGAGAATGGCGGCCCATCCTGGATCTCAGATATTTAAACAAGCACCTTTTAAAGCCAAAGTTCAAAATGGTGACTCTGGGAATTATCTTACCCTCTCTAAGGCCAGGGGACTGGCTAGCTTCCCTGGACCTCAAGGATGCCTACTTCCATATTCCTATCAGAAGTTCCCATCGAAAGTACCTCAGGTTCGAGCTGCCCTCAGGCCACTACCAGTTCAGAGCAATGCCCTTCGGCCTCACTTCTGCCCCAAGGGTATTCACCAAATGCCTGGTAGTAGCAGTTGCCTACCTAAGAAGGCAAAAAGATTGCCATCTTTCCTTACCTGGACGATTGGCTCATAGTAGGCCAGTCCCCAGACCAGGTCAGTTTACATCTTCAGATAACGCAGCAACTGCTTACCTCTCTAGGTTTCCTTCTGAATCTCTCAGTCAGTTCTAGAGCCTGTCCAGCTTCTTACCTTCATAGGTGCAGAACTGAACACACAGGAAGCCAGGGCCTTCCTTCCCCTGGACAGGGCAAAGACCCTAGTCTCCCCTGGCCTCCTCATTTACCCTGCAGGTCTCCCGGCCAGCAAGGCATTTTCTGCAGCACCTAGGACACATGGCTGCTTCCACAGCAGTTGTACAGGGAGCAAGATTTCAGATGAGGGACATCCAGTTCATTTGAGAGCTTTTTGGTCTCAAAGAAAGGATCCTCTTACCAAGTTGATCCCAGTAACTCGAACCCTGATCCAAGCCCTACAGTGGTGGCAGGATCAGAGCATCCTGAGACAAGGGGTTCCTTTCGTCACTTAGTCTCATTCTCTAATCCTTACTACAGATGCGTCCCTCTTGGGCTGGGGAGCTCACATGGGCGACCTCACCACCCAGGGTCTGTGGTCTCCCCAGGATTCTCTGCTCCACATCAACCTGTTGGAGCTCAGAGCAGTTTTTCTAGCACTTCAAGCTTTTTCCAGATCTGTTCAGAACAAGAGTATTCAGGTCAGAACAGACAACACCACTACAATGTGGTACATCAATAAGCAAGGGGCACTCGGTCTACGGCCTTGTGCACTCAAGCAATGTGAAGTTGTGGTCTCTGGGCTTACTCCCTGAACACCTCCCTTATGGCAGTCCACCTCCCAGGCAAGGACAATGTCCTGGCAGATGCTCTCAGCAGGATTTCCCAGGGCCACCACGTAATGGTCACTGGATCCCTTGGTCTTGGGAGTAGTATTTGCCAGATGGGGCACCCGCAGATAGATCTTTTGCAGCCCCAGACAATCACCAACTTCCTCTTTTTGATGGAGGCCCCAGTGTTGGGCTCACTCCCCTGGATGCCTTAGCTTCTCAGTTGGGAAGGAAGTTCCTCATGCCTTCCCTCCCTTTCCTCTCCTGTTCAAAGTGCTAGTCAAAATCAGATCCCAATCCTGCAAAGTCATTCTGATAGCTCCAGATTGGGCCAGACAACCCTGGTATCCACTCCTGCTGTCCTTAGCAGTCCATCCTCTCCTGTGCCTTCCCAAGAATCACAATCTGTTAACCTGTGCCCAGGGAAGGGTCTGGTACCCGAATCTCAAATCTCTCAATCTCAAGGCTTGGTTCTTGAAGAGTTAGAGTTTGCTGATTTACACCTTTCCCAAGGTGTAATGGATATATTGAAGGCCCAAGGAAGCCTTCCACCAGGGCTACTTACAATTCCAAATGGAAAAGGTTTTCCATATGGTGCTCGGAAAAGCATATTTCCCCAGTCTCTGCTGATCTACCCACAGTCCTGGATTATATGGTCCACCTGAATTCTTTGGGGCTGAGACCAGCTACCCTGAAGGTGCATTTGGCAGCTGTGTCTGCTTTATTTCAGCAGGTAAATCCTTCTTCTTTCAGCTCATCCTGTATTTTCCAAGTTTTTAAGGGGTTGTTTACACCAACCTCCATTCAGGGATCCTGCCCCTGCCTGGGATCTTAATGTTTGCATTGCTCAGCTTATGCAACCCCCCTTCGAGTCCTTGTTTTCAGCTAAGCTCAAGTACTTGACTTGGAAAACTGTGTTTCTGGTAGCCATCACCTCTGCCAGACGCATAAGTGAATTACAAGCGTTGTCAGTGGAGCAGGAGTTTATCTCTTTTCACAGAGATAAGGTGGTCCTCCGGACTAACAGAAAGTTCCTGCCTAAGGTGGTTTCAGATTTCCACCTTAATCAATCTGTTTCTCTTCCAGTGTACTTCACGACCACTCCTCCTCTGGGGAGAGGAGGCTGCACAGCCTAGATGTGAAGAGAGCCCTTAGTTACTACATAGAGTGTACTCAAGGGTCATAGGTTTGACTCCTCCAACTGTTCCTCACTTATGGCGGGTTGGTAAAGGGAGCCAGCCACTGAAAGATCCATTGCCAGGTGGATTGTCTCTTGTATCCAATTCTGCTACGAGAAGTTGCAAGTTCCCCTCAGGCCTGAGGGCTCACTCTACCAGAGGCACAGCTGCTTTCCTCTGGCTGCTGCCAGAGACATTCCTATTCTAGAAATATGTCAAGCAGCTACCTGGAAAACAGTTCACACTTTTACCAAGCACTACTCCCTGGACATCCAGGCTAGGAGTGATGCTCGGCTTGGCACAGCCGTGCTTCAGAACCTATTCCCTATGTAGGTTCTTTCCCTCCTCCATGGGGGTACTGCTGTGTAGCCTGTAATTGTCATAATATAGCAAGACTTCATGTTGTTTGAAGAAAAAATTACTCACCTTAGTAATGTTGTTTCCTCTGTTTTGGATATGGGTGGGCAGTACAGGGTTGGCACTTTTTTGATGCCCACCTTGTTGTTTTTCACCTTCCTTTTTGGGTGAATTGGTGTTGTGTTTTTGCATTTTTGGGTCTCCTGACTTGAGTCTGTGTTTTAGGCCAAAAAATGAGTGTTTATGTTAGTAGCCAGTTGGCTAATGTAGGTTTACAGCTTCCACACAGAGCCTTAGTGAGTTTTAGCTCGTAAAGATCTGACAGTTTGCGTTTGAGTTTGAAGAACAACAGACAGAGTTTTCAACCGAGCTCGCGCTCTAAGTTCCATGCCTGCATGGAAAGTTAACTATTTCACCTCCGGAGCAGTTCTAACCTGCGGTCATACTGCAATTGCCATAATATAGCAAGACTCCATTAGAAGAAACAACATTACTAAGGTGAGTAATTTTTTCTTTTGGGATGTGGGTGGGCAGTGCAGTGTTGGCACTTAGTAGATGCCCACCTTGTTTTTTTAACCCTCCCTTTTTTGGGGTGACTGGGTGTTGTGTTTATCATTTTTTGAGTCTCCTGACTTGAGCCTTTGTTTTGGGACCAAAAAATGTGTTCTTATATTTAGTAGCCAGTTGGCTAGTGTAGGTTTACAGCTTCCACACAGGACCTTAGTGAGTTTAGCTCGTAAAGATCCGACAGTTTGAGTTTGAAGAACAACAGATAGAGTTTTCAACTGAGCTCGAGCTCAATGTTCCATGCCTAGCATGGAAAGTTAACTCTTTCACCTCCGGAGCAGTTCAAAGGTTGGGACTCACTGCATATGTCATAATATAGCAAGACTCCATTAGAAGAAACAACATTACTAAGGTGAGTAATTTTTTCTTCTCTTCCCCGGGGACGGCTAGGGCAATGACCGCTCAACAAGCGACTTCTTGCGGAGGCTTGGAAGGGGTAGCTGAAAGCAGCGCCGTGGCATAAGCCAGGGGGTGGAGCTGCGGCAGTGCATCGCCTTGGCAGCCGGGCTCCACAGGGGCATAAAAACACATTAAAAAAAAAAAAAACTCACCACCGATAGGCGAAGGCATCTCCCTCCATAGCCAACACTCCCAGATACGGACTCAGCTCCTCAGGCTGCCCCCTGCCCAGTATCTCAACACTATAAAGAAAGAGCTCCCTGGTGGGGGCAGCCCTTCCCGGATGGTAGACCTGGGGGATGCCTGGTGCCAGAGAGGAACTAATGGGTCAAGCCGAGCCTCCGGGGAAGGGCTGCCCCCACCCAGGTAGACTGCGGTTCCAGGAGGTCACTGGAGAGAGTTTGGAGGTAGGGGAGAAAAACAGAATTTAAAAAAAAAAAATTAAAAATGTTGTCCCTACCAACTGCATCACTACACTATTGCCCATTTCTCCTCACAATACAAAGGCACAAGTACATCACTGTCTAGAATTGTAGACAAGAGTTCACCCAGCTAAGCATTTCCAATTTAACCATCGGCAGTTAGTGGATGTGCCAGCCATGTCAATCACTACTAATTATTAAGTGTACCGGTAGTTTCCTACTGCCCGTTTCTCCTGTTCTTGCACTACAGAGGCACACAGTGCCGGCGGTCACAGTGGAGCATAACCCACTCTGCTGTGACCAAGTTGGCTATCGCACTCTGCCGCGCATGCACAGTAGCATGCGGTGGCCGTCTTGGTCACAGCAGAGTGGGTCGTGTTCCGCTGTGACCGTGTAATGTATTTATTTATTTTATGTTATCAAAATTCCCCCCACTTGACCCTCCCTCTCAATACCCAACACCCCACATCCCCAGAAACAGAACTGTGACACTTTGGGTGCCCAATCCCACAGTGTCGCAATGGGGATTGTCAGTCCCCAAAAAAAAAAAAAACCCATCAATGTCTTCTCCATATGACTGTGACACTGGGGGTGCCCAGTCGCCCAGTGTTGCGATCAGGGATCGCTTTCTGTTTTTTTTGTTTTGTTTTGTTTTTTCCCCACCTGTTTATAAAAAAAAAATGGTCCAACAATGTATTTTGTGGCTGTTCTATAACCCCTCCCAACCCTCCCACTCAGCATCCTTCCCCCCAAGCCCTTATTTACCCATTGGGGGTCCAACATCGTAATCCTCTCTGGGCCGCAGACACGTCTTCACTCTTCAAATGTGGACCGTGAACTGAGGATACAGATATGCAGTTAAGTGCATTTCAGTGGGGTTTTGAACTTAGTGCCATAACTTGGGCATTTTTACATATTTTTGGCCCAAATTTTCAACATGCCTTCTTTGGGACACCACCTCATGAGCAATGTCACTGTCATTAGGGAGATCTGTCCCAAAAGGGGATTTTGCATTCCTTGGGCAAAATCACCTTTCAGGCAGGAGTTGAAAATGTTCTCTGCCCTTGTTCATGAGGTGGGGTCATAAGAAGACTATGTTGAAAATTTGATGAAAAAATATTGAAAAACAACAAATTTATGAGCCTACATTGAATTTTGCGAACATAGGCTCATAACTTTTGTACTTTTCAATATTTTTACCCAAAACTTACAACATAGCCATATCTTTACAGCACCTCATGACTGTGATAGCTGTCATTTTTCAAATCCTGTCCAAAATGTTTTTTTTTTTTTTTTTTGTTTGTTTTTTTACATCCCGAAAGGTGATTTTGCAGTCCCTGTGCAAAATCACCTTTCTGGCACCAGCTGAGAATTTTCTCTGCCCTTGTTCATGAGGTGGGGGTCATAAGGCTATGTTGAAAATTTGGTGTGAAAACAAAAAATTTATGAACCTACTTTGATTTTTCCTAACGCAGGCTCGCAACTTCAGTAATATTCAATATTTTTACCCTAGATTTTCTACATAGCCATTTTTTTACAGCACCTCATGAATGTGATAGTCATTTTTCAACTCCTGGCCAAAATGTGTGTTTACGTCCCGAAAGTTGATTTCGCAGTCCTGGCGCAAAAACACCTTTAAGCCAGGAGTTGAACATTTTGTCTGCCCATCTTCATGAGGCAGGGTCATAATAATAAGACTATGTTGAAAATGTGTTGTAAAACTATTACAAAGCAGCACATTTATGAGCCTGTCTTACATTTTGGAAATGCACACTTGTAACTTTGGTAATTTACACTATTTTTACCCCAAATTCCTCAGCTGCAGCCCTAGTGGCTCTGGCCAGAGTTTATTTATAGATAAGAGACTGTATTTTGTTAAGGTTCTCTATAATTTGGCTTGCCAGAGAGATGTGGAGGATCCACAAGTCTAAACAATTCAAAAAATTGTTTCCAGCTCCTGGCGAGTGAAGACTTCCACAAGCTTTGTTTAAAAGTGCCTGAGTCCAAACCACAACTTTATTTATTGTATGTCCTGTATTGTTTTAATCCCTAAAATCTTAAATAAAAAAAGTACAAAATAAAAAAAAAAATATTGGCTTCTCAGTCTGTGTGACAGCGAGATCCTGCCAGCCTTGAGAACCGACCTTTCTTAAATCTGTTGTAACAGTTCTTCTGTTTCTTAGCCTAATCTATCCTTTACAATTTCTAGTCCATAAAGTTGGCCACCTATGGACCCCTCTCTCCTTTCTTGACTATGCTATAGTGTCCTCTTTAATTCCCCCCCCACCAGGTCCTCGTACAGGGAGGTTATTGTGGTAACCTCTGAGCTTATGTAAAACAACAGGCTGTGTTTATCATTTAGATTTAGTATGTAATAGCACTATGTCATAAAATACCTTGATCTATATACCTTATGTTTATGAAACCTGTAAATGTTGAAAATACCACGGCACTAGGTGTTTTTGATAAAGGTAAAAAGTACTAGGTGACTGTATTACAGAAATTAAGTTGGTTGTGTTACATGCATGTAACTTGGTACCATGCATTCCTGCTATAAACTTGAGCCAATCTGAAATGTCATGGTGGTTTGCATATATCCCATGATGCTTTGCATTAGAAGTATGTGTGATGTGTTACTTTGAAACTTGGCTTATTACCAATGCCCTTTGGGGTAACCCTTGCTTCAGTGGTTCTGCACTGAGGTTCTTTGTCTGCAGCTTGTTTTGTTTTTTTTCTTTTTGAGCTCCCACCACCCGAGCAAACAAGGCAACCATAGGGATGAAGGGTTTTCACTGAAAAGTTTAGATCAGTGAGTCACTAGGTGCTGACAAGTACAGAGGAAGGACATACATAGTTTGTTGCTGCAAACTGATGTTTTGAAGAAGGAATATGCCATTGTTGAAGACGATCTCCTAGATTTTGAATAAACATCACACAGATTGTGTGTTGAAATCGAAGTTCGGTGTCTGGTCCATCTGTTATCCCACAACCCCTCCACAGACTTGGTGTGAGAAGTGGGATAACTTACTGGAAACATCTGGATTGGCCTAAGAGGGACGTTTTCTGGTGGCTCTCGCCCAGATATCCTGGGTGAACCGATGCACTAGGAGTTGTCAGAGGAGAACCCAGAGAAGAAAGTCCATGGAGTTCTGACCAGAACCATTGCTGAAAGACTGGGAGAGAAGCTGCTGCCTGGACTGGACCTGGCAGCTCTGAGGAAAGCCAAGCCTGAAGACGATGCAGAGTTGCCAGAGGATAAGGAAATATTGAGCGAACTACCTCCTCTTGAAGACGCTCCACCTGAGGATGTAAGGGAGTTGTTGAAATGTCTCTGCATAAAACGGGTGCAGATGGAAAGGGATAGACTACCACTACAGCCCATCCCCATTGTGACTAACCCCTTTGACAAGATAGCCATGGTTGTAGTTGGCCCCCTGGAAAAGAGCTTCAAGGGTAACAGATTTGTACTGGTAATATGTGATTATGCTACCCAGAAGCTATCCCTATGAGAACTGTCACCACCCTAAGGATGGCAGAGGAGCTAGCAAAGGTATTTAGCTGCATGGGAATCCCTCAGGAAATATGTACTGATCAGGGGAGTAATTTAATGCACACCTGCTAAAAGAATTGTACCATCTGCTGGTTGTGGTAGTAGTGCATACTTCCCCATACCATCCACAGACTGACTGCCCCGTAGAGAGGTTTAATCAGACATTAAAGGGAATGTTGAGGAAACATGTAACAGAAGAAGGTAATAATTGGGATAGGTACTGCCCCTATTTATTTTTCGCTTACAGAGAAATCCCTCAAGCATTCGCTGGTTTCTCTTCTTTTTCATTACTGTGTGGGAGAAACCCAAGGGGGGGCCACTGGATGTGGTTAAAGAACACTGGGAAGAAGGAAAGGAGGTGAGACATTTTAATGTCGTAGAGTACATGACTCAGTTGAGCAGATGCCTGGTGACGTATATCAACTTGGCACACCAGGGCTTAGAACAGAATCAAGACTTGCAGCAAGAAAGATATGACCAGGGTTTAAAGACTAAAACATTTCAGGCAGGGGGCAAAGTGTTACTCCTTCCCTCCACAGAGAATAAACTCGTGAAATGGCAGGGCCCCTTCACCATTTTGAGGTAAATGGGAACAGTGAACTACGAACTTAGCATGCCCAGATAAAGACCCACCCAGAAAATTTACCATGTGAACCTCCTTAGGAAATGGCGTGAGAAGTCTAACCCCTCCATTTCTATCCATCCTGAAGTTAGGGAGTCAGAGCTGGAGGTTGCCTATAAAAGGCTAGAGTAAGCCAGCCCGGTGGCACTGAGGGTTGAGGCGCTGGATGCCACACCTCGCACCAGGCCGGTGACCCGGGTTTGGGAACAAGCCCGGGTTGCTGGGGGTCGGCTGGGGTGGGAGAGGATTGAGCATCCAGAGAACAGCTCTCCTCTTCCGGGAGGGACAGAGGTCCTGTTCGCGCCGGCTGACCTCGGGCGGAAGCCGGAGGTACAGCAAGCGTAAGCGTGAATGAAGAGGGGGAGTGGCAGACGCCGGTAGGTCTTGATGTCGGGCACTAGCCACTCCCAGGAAAAGGAAAACATCCTTTAGCTCAGCAGAAGACTGAGAGCAGACTTGCCCACGATTTATGGCAGCCCTCCTGGCATCCGACCAACCGGCGCCACAGAAAGTGCGGGGTGTCGGAGCCCACCGTCCCTGCCCGGGGGGGTAAACCAAGGCTACATGGACAACGGAGGACTGACCAGGTAGGAGCTAACTGTAGTGGGATGACTCCTAGGTACTCCCGAGGAGACCAAAGCTGAGGGGGGAGAGAGGAGGAAAAATAGAAAGTAAAAAAAAAAAATAAGAGTAGTCAGGACAGTTGGGGAGGGGGTCAGATAAACCCTGAATTGGAGCCTCAGCAACAAAAAGATGTGCTCTGAGGTTTTACAAGAATTTGAGCCCATATTCACAAACATCCCGGGGAGGGCCAAAGGAATTCTGCACGCCATGACTGCTACGCAAGACAAGTCCATACACCAAAAGCCCTGCAGACTGCCCATGAAGGTGAGGGATTAGGTGATTCAGGAAGTAAAAAAAAAAATGGAGCAGTTAGGCATTATTGTGCCTTCAAAGATTGTGTGGTCTTTACCCATGGTCATAGTGGACAAGAAAGGGGGTGGGATATGTCTATGCCTAGATTTTAGAAAGCTTAACATGTCTCTATTCCGTGGCTACCCAATGCCCCAAATAGATGACATCATTGACAGGCTATGCAATGCACAATATATCTCCACCCTTGACTTTACGAAGGGATATTGGCAAATCCCCTTGTCAGCTGATTCACAAGATGAAACCGCATTTAGCACCCCAGTCGGTTTATACCAGTTTGTCACAATGCTGTTCTGACTACATGGAGCCCCAGCCACTTCTCAGCGTGTTATGGATCACATACCAAGACCACACACTGAGTACTCTGCGGCTTATTTGGACAGTGTGGTCATATTCAGCCCTGACTGGGAAACCCATGTTAGACACTTGTCCCAAGTATTGCAAGCAATAAAGGAGTCGGGAGTGACCATTAACCCTGCTAAGTGTGCCCTAGCAAAGACCGAGGCAAAACACCTAGGGTTCATTTTAGGCAACAAACAAGTGAACCCAAGGTAGAGAAGGTTACAGCAGTAGCAAACAGCCAATACCTACCACAAAAAAGCATGAGGGAATCTTTCCTAGGTTTGGCTGGTTATTACTGGAGATTTATTCCTAATTTCTCAGCCATTGCCAGTCCTTAATCTCACTAAAAAGAGGTGCCCGAATAAGGTTCAGTGGACCCCTATCTGTGATGAGGCATTTAGGAATATCAAGGTCATTCTGTGTACAGCTCATGTATTGAAAAGCCCTGACTTCAACCAAGCATTTGAGGTTTAAACTGATGCATCAGAGAATGGTATTGGGGCACTCTTATCTCAGAAAATAGATGGGGAAGAACATCTGATCATGTATATCAGCAGGAAGCTACATGAGAGGAAGAGAAGATATGGTACCATAGAGAAAGAATAATTAGCTCTGAAGTAGGCTATTGAGTCTCTGAAATATTACTTGTGGGAGGCTAAATTTAAGGTTGTAACTGATCATAGCCCCCTCTGCTGGTAGCACCAGATGAGAACAAAAAATCCCGTATAATGCAGTGGTACTTAGCTCTTAAGCCCTATTGATTTACTGTGTCCCACAGGTCAAGGGCAAAACATGTAAATGCTGATTTCATGTCTAGATATGGTGCAGGAATTGATGTCAGTGGAATGTGACGGACTTTCCTTAAAAGGAGTTGGGGAAGGTACAGTTAGTCTCTGCTGAGAAATATGTTAACACCTCAGGGTAAAGCATGATGATATCCACTGTGTTTATGATGTAATGTTTATCGTTAACAGGGACCCTGAGACAGAGCCTTCTGAAGATGGATGGGTGGAAGCTCCATCCTCTCCTGGGACAGGAAGGTGGTAAGCAGTCTGAGATAACTGCTTTCCCTCTTAAGGTGGGGAATATGTGACAGGGAGATCCTGCCACTCTTGAGAACCGACCTTTTGTAAATCTGTTTCAACAGTACTTCTGTTTCTTAGCCTAATCTATCCTTTACAATTTCTAGTCCATAAGGTTGGCAACCTGTGGGCCCCCACCCCCTCCCCTTTCTTGACTATGCTATAGTGTCCTCTTTAATTTTCCTTTTCCCTCTCACATCCTCGTACAGGGAGGTTATTGTGGTGGCCTCCGAGCTTATGTAAAACAGGCTGTGTTTCAAACAACATGAAGTCTTGCTATATTATGACATATGCAGTGAGTCCCAACCTTCAAACTGCTTCGGAGGTGAAAGAGTTAACTTCCCATGCCAGGCATGGAACGCTGAGCTCGAGCTCGGTTGAAAACTCCTGTCTGTTGTTCTTCAAACTCAAACTGTCAGATTCTTTACTCCGCCTCACTGAACAGTCGCTCCGGAGATTTCTCCTTCTACTCGGTTCATTTTGTCGGTTAAAGTATTATTTTCTCGGTTTTTTGACCGAATTTAAACCGCAACCGGTTGGTTCAAGCTCTGTCTGTGGTATTTGTAAGTACTAGATAGGTTTTACATTTACTTTCTGTGTGGAACTTGTAAACGGTTTATCGGTTCGGTTTGAACCGATCAGGTTGTTTTAAAATATATTAATCTGTCCTTTAGAGTGTGGTTACCGGTTCTTATCGGTTCTAAAAAAAACGGATTTTATTACGTTTTTTTCCACGACCTGTGACACGGTTGGGAACCGATAAGAGAGTCTTGCTTGGCGGATTGCCATAAACGGGCAAGTTTCATTAGGACTGGCACTATGTCTGAGAAACCCAAAAGAAAAACCGGGCCCACTGGGTTTCAACACTGCAGTGTCGGTGGGGAAGTCTTTGCTAAGGCTGACCCCCACACCCCGTGTTTATTGTCTGTGGTTTGACCACCTGAATGCAGACTGCCAGATTTGCAAAAATTTTCTTGCAGCTACCCTGGAAAAGAGAGTTGGTAGGCTGAGGGAAAGGGAGGCCAAAAAGTCTGCTGACCCGGATGACCAGCCCGGTTCGGTTTCAACCGAACCAGAGGGAGTGCCCTTTGACCAGGGCGAGACTTCCTCGGGCAAAAGGAGGGCCAACTCGGAGGAGTCGGTTCCAGCAAAAAGGACTAGAAAATCAGCTGGTGTGGAGCCAAAACTTTCCTCTCCAATCGCTGAAGAAATAGCCAAAGCGATTAAAATTGTCTAGTCGCTTTCCCTGGTTCCGACCAAACCGGCGCCATCAGGTAAGTGTACGGTTTGGTCGGTTCCACCGGTTCAAGAGTATGATTTAGAGGACTTTTATGAACCGGAGGAGGGGGAAGAGGAGTATGAGGAGAGTGAATGTGGATTTGAAAGTCTGGATGTGCCCATTGAACCGGACATCTCCCCAGACAGACCTTCAGGAGTGTCTCCTCCTAGGCTTTCTGAGTCCCCTTCTCATTTTATGTTTTATAAAAAAAAGTGGCTGAAACCCTCCAGCTCCCTATGGAGGAAGCTGTGGATGATCAAGAGGAGCCTGACTATGTAGAAATGATGGATATCCCAGAGTCTAGGAGACTGTCTATTCCTTTGCATAAATCTTTTGGGAAACAGACAGTAAAAATTCTAAAAACTCCTCACACTATACCTCCTGTGGATAAGAGAATGGACAAGAGGTACACATTGTCAGGCTCTGATACGGAGTTCTTTACACAACAATGCAGCCATGTTGGGGAGTGGAGCTTCAGCCTGTGACAAGGCAAATATTCCCTTGACTTCACACCCCCTTGACAAGGACTCCAGGAGGATTGATGCCATGGCAAAGAAACAGTACATGGCAGCATCCTTGGGACTCAGACAGGTAAATTATTTGGCTTATGTTGCTAGATACCAGAAATCCAGATGGGATACTGTTATGGCTCTAGCAAAACAGGTCCCTGACCAGCTTGCCAAGGAGCTAGAGCAGGTGGCTGCTGATGGTATTGAGGCATCTAAGGTACAGTTCCATGCTGCAGTGGACTCTAATGATGTGTCATCAAGAGTCATGGCTACATCTGTGGCACTTCGCAGAATGGCTTGGCTCAGATGTACTAGCCTGTCACAGGATACCCAGACTAAGGCCAAGGATTTTCCTGTTGTGGGTAATTCTCTGTTTGGGGAGCAGACAGAGAATTACATG